>CM047933.1:22084219-23474757 GCA_026230145.1 Diorhabda elongata | reverse complement strand
CCATGAAGTGTTATGGGTAACATAGCTCAACCGCGTCGTTCAGACTTGGTTTCAACCCGGGCAGTCGCACCTGAGCTCTTACTCCATACACTATGGGAGACTGCGAGTGTTTTCTGTTTCTTTCCAAACTCCATCATATCTGCTGGTCTTTCTCATTCAATTAGAAGTGGTCATTCTTTTTCTTTAAATAGAAACATACACGGAATCATTTCTAATAGTATTTCTCTTTCAAAAAGCGATGGTCGTTCTTTTTCGTACAGAAACACGACCGTCACCATGAAGTGTTATGGGTAACATAGTTCAACCGCGTCGTTCAGACTTGGTTTCAACCCGGGCAGTCGCACCTGAGCTCTTACTCCAAACACTATGGGAGACTGCGAGTGTTTTCTGTTTCTTTCCAAACTCCATCATTTCTACTGTTCATTCTCATTCAAATAGAAGTGGTCATTCTTTTTCTTTAAATAGAAACATACACGGAATCATTTCTAATAGTATTTCTCTTTCAAAAAGCGATGGTCGCTCTTTTTCCGTACAGAAGTACAGAAACATGACCGTCACCATGAAGTGTTATGGGTAACATAGCTCAACCGCGTCGTTCAGACTTGGTTTCAACCCGGGCAGTCGCACCTGAGCTCTTACTCCATACACTATGGGAGACTGCGAGTGTTTTCTGTTTCTTTCCAAACTCCATCATATCTGCTGGTCTTTCTCATTCAATTAGAAGTGGTCATTCTTTTTTTCTGAATAGAAACATATACGGAATCATTTCTAATAGTATTTCTCCTTCAAAAAGCGATGGTCGCTCTTTTTCCGTACAGAAGTACAGAAACATGACCGTCACCATGAAGTGTTATGGGTAACATAGCTCAACCGCGTCGTTCAGACTTGGTTTCAACCCGGGCAGTCGCACCTGAGCTCTTACTCCATACACTATGGGAGACTGCGAGTGTTTTCTGTTTCTTTCCAAACTCCATCATTTCTGCTAGTCTTTCTCATTCGAATAGAAGTGGTCGTTCTTTTTCTCTGAATAGAAACATATACGGAATCATTTCTAATAGTATTTCTCCTTCAAAAAGCGTTGGTCGTTTTTTTTTTTCGTACAGGAACACGACCGTCACCATGAAGTGTTATGGGTAACATAGCTCAACCGCGTCGTTCAGACTTGGTTTCAACCCGGGCAGTCGCACCTGAGCTCTTACTCCAAACACTATGGGAGACTGCGAGTGTTTTCTGTTTCTTTCCAAACTCCATCATTTCTGCTAGTCTTTCTCATTCGAATAGATGTGGTCGTTCTTTTTCTCTGAATAGAAACATATACGGAATCATTTCTAATAGTATTTCTCCTTCAAAAAGCGTTGGTCTTTTTTTTTCGTACAGGAACACGACCGTCACCATGAAGTGTTATGGGTAACATAGCTCAACCGCGTCGTTCAGACTTGGTTTCAACCCGGGCAGTCGCACCTGAGCTCTTACTCCAAACACTATGGGAGACTGCGAGTGTTTTCTGTTTCTTTCCAAACTCCATCATTTCTGCTAGTCTTTCTCATTCGAATAGAAGTGGTCGTTCTTTTTCTCTGAATAGAAACATATACGGAATCATTTCTAATAGTATTTCTCCTTCAAAAAGCGTTGGTCGTTTTTTTTTTCGTACAGGAACACGACCGTCACCATGAAGTGTTATGGGTAACATAGCTCAACCGCGTCGTTCAGACTTGGTTTCAACCCGGGCAGTCGCACCTGAGCTCTTACTCCATACACTATGGGAGACTGCGAGTGTTTTCTGTCTTTTTCCAAACTCCATCATATCTGCTGGTCTTTCTCATTCAATTAGAAGTGGTCATTCTTTTTCTTTAAATAGAAACATACACGGAATCATTTCTACTAGTTTTTCTCTTTCAAAAAGCGATGGTCGCTCTTTTTCCGTACAGAAGTACAGAAACATGACCGTCACCATGAAGTGTTATGGGTAACATAGCTCAACCGCGTCGTTCAGACTTGGTTTCAACCCGGGCAGTCGCACCTGAGCTCTTACTCCATACACTATGGGAGACTGCGAGTGTTTTCTGTTTCTTTCCAAACTCCATCATTTCTGCTGGTCTTTCTCATTCGAATAGAAGTGGTCGTTCTTTTTCTCTGAATAGAAACATATCCGGAATCATTTCTAATAGTATTTCTCCTTCAAAAAGCGATGGTCGCTCTTTTTCCGTACAGAAGTACAGAAACATGACCGTCACCATGAAGTGTTATGGGTAACATAGCTCAACCGCGTCGTTCAGACTTGGTTTCAACCCGGGCAGTCGCACCTGAGCTCTTACTCCATACACTATGGGAGACTGCGAGTGTTTTCTGTTTCTTTCCAAACTCCATCATTTCTGCTAGTCTTTCTCATTCGAATAGAAGTGGTCGTTCTTTTTCTCTGAATAGAAACATATACGGAATCATTTCTAATAGTATTTCTCCTTCAAAAAGCGTTGGTCGTTTTTTTTTTTCGTACAGGAACACGACCGTCACCATGAAGTGTTATGGGTAACATAGCTCAACCGCGTCGTTCAGACTTGGTTTCAACCCGGGCAGTCGCACCTGAGCTCTTACTCCATGCACTATGGGAGACTGCGAGTGTTTTCTGTCTTTTTCCAAACTCCATCATATCTGCTGGTCTTTCTCATTCAATTAGAAGTGGTCATTCTTTTTCTTTAAATAGAAACATATACGGAATCATTTCTACTAGTTTTTTTCTTTCAAAAAGCGATGGTCGCTCTTTTTCCGTACAGAAGTACAGAAACATGACCGTCACCATGAAGTGTTATGGGTAACATAGCTCAACCGCGTCGTTCAGACTTGGTTTCAACCCGGGCAGTCGCACCTGAGCTCTTACTCCATACACTATGGGAGACTGCGAGTGTTTTCTGTTTCTTTCCAAACTCCATCATTT
The DNA here is from genome assembly GCA_026230145.1 of Diorhabda elongata. Lineage (NCBI taxonomy): Eukaryota > Metazoa > Arthropoda > Insecta > Coleoptera > Chrysomelidae > Diorhabda > Diorhabda elongata. Next base: position 23,471,825 of record CM047933.1, on the reverse strand, counting down.
CTGCTGGTCTTTCTCATTCGAATAGAAGTGGTCGTTCTTTTTCTCTGAATAGAAACATATACGGAATCATTTCTAATAGTATTTCTCCTTCAAAAAGCGTTGGTCGTTTTTTTTTTCGTACAGGAACACGACCGTCACCATGAAGTGTTATGGGTAACATAGCTCAACCGCGTCGTTCAGACTTGGTTTCAACCCGGGCAGTCGCACCTGAGCTCTTACTCCATACACTATGGGAGACTGCGAGTGTTTTCTGTCTTTTTCCAAACTCCATCATATCTGCTGGTCTTTCTCATTCAATTAGAAGTGGTCATTCTTTTTCTTTAAATAGAAACATACACGGAATCATTTCTACTAGTTTTTCTCTTTCAAAAAGCGATGGTCGCTCTTTTTCCGTACAGAAGTACAGAAACATGACCGTCACCATGAAGTGTTATGGGTAACATAGCTCAACCGCGTCGTTCAGACTTGGTTTCAACCCGGGCAGTCGCACCTGAGCTCTTACTCCATACACTATGGGAGACTGCGAGTGTTTTCTGTTTCTTTCCAAACTCCATCATTTCTGCTGGTCTTTCTCATTCGAATAGAAGTGGTCGTTCTTTTTCTCTGAATAGAAACATATCCGGAATCATTTCTAATAGTATTTCTCCTTCAAAAAGCGATGGTCGCTCTTTTTCCGTACAGAAGTACAGAAACATGACCGTCACCATGAAGTGTTATGGGTAACATAGCTCAACCGCGTCGTTCAGACTTGGTTTCAACCCGGGCAGTCGCACCTGAGCTCTTACTCCATACACTATGGGAGACTGCGAGTGTTTTCTGTTTCTTTCCAAACTCCATCATTTCTGCTAGTCTTTCTCATTCGAATAGAAGTGGTCGTTCTTTTTCTCTGAATAGAAACATATACGGAATCATTTCTAATAGTATTTCTCCTTCAAAAAGCGTTGGTCGTTTTTTTTTTTCGTACAGGAACACGACCGTCACCATGAAGTGTTATGGGTAACATAGCTCAACCGCGTCGTTCAGACTTGGTTTCAACCCGGGCAGTCGCACCTGAGCTCTTACTCCATGCACTATGGGAGACTGCGAGTGTTTTCTGTCTTTTTCCAAACTCCATCATATCTGCTGGTCTTTCTCATTCAATTAGAAGTGGTCATTCTTTTTCTTTAAATAGAAACATATACGGAATCATTTCTACTAGTTTTTTTCTTTCAAAAAGCGATGGTCGCTCTTTTTCCGTACAGAAGTACAGAAACATGACCGTCACCATGAAGTGTTATGGGTAACATAGCTCAACCGCGTCGTTCAGACTTGGTTTCAACCCGGGCAGTCGCACCTGAGCTCTTACTCCATACACTATGGGAGACTGCGAGTGTTTTCTGTTTCTTTCCAAACTCCATCATTTCTGCTGGTCTTTCTCATTCGAATAGAAGTGGTCGTTCTTTTTCTCTGAATAGAAACATATCCGGAATCATTTCTAATAGTATTTCTCCTTCAAAAAGCGATGGTCGCTCTTTTTCCGTACAGAAGTACAGAAACATGACCGTCACCATGAAGTGTTATGGGTAACATAGCTCAACCGCTTCGTTCAGACTTGGTTTCAACCCGGGCAGTCGCACCTGAGCTCTTACTCCATACACTATGGGAGACTGCGAGTGTTTTCTGTTTCTTTCCAAACTCCATCATTTCTGCTAGTCTTTCTCATTCGAATAGAAGTGGTCGTTCTTTTTCTCTGAATAGAAACATATACGGAATCATTTCTAATAGTATTTCTCCTTCAAAAAGCGTTGGTCGTTTTTTTTTTCGTACAGGAACACGACCGTCACCATGAAGTGTTATGGGTAACATAGCTCAACCGCGTCGTTCAGACTTGGTTTCAACCCGGGCAGTCGCACCTGAGCTCTTACTCCAAACACTATGGGAGACTGCGAGTGTTTTCTGTTTCTTTCCAAACTCCATCATTTCTACTGTTCATTCTCATTCAAATAGAAGTGGTCATTCTTTTTCTTTAAATAGAAACATACACGGAATCATTTCTAATAGTATTTCTCTTTCAAAAAGCGATGGTCGTTCTTTTTCGTACAGAAACACGACCGTCACCATGAAGTGTTATGGGTAACATAGCTCAACCGCGTCGTTCAGACTTGGTTTCAACCCGGGCAGTCGCACCTGAGCTCTTACTCCAAACACTATGGGAGACTGCGAGTGTTTTCTGTTTCTTTCCAAACTCCATCATTTCTACTGTTCATTCTCATTCAAATAGAAGTGGTCATTCTTTTTCTTTAAATAGAAACATACACGGAATCATTTCTAATAGTATTTCTCTTTCAAAAAGCGATGGTCGCTCTTTTTCCGTACAGAAGTACAGAAACATGACCGTCACCATGAAGTGTTATGGGTAACATAGCTCAACCGCGTCGTTCAGACTTGGTTTCAACCCGGGCAGTCGCACCTGAGCTCTTACTCCATACACTATGGGAGACTGCGAGTGTTTTCTGTTTCTTTCCAAACTCCATCATTTCTGCTAGTCTTTCTCATTCGAATAGAAGTGGTCGTTCTTTTTCTCTGAATAGAAACATATACGGAATCATTTCTAATAGTATTTCTCCTTCAAAAAGCGTTGGTCGTTTTTTTTTTCCGTACAGGAACACGACCGTCACCATGAAGTGTTATGGGTAACATAGCTCAACCGCGTCGTTCAGACTTGGTTTCAACCCGGGCAGTCGCACCTGAGCTCTTACTCCAAACACTATGGGAGACTGCGAGTGTTTTCTGTTTCTTTCCAAACTCCATCATTTCTACTGTTCATTCTCATTCAAATAGAAGTGGTCATTCTTTTTCTTTAAATAGAAACATACACGGAATCATTTCTAATAGTATTTCTCTTTCAAAAAGCGTTGGTCGTTTTTTTTTTCGCACAGGAACACTTCTACGGGTGTGGTCGTTCTTTTTTTTTGAACAGAAACATATACGGAATCATTTCTGCTGTTCTTTTTCATTCAAATAGAAGTGGTCGTTCTTTTTCTCTGAATAGAAACATACACGGAATCATTTCTACTGTTCTTTTTCAATTAAATAGAAGTGGTCGTTCTTTTTCTCTGAATAGAAACATATACGGAATCATTTCTAATAGTATTTCTCCTTCAAAAAGCGTTGGTCGTTTTTTTTTTCGTACAGGAACACGACCGTCACCATGAAATGTTTTGGGTAACATAGCTCAACCGCGTCGTTCAGACTTGGTTTCAACCCGGGCAGTCACACCTGAGCTCTTACTCCATGCACTATGGGAGACTGCGAGTGTTTTCTGTCTATTTCCAAACTCCATCATTTCTACTGTTCATTCTCATTCAAATAGAAGTGGTCGTTCTTTTTTTTGAACAGAAACATATACGGAATCATATCTAATAGTATTTCTCCTTCAAAAAGCGTTGGTCGTTCTTTTTTCGTACAGAAACATGACCGTCACCATGAAGTGTTATGAGTAACATAGCTCAACCGCGTCGTTCAGACTTGGTTTCAACCCGGGCAGTCGCACTTGAGCTCTTACTCCATGCACTATGGGAGACTGCGAGTGTTTTCTGTCTCTTTCCAAACTCCATCATTTCTACTGTTCTTTCTCATTCAAATAGAAGTGGTCGTTCTTTTTTTTTGAACAGAAACATATACGGAATCATTTCTAATAGTATTTCTCCTTCAAAAAGCGTTGGTCGTTCTTTTTTCGTACAGAAACACGACCGTCACCATAAAGTGTTATGGGTAACATAGCTCAACCGCGTCGTTCAGACTTGGTTTCAACCCAGGCAGTTGCACCTGAGCTCTTACTCCATACACTATGGGAGACTGCGAGTGTTTTATGTTTCTTTCCAAACTCCATCATTTCTGCTGGTCTTTCTCATTCGAATAGAAGTGGTCGTTCTTTTTCTCTGAATAGAAACATATACGGAATCATTTCTAATAGTATTTCTCCTTCAAAAAGCGTTGGTCGTTTTTTTTTTCGTACAGGAACATGACCGTCACCATGAAGTGTTATGGGTAACATAGCTCAACCGCGTCGTTCAGACTTGGTTTCAACCCGGGCAGTCGCACCTGAGCTCTTACTCCATACACTATGGGAGACTGCGAGTGTTTTCTGTTTCTTTCCAAACTCCATCATTTCTGCTAGTCTTTCTCATTCGAATAGAAGTGGTCGTTCTTTTTCTCTGAATAGAAACATATACGGAATCATTTCTAATAGTATTTCTCCTTCAAAAAGCGTTGGTCGTTTTTTTTTTTTCGTACAGGAACACGACCGTCACCATGAAGTGTTATGGGTAACATAGCTCAACCGCGTCGTTCAGACTTGGTTTCAACCCGGGCAGTCGCACCTGAGCTCTTACTCCATACACTATGGGAGACTGCGAGTGTTTTCTGTTTCTTTCCAAACTCCATCATTTCTGCTAGTCTTTCTCATTCGAATAGAAGTGGTCGTTCTTTTTCTCTGAATAGAAACATATACGGAATCATTTCTAATAGTATTTCTCCTTCAAAAAGCGTTGGTCGTTTTTTTTTTTCGTACAGGAACACGACCGTCACCATGAAGTGTTATGGGTAACATAGCTCAACCGCGTCGTTCAGACTTGGTTTCAACCCGGGCAGTCGCACCTGAGCTCTTACTCCAAACACTATGGGAGACTGCGAGTGTTTTCTGTTTCTTTCCAAACTCCATCATTTCTACTGTTCATTCTCATTCAAATAGAAGTGGTCATTCTTTTTCTTTAAATAGAAACATACACGGAATCATTTCTAATAGTATTTCTCTTTCAAAAAGCGATGGTCGCTCTTTTTCCGTACAGAAGTACAGAAACATGACCGTCACCATGAAGTGTTATGGGTAACATAGCTCAACCGCGTCGTTCAGACTTGGTTTCAACCCGGGCAGTCGCACCTGAGCTCTTACTCCATACACTATGGGAGACTGCGAGTGTTTTCTGTTTCTTTCCAAACTCCATCATTTCTGCTAGTCTTTCTCATTCGAATAGAAGTGGTCGTTCTTTTTCTCTGAATAGAAACATATACGGAATCATTTCTAATAGTATTTCTCCTTCAAAAAGCGTTGGTCGTTTTTTTTTTTTCGTACAGGAACACGACCGTCACCATGAAGTGTTATGGGTAACATAGCTCAACCGCGTCGTTCAGACTTGGTTTCAACCCGGGCAATCGCACCTGAGCTCTTACTCCAAACACTATGGGAGACTGCGAGTGTTTTCTGTTTCTTTCCAAACTCCATCATTTCTACTGTTCATTCTCATTCAAATAGAAGTGGTCATTCTTTTTCTTTAAATAGAAACATACACGGAATCATTTCTAATAGTATTTCTCTTTCAAAAAGCGATGGTCGTTCTTTTTCGTACAGAAACACGACCGTCACCATGAAGTGTTATGGGTAACATAGTTCAACCGCGTCGTTCAGACTTGGTTTCAACCCGGGCAGTCGCACCTGAGCTCTTATTCCAAACACTATGGGAGACTGCGAGTGTTTTCTGTTTCTTTCCAAACTCCATCATTTCTACTGTTCATTCTCATTCAAATAGAAGTGGTCATTCTTTTTCTTTAAATAGAAACATACACGGAATCATTTCTAATAGTATTTCTCTTTCAAAAAGCGATGGTCGCTCTTTTTCCGTACAGAAGTACAGAAACATGACCGTCACCATGAAGTGTTATGGGTAACATAGCTCAACCGCGTCGTTCAGACTTGGTTTCAACCCGGGCAGTCGCACCTGAGCTCTTACTCCATACACTATGGGAGACTGCGAGTGTTTTCTGTTTCTTTCCAAACTCCATCATTTCTGCTGGTCTTTCTCATTCGAATAGAAGTGGTCGTTCTTTTTCTCTGAATAGAAACATATCCGGAATCATTTCTAATAGTATTTCTCCTTCAAAAAGCGATGGTCGCTCTTTTTCCGTACAGAAGTACAGAAACATGACCGTCACCATGAAGTGTTATGGGTAACATAGCTCAACCGCGTCGTTCAGACTTGGTTTCAACCCGGGCAGTCGCACCTGAGCTCTTACTCCATACACTATGGGAGACTGCGAGTGTTTTCTGTTTCTTTCCAAACTCCATCATTTCTGCTAGTCTTTCTCATTCGAATAGAAGTGGTCGTTCTTTTTCTCTGAATAGAAACATATACGGAATCATTTCTAATAGTATTTCTCCTTCAAAAAGCGTTGGTCGTTTTTTTTTTTCGTACAGGAACACGACCGTCACCATGAAGTGTTATGGGTAACATAGCTCAACCGCGTCGTTCAGACTTGGTTTCAACCCGGGCAGTCGCACCTGAGCTCTTACTCCATGCACTATGGGAGACTGCGAGTGTTTTCTGTCTTTTTCCAAACTCCATCATATCTGCTGGTCTTTCTCATTCAATTAGAAGTGGTCATTCTTTTTCTTTAAATAGAAACATATACGGAATCATTTCTACTAGTTTTTTTCTTTCAAAAAGCGATGGTCGCTCTTTTTCCGTACAGAAGTACAGAAACATGACCGTCACCATGAAGTGTTATGGGTAACATAGCTCAACCGCGTCGTTCAGACTTGGTTTCAACCCGGGCAGTCGCACCTGAGCTCTTACTCCATACACTATGGGAGACTGCGAGTGTTTTCTGTTTCTTTCCAAACTCCATCATTTCTACTGTTCATTCTCATTCAAATAGAAGTGGTCATTCTTTTTCTTTAAATAGAAACATACACGGAATCATTTCTAATAGTATTTCTCTTTCAAAAAGCGATGGTCGTTCTTTTTCGTACAGAAACACGACCGTCACCATGAAGTGTTATGGGTAACATAGTTCAACCGCGTCGTTCAGACTTGGTTTCAACCCGGGCAGTCGCACCTGAGCTCTTACTCCAAACACTATGGGAGACTGCGAGTGTTTTCTGTTTCTTTCCAAACTCCATCATTTCTACTGTTCATTCTCATTCAAATAGAAGTGGTCATTCTTTTTCTTTAAATAGAAACATACACGGAATCATTTCTAATAGTATTTCTCTTTCAAAAAGCGATGGTCGCTCTTTTTCCGTACAGAAGTACAGAAACATGACCGTCACCATGAAGTGTTATGGGTAACATAGCTCAACCGCGTCGTTCAGACTTGGTTTCAACCCGGGCAGTCGCACCTGAGCTCTTACTCCATACACTATGGGAGACTGCGAGTGTTTTCTGTTTCTTTCCAAACTCCATCATATCTGCTGGTCTTTCTCATTCAATTAGAAGTGGTCATTCTTTTTCTTTAAATAGAAACATACACGGAATCATTTCTAATAGTATTTCTCTTTCAAAAAGCGATGGTCGTTCTTTTTCGTACAGAAACACGACCGTCACCATGAAGTGTTATGGGTAACATAGTTCAACCGCGTCGTTCAGACTTGGTTTCAACCCGGGCAGTCGCACCTGAGCTCTTACTCCAAACACTATGGGAGACTGCGAGTGTTTTCTGTTTCTTTCCAAACTCCATCATTTCTACTGTTCATTCTCATTCAAATAGAAGTGGTCATTCTTTTTCTTTAAATAGAAACATACACGGAATCATTTCTAATAGTATTTCTCTTTCAAAAAGCGATGGTCGCTCTTTTTCCGTACAGAAGTACAGAAACATGACCGTCACCATGAAGTGTTATGGGTAACATAGCTCAACCGCGTCGTTCAGACTTGGTTTCAACCCGGGCAGTCGCACCTGAGCTCTTACTCCATACACTATGGGAGACTGCGAGTGTTTTCTGTTTCTTTCCAAACTCCATCATATCTGCTGGTCTTTCTCATTCAATTAGAAGTGGTCATTCTTTTTTTCTGAATAGAAACATATACGGAATCATTTCTAATAGTATTTCTCCTTCAAAAAGCGATGGTCGCTCTTTTTCCGTACAGAAGTACAGAAACATGACCGTCACCATGAAGTGTTATGGGTAACATAGCTCAACCGCGTCGTTCAGACTTGGTTTCAACCCGGGCAGTCGCACCTGAGCTCTTACTCCATACACTATGGGAGACTGCGAGTGTTTTCTGTTTCTTTCCAAACTCCATCATTTCTGCTAGTCTTTCTCATTCGAATAGAAGTGGTCGTTCTTTTTCTCTGAATAGAAACATATACGGAATCATTTCTAATAGTATTTCTCCTTCAAAAAGCGTTGGTCGTTTTTTTTTTTCGTACAGGAACACGACCGTCACCATGAAGTGTTATGGGTAACATAGCTCAACCGCGTCGTTCAGACTTGGTTTCAACCCGGGCAGTCGCACCTGAGCTCTTACTCCAAACACTATGGGAGACTGCGAGTGTTTTCTGTTTCTTTCCAAACTCCATCATTTCTGCTAGTCTTTCTCATTCGAATAGATGTGGTCGTTCTTTTTCTCTGAATAGAAACATATACGGAATCATTTCTAATAGTATTTCTCCTTCAAAAAGCGTTGGTCTTTTTTTTTCGTACAGGAACACGACCGTCACCATGAAGTGTTATGGGTAACATAGCTCAACCGCGTCGTTCAGACTTGGTTTCAACCCGGGCAGTCGCACCTGAGCTCTTACTCCAAACACTATGGGAGACTGCGAGTGTTTTCTGTTTCTTTCCAAACTCCATCATTTCTGCTAGTCTTTCTCATTCGAATAGAAGTGGTCGTTCTTTTTCTCTGAATAGAAACATATACGGAATCATTTCTAATAGTATTTCTCCTTCAAAAAGCGTTGGTCGTTTTTTTTTTCGTACAGGAACACGACCGTCACCATGAAGTGTTATGGGTAACATAGCTCAACCGCGTCGTTCAGACTTGGTTTCAACCCGGGCAGTCGCACCTGAGCTCTTACTCCATACACTATGGGAGACTGCGAGTGTTTTCTGTCTTTTTCCAAACTCCATCATATCTGCTGGTCTTTCTCATTCAATTAGAAGTGGTCATTCTTTTTCTTTAAATAGAAACATACACGGAATCATTTCTACTAGTTTTTCTCTTTCAAAAAGCGATGGTCGCTCTTTTTCCGTACAGAAGTACAGAAACATGACCGTCACCATGAAGTGTTATGGGTAACATAGCTCAACCGCGTCGTTCAGACTTGGTTTCAACCCGGGCAGTCGCACCTGAGCTCTTACTCCATACACTATGGGAGACTGCGAGTGTTTTCTGTTTCTTTCCAAACTCCATCATTTCTGCTGGTCTTTCTCATTCGAATAGAAGTGGTCGTTCTTTTTCTCTGAATAGAAACATATCCGGAATCATTTCTAATAGTATTTCTCCTTCAAAAAGCGATGGTCGCTCTTTTTCCGTACAGAAGTACAGAAACATGACCGTCACCATGAAGTGTTATGGGTAACATAGCTCAACCGCGTCGTTCAGACTTGGTTTCAACCCGGGCAGTCGCACCTGAGCTCTTACTCCATACACTATGGGAGACTGCGAGTGTTTTCTGTTTCTTTCCAAACTCCATCATTTCTGCTAGTCTTTCTCATTCGAATAGAAGTGGTCGTTCTTTTTCTCTGAATAGAAACATATACGGAATCATTTCTAATAGTATTTCTCCTTCAAAAAGCGTTGGTCGTTTTTTTTTTTCGTACAGGAACACGACCGTCACCATGAAGTGTTATGGGTAACATAGCTCAACCGCGTCGTTCAGACTTGGTTTCAACCCGGGCAGTCGCACCTGAGCTCTTACTCCATGCACTATGGGAGACTGCGAGTGTTTTCTGTCTTTTTCCAAACTCCATCATATCTGCTGGTCTTTCTCATTCAATTAGAAGTGGTCATTCTTTTTCTTTAAATAGAAACATATACGGAATCATTTCTACTAGTTTTTTTCTTTCAAAAAGCGATGGTCGCTCTTTTTCCGTACAGAAGTACAGAAACATGACCGTCACCATGAAGTGTTATGGGTAACATAGCTCAACCGCGTCGTTCAGACTTGGTTTCAACCCGGGCAGTCGCACCTGAGCTCTTACTCCATACACTATGGGAGACTGCGAGTGTTTTCTGTTTCTTTCCAAACTCCATCATTTCTGCTGGTCTTTCTCATTCGAATAGAAGTGGTCGTTCTTTTTCTCTGAATAGAAACATATACGGAATCATTTCTAATAGTATTTCTCCTTCAAAAAGCGTTGGTCGTTTTTTTTTTCGTACAGGAACACGACCGTCACCATGAAGTGTTATGGGTAACATAGCTCAACCGCGTCGTTCAGACTTGGTTTCAACCCGGGCAGTCGCACCTGAGCTCTTACTCCATACACTATGGGAGACTGCGAGTGTTTTCTGTCTTTTTCCAAACTCCATCATATCTGCTGGTCTTTCTCATTCAATTAGAAGTGGTCATTCTTTTTCTTTAAATAGAAACATACACGGAATCATTTCTACTAGTTTTTCTCTTTCAAAAAGCGATGGTCGCTCTTTTTCCGTACAGAAGTACAGAAACATGACCGTCACCATGAAGTGTTATGGGTAACATAGCTCAACCGCGTCGTTCAGACTTGGTTTCAACCCGGGCAGTCGCACCTGAGCTCTTACTCCATACACTATGGGAGACTGCGAGTGTTTTCTGTTTCTTTCCAAACTCCATCATTTCTGCTGGTCTTTCTCATTCGAATAGAAGTGGTCGTTCTTTTTCTCTGAATAGAAACATATCCGGAATCATTTCTAATAGTATTTCTCCTTCAAAAAGCGATGGTCGCTCTTTTTCCGTACAGAAGTACAGAAACATGACCGTCACCATGAAGTGTTATGGGTAACATAGCTCAACCGCGTCGTTCAGACTTGGTTTCAACCCGGGCAGTCGCACCTGAGCTCTTACTCCATACACTATGGGAGACTGCGAGTGTTTTCTGTTTCTTTCCAAACTCCATCATTTCTGCTAGTCTTTCTCATTCGAATAGAAGTGGTCGTTCTTTTTCTCTGAATAGAAACATATACGGAATCATTTCTAATAGTATTTCTCCTTCAAAAAGCGTTGGTCGTTTTTTTTTTTCGTACAGGAACACGACCGTCACCATGAAGTGTTATGGGTAACATAGCTCAACCGCGTCGTTCAGACTTGGTTTCAACCCGGGCAGTCGCACCTGAGCTCTTACTCCATGCACTATGGGAGACTGCGAGTGTTTTCTGTCTTTTTCCAAACTCCATCATATCTGCTGGTCTTTCTCATTCAATTAGAAGTGGTCATTCTTTTTCTTTAAATAGAAACATATACGGAATCATTTCTACTAGTTTTTTTCTTTCAAAAAGCGATGGTCGCTCTTTTTCCGTACAGAAGTACAGAAACATGACCGTCACCATGAAGTGTTATGGGTAACATAGCTCAACCGCGTCGTTCAGACTTGGTTTCAACCCGGGCAGTCGCACCTGAGCTCTTACTCCATACACTATGGGAGACTGCGAGTGTTTTCTGTTTCTTTCCAAACTCCATCATTTCTGCTGGTCTTTCTCATTCGAATAGAAGTGGTCGTTCTTTTTCTCTGAATAGAAACATATCCGGAATCATTTCTAATAGTATTTCTCCTTCAAAAAGCGATGGTCGCTCTTTTTCCGTACAGAAGTACAGAAACATGACCGTCACCATGAAGTGTTATGGGTAACATAGCTCAACCGCTTCGTTCAGACTTGGTTTCAACCCGGGCAGTCGCACCTGAGCTCTTACTCCATACACTATGGGAGACTGCGAGTGTTTTCTGTTTCTTTCCAAACTCCATCATTTCTGCTAGTCTTTCTCATTCGAATAGAAGTGGTCGTTCTTTTTCTCTGAATAGAAACATATACGGAATCATTTCTAATAGTATTTCTCCTTCAAAAAGCGTTGGTCGTTTTTTTTTTCGTACAGGAACACGACCGTCACCATGAAGTGTTATGGGTAACATAGCTCAACCGCGTCGTTCAGACTTGGTTTCAACCCGGGCAGTCGCACCTGAGCTCTTACTCCAAACACTATGGGAGACTGCGAGTGTTTTCTGTTTCTTTCCAAACTCCATCATTTCTACTGTTCATTCTCATTCAAATAGAAGTGGTCATTCTTTTTCTTTAAATAGAAACATACACGGAATCATTTCTAATAGTATTTCTCTTTCAAAAAGCGATGGTCGTTCTTTTTCGTACAGAAACACGACCGTCACCATGAAGTGTTATGGGTAACATAGCTCAACCGCGTCGTTCAGACTTGGTTTCAACCCGGGCAGTCGCACCTGAGCTCTTACTCCAAACACTATGGGAGACTGCGAGTGTTTTCTGTTTCTTTCCAAACTCCATCATTTCTACTGTTCATTCTCATTCAAATAGAAGTGGTCATTCTTTTTCTTTAAATAGAAACATACACGGAATCATTTCTAATAGTATTTCTCTTTCAAAAAGCGATGGTCGCTCTTTTTCCGTACAGAAGTACAGAAACATGACCGTCACCATGAAGTGTTATGGGTAACATAGCTCAACCGCGTCGTTCAGACTTGGTTTCAACCCGGGCAGTCGCACCTGAGCTCTTACTCCATACACTATGGGAGACTGCGAGTGTTTTCTGTTTCTTTCCAAACTCCATCATTTCTGCTAGTCTTTCTCATTCGAATAGAAGTGGTCGTTCTTTTTCTCTGAATAGAAACATATACGGAATCATTTCTAATAGTATTTCTCCTTCAAAAAGCGTTGGTCGTTTTTTTTTTCCGTACAGGAACACGACCGTCACCATGAAGTGTTATGGGTAACATAGCTCAACCGCGTCGTTCAGACTTGGTTTCAACCCGGGCAGTCGCACCTGAGCTCTTACTCCAAACACTATGGGAGACTGCGAGTGTTTTCTGTTTCTTTCCAAACTCCATCATTTCTACTGTTCATTCTCATTCAAATAGAAGTGGTCATTCTTTTTCTTTAAATAGAAACATACACGGAATCATTTCTAATAGTATTTCTCTTTCAAAAAGCGTTGGTCGTTTTTTTTTTCGCACAGGAACACTTCTACGGGTGTGGTCGTTCTTTTTTTTTGAACAGAAACATATACGGAATCATTTCTGCTGTTCTTTTTCATTCAAATAGAAGTGGTCGTTCTTTTTCTCTGAATAGAAACATACACGGAATCATTTCTACTGTTCTTTTTCAATTAAATAGAAGTGGTCGTTCTTTTTCTCTGAATAGAAACATATACGGAATCATTTCTAATAGTATTTCTCCTTCAAAAAGCGTTGGTCGTTTTTTTTTTCGTACAGGAACACGACCGTCACCATGAAATGTTTTGGGTAACATAGCTCAACCGCGTCGTTCAGACTTGGTTTCAACCCGGGCAGTCACACCTGAGCTCTTACTCCATGCACTATGGGAGACTGCGAGTGTTTTCTGTCTATTTCCAAACTCCATCATTTCTACTGTTCATTCTCATTCAAATAGAAGTGGTCGTTCTTTTTTTTGAACAGAAACATATACGGAATCATATCTAATAGTATTTCTCCTTCAAAAAGCGTTGGTCGTTCTTTTTTCGTACAGAAACATGACCGTCACCATGAAGTGTTATGAGTAACATAGCTCAACCGCGTCGTTCAGACTTGGTTTCAACCCGGGCAGTCGCACTTGAGCTCTTACTCCATGCACTATGGGAGACTGCGAGTGTTTTCTGTCTCTTTCCAAACTCCATCATTTCTACTGTTCTTTCTCATTCAAATAGAAGTGGTCGTTCTTTTTTTTTGAACAGAAACATATACGGAATCATTTCTAATAGTATTTCTCCTTCAAAAAGCGTTGGTCGTTCTTTTTTCGTACAGAAACACGACCGTCACCATAAAGTGTTATGGGTAACATAGCTCAACCGCGTCGTTCAGACTTGGTTTCAACCCAGGCAGTTGCACCTGAGCTCTTACTCCATACACTATGGGAGACTGCGAGTGTTTTATGTTTCTTTCCAAACTCCATCATTTCTGCTGGTCTTTCTCATTCGAATAGAAGTGGTCGTTCTTTTTCTCTGAATAGAAACATATACGGAATCATTTCTAATAGTATTTCTCCTTCAAAAAGCGTTGGTCGTTTTTTTTTTCGTACAGGAACATGACCGTCACCATGAAGTGTTATGGGTAACATAGCTCAACCGCGTCGTTCAGACTTGGTTTCAACCCGGGCAGTCGCACCTGAGCTCTTACTCCATACACTATGGGAGACTGCGAGTGTTTTCTGTTTCTTTCCAAACTCCATCATTTCTGCTAGTCTTTCTCATTCGAATAGAAGTGGTCGTTCTTTTTCTCTGAATAGAAACATATACGGAATCATTTCTAATAGTATTTCTCCTTCAAAAAGCGTTGGTCGTTTTTTTTTTTTTCGTACAGGAACACGACCGTCACCATGAAGTGTTATGGGTAACATAGCTCAACCGCGTCGTTCAGACTTGGTTTCAACCCGGGCAGTCGCACCTGAGCTCTTACTCCAAACACTATGGGAGACTGCGAGTGTTTTCTTTCCCTTTCCAAACTCCATCATTTCTACTGGTCTTTCTCATTCAAATAGTGGTGGTAGTTCTTTTTCTTTGAATGGATGCATACACGGAATCATTTCTCTTCGTAATCCTGAGTCAGAAAGAAGTGGTTGCATATTTTTTTGAACTGAATCTTCATCGGAATCACACTGTAGAAGACCGAGAGTGTTTCTTGATTGTTTGCAAAATTTTCCTTCATTTCTACTCCCTACGTATTTCTTCATAAAAATAAAAATCGGTTTCGATGTCATGACAGTTATTTCATTATTTAGTAACGAACAGGTTTCCAGTAGATTGTGGAATAGGCCTACAGGGGAAACCACGTTAAAAAAAACGCGCCTAGTATACTACCTCATAGGTGGTGCGGAAATGTATACATAAAAATCCTTTTCATCAACATTCATGTTCGTTGCATCCTGCAAACTCACAGGAGAAATGGTGAAGTATTTTGCATAATGATCTCCAATTTTTGTGGGATATTTTGCTTGAAAAGGTGCTGCTACGGATTTTTAGAGCTGATTTTTCACAAAGAATTGTAATATTTTTGGAAGAAGCATAATTAACTTAATTTTACTGCAGGAGAAAGTATTTTTGGTTAGATTATATCAGATTATATCATTCATGAACATCTTATAAGACTACCTTGAAGATTGAGATTAGGTGAATGAAAAAATATGAATATTTTGAAAAAAAGTTTATTCATAAAAAACATCTTTAATTATCACTAATTGAGATTCAAATCGTCCTCACAATCAATATATGAATACATAATCTACTTTGTAATTTTCACATAGGAAATATCTTCAACCAAGTAACAACTAGAAAACGTACCATCCCATCCATACATATATCCTATATTTCGTACAAATATTAACTAGAAGTAGGTTGTTTTTTTTTTCATTTTAAAGTTCGCTGAACCACCCTTATGTACCAGAAACTTGACCCTTTTTTGTAGTAGTTCACCAGTAATATTGTGAAAACTGTTACCAAGTGTTAGATAAAAAAAAATCCTGATGGTGTACAGAAACTGTACAGGGAGAAATAGGAGTTGTAACCCAACGATTCTACTTTGGATGTGCAAGGCAATTGTGAGACCAATAATGACATACAGAGCAATGGTTTGGGGAACTAGAACCAGTCTAAATACCATGAGGAACAATTTCTCGAAGGTTCAAAAATTGGCTTGCACATAGTACTGGAGAGTCTGGCAGAAATAACATCACTCAGAATGTTTAAAGACAAAATCACCAAACAAAAACCGCCCATGAAAAACGAGAAATGAACAGAAATATCATCAAATGGTACATAGATTCTAAAGCAGCACACAGAACTGGAATAGTGTACGAGCCCAGAACTAAACACTTTGAAAGCCTGGGCGACACACCAAATATTTTTCAAGTAGAAATTTATGCAAATGAAAAATATGAGATAGTAACAGATTAGATTGTACGAAATCGTATAAAATATAGTTTCTAGGAATATGATGATGATGATGATATCAAAAATAACTCATTGCTCTTGTTCATCCCTCCCTATAATAAAATATTATTTTAAATAGTGCTAACGGTGAATACTAGACGATATACTCTACTTAGTTTTCCAGTGAAAAGTTACCATTTAACGTTCCACAATACATAGTGAGTTATTTATAAGTTTCCTGCCACTTTGTTCTACTTGTTTACTAATTTTTCATTCATCTTTAACTATTAAACATTATTGTTGAATTATTATTCTGTTTTTATTGCAGATGAACTTTTTAAATGAGATTAATACAATGTCATAATGCAGAAATAAAACCCATTATAAAACTGAAAGATTTACCAAAGGATACAACACATAGAATAAACAGCGTAAAGGTGCATCAGGGGCAATTTGGAGCCCAAATACTTCTGGAGCTGGAAGAAAATATAGTATTTCTCCCCAAAAGGGTGACAGATTCCTTTGTGCCGTATGTAAATCAATTTACGCCGGGGAAGTTCAGCATTACATTCTTGGGGCTTCAAACTTTTCAAAGGGTTTCCCCTAGAACTCTCTTCAAAATAGAGGAGAATGTATAAAAGAGAAAAACAAAACAGTACAATTGAATTTCATTGAAACATGAAACCATTGTCAGAAATTTATGGAAAGTATGAACCAGTTGGGATGAAATGCGAAGACTATTGCACCATTAACCAAATTATGTGAAGCAATTGGAAGTATGCAAGCATTCTACCAGTTTTCTGCTCAGTGAAGATGATGTCACACAAATTATTATGATTGTGTCTTATATCACATATCAATCTAGAGACTTCTTCTACTTCTTATAAACCCTCTGGAAACTTCTTCATATCGGTAACTCCCCAACGACCATCCGGCTGTTCATCCGACCCAGTGTCACAGAACATACCTATATTAACTGCTTACTGCTTATTTGAAAGTAGCATACGACATTAGAAAACTAGTGTTAGAAAATATAGAATACAGCTAACACCAATGGTGAATCTGTGCAGATTTGAAAATTGTTGCTTTGGTTTTAGGACTGGCTATACAAAATAATGTTGCTTTTTAAGCGAGTGGAACAGCCGAAAGATAAATAAACATTATGGCTGCCAACAGTACTTTTCGAAAATTTCTTCCCTCTATAATCATTAGAAGGGTTATATATAAACTTTTGAATTGTGGAAACTGAAGATTAAGGACTGTAAAGTACATTACTGGTTTTAATATACGATGGAGGTCATTTTGACAAATAATTTTAAGTGGGAACCTATAGGAAACGACTCTTTTCAAAAGTATTGGAAAAGCGTATTCGTTTATATAAACCTGATTTACGTTCAATCATACTGAACAGAATTTAAATTTTAATCTTCAATATTAATTAAAAATTGAATAATTTACTCCAATTTTTGTTCAAAGTGAGCTAACTCTGTTTTTTCATATTAGTCTGCATAAATAGCCTTTAATTAATATTGTTAGGTTCAGTGCACCGTAATAGTAGGGAGCGGCGCAAAATACTGTTGGAATTTTTTTCTAAATTACTGAATTCATCCGGATTACCTTCAAGAACTGAAAGTTCTTTTGTACTTTGCACCATCTTTAGATAAACCTGTCTAGGATTTTAAAAATGACATGGTTTCCCAGGATACCTTAGCATTCATCACCTTCTCGGAAAACTGAAGTGTGTTTCATAAAATATGGATTTGCATTACTTTATATTCTATGGAAAATACGTTCCGAAACAATCTGTTTTGATTAATTTTCGTGCTGATTTTATTTACAAAATTCCAGTCTTAGGTCATGGTCGTCGTTTGAGAATTAAATAATCAGTTTTAATGTGTATGGGTGGATTTTATTCAACACTGTTTTGTATTTTAACAAACTTCCTAGGTAGAGTTGCAACTTGAGTTGTTGGAAAAGTACGATTTCCTATTACTTCTGCCTGTATATCAATTTTTTTCTCTCTTCCAGATCATTTCGTATCATTATTAATACTCGTTGTTTTAAATTTACAAAGTAGCTCTCTCAAATAAGTCCTTTGATTGACTTTATTTCACAAGCATTTTGTACTTTTAGTTATATAAATTCTTTCCTTATCAATATTTTTATTCCAATTCAAGCTCTAGAGCTAGTTAAGATATTCTGTACGAGAAATATCTTTTTTAAAAACAAATTTTATTTAATACAAGTCTACAGTTTCAGAGTTACAAACAGAATGAGAATAAAATGAATAATCATGATCTTATCTTAGTTCTTATATCATTAAAAGCTGACACAGATATTTTTATATAAAGTGAGCAAAATAACTCCACAGCGCTAATTTTATTTCCTATTTGCATTATAAGAGTTCATATAATAAATCTTTCATTTTGGGTTCGAAGGATCAATTTTTTAATCCGTAACCACATTATTTTTCCTATTTTAATTTTAATAATTGCTTCCATTATTAAGTATGTCCTCTATATTTTTGTAATATTTTGTTTTCAACAGCTACATCGAATTATTATAGAATTTCGATAATTTTGTTCGTTGTTATACACTATTCTCGCTACTTTGAATATATTTTATATTCATCCTCAATTTGGTTCCTTTTTTTATCTGACAATTTCATCATTTCTTTTGGCTATTGTTTGCACTTTTGAAATTCCAAGTCATCAAATACAAGATTCAACTTCGAATTATCAATGTAAATGATAGATCTGTTTAACTGAATAAAATATGGGTAAAATGACGCGTTTTTTTCTTATTTCAATAATTTATGTAATAAGAATTGCATATAAATAAAACAAAAAACGTTATTTTAAATTAGCAAATTTATTTTCAATAGATACAGTCTGTTATTGCCTACCTATGAAGCCTGTACAAAATGCGGAGTAGATATAAATATACTATATATACAAAAAATGTCAAAAACCTGCTAGACGAGTACAAAAAATGCTATCCTATAGACAGTACATGACTGGCGTCTTATACTACTTAATCACAAAATAAAATTAGGTACTCTGCTAGGAAGTACTTTAGAATTTTTGGTTTTTTTTAATTATTATTTTTTAGTTTTGATGTACCATATTTTAATAAAGAAAGAGCATGGCACAAATTGAATGCAATTTGAGGAAAATATAAAGATCTGAGCAGTTTTTATTAGAAGAAAAAAATTACTTGTTTTATTAGTTCTACTGACAATTCCATAGATGTAGACTAGTAATTTTTATCTGCCGGCAGATAAAGCATAAAGTATAATATATATTTTTTCACAAGCTATATCCGTTCATTTTGCTTACATTTATAATACCAAAATAATTGGTGGTTGTGGTCAATGTATATTAAGCTTCCTTAATATTTTCTGTGTCATAGATTTCAATTTTTGGATGTAACATTGAAAAAAGTCAATATTTGTATTTTATTTTTAATAAATGATTCAAAAAGGCAAGAAATCAAGATTTTGGAATATTCAAGGTGTCTGTATTTTTTCTTTTTGATGATATGTGAGCCAACAAAAATTTGTATGACCATAGGTCAAATTAATTTTATGTTTATAACATTATAATCGTCTTGATTTTAAGTCTCTTCTATTTAAAACTAGTTTTTTTATATCTATCGATTAATATAAATGCGCAAATTGCCAGTGATAAATCATATTTTGATAAAGACTGAAAATAGTGGAAACGTAAAATTCTTACCTACCTAAAAATATAGAAAAAATCCAATTTCAAATCAGAAGAGTCCTAAAATCAAGACGATTTAGAAATATAAACATATCTAAAGGTCTAAGAAATAAGAAATTAATTTTGTGCTCCTAGCATATCATGGGATGTAATAACCACTATCCAGAAGATCAAACGAATCACAAAAGTGACAACATAGGAATAAAATGTACTAAATAATAGTTATTTTTATGGTTTTCGGATTCTCGATTCCATATTTTTCGCATTGTGCTGAAAAGTGGGAGTTTTTAAATTACAATTAATTCAATTTTTACTTATAGTATATACAATCTACAAAATTTCGTTTACCGAATTTTATGGTGTATAACATACACCCTCTGTAATAAGTAAACACCTTTCACAACGGCGCTTGGTGAAATTCACACCCTTTATAAATGAACACACATAGCAACAAAAATATCTTCTCATGACATTTTCCCATTTCATATTATTTACCATTATACTGTATCTGCAAATTCTACAAGAAAATAGTTGTTTAATAGTTAAATAAATTTGATACTTCGGTACTTTTTGATTTGTTGGTTTTGAATGTATCACTAGGTGATTAAAAAAGATGTCTTTATATAGACTGATAAAAGTAACAGTTTATCATCATTGAAATTTGAATAATGTGGTAAAAAATGAATATTCAATATCAAAAGTTGAAAAATAAACCCAGAATGTATCACAAGGAAAAATATTGAGGAATATTTGGAGTTTTCAAAAGATTCCCTCTTTTAAGTTTGTATTCAGATGGAGCTTTCAACCATCCATAACTTATGTACAATATGTAAGAATAATATACATATTTATCGAATATACATTTTTAATCAAAAGTGACAATTCAGGAACTAAAATATATAAAAGTGTCCAAGAAATAAAAAATTAAAGACATCTATATACATAAATATGAAAGATTGTTGCTGCATTGGGAAAGTACTAAAAAGGCAATAATGAAGAATCAAATTTATTCAATACCGTTTCTCATTTTTCCTTGTATAATAGATATGAAATATAAAAAATATTTAACATGAGTAAACGCTACAGATATAAATACATTTTAAATGACTATTCAATCAACACAAGTTTTAATGACACTTAGCATCTAAGTTCAAAGAGTATTATTTGCACATAGATTGAATATATCGTTGCAATTTACTGTTCAAACACACACAATTGATGAAGCATATTTTTTAAATATATTATTAATATGGAGCATTTCAGAGAGTGAGCCTATTAGAAAAATAAAATGTACTATGAATAATGCACTTGTGTTTTCTGACTAGGGAACTTTCAAATAAAAAGTGATTGAAATGAAAAAAACGTCGTAGGTGTATTTTTAAAATTAAATGCATAACTAAGGTCATAAGAATTTTATCCAAACTTTTAATAAATTTGATTTTTTTTAATATTGAACTGGATTAAGTAGGAGGATTTTGAAATATTATTGTTTCAAAAGAAACAATTTACAATCTTTCTCTCATCGGCGGAAGGAAAAGATTATTTTCTATGTAAGCTAATATTTTTATTAAAATCAACTCCTAACATTCTAAATACTGTTTTCAGAATTTTCTAAAATATATGGAATAAAGCATAAAAAAATTTAACAAATAAAACATTAAACAATTTTTACACGGCTTTTAAAAGAAAACAGAAAATTGAAACCTTAAAATCTTACGGGGTTGCAGTTTAATGTTCACATTGGTATGATGGGGTCATAAATTTTATGTAATCCAACTTTTTGTTAATATTTATACTCAATATTTCATTTTTATAAACTCAGTAGAATAATTTTATACCATGACAAACATATATAATATTGGTTCCTACGTTTGTGAATTGTTGTTAGATATTTCTATGATGCGTGTCTTGTCCAAGTTTCTAGAATAAGAATGACTTAATGATAGTGTTAGTATTTTTATTAAAGAGAAGTTTTGTAAAAATGAAATACATCATTTTGTGTGAATTAAGAGTGCGGAAGTAGAATGAAAAAAATTATAATAAAGAAATTAATTTGAAACTGAGAATATTCTGCAAGTAAAATATTTTCAATATCTAATATGTGCAACAAAGAAAACACTGAATTTATAATGAAGCTCACAGCTAGTCAGAAAATGATGAGAAGAAAATTGCTTCATGGAAAACCCACGAGGACTATTGATCCATATGTAAACCCAAACATCAACAGAAATGTTTACAGTATGACGAGAATAAAAATATTTTGGGAAACCGTAAGTTTTGAACTAAAGAATGTACATCTCACAGTAGATAAGGAAATGCTAATAACCAAAAATATTGTTAAGCCTACAATGGAACTCAACTCCTGCATAAGAAAAAACAATCGATTATTTCCGTTCGAGATTACTACAGGAGAAAAAAATGAAATAATAATGATATAAGAGTAGCAACACAAAATTCAAAACTCACAAATGTAAATGTACATGTAATTTTTCAGGAAAAACTGGCTATACAATGAATAAGGACAAATCGAACCGAAGCAATCCCAATCAAGAAAAAAAAAAACGGTCAAGTAGTAGAGTTTTCAAACATTACAATAAGTGCAACAAAAATATGCACCTAGAATAAACTGCTGGAGTGGTAAGAAATTTTTATCATGTAACTGCTACAAAAAAGATAATTATCCTAAAGATAAGTGTATAATATTATAAAAGAGATCAAAAAAATCATTTCAGAAGATATAACAACACTGTGAGCTATTTCATACGAGATAGAAAATGAAGAGTTAGACACAACTTTTGTAATAGACAGTATCTTAACAGGTCATCTCACACACGAAGAAAGAACATATGATGGTGAAGAATATAATAAAATGTCTCATAATTATACACACTTCCTGAAAGTTTATCTACTATATACAAAAAATAAAGTAAGACTCAGATCGATAAAATCTTTGAGATATTCTCTAGCTTCAACATATTTCAATAGTCATAGCAATGCTGAAGTTTAGTGTTTAGTACCTGTACTAAACTGTCTGTTCACACGGCTTGAAATTAACTAAACACTTAACTAAATAATTGTTCACTAAACTCGTGTAAACGGGCCTTGAGAAGAACTAAAGTTGAATACAAAATATAGAATCAGTCACAAAATTGCAGAATGCAGAGAAAATACAACAAAAAGAGGAACTTTTAAAGGCAGAAGGAGAAATAGAAGAACGTCTAGAGTAGTGCACAGACAAACAAGCCAACAGGCAACTCTCAAGCAACATAATATGATTCAATTGCATTCATAGCATTAAATTGTGCGAATCTGTCACAATAGGAAAGCTGGTTAATTTTGGATTTAGGTGCCACAGAAGAGCTAGTCACAAGTAAGCTGGAGAGATTTAAGACAAATATAGATTTAGAAGTAGAAGTGAAGATTGGTACTGCCAAAACTGGACAAACATTGATAGCCAAAAAGAAAAGGTTACTGAAAGAACAGTGTTATTATTTAATTATAATTTAAATTTCTTAATTTTAGAAAAAATCTAATGCACGACTACATACGTAACACAAAAGCTCCTGGGTTAATTAACTTAGTAAGAATTTGAAATAATGTGGCTACTTGCACCCTAAGGTTAACAATGGTTCACACTCTAACAGTGGCTTAATTTTGTTTTCTGAATTGCACCGTCTGTTAAACCAAGTTTAATAGTCTTTAAACTATCATTAAATTAATCTCCAGAAATCGAGGGAATAAACTGATTTAATCTTTAGTTAAACAGTTTATAATCTATAATTCAGGTAATTTTGTGTTAAAAAACACACCAGAAACAATAATTATCGTTATAGGTACAACACAATATTATTGTCTCTGCTCTCATAAGTAGTAAGACATTCTTTTTGTGTTAAAAGAATTCAAAAAATGGCAGCCGTAAAAGTAAAAGACATACATGGATTGATTTTCTGGAGATGTATGGGATTTCCCAGGAGAGTGTATAATACAGCGGACCATTTTACAAATATAGATAATTTCACCTTTTTTATAAAGTTCATACCTTAACAGCCAACAGTTATTAACATTTTGAAACAAACTGACGATCGTCTCGAGTTTCGTAATAATTTGTAAGTTTGTATTCGAAATATGTATCGTCAAAGGGAGGTTTCTTCTGGGTTTATGCAACAAAAAATAAAATAGCATGCGTTTTCTAATCAGCAGGTTTCCATTTATGCAATTTCTCATAAGTATGTGGGTTTTTGTTTTTCATTTTATGTTGGAATAGCTACTTCTGCCATTTTATGTAGACATAAAATGTATAAAAAGTGAAGTCTCTCATGCCGATTTTTTTCTTGATTTGTATGTTTGTCTGTTTCTTTGTTTTCGATAACGTTTTTGAATTTTGCGATGATATTAATTAGATGTACTTATGAGGCTCCTTACTCGTATTCATATCATCAAGTTGGAAAAATGATACTCTAAATAAATAAAGCTCCAAAAAATCATAACAGTATTATATGCCAAAATAAATTTAGAAAAAAGAACATATAAGCTCACAATATTTGTGTGACGCGCATTCTTCGTATTTGCCAAATTTTGTACAATGTAATTTTCAAAAGTATTGCAAGTCGTTGAATGTAATATATTTTAAACGAAAATGTGAAAGCAAGAAGGGAAGAATATGAAACTGATAACTTTAGATATAATTGAAATATAATGTTATGGTAAAAATCAATTTATAAAAGAATGCAAATCAACAAAACACAATGAAATTGAAATGCTCAAAATTAGATACAAATTATTGAACATATACTGCAACCCTTTCCACTAGCTCTTTCTGTTAATGAATATTATTAATGGAATTGTTACATAGTCCATAAAAACAATTCAATGAATTACTTGATTGGTACTATTACACTGGTCTGCTAGAAAATCAGCCCGACACCATTCTTGACCATTCCTGTGTAAAATGACCTCTTTATTGCAAATATGACTTCAGTTTTCCTCATCCCCTACTCAGTTATCACATATTTTTCACTTATTTGTTACATATTTCTACTTTTAACAATTAAACATCGAAAGTAGGTAATAAAATTTATAGCAAAGTGTATGGCAATATTGTCACTATATAAAAGTACATAAAAACTACAATAAAATACAAATATATAACAACATTAATAAAAATGATAAAAAACAGTTGGGCTCACGCCGGGGAATTGCTATTAGTGTACAAGGCCATGAGATGAAACATGTCTCTTAAAGTACACTTCCTTAACCCGTCCGTGGACTTCTCTGAAAATTTAGGAGAAGCTTCTGATGAACACGGCAAATGATCCATTAAGACCGCTGAGATGGAGAAGAGATTTTCAGGGAAGTAGAGTGCAAGCATATTGGCGGAGTACTGCTGGTTTTTGGAACGAGACACATGTACCTCAGGATATGTCAAAAAAGGAAGCAAATAATGGTATATATCTTTATCATTTATCCTTGTTTTCAGTTGAAATAGTTATTTTTACCCCTTCAAAATCAAAGTTTATTATTATTATCGAAAAGTGGTAAAAATAAAACGTGCGAGGCTCCCTCGAAAATTGTGAGTGATGAAAACGGCAGTTACATTTAGATTCAGGACGATATTTTACATGGGATTCGCCGAAAATAGTGCCGGGGCTTGACTATTTTTTTTTGCAGACCAGTGTTACTTATTAAGAAACGAATTTTTGTTGTTCACATAAAATAACAAACGATAAATCGTCAAACCAGTGTAATCTTTGGATTTTAAAAAATTTGTTGACAAAAATAACTTTACAGTTGAATCAGGTTTTTCTTAAATCTTATACCACTAAGGAGACATTCACCCACGCACAATGTAATTAACCAAAAATTATATTACAAAGACAAAGACTAGCATAAGCTTATATAAATATTTAATTCTATTTTAATTACTACTTTTGTGTACTAAACTGCTTTTTGGGAAATACTCGATAGACATCGTCAGACATATTAAACAAATTTATTTACATCTTTATTCGTTAAAAATAGTGTTTAGAGACTCTGAGCAAGTTATTCTCTTTTTTTCTTATTCAAATATCAAATTCATAAAATTGTAAATCAGACTCAGTCTTCAAATCAACTGATTTAGTAAAAAGGAAAAAATAGCAATCACATAGTTTGGAGGATAGACAGAAGAAAGGATGGAGGTACAAAATTGTATTGCAAATACACATAAATGACAAAATAGAAAAATTAGAAACAATTAGAAACACTTAGGTGATTCTATCATTCCAAAAACAACATTATTTTGAATATAAACAAAGCTATGTAATGACTGATAATTTCGAAGATCGATGGAGGAGGTTAAGGAAGAAAAACAGTAGAAAAAAAAAAGAATTATTGAGCTAGAATCGATAAAATGCAAAAATAAATAATTGGCAAGAGAGAGAGTAATTGGCAAGAATGTTCAATTATAGAAAGGAAATTCCAAGTTAGTGACAATATATTTTATCTTTATTCATTTCAAGCTCCTTTTCTAAATTGATTAGAATTCGTAAATATTTTTCATTTTTAAGAGTACAAGGATGAGAATAGAATGAAAAATTCATGAGTTGTAATTGTAGAAAATCACAAATTAATATTCAAATCTATTTATGACTATAAATGAATAGTACCTTACCATAAAGTCAAAATTTTTGTTTTTAATGAGTATTTCACATGCCAGCAATTGAAAAATATTCCAAATAATTATATATGGACAAAAATAACTGCTCATTGTAAACGGATCACCATGTTTCCAAAATAAATGATATAACATTCAATAAATATATAGAGAGCTTCTAACATTCATGTTCATCATTTTTTGTTGTGACTAACATTTTTTGAAGAATTAAATTAGAATTTCAGTAATTAGTAAAAAATATATAAAATATAAGTATCTATCAAAAACTATCAAATCATGCATTCTCGATACAATTAGCATTTCATAAGTCAAGTGCTAGTCACAAAAGTAGTATAAATACATTAAGATATGAAAGGTTGAATGTAGAGAATAAATTATTTGTTGAGCATATCGAAATGCCTAAAAATTATTTAAGCTGTATCACAGTTTAGTGAAGTAAATATAGAAACCAGATTTGTTCAGTATGTTTTATATGCATAAAAACAAAATCGTTTCTTGAAAGCACCAATGCTAATAGATTATTTAATAGGAATTAAATATAATGATCATTTGTTGATAATATTTTCTTATACCTACTAAGATGACAATCTAAAGAAGTAAATAAATTTGAATGCAGTTCAGAATACATATTATCTAGATTTGAACATTACTCATTGCACCAAAAATATTGCGAGAAATTGGAAGACTAATCAGAACAGTATGCTTTGATTATGGAGAAAATTGAAAAGGGGAATAAATATCTTTTTTGTCTTATTATTGATTATATAGGAATTCGCTTCCGGTGCTGTAGTTATCAACCAATTGTAATTTGAGAATTATGTAGATTCAACAACATAATATGTTATTGATATATGATATAATGGGCTATTGATTGAAATTTAGGAATAGGATTGTACATCTGTAGTTTGTTTGGAAGCACTATCCCTAAATTGATTAAAACATAGGTTGAAAATAACTTTATTAATCGGTGTTCAAAACTGTATGCTGATTAAATGATTGCCTTTTTGTCTTTTGATCTAATGACTTTTTTCTGAGGAGCTACAGAAAATTAATATTAGTGAATGATAATATAATCGAATTATTACTAATATATATATATATATATATATATATATATATATATATATATATATATATATAATTATTATTATAAATTTCCTGAAATATTAATAAAACATTTAACCGGACAAATTAATGTTAAAATTTATTAAATAATGATTACAATTTATGAATAATAAAAAAAAAATAATTGACACATAATGTCGTTTATCAATACTGAGAATTATTAACATAGGTGATTTCCTTTGAAACGATCACACTGAACTTCACATGGATAATCCCATTTTCTTTTGACAGTGTACAGTGTTTCACAAACAAAAATCCAAAACTTGGAAACAAATAAAAAAAATACTTTCGACATTCACACACTTCTCGTCAGAAATATGCAACTTACCTTACAGAAAATCGAAACATTAAACAAATTGGTCCTAACATTCGTATAATGATAATTGTAAGTCGGAGTCGATTTGAAATTTTTTTAACGAAAAACGACATTTACAACATCTTTAATAGTATTATTCACTTCGTTGAGACATCGGGTGTTTTCGCTAGAATTTCTCGAACCTGCCGACCGTAACTGTCTAGCCTGACTTTCTAATCTCGTTAACAGTTCCCTAAATTGGAATTTGGTATGTGCCGGGACGACATTATCGGCATAATCCATACAAATACCGTGCAATAAACCTATTTTGTCAGATAACTGTAACCAAGTCGCGGATGAAACAGCGGAATTCGATTTGATGCTGTTCAAAGTTGTTTCCAAGGCCTGAGATATTTCCAAAATGTTATCCTTCCCACTTTTGTCAATCATTGATAATTTGGTCTCCTCTTCTGGTGTTTTGGTCTCAATTGTAGCAGGTTTGGTCATTATTGGGGGCTTTGAATAATTAGTGTTTGTGGTAGCCATTGGCGTAGCATAAATTGCAGATCCTGCCGATCGACCCATTAAAGGTTTTAAAGCTTTTACGGCTGGTTTTGTGGGAATAACAGGTTTTTCCTCTTGTGCAGGAGGCCAAGATTTTTTTTCAGTTTTTATAGACTTTTCTAATTTAACCGATTCATCTGAAGTTTCTACTGGCGAGCTCTCGAATATTTCTTCAGCTTTACTGTTTTTAATTGATAATTTGGGACTCAATTGGATGTTTCCTCCCGTTTCGGAATTATCTTTGGCTTCCCAGAGTTTTTTTAAGCTACTAATGCTGCCTGTGCTCTTCCTTTTGTCATCACTATCATCTAATTTCAAGTTTCCACTGTCAGAACTAGCAGTGCTTTCCCTTTTATTGAGTTCAAATTCGTTGTCTTCTCTTTCATCGGATTTTTTATCATTTTCGACTTTTCTTAGTCTGGATTTAAAATCTATGATGACGGAAGTGTCTTTTTCGACTTTTTCTTTAGTAGTATTAATGGATTTTTTAGCATCTACTTTTTTGAGCTGTGATACAAATGTCACTCCATTATTCGTTGTTAATTTTCCTTGAGAATTCTTTCGTGGTACGTTAATATCTAGGTCTTTTTCTAAATTGAGAGATTGTGAAAGTTCAGTTACGAGTTGAGAAACAGGATCATGGCTAATGCCACTCACAGCCAATAAAGTTTCAATTGGAGATTCTTTTATATTTTTACTCTTCAAATTCTGACTTTCCTTTATCTCCGCGACTAATTTCAATTCCATTTCTTTCATCACCAATTTATTTTTGAACACTTTGGAGGATTTATTGTCTTCAGCTTCTATGGCTTCATCTGTAACACAAAAAAATGGAATAAGTTTGCAGTTATCTAGTTTAAGGCTTTTTTGTTTCAAACTATGTTTGTGTGTAGTTACTTGTTTTAATAGATGAATTAACTATATATTACGAAACAAATAATTAACAACTATTTTCAATTTGGAAATTTAATGATTATTTTTCAATCATAGTACTTGGAATCCATAAATCCATATAGTAAAATAAATAAAGAAATAATAAAGCAAGAAATGTCTTAGTATTGAGGCACACCTTGGTGCGGAAAAGGTAATTGATATATTGCATATACTTCATACATGAATGCCGTCAAATATATATTTCTAAATCTGAAAATTATTTTTTGGAGCATTTGCGTAATTATGTCTGTGATTATGAACTTCGAAGATAAGTACTATTTTTAAAGTAAACAGAAATTTAAAAAGATATTCTAGAGATAACACAAACAAACAATATTTTTATTAAGAAAAAATGATACACATTAACAATTTGGGTACCGTGGAAGAAAGTTGACAAATTTAAAAATCTGTCTTTAGCTAAGTTCTCAGATGTTTTATTCTTGTTAAATTCATACGAGTTTAATGAGGATGTGGATAACAGAGGCTCAGTATTGGTAGCTGAATATTTGTAAAAAGTTATATACAGTTCAAATACCCCATGCTTCTTAGAGAAACTGCCATGAAAACTATACTATTAGATAAGTTCGGTATCTATTTATACAGGGTGATTAATTAATGTGAGAAAGTTAATTGCCTCCTTTGTCTATAGAGATACCAATTTGAAAATATGAGGAATTATGGCCATCATTAGTCATCAAATTTAATAATTATTTACAACGTTACAGAATATATATATATATATATATATATATATATATATATAAACTCAATTCGATGGTTGGTTACACCTAGGAGAACGTCCTACAAAGTACGTAAGGTTCATTGGGGGGTGAGTGGAGTTAAACATTCCTTATGAAACCTGACATGAGGGGGAAGGTGAGATTCACTTTTTCTTACTTAAAGTCATTGACTAAATTCATTTGTTATTTTCCGTAATGATTTAATACCTGCGATTCAAATGCTCACTTAATGTATAAAACGCGAGGTCAAGCTTTTAAAAACGCATGTTAGGTTAGGTTAGGTGAATGCCGAATGAAAGTTGGTGTATACTTTATACTGTCATTAACGCGGCCGCAGTAAAAAAAGCGCCAACGGCGGCGCGATTTTAGAGTCATATTTAATATACCTAATGAAGCAGTCTCATTAGATATTATATATTTTTAATGTGATTTAAATTTTTGAATATATATATATATATATATATATATATATATATATATATATTCAACCATATTTATTAGGCGGGGGGTGTGCATATCCAATATTAAAAAAAAAATGCCTTACGTAATTTGTAAACGTTCTATATTAGGTACAGTTATCACACGATAATCCTCACTTACGGAACAGACTGTTTGTCGGAGTACCAAAATACGTCGGATTATCAAATATTCGAGAAAAATTTACTGTTTCATAATCAGCACCTAGCCTATAAAAAATTGAAAAACATACACACATAATTAGTTTAGGCATTATTTTAACATGAAATTTATCTTTTATTTTAAGCATCAAAAAAGTCTGTGTTTTTTTTCTGTAGTGACTAGAAGTCATGGCTTCTTCTTGAGGAGATTTTAGAACCAAAATTTGGATGCAATCAAGTTCCCACTCTTCGCACTAGCGTATTAAAGCATTTGCAGCAGCTATAGCTTAGTCACAGCTGACAGAATGTGTAGCGTTCGGAAGCTCCATCGCTTCATCTGGAAAGTCGGCGCTTAAGTTATCTTCTACAATTCATCTTCTAAGGTCTTCTGAGATTCTTAAGGAGCGATAATTGTGAGAGTATCATTCATAACTTCGTTGCTAGGTTAGGTTAGGTTAACAGGGTGATCTCCACTTGAACTTCGTTGCTATCATGAGCATTTTCTTTTTTGTTTGAGCATTGCATTTTCTGGCCAAATATTTTTCCAGGAATCGATTAGAATTAACGGCTCCACTGGTTGCCAAGCAAATGCTGCATTAATAACCGCATCTTTAATGCTAGAATTCTTCAAGTAACGTGATGTTGGCACACAATATCCATCGGTAGACCCATATCTGAATATCCAGAAGCGTTATCTAGCAGTAAAAGGGCTTTTGTCAGCAGTTTTGTTCTCCAATTATTTTTTCAGCAGGCACAAAAAGATTGAACACTTCTTGTGGTACCCACACCCGCAGTGATCCTTATAAACAACTAGAAGGTTTTCAATTTTTTGTTTTTGAAGGCTCGAGGATATCTGAATTTGCCCACAACTAGCAATTTTCGCATATGAATTCTAGCATAATTCGCACAGACCATTAACGTGATTCTTTCTTTTTGCATTTTTCGATCAGAAACCTTTTATTCATGCGCCGTTACAAATGTTCTCGTTGGAAGTTGACGCCAACTCAAGCCAGTTTCATCGGCATTCTTCACTTGTTTAGGTATAAGGCCCAGTTCAGTGACTTTTGCATTTAGATTTGCAATAAAACTAGAAACTTCTGACTTATCAGCAGATAATTCTTTACTGCTCATCTTTATGAAACGAATATCATGGCGCTTGTTAAAATTTTCGAACCATCCAACACGAAGGCGAAAATCATCTTTTTTCGTAATTTGACCTTGACTTTATCTTTTAGAATGTATCCAGAAATTGGGGCAGGTCTCTTTCTTTGGAACCATGCATAGAGGGCTTCTTTAGATTGGGGATTTTCGCGTTTTCCAGTTTTTCTTTTAGAATCGCTTTCAACAGATTTTATGAAATTTTCAATTTTTCATTTATTTTTAAACATGTCTTCTTCATATCTCTCAATTATTTCCCATTTTTCAGGAAGGTTTTATGTTTTCGTTTCATGATAGCACTTTTGCTCGACAGGACAAAAACTAAGTACTAAGGCTACTGAGTTGAAACACTTCTCAAAATTAAATAAACGTAAATGTGATCGAATTATCAGTCGAGTTGAAATATAATTTGTTCTATTTATAGCTACAATGAGAAAACACATAAAAACCAAGGAAAAACAAAAACTTCGAATTTTGACTCACTTGGCCTAACGAGTTACCGGATTTGTTTTGGTATAAAATGTTTTAAAAAATATTATTCAAATAATTAGATGATGGGGTAAGAGGAGTTTGAATACTTGAAACAATCGGTCGAAGGGGAATGTCAGACTTGTGCAGCTTTAGTAAACCATATATTTTGAAAAAAAATTTATACCAAAACAAATACTATATCAAAAACACATCGAATTTTAAAGAAAAAAATTAATAGTATAAAAATTCCTAGCGAATAGGTATTTATTTCGTTAGATGTGGTTTCTTTATACAGGTTGTTTCTATATTCGACCGACAACGCTCTATCCCAAAGAAATATCAATAAATGATTCATTTTGACATAGGAATACGAACCCTTACGGGGCCTAGTTGCTGAGATATAGGGTGTTCAAAATTTTCCATAAATCAAGAATGCCTTTGTATTTTTTTTTCAAATTTGGTGACCAGTATTATCCCTAATGAAGTAATATTTTGATATAAACAAACTTTGGAAAAATTTAACCAGTGGCGCGCTGTCAGGATTAGTTGTCACTATTATCCCCCTATTTTTTACGCCACTCGAAATAATTCTTTTTTTAATTTTGTTTTAAATTGCCTGATTATTTTTAGTTAAAAAACTAATAACCTTTTATTTTTAAAAATTAATCAATTATTCATTTAATTTCGGATAGTGATTGAGCGTAAGTAGATCAAAACAAATAAAAATTATTCAGAGTGTCATTTTCAAATTTAAATGTATTTCAACAATAACAAAATTGATAAAGTAACAGCAGTTGTTCAAACTGTTGGCCGCTCACTTCAATATACTTATTACACCATTATGTCATTGAAAAACGTGCAAATTTCTACAACACCGTTCATTTTAGCTCCATAAAAGGTTATTAGTTTTTTAACTAAAAATAATCAGGCAAATTAAAACAAAATTTAGAAAATAATTTGCTCCAGTGGCGTGAAAAATAGGGGGATAAAAGTGACAGCTAATCCTGACAGCGCGGCACTGGTTAAATTTATCCAAAGTATGTTTATGACAAAATATTACATTATTAAGGAGCAAATTTGTCACCAAATTAAAAAAATATTAAAGGTGTTCTTGATTTATGGAAAATTTTTGATTTAAAATTTTGAACTGAATGAATTATTTATAGAGATTTATCTGTAGTAGAGCGTTCTCGGTCGAATATAGAAACACCTGTATACAAATATTCCTATTACCATTGTGAAAAATATGTTGATAAAAAATGGGACAAAATTAAAGAATATTCAGAAATACCTCTAAACGAATTTATAAAAGCTATAGAACTCACATTTACAACGTACTTCAAATATGAAAATGAAATATAAAACAAATTGATAGTTAGGCTATGGGAGCTTCCATTTCACGTGTTATAGCACAATTACTAATGGAAGATCTCGAGGAAACTGCCCTAATCAAACTTGATATAAATATTCCATTCTTTTTCCGATATGTAGATGATTGCATTACTACCGTACCAAAATATCAAATTGAAAACATAAATAAAAAATTCAATTCTTATCACAAAAAACTTCAATTCACAATCGAAATCGAACAAAATCATAAAATCCATTTTCTTGATGTCTTATTAGAACAAATTTCTATTTTGATTATGTAATTGTTAGTGTCAATATCAGATTGTGATAAAGACTATATATATATATATATATATATATATATAACCATTCCTTGCTTACTTATAAAAGTGAAATATTTTTTTACCTCTGACCACCAGTGTAACGCAGCTATTTCGGACAAAACTTGACAAAATTCTAATTAAACGAACTTTACCACGAACTTATGTCTTTTAGACATAAATTTAGTCAAATAGTTACAGAATGAATTGTTTAGGAATGTTGGCACAAAAGCTGTCAATGTTCAGAGTACAAAAAGGTAAAATCCGACAGTGATGAATTTAGGCTTGATGCCGACCTAGGCCCTGTTTATCGTGCCGCCCTTAATGTTGAGATAACTATTATTAATTTTAATACAATATTTTGTAAGCAGATTTACGAACATATGCTTAAAACTCTTGTTGATCAATGTCCTTTGTATGCGACCGTGAAAAATTGGACTGCAAGCTTCAAAAGAGGTAAATTTCCAATTGAGGATGATAAGGCAAATTCTGTGTCAGTCAATATCGACGCAGTTCATGAAACAATTTTATCAGACCGTCGAATTGGACTAAAACGGATATCTGAAGTACTGAATATTTCATACGAACGCGTTCATCATATAATTCACATCAGTTTGGACATGAGAAAAATTGCTGCAAAATGGATCGCCAAATGTTTGAATGTTGACCAAAAGCGTGCAAGGGTAGAAGCATCGCGTTCAATCTGTGCTCGATTTGATGTAGATGTAGACTTCTTAAACTGAATTGTTACTATGGATGAGACTTGGATACATTTCTACGATCCAGAAACAAAGCAACAATCGATGAAATGGCGACACTCTGGTTCTCCAAGTTCTTGCTCCGCTTTTTTGGGATTGCCACGGAGTAATCATGATTGATTTTTTGGATAAGGGTAGAACAATAACTGGAGATTACTATTCGACATTAATAACCACTCTACTGGAAGAAATTAAAGAGAAAAGACGCGGAAAGCTACTCAAATGGGTTTTGTTTATGCAGGATAACCCCCCTTATTCAGCAGATTTGGCTCAGTGCGACTATCATCTCTATCCTCAAATGAAAAATAGTTTGAAAGGTCGTAAATTTTCTTCCAACGAGGAGGTAATACAAGCTGTGGAGGTCAGGTTTGCAGAGCAAGAAGAAACATTTTTTATGAAAGGTCTAGAGACGTTACAGGTTCGCTGTTATACATACATATATCCAATTAAGAGGAGAATATGTTGAGTAAAAAAATATTTGGACATGGAAATTTTGTTTGGTTTTATAGCAGGCTAAGAATTTTTCAATATATCCTCGTAAATAATTAACGTTAGACAATTTGTAGCCGGAATACTCAAAAGCAATATCAACATTTGAGTAAACATCTCGAAGACTACGTGAATATAGTACATTGCATATATTTTATGCAGAGCGTACATCTTCCGTATTTGATTAAGAATCTTTCGAGTAAATGTAAATGAATACATTAGTTTCCTAACGGATGATAAATCAGCTTGAGATTATTGGAGCTTCTTCCTAGGAGTATTAAATCAATCTAAAATTACATTCCAAAGAAAGACTAGAATTACTGTTTCTAAATACTGCAACTTTCGCCGCAATCCCGTAGCTTCGGAGCATGTAGTCAGTTTCTGCATTCAGCAATAACTTCCAGTGCATCAATTATTGCAGACCATTTTTTTTGGAAAAAATAATAAACTCGTAAAGGGCATCATGTCGAGCAGACCAACGAGTTTAAGAAAGATTCTAACTTTTAAATTTGTACGCTGCACCAAAATTTCCGATGATGGGTGGATATAGTTATAGAAAATTTTTTACAAACATTAATCTGAATTGATTTCGTGGCACCTTAGACCCGGGTCTCGCGGGTTTAGGAGTGAATCCATCACTGAATAATATTAAATACTTAGTAGCTGATAGAGCTATCTAACTATCATATTCTGAATTTAGATGCTTAGCTATTCAAAACAAACCCTACATTAAAAGAAAATAATTATTCTGAAAAAATGCTGAATAACATATAATTTAATTAATGAACAAAACATATTTTTGATAACAGCTACTTTATGGTTACAATAGATTTTTATTTTCATATTGATCTATTAATTGACATAATTAAGTTTTCAATGTCAAGTCATATTGTGATAAATTGATTTTCAATCGCAAGAGACTTAATACCAGATAAATTAGCAGAATATAACGTAAAACATTCTACGTTACCATCTGAACAAGGACTTCCCAACAACTATCGAATTATTTTATTAAATATATTATTAGTATAAATCATAAAGGATATAATGCATTATGGAAATATTTCACTAAACTGAAATCTAAAACACCCAAAAGGAAAAAATAATAATAACAAGTAATTGTATTTTATTAATTTTAATGTAATTACGAATAATTTTATTGATGGCTGTTATTTGAAAAATCTTGAAACGGAATGGTTCATGTACATTAAAACGAGAAAGCTATTAGAGTTAAGACTCAAATAATTCAAGTAAAATAGTAGCAAAATACTTTGATTGATGGCTGCTACATATGTTTGAGATGTAAAAACTGAGGAAAAATTAATTTTTCTCGTTAAAATAGATTTTCATTTTGATTTTATTTTGATATTCATGGTGAAGGCTATTTATTAATATAATTATAAAAATTGAGGATTTTGCCTCATTTTGTGAGTTAAACATTCACAAAATCTAACTCGTTGAAGAAAATCTCTAGGTAAAAGAGCTTGAACCCATTGGATGTGGTAAAGATATAACTGCTGCAGCATTATTCAAGAGTATCTATCAAAAATTTTCACAATAATCCCGTACGGGCAGACGAGAATCCACCATTTTCAAAATATTTTTTCAGTAAACTTATACATTGGTATTGTAGGGGATAACTAAATTCGGCTTTATTTTCTGTCTCAGCAATTGAATGGCATTTCTTAGACTAGTTTTTTTAAAAAATGATCTCCCTGAACTACTTGAAAACATTGCACTCAATATCAGACAAAACATGTGGTTCATGAAACATGGTGCTCCAGTACACTTCAGTCGGACTGGTAGGCAATATTCAGATGCAACATATCTCCAGTCCTTGAATTGGTCGAAGAGGGCTCCAACATTGGCCTCTTCGATCTTTAAAATTAAATTCTTGTGATTTCTGTTTATGGGATTACTACATGACAATCATAGTTGATATCAACGATTTGAAAAATCGTATTCAAATAGCGTGTGATATCATAAGAAATACACCTGAAATCTTTGAACGTGTATGGCAATCCGTAAGCTACGTTCATGTATTTTGGCTAGAGGTGGTTATTTCCAACATTCATTATGAATCGTATTACATTTTACATCTTTACTGTTTTCCACTCAATTTATTAAAAAAATTATGAATTACGGTGTTTATTAAAAAAAATTAGGAATAAAGAATATTTTTTAATAAAACATGGATTTTAAGTAATAATTTAATTTCATACAACCACTTCTTGAAAAAAAGTTTTTACATGAAAAAAGTAAGGGTTCCCCACCATATAATATAACAGATATATAGAAAAAATACGTAAGTCATTTGTGAGTGCACGTACAGAAGTTAAAATTTCTACCTTTATTGAAATTTTAGAAAAAAATAATAAAATCTCATTTTTAGTCAACACCTTTTAAGGGTAATGTTTTGGAAAGGTGTGGGTTGAGGAAATTTTGTCACAGAAAAGAATCATCTTAATTTCATACGAGCAATCACCTCCTGAATTTTGTGACATGAATTTAGAACCATCCTGTATATTTATTTTATAATTGACTGTATATTTTTTTATATTTTATGGTTTGTTGATGCGGTTCTATTTTCCAAGTACTGAGAAATCTGTCTCAAATATATTATACTTATTGAATAATTCAATATTTGTTTGGAGAGTTCCTGTACCTGTGGATTAATTTCATTAATCAATAGATTATCCATAACATGAATATCAAAATAAAAATCTTTAGTATTTATTCGAGTCTAATCTACGATGTCCTCTAATTGTTATTATATATAAACTAATAAATTAGTGCAAGTTTCAAAAAATCGTAAATTGGAAGCATTGAATGGAAATAGTTAAATAAACACAAACATAACAGTGCAAAGTGATTATGGATCCAGAAATTCCACAGTACAGAATTTCCAGTTATATGTGCGTCACCAAGTCAAAACTCGGCCCATTTTCATTTTCCTTAAACAAAGACATCTTTGAACTAGTAACGAATTACTAACAAGAACTTTCATTATATTCAATCTAAGACGGCGACATTTCAAGTACAAATAAAA
Organism: Diorhabda elongata; assembly: GCA_026230145.1. Taxonomy (NCBI): domain Eukaryota; kingdom Metazoa; phylum Arthropoda; class Insecta; order Coleoptera; family Chrysomelidae; genus Diorhabda; species Diorhabda elongata. The sequence continues at coordinate 23,433,721 of CM047933.1, read as the reverse complement.
TATGAAAAACAAAGTTTTTATCCAAAATTAACAATCATATTATATAAATAAAAGGAACTTATTCGTTATAACTTTGTAGAATTTACAAAATATGAATAGAGTTTTTATCTTATACCTACTGCTGTAGTTGAAGGATTTTCTTCAATAAACTTAAATGGTGTAAAATTTGTTAAACAGTTTTAAGTAGGTAGGAAGCTACATATTCTTGAATATTTCCAATTTCGAAAATAGTTGATACTAACGAATTCAAGTAATTTTTTCATTCCTAATGTTATGTATTGAGAAACTGTTTTTTACATTTCTGACAAATCATTCATAACACTCACCCTATTAAAAAATCCTCGTTATCTAACAACAAAAACAGATTGTACTAAAATGAGCTTGTTAAGAATATTTGTTCAGAATATTTTTACAATTTTTTTTTATTAAAATTGATTGTAAAAATTACAAGTTCATGAAATAAAAAACAACTTTTACACTACTTCATACTTTGAGGACTATATACTTCCTTGCAGAATATGATATATAAATGGACAGTGGCTAGATAGGATTAACTCGATCAGAGATTTTTTCAAGAAGTATTTTAAATTTAGCTTTTTTGAAATGCTTAGACCGCACTTGAAAAATTTATATGAATAAGTACACTTCTGTTCATTAAAATAGCATATAAGTATGGGACAGATTTTTGCAATTTTATAGCTGTGTAAATTTACTTGACATTTATTGCCATTTTTTTATCAATATCAAGTTAAAAGATAAGTATTTGAAAAAAATTGTAATCATATCATATTATTAACCCTTTCCATCCAGCCGACTCGGGTAAATCCTTAGCATTCAGCTTTCAGTTAACTGAGGAGGCATTAAGTACTCTTTCACTTCAACTGAACTCAAATTAATTATTGAATTATCTGTCACTGACAATCACAGGTAGGAACTCTGATTTACGCAGACTCAATGTAAGTTTATGCTTTTACAATGAACAAAAGTGTACGTATAATTTAATTCTATTATTATAGTTATTTTTTTTAGAAATAATGTAAATATTTGTGTCAATCTAAAAAAGTAAGAAAAAGCTCACTTTAGATGAACAGCTCATTATACAAACTTTTATCAATAATGTATTGTGCTATAGGATATGATGTGAAAATAAATACCAACAGGAGTGAATGTATAGAGAAGTGTTAAGTATAGATACAAAATATGTTTGTTAAAAAATAACAGAAATAAAACAATATGACTAGCCACTATACATTCAGGTTTTAAATTACTAGTAGTAATGATGATGAGAAATTATGAAAAAAAGATTTCTTGATGGGTTCACAATAGATTTGCTCAATAACGAATATCTACCTATTCCAGTAAACAATAATCTCTCTTAAACTGGTTAATTTTCAGAGCATAATAGAGTAAGTAAATATGAATGCTGCTATCAACTTTATGGCTCCCAAAAAAACCCCTTACTTCAAATATTTAGGTGGAAAACTTTTTTAATTTGACTTGTTTTTTTGTGATAGTATGGATAAAACACTATACATCAATATGTCTTTAGTATGTAAAAGACAGATACAAAAACAGTCACAGATATGCAGTATTATTCATGAGAATATTCAATTTCAATTGTAGGGAATCCAAATCAAAATTTAAACGTCATTATAACTATATTACTATTATATTTACTTACATGTGAATCAAGTTTATTTTGAATAAATGCTACAGATTATTTTGAAGCATATTGTTTCTTATGATGTGTCAGGTACTTCATATATGTAATCATCAAGGAATCTTTCATCAGCTAGATATACAGAGTATCGGAACAACAAACAATGCAAATAATAATCAAGTTATTCTTTATTTTAGAATGGAAGGGATAAAAATACATTAGAATCTAAAAAAGGTTAATTGAATTTTTTTTGCACTATATTTGTAATGAAACTTATAAACTTAGTTTGTAGATACTCTGTCCAGAAAAATAAATTTTGACGATGTTTTCAAACAAATGTTTAAAAATATCATCCTAGGCGCAAAATATTTTATCTCATCTTTAAGGATTTGTATTTTTAAAATAAATAATTTGAACAAAAAAATCTTTTGCAAGTACTCATTCAAGTACTGCGTTTAACATCCATTAGTGATATAACACATAAATGTGTGTGACATTGTAAGTGTAACATTAATAACAAATTAAGTTATACTTTTATTGGTTTATGTGAGTGTGTTGTAGTGAAAATGATAATTGAAGAATGTTATTATTTTTAATAGAGATGAAAATGACAGATTCTTGATGAAACGGATGTAAAAAATAATTACGCAATTGTATTTGTTCATGCACTTTTTGACTTTACCAATTCTAACTGAAAATTCTCTATTCGAAACAATGGAAACATTACATATCCAAAAACTTGATGAAAAAAAAAAAATACGCAGAATAACATTAATACAAAAAAGTTTTTAATCCTTTAATTATGTGAGGATATGTGAAATAAAGTTTGTAAAATATGTAAAATATAATTCGAATCAAATTGCAACTAAAGTATTTACCTCAGTGCCGACACAGGAATATTTCAATGCAATTGAGAAGATATTTCAAAAAAAGAACCCACATCTTCAGAGTTAATATAACGATTTTTATAAGAAAATTAGTAAATAAACTGAAAAAATTAGTAACTGTCAATAATATGAGACAATATTATTCAAATTGGTAAAGAAATAAAATTATAGAACAAAGAAATTTGATTGTACTTTTGTGTATTGGGATAAATTTGAACATCATCAATAGAACATAAGAAGAAATATAAAGGCAAAAACCTAAATAAAGAAGAAAGTAAAATAAAGTGACACTAACAACAAAAATATATACTTTTCTGAAGTTCCTTCAATTTATTCTCTATACACAAAATTTCACAGTTTATCGCTTTCAAAAATTAAAAAAAAAATGATCAAAATTATGTTTTCACACTACTGTGCCAATAATTAGTTTGCAGGAGAGTTGATACTTGGAAAATAGTAGGACTACCAGTTTTATTAACCAAGCATTGAAACTAAAAAGTGGTGGAAACCTTTTCAAAATTTGGCTCCAAAAAAGTGAATTAGTTATCAAAAAAACTGAGACTGGATATAATGAAATTAAATAACTATTTTTGATGAAATTTTTTTGGATAACCAGAAACACTCAAATATTGAAAAATCACATTACATAATATAGTAGATGATTTTAATAGGTTTGACAAAAATATACATTTTTAGAAAGTAATAATTTGGTCACTTATGAAATGAAGAATTTCGATTTCACTTTTAATCATAATATGTTTTTCACATTCTAAAAGTAACCAAAAACCTAATCAACTATCAACAATATTTATTGCCACGTATACTAATTCAAGTACTTTTCATTAATATTGTTTTTGATTAAAATTACTACATTATTTTGTTGAAATATAATTATATTGTACTCTGTATATTTAAAGATGTGGAACACATATCTACACAATGCATTTATGAAACCAATATAAACATCTAACTAATACATTAAGAATACTACCATACTTAGAAAATTTGTGAGTGTTATGTATGCAAACATTTTAACATATGCAAAATTTATATTATATAATTTATGGCAGTTATTTGAAATAAGCGTATAATTGTTTTATTTTAAAACTCGTAGTTAACTATGCGCGTTGAAAATTCATATGTCAAGCATATGTCAATTTTTAACAATGCAGAGCCAATTAGAATGCTGTTTTGTCCAATCTCAACAGAAAGGCACTTCGTTTGCAATCGGATAACGTAGAAAAATCAAATGCCAATAGATACCATCACAAAATTACCATAGAAGCCCATAACAAATGAGAAGAAATTATTGATAAGTTGAACTTATCGAGTTGAATATTGAAATATAAGATGTAAAATTTAATTTAATTTTATCGCTGTTGATCAAAAAACACCAATAAAAGTAGTTTAAGCACATCGCCAAATTTATTTTAAAATAACGTCTAGTCGGAATTAACCGCGTTCTGATTGGGCAATGTCGTTAGGAAATGAACGTATACTATGTATCAACCTATTAAGGAATATATCTCATTAGTGTAATTTAAGTTTGCTCACTGTCTGACTTTTCATCAAATCAGTTTTAGTAAGAAGTATACAAACAACATTAAGGTTCATATTTTATTCACAGTTTTGGTTTGACTTTCACAGCTTGTAATTGAAATGCGAAGCGCCCGATCTCTGGTAATAACAAAAACTGGTTTTTCGATAAATAAAAAGTATTTATTAAAACTAGAAGTAATTAAGTGATTTAAAAATAAATAAAAATGAAGGCATCAGCCACCAATGGCACACCCAATTAAATTCCAAAATTCACAAAATCCACAGATGTAATATACGCCGACAACATCCGACCACACAAATCAGGCACCATTCTACTGATTCACAAATAAAGAACAACACATCCAATGTATCATCTATCTCATGTATCAACAACAAGTAACTCCAATTCAACCAAACAAAAATGATTATGATAATATAGCAACTAGCTATCAAAACATAAGTCAATACTTAATACAATATCGTGCGACAAAGCTAAAATGTTCAGATTGTTGTTGACAAAAAACAGGGATCAAAAGTAAAAAAAACTTATCATCAAAATTAAAAGTGAAACTTCAACCCAAATTTCAACTTTTAATAAATATCAACCGCTTTCCAACGAAAACCCTAATGACAACAATGGGACAGTGAATACAAATCCTGAAAATTTAGATAATACTCCCTAAAACCTAACCTAACCTAAAACCACCACCAATATATATTTACTTGGTCAGCGGCTATAAAGCAATGCTCAAGGAGTTGGCAACTGTAATTAAACGAAATTCGTTCACTACTAAAGCAATATCAACTGAAATAATAAAAATTAATTCACTAACTATTGACTCACAATTATTAAACGATAATGGACTGACCCCTCAGACTAGAAACTACAATTCAGATATAACGAAGAAACATACCGTTTAAACGATTTTAAAAATGTGTAAGCAAATAAAAATCAATAATTCTATAGGAATTGCAGCATGGAATGCAAAAGGTGTAAGTAATCATTCCGCTGAAAAAATTGTCAAAATTCTATAATGTAATACAGTGTACAAGCGTTGAACTCAAAATGGATAACAGAGCAATAACAATTGCATCAATGTATAGACCACCCCGACACAATATAAGTCATAAAGAATATAATGAACTATGCACTGAATTCAATACGAACTTCATAATAGCAGGCGACTGGAATGCAAATCATACAAGGAAGAAGGCTATTAAAAAGTATCCAACAAAATCGAATACATATATTTTCAACAGGAGAGTCAGTCTACTCAAATAAAATCTCCGACTTAGTAGACTTTGCACTAACCAAAGATATTCCTGACATGTTCAGTGAAATTGAACCAAGCTAAGATCTAAGCTCTGACCATAGTGCAGTAATGATAACCCTGAGTAAGAATCCAATTTGGAAAAAACTGTTACTAAAGTTGCGCAATGATAAAACAAATTGGAACCAGTTTTACGAAGACATTAATGATAACTTCTAGTTAGACTGGAAACTAAACAGTTCAATATGTATCTACACAACTACTACAAAAATACAGCCTTCCAATTTACACCAGTGAATCACAAGTACGAGAGTTGCTACTTAAGCTTTGAGATATGGCAACACTGATGTGAATATGTTAAATCTGACATTGTTATCAGAAGTTTGACAATTTTAATGCTATTTGAGTTGTTTACACATACTTGAAACATTCATCTTGGTTAAAAAATGGATTTAAATCGCGAACATTTTCTACGACTCTCGACGTGAATTAAACCAACAGAGGTGTACCGATTAGTTCGCTTCGACTTTTGGTGATGAAGCACCACCTCGAGCCACCATGTTTTGCTAGGTTTTCGGATTCAGATGTTGTCGCACTTCGGTGCAATATGAAGATCTGAAGATCGACCAAAATCGAATGCTGTGCCAGAAAACATGCTGTGTGTAAAATGATATTGCCAGATCGTCATGACATGCCGTGAGATTGGAGCATACTTGATCATTAGCTCCACTCGCATACATTCAATATTGCATGAACATTTGGTTGTCAAAAAGCGATGAATCATGAATCCATGCATATGAACAATCGACTGTATGGGTTCTTCAAGATGAGTCAATTCCAACAAAAGTTGTTCTCGCACGAAGCACTATAAAGCAAATGGTCGCCTGTTTTTTCGGAATAACGGGACATGTCGCGTTGATGCGTTCGAATCACATGTTTTGAAGGTACCTCAATCGGAATGGAAAAAATGCTTCTACAATTGGTTCAAACACATGCAAAAGTGTATTGATATAAATTGAGAACAAGAAAGCCATATCCAATTATAAATATTTGTTATTATTTGTCTATTTCAAAACTTAAATAGCAACCCTCGTATTTGAAAAAAGTGTCACTTACATGGGTAATGAGTCGTCTACCTATTATCCAAATAATTTCCAAAAATATTCCGTGTGTAATTAATTTAAAAATTATATTAAGGGTAGAATATATTTCAATAGTAACAGAAAATAAAAATTTACAGTGTACCATTAATTTGACTAACATAGTTAATGGGAATTATTATTCAAAAGATTTGTTATGTCAATAATTTTCCATTTTTTAATTTCTAGTCTGTATTGTCCATAAGTTTTTGTTCGTTTTCATTCCAAATCGCTGCTCCAATAAAAGCTTAATAATATTAACAATAGTTCAATTAATAATTTACAAAATTCGCTTCAGTTTTGTCAGTTTGAAGGTCATGAATATTAATAGTGTGGATATTTCTAAATTTGTTATTTCTTATATATGCTACTAAAGGAATTCAGTATTTCTGTACAGTTCGACTATTAAACTTTATAGGTTGTATACTACTAATTATTCAAAAGGTTATTTATGTAATGTATCTCTAATTGCCTTCTCTGAAATTATTTTGAATTGCACATACACCACGATACAAATGTTCACGATCGGTTGCTAAACTAAATATATTCCTCCCCTGACAAAAACTGCTGTATCTTAACTGTTCTCAAAAGATCAATGAAATACATTGTATGTAATTTAAATTCATTTCCGTACATGATTAAACAATGACTTCATTGTGTTTCAGCTGTAGTTGTTATTACACAATAAATAAGGTCTCCTATGGAATGTCAAATTTCAAGCAATGACAGCTCTTTACTTATAATTATATATTTCTGAAACGTTTTACAAAAACCTACAATGAGCAACAAAAGTGAATTAAAACTTACTTCTCCAGAAATAGCTGCTGCTGCAAATCAGGTGTGTTATAGTTTAATCGCGGAACTATCTTAGAAAAATAATGAAAGATCAACAAATCATTTATATATTGGCAAAAGGAAAAGGTCACCTTGTCAAATTTGTAGAATGTTTTACTCGTATATTTTAGTAAATTATGTCATAAATTAGAACCCTCTACTTTATAGTTGTGTTATTTAATGTTAAAAACTATGCTTTATATTAACAAAACAGTAGAAATTAAAAATTATCTAAGAAAACTTAAGAGAAAATCAGATGGCTACAAGCTCTGCAGCCGAAATCGAGAAATTCATTAAAAAGCGCCCGATGAAATGTATCTACTTGAAAGGTTATTATCATTTCCGATCATAAATTTCCAGGTATTGACAAAAAATATTAAAAAAGTATTTACGATGAAAATTATTCGCTTCTGCGGTAGCTTAGAACTACATTGCTGGCCTCACGAGCTAGAAGTTGAACGTTAGACGCCCAAATGCGACATCTCTTTTTTTAATTTTTTCGGCTTTTGGAAATTATGGATACATCTAGAAGGGAGAAACTTTACAAATTAAAACAACAAGTTGTATACATGTGGGTTCCGCAATTCTTATACAAATATCCATTACAAAAACGCCAAGAAAATTCACAATAACTGGTGTATTTTATGATATTTATAAAAAATACAACGAACTTCGCCTTGGACACAAAATTTTTTTTCTAAATTATCAAAAAGGAAAATGTAGTTTTGAAGAGAACTTCCAGAAAAAAATTGGTATTACGTCAATAACATGGAAGGGATCGAAAATTTCGATACAATGTATAAAAACAAGTATTTCGATTCTCGAGTTAATTGGGCTGTAACTGAGTGAATTCGTGATTTGAGTAGACTGAAATCAGATTCTCATAATAATTATTGTGAAGTCGATTTGCCGGTTATACACAATTGATATTTGTGAATTCGCTCTCCGATTCTGAAAACAGCTTTGACAGTTCGAATTATTTATTCATGACTTAACAGTGTCCAAAAAATTGCAACATAATCTTTTATTATCTCTAGTTCCACATTAAGTGGAATAAATTTCTCAAAAGTGGGAGAGAAGATTAAATCATAAAGACAGAGTGAAATTTATAAAACATGGGAATTTTCGATGTGTAAAAGAAGGAAAAAAATTACTAGTACAAACCAGAATGAGTAAAGATGTGAAGATTTCAATTATTCAAATATCAACATTATCATCATCATCACCGTTTATTTGTTCTTCAATGTGTAATTGATATTTTTATTGTACCTAAATGTAAATTTTGAATTACATTAAAATTGAAGTTCTCGTTATTTGTTATATCATTTCACAATTATCTATTAAAGCTGTAGAAAAAGTATAGTGTATAACTAATGCTAATTTCCCACTCCTATACTCGTTGGAAATGATTATAACTCCTTGCTCATTAAACAATATACTATTATAATGACATTACATTGTAATATATTATACAAGGTCGGATAAAAAAGCAATATGTAATTCAATAGTCGTCAAGGCATTAGCCAGGAAAGTAATTGCTTTCTCCTTTGAGGAATGGCAAAATACATTTTCGAAATATTGAATTATCTAATTAAAGTTGAAGATAATGGTTTCTCAATTACATGACATACTCACTGCCGAAGTGAACATAAAAAAACTGTATGCGCAATGGTTACCTTGAATTTAAACATTAGTGTGGAGATATACACAAGCAAAATCGACAAAATCTTTGTGGTCATATTTCAACACCATAAAGATAAGAAAAAGAAAATTGTCTAGTAAGATATGTGTAGTAATAATGATGTAGAAACCAAAGGTCACGCAACCGTATTTGGGATGCTGGAAGCACAATTTTAAGCAATAAACAACCTCAGGAGAATGTGTAGAAGTAAAAATTTTTACTTCCAATATTTTATTATATTGATTTGTTTGATATCAATTATCATAAATAAGTGAAGAGATAAATACGTTTCTAAATTAAATATTATATTGAAAACACTAACAAATGTTTGAGGCTAAAAATCAGTTTAGATACGATATGAGAATGCTATTGTATATGAGGATATCTCAAAAATAAGAATTTTCCTTTGCTCCAGGTTACTACAAACTTTGCTGCTCACGTGTAATTCATTAATAACTTTATGACTATGAGGGTATTATAAGAGATACTAATGAAAACATTTTCAAATATGCTTATGGTTACACTCATTTCATTAAATACTATTAAATGGATTATGATAGATAGCTGTCACTTCCCTTATTATAAAGGGTTCCTAAGACGTTGAATTAAAATACTGATAATCGTTAGTCAAGGTCAAAGTTGAAACTAATAACATTTTGATCCTTACAAAATAAACTACAACATATTTAAATTTCATGTATCCTATATTCAACACTGAACATAACATAACATTAACATTCTCTCAGTATTTTTTATGAACTGTAATTAAAACTTATTCTCTTAGGAAAACTTAGCTGACTGATTGCTTCTCTTCAAAGTACACAGAAATAGATGTCAAATCCCAATTACATCCAACATGAGTTTTCAAATAATCCTATTTATATTTGTGTAGCTGTTAATGTTACAATTTCGATTATTAACGGTAGACTTGTAAGATAATGTGATCCTTGCAAAAACATCTCAATATTATGAAATATAAATCATTAAAAAATTCGCGACCACCTACTATATATCCAAACAGAACACTAACTCACCACTTTCTGAAATACTCGGTGGAGGAGGTAACGGTTCCAATGGGGAACCAACAACAGGAACATCGGAATCGGCACTGATGGAACTTTTACCATCTTGACTTGGACTAGTGAGAGTAAGACTGGCACGCTCCTTCCCATCGTCTTTAATATCCTTATCAGTTTCCCTTTTTTTCAAACTAACACCGAATCTCGAACTTGCTTCCTCTACAGAAGGTTGGAGGGTACTAACGTCGCTAGTTTCAGACGGTTCGGTCGGTTGAGATTCGCGAGATACTTTTTTGGTGGTTAGGGGTGATCCAGGAATGATTCGCTTTTTTAGTTCTTGGGATGAAGTCATTGTGGACGTGTTACAGTCTACTTGATCAACATCAGATCCATCAAATTCTTCTGGAGGTGGTGGTAAATCTGTAGGCGGGGGAGGGAATTCCAAATCAGCCAAAGTTGGTTGGATCGATCTGAAAAATTGAGATATAGAGAAATCTAAAACCTATTATATAAATTACATAATGGTCTACTCTGTTCAATTAGACGTATTTCCATTTCAAAAATAGAAAAAAGAAATATATTTAATAATTTTAAAAATAATTTTAACCATAATGTTAAATATTATTTGCGACAATATATATGTATATATATATATATATATATATATATATATATATATATATATATATATATATATATATAATACACTGTCAGTGTCAATATCATATTTTGATAAAGACTTCGAAAAGTCGAAACGTCAAAATTTATCTTTCTTTTCGAAAGCCGGGAAAATATATTGAAGTTAGTCCACTATGGTGTTTCCTTGCCACATTCCGAATAAAAAGTACTCTATCAATCTTAATTACATATTTTAAATATTAATTTATTAATATTAATCGAAATAATTACTCTCTAACCATTTTTCTTTTTTTTCTTACTCGTACTACTTAAACGTTTAAGTCCATTTTTACGGTATCAGGGAGTCAAAATTGCGCAATAACTTAAAATCGTTTTTATATAAAACTAATTACTCTCTAACAATTTTTCCTTTTTATCTTCTCATCTGTAACGATTAGCATTAACGAAATTTTAAAATAATTAAATCAAGGGACCAAATTCACGGAGGTCATATGTATTAATATTATCAGCTAATTCCATGGCATTGGCGTTGCCAAGTGTTCACGTTGTTTCCAAAGAAATACTATCATGTTGCTGATTAATCATTTAACAGTGGTTATGCATAGTTGTAGAAAATGTTGTATTACATTCACAGAAACATATTACTTATAAATTATGGTATGAGAGTACTTACCTTGAAGGGCTTCCAGCCCTAAAAGAGCTATTTTGTGACGTTTTGAAACTTCTCAAACTACTTCTTACGTCAGCGCTGTTATTCCTAGTTATGTTTCGATTTCTAGCTAACTTACTAGAAGTAGGGGAGCTTGGAGGATGTGTAGAGTGAAACGTTGTAACTCCTCCGGATGAGTTACTTCTAATCATCTGAGGTTGTGTTCGAATGCTAGTTCTTGGAGACAATGATCTTGGCGTGGTATCAGATTGGTCCAATACTGGGTTGACAGCTTGAACAATGACTTCCTCGTTAGAGGACATGTTGTTCTGTCTAAGAGACTCCAAATATGCACCAATTCTAGCTCCTTTTGGAAGAGTACCGTATCTGCTAATAGCCTTGCGGACGTTTTGAACTTCTAAAGCTGCTACAACCTAAATATTACAAAATATATTAATTAAAATCAGATTAAATAAAAGAACTATGTTTTTAAATCATCATTTGGTATGCTTCCATATTTTATAACACATTAAATTGGCACTAGATCATACCAAATATAATTTAACGAAACTTTATATTGAAATTATGGAAGAAATCAGCTGAATTAAGAAAGTAATGTATTATAATTTGCAACGCCCCTTGCATACAATAATGACAGAATGTAAAAGTCATAGTTGCCTGCCACTTAAAGTTGCTAGTTGTAAGAGTGCCAGTGCTTTTGAAAAAGCCAATTAGTAACCTTTTAACTGGTGAAAATGTGATTTTGTTTATAGTTGTCTACCATTATGCTGTTTCTTAATAACAAATAGAAAATAGTGTAAAATATGAAAGTAATAACTATCGATATAGGTCAAGATTCGATGGGTTGACTGACTGGCCTGAAACTTTTTACGTGGTAGAAGTGGTAAGATAAGACATTTTGATAATATATAATAAACTACTGAATTATTTGAAGAAGAAAGAACAGAGTTGAAGAAGAAACATGGAGCTCCAATGAAGACAACTTCAAAGAAGACAGGTGGTATTTACTTTTACGGGAGTTGAGAGGAATTAAAAAAGAAATGCTGCAAATGAGGGAAATAAAGCAAGAAGGAAGCAAATAAAAGTGGAACAGCCAATTGCTAGTTGAAGTTTATGTTCGAGAATTATTAACACTAGTAATAAATAATGTCATCAAATCAGATGAAGAAATTACTTTGTCAAAAATGTATGATAAATTGGCACAATTACGTGCTTTTGAATCACTTGGGGTTACAAAAGACAAGTGTGCTGCAATGTTATATCCATTAGTTGAATAATATTTTTACCAGAAGAGTTAATAACAGCGTGGCAAAGGCAAGCAACTACGATCAAATGTAAAGACATCGGATAAAGGTTAACTAAGATGAAGTAGAAAACGAAGAAAGACTTAAAATGACTGTCAGTGGATTTAATTAAATGGCGATAAACATTCAAATAATGTGAGTAATGTCAAATTTAATAAAAAGAAAATAAAGTCGACGAATGAACCTAGCGTTCCAACAGCTACTGGATTATTGACAAAGAAAGTTAAAATGTCAAATAGGATTTTAAAACTTGTTTTTAAAACAAATTTTAGGTTTTAGTTCTACTTTTAAGTATTTATATTTCTGTTTTTTGTAAAAGTGGTTTTATGTGTATTTTGTATTTCTGTATATTTTATTTTTATTAATAAAAATGCTAAAAAGTAAAATGTAGTTGATTCATGTCTATCATAAAGTCGCTCTCCCCAAAACAAAATATGCTATATCAAAAAACTACAACGCTGATTTTCGGACGTTAAGTTCATTTTAAATGTATTTACAGGGGGGTATTAAAGACACCCCCATATCACGTATGAAGTTGATCACCTCTTTTTTATTTTTTTTACTTTTAAGAAAAGTTTGTTTTTTAAAAGATTCATATATATTTAAGTTTATCATTAGTCATTTTTTAATTTGAACTGCGTGAAAAAACCAAATATTGATAAAATTAACTTTAAAATATATATATATATATACAGTGCTTTTCAGATAAAAGTATCCACCTTTAATAACTTTTATAATACTGGTATTTAGAAAAAATCCAAAAACATGTCAATTTATGTTGGAAGGGGCAAGCATTATGGCTTATTTAAACTTACTGGAAAAGCCACCCCCTCACCCCTAGCAGCATCCCCTTTATTTTTTTAAATTACTTTTCATATTTTTTATGTGAATTTTTCTTTTAAGAGCACAAATTTTACTTATTATTTACTTTCACCTTATTTGCCTGTACTAAAATGGGTTGTACAACAGTTCAAACTCTTTAATCTTTTTAACTGTGCTATTTATTATGAAGTTACAATAAGTGTTCAAAATGAGTACCATTCACTTCCATACAATGGTATAATCTATTTTGAAATGCCTCTCTGACATTGCTTAATACGGTTGGATTTAATTGTCGACATTCATTTTCTATCCTCTCTCGTAAATCATCCAGAGATTCTGGTTGGGTAGCATAAACTTTTGTTTTTAAATACCCCCATAAAAAGAAGTCTAGGGGTGTTAAATCCGGTGACCTAGGTGGCCACTCCATTATCTGCCCCCTTCTACCTATCCAACGAGCGGGGAATGTTTCGTTTAAAAATTGTCGGACAGGCATAGCATAGTGTGGGGGAGCTCCGTCTTGTTGAAATACCAGTAAATCTTCGGAAAGGTTATCATCATTTTCTATTATTGTTGTAATACGTGGGTCAACCCCTTCCCTGAGTAACTCAAGATATGATTCACCATTTAAATTTCCGTTGATGAAGAAAGGTCCGACAATGTGGTCACCTAGGATACCACACCAAACGTTTAACTTTTGGGGATGTTGTGTATGGAATTCACGCATAATATGTGGATCACTTTCAGCCCAATATCTACAATTATGCCTACTTACTAAGCCATTTAATGACCATGAGCATTCATCAGAAAAGCAAATATTGTTTAACAATTGTGGATTGTTATTGATAATTTGCATCATTGATTCGCAAAACTCTAGACGACGATCAAAATCATCTTCATTCAACTCGTGCACCAACTTAACTTTGTATGGGTGGTACTTGAATTTATGTAGAACTCGGAAAACTGTAGAAGATGAAACACCGATCGCTCTACTTATTGTTGACAACGATTGGGGTTGTTGAGCCTCTAAGCTGACTTGCCCTAAAATTGCCACTTGGATTGCTTCGTTATTTACGAGTCCCTCTCGCTTATGCACTTTATTGCAAACAGACCCTGTTGTGGTAAATTTCTCCATCAGTTGAATTACATACTTGTGAGTTGCATGTCTTCCGTCATGTAATTCGTTAAATATTCTAGCAGCAGCTCTTGCACAATTATTATTTTGGTAGTATAAACCTACAATTTCAATTCTTTCTTGCAAAGAGTAAACCATTTCAGAGAAACAAAATAAATAATGTATCAAATTACACTATCAATAGTGACTACAAATTCTAGTTGACAATGTCAAACTTTAATAAAAAGTAGAGTTTTTTGTTGTTTGGATTTTTTAAGTAGAATAAATAGCACAGTTAAAAAGATTAAAGAGTTTGAACTGTTGTACAACCCATTTTAGTACAGGCAAATAAGGTGAAAGTAAATAATAAGTAAAATTTGTGCTCTTAAAAGAAAAATTGTTTATCTCATAAACTAACCACTTTAACCTACAAGTATTATACATTTTTGAAATCAGCTCAAAGAGGAGTATCCAAATTTTACATAAAAAATATGAAAAGTAATTTAAAAAAATAAAGGGGATGCTGCTAGGGGTGAGGGGGTGGCTTTTCCAGTAAGTTTAAATAAGCCATAATGCTTGCCCCTTCCAACATAAATTGACGTGTTTTTGGATTTTTTCTAAATACCAGTATTACAAAAGTTATTAAAGGTGGATACTTTTATCTGGAAAGCACTGTATATATATATATATATATATATATATATATATATATATATATATATATATATATATATATATATATATATATATATAGGATAATTTGTCACATTTACATTTTGAAGGCGTGGTTTTCATAATGAAATTATTCTATGAATAATCCTGTAATAGTCTTATTACTATAACATGTATTAACAGAGTATGACCAAAGATTCAATGTTGGTTTTGACTTTTCATAATTTCGATTGACATAGTTCCCATCCAACTTAAAAATTCGAAGATTTACCTTTAATGCTATGAAAAATTTTAATGCTGCATTACATTTTTTCTCTTTATTCGCTAATTTTCCACTTGATCCATAACCGTTCGAACATTTCTTGGTATTGTGAAGTACTAATATGGGTTAGGATTTCTTGGAGAGTTATTTGTGTAGTGGTAATCTGATTTATATTATTAATAATTGACAAAATATAATACATATTCAGAGGAATTATGAATATTTGATATTTACCGTAGGTTCCTTGGATTTAGTCTTTTTCCCTCTTTGTTCCAATCCTTTATTACCCATAATTGGAACCCTCTTAAAAGACCCTGCACCTGGTATAAAGCTACTAGTGGTTGATATTTCTGGATAAGAATGGGCTCCTGAATCGTCTGTATCAGGAGTTTGATCTTGTAAATCGCTTTCACTATCACATTTTGTACTTGACGTTAATGTTTGAAGTTCTCTAGTCAGTCCTTTAAATGATAAATCAATAATAAATCAAATTTGAAATGAGAAAACTTGAAAATAGAAATAAATATTTTTGATTCATATGTAATCGACTTCCTGAGAAATTTAAATTGATAAATTTAATAAAATACTATAATTAGTATGCAAGCAATTCGATTTATAAGCATTATTTAATAAAAAGACTTGTTTTAAAATTGAATAGTTAAAAGTATGTGATGCGTCATAATGATAGAAACATTAAAAATCTTATCAAAAATAAATAAAATGAAATGTCTTTATACCATTTAAATCAGTCCCATCCTCTCCTATATTTTCTGTTTGTCCTTGGTCCTCAAACGTACTATCTCGAAAAGAACTGCAAGAAGATAGCAAGCTGCAACCAGAATTCAATGAAATTGTTACAATGCATCATGTTAGTAATAATTTTGTACAATAAATGTAGTTATGTGAAATAATCGAATGATTCAGTTAGTTGTTTAATGTGAATTAGTCAATCATGATACAATGTGTCTCAAATAAAATATGAATTGCGAATAAACATTAGTTGGGCATTTTATTGCAGGTTTCATTGAAATTTATGCAATATGTGTTATGTTGATTTCTAATATCAAATATCAGGATTTATTAATATTTATGAAAAAACACTCGACTTTTATATTTCTTATCAGAAATAAAGTTTTAAGAATAATTTAATTTGATTTATTAAGAACAACTAGAATGGTCGAAATCAAGCAAACGAATTAATACATTTTTAACTCTATAATACAAAAAGTATAAATGCATTCTGATTTTGTTGTAGATTTCCAGGTGTCTATTGATAACGGTGTAGACTTCTTTCGAGAAACAAGGAGTGGCTTTTCGAAATTTCCTTTCCTTCCTTCGGTTTTTCTTCATCTTTCTTCTGTTTTCTTTTCAATATTTCCAATAATTATGCTATGTATTTTGCCAGGCAGAAAATAAGAATAAAGGCAGCACTTATTGCGATAATCATTCCTAAAATACTTTTATTGAACGGGTCGTCCTTAAGTTCAGTAATTGGTTCGAATTTGTTTAGAAATTTGGCTAATTTTTCAAAGTTCGTCGAAATCAATTCTCGTAATATTTAGTGTCTGGTGATTTCTTGAAGGAGTTGTCGTCATTGTTTATATCTTTACATACTTTTTCCCACTACTCCATATTTCACAGGAACCAAGAATATTGATTAAGATAGGAGATTTGACTTAAATGTATTGATTGCTTCGACATTTTGAAAATATTTCTGACCAAAATTTCATTTTTCTGACTATCATTTACTTCTATGATGTGGAAGCGTGAGGGATCCTGTCATCGGAGTAGTTCTATGGTGGTTGTCTTGGGACATTGGATTTTGTCGACAATCGAAAGTATTTTCGAGAAAGAACCATTTTTCTTTCTGAAATTAGTTTTCCTCGTTTTTGTGTGCCATATAAGGAATTGAAGGGATATATGTTGGTTGAGTTTGGATTACAAGGAATAATTGATAAAATTCATGTTTCTCATCTTTGAGAAACGGTACAAGGATTGCGAAAATCAATTTTGATACTGCTACCTGTGTGCCTAGGAATTTATATTAGGTTAATAAGTTTTCAAATTAAGAAATGTACTTATAATCGTAAGCATTGTGCAAATATTTAATCGTATTAAATATATAGAAGCTTGAAATTATAGAATTATGTAAGGAATTTAATTTGGAATATATTATAGCTTTTTCTAAATTATCTATTTATTTGGGATGATAGTTTGGAAACGCGAGTAAATTTTTCTGAATTTCGATTATGTCATAAAATGAAGCTTATTTTCAAACTATATATTTTTTAAGCGTTTTTACGTTTTTATTTAAAATGTTTATTAATATTTTCGATAATTTATTCATGTAGGTATCTGTTTTTTTTTGGTACTTTATGAAAGTACACAATATATTAGCGATATGTTGCCTATAAATAATTGATTTTAGTATAGTTGATTCGCTAATATTACTTGCACCTATTTGTTATTTCAATCAATTTACGTTTTTCGAGAGAAAATTATGTCACAAATTGAAATTAAAATGGTTTCCAGCTTTCAGTCAGTTGCAGCGTTAGGATTGTCAGTTATAAACGGGTATATCATTGTTAATTATTGACACTCACACGTTTATTTTTCCAAAATAAAACTACAGAAATTTCATGTGTTCCTGTTACTCCTATTAAGGAAAAGGCATTGGCGATGTGGGATGACATGAAAGGCTTATTTACCAGGCTTCATAATGTAACTATGACCTATTTACCTATCGTAGCAAGTTGGGTACCCAGTAAGCGGTTATTCTCTGAAGCTGGAACTAAGAGAGAAACCGCTTACTGGACTCTACAGGATGAATTTGGTTAGGTCTTTCAAAATCGACTGTTGTACCAGAAAACATAGATGCTGTGGCGTAAACTTATATTGCAATATCGTCATGTGACGTACCGTGAGATTGAGGTATACTTGGGCAATAGTTCCATACAGCGTGATTTGACAATCGCTAAAAGCTCTGTTCGAATGAAGCAAAGAAATGCAATGCAAATAATTCAATCGCGGAGCTTCAAAGGACGTTCACAAGATCGTGACAGAAAACGAATCATGGATCTATGCATATGAATCTAAAACTAACAAAATTCGAATGTATGGGTCTTTCAAGTTAAGCCAACAAAAGTTGATAGCGTTCCAGTACTTCGAAACAAATGATCGCCTGTTTTTTCGGAATATCTGGACAAATCATCACTAAAAAATCAGGGAAACGAATCGCAGAAGACCAATAATTCTCCACTACAACAATTCTCACACATCAGTTCAAAGAAAAACATTTTTGAACAGTCAAAACATCGAATTGATGGGTCATCCGCCGTATACTCCTTTTGTGGCACCCAATATTTTTTTCTTATTCCCGCAGATCAAAATAAATTTCAAGAGCAACAGTTTCTACAACGAAAGAAGTGGTTGATGCTTTCAAATCACATGTTTTGGAGGACTCAATCGAAATGTAAATCTTGATTCAAATGCATGCAAAAGTGTATTGATCTTAATGAAGAATATGTTGGAAAACAAAGAAGCCATATCCAATTATAAATCTTTGAAATAAATTAGTTTGTCCACTACGGCTACACCTGTTACACTATCCAAAGAATTTGCTGGATCATGAGGAGCGAAAGAACAAATAATAGAGAGATAAAATTTGTTGAGTATATAAATGAATATGTTCGAATGGTTTTGATGACTTAGACGTTGATTTTATTTCTGTCAATTTGGTCAATACCTCTGTGTACTGATTTGTGAATGTGATTATTTTCAATTTTTGTTTTTTTCTACGTCGGTTAAAACTTTCGCGCAATCTGTTACTACAAATATTCGCATAAGAGAATCATTTTGATGTATGAAATATAATTTTTTACGGTCGATGTTTTCTTTGATAAATCTTATTATAATGAATTCGCTATTAAATTTGGGTATTGTTATATTTAACATAAAATTTTTGAATATTTCGTTACGGGTTACTCTGGTTATGTGTCAAGTAGATTTGGTATTTATACATATATACAGGTTCTTCGGATATTGTAATATTTAGAATTGGATTTTTTTTTGCACTTTTTTTATTTTTTTTTTTTATTACAAAATTCGCATCAACCGTATACTGGTTATTAGCGATTTAGTAAAGATTAAGTATTTAATCTATGAATAATTGTTAAATTAATTTTATGATAGAGATCTGTTTAAGGTAATTTTTAAGGTAAGTAATGTTGTATTTTGATCCTAAAATTTCACGTATTGTTCCGAGTGGTAGATTTGATGATGATCTTTCTGAGTTAAGAGATGGACATTCTGCGATTATGTGTTTTATAGTTAATTTGCAATTGCAGTTGCTACATTTTGGTTCGGGTTTCGCATCAAATAAGTAGCTGTGCGTCAGTCGCGTATGGCCTAGACGCAGACGTGTTAGAACTTCATCTCTGCGATTTTTCGGTAGTATTGACCATGGTTTTATTGAGTCTTTCACTTTACGAGGTTTGTGTGTGGATGTTGACCATTTGATGTCCCATTCATTAAACACTTTACGCTTTAAGATTGTTTTAATATCGGTAGTAGTTAAAAAGTTCACGCACTTCCGCACTATCACTAATTACAGCTTCCTTAGCCGTCAGGTCTGCCTCTTCGTTTCCTTTTATTCCAATGTGTGAGGGGATGTTTAGTATCTAAAGTCTTGTCGTTAGCGTCTTTGTTTTTCGTTGATATGTGCGCAGGGTTTTTAACGTCACATCCTATAATATTTATTCGTTTAGTTCGTGGGTTTTGTTGATTTTTGTCAAATGACTCTTACATTTCTGATAAATCTACTTTGTCTATAATCGATAAAGGTGTCAGAATTCAAAATTTTCACATCTTATTATAAATTTATTTAAATAATAGCAATCACCATTAAAAGTTTTCTGTTTAAAGAGGTCCCAGTTAATTGTGGGTGTGGCGTTATTAGGCGTAATGTCGTTATTTATATTCGGCTCGCCTAAGCTAATTGAATTGAGAGAGTTACTAAGTTTCCAAAATATCTTTAATATTTGAATTATTTTTTCAATGCTTATTAAATTTCTTTTACTAAAATATCAATTCAAGGTCTAACAATGGCTAGGAAAGGTAAGGAAAGGAATAATTTGGCACTTACCTTTGAGGAAGAAACGATCTTTCTCAGAATTTCCTCTCTTGATTTTTTGGCTGCTTCTGGTACTCCAACGAATGGTTATTGTAGCAATTAAACCGTAAAACAGTAAAGTTGTACAACTTTACGTTACAGCTCGCGTATATCCTACTTACTATGCGATTTTAATATTATTTATTAGAAATAATGTTTTTAAAAACAAATTAATTCGATTTATTAAGTACAATTACACTGGTCGAAAACAAGCGAAGTAATGAGTAGAATACATACAATCTATATTTTATAATACAAAGTGCATGAATGCATTTTGATTATGTTACAGATTTGCAGGTATCTGTTGCAGTAGTTTTTTATTTTTAAAATTGAGAATACAAAGAGATTTCAAATTACAAAAATAAAATTTGGGGAATCAAACAAGTTATTTCAACGCTAATAGTTTTTTACTTTTAATTGTTATATCCACTAGACTAGATTATGAATATTTTTAAATACAAAAAGTTCCTTAAAAAAACTATTAACTTCAATAAAAATATTTTCGTTATAAATTCAGAAGGTTAAAATAAAGCTTAATTGCTAGGAAGCTATAATTTGGCAAAGAATATTTTGATAAGTTATATTAAGTGAAAGATTGGTGGAAACGTGGTGTAAAGGTTGTATTATTTTTATTTCTCGTCTATAATTTACCCGAAAATCGAGACTTGTTCTGAGAAATAATTTTGCAAATAGTAACAGTGAGGGAAAATAAAAAACTAACTAATAAAGCAGTAAAAAAAAACGTGTGAAAAGTGTTTATTATTGCAATAATAAGTAAAGAACAAACAGAAAAAAGTTTTTAGATGGTAAGCTAATACCAACTAACAGATATACAACAAAATAAATTACGGCGTTTCCGGCTTGTTCTTGAATTCTATATACCTAAACGGGAAACCATAAGTTAACACACAGAAGGAAGGAAGTGTTGAACTAGGTCAGACCTTTGTCGTTGTGTATAGCTAAAATGGAGAAAATAGAGGAACTGTTTACCTGGGTAGAAATTAAATTAAAAGATATGAATGAAAAATTAGAAAACCTTGTACAAAAAGAAAAAAAAAACAATATTTTACAAGATAAAATCACAAAACAAGACAAAAGGATTGGAATGCTAGAGAGAGAAGTGAAAGAAAAATCTCATCCTTAAAGACGTAGCAGATACAAAAACTGAAAACGAGAATATCCTTTGAGATAAAGTAATAAGAATAATAGAACAGATGGGCTTGAATAAACATGAATTGGAAGATGTTAGGAGAATTGGAGAATATATTGGGGACGATTCTGGAGAAGTTGCTGAAATTTACAAAAATAATTGAAATACAAAAATTTAGGGGGAACTAATATTTGGGATGAGGATTATTCTAGGGAGGTCCTGGAAAAAGAAAACAACTACTGCCAAAACTTGAAGAGGCAAGAGCAAATGGATAAAGAGCGTTTATTAAATATAATAAATTGATAGTTAATAATAAAGTTTATCAAACATCACAAGGAAAAGAATGCTTGCATATGATAACAGACAATGATTGTGAAGAAGGAAAATTGACAAATGGTAAAAGAAAATTCAGTAGTAGATCGCCTGAAGAGAATTCGTTAGAGCAGCAACTGAAAAAGATAACACGAAAGTTAAAGAACTAAGCAACACAGATACACATGGCCAAAACGGAAATGACACATGCAACGAATATGGAATATGCAAAACTGGAGCAAAAACCAAAGCAACCACTAATCAAAAAAATAATAAAAAAAAAGAATACAAAGATAATACTTGGAACACGTATCAATAGAAAAGATATATAGAACGAGTTTGAAAGATCGAAAATGTTTATTTAGGACCTAACGAAAACAAAGAAAAATGTATGATAACTGAACAAGTTACATATAATAATTTTTAGTGGTGTACACCCAATGAAAAGAGCAGCTGCAGGCATGGGTTCAATCAATCAAAAAAGATAATGATAGTAAAATTACATAAAGGAACAAAAACCACTCTAGTATTATTTTGTCATGTAGACTAAATGAAGTAGATAATAAAAATAACAAGGATAAATTTTGGCATGATCTGATAGTAACATTAGGAAATGTAAAAGGAAAAATATATATATATTAGCGGATTTTAATACAAGTTTCCAACATAAATACACAAGGGAAGTGAGGAACAGAGAGGAAAGATTTATTTTTGACTACCTTATAGTGGGGAAAATAAAAATATTAGCTATAACTTACACTAGAGTCAAACGTGGAACTGAGATTGGTAGCGATCAGTTTCTCGTAGTATCTACGGTGAGGGAATATGGAAATATAAAAAAAGTAAAATAGATAACTGTAGAAAAGTCAATTTTGAAACTATAAGGACATATAAATTGAAAGAGGAAGAAGAGATACGCACATACAGTTACGGAAAGTATACGAATTAAACAAGTGAAAAACATTTCGGGAGACTTGGAAGAATGTTTTCAAAGTAGCGATAAGCGAAGCAACAAAACGTGTATGTGGAATATGTGAAACAACTACCAACAAAAAATTGACACCATAAAAGAAGAAAAAAAGGCATATGGAAGCAATGTCTTACGAGCAGAACGATAGGAATCTGTGACAAATACAAAGAACAGAGAAAAAAAGTAAAATTTAGATAGATACGAAGAAAGAAGTTTAGAAGTGATCAAATGGTTGAAAAATGGAAAAGCTACAGGATGCGACAAAATAACACCTGAAATGTTGAAAGCTATGGGAGAGAGTGGTATAGACCTATTTACAAAAATATGTAGCATAGCTTAGAATACGTCACAGATACTAAAAGACTAAAATCTAAGACACCAAAAAACAGAAGAAGTAGTATTATATAGTGCCTTGTACTAATTGTGACGCTGTGTACATAGGGCAGATATCTCAGTATTTAGAAAATAGACTAAAAGGTCATCACTACGATAAAAAAATAAAACTATATTAACGAACTATGAAATATCAAAAAAAAAAACGTAAATTCAATTATAAAGATTCAAAAATTCTTGAAACGGAATCAAAAACATGAAAAAGAGAATTTTTAAAAATGGTTCATAGTCATAAAAACGAAAAAGCTATAGATGATAAAAAACCTAAATAATTTAAGTTAAATTTATAGCTCTATTTTGTAAATTCTAATTTTTGAGATGAAAAACTAAGAAAAAAATAAATTTATTTTTATTTTGATATTTATGATGTAGGTAATGTATTGATTAGTATAAGTTAGTAAATTGTCAAAGTCATATTTTGATAAAGACTAAAGTCGAAACGTCAATTTTTGCCTGTCTTTCAAAAATTATTAAAAAGAAGTTAATTTTAAAACAGAATAGACCTAAAATCGAGAACATATCAAAAGCTCCATATTTTTGGTATTTGGTATAGTAATTAAAGTTTACATTAGCTACCATGAATATAAATCTATTTCCCACGTCATGCATTATTTTAAAGTTTTATTATATTATAAAGGGTCCGTCACGGGAAACGGGCATTTTTTGAGTTCGTATTACGCATCCGGTAGGAGTTGGAGAGGGGAGCCGAGGCTAGCACGTCACTAGTCTGACCTTACAATTTATGCTTGTTCATTGTTCAGTTGCCATCATGCGTCAGTTTTGTGCGGAGTGGCGAATGAATTACGGAAGTTCAACGCCTCTTTCGTCGAAGGTTTAACGTTACTCGGCATGGAGACATACCGAGCCGAAACACTATCTTGCGATGGGTTAATGCCCTTCGTAGTGGAGGTAGGGTCATCCACGGAAAACGGATCTTTTTCAAATGGACAACACTCCGCCGCCTCTGCCGAGGAACGCTAAACCTTCGACAAAAGACGCGTTGAACTTCCGTAACTGATTCGCCACTCCGCAAAAAACTGTCATACACGAAAACGCGATGCTCTACGTTCCACAGAGGCATGATGGCAACTGAACAATGAACAAGCATAAATTGCAAGGTCAGATGAGTGACATGCTGGCCTCGGCTCCCCTCTCCAACTCCTACCGGATGCGTAATACCAACTCAAAAAACGTCTGTTTCCCGTGACGGACCCTGTATTTTGTGTGTAGAAGCTTCCAAGAACAGAATACAAGATTTTTGAAGCCACAGTATTTTGACCAAGATTATTATAACTAACTTAAGGACTCTAATTTCGCCCATAGCATTAGTTTGTGTTATTTTAAAAAAGCTTTTTCACAATATAATATGTATTACAAATAAAAGAATTATGATGAAATCATTGGTGCTTTTTCAATTAACCAAAACACAAGTAGTATTAGCCAAAGGAATACAAACATTAATCTATTTACTTTAATCAGTTTAAAAGAATGTGTACAATAAATATTTGCTCAATCTGGAGGGCTTTTGTAGACAGAATACTTACATTAAGAATAATATATGAGAAAGACAGTTCTATACATCTTAGTGATATTATGAAACTGCAGTTTCTAAAATTCAATTCCCTTATTTGGAACACTATGTACTGGAAAAATGTTTATTACAATCCTCAGTAATGAGTAATTGTTACAGACTATGAAATAGTGTATTTTGGTTGAACTGTTGCCATACCTCAATTATTAATTACAATTTATAGGTATTTTAAAATTTGTAAAATACTGTTAAGAGTTAGATGATATGTTGGGAAAAATGTTATGATGTAAAATATTAATCCACAGGAAAAACCTTTCTTAGAGTCATGAACTTACCTTGTACGCTTGGGAGGTGCAGGGGCAGGCATTCCTTTTTTATTAGTAGACCGCCTCATTTGAACGTTAGTCTTTGATCCTCCAGTAAAAGTAGAGAGTTTATTAGATGTATTGTTGAGAGTATCTAAAAGAAGAGTGTGGGAAATTCCTAGAACTTATCCTTTTTGAAAAATAATCTTACCACTAGGTTCTGTTAGTCCAACAAGGCCATGAATATTTCCTGTACTTCCTGAATGTGACTTTTTGAAAGCCATATTTGGAGTTCCCAAAGGAACTGATGGAGAGTCATTGCCTTGCAGTTGTTTTTCAACCTCTGTTAAGAACAAAAATATAAGCAAAACGTGTTATTGTTAGAATTGTTAATATAACAAAACAAAAAACTTAGTGGAAAGAATTCAACTTGTGTTTTATTTTAAATTATGTCTTGAAGATAATCGGTTGAAGTCTTAAAATGAGAGGAAATATACGAGTAACTCGTTTTTATGGAAGAAACAGAGCATACTAGCTTTTACAGCTGCTATAAATAGAAATCTCTAATTAATGTGGAGGTTCCATAGTAAGATCGACCTACACCCATTTGCTGTTGTAATTTGCTATTATGAAATAAAAATATGAAATTTTATGTTACAAATTTTAATGAATCGCTTACTACTCGTACATAAACTAAAGTACACTCCATACAATAGCTAGGCGTAAGCACTTGCCTATTGCGTTCGCTCAAAGAAACCTTCCAAGACCTGTTTAAATGTACTACTTTTAGATTTTGTTATGGTTGACTAATTTAATTGAAACTTTCATGCTCTAATAAAATGGAAAAAGTTTAAAGCATATTTATTTGGGACCTGGAAATCTTATAAGACTGTGACTCTTAGATAGGCGGAATACAAATAGGTTATACCTAACATCAATATATTATATACATTTATTACAGCGAACCTGCAACGTCTCTAGAGCTTTAAAAAATTTTTTTCTTCCTGCTCTGCAAACGAGACATTATAGCTTTTATTACCTCCTCGGAAGAAAATTTATCACCTTTTAAACTTTTTTTCAGTTGAGGAAAGCGATGATATTCGGACGGAGACAAATCTGGCGAATAAGGGGGATGTTCTAGTAACTCAAATCCAAAATCACGAATTTTTTTAATAGCAACATGAGATTTGTGTGCAAGGGCGTTGTTGCTTTGTTTCTTGATCGTAGAAATGTACCCAAGTCTCATTCATAGTAACAATTTGGTTTAAGAAGTGTACATCGTTTTCATATCGAGTACAGATCGAACGCGATACTTCTACCCTTTTGGTCAACATTCAATCATTTGGGGATCCATTTTGCAGCAATTTTTCTCATGTCCAAATTGACGTGAACTATATGATGAACGCGTTCGTATGAAATATTCAGTGCTTCAGATATTCGATTTAGTCCAATTAGATGGTCTGATAAAATAATGTCAAGAACTGCATCGATTTTCAGTCATCATCTTCAATGGGAAATTTACCCCTTTTGAAGCCTGCAGTCCAATTCTTCACGGTCGCATACGAAGGACATTGATCACCAAGGGTATTAAGCATATCTTCGTAAATATGCTTACCTCTTAACCCTTTTAAATACAGGTACTTAATGATGGCTCGATACTCCAATTTTTCGATTTTCACAATTTCGGCGAACATCTTTTTTCTTTTAATTTATTGCGGAGCTCTGGTTTTCTTTTTTGACGTTTAACTTTACACTGACACTTTTAAGTTATTGTTCGTTACTATGGCAACGCAATATTTTGTTTATGCTTGGAACTGGTCTAGGCTAACTAGATATCAAAATATTCTCGTATGCAATGATGTCAAAATCCTGAAATGACTGAAGCTTAGTAAATAGATATGAATGTTTAAATGAGATCATTAATGAGTAAGAATCTACAAATTAATCAGTTCGTAAATCTGAGCGATCGAAAAAATCCCACAAAAATTTAATGATTATGTTGTATACAATAGCAATACCTTTGTAAATTTTTGCAGTCAATTATGGAAAAAGGCCATGAATACAGAAATTGATTGTTTGAATAAAATTGAGACTTGGAAAATAGTCGAAAATATAGGTAATAATAAAGTTTTGGATGTAAAATGGCCCAAAAGAGACTAATAATACTTATAAAGCTAGATTAGTGGTAAGAGGGTTTCAACAAACAGACGAAATTAAGGATATTTATTCACCTGTAGCCAGAATGCAAACTCTAATTGTTGTCAAATAGGCCGATGTATTGAACAAATTGATGTAGAAGTAGCATTCTTAAATGGTTACCGTACCATACTACTCTATAGCTTATGTCAAACAACCACAAGGTTATGAGGATGGCTCAAATAAGGTTTCAAGTAGTAAAAGTTTTATATGGGTTAAAAGAGGGTCCAAGAGTGCCTTGAAAAATTCTTAGTGAGTATTGGTTTTGAAAGAAGTAATGTTGACTCTTGAGATATAAATAATATTATCTATTTGTTAACTTATGTTGATGATTTATTTAAATGTGGCAAAAATAGAAACTATTTAAAGAAAATTAAAACATTGCTATCTGAAAAATTTAAGATGAAAGATCTTGTTAATATCAAAGAGTACCTTGAAATTACCATAAATTTTGATGTGTATCATAAGGAATTGAAATTAAGCCAAACCAAATATATTGAGTCATTTGCTATGAGGTATGATATAGAAAATAGTAAATTATATAATACCCCAATGGAAGTTAATTTAAAAATTCAGAAATCAGATAATTACGAGAAAAATATAAAGTATAGAAATTTAATTGGAGCTTTATTATATATAAACTCGGCTACGAGGCCTAATATAAGTTTTAGTGTTAATTATTTGAGTAGATTTCAAAACTGTTATGATAAAACACATTTCAAATATGTTTTACGAATTTTTAAGTATTTATATTTAATAACTAGAGATTTGGAATTAATTTGTAAGGAAAATGTAAATATAAATGTTATTGATTGTTATGTTGATACCGATTGGAGATATTATAGATAGAAAATCTACTACTGGTTATGTAATTAGATTATTTGGAAATGTATTATGTTGGAAATCAAGAGAAAAAATCTAACAAAGGCTTCGACGTTTGTCGAATATGTAGTTTTGTGAAAAGCAGTGAGAGAATTAAAATTAAAATCAAAACTTTGGCAGACTCATAATTCATTGTGACCTTCATGATAGACATGAGTCGCTAATGAACATCTATCAGGATATAATCTGCTATTACTCTTGTGAGAAGTTATTTGACTTATCAGTGGCCTTTTCGACTGACCAATTACTTTTTGTCACAATTTAAACAAGGTATTTTATACAGTATGTTAGGCAATTTATTGATTGGTGTTATATCTTTTACTTTAGTAAAAATAGATTGAATATTAAGTGTTTGACTGAATACTATCTTAATATTGTGTTGTTTAAAGATTCCAGAAAGTGTAGGAGTAACTGATTTTATATATGGTAAAGGTATATAAATTCATGGAATAGAAATGTTAGAAATGACGTTTGAAAATGATGATTCAATGTTCGTATCAATGTCAAATGAATTATACAAAATTCGTTTCAAAAGATATGGAGGATATGAGTTTTCATAAGAAAGTATTTTAATATTTTTTCATGCAAATCTGGATCAGAAATTTTTAGAACTCTATTTTTCACCTGTTTGATTGAATTAATGTTAGTGTTACGAAGGTGATGTATCTTCCTCTTATCAGTGACTTTCATAATCATTCTCTTCATTTCTATTATATAATATTCGTGTGTTTGATAAGAATAGCAATGTTATTTTTTTACTTTGTATTCTAAAAAATATATAAAAGTATATACTCTTTTTTATTTACAGTTTCGCTAATTTTTCTTAACTGCTATTTATAAACAGATATATGCAAAAAATCCTATACTAGTATATTCGTAATGAATTTACCTTTATTTTGACATTTTGAAGAGTAGTAAGTAGATAAATACAATTACTGATATCACCTTGCCTGTTTTTATTTGGTAACCATGTACAGACTGTTATATATTGTGTAGGTTGTATGTTCTATGTTGGACTTTAGTTCACTCAGTAAGCGAGTCAATGAAACTTAAATAATGTTAGCTAATAGTAGCGTTCCTATTGCATGAAATTTCAGATTATTTGAACTCATTAGATTCCTATTTAATTTTACCTCTTCCCTTACCGATTCAATACCAGACTTTGTTCTATGGAAATAAATGAAAAGCTTGTGGTTAGATTTATTCATTTTTAGGTTATTGTTTAGAATCGCAATTAAGATTTGCGAATTTATTTTGATTTCACTTTGGTATTGACAAATGAATATCTCAGTTTGTCATTCCATTTTGTCCATCATACCAGTGACAACAGGTATGATGGAATAAATCAGATCGTTTGCAAATAGAAAGCTATAAATAATAGCAATGAACATATTTTGAAAGGTTATATGCTCAACAATATATTTTATATCAAAAATAAACTTTTATATTGTAAACATCTGATGAAGTTTAAAGTTACATTGGCTCTTAGACTCTATGGATGTTCTATTTATTAGAATCACTGATTTATCACAGATAAATTACATACTGTTGATTTCCTTCTACTTCATAGTATGATCCAAGGATTAAAATGCAAAATCGCCACACGTTCAGTTGGTAAGTTGAGCTAATCAATAATATTTTCAGAAGTACTCATCATATTAACAATGAAAATATGATTGTCATTAGTTTAAAATTTCAAAAGCAATTTGAGAAGTAATGAAGTATTACCTTCTGTAATGCTTGATTCTTGAAACATATTTTCCAAGGCATGATGGATTTCCTTAAAAGTAGGTCTATCATTTGCATGCCATTGCCAACACTGCCTCATAAGCTCATAAATTTTTGGAGGACATCCCGGCGGACATTCCATTCTATATCCTTTTTCTAACATGTGATAAACATCCGTTAGATCAACTCCAGGATAAGGCGACATACCGTATGTTGCTATTTCCCATAATAAAATACCGAAAGCCCATACATCAGATTTAGTGGAAAATTTATTATAAGCTAAGCCTTCAGGAGCTGTCCATTTTATTGGAAATTTGGCACCAGCGTGGGCAGTGTATGTATCATCCCTCATTAACCTAAAAAAAAAACAAATAGGACAAAAAAATGTGAAAACTTTTCCCCCTTGTAAGTAAACCGTAAAAGAAATAATATCAAAATAACTTTGAAATGTCTATATCAAAATTATTTTAACCATGTTAATTGAAATGTGTGCTTTGCTTATACTTTCAAATGGTGTTCTGTTTATGACAAATTAACTTCCATATAAAATGTGTCATTTAAATATGACATAACATGAGTTCATTTAAATAATTTAACTGTATCAATATAGATAATTATTGTTGTTACTCATTCATATATTCGGTCTTTAATTTATCTTGCCAAAAAAAAAATCGAGCTTCTTATTTAAGGATAAATTTATTTTTTACCCAAAATTTTTCCATCAATAATTTTGCTCGAAAAACTGACATTTGACAAAATCGCGAGACGGAAGGTCATAAAGATTTTAAAAACCCAAGGCTCGGTAATACAAAGTGGTACAGCGGAACTGCAACTTCAAACTGTGTGGGGGAGGGGGACATTGAGAGCAACTAAGAGAACGATATTGTGTGCTTAAAGTTGAAAGTTTCAAGTTCCGATTCTAGCAGCTGTTCATGTAACCAATCGCCACTTATCCCTCTCTAAAAATGAGCTTTCATAAAGACATACACAACGGAAATTTTCCACTGACAGTCGACACTAAATTCATAATCTGCCATGTTAAGTTGCTATGAATCTGGTTATTGATAGATTCTCCATTTAAATAATACTCTAAAAAAATTTCACTGCTTTTAGGAACTAACATCTTCGCAAATTGTTTCTTCAATTTATAATAACCAAGATTTTTGGCAGGATTTTCTGAACCCAGAAACGCTGATAGTTCATTTTAGTAAGTAGCCCCAATAGAAGAACATAGCATTTTTGCAAGCTTGCGTCATCTTGGGTATTTTCATGGCAATGTAATTTTCAACCCGTTCCAAATATGATGTAAACTTCTCATTCATAATGTTATAATTCTCTAGAGGAAAAATATATGAAAAAACGTGATGTGTAATAGTTAAAGAAGTCCCAGTACTTTGTGAACTACGAAATCAAGTTAGTAACTAGTACACAGTGTTTACTACTGATAACATAGCTCATAGAATGGATTTTAAAGGTGTATTTTATTGACTATTATGTCTTCTAGTAAATTTGATTCCTCAAAAATAGCTCGTAGACTGACTTTATTGAAACGAACAAAGTGATTGTTTCATTTATCCACCTCCACATCACCAACTACATCCCCAGTAGTTTCTATAATTTTTTTATGAAAATAAGCAGAAAAATTGTTTTAAATACGAAATCAGTAGATTAATCTAAAGGAAATGAAATATTGAATTAGTATAATAGAAACATAAATATTCAATGAATCAAACTTACCTTGCAAGACCAAAATCAGCAACTTTGACTAAGTGATTTTCACCCACAAGACAATTCCTGGCTGCTAAGTCTCTATGAATAAAACATCTGCTCTCCAGATAATTCATTCCACTCGCTATTTGTGTAGCTATATACATAAGTACTATGGCATTAATTTGATCTTTGTTACCATTTCTCAAATAATCTAAGAGGTTTCCTTTGCTCATGAATTCAGTGATTATGTAAAATGGTGGTTCTCTCGTACAAACACCCATCAGTTGAACTAAATTTGGATGTTTCATTTCCTTCATGATGGCAGCTTCTTCGAGAAAATCTTTTAAGGCCATAGTATCTTCTTTCAAAGTTTTCACAGCTACTGTCATGTTGTACCTGGAAACAAATTTATCAATTCATTTTAAGGTTACATGACTTACATGAATAATTTTTTCAATTGCTTCTAACTTGCCAAAAAGCCGTGAGTTTACAACATTTGTCATTCAATCAAAATTAAATTATCTTGATAGTTATGTACATAAGTGAAATAAGAATTTTAATACAGAAAAACTTTAGAATGAAAATAATTCAAAAACTATTAGAAGCCAAAGAGTAACTACTAACTCACTCTGCACTCACTATGAGAGAAGATTTTAAAGTTGAACCTATAAAAGAATACATAGAAAGGAGACAACTAGGATGGTGAGGTCACCTACAAAGGAATGATAATACAGTGCCATTTAAGGAAACTTGAGAAAGTAAAATACCAGGAAACGGGGAAGACCACTGGTAACATGGGTAACATTTGGAAAATTCTTAAAAAAGTAGGGAAAGTCATGGGTTCAGGTAAAAAAGTTGCGCGAGATAGAAGGGACTGGAAAATTTTCATAAGAAATTAGCTAAATAGTACAATTAACATCCCTAAACCTTAAAGGGTAAATAGAAGACAATGGAATGGGAAAAAAGAAGAGAGTGAAACTGAGAAAGCACTGTATATAGGAAGTTGGGCATTACAACTTTTATAAAAACTTCCATCTCTTAAGTAGCCTGTAATCTATTTCAGGAATACAAAAATAAAGTCTACCTCAATAACATATTGCTGATATGAATTGTTTGTTAACTACAATTAATGGAACACGTTTCCTAATTTTTTGTCATTATTGATCATTTTCTGATTTCTTAGAAAGAAGAATCAACAAAGTAATAACAATAGGGTGTATACATTTTATTTGTTCCACATTATGCCCATAATATTAAAAAGAGAGTATGTTTAAGACTAGTACCTTTTCCACATAGCTTCATATACATCTCCATATTGCCCTCCACCTAACTTGTGTTTCATAACTATATCAGTTCTGGTAATCTCCCATTCATCAGGTTCTGGACTCAGAGGAAATACCGTGGGTTTGTTGTGTTTGGGTGCTGGATACAATAATTGTGTTATTAAGCCATCTGATATCATAGAATGATGATGAACTAATTCAGCAAGAGTATTGAATTTGCTATCAGCTGTAACGAAAACTTTTCCTTCGGTATCCTCGTTGATTCGATAGTGATAAACGCGACCTTCATACCTTAAGGATATACTTCTTTGGCCAGGACTGCTCTCGGATTCTCGTACTAAAAAACTACCATTGATACCTAAAATAAAATAATTCAGGATATTTCCATTCATTTGATGTGTATCATAAACCATTCCAGTCGATTCATTTAGTAATGAAAGAAAACCGATTGCTTATTTTTAAGGTACTTTGTATTGCACCAGTTACCCAGCAAGACTGAACTTTGCATTCTATAACAAATATATGCCAACAGATTTAGTTTCAATTCAAATCACAGGTCAAAAAGAAATGAAGGTAGTATTTTTTGTGAATAGTATATCTATAAACAAATTGTACACTTACCAGAACTAAGTAAGTATTCAGCTGCATTCCTTGATATTGGTCCATGATACCAGGAATGCTTTTCTAGAGAATTTACAGGAGTTACATAATTCGATGGTACCCAACCAACCTGGTTAGTAGAAGAATGCGCTTCACACCACTCCCCACTCTTATTGTAGCTTAATATTCTAACTTGTTCTCCTAAAAAGATAAAATTAAATTATTATTGAATTGTTTTTGTGTCCTAGGAAGGAACAATCTAGTAATTATTGGCAGAGAAACATTTTGAGATTACTGAAACAATAAAAGAGAGCTTCATGTTTTAATAAAATATTTTATAATTTCAAAGAATATTAAAAGATACATGAAACTGTAACAACTAATCACAGTAGTGGAGACATCAATTGTTAGATGCTAAATATCTTTGGAATATTGAACATCAAATGCTGAAGAAAAATTTAATAGAGATTTAGCCATAACATGTAGTTATTTTAATTAAACTCTTAAAATTCTGAATAAGGATATCCCTTTAGTGAATTCAGCAACTTTTGTAGGCCACTTTGAACTTTGCTTTAATAGTATCTATATACCTTTCTTAAGACTAAGTTGATTCTCTCCGCCTGCTTGAAAATCGTATAAAGCAACAAAGAGTTGAGGGTCATCTTCTTCTTGGGCTAGGAGGTTTTCTTTTGAAGTCCATCTATTGGCGGTCTCGAATGAGATGGGTGTAGAGGGTGCTCCACTAGTGGAAGAATTCGATAGGGTGCTCAGACTGGAATTGATGGTATTAGTGTTATGACTTCCTGGTGGATCCGATTCAGGAAGGCTCGGAATATGTGGCAAAGGTCGACTTTGTAATAGAGCCTCTGTAAAAAAATACATAATCAAAATTAATATGTTTAGCTGATTTTGTTTGTATTGTAAAAATCCCCCGGATCAATCAGTCAACCATACGATAAGGTATTTAGATGAAATAAAATGTTAATGAGTTTATAAGAAAGTAAATTTAATTAATACACAATATTGTTGAAGCAAAATTAGGCTAGCTAACAAATTAATATTAGTCCAAAAATTACATCATTCGATTAAGTAGCGCATATGATCACAAAAGGTCATAACGATAAAACACATACAATGAAGGGTGCTTGCAGAACTAACACTTGATTGGTTTATTACAAGTTGAAATTGTAAATTCAAGTACACTATTGGTAATTGCGAAACTATCCACTATACACGATGATGGATTTACAAAAATCAATAAAATGAAATTTATTTTATAAAAACGAATGATTGTCTTCCAGCTCATTAGGAAAAAGATATAGGTTGATTAAAAGTTAGTAAAAATTAATAGAATGTGCTAAAAATCCATTATCAGGCTACAACCAATATTGGATTTATAATTCTTAGTAATAGCTATTTAATTATTTTGTGACATAAGTTAGACTGTATTTTTGCAATGCAATAACTACATTGATATTAAGAATGTAGGTTTTGTCTCAGGCTTAAATTTTGGAATGTAATCGATATTTAGCAAATAAATCGCACCAAACAGTATCTTATACCTTGCTTGCTCCCAATCTAGTTAATTAAGATTTTTCGCTCTTTTTCCTCGTACATTGAGATGAAGAGGAAATATTCAATACATCAATCTAATTTTAGGACTTTTCTGTAAATAATCTTACTCGTGCTCGCAAAGTTGACTTAGCCTGTTCTATGTAACAACTTATTTCCTGAGTATGAATAATTTCTAGTAAATTTCATTTTTTGTTAATGTAGTTTTATTTTTTTATTGTACTGATGGTTATTTGATCTATTTTCTAAATGCTGAGATGTCAGTCCTATGTAAACAGCGTTACAATCATTTCAAGGTACTTGATACATATATATTTGTAACATTCGGCTTGTTACGTTTTTCTTCAAACATTTTGAATATTCTTTTGTTCTCGTATTGTGGCACAGTAGTCACTTCGAATTTATCTATTCTAACTATCTATCTATTCGAATTCTTGAAGTAATTAATTTGTTATCGACCTACCATTCCATTCGAGAAATTCAATAAAACATCAAAGTAAATTTCCGATTTTTATTGAATTTCTAGAATTTTGTGAGAGGTCGATAACAAATTAATTTCTTCAAAAATTCGATTGTTAGAATAGATAAATCCGGAGTGACCAATGAGCCACAATACGTGAACAAAGAAATATTCAAAATGTTTGAAGAAAAACGTAATAAGCCGAATGGCATGTTACATATTACTTCTTTTGTTTTTGATTTTATTTTAGAGAAATATAGAGTAATGTATTACATTCTTTTGTTCTAATATTATATGTATATTTGCTAGTTGTTGTGAAAGTTCTTGTATATATAGTAAGGTAAGGTGTTCTACAATTTGATGTAATGGAATGGGAACGTGGCAACAAAACAGCAAAGTGAACTAACTGCTGTAAACTAATATATTTTCCGAGCCTGACATTCCCTTTCAACCGATTGTTTCAAGTATTCAAACTCCTCTTACCCCATTATCAAATTATTTGAAAAAAAATTCTACCAAAACAAATACTATATCAAAAACACATGGGGTTTCAAAGAAAAAAGTAAAAATATAAAAATTTCTAGCGAATATGTATTTATTTCGTTAGATCTGGTTTCTTTATATACAAATATTCTTATTACCATTGTGATAAGTATATTGATACAAATATGGGACAAAATTAAAGAATATACAGAAATAGCTATAGAAGAAGCTATAGAACTCACACTAACAACAACGTACTTTAAATATGAAAATGAAATATAAAAAAAAATGATAGTTAGGCTATGGGAGCTTCCATTTCACGTGTTATAGCACAATTAGTAATGGAAGATCTTGAGGAAACTGTCCTTAGCAAACTTGATATAGATATTCTATTCTATTTCTATTATGTTGATGAATGCATTAATGTAAAATTCAATTCTTATCATAAAAACTTCAGTTCACAATCGAAATCGAAAAAAATAATAAAATTATTTTCTTGATGCCACATTATATAAAATTAAAAATAACATACAAACAGAATTGTACACGAAACCAACTTGGCCCTCAAGATATTTGAATTTCAATTCATGTCATCCTGTGTCACAAAAAAGATCAGTGATAATAAGTTTGGCTAATAGATCTGTTTAACAATATGATCTTGAATTTAGATGCTTAGTTATTTATAAACGAAAACTGCATAGAAAGAAAATAATTATCCGGAAAAAATGAAAAAACAACATATACAAGGAAAGGATAAACAGATAATTGAAAAACAGAACAGAAACGAAGCATCAAAACATAAAACATTTTTCCTTATCATATGTACAAGGACTTTCCCAACAACTATCAAATTATTTTAATAAATATGATATTGGTATAAGCCATAAAGGACATAATACATTATCCAAATATTTCACTAAATTGAAATCTAAAACACCAAAAAACCAAGTCATATTATACATCTAGTGCCTTGTACTAATTGTGACGCTGTCTACATAGGGCAGACATCTCAGTATTTAGAAAACAGACTAAGAGTTCATCAATACGATAAAAATATCAAAAAACATACATTCAATTATAAAGATTAAAAAATTCTTGAAAAGGAATCTAATACATGAAAAAGAGAATTTGTAGAAATGGTTCACATTCATAAGAACGAAAAAGCTGTGAATGATAAAAAAGATCTAAATCATTTAAGTAAAATTTATAGGTCTATTTTGTAAATACTAATAAAACTACAAATAATTTAATTGATTACTGCTATATATTTGAGATGGAAGGACCAAGGAAAACTTAATTTTTCTTATTAGAACAAAGTTCTAGTTTGATTTTATTCTTATTTCAATATTCATCATGATGAAGGTGATTTATTGATTAATATAAGTATGCAAATTGTCAGTGTCAATATATGTTAAAAAGAACTGATTTTGAAACACAAGACACCTGGGGTCGGGAACATTTGGATATACGAGTATATATATAAGCTGTTTCTTATTGGGAACGTGGCAAGAAAATACCAAACTAACTTCAATATATTTTCCAAGCTTTCGAATACTTATGTATTCATCGTGTTTTTTGATATTATTAATGTTTGTAATAATTTTTAAACTCATCGAATTCAAAATTCAAATTGACGTTGATGGAAATATTGATTAATTGAAATATTTTGATCATCGCGTACATGTTTCGCAAAAAAGATGTTAACCGAAGATTGACTATATTCAGTAAATCAGCGGCTGCAGATATTTGTATCACCTACTTAGTAAACGCTATTGAACAGAAATCTGTGTCCATAAAAAACAATTTAGTAGAAATAACTACTCCACTGAAACTATAACATAACTTAAAAGTGTAATATTGCCGATCTCGCTGGTATCGATAATCATGCAACAAGTACAAAAATTGATTTAAAGGTATCGAAAAATAGATTATATTATTTGATCAATACTATTCTATTGTGGGTAACTTTGGAATAATAAAAAAAAAAAAAATAAAACTGAAATAGAATTGTTTCGACTGTAATTACATCAATATACATGCCGTGATGCCGTCTGATTATGTGTAACAAAATATTATTGTTTGTTATAGCGTCTCAGTTGCACCTGATCATTCACCTCGAACCGGATGCAGGATGTAGGTAGACCAAAAAATTGTTTTGACCTCTAATGATGACTTTAAATAAGGATTATCATTTTATATGAACAATACTTTGATCTAGATACTCATTTATCATTGCTCATCTAAGCTTCTCTAAAAGGTAGATAAAAATTTTGATGTTTCGACTTTATCAAAATATGATATTGAAACTGACAATTTGCTTATTTGTATTGATCAATAGATACCCACATCATGAATATCAAAATAAAAATAAAATCAAAATAGAAATTTTGATTTTGTGACTTATTTACTATAGTTAATTCAGCAATTATGATTACATTATCAGATTGCTGAATATGTTCCTTTTTTAAATTTTTGAATATATTTAAAATAACTTGCTGTATTTTTATATCTAATTCGGCACAAGAGTAATATTTGTAATTTAGATATTAAATTTGATGGGTTATTAGGCTAAGATTTTTTTAAACTACTATAATTGTATAGTTAATTTAAAAAACAGACAACTAATATCTGATTTCAAGAATTATACTATTGTTCAAAGTTGCAAATAACGAAACTAAAAATATTTGAATTGAAAATCAATTTCCGTAAATTTACAAAATTACATTCCATTGAACGCAGAACGGAACATGACTGATGCTATACTGGTAGCTCAGGAAACAGAAAAAATTAAATTACCAAACGCTTTGGTTAAAATAAATGAGAAAGGAGAATTTTTCGTTTTAGTGCTAAATGTTGACTGTATTCCCAAAACTGTTACATTTCTAAAGCTTATTTTAGAATCGTATGAAATGAATACTGTAAATAATATTCAGTTAACAACCCGTAGAAAATTAGAAATAAAAAAGTAAATAGGACTCGACTATCTTAACGATGAAAAGCAAGACTTAATTTTCCAACTTTGTT
This sequence comes from Diorhabda elongata, assembly GCA_026230145.1. Taxonomy (NCBI): domain Eukaryota; kingdom Metazoa; phylum Arthropoda; class Insecta; order Coleoptera; family Chrysomelidae; genus Diorhabda; species Diorhabda elongata. Next base: position 23,394,442 of record CM047933.1, on the reverse strand, counting down.
ATGATTTTTCTGATATATATTATTTAGAAGGAGACGCATTAACTATTAATAATGAAATAAAATAAACTATAGATACTCAATATCTCAAACCCACGTATGTTAAATCATATTACTACCCTCAAACCCATAAACAAGAAGTGAAAGATCAGATCAATAAAATACTTTCGCAAAATATTATACAACCTAGTAATTCTCGATGGTCGTCACCTGCGTGGGTAGTGCCTAAAAGCTTTGGAAAAACTATGTTGAACATTTTGTCAAAGAGGAAGATGAGTATGTGGTATCACCCTCTTTACAACCCTTCATAATTCAATCAAATGACGACTCTAGTACAGACAATTCTGACTATCATTATTATTTATAAAGATAATTTGGAATTGAAATGTTTTTTTTCTTTTGTTTTATTTGCAAAGAATTTTCTTCTATATTTTTTGCTTTGAAATTTGGAATTTGAAAATAAATGGGGTACAAAAAGGGGTGAGTTCATGTCTGGTACCCTGTTAAAACCAAACGCCCTTAAAGGGAGAGACATTTTATTCGTATATTTACGATTTATAATTTAACTAGCAACCCTGCCACGCATTGTTGTGGCTGAGTGATTTGATTTGAAATAATTCTAATGACAATACAATTGCTCTCTCTTCTATTTGTTCAATGAAATTATACTGGCATCGAATTGTTACACGTTCTTCACAATTACCCATAAAATAGATCTGAAGAAATTTTGGATCTTCATTTGGCATTGGTATCAAGGATCCAATTTTATGATATACCTGGCCTTGAATTTTGAATGTTATCTCAAAATTACGACCATCAGATGACAAATCATAAACTTTGGATGCTCCAAATTTGGAAGCAAGAATTAAATTTTCGTGTCTTACGCAAAAATAATTTTGATTCATTTGAAATGCCAGAAAGAAGGGATTTCAAAGGTCCAGGTGGAGTAGGGGTGGTGACAATACAACTTTTCCTGATGCGCAACACATGCCGGGTGTTTCATTGCGAAATTTTAACGCCTGACAATAAATGCTTTTTTTGTCCAACGCACCAATAGTAACTTTGGAATCAGACGAGTAATTGATATCTGGTTCATAATTAAATGCAAGACGAATAAATGATCCATGTGTTACTGCGCGGTTGGTTCGTTGATTTTCTCGGTTTTGTTCTCTATATGAATCTATGTTTTGTTGACGTGCCAACCTGGTTCTCAATGCATTTTCTTGTCGACGACTATCACGCTGTTCTCGTGCATGAATTTCAGCTGTGCGAATTCTTTGAGCTGAATTTCTTTCTGCTCTCTGTTCGACTGATTCATTAGCTCTTTCAACACGTGCACATCGAGTCTTCTTGCTACGGGCATTAAGGTTGGATTTTTTGGGTGGCATTTTACTAAAAATAGTAATTGAATTTTTAATGTGAATGAATTTCGCTGTTCTCTGAATAACTGTAAATTAGAAGTATAAATAGGACATGTATAGTGTGTAGTCTAAGGAAATATATCATATTAAAGTGTGACGCCATCTATGAGGTGTAAAGGACAAAATTTTACAGTTCTCTGTAAAGAAATTCGCTTAAGGCGTCATCTGTTCCAGACTTATGGAAACTACGATTATTAAAAACAATAAACGTTGATGATCAGTTTATTGTTAATTATTGAGATCATTAATTTAAATAATAACTATCCTATCATTTAAGTTGGAACAAATCACATATATATGCCAACTTTCATAAATATCAGTTGACTCGTTTTTGAGTTCATTCGGAACATACAAACGGACACTGATTTTTTATATGTTAAGATATTCAGTTGTAGCAAGTTAACGAAGTATAATAATGATTTTTTTCTAAGTTCCAAGTAGGACTACAATCAAGTGCATCTGTCTAAATAACGGCGTATAATGCCGACGAATTTATAACGATTCGATTGCGTTTAAACGAATATTTTCTCGCATAAGATATCCATACTTCGAAAAGTATTTACAAAAATAATAAATTTATTAAATGAGTTATCTACGCCTATGGTAGATCAAACAAAATTGTCAGCAAGAGTTTTTATAATCTGCAATTGATATTGGAAGAAATATAACTACAAATGCTAGCGCTTTTGCAATCGGCGCGGTTTTATCGCAAGGCCCAACAGGAAAAGATTTACCTATAGGTAGGTATTTTTCACGTGGTAGAAAATGGAGCAACTAGTCATAAGACCAGATCTGATAAGCTCCAAGAAAAAGCTACTACCAACCAGGATTCTACTACGAACCGCCACAGATGAGAGTGCCAACGTTCACGGAGAAACACAAATGTAATTGGGAATTGTTGCAGAAAAGTTTACACATAATTTAATCGTAGCTGACATCGAAGAAGACGTGATTCTGGGAAAAGACATAATGAATCTTCATGGTTTCCAATTGGACTTAAGATACAGAATCATTAAAGTAGGTGTTGGTAGCTGAACAGGAATTTACTGTTCTACCTGCACGAAGCGAAACCATGATGGTAGCTCGGCTACTGGGGGGCATGGAAGAAGAAACACCGGTTATAATAGAGTAAGCATTAGATATGTCGGCGAAGGAGATCCCAGTAAGTGTGATAAATGTAAAAGATTACCTAATTAACATCAAAAAGAAGACCAGGGTTGGATCCTGCGTACCAGTAACGTCTATAGTCCACCAAACGACAACCAATGATAATTCCCATGACCGATTCAGATGACATCAGTCGCTGATTAATCCTTGAATCGAGCTGAGGAAAGGAGAATGAGGGAATTTCTCTTGTAGTATCGAATCCTATTTGTACTAAAAAGAGGGAAGACTGGTAGAACATCAGCCATCAAACACAAAAATCGATACTGGTGATGCGAAGCCAATCAGATAATTAGCTCGCAGACTACCAAGATCAAAGAAAGAGGAAACTGAAAGAATTCGAGAGATGGAAGAGGAGAAAGTAACAGTAACCAGTAACCTAACCTAATTTAACCTAACCATCCACAAATCCATGGGTGTCTACAGTAATGCTCGTCAAGAAAAAGGATGGAACTACGAGATTCTGTGTGGATTATCGTCAATTAAGCAACGTCGTGAAATTGACGATATACTGGACACTTTAGCCGGTAGCAACTTGTTTTATATTTTGGACATGAAGTCTGGATAATGGCAAGTAGAGATGACCCCAGAAGAAGACTATTTTTACTACCGGATCTGGAATATGGCAATACATATGTTATTCCGGCTTTGTAATACGCCCGCGACATTTGAAAGAATTATGGAACGTCTCGAAGGGTTATTTTAATTTTAGAAAACATGCCTGGTTTATTTGAATGACATCGTAGTATTAGGAAAGACACTTGATGAACATCTAAAGAATTTAGAAGAGGTATATAAGCGACTTCAAGCTGCCCAGCTCATGCTAAACCCAAAGAAGTGTCAGTAATTCGAAAACCAAGTCAACTACCTAGGCCATATAGTCAGTAATGAAGGAGTGGCAGAGAAAATTGCTTCCATACAGCGATGACCGCAACCAACCGGTAAAGTTGATAGTTTCCTTAACTTTGTACGTTCTATCGAAGATTCATAAAAAATTTGGAGATATTGCCAAGCCACTTACTCGACTGACAGTAGAAGCAAGAGCTTTCTACTGAGATGGAGACTGTCAAACAACGTTCGAGTCTTTGAAGAGACATTTAACCACGGCGCCGAAGAAAGAGTACGGTATATTCGGAAATTGCATATATATCCCGTTTTTGTTTCATAAACCAACCGAATATTTGGTGATTTTTGAAGCATCAGACACCTCGACCTCTCCATGGCATGATACTTCTACTATCTAATGACAACTCTCGTTATATACATATTCAAATTTTGTTGTAAAGTAAGATACGCGATTGGTTAAACTTTTTTAAGGCAATCCTCTCAATTAATATCAGTTTCATTATTAGAAAAATGCATCGAACACCATATTTGGCAGAAAATATCTCTACTCATTACTTGCGCCAAAAATGGGCTTCCAATTTTTCTATCACTAAACCAATATTAATTCCTACATCGTGCCCATAAGTAGAAGTAGCACCAACTTTTTTTCCAATTCTCTCCCATGTAGTCAAAAAAATTATTTCCTACAAAAAGTTGAACAACTTCAACCACTTTCCGAAATATTTGTCGCCGCCTTGTCTTAAATTGTCACTATCTTTAGAATCACTAAATAGTATTGGCAAAACTCCATGACTTCTACGAAGAAAGAAGTCGTGGAGTCATCACTTTCACACTCGCTATCTAATTCAGCAATATCGACATCATTTGAAATGTGTAATAAATTATCTGTTTAAACTTCACTATTACTATAAGGAGTCATTATTTATTTTATAATGTATAAAGTATTACAATAAGAAATAATACAAAAATGACATGACCAGCCCTGTAAAGCCAATTAACACATTCATCGCCGTTGAGGTCGACGGTGTCCGGCGTTTGATGATTTCAATTGCGCCATGGGGGTCACCGGTCACCGTCAAAATTTACCTTACTTTGAAATATGGTAGCAAGCTGCCGGGCACATTTTATGTGCGTTTTATTATTTTTGGTGACCGGCATGGCCCCTTTGAATTTTACTCTAGATTGGCCTGAATATATATTTTGGAAATATGATAATATAGGTTCCTATAGTAAAATATGCATTGAAAAAATAACATTTTTAATATTCTTTCATAAACGTTACAAAAATAAAAAAAGCTTTAATGTTGTTGAAACACGAAACAGTAGTGGGGTTGGGAAGGGCATTCAGAACAGTGAGTTGCTACTTTTTCTGTTTTATTTTTTGCGTACTTTCTGTCATGACTTATCACGTTGTTATGATTATACGCGTTACACCATTTTCCAGTCATCCTCACTGGACCATCTTTACGTTTCAGCTCATGTTTAATCCGTTTGGGTCTTGAAGTATTGCTATTTCTTGCTATTTCTGTGTGACTTGTTGCTGTACACAGATATTGTTTTGTTGGTCACTGTTTTATGCAAAATCATTGCATTTAAAAGAGCATTGTTTAGAAGCAATTCTACGGCTAATTTCTACCATCTAATTGATTTTCTCAATGGCGACGAATAAGCAGTCATTTGATCCGATAAATCAATAGCACCTTTGGTTTCGTTATAATCAGTAACAATTTTAGGTTTGTACTTGTGTTGACCTCTTTTGTTAACAGTTCTCATAAACTTTATGGAATGTTTTGTGGATAAGAATAAAACATCGCCTTTGTCTTTTCACTTCATAATAGTTACACCTTTTTCATTTTCAAGAGCCTTGAACTCTCCAGGTTTCAATTTGGCATGTACCATTTCTTTGGTACATTCTCTCTGTTTTCTCTAATTGTTGTCACCAAGTGCATTTTTCTAATAACTTTTCAGCTAAGTCGACGCTAGTATACCAGTTGTCTGTGAATAACGTATGTCCTTTGTAGAGCATTTTTTCACACAATTTCATAACAACATTTGTTTGTTTACAGTGTCAAAATGTTTACCAGCATATATATCCAGGCTATATGTATAGCCGTACATATGTAATTTAATTTAATTATACCGTATTTGTGCTGTTTTTGTTTTTTATACTGCTTGAAAATTATGCGTCCTCAAAAAGCACCATACTTTCATTAACACAGATAGACTGATTGGGAGTGTAATATCGCTGAAAATTGGTATTAAGGGCATCAAGCAATGGCCTTATCTTATTCAAACGATCAATATGATTAGGCTCTGAATCGATCATTGAAATTCTTAAGCTAATTGGTTTCATACCTGGAAATTCCGTAAATGGAATCTTGCTCTGCTGCCAACCTCTACATTCCAACCATTTTGTTTTATTTTTATTATATTCTGATGTGGATGGTTGTATGTTGTTATCCTCACTTTCACTCTCTGATAAAAGACAGCGACGTTTCTTGTTTCTTATTTGGATCACTGATGAATCATGGCTGTCAGTAGAGGACCGCAGATTTCTATAATATTGTGATTCGATTTAATTCAGTGGTGAATGCACGTTTTCGTCAACATCAATATCATCAAATTCCATTTTCGACTATTTTAAACCTGTCTTTATAAAATACGAAAGTTGAACGTTGTAGGGTTTACTAGATACTAAATCAATTATTGTCAGTTGGCGCCACAACCAGTCTCCCACTACCTAAATACGCGCGCATTTTCGTTGAGTCAGATGTGAGACGTTACGTTAATGGAGTTCTAGTTTAGTCGTAAATATGGGACACTTTGAATCACTTAACTATGAGGTTGGTTCCCATTAGGAGTGATCAATGTACAAACTGCCTCAAATACAAAATCTTATCGTATACAATAATAACTGTAACTAATTATATAATCAGTAGATAAGGAATAATACAGTCACATTAATACATGGTAGAAATTAAAGACATAATGATATAGTCGTAAATAAGGGAAACTTTGAATTACTTAACTATATGATTAACAGATTCTAGTGGTTCGCATCAGGAATGGTGAGAAAATTCCCCCTTCGAAAATTCAACGTCAAGGCTAACGGGAAATTGAACCCTGGAAGTTCGATAAGGTGGTCTTTTGTCGGATGCATCCACCGGGAATAGGGTTTCTTACCAACTGTGGTTCCTCCAATTAGAATAAGAGGACAATAAATTATTATTGTCCATACAATGGAGTAAATTTCTTGAAAATTTGATTCAAGGCCGTTGACGTTGATTCAAGATATAAATTTAACTTTATTTCAAATTACATTCTGTAGGAATGTGGAATATTGATTAGGTAGGTGCCGGTAACTTTTATTACCTCTTTTTGGTTTTGGCAATCTAATGTAATTATTTCTTTGCGAGGAAAAAATGGTAATTCAATCGTTTGTTTTCATTTTATCACTCAACGAATGGAGTCGAGTTGTTTTTTATATTAATTAAGCCGCGTTTACACCGGAGTTAATAACACGAGTTTTTAACAAAAAGTTATTAACTTAGCTGAATCACCAAAAAATTTCTCTTAACAAAAGTTAATAACTCGTGTTTTCAACAGAAAATTCCATGTTATTAACAAGATTTATGTTATCCATCCAGAGTCGGTAAAGATCAAAGGAAATGTGTTATGTTTTAAACATAACATATGTTAATGACTTTTGTTATTAACATCAGTTAATAACAAAAATGTTAAAAACTTGTGTTATTAACTCCGGTGTAAACGCGGCTTTAGTTTAACTTCACGGGTATCTTCTTGTTTAATGTGTTGTATTTCGATGTTCTCGCGGAAGTACTGATTCATCGGATAGAATTTATTTTTTACAAAAATGTCGTTTATGACTTACTGTTTTTAATCGATCTTACTTACCAATGGGTATTGGATACAAATTATAGTAATCAAAATTTTCGGTTGAAATTATAGCTATTTCTAATATTTAAGTGATTCTATTATTAAAAATGTTGTAATTAATTTCTATAAATTTTCCAAATGGCAATATATTTCCTGAATTTATTTCTGTTGGTAATTTACCTGTTTGTAACTCTTTTGGTATTGCAGTTAACTCGTTGTAATTTTCACTAGATTTAATATCCGAATCCAACCTAACAATATCTAGGTTAAAAAGATTGTCAGAGTTTAAATGACCGGTAATTAAGTCTATTGGTTTTCTTTTTATTGTTGAGTGTATTGAATAGTTATAAGCGATGATTGCATGAGGCATTTTTAAATTAATTGGTGTTTTGGGGAATAATTGAGTATTTAATAATCTAATATGTTCTAGAATTATAGCTTGAGCATAAAATGGAAAGGTATCAATGATTTATTTCCGTCAAGAGCATACGTATCTAAATAAAAATATTGAAATGGTCTCGTTGCTGTTGGGGTTTGAGTCATTTTGATTGCTAATTTTAATTGTTTCTCTCATATTTGCTTTGTTGGCAGATATAACGATTATTTATGTAAGTTTGTATTGAATTTTTCATTTGAAGTCTGAAGTATTTGTCTTCAAGTTTCATGTAGGTTTCGTCTTTCCTTCTGTAGTTCGTATTACCTTCATGTTTGTATAATTTTTGTTTTGTGTCTTTTTCGTTTGTAATATCTATTATTTTTTGGTACACCTTTTAAATTTTATAAAAGAATGTATTTCTGCAACGTTTCTAGAAATTTTTCAAATATGTTGAGATTTTCCAGATAAATATGATAAAAGATAGTTACATTGAAATAGTTTTTCATGAGGTGCATGACATCTGATTCGAAATTGTTATTAGATATTTGAGAAATTGTACGTTTTTTCTTTCCAAACCAAATTTTTATTTCAGACTTAACTAGTGAATGAAGTACGTTTTTAATAATCATTTGACTTTATATGTAATTTACTGCTGTATTTATTGTAGGTTTATCAAAAGTGGGGTTGTGTGTTTTATTAGAATGTATAGTAACGTTATCATTATCATTATTGCAGTTTTCAACAATTTCAAGTTCTCCGTTGTCTGGTATTTATAAGATGGCTAGTAAAACTTTTAAAATATCCATATTAAGCCGTCTAATATACTATGGAATTTAAACAAAACGAATTTTTGATATGAAGGTTCTGGTTGAATATTTCCGACATAGGTATTAAAGTACTATATCTTTGAGCAGATTTTTGAGGGCAGTTGATAAGAGAATTGGTTTGTCTTTAATATCTATGGTTAGAAAATAACTTAAGTGCTATATTTAGGTCAATGAAGGATTTTGAGGAGCCGGAATCTATTGAAAATATTATTTATTATATTATATTACTACTATTGTAATATACTTTAATTTTGTACTGTTTTTTTTATCAATATATTTTTCCCCATAATAGTAGGAATATTTGTATGTACATAAATATCTCAAAACGAATTTGTAAAATTTATAAAATCTATAGAACTCGCATTTACAATAACGTACTTCAAATATTAAAATGAAATAGACAAAACAAATTGTTGGTTGTGCTATGGGAGATTACATTTAAAGTGTTATAGCACAATGAGTAATGGAAGATCTCGAGGAAACGGTCCATAGCAAACTTGATATAAATATTCCATTATTTTTCCGATCTGTAGATGATAGCATTAATGTAAAATTCAATTCTTATCATAAAAAACTTCAGTTCACAATCGAAATCGAAGAAAATAATAAAATCAATTTTCTTGATGCCCCATTATATAAAATTAAAAATAACATACAAACAGAATTGCACACGAAACCAACTTGGTCCTCAAGATATTTGAATTTCAATTCATGTCATCCTGTGTCACAAAAAACATCAGTGATAATAAGTTTGGCCGATAGATCTGTCCAACAATATGATCTTGAATTTAGATGCTTAGTTATTCATAAACAAAAACTGCATAGAAAGAAAATAATTATCCGGAAAAAATGATAAACAATATATTCAAGAAAAGGATAAACTGATACTACAATCAATTAAAAAACAAAACCCAAACGAAACATCATTTTTATTTTCTAGTTTAATCATTTTATATTTTTTTGTTTCACCTTTCCTTTCCTCGGTAAAATTCCAAGTAGTAAGAAGATTGAAGACTTGGAATCAATCAGGAAAAAGGGCTGATTCGTTGCGTGGAGTAGGCACATTGAGACCACGGAATCGCATCACTTTTTTCCAATGAACGAATAACCACCCTTCTCTTAATAATGGTTCGAAAGTGGGAGCCGAAACATCGATAATTGTTAAAATTCCAACGCAGTTCAACCCGAGAATAGCGGTGAGTGTATTAGTTCCACAGAGTTCTTGATGTTAAGCATTCTATGTGGTTGATATGAGGCTGGCCTTGAAAATTTATTTTGGGATCGTTAAAATAAATTAGATCATTTCCAGAATTATCTACATGTAGGACCTGAATTGGAATTTTGAGGATAAAAATCATTATTCTGATACTCTGCATTGAATAATTGTTACGTGTAAAAACGTACATTGACGTTGGATTTGATAAATTTTGTTTAAAATTTTGAGAGTTGGCTGGAAAATTTTGGTTTCTTGGGAACCGTGGTTGAATATTTACGAGACTCATAGGAAAAGAGTTTTGGGCTGGAAAGGAATTATTATTTGGAGTTTGTACATTATAACCTTAATTGTAGTAGGTATTTGTATTATTAAAATTATCTCGATTATTAAAAGTGTTTTTATTGTTAAAGTTATTATATGAATTTTGTTTATTTATATCGTTATTTTGGACGTTTTGAAAATACTGAATACTTCATCCAAAACATATTGTATGGCTTGGTTTAGAGAGTCAGGCTTCATACAGCGTATAGATGTACAAATAATTAGTCCTTATTTAACAATTAATTATGATGTGTTGTTTCATGTAACTCAACTTAACTGCATATTAAATTTATAATATATATAATTCTGTCAAAGAAATGTCGATTCTTATTTTCTTGTCTTATCTTAACAAGATCACGATTTAAGCAGGACTTGTCTCTTTGATCTGCAAAATTTCTAGAAAGGGTTTCCTTTAGTAAAGCCCAAAAAGTAACGATTTTAATATTTACAACCAGTTTAGCATTACAACGAGATTTAAAAGTTAAGTAATTAATCAAATATAAATTTTGAAAATAATTCGGTTGTTTTCTATTATAAAAATTGTTAATTAGTGTGCACATACGTACGGATAAGTACCTATTGAGATCATTAGGATTAATGTTGAACACTGGTACGCATTTCAAATACTCTGATTTAACATTTACCATATTATTACAATTATATTTGAATTTATTATTTCCTTTTTTTAATATTTTATTGAATCGAGAACAGCTTTCTTTCTCTGGATTAGGAATATCGATTAAACTTTCAAAGTCGAAATCACTGAATGAATCGATAGACATATAATAACAAGTGAATTCAAAATTACTTACAACAATATCATGAAATCCGTTAAATAACTCAATTCAAAATTAAAAATATTTATTAAGTAAAAAAAAAAAATAAATAAATAAAGTTGTTTCAATAATATCACTAGAGTGTTAGAGTCACATTAATATATTATTAACAGATCCTAATGGTTCCCATCAGGAGTGGTGAGTTAATTTGTTTATCTAAAAAAAGTGAAATGTTCGAGTTTGCTTTGTATTTGCAGACTTATATGATTGGGTGGTTAACATAAAAACATCTTTAAGTCAACGCCAATTTATGGCTTTTTATCTTTATTATGCAAACAAAAGTTTAAAAACACAAGTTGTTGAATCTAAATACAAAATAAGATATAATTCTTTCATTACTAGAGTAAAATTACATTACCCCGCTTTAAAAGTAAGTACATTCAAAAAAGTAAAAATACCTGGCCATGTACCTGTGCAAGAATTTATTAAACTCTAAACAATAAAGTGAAGCTTGTTGTGAAGGTATGACATAAGGTCAATGTAAATATTGAAATTTTGGTTCAAATATCAAATATCAAAAAACTCGGCTCAATTATGCCAGTTTTTAAAGTCATACAATAGTTATGTTCATTTTCCCGAGTTTATATTTGTATCCAGAACAGTAGCAAAATCAGAAAAAACTGAGGCCTTTATGTAAAATAAGCCCTATACAATGTATCCAAATTTGAAATCCACTGTAGAATTACTATTTTGGTATGGTATTAATGGTATTCTATTTAAACATCATGTTCAAACAAAGATGTTTTTACGAATTTTTAATATCGCCACTTGTAATCAATTTTCTTCGCTTAAATCTTATAAAATTTACTTACTGAGAGAATGAAGTCGAAAATCTAAAAATAAAAAAAAATATATGTAAGTTCAAATTTGAATAATAAATTCATTTTTTGTGCATAATGTGTGTGAATTCAATCAATACGCTTAATATATCCATCAAGCGTCAATTTGAATATTAAATTTTGAAACTGATGAACCTAATGTGTTTTAAAACATTACAAAATTTCAAACAGCTAATTAATGATGAATAAGCACATAAATATATTATCCATTATTTTTGCCGTCTTCATATCGATATTCATTTTAATTAATTTTAATGTCTGGTTCCATCTTAACACATTATGCTCCAATTGCTATTAATGTTTAGCGAATAGAACTAAATCGTACGTATGTTTCATTTGTGTTTTCACTTCTTTAAATATATTATCATTATCATTATGGATAGCACTGGACTCAGTACTCCCGTGTCTTAATTCATCTGTTGTTGTGAAATCTTCGAAGAGATCATTATTTTTCCTCACTTGATTCCTCGTTGTTTCGTAAATATAATCAATGTTGTTTCTCCATTTGACTCCAGCACCTCTTTGTTGTAAAATTTCTCGTATTCTATTTCTTCGGACACTGTCAAATGCTTTTTGACTGTCTATGAAACCAAGGTATACCTTTTAATTTATTTTGAGTTTCTCTTTATCAAAGAACATTAGATTTTTGTCTGTTTCTAAATTTGTACTGATATGAAGGGTGGCAATTCTAATTTTAGAGATTATGAAATTCCCATTATAAAACCACTCATTAATTTTTTTTTCGAAACATACTCTCGACAATAATGAAGAAGCAAAAAAAAACCTAATCATAAGACCCCTTTGAAAGCACGGCTATGCGGTGATCGATCATTCGTTCCTATTTGTATGCTTTTAAGACTTGTTTACGCTTCTTCTTTAGTTGTCTGGCGCAAGAATTTCTAATCCGTTGTATCAATATCATTCTTCGAAGGGAGGCTAGTAGTGACTGAAATATATCTACGTGTGAGTCCAGAAACAGATTACACCTACTTGAAGATGACGGAAATTCATAGAACTCTTATAAGTAGAATATATTGTACAATAATTGTTAGGAGATTAAGAGAATATCATTTTCTCTTAGATTTGAATCATTATGGTATTATATATTACGTATTCCCATGGATACAATTTTGTTATGGAGTCTGAAATAGGTCGAAACTCTATTTTTTTTTTTAAATTTTGAAGAAGTGTTTGCCAGCTATATTATGAGCGGTTTTTTTATTGGGAACGTGACAAGGAAACACCAAAGTGGAATAACTTCAATATATATATATATATATATATATATATATATATATATATATATATATATATATATATATATATATAGAAATATTTCTATCAACGTCAATTTGCATATCGAATTTTGAATTCTATGAGTTTAAAATTTTTTACAAGTTTTAATAATACCAAAAATCACCGAAAATGTTAATTAATTATTTCCCAGACGATGAATACATCCTAAGTATTCGAAAGCTATTGAAGTATATTGAAGTTAGGTCACTTTGGTGTTTCCTTGCCACGTTCCCAATAAAAAACCGTTTATATAATATATTATATACATACATATATATATATATATATATATATATATATATATATATATATATATATATATAACCATCGCGTCCTCTGAACGGAAGTCTTGTTTGGGTCGATTTTATTGGGTCTAAATGGATCCGAAATAGATGGTGTTCAGTTAATTAAAGTTTTAATCGATACTGGTAGCATAAGATCCTTTCCAAAATCTGATTTTGGTAGCAGCCAACAGAACTACATGTTTATTCCTATCCCCATAATATTCAGTTATATGAAACCACTAAATTTTGCGTTTGGCGTTTTTAAATTTCAAGATCATTTCAATTGTTTACTTAAATTGAATAAAATTAGATAACATAAAAAAGCTTTATGTGATTATTGATTTTAGAAAATGTTTTATATTCAGCGGAGATTTGTTTATATTGTTTTTCTAGAATCAATGTCTAGAAAGGCCTTTTTATTTATTGGTTTGTTTATTTTCTAGAGTTATTCGAAAAATTTTTTTGGTAAAAATACGTGGTTGTTAAGCAGCGGGGGTCAGTATATATAATTCAATGTCATAGTGAACGGAGTAGTAAAAAGTAACGGGCGAATTCAAATAAATTATATAAGTAGTGAATTGTTAACTATTATAAATAGTGAATGAATCTAGTGCAAGTGTGTAAATAAATTAAGTAAGTATATATTCACCCCAATGTAAGAAATAGCTCACAGATATAAGAAAAACATTACGTTATATAAGTGATTTTGATGTATGCTAGTTAAGCAAATAGGATAGAAAACCAATAAAACAATTTTCAAATATTACTCCTACCAAGCATTTAGATAATATAATTTATCACAATAATAAATTTGTTTACCAAATATGGAAAATTGCATCAATTAAGATTAAATCAAGTAATAGAAGTAACTCATTTTTTAGTAAAATATGTCACACTCTAAACACTACCGTATACTAGAATAAATCACATCTGATAATGGAAACGAATTGAAACATTCTAGTTTAAAAAGAGTCATTAGAAATCTTTAACATAAAATCTCGTTTCATGAGTTCTCAACATCTAGAATCGAATGAAATTGTCGGGATTCCACTATAAAAATCAGCTCATTGAAAATAAAATAATTTATGCACTGTTAGCTTATAATAACAGCATTCATTCAACAACGAATTTGAATACTAATGAAATTATTACCGGACACATAAATAGTAATTATACATTTTCATACAGAAATACATCAACAAATAGTGAATATAACACAAAAAATATACACGCGAAAAAAGAAGTATGCAAATGAAAACAGCTACAAAATATTATTCTAATCAAACAACACGTCCTAAACAGATTAATGAAAAAAGCATAAGAACAAAGATATTTTAGATTATACATTATTTATTTATTTTAAAGACCTATTAAACTAACTCTTAATCACGTTTACTGCAATCTAGATATTATGATGACAGTGGAAAATTCGCTTGTCTTTTGGTAAACATAAAACTACATCCGAGTATTATTCAATCCCACAAGTGAAAAACTGTTACCATATCAATTAATAACGACAATATTCACTGGAACCAATAAGCTTGACATTCCAAGTATTTGAATTATTCTTCAGTATACAGTAACAATATTAGCCTTCATTTGAATTATATACAGAAAGAAAATGTGCTGCTGCAATGTACAACTCACATCACGTAAAACAAGTCGATATAAACAAATAATACGGTACGTGCAATCGCAAGATGCTTGCCACAGACATCGTTCCAAAAAAGTACTAAAAAATTGGCATTGCGTCTTCTTCCAGCAGCCCGGCGCTTCCTGTAAAAGCTTCCTACGTTCTACTATACCCATATCCGTGGCAACAAAGGCTACCGCTTCCAAACATTTCCGTGATATTGATAGGTGTACTAAAATTATTGCCTCGGACAAACGGTTTTAGAGCATTGCGTTTTCAAATTTCATGATCATTTTAATTGTTTACCAGAATTAGATAACATGAAAAAGCTTAATGTGATTATTAATTTGAAAAAAAAAAAATGTGTTAATGCCTCCTTTCGGTAAAATTAAACTAGTCCTAGATACAATTACAAATTACATTTAAGAGAAATTCAAGTTTGAAAATCTGGTGCGAACAAAGCATTCGAATAGTAGCGAAAATTCTGAAAAATTATTTATTTCGTTAATATTAATTGAATCTGATATAGGGTGACTCAAAATTCTGATACATTATTTTCTCGTTTTTTCAAATGATCATCTTGTATTTTATGTAAGTATCAAAAGTACTTAGAAGTCTGGCGGCATGTTTGACAAAATGATACTGGCTATTTTGACGACAAAAAGTTGATTTGTTGATAAAAATGAAAGAGAGGTTTTTTCGTGGTTCTTCGGATAACTTGTTACAAATAGATTCGCTGGCAATGGCTTATTATTTTGCCACAAATAACGATTTTATGACTAATAAAATCCGAGGCATGAACCAGATGAACAGACAGATCGATAGAATGACACATTCATGCGGGAAAAACAAAAAGATTTCATGTGCACGAAACCTCTCAATTTTTTGTGATACCAAGTTCAAACAAATATATTACGAGTGTTCGAGTAAATGAGATAAGAAAATACTATTGTTTTCTAAAAGTTGTAGTACCCCTAGATTTTATTAATTTAATTTGACTAATGCCTGATAACTAGCAAAAGGAGTCACCCAACTTACATAAAAAATGTAATTTTATAAAAGTTTTTATAAAAAAAAAAGAAAATGTGCGTATCACATTTTGATGATTTCGTCATAAAAATCAGACCGATTGTCTGTTTTTTAACTAAAAAATACTCTACGAGTCAAATTTTCTCCATGTGTTGTGAAAATTATTAGTTTTGAACAACCGGTGGTGCCCCTTTTTTCTTTCACAATATTCAGGTTAGATCCCGTATGGACGCCACCCCAATGCAAAAGAAACCGAAAAATCAAATCACAAGTAACATCTTAAAACTACTACATTGCTTTTACAGTAATAGTTAAGCTGTATCGTAAGTTTTAAGTATTAAATATGCTTACTGAATACACTGTTTACACCATCACTATACCAACACTCACAATTACACTGTCTGACGTGCGTTTCTATAAAGTTATCGTCTTCAGAGACTGAAGGTAAACTAAGATCTAATAACTTGAACCTAACTGTTTTATACTAAATTTTCCACCAATAAACCTTCTTACGCAAAAATTAATTCCAGCGGGAAAAAAATCCTTGGCGGGAATATTCATGTTCATTCTTTGACTACTAAACTATAGAGTGGGCTGTGAGGGACTGGCTCTTTATCCCTATTTAAGCTACTCTTACATATAGCAATTGCAATGCTCTCAAATGCATTCAATAATTTATTATTGGATACACTTTTTAACAATTTTACAATAATAATAATATTAGTATTTATGTAATGATTGTGACTGGCAGCATGATCGGCAATACCTGATTTTTCCGGTCCGTCCATATTTCAAATGAGTTTATGTGCTATTTAAACCGGACAATACGTATCTCCTAGTCTGCTTCGATATCCTGACAAAAAAAATGACTAATACGACACGATGCCACAGGATGATAAAATAAAACAACGTGATGTAAATGCTGCTGTAGCTTGGCGAGCGAAACTCGATCGTAAGCAAGCGATTTATTTATATTAGCGCTATTATGAGTGCTAGAGACGTGCGGTAAATTGCAAAATTTATGTTATGACAAGCCTAATCATTTAAAAATATGAACCCGACATCGTTTTCAGACCCTATTGGTTTACTAGAATTTGAATATATCCCAGCATTTAGATGTTCCTCAAAAAAATATGGTCCTAATACATTTTCATCTACAAAACCACCATACACATTCAACGACCATAGTTGATGAATAATATTGAATGTTTTGCCTGTTAACACAAGCATTTTTATTTATCTCCAAATATCCAACAATCGAAAAAATCTCTTTGTTGATTGATTGTTTGTAAAGCCCACCCAAAAAATGCTAATCTTTGCGTTTAGTTTTTGTCAAGGTTTCTTTGCACACCGTAGTAGCTCCATTCTTTTCTGCTGGAACTACTCCTTAGACTTGTGAGTGGGTTTTTAGTAACTGCCATCAAAACATTAATTTCATTTTCTCCTGTCACAGAAGTGTTTAATCGTTCATGCTTGTCATAATTAACTGAGCCTGTGTGATTGATCCGATCATCAATATTTCCAAGCTTGCTTTTGTAGGTTGGCGCCTTTAAAAAAACGTTTATGATATACACTTGTTGATGGTAAGGCGTTTTTATTGCATTCTGTCAATATCCAGATCATACCAATCATTTCATCACTAGTAAAATTCACTTTTGCCCTAATTCAAATTCTTCAACAAAACATCAAAAAATGTACCGACCCGGTAAATCAAAAAACCATAATGTACGTATTGTCATGTTATGCCATTGTCAAATATAATTTTTTTTCAAATAAATCATAGCCAACTCACAATTAATTGTTAAATAGTTAGCTATAGGTACATAATTATTGTTTAGCACAGAAAAATCAAAATATCTCAAGAACTAATAATTTTAGATATAAGGAATGCTTGATAAAAAAGAAGTGTGTTTTCGATATTCACAGGGTTTTCACTGGTTTTCAACAAGATGATAGAAACTTCTCAGTTCAAGCAAATAACGCAGAATGTTTGCCGACGAACTTTCTAATTCAGGACACATAAAACAATTAACTTCGGTCTCTGGAAAAAATATATCTTTGAGTGTTTGAGACTCATCGAAATTGAAGATAGCGAACTACTACTCGATAGTTAGATAATAACTGAGCTAGATAAAGCGAGACAGACATTTTAATAATAGGTTCTAAGACATTTTAGAAGTAACATTTTTTAACGATAGTAGTATAACTTGCATCAACAATCCCAATCAAAATAATAGTTTCGTAGATTAAATGTTCTGTAGCCTCAATATACATTATTAATTTGATTGGCAATAATCTCAGATGCGATTCAAGCCATATATCTATCAAAAATTATTATATTTATAAAAAATTAATATAACAACAAAAGCAGCATTTAGGGAATAAGAATAAATTCTTAATTTAGAAAATTCAAATAAGAACTACAATAAGTTGTGGAGGCATCCAAAAAAAGAATACAAATGAGAATTGTTTATCTTTAAATAAAAATATTCCAATGAAAAAAGTCTGAGAACAAATAAACAAATTTAAAAACAGAAACACAAGTAATGAAAGATAGACTATTATATATTGCATATTAGATTTTCTTTTTAAACATTACACCCCATTAACTGAATTACCACCATTGAGAAGGAACAGATGGAAAGCAATCAGAATGTTGAAAAAATTACATTCAACGAATTAAATAGAGCTCTTCATCGGAACAACAAAAATTCCTGCCCAGCTGATGATAATATACACTTCACTACATCAATCACAAAAACAATTTTTAACGAACTTTATTTTAATAAACTAAAAGTTCTGATTTTTCTTGAACCCGAACAGATCCAGGGTGATCCCGGAAGCTATATCCAGTGGATTCTCAATCAAACTAAAAGCCTTTGAAAACTATGCAAAGCAAACGGCGACGCTGTGATTAAACTTGTATCCATGGCATTATATGCATCGAAGCGCTTGTTGCAAAAAGTTAGAAGCATTTTGTCACTATGTTCACTATTTTACAGATATCCTAGTATATGAAAACAAGCACCTAAAACAATATCGTGAGCCCCACGTAAAGATGTAAAGAAAAGCTGACTGATGGTTTCAACAGGCTTCTAACATTAGATCCAGCTATTTCTACTCTACCAAACAAATTTAAAGACAGAGAAAAAACGGATCAAACCAGAAGTTCTCTGTCTGTTGTGTTCACAACAAGAATGGTGCGATTCTGATGACGCAGCACTAAGTGATAATGAAGAAAGTTATGATTAGTTCAATTGTGATAAATACGCTCAATCGTTATTAGATTCTAAAACTACGTATTCATTTATATACACTTACTTTTTTTTATTTGCAAATGTTTTTAGACCATTCATGTCGAAAATTAATTTCTTTGATTTCTTTATTTTAACCGATTGTTCTGTACCATTTTGATCCGGGTTGCTTGAACATGTATCTCTTATTATTTTGAATATGTTTAGGTGTAGAATAAAAATGTTATGTTTTCTTGTAATTTATGATTCATGAAAATAGAATTACTGATTCATAGAAGGTTCAGTTCAGAAAAAGTTGACCTTTTGTTGTGTTCGTTGTGGAATAGATGGGTTTAAGGAGGTGATTGAAAATCACCGAAAACAAATGAAAGTAAGGAAAGCTAGATAGCACTAGAGCAGATAATATTAAAAGTATAAGAGAAATTCTCTTGAAACTATATCATAATAATGTAAAAATCATGAAGCAGAATTCATAACAAAAGAAACAGGTTTGTTTGCCTTTTGTTTCCGACAGTTGATAACTTTACTATAAATACAATTTGATTAATAAATTATGGCGGAATCTTTTCACTCTGATTTTTATTTAAAATTATTATTGGAAAAATATCAGTTTAATATTAAAATAGGTATCTTCTCAAACCAGCTTTTTAAAATAATTTGGTAAAACATATCCTGGTATATAAGTGCTCCTTCCAGGCAATTTTTTAATCGTTAATAAATAGATAAATGTGTAACTAGATGAGATAAAAACGTTAATTTTCAGACATATGAATGGAAATCTTTTTTAAATTATTGTGATGTTTTACTTTCACAATAATATCGAACCGATATTTTTTCTCGAGGTGGTTTGATCGTTTTATAGAAACCGGAAGGTGTGAAATTGATTTTATTATTGTAATATAAGAAAATATTATCACAGTAGCAGAGAAAGAGCAAACTAAACGGAAATATTAAATTTATAAACTAAAGAAGATGAGAGAAATTAACATTTAATTAGAGATTGACTTCCTATCCGGAACTTTTTTATATATATGATGACAATAAATCATATAATTTCTAAGAGGTATTGTAACATAGAATACTCAGCGGAAAAACTTGATATTGAATCAGTAAAGGAAAATATAAATAATTTCAATATTTAAAAATGGGAAAATAAAAAAATGACTGAAAATATAAAACAATAAACAATATTCTTCGTAACTCATAATTTATCTATAAGGGTTCATAGGCGGAGATTTAAACACTCAAATTGAAAAATAGTTTCCCCCTAGATTCTGCATTTATTCGCCTAAGAACAAAAGCACTTCGATATCGTTTTCTGTACAGTTTTCAATGTCTAAAAAAACTGCACAGTTTTCTGTAAAGGAAACTTTGAATCTATAAAATTGTGTACGACACTCATGTAGTAATTTTCTATATTGGAATTTACAAAAGCAATGCCTCTGATTGGTGGCATAGAGCTGCCACAAGTCATTATCAACTGACATTAACGACTTTATTTAATTGTATAAACATAACTCACCATTGAGTATTTGTTATGTTAACGTATTTAATTGATTTCGTTTTCATTTTAAAATTGAAACTATGTCTTGGAAATGAGTTTCAACAAATTATATAAATAATCAAAATGTGTCCGAGACATCCTCAAAAAATTTTTATATGTTAATGGACCTTCTAGCAAAAGTTCATTGTTTAACAAATTTAACACGTTCAAAGTTAAATGACTTTGAATCTAGGGCCTAATCCAATTTTCGCTTGGATTTTTGTCGAGATTGCCTTGGCAAACAGTTTGCAACATAATTGTATATCCACTTATTACCGCAGCACTGACAGCCATTACGTTTAAGTCCATAACAACATAAAATCGAATAAAATAATTTCAACTAAACAAGAAATGAGTTATTGCGTTAGGCTCAATGCCAAACATAATCAAGACACCATATGGCACCCGACACAATATTTGACCTATTGCTCAGAAACTGTAGAGAAATATAATAGGGAATTGTATTGCTGTACAGTATTCGATATCGAAAACAACATACTCGTATTACACTCAACTATACAGGTTTTGTAAAGATTAAAAACTATACAGAAAACAATAACGTGATTAATGAATCCATTAATCAATGCTATCAGATGTTTCCCTGATTTAGCTATTGTTTTCTTACAAAAAAATAAGTTTTCATAATTTTATCAAGTAAATTTTCAATTAAGTTTTGTAAAAATAAAAAAAAGTAAATCTTCCTAGAATAGATTGGAAACCAGGACCTCCAGTTTGAATGCATTGAGCTGTCAGCGACATGTCATTGTCGCATATTTGTTTCATAAAGTATTCTGGTTTTTGAAACAATTTATGAACTGAAGTAGCTTTTGAAACAAAATAAATTTGACTCGAACCTGTTCAACATTATTGTGTATTTATAAAATCTCATTGTTTCAATATATTATGTTAAATCATGTTAAAAAACGAATTAGAAAGTGACTTTTCTTTGAACCACCAGAAATTAGAGAAGCTGCGAGGTTGCCTCATCAAATTTATTGCCAAAAAAGTGGGGGAAAACATATAATATGGAAACAGTAATTATTAATAACTAAAAAAATACCATCTTCTTGTTATGTTAAGACACCCAATATTTATTAAACTAATACATAGATTTATGTGTTGATTATTATGAAGATATTATACGATTATTAAAATTTTTGATAACTATAGACTATGTTTAAATAAACAATGATATAATGAATTAAATATTTTTTAGAATAATATAATACTGTTTCTAAGAATGAAAAAAAAAATTACAACAAAAAACTTCGGCAAAAAGATTTAGTAGTCGTGGATAAAGTATAGTATTCTACTCGCTAACGCACGTGGCAATAAACTTCACCTCGTGAATAATAACCTCCATTATACAATCTTGAAAAACATACTAAATAGTGAGTGGTAGATTAATCCATTATTAAATATACTTTGGACATTTTTCTAATTTGACTCAAATTTCTAATAACAGTTGTTTCTAAAATTTAGTTAAACTCCCAGAAAAGTTCTGTACCTGAGAGGTAAACTGTCGTAACTACAAAATTCTCGATTCTGGGGTTATTGATTTAACTGCATTATCTAGGTGTATATTCTTGAGTTGATATTTGTCGTTACTACACAGCTAATGCATGGCGTCATAGCCAATTTGAATTTAATGTATCTATCATGGTATGATAGAGGTAAACTCGGTAAAAAAAAGAGAAAAAAGGCAAAACTGTCAAAAGCTGACATGTGTCCAGAAGGTAACAGTTATAGGAGGTATTGCTGCTAATTTTCTTGTTTACATGTTTTATGGTGTTTCTATGTTGGTTTACAAATAGTTTTAAATATTAATAAAATTAACTCCATTATTTAATCTTTTATTTATGATGTGATTGATATTTGTAACAGCTAGTTATTGTTTTCGAAATGAGTGCGCAATGTGAGATGAAACAGTGTGTGCTCGTGGTGGCCCATTTTTAAATGGGCACAAGAAAATTTAGGTGCTGAATTAGTGGAGCTGACAGTTTGTTAGATAATTGCGCAGATCAAAATCGAAATTTTATGATATTGTCAGCTTACATGTGGATTTTGAGAATAATGCCTACGTTAAAAGTGATTACTCATAAATATTTATTAAAAGGGCATATGGAATTCGATGGAATTCATTCCGTGATTGAGGGGGCCAAAAAGGTGGTTGGTCGGATACAAATGATGATACAATGGGACTGGCAACAGTTCGTTCCCCAGTGCCGATTCAAAGATTTGATAGAGGTGTTTGACATGACCCTCGATAACTTTAAAAACTTCAAGTCACTTTATGAACAAAACAAAGTACCTCTTAAAAACAAGAAATCTAAGACCAACAGAGAGAAGTTATTAATAGTAGTGACGCAGAAGAACTGTAACTTAGATCGTCTGAACCAAACAAGTTTTTCTATAAAACCAACTTCCAAGAAGAATATAAAATTGTGGACCTAGAACCTAATCGGCGGAGAAAGGAGTTCCACCAAGTGTTGATGATGATGCGCCGCTGTGAAGAAGGTTGTTTTGGATAACTTAACTCTATCAACCAAGCATCGAAAAGACCGTCCTGAAAACGGTTCAAAAAGGATACTTAAGTCGGTTTGAACGCAAAACAGAATCGTACGTAAATCGGTAACCGCCCGGTTGGAACACGTAATCTATATTGCACAGAAACGTCACCGTATTAAGGACGGTTTTTTGATGGGTTGGAACGAACCTATAGACAACCAAAAATAATAGGTTCCAAGAATATATCGATTACAAATTAAATATAATAACGTGTTTATTTAGATGAAGGATTTGGTGAACAAAACTTCAATCAATATTCTTCCCAATAACGTTATAACGACATAAACAAATCAGCTGGAAAATCTCTAATTGACTATTTTGATTCATCTCGTGAACTTGTACATTAGAAATTATTAAATGCTTCAAAAGTAATTATATCGAAATCGTATATTCGGGGTGAGTTGTTAGTGGGCTAATGATAATTGACTTTGTCGTACTACAGATAATCCAAAAAAAGTATTAACAAAAATTATAGATAACGATATCCTCCTTATCTGGAAAACAACGCGATATATATATATAGGATGATAAAGTCATTTTTATTTTAATGACTAGTTACAATGTAGAAACTTCTTTTAGGAACATCTAGAACTAAAGTTACCCAATAATAGATGGATTCCCCACACCCTTCTGTACTCTTTTATCTACCGTAACTTTTTCAACTACTTTTTTGTTTCAGTTACAGTTGGTCTGATAAGAATGTAAAAATAAAAACGGCATTGTATTTGTTTGTGCCAAAACATCGTTTACGACCCTATCTATTTTATGAATCCAAGAGGTGAACGTACTTTCCTTTTTTATTATCAACTGTTAGATACTAATGCATGGCAAGTGTCCAATTAGCCGTATAACAGAGAGTAGCCGACTGATAAGTGTTGCTTAATCCAATCAAAATTAAATTTATAGGAGTATTTTTACAAATTTCAATTGCATTGAATGTATCAGATACGAGGGTTACTAATTAAGTTTTGAGATAGACAAATAAAAAAAATATTTTTAATTGGATATGGCCCGATTTTTTCGAACACTTATGGCAAATAAAGGCTTGTGTAGCATTCATAATTGAAAGTTCTATGTAGCTCTATTGGAACGATGGTGAAATGTTTTTTCGAACAAAACATGCGACCATTTGCTTCAAAGCGCTTCGTGCTCGAATAACTTTTGTTGGAATTGGCTCATCTTGAAAAACCCATACAGTCGATTCTTGTTTAGTTTCTGGATCATATACATAGATCCATTATTCGTCCCCTTTCATAATTGTATAAAACTCTCTTGAATGATCGCCATTGAATTTTTCCAGCATTTCTTTTCACTAATCGACACGAGCGATTGTCAAATTATGCGATATCCAACTAGAACAAATCTTTTTCACAGTTGAATTTTCTTGCAATATTGAATGTATGCGAGCGGAACTAATGCCCAAGTATGTCGATTTAGTCGCAAATGAAGGTATTAGTTTACAAAGAAAAAATTACTTCTCTTCCTTAAATGTGACGGAAAATAAAAGAAGCCGCGGATGTAATTAAAAGTAACAGACAAGGATTATTTAATATTAACAGATCTTTACGAAAGCGGTTCATAAAGTGTATTGAAGTAAATGGTGGACATTTTGAGCATTTGCTTTGAAGTTTTTTATTTTTGTTTACAAATTGGTTATTGTTACATATTTAAGGAATAATAAAATTTTTTACGAAAAAATTGAAATTTATTGAACTTTTTAGAAGCAAATAACTCGATAACCGATTGAGTTACACGAATCAAAGAACAGTAACTTTTTTTTGTAGAATTTAACGCTTTTTAATATTTTTTTATTATTTTAGTTGTAAGTTTAACCCAAAAAAAGTTTACTTTGATTTTATTAACACAAACAAGTGTAACTAGCGCCCTCTATTAGTAATGTTAAATTAGAGTGCAAATTATGATTTCTCATGCCAAAAAACGTGAAATTGTCAATTTTTGAAGAGAAATTGTGAAAACATAAAAAATTATTTCGAAAATCAAAATTTAAACTTTGAACCCGTATCTCGGAAACTAGCAATATTTGCATAAGGCATGTTGAGCAGAATCATAATATTTTGAGGTCTAGAATCCACAGTTCAGAGATTGGACATTCTTAATGAATCACCATGTATATATATTATGTAAAGTTCACTTGTACAACAATATTTTTCTTATTTCCACAGAAGATCCAAGCAATTAACTTCTGTTTTTACATTTAACAAGAAATTTGAAAGGCGCTATTTCAAATTGTCTTGGAAGTTTTTAGCATGTGTTTAACGTCGAGACAGATGTCGAAAATATGATAGCAACTGCATTGTATTTTTTCTGAGAAGGATCCATTCAGAGTGCCTGCTCGTATTTATAGTGACAGGGGTGACCAGAAAAACAAGAGGCACAAGTGAATAAGGAAATTTGGATTTTTGAAAGAGCTGCTGAGGAAGTCTTTTCAATTGTCCATTAATGAATGGACGAAGAAGTATATGAAGATAATTTTATAGCTTTATAAAAATTGTTAGTATAACATGATTTATTAGTGTTTTTGGTTTTAACAGTATCTATTTAACTTGTTACAGTTGAATCCTACCATCTAAAGGAGTGATTCATAATTTAGAGCGATTTACTTGTTTATCAACACGTTGACTGCGGCGGAATTTTCCAAAAATCTGGCTAAAATGACAGCTTAATTTAATCACATTATATTATTAAAAATCAAAAAAATTTAGTTCGTAGTTATCATCGAAAAGCAAAAAAATGCGTTTTCTTTAAGAGGTCTTATGAATTATCTCGTAGATGGTTTCTGTAACAGATATCTCTTTTCGGACCTACCAGGTAATTCGAGCACAGACACGCTCCGTCCTGTCGCTTCTCTGAAGCTAAATTCATTCATACGCGCTCATATTTGTCAGCAGGATCTCAGAAATTGTAATCGGGTGCATCACATTTAAGTCATTCTTGAGTGTTTTGTTTTTTAATTATGGTTATAACTAAATTATCAATAAAGGATAACAAAAAACCACAGACTCAAAATGAAATTGAGTACTACGCAAAAAGTAATTCAGAATTTGACGGGATTTTTGAGGAGAATGGTAACGATAATAGCGATTATGAACCTTTCGAGAACTCAAGTGAAAGTGAAATCGTTTCGAACCTAAAGTTGGTACGACAAATTTTAGAGCACAAACGCTGTTGGCCTTACTTATTTCGGATGAGTTTCAGGCATTTCAGGTGGAGCAAACTAATTTATATGCTGAGCAAAAAATTGAAAAACGCAAAGCAAGAAAAAAATCTAATAGGTTATCAAAGTCGTAAAAAAAGTCAGTGCTGCAGAGATGAAAGTTTTTTTGATTTTTGATACATTTTTGAAATTTACGTAAAATTTTAGTATACTTTTGTCTAAAAACTTTTTTTGAAAAATGCATACTTTTTCAGTAATTAATTTTTTTTTTTAAAATTGACCGTTGCAGACCCTTATAAATTATTTTTTTATTTTATTTCGACCCGTTGATACAAGAATTACGTAAATTTGCTTTTAATATATGGTAAACATGGCAAAGTTGTTACAAGAATATGTGCTTTCTTTGCAATAAGATATCCAGATAGACCACGATCGAAATCGCACATTGTTAAAAGAATACTTAACAATTTGAATCTATTCGGTTCATTTGAAGCAGAAGTTAAATTAAATGGAAAATTAAAAGCCAAAGGAAAATAGTCTGATGTTTTAAAGTAAATGTTCAAAATTGCTCCCTTGAACTTCAATGCATCTTCAACCCTTCTCAGTACGCCTTCATTCGTCGGGAATTGAAGGAATTTCGAATTCTTAGCTCCCAATCTTCTATACTTGTTAAGGCTTGTGAGTAAACCTCTTGTTTTATGTGACCCCATATAAAAAATTCAAAGGCGTCATATCCGGAGAACGAGGGGGCCACCGAAAAGGACCATTATTTGATAACCACCTGCCTTCAAAAAATGTATTTATGACGATTGAATTATGAGCAGGGGCACCGTCATGAATAAAAAAAAGTTTGTTTAATTCGTCTGGTGGCAAGCGGTCTAAATAGTTTTGTTTTAAATTTCTCAAAATATCAAGATAAATAAATTAATTGATTGTGTTTTCTAGCCATTCAAATTTCCATAGTAAAAATGATGTATTATTATTTCTAATAGCACAAAAGACATTGAACTGCCACCGATCTTGAAAAGCACATTCTTTGGTTAAATGAAGATTATCTTGACTCCAATAATGGGAATTGTGACTATTAAATAATCCATTTTTCGTGAATTCGATTCGTCGCACCAAATTATGTTTTTTAAAAAATCTTCGTCTTCCTGGCATTTTATTATTAAAAATTCAGCAAACTATACTCGTTTAATAAAATCGGTTGGTTTTAAATTTTGACATAAATTGTAAGAATAGAGATGCATTGTATATAAGTATATATATATATTTCTTAGAACTTTTGATATATTAATGCATCTAAATGTTCTCGATTTTAGGTCTCTTCTGTTTTAAAATTAGTTTTTTTATGATAATTTTTAAAAGATAGATAAATTTTGATGTTTCGACTTTTCTTTAAGTCTTTATCAAAATATGATATCATATTTTGATAAAGAAAGGTTAGAAAAAGAAGATTTTTATCATTTTGTAATTTTTTCATTATTGCAACCATTAGGCTTTCTTGTGGATCCTTTTGTACATTTCATTGTTATTTTCATCAGAGTTTATCACTGTTTTTTTGTACTATTCAACTAGTTTAATTGTTAACTTTTATGTATATTTTCCCACCCATTAATGAACTCTTGTCGTGTAAATAAATAAATAAATACAAATATTATATAGTTACTTCTGTTAAATATTTTAGTGTCTTCTTATTTAGATATTAATAAATATGTTAGGAAATCATTATTTAATGTTAGAACTATTATTAATAATTATAATCAATGTATCAATTTCCGTATTGTGTAAGTCATTGTACTTCCTTCGAATTCTAAATAATGAGAAGTATTCATCAGCAATCATTGTTTCATAAGTAAAGTATAGAAACAACGAAAAAACAATCCTTTCAATTTTATCAGAATAACACACACATAATACATATTATTATATTAATTCTATTCATCTCCCACGTGGTTAATGTCACATATCTCAATTTCACTTGATATAAATAGATTGCACACAATAACTCTTAGTTTCTTACAGATTTTTTGATGAACCATTCAAAGTAAAGATACAATGACTTACATAAAAATGTTTCTAACAAACTTCTATTTTGCAAGCAGGTTGCATCTAGCACTGGGGTATTTAGCGACATTATTTATAAATGGGTTAATTTTTTATTGATATGTTAATATCCTTTAAATGTTTGAAAACATTCTGGACATACAATTTTTTCCGAGTATTTTTTCTATGAGCTGTGCTACGTATGTTTTGAGATATGGCAACACTCACATGAATATGTCGAATTTGACATTGCCATCATGAATTGTGACATTAAACGTACTCCGAGCGTGTTGTTATATGAGTGCTATTTGGATTGTCAACAGATACTTGAAACATTCATCTTAGTCAAAAAATGGAATTAAAATGGCAAACATTTTCGTACGATGATTTTCTATGATTTTTGACGTGGATGAAACCAACAGCAAGGTGCTGCTCCACTCGCTTTGACTTTTGGTGATGAAGCATCATCTAGAGCCACAGTATTTCGTCAGCTATGAAATTCAATTTCACAATTATTTCAGCATTATACATTTATGATTTTTTTGACATTTTAAAAAATACTTACATCACATTTTTCTGTTATTAAGGAAATTTAAAAAAAAATTGGGTCTTTGATTTCAAAACAAATGATGTTTGTCAGCACTCAAATGTAAACTTTATGATTTTTTTGCTGTTATTATTAATTTGGTAAACTTTTGTATTAGTTAGTTAAATTCTTTTTATTTTTTAAGACTTTGATGTAGAATCATGAAATATGTACAAAAACACGTGTTTAAAAATTTTTTTCAACTTAATCTTCAATTTTTGGTAGTATAATCATGTAGCCTATTATAATGTCTCTTTTATTAACATTGTTCTACAGTTCAGTTCATTTTGTAAAAAAATATGGACATGTCGCCACCATTCCATTTCAGCAACGTAGAATGGTCAATTCTGTATGGTACACCAGCATTTGTTTGCCAGAAGTGTTTGAAAAAATCGGGGAAACCAATCGCAGAAGAAGATTTATTTTCCACCATGACAATGTGTGCTTTCACAATCAGTTCAACCAAAAACATCTTTGAACAGTCGAAACATCAAATTGATGGGTTCTCTACCATACAGTCCCTGTTTGGCACCCAATAATTTCTTATTTTTTCCACAGATGAAAAATAAATTGCAAGTCCAACGTTTTTCAACTACTGAATAAGAGGTCGATGAGTTCAAATTACATGTTTTGGAAGTATCTCAATCGGAATGCAAAAAATGGTTCAAAGCATGCAATAGTGTATTGACCTTAATGGAGAATATTTTAAAAAACAATAAAGCCATATCAAATAAAAAAACATTAGTGAATATTATTTATATAATTATTAAAATTGTCAAATTATATTTTGATAACGACCACAATAGATTGAAACTCCTTAGACCTTTTTATACTTGTACGTAACGTAATTATATTAAGCAGATCACCTACAACACAGATTTTACAATACATGAATAGAAATAATGTTTTAATCACAAAAAATTTTTTTTGCTTAGTTATTACATTTCTTAAATATGTATCAGCCATTAATTAAATTATTTATAGTTGAAGTAAAATTGTTTAGTTTTTTTTATCATTGACAGCTTTCTCCTACCTATAAATGTGAACCATTTCTAAAAATTCTCTTTTTCTTTGTATAAGAAAATAAATTAACTACATTCAAGTACCCAGATTTCTTTATTATCCAGACTTCAAAGAATTAATATGATCTAAAAATGAATTTCAGTTTACTTTTTAAGAAAGAAAACTAAATCTAAACATCTATAAACAACAATAAAAAATATTAATCTGAACAAACATATTAATTAAATTGGATTAAATAAATACTATGTTGTAATTAATGAAATGATATTTTTCCCTGCACACAAAACCACTTTTTTGCTAAATTTATTCAAAACATAATTAATTTTTTTCCCTCAATTTGTACCAAAATATACATTTTTGTTATTATAAAACTTGTTAAACAAGCCTTGTATAAATTAACCTGTAAACAAAATATTTCAATAACAGATATTATAAGTAAATAGTAGTTACTAAATTTCCACCTAATTCAAGTCAGATTCAAGGAACAGAAAATTATTATATGCACAAAAACCAGCTGCACTTATGAAAGGAAACATCCTTTTTCAAGGATAAACACTTGTATGAACTCGCAAGAACTTTAAAAAACAAACCACCCTCTGGAGAAATAAGCTGGATGGTTAGAAAAATTTTAATAGTTTGTAGATCAATTTTCTTATATACTCGATAAAATAATGAAAGAAACCAGATATGGAATCAAGATTTATTCATATTGACGAACTGGTTGTAAAAGCACATTTGATGTAAATTAAATTTTTACGAACGTTAATTTATCTGTAGATCAGTAGGTGCTTAATGAACTTTGCTTGCAGGTACTTAAGAAATATAAAAGTGATTCATACCACTGTGTTCGGTGAAAATATTGGAAATGGGCTGACGTCCATCTTTTGCAATTCTAGGTCTATTTCTTGTGGTTCTAATTGAATGGGTTCCCACAGAAATATTTCTTTCCTTGGTATTCTGAGCACCCATGGCTTGAAATCATACCCTTATTATTCCAAGCTGAATTGTCACTTATTTTTTTTTGTATGTACACCTCACCACTCCGAAAGGGTGGATTTATCGACGCACTTCCCACCTACATAATATATCGACGACACACCGCACTCATTTACCGCTTTTGTTATTTAATTTAACATTATTTCATAAATAGAAACAGTCAAATAAATCTTATTTTGATCTTCATCAACCCCACTTTACTGTCTATTCCGCCATATTTTCACTTTTGTATTTCTCTTTCTATTGAATTAATGTCATCTTTGTTTGGCATGTGTATTTCGATTAAACAGTTCATGATTTCGACGCTGGGAGTCAGCACTAGACTAACTACAGATATTTCCAATTTCCAGAGGCGTAACATCACTTGGGTAGCTGCATATATTTACTAATAGGAAAATAAAATATTCAGCTATTCTGAATAGCGTGACAACAAATACTATTTCGATTTTTATTTGTAATTGCTTGCTTCGCAACGATTTTGTATCAAAATTGAAACTTAACCCATTATTATCAAATTGAATTACATGATACTAACATTTTACTACTTATATTCCATTCTATCAATTTTAAATTATTAGGATTGAAGCTTTTCTGTGATTCAAATTCATATGCTTTTCCATCAAGATAATAATCGACTTTCTGTGAAATAAAGTGAAATGGTGTTAGCGCAGGCCATTTTTTTATAAACGTTGACTTTAAACTAATAATATATTTATTTGTTTTATAAATAATAAATTTGTTTCAGTATTATTGAATTGTTAGGTTACTACTAACTAGTTTGTATTGATAGTAGCATACATTTTTATTGAAAAATACGTTTTATAAAAAAATATAACATATTGTACTTACTTCACATTTTTATGAAAACGGGGCAACATCGTACAAGCGTATTAAGAACGAACTGAATCTTTATATTATAAACACGGGAAGAGAGCAGAAATTTACACATTTTTAATATATACTGCTCCTCACAGAAAAGTTGTGTGATTCTTAATTATAAGAACATTTTACAAATCAGAATTTTGATTCAAAACATAAAATAAATCATCAAAACATTTTAATTTTGAAACTAATATTAATCGTTTTCACATTCGTATTGTTTTTTTTCTCAATCTCTTATTACATATACCACACATCCACCTCGTACATGTTATGGATTGAATACAATCGTTATATTCAGTATAATACTGGAAATCGCATTTACAGATAAGCATAAACACATTAGTTTCTATAGGAATGATTCGTATCTTGGAAATTTTACCTTTTCCTTTGTTATCCGTTTTTTCCTTTACCTTCGTAGCCTGTATATCTTCTGCCGTTATTACTTTAATTACTGTTACTCACTATTAATTCCGGTTCCTTGAAAACCATTTTTAATCACCTCCTTATTTAAAGTATGTCAAATTCTCCCCATCATTAAGGTAAACTCTCTTTCAGGAAGCTGTTCTCCGATATGTTTCCTTTGCCATTTGAATAATCTCTCGTCCCGGAATTTTTATAATGACTTAAAAACACTAATGCCTAGGCTGCAAGACATGGCTAGTATGCGGGGGTACAGTATCGTCACATTATTTCGAAATGCCAATTCTATCAAGTTGATAGTAACGTGATTGGAACGACCATTTTCAATTATTAATATAGAACGATCATCATTAGCTTCAAGAATGCTTCTTCACAATAATCCTTTAAAACCATTTTTTCTATGTAGCCATTACTATTTGCTACGTAAGTGATTCCAGGATAACCGGTGTTTTCTGGTGCCTGGCATTGGCCCCATAAATTTTCGCCAATAATATTATTATTGGCGAAAATTACCTGAAGCGGATGAAGCCATTAAAAATGTTTTTGATGCAGTGCAGGAACTAGTCTCGTCCAAGTTCTACATATTTTCAGGTTTGTTTTGTAGTCTTAGCTCCGTTATAGTTTTTTCCAACAGTGTGTAATATTCATGAATAGTAAATGGATTGCAGCTTTTTTACGGGAAACTTCAACACTTTGCTGTTTTTTCAAAGACAAATTGTGTCTTTTACAAGAGCCTAAGGACCAATCTTTACAGGGGATACAGTCTTTGAAAGGAGTTTTTATGTTATTACACTTCACAAACTGCCCAACTTCTTTTCTAAATAATCCAAATCTATACTTCTCCATTTTCAATAGACCTTTCAATAGACGATTTTGATTTCATCCCATACCTTCTTTTTAAATAGTCTATTATGGTATTTAACGGTATATGGTGTTTTGCTAACATTGTGATCAACGTTTCCTTTGGATATCTCCCTTTGGTTGTTTTTCGTTTGTAGTTACGAACCATATTACCGTGTGACAAAATTAGGAAAAATTAATCATCTCAAATAAAATAATTAATAACTAGTCTTTATTGAGAAATATATTGCGACGTAGGACATAAGCAAACTACAGATATTTACCCCACATAGTCTGCACTTGCTCCATGGAAGAATACGTATAAGGCGTGAGATAAACACTGTTTTCGCTCATAAATTTATACTTAATTTATACTCATACTTAAAGAGCTCTTGGTGATAAATCGAGAATATAACCTACAATCATTTGACGTTTGTGTGCAACTTGCAATCTAGATATTCTAGATATAATTGACCATGGATTTTCTAGATTAAAATATACACGGTCAGATAATTTCCACGAAATGGACGAATTTAAATTTTATTAACGCTTTTGATTAACAAAATAGACAGTTTTACAAGTGTTAATTCAAATTGAAGAACGTTGGGAATTGGATAACGATGTGTGAGTTAATTAAATTTTTGTTAAATATCATTATACATAATGATGCGATTACATTATTTTTGGAAACAATAGTGTTTCCCCTACGAACAAGTTGCTAGTAACACTGCGTTTCTATGCTTCATCAGGTCATGTTCTATCTATTGCTGACTTTGGAGGGATGCATACATTGACGGTTTCAAGGATCATTGTAAAAGTATCTGTTGCACTTGCAGGATTTAGTCCTCAATACATAAACATGCCTGAGACCCTGGAAGAGAAATAGCGAGTGCTGAAGTTTTCAGTAACTGTAAGGGCTACTTCTCCTTAAACGTTCAAGCAATATCAGATGCAAGGATGCAAATTTTGGACCTTGTTACCTGATGGCCTGGTTCTGTTCATGATACTACAATTCTTAATAGTAGCAGAATACGAGTTCGTGTATAGAATGTTGATTTCCCAGATTCATTTTTATTAGGTAATATTTACGACTGTTGAATTACAAAAAGTACGAGTGTAATTTTTTTAGGTGATAGTGACTACCCTCAAAGACCGTATCTCTTAACTCCATTAGCAAATACAGTTACACAAGGTGAAAATTTATACCCATGAAGCCCAGACATGAATCCAAAATACAGTTGAACGACTATTTGGTAATTGGAAAGGAAGATTTTCTGTATTGACCTATGGACAGGCGTTCTTCAAAACATGACAAGAAAAATTAATGAAATGTGACCATTCCATATGACATCAATGTAATGATCTTGAAGCTTTAATTATGCAGGGCGATATGATGGCTCCGAATGAAAATGAAAATAATGTAGCAGTTAGAAAAGTTTTTCTAAATGATTACTTCATTCATTCATAGAACAAATATATGGAATACTTTGTATTATTTATTATTTATTTCCTTTTTCAGTAATCACTTGAGAAAATGCCATTATCTCCTCGGGAATATCTAGTGACATTCGATTTCACTATATATATTGTTGATTTGTATTCATTATTTTATTACCATTTTTTGATGGTATCCCCATTTTACCTCTTGATATCAATTACACACTGACATATAAAATTACTGACATAATAAAATTCAAATGTCGGTGCTTTATACCTAGAACTCGACAGTACTTGCTTCATAATAGCATTGGTGTCAATCCGGGTATTTATTATGTGAATGTGATGCATTTTCACGTTCACGCTAATTATTAATACAGCACGTATTATTTATTTATAATATATACAAAATCAAGTGATATAATTAGTATATAATAATAAACAACTAAACTTAATAACTAAGGTATTTAATAAAAACAATTTAATCTTTCTACTATTCCAGTTTTGCTCCGTACGCAATGTCTTTTTTTTATTTTTATATTACATTAAATTTTGGGTAATTTTATATATAAATTTCTTATTTCTTAGACCTTTTGGTATATTAATGCATCTAAATGTTTCTTCTAGGTCTCTTCTGTTTCAAAATTAGTTTTTTTTTAAATTGAAAACAACATATATTGCTCAAAATGATCAATGCATTAATAAGAAAACTGATTTAAATGACCTTAGTATGATGTATGCATATCTTTTTTATTTTGAAAAAACAAATTCTATAAAAATTCAACGTCATTAACAACCAACTAAACTCACCTAACCTATAAATTTCAACATCACTTATGACGACATAACCTATTGAAATTTAATGTTATCTATAAATTTACTAATCAATATTAAACATCATTCACTAAAACTTAGCCTTATCTAATCTATCAATATTTCAATCCAAGTCAATTTGAATAATGAGTTTTGAATTCCATGCGTTTAAAAATTTTTACAAGCTTAATAATATCAAAACCACCAGAAATCTTCTTGGCCTTCTTGATAAGTCATCATCTTGGAATATTTATGGAAAATTGTCATTATATGGAAAATTTACCTCTTTTGAAGGACATTGATCACCAGGGTATTAAGGATATCTTCGTAGATCTGCTTACATCTTAACGCTTTTAAATACAGGTACTTGATGATGGTTTACTTTTTTGACGTCAAACTTTACACTGACACTTCTAATAAGTTATTGTTCGTTGCTATGGTAACGCAATATTTTGTTTATGCATGGAACTGGTCTAGGCTAACTAGATATCAATACATCCTCTTAGTAACCTAACCACCCTTAAATCATGCTATGATTCTAATCTTCTGTGTCTCAACGTTTCTAAATCCAAACTTTTGTCATATAAAAATACAATGCAGCCTATTTTATTAAATAACATTATCCTTCTGGGGTACGTGTGGTGCGACTTAATTTTATCGAATCTTCAAACTACAAAAGGGAGCTGTGAGATATTTACTAGTGCTAAAGAGAAGGGCTCTCTGCAGAGACTTTTTTAAAAGATTAAAAATTCGGACTCTTCTTTCAGTATTCATCTTTGAATCTGTTTGCCTTATTCGTAAGCACGTTTCTCTAATTTCAGAAAGGACGTTGCACGGCTATCCATGGCTCCCTACTCCACGTTCATAATTAATTAAGGGCTCAATTTTCTACCAAGCGAAAAAATGCACAATCATTTGCCAATTGAAATCAAATCGATATTATCTTTTCCGCATTCCACAATAATTTGAAGGCTTATTTACTGGACAGTGCCTTCTACTCTGTAAACTACTTCTATTCTAATAATAATATTCAATTCTCGGCATGCTGCAATCTGGTTTAATCTTTGTTATAGACTTATATATGATTTATATACTAATTTTTACCTATTACTATTACCTATAATTTTTTTACTCAATGTGGTTTTATTCTGTATATTGAAATTTTATTTTCTTTGTTTCATCTTCATTTAGTTATTTTTATGTTTGTTTTTCAGTTTTTACAAGCTTTTGTCTACAAATTGTAACAATTTTTTGACAATATAGTATTTCTATCTCAATTGAAAAAATGCTTAGTATGTAAAATCTAGATAATGTTTTAGAGTACTATTTTACACGTTTCAATGTAATACGTACCTGAGTATTCATTATTTTGATGGATTAATTAAAAGGCAATACCTATATTTACGCAAATGTAACTATTAGAAGCAAAAATACAACAACACTATAACTAATCGAACAACCGAAATACGTAAATAAACCCAACTTCAGAGCGACAAAAGTTCACGTGACAAGTAAGAGTTTCTTTATTAAGCATTGTCTTAGATCGGGTGGTGCAAAACACGTGATACTTAAGCGATTCTTATTTTTGAGAATTTCTCAATATTACTAAGTATAAATCTTAAGTATAAATCGGTTCAAATGACCGTATCACTAATTTTAAGTTTTCAAGGTATACGAGCTCTCACATGTTTTGATATCATATTCAGACGCTTTGGTTTCTCATTAACTATAAACAGTGTGTTCATAAAGTCAACTAACTTGCTAATATTTCGATAACTGTTATATAGGTATAAAATGATATAATGAATGGCTGGCTGCAGAAGTTGATTAGAGGTACTACACCGTTACAACAAAATAACATCTTTTTTGAAACAGAACACCTTGATATTCATCATATTTTATAAAATTACAAATACATTAAGTGAGTAGTTTTAAAAGAAATAAAAAAATGTCATAAATTATGTCTCATTGTTCTAAGTCAAAAGAATAACTATTATTATTTTGAGTGGTAAGGTGGTTGTGAAAGAATTGATGATGAGGTGCTTCATTTATTTAATTATACGTATTATTACTTTTTTATTTGTTTACGGCAAATTAGATTTTTCCAGAAAGTCGAACATTCTGGAAAGTAAGATAGTGTATATAAACTTATAGCCAGAGAGTTAGTAAATAATTTGATGTCATAGTGAACACATCGAGATAGTGTTAAGTAAACCAAACGGTGTATTTTAATAAATTAGTGTGGTGAGTATTAGTAATAAGGGTTAGTAAATAGTTTACTGGGTAGTAAATATATTACTTCACTTTACCGTTCTACCGTTTAAATAAATAAGAACATTACGGTATTTCAATCACAACCAAATTAACGAAACTGGAGATTGTATGATTTTGAATTTCTTTCAAGAAGCAACTTGAAAACATTCAGATTCGCCTGCGCCTGGCACTTTTGACGCCCTGCTAGGCCGCACTATTATAATATTTTGAGAGAGAGAGAACTGCTATAACGAACCATGAAATATCAAAAAAACATAAATTCAATTATGAAGATTTAAAAATTCTTGAAACGGAGTCTAATACACGAAAAAGGAGATTTTTAGAAATGGATCACATTCATAAGAACGAAAAAGCTATAAATGATAAAGAAGATCTAAATAATTTAAGTAGAATTTATACCTCTATTTTGTAAATTCTAATAAGACTACAAGTAATTTAATATTTGAGATGCAAGGACTGAAGAAAAATTAATTTTTCTATTAGAAGAATATTCTAGTTCTACTATGATTTCAGTATTATTTTCATTCATTTGTGATTCATCTAATCCCTTTCATTGTAATTCTACGTCTAACTTCACTTAATAATTCTATTTCTAATTCTCCTCTTCTATCACTATTAATTTCTTTTACCATTATAATCTCTTCTTTCGAGTATTTTTCTGTTAAATTCAATTTGTGTGTTACAATAATGATTTAATACCGATTCGTTCGTTTCTATGATTTTTCAATGTGTGGTAATGAATTATTAGAAGTAAAATTTATGTCAATCATTTTTAGATACTTTGCCTGAGGCTCTTTGCTAAAATTTACAGCTTGATCATTATTATTCTCTTCTCAATCAAATAAATTTTCAAAGTTATCTACTATTTTTTCTATTTATCAGTTTTTGTCAACATATTCATTATTGGAGTTTACTCCTTAAGAATCGATTTGCATATATAAGGGGCCCGGTATGAGAAAAATGTGAGGAGTAAAATCTATCGATGCATGACCTCGTTACGTTTTTGGTGCGCACCCTATGATGCGCAACTAATTTGTCAGTGTCGACATACTTATATTGCTGTTTTTATTATAAATATCAATAATTAATATTGTTATTGTGAAGTTTTAATTTTTATCATTGTGTTCCGCTGAAGTGAACTGAAAATATTTTCAAATAACTATGGCAGAAAGAGGTGTAGTTGATATTGCCGGATCATCTAACAAACACGTGGTTGCAACGTACGTTATAATTCATGTATATGTATGAGCGTGTGCAATTTGTATTTATTAAATATTTTAATAATTATCGATGTAGTTCATATAAATATATATTTGAAAACAACAAATAAAATTAGATAATCAACCCAATATGAATTATCGAGATTATTGATTATTGTAAAAAGTTTAATGTAAAATATTTCGTCGATTAGTTATAATAAATGTATATGAAATGAATAAATTGAATTAATATATATTTATATATGTATATTATTTTCATTAATTAACAAATTTACCTTTTTATAGAGTATCAATCTTTTTTAAGTTAAATAAACTCTTTTTGCGTCTGGTTAGACTATCGAACTTAAGAAGTAAACTCCAGTCGTGCGTCGGAGCTGACACACACAATTTTATATAAAATTCCGTTTCTCATTTCGTGATTGGAAATATTTATTATTGTTATTAATATTAACGTTTCTAGTGGGTCTGTCTGTGAAATTTTTTAATGTCGTGGACATCGGTTTTGGTAACTTTTGCACAGGCATTTGGTTTTGCCAGAAAACGTTTTTCCTGAGACCAAACACCTGAGCCTTAGTCGGACAGTTTCGTCGTTGTTGTGGTACGGGGTTTATATTAATTGGTTGACTGGGAAAATGATTGTTGTAATTATTATTCCTATTATTATTTGCAAAAGACTTATGCACTACTTAGCTTAGATCCGGTATTATTTACCGCACTGTGTGGCAAGTATTCAGTATTACAGCCTTCTGGATGTCGTCGAAGGTGTTTTTTGGCGATGCTATTTCTATTTCAGTTATTATTATCGTTATAATACTGATGATGATATGGATAATTATCTAATGACTTATTATTATTATTATTATTAGTGTATCGGTTATTTTGCTCATTTTTCATTAAATTCGTTTCAAATTTATCATTATTATTACTAATCCTTTGTACTGTTTGACTTTCCAAAAGTTGTAGTCAGTTTCCAAATGTTATTAAGTTTTCATTTTTAAACGGTCTTGTTCTTGTTAGGTCTTGTAAAATACAATCTAAGTCTGTCCGCAAAACATTATGTTTTTGGCCAAGTATTTAATTCCAGTCTATTTTCTACCATCACCTCTGTTTTTCCCATTAATTTTTCCTGTATACATTCCAATACATGTGTAATTATATGATGATTTTTGTAAATAGCACATGTTTATTATATTTCCATCATATGTTTTTATATTTTCAAGTTTTAATTTAAACAAATTCCAGTTAAGGGTTTTTGGATTGCCGTTGCCATTTTTGATAAATTTGGATTGTTTTTATCCTCTTCATATTCAATTCATCAAATGTACTTAATAAACTATCTAAATCGTTTATAAAAATAATTAATATTCAAATATTAATAAATTATCTCTTCCTTACTCAACTGATTGATAAGGATAGACTGAAAAAAGGAAAAATTGCAAAAGTAAAGAGACTTGGCGCTTACAGCGATCTGAAGTTCTTGTTCCGTAGGTATTTGCGCTTCTGTATTAA
Organism: Diorhabda elongata; assembly: GCA_026230145.1. Taxonomy (NCBI): domain Eukaryota; kingdom Metazoa; phylum Arthropoda; class Insecta; order Coleoptera; family Chrysomelidae; genus Diorhabda; species Diorhabda elongata. The sequence goes on along the minus strand of CM047933.1, from coordinate 23,353,874 downwards.
AATACGTAGTTCACCGCACTATGCGTAATGACTGCACGAATCCTACTGACCGCGCCAATTATATATTTAACTTTAACTCGAAAATTCATTTTAAAAAAACTTTATTAATACAAAAAATACAGTTTACAATTTTATGAACAAATAAACTTGATTAATTTCACTATTGAATTAACTAACATTCATTGAAGGTATTTCCAACAATCCTATTTTATAGGAAAATAAACGCTGACATGTTTACAAAACATGATCTTTTTACATCTCCATTTTTTGCTTAATCTAGATTTTTCTTCATATAACTTCCACTTAAAAGTTTTTAGTAATAGCAAGTGTTAGGTATTTATTTATTATACTTATGTATAACCAAAAATAATGTTATCTTTATATTTATTTTTTGTAATTGACTGAGTAACACACAATTTACTTGTGAATCAGTAATTAGTTTTTTAACCAATGAAATTTTCCTACAGAAGTTTTTCAAGAAACAAGAATTATTGAAAAATTCACTCTTGCCTTATAGTCCAACATCAGTTTGACTATTTTGAGAAGAATAATTCGAAAAGCTAGTTAACAGACCGAAATAAAACATTATATATAAGGAATAATTTTTTAATGAAGATTTCAATTTGATACAATATACAATTAATGAAATCGAACAATAACGAGTCCTACATAATCACATATCAAAATATCTTTAAATTACTCAGTAAACTTAAAAAATTATCCTAAGTTATATGAATGGAAAGTAAAATTTCTAGTGCATAAACAATACCTTAGATTTTAATCTTTAATAGAATAAACAAGATAGATCATAACAACGTATTAACATTTACTAATATCTATGATTCTTTGAAGTTTAGTTTTATTTTATATATACATATCAGCTATATTAACAGTAAGTTATCCTATGACTACGCCAGTTTGTGTGATTGTATTACTATGGAAATCCAGTTAAAAACAATTTTCGAAGAATCAGATGACATACTTCGAATAACGTAACAACATAAAGTGATTCTCCCAATAATTGAAATAATTCCATTTCCCACTGGATTTAAATCTGTCTGGTGGTCATACCATTCAGGAAAAGAAGAAACGTATTATCTGTACTATTATAATTGACGTTATAAGTTAATAATAATCTTGTACTATTAGTTTAAATTTTGACTGACTTGTATATATATAAAAAAACAGAATATTCGATAATTAAATTATTATAAAAATGATTCTCGACAATAAATAAATTGATGGCATGATCGTGAATCAATGAATAAGGCAGTGGAATTATGCATGTCAATAAATAATAAAATTTGCGTCTTTTGGAAAGGTAATCAGATAATTCAGTTATTATTATTAATTATTATCGTTATTCAACTTGAATTTGTTTTGGGAAACCTATATATTTAATTATTTCCAAAGAACAGTTTATTTTAGGCACAGCCAACGGCCTAGGTTCAATCGGAGATAACATAGAACTTTTTCATTGGGTTTCTGAAAAAATAAATTATTCATATTAATAGTAACATCTAATCTATTATCTCAATAAATGAAGAAGAAAAGTTAACATTAACGTTATGTCGCATACCTGAGGTTATCGTTACTGGATCCAAAAATTCATTTTAAAATTGATACAACTTTTTTGTTAGACAAAATTATTTGAAAACAATAACAGGTATATATGATGTTTCCGTTTTAAATTTTATTTCTTTCTGCTCATTGAGTTTTTAGTGTAATAATCCTCACTTTATTGTGACAGATAAAATGAATTTTATTATAAGACAAATTATTTAAATTTATAGAAATGGAAATTTAAAGGGTGTTATAGAATGTAGAATTGTAAATATTATTTGGAGATAAATATCCAAATTTAATCTGATATAATCTCGTCGTCATACTTGAGAAAAGTGTAGGTACTGTTCACTATACTAATAAATTATGAGTATTCTCATTTCCAAACCACATTTTATTTTTAAAGAACAATTACTCCCAATAAAAAATATTATATTTTATACTGACTAACTTGTAGCACTCGCAATGATAGAATGGACAAATCGTTATTTTTCTACCGTAACAGCAAGCGTAAAGATGCCGCTTTTCCCGCATGACTAATAAAAATACATTATTTACATAAAAAAAACTTAAGAATCGATAATTTACGTTACAACGATAATTCCTCCAGATACGTATAATTTGAAAAAAGTTAACCAGTCACTTGTCTCATCTATCTGTAATAATTTTTATATAAATGATCCTGTAACCGTAACCACAATGATTAACAGAATGATTAAGTTAGATCTTGATATATTGAACTCAATTTTAGGTAAAGTTTGACAATATCTCCAGATATAAATTAAACCCAAAAAAATAACCGAGTATCTACCTTGTCGTTATATTACTTTGATAATTTTTTGTGTACTAAACTACAACGAAGTTTGCAAGGAAGATTATTAATAAATAATTTAAATCTAAAAAATATTGCATATTAAATATGATTATTATTCATTATCAGGGCCGGATTAAGCTAGGGACTTGAGGGGGTTATAGCCCCGGGCCCCAGGTCCAAGAGGGCCCCTTCATTTGGAAATCATTCTGTATTTTTTGATGTGTTGATACCACAAATCTAACGTATCGATATTATTTTGTGAATTTTTCCGGGTTTTCGAATTCCTTAAGGGGGCCCCGTCATTATTTTAGCCCCGGGCCTTATAAATCTTAATTCGGCCCTGTTCATTATTCACCTATCTCCGATACAAAGTATCAAATAGATAGGCTTAGTTCACACAATAAACTTGCGCACTGTGTGGCAACTGTTCAATATTATATCTCAAAGGTCTTTTTTGACAATCCCAGGTTGAAGATGCTATCGTGCAGGGTCTTTTGCACGACGCCGGTTGGTAACTGAGACTATTTCCACATTTTCGTAGTGTCATATATGTTATTATCACATTTTAATTGTGGAAGCTACACCTATAATAATATTACAATATTTTGAAGACAATAGTGATTGAGAAACAACAAAAAAGCATCGTAGCACAATTATCGGTCTCAGTAAAAGTTTACGATTATATCCAGCCAATAATGTGTATCCACACGATTTCTTTAAAAACATGATGTCATATTCACATTTTTAATATCCACAATTTTAAATAATTGTTTTCATTCAATATACAATATATTGCTTACTCTATTGATTAATAATAGCTTTTTCTTTCTGTTGGTATTTTATATAATCTTGTTTAATTCATTATCCTCGTTACTTTCACTCCGTAATGAAATCTAGCTAAATGATATCTTCTATCTTGACTAGATATGAAAATATTTTGTAGTTGAAAATAGTATGACTGAAAAACAATGGAACAATGCTTCAAATTCATGAAAATTTATAATATTTATTGCCACGTACCATGATTTATGGTCTTACAAGTAGTTCCAATTGATTTGTTCCATTTACTGAAAAAATTTTTCAATAGCTGTTAATCATGATTGCCTAACTATTTCAAACCACTACACTATTTACGAAATTATTAGTTGAGAAGGGACTCTATAAAAATGGTGCATTTTTTGGAACGTGAGATTCAAGTGCTCTGACTATTCTGTTGTTTCAACAATATCATCTTGACTGGATATCAATCTTTAAATATATGCATTCGGGGTTATCAATGTTTGCGTCAGTTCATATTTTTGCAGTTTTAACACGACTATGACTAGAGCTTAATAACACCCTAGAAGAGAAATACCAGAATTTTAAGATTTATTTTGAATCTAATCTCAAATTCGTCCATATTCAGTAACTTTTAAAAAAATTTTCATTTTGAATTTTATACTGTCTAGAACGGAAAGAAATGATTTGTATACGTCTTCGATATAGAATTTCTATAATATCGAATAACCACACCAAATAACACTATCATGATTGAGAAATATGCCTTTTTCGAATTACACAAATTATTCAATCCTGGATAATAAACAATTATTTTATTGCTAGGTACCTTCCACATTACAAGGAATTTCATTCTCTGAACACCAAATATATATATATATATATATATATATATATATATATATATATATATATATATATATGTGGAAAGATTGAAAAAATAGTTAATTCTATAAGAATTATATTTGTACTCCAAAAAGAATAAACTTTGACATACATACATTCAAGTAAAACATTAGATTAATTGAGTAAAACATCACTGATTAAACTGATTAAATTGTTCACTCTCAAACAATTCCGTCACATGAAAACACAATTCATATTATCAAAACTTCCTAGAATGTTCATCTTTTTATCACACTTAATTCAACTCACACTGTTTGTTTGTATACTACATATTTTGTAATCAACATTTAACTAACTTCCCGAGAACCAATCATTTTGAAATTTTGCATGCTTACTTGCTCCCGATGACAATAAATGAATTAATAAAAAAAAAACGAATTAATTGACCAATTAGTGGTGATTAATAAGTTAATATTTCGATGTAGACATTTGATCATGATTTCACCAATAGATAAAAATTTCTATATAGATTGCAATAGATGGTGCTATTGAAATCAGCAACTAAAATACAAATTTCGTCTATAAATTTTCAATGATTGTTTTTGATATACATAAATGACTCGAAGCTAATGGAAAAGAAACCGTGCATGATCGAAGTTTAAGTTCAGACGCAAAGACTTAGAGCCTTAGTGTAAAGTTGCAAGATCTTGACCAATTATAAAGTATCAATTGTTTAGAGTTTTCAGACAACTGAAGTACAACACGTGACAAAACTGATATAGTGCTCTTGGATAGCAATATAAAATGTGAGGTCCATTGAGAGGTAATAGGTTCCATCTTTTCGTAATTTGATTTTAGAAGTAAACAATCAATAGAACATAGGACGTATATAAAATATTGATTACAAAATTTTACAGATACAATAAGAAGAGTGAAACGTAAAAAATAATATATTATAATAAACTTTTTTAAAATCAGCACTTTATTAAGGTTTAAAAGTGCAATAAAAAGAAATAATAAGGACAGAATAGGGGCTGTGGCTGACAAGGCTAGTACTGATGAAGACAGAAACTGGTAATGATAGATTAAAATTAGAGTAATTATATTAAAATTTGATTATTACAATAACAAAAGTGTGGGTGTTTTATGAGAGAATATAACACAACATATACCAATCTGAAAAAAATAAAATTCCTATAAAATTTGAGTGAATTTAAAATTTTTTTCTTTCTAGTGCACCTCTAAACCTTTATAAATTGTGGTTTTTGAAAAAAGTTTCTCATAAATATTATTATATTTAACATTTTTTTCGGCTTAGATTTTTGTAGCCCCCTGAAATTATTTTGATGGCTCTTGTACCACATCAAAACGATCAGCTAAATAATAGATTTCTTTCCGATACTTCACACTATTAAGATTTTTTAACCAAAACTCAAGCCGGTATCACACTATTCGTCCAATGCTTCCAACGTTGAAGGCTGATATGTGGACGCAAAATATGGTCGTAGTGCCATTCGACGAATGTTCTGCTTCCAACGTTGGCATTCGAAAGTTGGCCATGGAAAGTTGGTTTCGTTAACCCTTGTCAAAGGAGTACTCAACATTAAAACTAAGTTGGAACCAATACTTGTTGAATCATTCAGTTTAGTTTAAAAAAATATATCTGTTGTAAAAATGATAAACAGCTATCACTTTTTTACTACGTTTTGATATCTTTAGGTAAGGTTCCAGCCTTTGTCCAATCTTCAGGATCCAAGGTGAACTTTGGCGAAAACGTTGGACATCGTATAGTACCGGCTTTATACTTGTGCTAGTCTGACTAATCTATGTTTGAGTCTGTAATATTTTTCGTCTTTTGGAAAGTTCATTTGATGTTTGACTTTTCTAATTCAATGACTGCACACAAAATAAAGAAGCTGCAAATTTTTTTTTGAAACAATGAGATGATAATATGTGTTCAATACAGTTTCAGTATATCGTGTAATGAAATAATTGTCCGAGAAAAGTTCACCAATAATAATAGAAGTAGATGAAACGTTATCTTGGGAAAGCTATTTTAATTCTATATTTGATCATAATTGTTGTCAAACGGCTTTGTAAATTACAAATTACTCCTCTTCTCGACATAATATGCTTGATGTATAAACTTTGTATATAAGTACATATCAGTTTTTGCATGTATACGGCATAAACTGTTAAAAGGCAGTCGCATCGAGATAAAACGAACGCATCTGTCATGAGCCTCAAGTGTTAAAATAATTAATTATCGCTTATTTCTTGCTGGCATTATCGGAGAAACTAGGGGGATAATAATAGAATAATATATAATAATAAAAGTACAATAATAAATCTAACCTTTTGCCAGCATGACAAGTAGAAAGTTTGAAAAACTAATAAGCTATTTTTAGAGTTACTTTTCTGGGCTGGAAACTGCTCAAGAAGCTTCGCTACTGCCCTTCACTGAGAAAGTTGAATCGATACTGAATCTTATTGATCTATACTAGAATTTATAAACTTTTAATTTGAAAATTGATATAGGTTTCTGGGAATCGGTGTAATATATTATATACTGCGATATGATTCTTTTCACATTAAGTAGTTAAGCTTAATAGATTTCATACCACCAATATCGACATTATTTATCAACATTACATGACTATAATAATATTTTAATACCCGAAAACGATAACAATATAACTATTATTTTCAAAATCACATTAGATCCATTGTACTCACTTATCAATAACTAAATCATTGTAAAAACATATTAAACATATTTTACCCTAATAATATCAAGTCTTTGTTTAAATAAAAAATACAATAATATCTGAGCTAAAAGCAATTAGGTGAATTTTTAAGAATTGATATTCCATTATATAGAAATTTTTGACTTATTGACTTTAATGTCATATCGTTTTTTTTTAATGGTGAATATTTATTATATAGGTGTATCTGGTATTTCACAACATCTAAAATTTTGCCCTCATATTGAATTCTTTCTAGAAGATTCGATTATAAGAACAAGTGAACAGTTGTTATAAGACCAACATTTGATTGTCTGGATTTTGACAAACAGAAATAACAGATAGATCTTTTCACCAGTATCTACAGAACTACAATATTGCCGGATCAATGATTGTTGCTATGCTGCTTACAATTAGAGATAAATATTGGACAAGTTCGGAATAATGTCAACAGTTTTTTTTAAATCAGTTTTCAATTAAACTAGAATTTAGATTTAAAATAATTCATCAAAATATGATATTGCCACTGAAAATTTATTTATTTATATTGATCTATAGATCTCCTTCATCATGAATATCAAAATAAGGATAAAATCAACTTAGAACTCCAATAAGAAAAATTAATTTTTCCTTTGGTTTCCACATCTCAAATATATAGCGGTAATCAATTAAATTTATTATAATTTACAAAATAGAACTATAAATTTTACTTAAATTATTTAGATCTTTTTTATAATTTATAGCTTTTTCGTTCCTATGAATGAGAACTATTTCTTTTTCGTGTATTAGATTCCGTTTCAATAATTTGAATCTTTATAATTGAATTTATGTTTTTTTTGATATTTCATGGTTCGTTAATGCAGTTCTATTTTTTTTATCGTATTGATGACCTCTTAGTCTATTTTCTAAATATTGTGATGTCTGCCCTATGTAGACAGCGTCACAATTAGTACAAGGCACTTGATTTATAATATTATTTCTTTTGTTTTTTGATGTTTTAGATTTTAATTGAGTGAAATATTTGGATAATGTATTATATCCTTCATAACTTATACTAATAAATTATTAATAAATAATAAAATATTATTTATTGAAATAATTTGATAATTGTTGGGAAAATCCTTGTACATATGGTAAGGAGAAGTGTTTTGTTCCGATGTTTTTTTTTTCTGTTTTACTTTTTAATTGATTGTAGTATCTGTTTATTCTTTTATTTGAATATGTTGTTCATAATTTTTTTCGGATAATTATTTTCTTTCAATGCTGTTTCTGTTTTTTGAATAGCTAAGCATCTAAATAGATAGATAGATCTAGCAGCAAAACTTACTATCACCTATTTTTTTTTGTGACTGGAAGAAATTAAGTGAAGTTCAAATATCTTGAGAATCAAGTTGGTTTCGTATACCATTCTGTTCTTGTTATTGTTAATTTTATTTAATGTGGCATCAAGAAATTTGATTTCAATATTTTTGTTCGATTTCGATTGTTGATTGAAGTTTTATATGATTAGAATTGGATTTTTTATTCATGTTTCCAATTTGATTCTTTGGTACGGCAGTAACGCATATACATATCAGAAAAAGAATGGAATGTTTATATCAAGTTTGCTTAGGACAGTTTCCTCGAGATCTTCCATTACTAATTGAGCTATAACACTTGTAATATGTTGTTGTAATGGTTTTATAGCTTTAATAAATTCGTTTCGAGGTATTTCTATATATTCTTTAATTTCTCACAATGGAAATAGGAATATTTGTATATAAAGGAACTACATCCAACTAAATAAATATATATTCGTTATGATTTTTCATACTTTTAATTTTTTCTTTGAAGCCCCATGTGTTTTTGATATACTATTGTGCTGATATAAAATATTTTGTTTTGGTGTAAATATTTTTCAAATAATTAGATAATGGGGTAGGCTTATGCAGCTTTGGTAAACTATATATTTTAGGAGCTAATTCACAATGCCTCACCCCGTTTCTTTCATGTATTTCTTATTTCTTAGACCTTTTAATATGTTTGTTTCTAAATGTTCTTGATTTTAGATCTCTTCTAATTTGAAATGAATTTCTGCTATAATTATAATATATATAAATTTAACTTGTTGCGGTCTTGATAAAAAATCTATTGAAAAAATTATAAACTATAATGTTGCTTTTTTCCTTTGCAGCTGTTGGATTTAGAAAGAAATTTAACAATAATACAACTGATGCTTACAAGTAATAGTGAATTCCATCCCCGTATAATGTAACAGGAATATTGAAAAAATATCCGTAGTTAGTCTTTTGCGAGTACACGAAAATTACAGAGTTAAAAGTTTTTAGTATAACTGAAACCTTAGAAAAAAAATAGAAACTCAATTTTGTTGTAGGTTAATTTCACCGAGCAATCACCTACTGAATTTTGTCGCATGAATTTAGAAACTCTCTGTTGTTTGTATACTTCTTATATATACTTCTTACTTACTTCTTAATCCAATTGTTTTCCCAAAATTTAAGATACTTTTTTTCTTAAGAAGTTAGGCAATAATAACAAGTTGCAACCTCTCTTTCACTTTTTTTGATATCTATCGCTTAAATTTGTAATAACGGCAGACTGACATAAAATTCTTTTCATACTTATTTAGAGAATAATAAATTGAAAAGTTGAGAAATGAACCGTTTTTATTAAAATATTCGTTTTTTTATAAGTGTTGGTAACAAAAGAGAAATAAATAATTGCTTTGTTCAACCTCATTATCTGTTCAATTAAATAATGGATGTATATTATTATTGAGAAAGTTTCTCATATAATCTATTGAAATTTGGACTATTTAAGGCTATTTGTTATTCTTATTTCATTCCTAATTTGTTTATGTTTCAATTATTGTATTTTTTATGAATCTAAAGTGATTAAATTATATATTAGTTATACATTACCGATAGTCCTCCACACCAAAATTTATAAAATTAAAACAGAATACTATGTACATAGATACGTTTAAATACATATATCATTCATAATGATATGTATAACATCTTAAAAAATCTCAATTAAAAACTATATAAATCTAATCACTACGTGAAACGAAAAGCTTGACCCTGTCGATAATAGTTGATAACTCTCTTTATACTAAAGTCATATAATTTATTTTTAATTTGAATATTTTTGCTAAGTTTTCCAAATGATATGCTTCCTTTTAAAATAATTATATGATCTTATTAAAGAGAATTACAAAAATTTAACTTCCATACGTCAATATTCAGCCTTGTAGCACATTTTGAGCAAGTCGAGGCATAAAACAGCAAGATTCACGGCGTATACATTAAGTTATGTCGATTGATTCCGGAATCATACGTCATTTTGTTTCATAACTTGTGGCATCACTGGAGATCGTCTTCTGTTTTAGGAATGTCAAAAATTTCTGCAAATAAGGGAGGTAGTGTGAGTTTGGTCCAGTTCAATCGGAACCAGTCCAGGTGAGTAGTATGCTTGGCCCCCAAATTTCTTAATTCCGGGAGTTTTATCAATAAATTTGAGAAAATTTGTGGTTCGCTTGCGTGGTTACGTCCCACCTGAAACAGTACAGATTCATTATAGGTGTACAACGATACTTCTGTCTCTGTTTGGTACCTAATCGAAACAGTATAACACCGACTATTTCCTTCGAAAAATTTAAGCCAACCAAAAAGCTGTAATATTTTATGTTTACCTAGCAACGATCAAATTTCAGCGATAATACTGCACTAGTGCAAATTATCGATAATTTGCACTAGTGTCAAATTTTCGTCTAGGATTAATAAACATCATTTGGTTTTAATTTTATATTTTAAGAAAGGGAACAATTATTGTTTATTTTAAATTAAATTTTTCTCAGGAAATAGTCTGCCAAAATGCCCTCTCGTGCATGTCAAATTGTCTCATAATTAAATTATCGACAATTTGACATGCACTCGGGACATTAATAAACATCATTTGGTTTTAATTTTATATTTTAAGAAAGGGAACAATTATTGTTTATTTTAAATTAAATTTTTCTCAGGAAATAGTCTGCCAAAATGACCTCTCGTGCATGTCAAATTGTCTCATAATTAAATTATCGACAATTTGACATGCACTCGGGACATTAATATTGAAAACTTCCTCGACACGAATAGATTCCGAAAGGTTTTTATCAGGTCTAGGCTCGTGATGCTACTGAAGTTAGCAGAGTATGAGCAAACAAAAAAACAATAAACGGAAAATTAAGTGCAAATTGATTGCCATATTATGACAGTTTTTGAGAAATTGGCTGTTTTGCTAACTTTAGAAAAAGTTATGTGTGCAAAATCAATAGATAATTGAGGTAGAATGCTTCAATAATTAAATGTTTCGTTGTTCAACGGAAGAAAAAAATTCTTTGTGAAAAAAAATTTCCTTTTTTAAGACGTTAGCGCCTATATAATTGAGGGCTCGACTAATGCTACTTAAATGCTACGGAAAAAATGAATTTTTCGTAGGCATCACGAAAAAAATGACTTTTTCCGAATTTTCTTGGCAGAACTCTATCATTAGCGAAGTTAAGAAGGTGGGTGGCTAGCTAGGTCCTTAATAACTAAATACAATTCTAATGAAATGCTGGCGAAAAATAAATGTTTTGGAGTTGACACGAAAAAGTAGGATATAAAGCGAAGAAACGGAGAAAAACACTTCATCAAGCGAGGAATATCGCCATTTTTTCCCATCTATCAAAGAAAATTATTTTTGGTACGTTTTTCGGGAGATTGCTTTTGATTCTACCTAATTTTGCCTAATTATGAGCTTAATTAGGATCTTGATAAATGAAGACTCAACGAATTCTATTCATTCAAAAGTTATTTTTTAGAGACATCTCAGAAAAATACATTTTTCCCTACCACTTAATTAACATTAGTCGAGCATTTAACCATAAAGATACTAAAGAGGCCACACGGGCTTATAATTTTACGCCAATGATAGTGTTCTGCCGACAAAACTCGGGAAAAGTCATTTTTTTCATAACTTTTGCGAATAATTAGGTAATAAATATGGACAGAATATCACAATTCATGTAGGAACTAATATCAATTTCATTTGAGTAGTTGGCCAAATACGGGACGTTATAAAGGAGTGGAGTTTTGATATAAAATCCAATATGTGTATCACAAGTCTTTGAAAAATAATATAATTTAATTCATTCACTATAAATGTAAATCCAGGATGATGGGATCTAGCGAATTCGTATTTTTTCCAATTTCCCTTAATATGGGTTTCAAATGAAGTCACAAGACATATATGACTTGTTTATTGAGCTTGTTTTCTGACTTCATCCGTTTACATTGTGGTGTAAAACCATTTGTGAAACATACCAAAATAGGATTATCAATTTCGAAGCGCATAGTTTCAAAAGCTATTTCTTAAATTAGAATACCTGTACTTTCAAAGCTTCTATCAACTTATCTTGATGATGTTCGATCGTTTTTACATCGGTTACACCAGGTCGATCAGCCGTTAATAAAACCACGGCAGAAAACAACCCAACCTCTGTGTCGTTAAGGGCAAGAGCGTTGAAGCTGGTAGCGAAATGGATTAGGGATGTGGTAAAATCGCTCTAAAAAGAATAAAAACCCATTATAAATATTAGGAAAATAGTAGAAAATCAATGAAGTATTATATATAGAAATATGAAGATTTTCAAGTACACATTAAATTTCTATTTCATACGATAATATGCATTACATAAAGTAAATTGCATCTTGTTAGGAATACATTGTGATTTTTAATGGAATTACACAAAGCACAAATATTGTATAATTATGATTATGTCAATGAAATGAAAATATTATTTTATATTGAACTACATATCAACGTTAAACACTTCAAACTGTTGTTGAATTCATATTTCGCACACGATGGTTCAATTACATACCTTTGTTGCTTTGATCAAATACGTATAATTTTTTTAAGAATATCAAATTTAAAAAAAATCAAAGATTCTTCTCAGAATCTTCACTTTTTCAAAAAACTGTTGTAAGTGTAGCACTGAACTATTTTCAAAGACGGCACCTCAGTTATTAATTTCTTGATATGAATGGCATAGATTTGGAAAATGAAGTACTTTCCATTTTTATTTTATTGATTAAAAATGAAAACTCCCATTAACTTCTGAATTATTTTTACAAAAAATATCTACTCACATCATACATAGTTTCTAATTGTTGACGACTAACCGTCGTCCCATCGTCGAACATCATCGAAGTATTCGAAGTTAGCCTTGCAACGTGGCTCAACCAAATTTCAAAGAATCCTATTTTTATGAGTATCAATTGATCGTCTTGGCCTAAAGCACAAAATCCGGGAACTCGTTTCGCAAACTCTACCACCCTTTGAACGCTCGGCGTAATATTCGAGGCAAATTGTTGCCACAACCAACATCTCTCCATTTCTAATGACTCTGCTGTTGATGAAGCTACCTCTGTATCCGACTCTGGGCTCGCGGGAGGAAGAATAATTGGTTTTCTCGATAGATTGCGCGTTTGTTCTTCCGTATATCTAAAACAACAATAAATCGCTATAGAGCATAAAATATAACTTGAGCAACAACCAAAAAGGTGGAATCTATTTATTATAGGTATGGTTTAAAAGCATCGGAAGACATAGAAGCAGGAGTAATGGTTCTAAAGCAGCTTTACCGGTAAGCCTAACAAGGAAGCCACAATTTTTACACAGTAAATTCATAGTGGCCCGAATTCCAGAGCACGAAGGTCATAAAGGCAGAAAAAAGCAAACGAAATGGGCAAACAAGCTGCAAAAAGGCCATTTGTTGGATTAGAACCCCATTATATTGAAAAATCACCAACATCTACAACAGACCTAGAAACTGCTGTTAATCTGTAGACAATAAGCATTTAAATTTCATGGGGATTTAGATATATTGGTCAGAGACCGATACTGCGGAATACTGGGTCTCTACGAAGGTTCTATATAAAAATATATATTATTGTACTTGATTTCCTTGCACTACTTTTGATATATTAACGTATTGTAAATAATTTTTCATAAGACTCTGACTCTCTTCAATTTGATAGTCAAACCTTTACTTTGCAATTTGATACTAGTTTGTCTCTACTCAAAATGCCTTTTATGCTTTGTTTGCTGTTTATTTCAATAGAAAAATTGACTGATGTAATTGTCTTCTGAGCATGAGTAACGAAAACCATCAATGTATATCCTCAAGTCTTTGGGCAGATGAAGCTACGTAAATTACCAGATTGAGGTGGGGAAAGTTATCAATTTTGTATGGAGTTGTGAGTAAAATAACTCAATTTCTCATCCACGTGAAAATATTTGGAAAAAAATAATTATCATTTTGATATTAGAATACAGAATTGATTCGAGTAAGTACAGTGGTTCCAATATTGCCTCATAAGAATCCACACATGAATATCATACGTTAAAAGTGGAGAAATGCAAATGATTTCTAACTTATTTATGTGAAATCAACTAACTAAAATAATGAGGGTGGTCGGGCTTCTGAACGTACAAAGTTAAGTTTTGAGACATATACAGATACAAAACTGATGTGAACATGTCACATTTGACATTGCTTCCATGAAGATTTACAGTTTTAATGGTGAACTTACTTAGAACGTTTTGTCATACGTGTGCTACTTGAGTTCTTGTCAAATACATGAAATATTCGTCTCAGTCAAAAACATTTTCGTGAAATGATTTTCTGTAATTTTCGCCGCTGATTAAGACAACAGCAGTGTGCCGATCAACTCGTTTTAACTTTTGGGGATGAATCACCAACTCAAGCCACCGTGAAGGTCTTTCAAAATCGGCTGTTGTGCCAGAAAACATCGATTCTGTGTGTAAACTGATATTGTAAGATCGTTGTCACATACCGTGATATTAAGGCATACTTGGCATCGGTTACACTTGCATACATTCAATACTGCTTGAAAATTTAGCTGTCGAAAAGATTTGTTCGTGTTGTATACCGCATAATTTGACAATCGTTGAAAAAAAGCTTGTGTCGATTAGTGCAAAGAAGAAGAAAAATTCAATCGCGACGCTTTAAAAGACATCTATAAGATCGTGACAAGGGGCTAATCATGGATCTATGCATATAAACTCGAAACAAAACAAAAATAACTTAACTGTCTTCCAAGACAAGCCAAATCCAACAAAAGTTGTTCTCACACGAAGCAATTCGAAGCAAATGACCGCCTGTTTTTTTCGGAATACCTGGACATTTCGCCAAAGTGCATAAGATCAACGTATAAGGGTCAATTCTTAATTGGTTACTAGCATTTGTTTGTCAGAATTGCTCGAAAAAATCATGAAAACCAGAATCGCACATGACGAATCATTCTCCACCACGACAATGCTAGCTCTCACACATGAGTTGTTGTTGTTTGGCACCCAATAATTTCTTCTTTTTCCCACAGATCAAAAATAAATTGCGAGGTCAACGTTTTTCCACACCTGAAGAAGCGTTTGAAGCGATACTTCAATCGGAATAGAAAAATTCTTCGTCAAATGGTTCAAACGCATGCAAAAGTGTATTTATATTAATGAAAAACCATTGACGCATATCCAATTACAAATAGTTGATTTTATTTGTCTATCTCAAAACTTAAGTAACAACCATGGTATAATGTTTGTTTATAATGTTTTCTCAATTATGTAAAGGAATTACAATACATTGGATATAAGTTCATTGATACTGCTCAATTGAATCACCACACAAGTCACTAATAATTATATTATTCACTTGAACTTACCCGCAATTCGCATGATGTGCTTGTGATACACTAAGGATGATATCATATATAGCTAGTTGCTTAGTTTCTGCATCAGGTTGATCAATGTCGGAGGTCGTTACTCTTGAAGGTTCCTCAGTACTTCTTTCCCTCGACCGCTTTGGCACCCTACCGTATCGAACAGCTGAAAAAGATAAACCTGCATCATGGTAAAAGAAAGTTACGATAATTCAAACTCCAAAATAATGTAGAAAATTTCAAATGGGTGAAAGATGTTTAGTTTATTTGTAATTATTGGAATTATGGATAAGGTAACGGTGTATTTATGAAAAAATTATTTTATTACACTTCACTCATTTTTATTATCAATTTTATACATAAACCTATATCTGGTTTTGTGACCTGTAGCTCGAAAACCTTATTTTTCCTTATTTTGGGAAATACTAAAATATATTCTTGGATAAGGTGTTTAACAGATGTTTTAAAGTAGAAAACTATATTCTCAAAATCATATTAGGTTCAAATATTATAAAAGTACAATAACTTAAAAGAGAAGGATTTTTGCATTTAATATTCTCACACGCTCAAAAATTAATCTCTTTTGTGATATAAGATGTCAATTAAAAGAAATTATTTTTAACAATATGATAGATACAAAAGTTGAATACCTTACTTCTAATATTAATCGACATACCTTACCGTTTGTCTGGGACGGTTATTAACCGCTTATACAGTGCTTTTCAGATAAAAGTAACCACCTTTAATAACTTTTGTAATACTGGTATTTAGAAAAAATCCAAAAACACGTCAATTTATGTTGGAAGGGGCAAGCATTATGGCTTATTTAAACTTACTGGAAAAGCCACCCCCTCACACCTAGCAGTATCCCCTTTATTTTTTTAAATTACTTGTCATATTTTTTATGTAAAATTTGGATACTCCTCTTTGAGCTGATTTCAAAAATGTATAATACTTGTAGGTTAAAGTGGTTAGTTTATGAGATAAACATTTTTTCTTTTAAGAGCACAAATTTTACTTATTATTTACTTTCACCTTATTTGACTGTACTAAAATGGGTTGTACAACAGTTCACACTCTTTAATCTTTTTAACTGTGCTATTTATTCTACTTAAAAAATCCAAACAACAAAAAACTCTACTTTTTATTAAAGTTTGACATTGTCAACTAGAATTTGTAGTCACTATTGATAGTGTAATTTGATAAATTATTTATTTTGTTTCTCTGAAATGGTTTACTCTTTGCAAGAAAGAATTGAAATTGTAGGTTTATACTACCAAAATAATAATTGTGCAAGAGCTGTTGCTAGAATATTTAACGAATTACATGTTGTCAACAATAAGTAGAGCGATCGGTGTTTCATCTTCTACAGTTTTCCGAGATCTACATAAATTCAAGTACCACCCATACAAAGTTAAGTTGGTGCACGAGTTGAATGAAGATGATTTTGATCGTCGTCTAGAGTTGTGCGAATCAATGACGCAAATTATCAATAACAATCCACAATTGTTAAACAATATTTGCTTTTCTGATGAATGCTCATGGTCATTAAATGGCTTAGTAAGTAGGCATAATTGTAGATATTGGGCTGAAAGTGATCCACATATTATGCGTGAATTCCATACACAACATCCCAAAAGTTAAACGTTTGGTGTGGTATCCTAGGTGACCACATTGTCGGACCTTTCTCATCAACGGAAATTTATATGGTGAATCATATCTTGAGTTACTCAGGGAAGGGGTTGACCCACGTATTACAACAATAATAGAAAATGATGATAACCTTTCCGAAGATTTACTGGTATTTCAACAAGACGGAGCTCCCCCACACTATGCTATGCCTGTCCGACAATTTTTAAACGAAACATTCCCCGCTCGTTGGATAGGTAGAAGGGGACAGATGATGGAGTGGCCACCTAGGTCACCGGATTTAACACGCCTAGACTTCTTTTTATGGGGGTATTTAAAAACAAAAGTTTATGCTACCCAACCAGAATCTCTGGATGATTTACGAGAGACGATAGAAAATGAATGTCGACAATTAAATCCAGCCGTATTAAGCAATGTCTGAGAGGCATTTCAAAATAGATTATACCATTGTATGGAAGTGAATGGTACTCATTTTGAACACTTATTGTAACTTCATAATAAATAGCACAGTTAAAAAGATTAAAGAGTTTGAACTGTTGTACAACCCATTTTAGTACAGGCAAATAAGGTGAAAGTAAAGAATAAGTAAAATTTGTGCTCTGAAAAGAAAAATTGTTTATCTCATAAACTAACCACTTTAACCTACAAGTATTATACATTTTTGAAATCAGCTCAAAGAGGAGTATCCAAATTTTACATAAAAAATATAACAAGTAATTTAAAAAAATAAAGGGGATGCTGCTAGGGGTGAGGGGGTGGCTTTTCCTGTAAGTTTAAATAAGCCATAATGCTTGCCCCTTCCAACATAAATTGACGTGTTTTTGGATTTTTTCTAAATACCAGTATTACAAAAGTTATTAAAGGTGGATACTTTTATCTGAAAAGCACTGTATGGTTATCCAACATCTGCCTTTACGATAAGGGAAAACCCAGAAAAAACCTTATCAGATTAAAAATAAAAAAATTACAATTATATATTATTTATTAATCAATCTTTGACCTTTGGTAGTGGCTCCGTCTTGGAATCTAAGTAAGGATTTTCATTAACGTTTTCTCCCCAATTAGAGTCAACATCCCCTGTAAATATATTATCATATGTTCCCTATACATATTTTAATTTTATGTCTATAGTATCTCGTAAATACCTAAGTATTCGTTTTAAGCATTGCCAAAGTTCTTGGTTATTTTAATTCATATATCTGCTTAATATACTTATAATTAGAGTTGGATCGGGTCTTTTACAAATCATTAAATACATTAGACACCCGATGAGACTTCGACTAGGAGCATCGTAATTTTCATCGGATTTCAACGCCTTATAATTTAAATTAGTTACAAGCGTTAAATTTACAGGCTTACATTTTGCCATATGAAATTTACTTAATACTGTTTTAATATATGTGCTTTAATCTAGTGTTGTTGCTTCATTTTGTCTATTAACCCCAATGCTTAAGAAGAGTTTTACCTCTTTTAAATCAACCATTGGAAATATATCCATTAAGTAATGTTTGAAATTTTTCACTAGATCAACCCCATACAGTACAATGTAAATATTTTTAGAGATACAGGGGAGTCTCAAAGCCCGGTTAATACGAAACCGAAATAAGGATATTTTTAAGAATCGTATCCAATGGGGTCGAGGTGGTCTGTTCTTCAACATAGCGTAGCGCTATATCAAAGACAGCTGCAGCTTGCAGCAATCAGGTCAGCAAATGTATTCAAATATTCAGTTGCAGCAGCCTCAGACGACAGACTTTCCCCGCTTCTTAAAACGATCAAGTATGTACTAGCAGAAAAAGACTCGTCTTCATTCATTGATTGATGTAATTATAGAACTTTTTCTTTGATAACGTGCCCACTAATCGGGTTCCTTCTATCTCTCTATAGAGAAAATAAAACAAACAGAGCACTGTCAAGTTTCTCCAATGGTGTAGTTTTTACTGTTTGACGAGATTCAATACAGTAACTCGTTGAAGAAATACAGAACTGTTCTATTTTTGATCGGTTTTCATTCCAGTCAGTGATTGTGGAATTCCCCACTCCAAACTCAACAGCTAATTTTGAGGCACTTTCACCATTGTCCGAAGTCTAGTTTAGAAAGGTGTAGAGTAATAAAATGGGGAACTCCATCTAGTTCGGCTCAATTTCAGTGTCAACCATAGTGTAGATCTTGAAATAGTATTGTTTGTAATATTAAAATTTCAAGTAATTGCGTAAGAGAATAAGGAAAAGTATATTTTCTGGCCTCAGTGTCAATATCAAAATATTGTGTAGGGATTAGTTAGGTAGTAGATTTTATACAGTTACGTTTGCCTATGCCTAATTCCAGCCCTGTTTCAGATTCGGCTTAATCATGTGCCGTAAGGTGCCTTACCCTTACCTTACTTTATAAGTATATTGCGAACTAAATCCTATAGAACTTATATGGGCGCAAGTGAAAGGATTTGTAGCAAGACACAACAGACAGAAAGCATAGATAGGTTAAGTAGAACTGGACTTACAGGCGTTTTTTCATAATAAAGTTCCCGCTTTCCCCCACCTCTTATTTGAAGAGACTAAAACTTATACAATCAAATATACGCTGAATTTCTTGAAGAATACGATAATTATAGTTTAAATGCATCTTAATTTGGCAAAATTTCTAAATTATTCATTTTATAATTTTTGTTATTTAATTACGCCCTCTGGCAGTGGACCTACATCTCTGTAAATAATTTCCAGGTTTTTCTCGAGGTTACTTTTGTTATAATTTTTTTTTGCTGAGAGCCATTCTTATTGGGCGGTTTGTATGATGTACCGGGTACATCATACAAACCGTATCTTAAGTTCGTCAACTAAAATAGTGTTTTATTAAATTAAATATGCTTGGAAATAATTTAAGGAAAGGCATACTAATACAATTCAGTGATATCCCAAAATTTAATAGTTCCTACAGTGCGATACTGGTACTCGTATGTACTGTACTGTATTTTGAATGTGTTCTAAAAGTAGAAAACTACTTTTACTTTCACTGTACAGTACATATTACTTCTGCTACGTTTAAAAACGTTCGCTCTATTGTTACGCATTTTTATACACAATTGGATGGTTTAAGATTTGATAAAATAAAATGAACTGTCCTTATCGCTTTATCCTGTATTAGTTTATGTAATTTATAGGTTGTATTTATATGAATTTTGGTTAATATTATTCAATATTCGTTAATCCAAAATGGGTCTGGTCACAATCATTTCGGATTAGTGGGTCACCACTGTATCCCCTCTATCTAATATGTACATACATCGATCCCCATAAGAATTTGTAAAACCTGTTTCAAATAGCCCTTTCAAATACTTCAACATCTGGCAGCTTGTTTTAGGTCATATAATGCTTTACTAAGTATATATGAAATAAGTTGTGGTGATTGTGAGCGAAAGTACATTGGGCAGACTAAGAGATCCGTTATTGTCCAGTTTAAAGAGTACATAGCTCCTTTGAAAAATGGGCGTACCGGAAAATCAGGTATTGCCGATCACGCTGCCAGTCACAATCATTACATAAATATTAATAGTGTAAAATTGTTAAAAAATATATCCAATAATAAATTATTGGATGCATTTGAGAGCATTGAAATTGCTATATGTAAGAGTAGCGTAAATAGGGACAAGGGGCCAATTCCTTGCAGCCAACTCTTTACTTTAGTAGTCAAAGAATGAACATGAATATTTCCGCCAAGGAGTTTTTTCCCGCTGGAATTAATTTTCGCGGGAGAAGGTTTATTGGTAGGAAAATTTATTATAAAACAAGTAAGTCAAGTTATTAGATTTTAGTTTAGCTTCAGTTTCTGAAGACGATAATTTGGTTATCGAAACGCACGTCAGACAGTGTAATTGAGAGTGTTGGTGAAGTGGTGGTGTATACAGTGTATTCATATATAATGCTTTGTTTAGTTTATAGACCTGATTTTCCTTACTTTCTACACCGTCAGGTACTTGCATATACATTTCTTCTTTTAAGTCACCATTTAAAAACGCAATTTTCACATCCATCTGGTGGACTAACAAACTATGTTGATTTGCAAAGGCTTTTAAAAATCTAAAAGTTGAAATTCTAGCAGCTGGAGCAAATGTTTCATCATAATATACAAGATACTTTTGACTAAAACCATTTACACTTTACAATATTTTTATTATTTGGTTTCGGTACTAAAGTATGTTGCAGTTAAAACTGCATTACCCCAAAATATTTGATCTAATTTCGCACAAGATATCATTGTTCGCGCTCTCTCTCTGTGATGGACCTGACCATCCTTTCAGATACACCATTTAATTGTGGAGTTCGTGGTACTGTGAGATAACAACTTATATCTGTTTGTAACAATAGTTCTTCATCTCGTTAGGTAAATATTCTCTACCATTACCTGAATATAAATTTACTTTTTTCAATTTAGATCTGGACTTACTTTTTGCTACATAATCGTTAAACATTGTAAATATATCAGATTTATTTCTAATTTAATAAGTTACACATTAATAAGTGAATCCATCAACGAACAATACAAAGTAATTTTTATTATTTATCCCAGAAGGCGTGATAGGACCACATACATCTGAATGTATGTTAAATGGTCTTTCTATGTAGTTTTTGTTTTTAAATTTATTGAACGATAGTCGCGCTTGTCAACTGTTTATACAAGCTTCACATAAATCATTAGTAGGTTTTATTTCACTTAATTTTTCTACATCATTTACTAACTGCTTATTGCTTATTTCATGAAATTTATCTTTTCCAATAAAGCCCAATCGCTTATGCCATAATTTGAAATTAGATTCAGATACGTTATTTGAATAATTAATAAAGCTATTACTTACAAAAAATTCCAGGGTAAATAGATTGTTATTTGGCTTACTAGTCATTACTGTCTTACCATTATAGCTTCCTTTTTTTCCAGATTCATTGAAGTTTAGCGAGTTTTCTGCTTGTAATATTTTGTACACTGATAACAAAAGGTACTTCAGGACTGTACCGGGTGTCCCAGTAAGAATGACTCTCGGCCATATATCGGGAACCGTTTATGGTACAGCTTCGGGAAAAAAAATTATAACAAAAGTAACCTAGAGAAAAACCTTGAAATTAATTACAGAGTTATAGGTTACTCATTAGGTTGTTTCAAAATTATAACTCTTACATTGGTAAAAAGGAGCTCTCTTCAAAAAGACTAAGTTTGCATAGATAGGTTAAGTAGAACTGGACTTACAGGCGTTTTTTCATAATAAAGCTCCCGCTTCTCCCCGCCTCTTATTTGAAAAGATACACTAAAACTTGTAAAATCAAATATACGCTGAATTTCTTGAAGAATACGATAATCATAGTTTAAATGCATATTAATCGAGCAAAATTTGTAAATTATTGATTTTATAATTTTTGGTATTTAATTACGTCCTCTAGCGGTGGACCTACAACTCTGTAAATAATTTCCAGGTTTTTCTCTAGGTCACATTTGTTATAAATTTTGTTTCCGGAAGCTGTACTATGAACGGTTCCTGAGATATGGCCGAGAGCCATTCTTATTAGGACACACTTGAACCCCTGTATTGCTCGTTAGTATAATGATCCCCATCTTAGTCGCAGTAATGAAAGCTCCATTCTCTGCAATAGAAATGTTGATAGATGTCTTCAGGTCAGAAAAGGTATTAGCTAGGTCCTCGCGATTTATCAGATGGTCAGAGGCATCTGAATCCAATAGAATTTTGAAATTTTGTTTTCTTTATTTATTATCTGGAAGTTTGCGGCGGATCAGCTTGGATGGTTTGAATTGTTTTTGGTTTTACTGTATTTGGATGTGCTTTAAACTTTGCAAGTAGTAACGACATTCATTTTTATAATACTTTCTCCTTCCGCAAAATGGGCACTCAACTATTTGCATGTCGCTTTGACTTGACGATTCCACGATTATTTTTACATGGCTCTCTTAAATCTTTATTATTCCGTTTTATGTCATTACGTTTCTGCTCCACATGAAGAACCTTTTTACTTGTATCAAGATTCTCATTAACTAGCTTTCATGATCTAATAATCTTGATTTCACGAAACTCAACGTGATATTGTCTATGACTTCCTAAAAAGTCTCGAAAGCCGTTTTCACGCCATTGTAAGAAGTCGGTAAGGTTAGGCTGATCCTAACTTTTGTTTTGCTATACTTTTTCGTCCAAAGATATTGTCTAATATATTTTCTTTTTTCATCAATCAAGAACGTAACCTGGGTTAATAACCTGTTGGGATTATGGATAAGGAAACGGTGTATTTATAAAAAAATCCTAACGTTAATACATTTTGGATTTTATTATCAATTTTATACATAAATCTATACCTGGTTTCATGACCTGTAGCTCGAAAACCTTTTTTTTGCTAATTTTAGGAAATACCAAAATATATTCTTTGACAAGATTAAAATGATTTTAAAAGATGTTTTAAAATAGAAAACTTTATCATATTAAAATCAATATTATTAAAGTAGAATATCTTAAAAGAAAAGAATTTTTGCATCCAATATTCCCACAGTAATAATTTGAAATTGTGGTCTAAAATGCAATTTTCTTAACCCATCATTAAAAGAGTAGGGAGAAAATAGTAAACCCATCTAACCCCGTTAATATATATCTAATGTTTCTGAAAAGTCCCATCCCCGTTCTTTTATTCAGTAAAAATGAATTATTGTAGCTTCTCTACTAGTGGTAACAGATGGCGTAATAGTCATCGGTAACGTCATCAGGTAACTGAAACCAATAATATTAAATGGGACCTTACATCAAGTGATACCTCGTTTAAAATGTATTTAGAATACCTATTCAATCTTACAAATTTTTTCTTGAATTTACGATGTTTTTGATAGTTAATATTAATATTCAATTCAAAAGCCCGCCTACGGTTAATTGCCAAAAAAGTTCAAGTTTTTTACTTGCGATAATTTCTTGATTTTTTAATAAATTTATTATTTAAGGAGAAGCTTACGTACCTATATAAAAAAATGGTATGTATTCTACCTGACAAAGTAATAGCTATTTTGATTATTGGTGAAAGTGGGAATAATTTTCATACGGCGAAACGCATTTTCAATGAGATATACTACGATCGACCATATCGAGTAGTGTTCATGGATGCTAAACGATCAATGTGACCTAATATAAGTATCGATAAACAAATTGATATAGTTGCAGAGTTTGTAGTAAACCTAACGCGACCAGGCGTCCCGTTTTGAACGGGATTGTCCCTTTTTATAGTTATGTGTCCCCGAAATGAACTCTGGGACGGCAAATTGTTCCGTTTCCAGAAACCGCACGAAAATTTGAGTAGTCGTGCCGGCTGAACGCGAGCGGTGTGCGAGAAGAGCGAGACCGCGTCGCACATACGTCGATTTCTAGGAATTAGGTGGCCATAAGTCGAAATTCCAATAATCAACTAATGACAAACAATTTTTTTCCTGGAATAGTAGACTACCTGACGAACAATAGCCAACCTCACCCACATCCCTAGACTGCGCGAGCGCGCTGCATTACTAGTCGAAACTTAATTGTCGCACTTACTGCACGTGAAAGTTCTTGACGCCCTTTTCGTATATCATTTTCTTCGGTGAATATTTTATGTGTCGTGTCATATTTGCTTGTTTAAGTGATGGATACCAATAATACAGGTAAGCCTTTATCAAATTAATATGAAATTGTATTAAATATATTGTCAATAAATGACTTAATGAGCCGTCAATAATACCCTTCTTTAGAAATGTTTTTTCTTCATTTTTCAATTTCAATCGAAAAAAAACTTTACTTCCGCACCTTTCCGAGTTACATTTTTGATTTCATTATATAGTATAAAGTCTTATAAAGAAAACTGCTTAAAATCAGCTGCTAGTTTTTGCTAATTTTAAAAATAAACGAGTTTGAAATTTTTTTCACAAAAATAGGAAAAAATCGGATTTTATGTTTTTGTGTTAATATTATTTTTTTATTGTTATAGGTTCACCTGGCTGCTCGGGGGTGAAAATGTTGACTCGTAAATACCTCTTCGATAAAATGAACGAGCAACATTCATTATCGATAAATGAAAAAATTAAATATTTAGAAAATTATTTACTAGTGTGTTACGGGGACACAGAAGAACATAAAAATGTGATGAAAAAGAAGTTTTCGTATTTCAAATGTGATTTGATAAAGAGGTGCGCATAGAATACGCATAGAATACGTGAAAACTTTTTGGCGGCCAATAATTCTTGGTTGGAAGGAACATTTGAGATCCCCTACCAAATCTTTTACCGAATCTAGCGAAAGAACAAAGAGAAGAAAAACTGAAGGAGTCCGCGCATCTTACGACGAAGAAGTAATTGTTCACGCGGCACAAGTAATTTTACAAACAGAAGGAAAAGAAACGCGTCTACTGTTTTAAAAGACATTACAAATTCTTCTGCGTCTGCCAGTGATTGTAAAAACAGACATTCAAAGTCTAAAGAAATAGAGCCCCTTACTCCTCTGCAAGCACTGACAATGTTTGTTGAAGCCGATTTGACCAGAAGACAGTACGAAATTATTCGAACAACGAACACATTATGAATTATTATTGAAGGCCAAAGAAGATTGCTACCCACCCAAGGAGTCATTACGAGTGACGTCTACCTGCGCAGAAGGTATCTTTGTTGATCACACTGTAACCAGATTATTCCTCTTCTTAGAAGAAGTCTTACTCACACTTGATGCCGTTGAAAGGAACTCGTTACTGTTAATCTGCAAATGGGGTTGTGACGGCTCTCAACAAGCCCAGTTTAAACAAAGACTCTCAAACGAAGATGAATCTGATGCTAATATTTTTATAAGCTCATTTGTGCCTCTACGAATTGTTTGTGGTGAGGATAAAAGTAAAATCGTGTGGCAAAATCCAACTCCATCTCACCTAGATATTGACGTCCAATAAGATTTAGATTCGTAAAAGAATCTACGGACGTCACAAAAGAAGAAATCAATTATGTAAAGAATAGTGTAAACTCATTAAACTTGGCGAAAGTTGACCTCAATGGAGAGAATTTTTTTTTCAACATAGTTTTAAAATGACTATGGTTGACGGAGGGAAGGTCTGCTATGCAGCTACAGACACCAAATTGACCAGCAGATGTTATATATGTGGAGCTACATCAAAAGATTTTAATGATTTAACAAAAAAAATGATGTATGCCCTGAAGCTCTGAATTTGGCCTTTCCGTATTACATGCAAGAATCTGGATATTCGAAAGTGTGCTGCATTTAGCATATAAATTGCCCGTGAAAAAATATCGCGAGAGACGAACCAAAGAAGAAAAAAATCTAGAAAAGCAGAAGAAACTTGATATTCAGCAAAGATTTAGAGAGGAGACAGGTCTCTTAGTCGATATGCCAAAAAGTAACTTCGGAAACACAAACGATGGAAATACCAGCAGAAGATTCTTAGAGAACCCTGAATTGGCTACAGAAATCACTGGGATAAGTTATGACTTGATTATTAGATTAAAAGTGATATTAGAAGCCATATCAAGCGGCCATAAGATTGACGTAGCTAAATATGATAAATACGCCATGGAAACTGCGAAACTATATGTTGAGTTATATGGCTGGCATCCTATGACTCCAACGATGCATAATTCATGGAGCTTCAATAACAGAAAATATGTTGTTGCCGATAGGGCAACTTTCGGAAGAAGCTGCTGAGGCCCGTAATAAACATTTTAGGTCTTATCGCCTAAACTTTGCTCGCAAGTTTTCGAAGGAAGAATGCAACTTAAATATTTATCATAGGTTACTATTAACATCCGACCCATTTATTAGTTCCATGAGAAAGACCAAAAAAACCGCTTCAAAATTATTTTTGCCTCAGACAGCTATTAATTCCTGCTGAGCCAAACCGACCAATGGAAATTGATGAAAGCGGCGAAAATTTAAATGTAGATGAATAAGTCTCCAATGTATGATTGATTATTTTTAGTGATTATCTATTTAGCTTATGTAACTTTAGTATAACGAATGTGAAGATCCTTTTAATAATATAATATATTCACTTACTTATTAGAACAAAATAATATAGATAAAATATTTATTGATAAAAAATCACAAGTAGGTGTGCCTAACCACCGTGCACCAACAAATAATTTCGATAAGTTATTCCAAACACAGAATTCTTTTTATGTAACTATTTTGTAATATAAATATCACATAAATTAATTTTGGCCGCCTAAATCCTGAAAAACGATCTATGTGCGTCGTCGGTTGATACGGCGATTGCCGAGAGTGGCGAAAACGTAATCACTCGCGCTTTGTTTACTAATCGTTTGACAGATTCGTTCGTCCACTTCTCGACATTTGTTTTGTTTTTGTTTGATGCTCGTGTACTCTGTAAATAACTTGAACTTCTTTTGTTTTGGAACCATAAGTTAAAATGCAGGGCAAGTGTGCGTTCAATGTTAACTTACAAGCAAAATATCCGATTATCAAGCAAACAAATACTCCCTCAGATGTCAGATGTGATAAGTGTCGTACAGTGGTGCCAGTCGATCGCGCCGCTGATTCGAGCTCTTCGATGTTAACCTTTTTCAAGAAATCGGACACACCAACTTTAAAGGATCTGGATATCGCCGCGGCAGAAGGTGCCTGGGCTTATCACACGATACAAGAAAACTACAGTTTTCGCTCTAATGATTGTGCGTCGAAATTAATTCAATCATGTTTTGATCCCAAATTTACATGCGCGCGTACGAAATCAGAAGTATTGTAGTGAATGTTTTGACGCCTACAGCGATGAAAGAATTAAAAGACGATCTTGATAAGTCCAATTGCATTACAATACTAAACGATCTTTCATAAGACGGTAATAAAAAACTATATCCTATTCTAGTGCGCTTTTTCAACCTTACGTAGGTGTGCAAGTAAAAATTTTAGATCTCTCCAAGACCAACCAGGTGAGACATCATTGTCAATTATTTAAACCAAGTGTTGACAGATAATAATTTGACAGCAAAAGTAGTGGCATTTTGCGTTAATTTCGGAGGCGCGGCAAGACAGGAACTAACAATGTGTTAACGAAATTACAATCATCTCTGAAAAATCATTGATAGGTATTGGATTTAGAGCCCATGCAATGAAAAACAGACAGGCTACCCTTAGATTACGAAAGCATCATTGTGAAGATATATTCATTTTTTTATATTTACACTATTCGAGTTGAAACTCTAAAGGAGTTTTGCGCCGAAACTGAAACGGCTTGCTCATATGCCTGCCTTGGAAAGGGTTTTAAAAACGTATCAGCTATTATAAAACTACTTTTTCAGCATTGAAAAATGTCCCTTGCTACTAAACATTTTTTTAAAAAACCCCACATTCGAATCGTGGTTTTATTTTTTACACTGTCAGTCAGCAAGTTTTCATCAAGCTGTATTGAAACGGGAAGGTCAAAGCTGCAAAATAAATCAATTAATTATATATATATATATATATATATATATATATATATATATACATCTATTCCAGCTCTGTTGTCTGCTGCTTTAGATTCGTTCGTATACCATTTAATGGCCCTTCTGTTCATTTAATACATAGTGTGCTGATCTCACTTACTTCTACAGCTTATAATTGAGGTAAATGTTCTCTCAAAGTTGAAATTTTTCGATGCATCTTCCTAAGGCACGTCCCAGGTTTGGTCATTATTTGGGAAAGCTTTTTATTTGGTAATTCCGTGTCTGAACATTCTGAGTGATGTTTTATCCGTCACGCTTTCCAGTACTATGTAAAGAGGCCGGATATCTAGAATTACTTCTAGTGCAGCTGCTGGATATTATTTTATGGCTCCATCCGCACATATTGAAGCCAGTCTCTGTACTCCAAACCATTTCCTCTTATGTGATGATTGGTCTCAAAATTGCCGTGTACATCCACAGTAGGATCTTTGGGTTATAACCCCAATTCCTCCCTTTGAAGTTTCTACACATCATCAGGGCTTTTGCAGTGATTATCTTCTTTTCGTAGAGAATTTTACTATCTAGTGTGCGTCCCAGATATTTCACCTCTGTTTTTCACTCATTGATTGCCCGACTTTGAACTATGTCACAGAGTGTATTCTGAAAGCACCCTCTTGCGTAGATGACTATATCGCCTGTATATCCTTAGCATGATATGCCGAGTTTGGTCAGTCTGCATAAGAGTTCGTTTATTACTAAGATCCACTTAAGTAGGGATGCGACTACCCCTTATGGACATCCCCTGTTAGCAGTAATTGAAATGGTACCTTGCCCTACATTCATTTCTGCTGTTCTAGTAGATAGTAGTTGTGTCATCCATGTGGAGGTTGTCCTATCTACTCTGCTCGCGTCTAATGCACTTTTGACAGCCTTGTATGGTGTATTGTCAAAGGCGCATAGTACATTTTCTTTGCTTGTAAGAGCGTTCTGAATTCCATTTATCAATTGTACCAGTGTAGTCTACGTAAATTAGCCTATTTGGTATTTTTTATATACGGTTTCACGCCTCCAGATGTTTGGAGGTTAATCATGGAGGTGAGAAGAAAAAAATAGTAGTAAGTTTTACTGCAAGAAAATCATTGGAGTACAAGCTCAGCACTTATGTGAACTTTGTACCATGAAAGTCATTACAATTTAAGGAAAGTTAATCATTCATTATGGTGGCGTAAAGGTAACAGTGATGTTAACTTCTCCCTCTCTCTATTTCTTCATATCTTTCTCAATCCAAGCTTCGTTATTAATGTCTATAGATTTTTTGTTGTCTCCGTAGGTCAAGATTATACTACATATATCTGTGATCGTATCTCTTTTTACTTTTCCTACTTACATCGCACAGGCACTTATTTTTTATCTCCCCGCTATCATAGTTGTTAGTGGTGGTGTGGAAATTATTTCGGTACTACTAATAAAAACAAGTTTTATGATTGAAAACATAAAATGAATAAACTCTTCGCAATTGATACTGAGACAACTCTGATTTGAATCACTTTTTTATTTCTGAGACGGATACAGTTTAACGTAAAATGAGAATTTATTTTTTTCCTATGGTTCACAGTAATGAAATGTGATTTTGTCATAATCACCTTTTGTACTGATTCTATCAATTTCAATGGAGGATTTCCAACTACCTCACCTACAAAATAGCAAATTTCTCAAATGAAAACTCACAATCATTCAAACAATATACTAAGAATAGTATAAACATTAAGTTATTTACTCACAGTCTCTAGACATCCCAACGGATAAACATTTTTTGAATCGGCAATACTGGCATCTATTTCTGTTTAAACGTATTACTAGGCACTTGCCGTCTCGGAGGCATCGATATTCTATTTGCTTCTGAATACTTCTTCTGAAGAATCCCTTGAATTAGAAACATAATTAATAATTTCAATTGGTGGTTTTGATGCCAAAAATAAAGAATTTGCAAAAAGTTCTTTTTAATTGGTACCAATTTACAAATAAAAATTATTTTGACATGAAAAATAGCCATCTGCTTTTCGATTCAACTTTATATAATTTGATTTGTTCTCATTTACTGTTATAATATTTTTATGGAACGACTTATTTTGGTGTATTACGCAAAGTTCTAAGACCGAATGAAGAACTTAATATCCTATAAGAAGAGATTCCAGCATATATTACAAAAAAAAAAGAATGATAACAACAAATTACAACTCTAGTGATATTTTTTGCAGCAATGTTATCCGCTTTTCACATAAATACCAATTCAATATAAGAAAGGAATTAGTATAAGATCTGAATACTACGATTTTTACCAGTTTCTTGTTTTGAAGGCATCCATCTTTGAAGGTTTTATGAGAGTCGGGTTTTGTCGAGAAGGTGTATAGTTACTAGATCAAATAAATTAGCCAAAAGCTGATATGGAAGTTAATATTTACTAGGTAGCATAGTGTCGTCTTTTTCACGTCAATATTTAGTCATTTTTTATGTCACCTGGAGACGTAAAAATAACGTAAACATTTCAGAGCCCACAGTGAGAGAGTGACATAATTTCACAAAGTCCTTTTGACTTCTCTTATAGACGTACTATTCACGTTAGTTTTGTCAGTAAAAATGGCTACTATATTTAGGTAACAAACATATTCTTAAATAAAATAACAAAAAATATAAAAAAAAAATAATTTATTTGTTCACTTTCAAAAAATAAATAAATTTGTATTAACTAAATGTATTAATATGATATTAAAAGCAACGGCCAGTAAGTTTCTGTCTCTTGGTAGCTAGCTAATGTGAATTGACGAGTACAACCCGGTTATTCCCTCCTTTGGGGAACTCAATATCTACACAAGTGAACTTCATCTAATAATTATTATAAAAAAGGATGGTTCGATCGACTATTTAAGAAAATTAACGAAAATACGTATTAATGATCGGATATTATTTGTATAAGATACTTTGCTTTTTTATGTACACAATAATAGACCCAGATCATAATTCTTTTTTGCAACTGGTTGAGCAAGTATGCAGGAGGTATAGATACTATTATTATTACACGTAAATACGAACTGATTAACCTGGCTCGTTAATATAAAAATGAATTAAATTAAATATAAAATTCATATACCAATTAAATAAAATTAACTGGAAATAATTATTTGAATAGTATTAGAAAATTGTTCGTACGTTACAGATCGTATGCCTTATTTACATGGTTGTGAATATTTTCAATGTGTTAGACATTTGAAAACTCTAGAAAACAGCTTTCACTACCGAGAAACTGGATATGACGAAAAAAAGTTACTACGAATCTAAACTCATTAAATCATAATAATAAAATGCTGTTACTAGTAACTGAAATTTCAAGTATTATATACGGTGGTGGATATACCATAGGGTTGAGTAGGCTGTAGCCTATGGCGGCAGATTTCAAGAGGCGGCAAATTTTGTTCAATTTATCTACCCAATTTAAAGAAAAATCTTGTTAACAAAGAAAATATGAGATATAAATTTTTTAGGAAGAAAAGTAATTGGTCAAATGCTTTGTAAAATATGCTAAAAATTTTGTTTTTCCACAACTATTTGCCACTGATTATATGTAGATAATATTAAACCTTTATAGTTTATTTGCATAGATGTTTCGTAAGTTGTACTGGTATAGTAATCCTCTTCTCAAATTGAGACGATACAAATGCGTGAATAGATATTTGACAATTTTTAAAAATATTTTTAATAGTAAATTTTCTTATTATCATAGTTTTACATGGAAAGAATAAAAATGAACTATAAACGCTCTTTCTTAAAAGTTTTGCATAAATCTTTTTTTAAGAACAAAATGGTTTGTTGTCTACTAATTTTTGTATCTCATGATTTACTATATCAAATTATTTCTCAAACTTCTCGGTATTAGTGAGTTGAAAACCTTTGAGGTTTTTAAAAATTTCATTTATTTCCACATTTTCATAATATTTGTTTCCAGAGCTGTCATCAGTAAAAAGACTTCCCGCGTAAGTGCTTAAATGAGTACTTCTTGAAAATTAGAGCGCCCTAGCGGCGAAATATCTATTCTCTTAATCGATGCCGTTTTTTCAACATTACGTTTGAACTGACCCATCTATATAGGAACAAACAAGATATGGCTGCAAAATCTAAACTACTTATTTTACGAGAGATAAAGGCACGTACCATACAAAAGTTTATAGTAACAAACGGCCAATAGCGCTGGAGCAATATCAGCGTTAATACAAATGTACCAATGACAAACGTTTGTTGTGACACCGCATTTCAACAAGGAAAGACAATAATTGTCGTGGAAAATGTCTACAGCCCGCGAAATTTAAAGTTTTGTGAACAAAAAAAAGACAGTGTTATTGAAAACAAAGGGTCGTGGGATTCTGGAAATCTTTTCAATCGGGTTGGAAGCCAAATGGAAGCAGGGCCATCCCATGGTAACCAAGTTGTGCAAGGAGAGTCTTAGGATCTTGCACCACCTTAAATTGGCCACCAAGGCAGCTAGATACTCCCAATACGAGTAGTAAGATGCGACTCAGACTGCATCTTTCTCGTGGTGACCCTATCGAAACTAAATTTAGCTGATCTAGACCGGAATGTCGATAAACATCCCCCGAAACCCCCGAAGTCTCGAACGATTTCCCTGCAGCACCGGGTCGCACCCCACTGTATCCAAACCAATAGAAAAAAACAGCGGGAGCATACCGCAAAAATAAAGACACCCACCACCTCTCAAGTGAAAATACCTCACGAGGAAAAGAAACAGGAAGAAGAAGGATCTCCCTCTTCTACGAAAAAAAACTTGCAGGAACCTGGACAACCAGGAGGCAGAGATGACCCTCTGAGGCGTGGACTCAGTGATACGGGTTGCCTATTGTATCTGCGCTACATCAACAATGGGCTTGCACCAGAGGAAGGCAGAGCCAAAGCATTGGAGCATAGATCCAAGGGTAGTGAAACAAAAACACCACCCTCACCTTCAAAAAGAAAAATCCTGGAGAAGAGAAAAGAGAAGAAGAGGGCAAAGACACTGCCTCAAACTCTAAGAGAGGCACCGTGGCTTCTGTCAGGCTCGTGAGGGTTGCCATTCTTCCGAAGGCGTTCCCCGAGATTGTTCTCAGCGCGGACGAGCAAACTTCGGTGAAAGAGGCACTAGTGGATGAGACGTTCTCTAAGGAGCATAAGATACAATTTAGGGGTATCTAATTTCGGCTGGGACTAATTCTGGTCGACTGTGAAACACCATAATCGGCTGAGTGGTTACCACTGAGGTTCTGCAACTCGCGGGCTGGACGGGCTCCGAGTTAACTACATGTGCGGGAGAAGATATCCCGAAAATACCAGTTCTCGGGCTAAAGAAAAAGGAGGAGAACAAAGATGCTCCCAGCACCTCCAAGGAGCAAACTGAAGATGCTAAGGAAAATGTGAAGGACACAGATCACCTCTACATCGAAAGCCTGGGCGACATAGAATTAACCTCCGAGGCTCCAATGGAAACAGAATTTGCAGATGCATTTATATATATATATATATATATATATATATATATATATATATATAAATTTCTTCAATTTCTTAGACCTTTTATGCATTTAAATGTTTTTTGTATTGACATAATCAACAGATCCCCTACATCATGAACATCAAAATGAGAATAAAATGAAAATAGAAAGAAATTTTTCTAATAAGAAAAATTGATTTTTCCTCAGTTTTTGCATCTCAATATGTAGCAGTCTTAATCAATCAAATTATTTGAAATTTCATAAGAATTTATAAAATACAGCTATAAATTTTACTTTATTTAGGTCTTTTTATCATCTATAGCTTCTTCGTTCTATTATAAATTCTTTCTGAGGTATTTATGTACATACAAATATTCCTATTACCATTGTGAAAAATATATTGATAAAAAACGGTACAAAATTAAAGAATATCATAGTAGTTGTAATATAATATAAATTTTTTGTCGTAGTCCTAGTATTAGATTGTTAAGTGACAAATGGACTAAGAGTAATTTCTTTTGACTAATATTTATCGAGATGGGGGATCTCCACGGAGGCCCCAACTTTTTCTTATCTTTACTTAACTCCAATTTAATATTTATTCGGCATGTAATGTTTCTCACAAGAATAGATTCATTTTAATTTATTTCTATCAAGGTATACAGCATTAACCGTCAGCTAAATGAATTTGATTGAAATTTGCGTGAAGTTAGTTTATATTTGATGCACTTACAATATAATTTTTACTCTCAAAACAAGTAACAAGATATTGGAATAAAAGTAAACATGTAAATGTAAAACAAGAACATCTTGTCCGATGAAAAATAATGATGGCTTTAAAGCCACATTTGAGTCTTCAAAACCGGTTCGAATATAAAAATACGAAACCATAATCGTTTGATTAAAATAGTAACGGTACACAGATGATTTCCTTCTCGGTAAGGAATTGATTGAACATTCACATATAATATATACAGAGAGGAATACATATTTCATTCTATGTGTTTAATTTGAAAAGTAGCCGCAATATTGATATATAAAATGAGGATTCGTCTGAAATTTGTTTGTACCATTTTAATCGTTTATAATTATATCACTGAATTAAATGAAAAAATTTCAGCATGAGTAATTTCAAATCTCAGTTTTTGAAAATTATTTTTTTACATTAATTTAATGCAGTTAAATATATGTTTGTTAAGATTTTCCATAATCAAAATGGAAAAAAAAGGATTTCCTTTTTTACAGAGGGATTGGAAAGCATATCCAACAGTAAACTGTTATATGCATTTGAAAGCATTTTTATTATTTAATGTAAGAATAGTTTAAATAATGGCAAAGGGTCTATTCCTCACATAAATCCCTTCTTTAGTTTATTAGTTAATGAATGAATTGGAAATTTCCCACCGGTGTGGGTTTTTCCTCTGGAATTGTTTTTCACGGGGGAAAGTTTATTGGTTGTGGAGTTTAGCATAAAGATGTAGGTCAAGTTAATAGGTTTTAGCTCACCTCAAGTCTTAGAAGACGATAACTTGTTTAGGGAAACGCGCATCAGACAATGTAATTGTGAGTTTTGGCGGAATGTCAGCGTAAAAATTGTGTTCCGTATAACAGTAACAATAGTAACGTTATTTAGATGAAACATTTCTCTTTATAATCTTTGGTGTATAATCAATCTATTCCATATACATAGAGAAAAATACTCATACACAAACAAGATACCAACAACAGTTATTAATAGAGATTCCTAAGGATATTTTATAGTTTCTATAACTAGGCTCCATTTTGTTATTCAACCTATAATAACTAAGGATATTCCAAATAAATTATGTTAGCCAATATTGATTTCGAGAAATATCGTTTTAAAAATATACAACAACCTACATTTGAGTTAACCATATTCAGGAACATAAAAAATCTTGTATTTACCGAACTACTATATGAAAACCATATATTTTTAAAAGATAATCCAAAATTCATAATCTGGGTTTTGTCACAGTTATAATGGAGACATAGCAATAGTTGAATTTATCCAGAAAACTAATTGACAATAATACATCATATAAAGAAGTTACTAATGATGCAACTTTTA
The DNA here is from genome assembly GCA_026230145.1 of Diorhabda elongata. NCBI lineage: Eukaryota > Metazoa > Arthropoda > Insecta > Coleoptera > Chrysomelidae > Diorhabda > Diorhabda elongata. Next base: position 23,317,646 of record CM047933.1, on the reverse strand, counting down.
AAACAACCAATGATCGTACTAAATTCTAACAAAAAACAAATTGACAAAAAAAAACAGAACGCTATTTCTGCTAAATTCTATTGTTTACCAAAAATTCATAAACCTACGTTATCTGCTAGACCAATTGTATCATCATGAAACAGTTGAACCTTTTACTATTTGGTTAAATGAAATTTGAATTTTATAACAATGTTTATTATATAAAAGACTTCTATAAAATTGATAAAACTTTTAACGATATAGTATTACCATAGAAATATGTTATCTTAGATTTAAATGTGCTATCACTTTATATGTAATTTAATCTTTACATATCTTATTTTTTTTTTAAAGAAAAGAAATTCATAAACGCACAAACCTCAATTAATTAATGTAATTTTAAATATTGTTATACTTTTATACATAGCTTTACATTGTATTTTGATCATAAAAATGCATCTAAATGTTCTTGACTTTAGGCCAAGAACATTTAGATGCATTAATATATCAAAAGGTCTAGGAAATGAGAAATGAGAAATAATGAACTGCAACGTGTTATGCACATTCGAATTCTAAAAATATAAATAAAGTTTAAGTATTTCTCAATCTCGTTTGGTGTGAGCTTTCTCTTGCACATAACAGTTTTGAATTCCTCGCAATACGCTATCATCAGTTCTTAGTTTTTTTGATGTTTTATATATATATTTGGTAAAGAATGATACAACTCTCTATTTTGTGCGTCCCTTTCCTTAATTTTTTCCCAAAGAATCAATGTGTCACCATGCCTCCAACGATATCAACTCGACTAGACGTTGTCACCAAATATTAACAAGACAAGAAGAGTTACTCCTGTCAGAATGATTGGAGTCGGGTTTTCAAAAGCGTGCCAACACGACCCGATGTTCGCAGTTATCAGTGTTTATACAAGGTTGTTGAGCTGTGACGATCGGAATAAATACATTTTCATTAGATGATTCAAAACTTTGAGTGCAGAGGAAAAAATTTTCGAATTATTGAGTATAATACATCACTTTATCAAATTTATACAGGTTGTTCCATATTGACAAAGACTTCTTACAACAATGAAATACGGGTTACGTAAACAAATGATTTCAATAATATTTTGGAAATTTCCCTAATTGAAATAAACAGGTTTTTAAAGATGTAAAATATTTAACTTGATTTTGCGTTCAATCAATTTTTTTATAGAATAACTATAATTTATATTTCGGTTAGACAGCGTAAAATAAATACGCAGCAGTCTTAAAAAAATTTATAAGGAAATTCTTCACAAAGATGCATAGAAGGCACATTTTTATATAACTCCTCAAGTTGTTTCAACATTTCCGTGACAACTAAATTTATTAAATTTTTTAACAAAGAGTATTTCTAATTGTTTGACATAATCTACGGTATTACTTGTAGGTAAACTCGAAGCTTTTAGAATTATAATATGCTTAATGCTCTAAAAAAATGGAAGCTTCTTTTTCCATTATTAAACATTATACAGATAGTACAAATATCATTGATACATCTATCTTTATATTTTTGTAGGAATATTGAGCAGAGCAGAGTTTCCCATAAAGAAAAACTTTCTCGTTACTTTCCAACCATTTATAAAATGCATAGTATTATTAATATATTTCTCCACGTATGTCACTTTTCCATCGTTTCGATTAACTTACATTAATTTGAATGAATAATTAGTTCAAGTTATATTAAAATTGCTATCACTATGGCAAGTAAGGACAATCGATATATTAATTCATTTCTCTACGATACAACTGGTTTATGCAAGGTGACTTCGGGCGATCGAAAAAGAGTAGCATCCGTTATTCAAGTTATATGGACATAACGAGGGGAGGAGCCTAGAGTGACTCTTCTTAACTTGTGACGTTGTGCAGTTAAAATATTATGCAAGCATTTCAAATTCCATATTAAAAAGTGTCTCATGTATGACCATGAAAAAACATTGAGAAATTCCAAATATTTGCTATTCTTACATATTTTCGGTCTAAAATCCAATCTAAGTGATATGTTTAATTTCATGAATCAAATAAACCGACTTATTTCCTTACATTTGTACATCTAGTAATTAAAAAATATATATAATTCCAGCTTTCATGCGATTAACTAGGACGCGACATGTTTATAATGCCGATTGGCACTCTCACCTCCATTAAAAATACATGGGACGATTGTTATTATTTTTTTAGAAGTATAAAGATTTAGCTATAAAAAGTATGTATAAAAGTAAGTATGAAATGTATGAATATGACATCAGATTGCTATTTTTTAGTTGGAAGTCTGGAAAATTCATATAAAAAGATTTGGTATGGATCGATAAAATTTTTTCTGACCACTTCCATATGCTGTTACTCCTACTTCTTACCAAATAACGCTCATTTTCCGTGTCCTTCATTATCAAACAATTACCAAAACAAATTTGTCCAGTATCCATGTCGATTCAAACAAACTAGAGTAATATGTTTTTTTTTGCGAATTTCATTATTAATGCTGCATAATATGGTACCCCTAAGATATTCATCAAAGGAGTAGATTACCTGACTCATAATAACGTTATAAAGTGATAAAGGAGATGAATTTATATAACATAGCATGTATACATGAAAACAATTTCAATCTGAATTATAATTATGGATTTTCAAATTTTGGTTCGTAATTAAAAAACAAATACGTTGCTAAAAAAATACAATTTAAGGAAAAGTAATAGCTTCTTACCTTACATCCTTCACAAGAGGTTACTCCGTAATGGTAACCAGATGCTTTGTCTCCACATACTTTACAAGGAACGAAAGATTTGGTGGTAGAGGAACTGTTCGAATCGGCAGCGACGTAATGTTGTTCTGAAACGGAATGATAGTGTTAAACAACTGAAATAGAAACTGGCAGATGTTGTTAATGTAGCTTCTCTAGGAATGTCGTTTTTAAAATATTATATTAAATATTGACTAACGCAGTTTTTCACTATATGTGTTTTGGGGTAGTGTATATTTTATGTTTTGGGATACTTCAATTATATACGACTTCAAAATATTCTATATATCAATCATGAGCTTATATGACGCATCTATCTTCTTCTATTTTCATTTTAAACTTCCTGTAAGCTTTAGATAGCTTATACATAACCTATATGTCCCCAATGCAAAATTCCATATTAATGCTGTCATGTTGCGCACTAATTATATGAATATATTTCACATGCAAATGTTTTAGAAAGCAAAAAAGAATATTTTAAATGAATCAGTTCCTTGGCAAACCTTTTTTCATAGAATAGTTATAATTACCTGTGATACTAATTAATATTTTTCACGAAATCTCTAGAATAAATAATTTCAGGATTGTACTGACTATTATCCGACATTTCTGAGATTTTTTTCCATTTTACTTGACTCCTAATTTGGCAGGTTATTTTGGAGTGAGTAATATATATATATATATATATATATATATATATATATATATATATATATATACGAGGATGTATTGATATCTAGTTAGCCTCGACCAGTTCCATGCATAAACAAAATATTCCGTTACCATAGCAGCGATCAATAACTTATTAGAAGTGTCAGTGTAAAGTTTGGCGTCAAAAAAATGAACCAGAGTTAGGTAATAAATTCAAAGAAAAAAGAAGTGCACCGAAATAGTGAAAATCGAAAAATTGGAGTATCGAACCATCATCAAGTATCTGATTTTAAAAGGGTTAAGAGGTAAGCAGATTTACGAAGGTATGCTTAATACCCTTTGTGATCAATGTCCTTCGTATGCGACCGTAAATATTGGACTGCAAGCTTCAAAAGAGGTAAATTTTCCATTGAAGATGATGACCGATCGGGAAGGCCAGTTTCTGTGTCAGTCCCCGAAAATATCGATGCAGTTCATGACATAATTTTATCACACTGTCGAATTGGGTTAAACGGATATCTGAAGCACTGACTATTCTATACGAACGCGTTCATCATATAGTTCGCGTAAATTGGGACACGAGAAATATTGCTGCAAAATGGATCCCCAAATGTTTGAATGTTGACCAAAAGTGTGCAAGGGTAGAAGCATCACGTTCAATCTGATTGCCATGGAGTAATCATGATTGATTTTTTGGATAAGGGTAGGACAATAACTGGAGATTACTATTCGACTTTACTGATCACTCTACGGGAAAAAATTAAGGAGAAAAGACGCGGAAAGCTATCCAAAAGTTGTTTTGTTTTTGCAGGACAACGCCCCTGCCCACAAATCTCATGTTGCCATGAAAAAAATTCGTGATTTAGTGTTTACTTTAGTGAATTACTAGAACAACCCTCTTATTCACCAGATTTGGCTCCGACCGACTATTATCTCTTTCAAGGAGGAGGTAATAAAAGATGTAGAGGTCTGGTTTAGAGAGCAAGAAGAAACATTTTTTGAAAGGTCTAGAGACGTTGCAGGTTCGCTGTAATAAATGTATCCAATTAAGAGGAGAATATGTTGACTTATAAAATATGTTGCATCTAATGCATCTAAATGGTCTTGATTTTAGGTCCCTTCTGCTTTAATTTGAGTTAGTTTTTTTTGATAGTTTTTAAGAGAAAGATAAATTTTGACGTTTTGACTTTTCTTTAAGTCTCTATCAAAATATTTTGATAAACATAGATCAAATAGTAGACCGTATTTGCCATATAGCTAGAGACAAATTCTTTCATACATTAATTCGCGATACTTTTCTTTCTTGCAATCGATTTTAACGGTATTTCGATAGTCGTTAACATACCTGATTTCGACGTGACTTTCGTATTTAAAGTTGAGCATCACAGATTAAGTAGATACATGTATTGAATTCATAGTATACGATAAAACAAACTAGGATGTTTCTTGTAAACATGTGAATTATCGATTATTGTTCTTGTCATTATTTACCTAGTTACAAAATAGAATTATAATGTTTCATTAAAATTAGAACCTTAAGTAAGGTATATTCATTAATATGAAGTATTTTGAATCAGAAGCAATGTTTCAAAATAATTTATGTAAAAAAAATACTGCATCAGAGCTGAGCAAATATATAAGAGAAAAGAACAAACAGTATGAAGATATATTTCAATATAGAGAAAATGAAGCAATTAATAAATAGTAATAGTAATTAACAAACTATAACGGTCTTTCTGAAAAATTCTACTGTTTACCAAAAATTTTGACTAAATCTTGTGAATATAACAATGATTACCATATCAAAGACTCCTTTAAAATCAAAGAAACTTTTAATGATATGGTATTACCACCGAATTATGTATTTTTAGGATTTGATGTAATCCTAAATCCCTATTTAGTAAAGTCCACTTAAATATATGCCTTACAGCTTTACAATATAAATGGAATGATATAAGCTAAAATTGCAAATTCCACTCTATTAGAACTAACAACATTCATTTTCAAAAATATGTATTTCTCTTATAATAAAAAAAATTATCAACCAATCTTTGGAACACCAATCGGGTCTTCACTATTCATATCACCCACGTAATACTAAGATTAATTCAATCAAACATATAAAAGATAGAGTCCTCAAAATTTCTGATCCAATTTTTTATAAAAATAACCTTACAAAACTTTACAAACTTTATTATGAAAACTCTTTTGATACGAATTCTTTATAACACATTTGACACTGACTTTAATATTGAACCATTATCACCTTCAAACATCACTTTTGACATCTTTACATCTTTACCATATATACAATAAGTTATTTCTAAACTTTCTGGAATCTTCAAACACTTCAATATTAGGATAGCGTACAGTCAAATTCTTAATATTCAATCTATTGCCACTAAAATAAAAATAAAACATCAACAAATAGATTGCCTAGCATAGTATATTCCTTGTTTTAATTGTGACAAGAAGCACATTGGTCGGTCGATGATGTCACTGACCAATCTTATAACCTCCCACAAGAGTGATAGCAAATTATATCCTGACAGGTGTATATTAGCGAAGGATATAATGAATTGAACAAAAAATGTCTATTTTTAGGAACAAAATATATTGCACAAAATGATCAATGCATCAATAAGAATATTTTTCAGATTTTGTGTGTGTGCGTGAAAGAAAATGTCTTGGAAGAAAGTCCATCAGTCACAGAATTTTTCAATGAGACAAATTATAAGGCATTTATAATGCATACGATCTATTAGTATCACTACTCGATCTATATAAACAATATCCATAGTGTATAACTGATCTAACATAAGCCCTGTAAAACATAATAGCAATAGAAGGGGCTGCGCACCATCGGTGGTTTCTAACATATTTTAAGAGACTATACCCTTTTTTTATTCATTTATACGTTATATGTTTGGACCATAGTAATTTAGTATCTAGTATGATACCGACAATATTTGCCCATACAGAGTTAGGCTTTTCGAGATGCGAAGTCGATGTCTGGTGAAAAACATAATTGAGCATTTTTCAGTTGAGAGGGTCATACCAGTTTCTTTAGTCCACTTTAATAAAGATTACATCATATTTTCCAAGATCTATATCTATGTCTATGTAAATCGGCAGAATATATATTATATAATAGAAAACTTAATACAGATCCTTGGAGGCAATCCGCGATATACAATTCTGGGACCGTGTAAAACATTTTTATCATCTTTTATGTAACGTGTACGCGAATAATATAGTTGTCTTACACTCTGAGCAGTCCTTTCACTAAAACCAACGTCTACTTTTTTGTAGATTAATATCCACGCAATCATAAGCACCTTTCATATTTAGAAAGAAGCACACAAGATATTTTTTTTAGAAAATGTGATTTGTATATCGTTTACTAAGTTAGTTATTGCATCTAATGTGCTATAGCCCCTTCTAAATCCGTACTGTGTGCAGGATAAAATTGTATTTTGTTCCAAGTGCCATTTCAGCCTTGTTTTGATCATCCTTTCAAAAGTTTGTATTATACAAGAAACTAGAGGTTTAGATCGATACGACGTAAATAAATTCCGTTTCTTTTGTGGTTTTATTATAAGACAGATGGTTACTTGTTTCAGCTGTTCAAGGTACTATCCTTTTACCCACCAATCGTTAAAACTTTGTGGTAAAATTTTTTTCGCAGGTAAAGGCTTATTTCTGATAATATCATATGTTATATTATCATTACCCGGAGCTGTAGATTCTGTGGATTTGATTGCAATCTTCAGTTCTATGATATCAAATGGTTTATCGATGGGAAGATTGCTAGAAGATACTAGAAGATACTAGAAGAGACTAGGGTTCTCAGTTGGTTCTTACACTATATTTAACTTATGAGGCTTTCTGGTATTAGCTGTTTTTTCATAGTTGAGTTTTTGCTTGCTTTTGTTTGAATAATTGTTTGCTTCTAGCTACCATATTCCCCAATTGGTTTTGTACATTTGATAAGCATTTTTCTGTTTGTTTATAGTTTGAGCACAATCATTGTCCCACCAAAGGGGTTTTGACTCTTTTTTAAGACCACCAGTATGACACTCCATACATTGGGATGCTGCTTTGTTTATTATTTCTATTGAAGACTTCAACGAGTTTATATCGTTACTTTGAATGTCGTTTACTATGTATTCTTGGAAACACTTCCAATCAGCAGAGGACTCTACCCATTTTCTTGATGGTAATAGAGGTGATAGAACATATTGTCAGATCATCTAACACATTCCATTCTGTGTAACCCATCAGACTTGATGAAACTATTGTGAGGTCTATTGGCGAAGGTCGTTCATTTGACCTATCAACTTTTCTTAGCGAGCCATCGTTTAAGATAATTAAATCTGTTTCATCTTTAGCGTCTGTCAATCTGTTACCTTGTGTATTATTGAGTGAAGATCCCCAATAACTATGATGACAGTTGAAATTATTACATACAGAACATCGAATCTGAATATGTTCCGAATCTTTTGAAGTCGCTTGTACACAAAGTATAGATATATTGAGATCATTTAGGTATACTCCACAAATTTCTATTTTAGAGTTGAAGTTTTTACTGAGCACTATTTCCGAAAAGGACAAGTAGTCTCGGATGAGAAGACCAACACCACCAAATCCATCAGTCCTGTTAACGTGTAAAAAGTTGTACCCGCCCACTTGAAATACTTTATTTGGTAATAACCAAGTTTTATTGAGAGCTCAAATTCAATAGTTGAGCTCTCTAAATAGGCTAGATTTATTTTTTAATATTGAATTATAACTCCATTATATTATTTACCATTCTAACAGAATTCATCATCGTTAAGATCATGTAAAGAGTTTATAATAGTTTTAATTTCTTTCTGAGTTTCTTGAAAAATATTCCAGTTTGGAATAGTTGATTGAATGTTTTCATAATTTGTCCAAACATGAATGGAATTTTCTGTAAGATTTCGATTTCTAGCTTTTCTTTGTATAACTGAAAATCTTCCTTATGGGGGTTAGGCAAGACAGAGCTGCTAGTTGTAGTTTGGGATTTGAAGGTAGGAGGTTTGTTAACTGAAGGGGAGAAATAGCTTTGCGTTTTTTGGGAGGTTGTGTCTGTGGACGAGTCACCCAATTTTTATTACCTGGGATATTTACACTATCATTACCGTCATTTAGATATGGAAAGTTGGTGAGGTTGTTTAATAGATTGTATATATTGTTCTTCTTTAAATGATATATTTTATTCATACATGTTTTTTTAAATCTTTAGTTGGTGCTGGTAATTAGGACATTCTTTTGACACAGATTTGTGACCGTTTTGTTCTCAGTATATATAAAATTCCTCACTTTTACATTCTATACCGTCTTCAACATTATGTATTTGTACACATTTTATACATTTCTCTGTGGTACTTTTGCAGAAGTTCTTAGTATGTCCATAGCAAATGCATTTGTAGTACTGCACTTCAGGATAAGAATATGGTTCTACTATAAACAAAGCTAAATCAATTTTGACAAAAATGTGACAATCAACATTTGTCTGGGTACGTACTGTATCTCTCTATCGGAATCAATAATTTTGCGTTTCATTCTTTTAAAGCCTACGACTTTTTTTTCGCTTTCAATTTTTCTAAGATATATTTTTCGTTCAAAAATATGATTTGTGATTGAAGAAGATCGGGATATAAGCTATCAATTTGTTGCTCTTCATTATTTCGTGACCTATAATTAAATTTGCAGTATTATAGTTCTTTAAAATAATGTTCACTTTATTTTTACCGATTAGCTTGATATCTACTATATCTTCGTTAAAATTTTTTTCCTTAAAAAGGTAATGACCTATCATAACTGCAAATATACTAATATTGGTTTCTGTAGGTTCAAAAATAACATAAAACGGTCCGATATCGCTTGAAGAATATTTATTACTTAAATAGTACTTGTTCATTTTGTTAGGAGACTCATGTTGAGATGGGGGCCCTCGCCTGTCTGACTTGTCAGTCATATTAATATAAAGTTATTAACTTATCCAATACCAAAGATGTTATTAATAAATATTACCACTAGTAGAAGCTAGTTTACTGTACTATTTAAAGATAAGGCACACCACACAAATTGATTATTCTATTCGAAGGTTCGAAAGGTACTGGGGGTACATCAAAAGGTAGATTTAAAAAAAAAAACAAATTCTATGGATTATTCAACGCCATTGACAACTAACAAACTTCACCTAACTTATGAAATTCAACTCCTCTGATAATGACCTAACTTATAAAATTCAATGGCATTCATAATCGAACCAATAAATATGAAGCTCCATTCATAATGATCCAGCCTATAAAAATTTAATGTTATTCATAAACTAACCAATAGATATTCAACATCATTCACAACTACCTTATCTTATCCAACTCATAAAAATTCAACGTCATTCATAATCTAACAACTAACAACTAACAACTAAGATTTCGATAGTAACCAGAATCAATATTTTTATCAAACGTCATTTTTAAACCCATGAATTTACTGTTTTTACAAGAATTAACAGAATTTGAAAACGTCGTAAATCTTACTTATTGCAAGTAAATTTTATTATTGTTATACATTTATACATATTTTTTATATTGTACGAGACAATAATTTCGGCACCAGACGATGAATACATAAGTATTGGAAACCTCGGAAAATATATTGAAGTTAGTCCACTTTGGTGTTTTCTTGCCACGTTCCCAATAAAAACTAACTAATATATTTTCCGAGCTTTCAAATACTTATGTATTCATCATAGTCTGGGACTGAAATTATGGTCAAATATAATATAAGAAATATGTATAAAAAATAATAAAATTTCTACTTGCAATAATTAATTGAGATTTAATTATTGTAAGTAGAATACATAAGTATTCTTTGGAATTTCATTGCCATATGAGAAATTAATATTAAGGATTTGACTTATATGCTAAAATTTAATGATCTTCGTTTCCATTACATATTCTGCTAAGATCGGGTATATTGAAGACCTCATTGGTGTTCCAAAGATTGGTTGCTAATTCTTATTATTATGAGAAAAATATGTATTTATAAAATGTAACTAAATGTTCTTGATTTTAGGTCTCTTTTGGGAAGGATAAAAAGATACTACAATAAATTAAAACAGAAACGAAACATCAAGACAAACATTTTATTTACCATATGTACAAGGATATAATATGTTATCCAATTGTTTCACTAAATTAAAATCTAAAACATCAAAAACAAAAAAAAGAATATTATATATCATGTGTCTGTCTACAGACCTCTCAATATTTAAAAAATAGACTAAAAGGTCATTAATAGGATAAAAAAATCAAGAAATACAAAAAAAACATAAATTCAATTATAAAGGTTCAAAACTTCATTACATTCATTCACAAATTTGAGAGCGAAATCGTGAGTATTAAACAAAATAAAATTCCGAAATATGTGACATACTCTATGAAATTCTTTATTTCGCGCATTATATAATTATATGAAGTGGAATAGAAAAATAATGTTTCAAGGATATTGAGTCGTTGACTCCTAGACGTGCCGGCAGTGTTGCCATTTACCACAATACGTAGTGATTTTAACAACCAGTGGGGGTATTACACTTTCAAGTCAACGGAATTATTTATTGTTATTTTTTTGTAATATATATGATGTTCAGAACGGAAATTTTAAACTATAATAGATTTAAATTGATTTGAATGTTACACTAGAATGTATAATAGTATATGACAATATTGCTATCAGAATAAATTTTAAACACTCTAAATCCTACGTGCGACTTAGAAAGCTGAAATAGTTTGCTTATACTTTTTGAGCATGAGTTCCATCTCAAACTTTTCATTGGAATATACATTTTGTTAGTGTGTAAGTGGAAATTTATTGTTCAGCGTGTTTCTTAAACGATCTGTAAAAAAAAACAAATTTTCCCAACTTCATACACTGAAACAAAAACAAAAGAGAATTGACAAAGTTTACCAAATCTCAATTAATTATTGCAAGTAAAATATTGTACTTGATCTTAATATCATTCCCAGACGATGAATACACAAGTATTCTAAAGTTTGGAAAATATATTAAAGTTGGTCTACTTTGGTGTTTCAATGCCACGTTCCCAGTACTTAATAAGAAAACGCTCATAATATAGCTAGCAACGACTTCGTTACATTTCATATAAATCATACATTAATTGAAACGAAGTCTGCGAGCTAGATTAAGGGCGTTTTCTTATTGGGAATGCGGCAAGGAAACACCAAAGTGGACTAATATATTTTCCGAGCTTTCGAATACTTATTGTACTCACCGTCTAGGACTGAAATTATGATCAAGTACGATATAAGAAATATGTATAAATGTATAACAATAATAAAATTTTACTTACAATAATTAATTGAGTTTTGTGGTGGCTTTAAGTTGTTAAAATTCTTGTTAAAATTTCAATTTCATAGGATTCAAAATTCAATATTCAAAGTGACGTTGATAGAAATATTGTTTAAATGAAATATTAATTCTGGTTACTATAGGAATTAGTTAGATTTTGAATGACGTTGAATTTTTATAGGTTAGATAAGTTGTTCACATTAGATAACGATAATTTGTGAAATCAAGTAGAATTTTTATACTATCTTCCTCTAATAACTATTATGATGATCTAACTGACAAGTGTTCAGCAGTTCACTTAACTATGATATGGTATACTGGATCCTTAATGAGTCTTGCACATTTAATCATTCTTTTAAAGTCCTTTAATTACTATATTCCGAAATTTTCAGTTTAATTTTCTGGCCACTACTTGCACACTCGAATTTTGATATTTTGGTTTATCGATTACTAATAATACTTACGAATCCTTTTGCTTAATTTCTTAATCTGGTTTTTGTTTCGTTAACTAGTTTTCCGACTAGTATCTATACTCCTGGACTATCTTTGTTGTCTTTTCTCGTTTTCATAGTTTTTCTAATGATTGTTACTTTTTTTAATTATGTTTCTCTTTTTACGGTGTCTTTTTTTATAATGTCTTTTTTCTTATTAATAAAATTATAAGGTTATAAAAATTGAAAATGTAAGATTGAACATTAGTCTATATTTTTTGTTGCTTTTTCCAAGGAGGACCGGATTAGTTAGGAATAGGGGGTTTCAGATAGTTTGATATTGGTTAGGTAAGGTTATAGGGTTACTGGAAGTTATTGGAGATTGGAGAGACAGAATTATTGGTATAAGACAAACGATTTATCAGAGGATCAACTTGATTATCAGGTTGTACTGAAATTTTTGCACAGTATGACATGAGAAGAAGTTGTCATCTCAGTCATAGGGGAGGTTCATTGGATTCACGAAAGAAGCTTTCAGAAGGACTGGATTTAAACAAAGCAAATTCTTAGACCTGTTTCATGATTTGTACACTTGTAGAATGGTTTTTTCATTAGATCTCCATTGTAGGTGAGCCAATGTTTTTAAAATATTTGTCCGTATCACACAATTCTTTTTTATTTTTATAGAGTTACACACAGATATACAACTTTATTCGAGGGAGTATCTTAGATCTTGATGCTCTACTGAATTTAATAATTTTTGATTTGGCGGCTGAGAAGTGACAACCAGTTAAAAGGGATTCATGATTAAGTTAATTCACCGCTTCCGGAATGGTTTGGTTATTTTCACCGGTGCAAAAGATGATTAGATCATCTGTGTATGCGGATATCTGAATAGGAGGTCTACTTGAAGAGCGTATCATGTCATTGATGGCTATTATGGAGAGCGTTAAACTCAAGACTGATCCTTGGGTAGTGTTTTGAGTAAAATGTTAAATATTTTTGATTTTGACAGGGTATCAACGGCACTATCAATATCGAATGCAATAGCTACAACATTCTGTTTTTTGAGGAGAGAGTCTGCAATGAATATCTGTGGATAGACAAGATTGTCCATAGTAATGCGGTGTGGTCTGAATTCCGACTGAACTGGATAATTATTTTATGTTTTTCTAAGTACCAATGTATTTTTTTATCAATCATCTTTCATATTAATTTACACATTGTACATGGTGAAGATATTGGACGATATGAGTTGAGATCTATTGGGGGTTTATATGGTTTTATCATGGGAATTAATATCGAGTTTCGCCATTGCGCTGGGAAATGTTGTTAATATAGATGGTGTTATATAATTCCAATAAATAAATAAAAGATATCGGTGATAGATATTTTAGAAAAATAAACGGCAGAGTTTTTACAGCAAGAGTCCGTAAATTAGTTCTTGGAAAAAAATGGAAGATTCACGAATTCAAGATCAGATATGACAAGGCTCTTCAAAATGAGTAGCTATTGAATTTAAGATTTTCAGATTGTCAGTAACAATATTACCATTAAGTATAAGCGCTGAAATTTTATTCTGTTATTAATGTTTCTAAATGATCCTGATTTTAGGTCTCTTCTGCTTTGAAATTATTTTTTGATAATTTATTGAAAGAAAGTTGAAAATTGACGTTTCGATTTATTTCTTTTTAAGAATATTATACTCACACTAACAATTTGTATATTTATATTAATCAATAGATCATATACATCATGAATATCAAAATAAGAATAAAATCAAAATCGAAATTTATTCTAGTATAAGGCACTTAATATATAATATTACTTCATTTATTATTTGGTGTTTTAGATTAGTCATAAAGGACATAATACATTCTCCAAACAATATACTAAATCAAAATCTAAAACACCAAATAACAAATGAAGTAATATTATATAGTAAGTGCCTTATACTAGAATAAATTTCTATTTTGATTTTATTCTTATTTTGATATTCATGATGTAGGTGATCTATTGATTAATATAATATAAATATACAAATTGTCAGTGTAAATATCATATAGTTGGAACGTCAATTTTTATATTTATAAATTGTAAAGTGCGGTTTTTTATAGGGAACGTGGCAAGGAAACACCAAAGTAGACTAACTTCAATATATTTTCCGAGCTTTCCAATATTTATGTATTCATCGTCTGGGACTGAAATTATGGTAAAAGTACAATATAACAGTATTTATGAATGTATAACAATAATAAAATTTACGGCGGTTTTGAATTGTAAAAAAATTGAATTCATTGATTTCAAAAATGACGTATAATAAAAATATTGATTCTGGTTACTATAGAAGTCGTTATTAATTTTAATTTGTTACATTATGAATAAAATTGAATTTTTATAGGCTAAGTCGTTATTAATGGAGCTGAATATTTATTGCATATATGCATAGATATTACAATACGGTTATTTAAATCAGTTTTTTTATTGATATTATGATATTCATAATTCATCCTCTGTCCTCCAATGGTAGACATGTGTCGCTAATAAATTTCATATACTATGTTTGGTTGGTGTTTTATCTTTTATTTTAGAAAAAATGTATTAAATATTCAGAGTTGTGTTATTTAAACATTCCAGAAAGTTTCGGAGTAACTGATTTTATATATGGTGAATGTGTATAAATATTTGAGAAAAAAAGAACCGTAATTGACTTTTGAAGATGATATCGATTCAATGTTGAAGTCAAATGCGTTATAAAGGAATCGTTTCAAAAGATATAACGAATATAAGTTTTCATAAAAAAGTTTGTTAACTATTTTAGGATGTTCTGGGGGCAAATTGGATTGGACATTTTGAGGACTCTATTTTTCATCTCTTTGATTAAATTAATCTGAGTGTTACGTTGGTGATATGAATGATAATTGATATATCTTCCATTACGTATTAGTTACTCATACCAGTAAATTGAAATTTTATTATCTCCATTCCTTATAAATTTAGTATCAAGAAAAGGTAATGATTTTTCAGTATTCTCTTTTTCTATAGGGAATTGTGTATGAAGATATTGGAATGAAATAATAAATTATCAATTTCATTATATGGAAGGTATAAAATTATATCATCTACATAATTTTCAATGAAGAATAATTAAAGGATTAAACAGGCATTACAAAAGTCAAAATATAATCCATTACATAATCTGCTAATATAGGGGAGTATTTGTATGTGAATTGAAACAAATTATTTGCCAGCTAGATTATGAGCGTTTTCCTATTGGAAATGTGGTAAAACGTCTTCGTCAATTCGGACATTTCTATCTCACATATTTATACACCTTTACCATATATAGAATTCAACTTTTTGGAATATTCAAACAACACAATATAAAGATAGAGTACAGTCAAACCCTTAATATTCAATCTATTGTTTAACTAAAATAAAAGATAAAACACCAATCAATAAGGTTTAAATTGTGACAATAAGTACATTGGTCAGACGAAGAGGTCACTCCCCACCCTTCTCACAGAAGCTATAGCAAATTAGTTCGTGCCAGGTGTTCATTAGCGACAAATGTCTTTACCATGAAGAACATACTATGAATTATTTTAAGTAAATTTTATTATTCTCATACATTTAAACATATTTTTATATTATAGTTGACCATAATATTAGTTCCAGACGATAAATATATAAGTATTCGAAAGTTTGCGATATATTGAAAGTACACTTTGGTGCTTACTTCAATTTATTTGATTATGATAAATACCGATAAATACCGTCAAAAATGTTGTTTTTGATATAATTCATTTTTATTTAAACCATTTACCAGAAATAACATATTAAAGATTCAATTGGAGGTTAGTTAAATATTGATTGGAAAGGAAAAACAGAGATTATTATTTATAAGTATTTTCAAAGGGAGTCGTTTCGCAGCGTAGCGTTTACTCGAATATGTAAGTCCACTCGGACACTCTGAAATATTTTAGATGTCGATGATAAGAATCATTGGTTGCTTGTTTGTATTTGCAGGGCTGCAAGCTCTATTCAATACCTTGTATACTCAACAAGCGAGTCGGTCACCAAATATAAAATTTAGTTTTAGTTGGTTAGGATAGATTCTTTAGAATCGCTTGAATGAGCATATACACGAGTGAAATTTAGCGTTGTTCCTATCAATTTACACTTTATGCAAATCTTTTTATTCGTGAGGAATATATTAATTCGTATATAAAAAGAAATAAGGAATCTCCCAGAGATTTTTGATGGGCAATAATATGATTTCCGTTTATTGATAGGCATTCTTCTAATCAAACTAAATAAAGTTGATATTGCTAATGCTAATAAGTACATATAACCAATAATTTGCGATAAAACCAGGTTGAGTTTTTATTGTACAGAAATTACCTGAGGCTAAGGCTCAAATCAGGAGTTTCCGTTTTGTTCCACGAGGGTTACTGAACTTTAAAACCTTGAGAAAATGTGAAGATAGCGTTTGGGGGATTTGGGGTTTAGATGATTTTTCCTGGAAGGAATAATCCCCTGAATAATCGTGAGTTTCCTCTGGTGATGAAAAACTGATTGATCAGGAAATCAGAGAATAAATTGAATTCTCCATCTTCATGGATATTATAAACTGTAAGGATTATTGAATTAATAATGGATTCTGATGGTACAGTTTCCAGATCAGCTTAGGAGGGTTGATTTGTTATCTCTGGTTTCAAATTTATTCTTGAATAAATCATTTAGGCTTTGATACATGAATAAATTTCGGTTTATATGTGTCAAACTTATTATCGCAGATAATATTTAGGATTTTGCACTGTAGATAACGCAGCATTCGTCGCTTCACTTGCTACGGGTTTTTTCACGATTCTTATCCAATTTCCGTATACGTTGAATTTCTCCATTTACGTTTTTCTTCCAAATTCCATACCGCCGGCATCATTTTTTGTGACTTCCAAATATGTATTTGATGTTTAATTTCAAATATGTAAATATCATAGGAGCTTAATTAATCATTTTCGATTATTATTATATTATTGATAATTAATCATAACTTTTTTAAAAAGGTATTAATTTGTACTTATGCCCTTACTAGTGTTGATGGACGATAAAAAAAATGGATAAAATCATCGTTTTTCAATATTTTGTTATATGAATGTATAGTTACATAATTACATACTTCGAGTAAAATTTATAATTTTTATCACACCTCGTAGTCAAAACTTTTGAAATCTGTTGTATTTCAGTTTTCAAGCCATGCATAATTTTTAAGGAAGAACATTTTTTTTTCGTAATGTTAACAATAAGAAAGTTTCTCACATGGCACGAATTTGAGTAGACACAGTATTTTCATTATACTATGTTTAAAACCTAAAGGTTGGTTGTGGGAATCATGTGGATTTCACTTACAAAATAATATTTATACCTAATAAACCAATTATCTCAAAAAATTTCTTATGCAAGTGGTACGTCACTGGCACTAGAAGTCTTCGTTTTGGAACGTTCACTGAGTTCATTGGCCCAATCTGAATCGAAAAAAGCTCCAAGCAAAGGTATTAAAACCAGTTTCTACAATATAAAGAGCTTCATCATCATCTTAATCATCGTAAAGGTACGTCATGTCCGGCAACCCGTAGATAGATTAACATCTAGTTATAGTCGTATTCGCTGTGAGGTACTACTTGACTGAGTATATTAAATATTTTGCTTTACAAAATAAATTTTTTCGACGACTATTTATTTATAAGAAAATTCAATAAGAACTGAAAGGTTCCATCAGTTACATTTCAAAGAAATTAATTAAATATAATTTACATAAAGAAATTAACATAATATCATTTTCAGAAAGCTTCGACAGTTAATGTCAAG
Organism: Diorhabda elongata; assembly: GCA_026230145.1. NCBI lineage: Eukaryota > Metazoa > Arthropoda > Insecta > Coleoptera > Chrysomelidae > Diorhabda > Diorhabda elongata. The sequence continues at coordinate 23,299,533 of CM047933.1, read as the reverse complement.
CTTACCACAATGTTTACCCTACAACAACACCAACACTCATAATTACACTGTCTCACGCGCGTTTAGCGTTTAGCTAGGTTTAAAATCGAATGGTTTTCGTTATCTGTAATCTGGAGAATAATGTTAACCGTGTGAAGAAAACGGGCATAAGAAGATTCAATTTACAATCACGAATATACTCGTTGTGCATGGATATAATAAAGAATATTGACGCTTTAGTTACACAAAACCAACTAATTTCATAGTGTGTGTGTGTGTGTTATAAAGTTTTTCTTTTTAAAAATATTCAAAGAAAAACCTATTAATATCGTGTACAATTTTCATGAATTTTATAATTCTCAAATATTTCACATAAATGACAATGAAAATTTATCATTTCATACAACAAATATTACATAATGTATTTTGTGTACTGAAAATGAGTGCATCTATGTGGTCTTTTGAGCTTTTGACGAATAACAAACTGAGAAATTGGACTTTAAATAAAATTTGACTTTAATACATGTACCAGTCTCATAAAGATTCACCATTTTATGAATTGTTGACGGTAGGAAGTTAGGAATATAAAATTCTTCTTGTCAGGAATCTCTTACACTCAATGAGCACTTAAATCCTGTTTGAATTGCTTATTGTTGAGACTATTAGATGAGAGTATGCTCGGCGACATATCAAAATCTGGTAGACCAAACTAACCAAATATAAACTGATATAACCTAAACTTACCAAATTATGGGTTAAATTCTTATGTGGAAATTATTTTTATTTAAATAGGAATGGCCAAGTTTTAAAAACCTAGAAGAACTTTTTCTTAAATTCTTCAAAAATTATAATTATAAATGTTCCTAATATTTGATTTGCGCACCTTAATATCATCTAAAAAGCCCCTTATTTACGATAAATTTTTATTCTATTTTTATTTACTTGAGCCATCCAATTTTATGGAAGTGACATTTTGAGATATGTTAAACTATCATTTGAGTGTTGGGTTACACTTCTTATTACATACAATATTGCTCAATTCGACTAACTAATGTAATTTATTTGTTGTTAATCGTTTAAGTCATATAAAATTTAACAAAGTGAATTGTTGTCTCAGAGATACACTTCGCAAAATATGGTACTAATTATCTCGATTAATTAGTAATTCAAGTGAACCTTATGCCCAAAATTGACATAACATCACCAAAGAGAAAAATACATTATTTTGGTGGAGTATTTATAACGGTTTTGAACTGTTAAACCCCCATACACTGTGAGGAAAGTGAGAAACAAAAACCACCATGATACTAGAAATAAACAGTTACTGAGCACCGTGAAAGAAAAAAATCAGAAAAACATGTAGTACTTGAATACGTTAGTTAGAACATTAAGCCTACAACTTCAAATCTTGACTAGTCACAACTGTCACACACTGTAAAAATAAAACCCTCATGCCCATTTAATCAGCGAATATCGACAAACGAAAACAACATATAAACATAAACTTAACAACTGTCGAAATTTATACTATATATCAAATCAAAAACAAAACAGGTCCAGTATGCAATGATACACAACTTGGTAATTAAAAACTCACATTACGCCCCAATATCATAGCTATTATTAAATTTCTATGGAAATCTGTAAATCAATATTTTTTGTAAGCAATACAGCAAGCTGATTGATGAAGTATTTAACAGATTATGAAAAAACATTATACCCCTTGAGCAATACGGAGACTGTCATCACACAACTGATTAAATAATATGAGTATTCAATTCCTTGAAAGAATGTTTTCAGGAGAAAACAAATTTGTTAAGGCAACAATAGATATAAAAAAAAGCTTATGAATTTGATGGTTCGTGAGCTTAGTTTACAAACTAATAATTATGATTATGCCCAATTATTTGCATTGAGCTGAGCTCCTACAACAAACAGATTTTTTTTTATGAAAATAAATAAAAACTTCCGAGGGACAATTCTCCATTCAATTCGAAGAACCACGTGGTTCGGTTACTTGATAGTCATTACTTCATATATCGAATATCTTCGTAGATATTATTCCAGCAGACTTGCTTGGCTTTTTTTATAGCAATACTCACGTGTTTTTCTAGATTTTCAAATTTTTTTAACTTCTGGTTCATTTTATCTTGTAGTTATTTTTGTTTTTTATGTACATTCCTTTCTCAGGTGTGCGATTTTGTACAACCACCAATATACCTGGTTATCTTTGGGTGATTCTTTCATTAAGCATCGAAATCTTGTATATTTTATAGAGTATTTCATAAAAACGTTCTGGGTCTGATGTATTTACATTTGTTATAATGTGAGAGACTACTTCCTCATGCTCCATTAATCAGATTTTCCATTGAAATCGCCAATAGAATACTTTTTTCACATCGTTTATTTCTTTATTTAGGGAAGCATAGCAACCGTGAAGATATTTGTAACAATATACGTCAATATCAATTTCCCTATCAAACGTCTTTTGAAGCATATTTGTTTTTCATATCACGTGCTATGAGACTTATGTTAGGAGATTCTGTGAATGAAATAATTTGAAGTGAACTTAGAGCTGCTTTGGGAATTTTTGATAATAATAAAAATGTTTCATGATCAATACCTGCTATGACATTATTGAGCTGCGATTATTTCTCACTTTTTTGTGATATGTATTATTAACTAATACATTTTTGAGCAGGTATATATATTGGTTGTTGAATGAAATAACTGGGACGTTACTTTTGCCCGCCTTAGTGACAATTAATTCAAGATGGATTTTTAGTCTCTGCATTTTTCATAAATTAGATTGAAACAAGCAGGGTCGGATTAAGATTTATAAGGCCCGGGGCTAAAATAATGACGGGGCCCCCTTAAGGAATTCGGAAACCCGGAAAAACTCACAAAATAATATCAATACGTTAGATTTGTGGTATCAACACATGAAAAAATACAGAATGATTTCCAAATGACGGGGCCCTCTTGGACCTGGGGCCCGGGGCTATAGCCCCCCCCCCCAAGCTCCTAGCTTAATCCTGCCCTGGAAACAAGGGGTTTTGATATTTATAGAAGTGAAAAGTACCAACTGTCATCAATAACTTTTCAATCATAAAAGAAGTATTTTCTTGTTATCGTAGGATAAACGTTTCCACTAACCCTTATAATCCTATCATTTTGTGAATGTAAAAACAATTTCTCAAACAATTTGTCATCAACTCAAATTTAAACACTCCCTTCCGTATACCCGTTTTCAAATTTGTTTATATTTTTCACATACATAGGAACAAAATAATTATCGATGATAAAAAAAGATCCAAATAATTCAAGTGAAATTTATAATTCTATTTCATAAATTTCCACGTTACTAATGAAAAATTTAATTGAATGTCGGTACTCTCTTCAACTTAGATTAAGAAATTATTCCGTGTGGTTGGAAATGAATTTTTATATTGTCGATCTTGTTGTGAGTGATCTCTCGATTGATATAATTATGTGAATAGTCAATGTCAAATCATATTTTGGTATAAATCAGACGTTAAAGTTATCGTTTTCAGAGATTGAGTTGACTTTCAGTCTCTGAAGACGATAATTGGTTATCGCAACGCGCGTCAGTGTAATTGAGAGTGTCGATGTAGTGGTAGTGTAAACCATGTATTTAGTATGAATATCGCCAACGGTTCCAGAAATTCCAACTTGATTAACTAAATATTTACGTGTTAAAATCAGTTGAGTTCATATAATATAAATCCAAAACCATTACCCCCTAGAAACTCAACTATTCCTAAACCAATCTCAATGAGCATATCAAGTACACAAGTACCAGAAATTGGAATCTGAATAACATTTCACATGTAAACAAAATGATCAAGTATTCATTGAGAATACTAATTACGATAAAACTACTTTTCACAAGTCAAATCCCATCAAAGAGATGGAAAATAATAATTTTTCAGATAAAACATATATACGAGTAGTTATTAAAATCCACCATTAAATCTCCTCGAAGATACTGACTGAAGAAAATAATTTTAAATCCTGTAATTGCTTTCCAATATTTGAAAAATAATTGTGAAAAATGAACCTTAAGCTTAATTTTTCAAAACCATTCTTAAGAATATTCTGTCACTGTTTTTGCTATGCACTTATGAACTAATTATTACCTATTACTGTTACCTATAATTTTGTTACTCAATGTGGTTTTCTTCTGTATATTGAAATTTCATTTCATTTGTTTCATCTTCATCATTATTAGATAATTTCAAACTTTAAAAAGTACATATTGATATTCAAAAATTCTGTATTACCTATTGAATATCATCAATAAATCAATCCAATTCAATTCAGTTACATTCGCATTCAATAAACTCCATTCGCGTACCTATTGAAGAAAAAAGAAGAAATTTAGGAGCAAATGCTACTGCTCTAGAGGATAAATACAAACAAAAGAATTATTTAATTTAGCAAAATACGTTTAAGTACATACAAGATTAGAAAGTCCTGATGATGAAAATTAATCCAGGAGCGGTTACGTTGTTAGAAAAAAACTAACCTACAATCATTAACGTATTAACGCGACCAAATACGCCAGCGCGAAATATCGAGAAGTGAGTTGTGTTATTTCTTCATAACATTATTATTCGTTTTTTTCCATATATCTTCCTTACGTTGGATTTTGTTTTGCAGAGTATGGATCCTATCACCGAAGAGCAACTTTTCAAATTATTCTATGATATTCCTAGAGGAAGAAGCAGAAGAAAGACATTGACGAAGCTCCTTCAGATCATGTAAATGAAAATACCGAAAGTGAACAGTCGAATTAGAAAATTTAAATGTTGCAAAATATGGCTGGTAGAGTACCAATAATGGTTGGTAAAAATGGAATGGAATGACTAAAACATAGGCCATATGGGATAAAATTGAAAAAGCACAAGCAAATATTATAACAAATAGACCTTTTCCAAGCACATTACAAAATTTCATATTCTGATTTTTTTTTTAATTCTCTGTTTTATATTTTCTAATAAAGAATGTAATATAATTATTCAACTACCGTAATAAATTTTTGCCTTCATATATATTCATAAGTTAATAAAAAATAATAATAATCGGATTTTTTTATTGTTGGAAAAAATCTAATACGCGACTACATATGTAACACGAAATAACGCGACCGCTGCCGGGTTAACAGGAACCCCACACATTAATATAGAGCGAGCGATAGAGGTAATGAAGTATGCATAATGTGAGTACCGAATTTCGCCAACAAGAAAAAATTTTTTTTATCAATGAGTATAAATGTACTTAAAGTAGATAAAAAATCACCTTTTTATTTTGACATTTGTTATTGATGAATCTACATAATGAAATACAGAACTAATCTCATTTTTTTGCAATTAAAAGACATTGTGCCACAATTTGCAGTACATTTACATAGTGGAATTAATGACTCTGGTAAAGACAGTTTCGTCATTTGCCTTGCACCATGGAAGCCCATAATAAATGCAAAGCAACTCAAGCGCATATCACTCTCATCAAATTGAAATTGAAACCTATATTTTGAGATATCAATATAAATCTGAATTCATCAGCAGGTAATTTTTCTTTGAAAATAAATAAGGGCAAACAGATTCTAACTGTTTGAATTGCTCATTATGTAGGTCAAACGTTCCCAGAGGCATGAGAGTTGTTTGTACAATATCTTCAGACGCAGCTTTTAACCATTGAATTTTACTACCAAATTTACCACCAGTGGCGCAATCACTCACAGCATGTAATACTGGCAAAATATTGCATATGTTTTCATCCAGTGATTCAGCAGCCAAATGGTATTCTAGAAAACATTTCTTTGTGTGAAAAACGTCAAACCATAGTCCGAAACACCGAATATTTTCTAAGTACTTCCAACCAAGACAAATACATCTGTATCATCTTTGATTATGTTAAAATGAGCAGATTAAATCCTTCATGCGTGAAATATGGGGACCAACATTCAGCTTATAAATGGTTTGATTGTAATTCAAGTACCTCGAAAAATTAAAGATCCTCGCAGCTTGAAACATTTGTTTGGATCATCAAATCCCCTACAAATAAACATCTCGCAGTCTTCTTTTACTTGTGAATATTCGAAGCATTAGCGCAAAGAAATCGAACAGGCTGCAATTTATTATGAGCGTTAGTGGGAAAAGCTTTACAATAAGTAGGAATATTTTTTAATTGGTTGGATATTATGATAATATGATTTCTTAATCAAAGATTTGAATTTCAGCGAGAAGTTGTGATTTTAGTGACTTCCTGTAAAATCCGTCATTGTCAAATAGATACTTACAGTATTTCAATACTTCATACGATGCCAATATCCTTGTTTTAGTCCACGTTAAGAAGCCATCATGAATGATTTTTTGAAATTGTTGTGTCTGTTACGTCTTGAAATTTTTTGTTGGAAGCATTTTTGTTTGATTTCGAAGGAGTGTCCTTAAAGTTGACAAATTTAGTTTTTTGTATAGGGTCTGATAATTTCTTAGTTTTCTGGAGAAATCTTCCATTTCCGTATGTAGTTAATAGAGCCTCCCTATTTTCTTTAACATTAAGTAAGCATCGCGAAGTTAATTCTTCCGCAAGTTCAGCACTGACAATATTGCATTCCCTATTAATAGTAAATGAACAACAACTTTTGAAACCCTTAATTGTACTTTCAATTTCGTTTTTTATTAGTAGTTATTTTCGATTGCGTCCATTCATTAAGACTATTAATGTCACGCTCTTTGCTTTGCTTGTTCATTTTTAGTGATACCACTTAAGCTTACAACTGCAGAAGATCATTTCTGAGACTGTTCTAGTGCTAAGTCGCAGCCAACTGCATTGAATGTTACTGCAGTTATATTACCTGCAGATCATGTACGACGTCTGTAGGTAATTTAAACATATTTTGTAAATAAATGGTCCCCCCACGAATATAATTTTGGGTGATTCATAGAAAAAATAATGTAAAAATTGATGAGTAGACAATAAATGTAATTCATATTTACTACCTCTGTCAACTATAATTGAATTTAAAAGAATTATTTCAAATATTTGAAGAGTTCGTTTTCAGTACTCATATGATTTAAAAATTTAGAAAATTGGGAAGAAATGTTTCAATTGTGATTTTATGCTGGTTAAATTTACCGCTTAAGCCGATACGAACCTTCTCTACAGTTCTTTTAATTCTTGAAGACAAATATTCATACATAAGTTTATGTGCTCTAATACGTCTGTTATATTGAGCAGCCTTAAAAATTGATGCAAAGTACTTTCCCCATAAACATTGGCTTGTACAAGAATGCTGCCTACTCACTCCCTTCTATATATTGGCTCAAACATCGTGAGACATTTTTTTGTAGATGAAATGTTCCAATTTCAATATTAATCCCTGGAATACTTGACTATTTATTGAAATTTTTTGATATCAGGTGAATTAACATGTTGCTTGAAAGAACAGCTATATTTTTATTAAACGATGGAGACAATTTAACAAAATTTTTTATGGTAGTGTAAATAACATTTTCTGAAGTCGGTGGCTGAAGAATCGCAGGACTAAATCCAATTATAGATATAGGAGAATTCTCACATGATAGGAATTTTTGGAATAAAGTCCATCCTGGTATCGAGCTCTTCAACAGTAGATAAAAGTTGTTCAATGATTGATCGCATTATAATCTACATAAAACTCAGAGCAAACTATCAAATTGTGAGTAATTGTTAGTGAAAGTCAGTATACAGGTGATGTAGACTTGCTTTGAAATAATGAATTCCTTGAAAATTTAACGCCTTCAAGTCGTACTCAAACTGTTCAGTTATATGTTTCAATTTAACGAGATTATGTTTCTTTATTGAAGTTGTTGTTGTGACTGGCACTATTACGAAATAACTATGATTTTTTCACTATATTCTTAGGAATAAGTAATTTTTTCGCATCTTCTCACGCAATCGAAATTATTAATTCTAAATTAAGCTTTTGTAATTTTTTGAAGCTAATGCAATGCCCAAAATTATTCAATATACTTATCAGCTGTTTTCATCTAGTTTAGTGATGATTTGATTTAGCTAAACCTATATGTTTTGGTGTCTGCTTCTCAGTAACTATAAAAAATATGTTTTCACCAAATTTATCGATAAGTAGTTATTTCACTGCACCTCAATGTTCGTAAGTACAGTGACTCGTTTAGCCAATTGCACTTCAAAAGAATTTGTTGGTAACTCGTCTTTAATTTCATCAATTATTTTGTCATATGCATCGATAAGTATTTCTTTAGAGATCTGATTTGTAGGTCGTCTGGTTGGCACCCGAAAACTTCTTGGTAATGTTGAATAATCAAGGTATCACAAACATAGTTACCTAACCTTACCGCAAATAAATCTTCAGGCCGTTGACAAGTACTAAGTTCAGTGAGAACATGGTTATGGCTGCTGAAATTTCGGAGCATAAATGTAGTTGCTTATCTTAGTTTCTTGTTACCTTCTTACAAACGAGACAAACGAGGTTATGGAGTAAGCTTCTCCACGTTTGCTTTGGAAGTTGAAGCAGACACTTCTTCTTTATATAACGTAATTCTCGACGCCTTATTTTCTCCTCCCTAATATAAGTGGTACCATAAAAATTCTTGTTCTATGGAGTCTGGATCATATAGTTCATATAGAAAACTTCTCACTAATGCTGTCTTTTCTTCTAATTGTTGCTTCTTTAATATTAAGCAGCGTTCTTGACCTTGGTTTTTCCACTAAATCACTTGAATCATCGCAAAATAAGCGAAATTGTTCGTTAGGTTTTTTTGTTTTCAAATTAACTAACCAACACTAAGAATTTAGGGAAATATTATTATTTTATATGTATCTACAAAAACACGATTTAACGAAGCAACTTCTTTACGTGAATATCTGTAGAAACACACCAGGGCCTGTGCACTGGAATAGGAGTTCAGGACGATTTTCAACGCCATCTATGTTATCGGTTTACATCTAAAAGCTTACTTTCTGGTGTTTTATTTTTGAGTTACAATCATGTATCGAGAAACAACCTAAGATTATTGAATGAACAACGTTCATCTTGCAAAGGTGTTTGATATTGTTCGTTTATTAGCTATTTGCATTTGTCTTGTTTACTTACTAGGATGCACGAATAAGCAAGCGATAAAGTGAGAGTAATAATTTACTATTTATCAACATAAAAATATTTAAATTGAAATCAAGTTCATATCTCTTTTCTTCCCAACTTCGTTAATTTGTATTTAGGAAATCATTTTGTTGAATGGTTAAATATGTTTAATGATTTTATCCTTATTCTACTTTTTTATAGATATTCCATTCCGAATGAAGACGTTTGCAGAATTTGATTGCAAAGAATAAATAACACCAAGTTGGTGCGTGCAGATACAGAATTATCATCACATAGAATAATGTGGTATTCATTTTGAACCAGTTTGTAGAAACCCCAATGGCAGGTTAAAAAAAGTTTCACTGCCAACTCTACATTTACCTGGTAAGTACTTATATTTACTGTGACAATAAATCTCTTATGAATCATAGTGAAAAGTTATGCAGAGGAAAAGAATTGTCATTTTTGTTTGGAGGTTAGGGATCTACTAATGCTAGCGCTGTTAATAAACTGTTGGATGATACAAAAGCATACCGTATCAGGAATAATATAGATTATAGATAATAAATTTCAGGGGTATTTAATAGATGGAGAAGAAATAGTCCATTTGTTTGATTATCCTCATTTATTTAAATGTTTGAGAAATGGATTAATAAATAAAAATATACAATTTTTTCAAAATGGGGTTTCAAAAGTAGCTTCTTACGAACACATTATAAAATTATATAGTATGGATAAACAAATTTTTCAGTAGCTTCCCCAAATTAACAAATCAACATATTTTTAAAGACAAAGTTAAGAAGATGAAGATGGAAAATTGTACGCAAGTATTTAGTCGGACAACGAGAATGAAAACTCGTGCAGATATCAACAATAAGTTGCTGTCAGAATCTCGCTTTTACAACTGAAACTGCAGATTTATTATTGTTTTTGGACATGTTGTTCGACAGCCTTAATGGAAATCTGTTAAATCCTCCTTTAGGGAAAGAATTGAGGGGAGTTACCACTGCCACATCCAAACATTTAGGTACTTGGCTCAATGCACTGCCAGTTCATGTATAAAACCATCAATTAAGAAACTACCATTCACCATTAAAGAATTTGTGTACATTTGGGAAAAGTTGAGTGCCAGAAACTTAAATCAAGATGCTATATTGAAAATTTCTTTGGCATGGTAAGAAGTCATGGCATTAGGAATATGAATCATTCATGTGCTGCATTTGTTTCGTCGACAAAGTCTTTAATTGTAAATAATTTCATGTCTAAACATTCGCCAGGATTTAAACACGCCAACATCTCACTGTTGACACTCCTAAGTCTGCTAAAGTGTGAAGGAAAATTTTTTGTTTGTGGATATAGTTATAAAATGTCAAAAACAAAATAGAAATTGTAATAATCATCCTGTGTTTCAATATTCCATCTACCTATATCTTATATAAACCATTTAATTGTGAAATTTAGATGGTCGGACCTGGTTGTCACATAAATTGGTAAATGAAACCAAAATATTTTACATAATACTTCATGTAAACAGTATTTTAATTTCAGGTATTCATATTTTCTGGTAAACAACAATATTTGAATTTGAAATGTTAGCAAAATGAAAGTATTTTGCATAAACTATTGTTTCATTCACAATTTGATGCGACAACTACCTTCGGGTATTTAAAATTACTCGAATTATTTTTAAATTCCCCGCGAAATTAGCATGGATATGAACCTTAGATCAAATCTTCGATTATAGAAATCTTTTTTCTTGGTACGAAGCCTGTTCGAGAGATGTCGCTACGATCGAACTTTGTCATAAAATTTTTATACAGAGTGGCAGATCAATCGAGTATATAAGAAACACACTAAGCGCGTACGCGCGCTATGCTTACTGTAAGAGCGATGAGTAGAAGTGAAGAGAGCGAGAAGGGACCTTCATACTCGGCGGTAAAATGTGTTTTGTCAGTATTAGGGTCTCAGGTGTAAGAATGCGGTCATAGTTGCCGTCACTCGGATTTTGCATACTCAACTACCTCTAGTGTCTGGAATATAAAGCAATATCGAGAGTGAAGGTATCGCAGTTCGAACACTAAAAACTCGTGTAGAATTCACCCAACAGTTGGAGATAGCATTTTTTATAGTAGTTTTTAGTTGTTAAAAGATTTAAGATTAAAACCACTATAAAGCTTAAAACATCATGAGTGATATGATTGATGTATATTCCGGAACATATTGGTTTACATTCTGTCTACAGTAAAGTAGAATGATATATCCCTTCTATATGATGAAATTGATAATCTACTAATTTACTTGAATGGTGTCGATCCCCATATACAATTAACTACAGAAAAAGAGAATACTAAATAATCATTATTTATTGAAAATAAATTTATTAGAAACTGAAATTTCTTAAGATGGTGTGGAAGTATTTCATATTTATATGGGAATTATAACGAAGTCTTTACCACCTATATTATAAGCGGTTTCTCATTGGCAAAGAAACACCAAAGTATATTAAAGTTAGTCCAATTTGGTGTTTCATTGCCACGTTCCCAATAAGAAACCGCTCATAATATAGCTGGCAAAGACTTCGTTACAATTCACATACAAATATGGAATACTTAAAAATCATGGTCCAAAATCAAAATGAACATCGCGAAACATTATAACAGAAGATAGTTCCTACTACAATATCGAGAAAAGAACATTCTTTCCACCTTTCTACAGAATAATATCGAGCATATTGAAAAAATACTCATACGCCAAGAGCAAGAGACCATCGATAGTTATTACACCTATAATAGGTTAGTACATAAGCTTTTAAATAATGAGATTGTTTGTAATCAGAAAACAATATTCAAACTTGAAAATGATCTTTTAGAGCAAACTACAAGTTATTTATAATAAATTATTTCATAAAATTAAAAATAAACAAAAGAATAAACATAATATTCCTATCAACAGAAAAATCATTTCAGTTCTCAAAACTCAAGATGAATGGATTGAAAATATTTCATATATAAAGATACCCAAGGATACTCTACAGTCTACAGTTTCTATCATCAGGCCTGAATTCAGTATTGAATCTATAATTACTAAAGATATTCCAATTAAAACTATGTTAGTCAATATTGATTACATATCCTCTTTCAGACAAAATGAACACGAAAATGAAATGTCGTATAGCCAAAGCAACCAACATTTTAACTAACCACATTCTTGAATCGAAACAATCCTCTGTTTTTAGAGATCTATTACATGATAACAGAAATTTTTTGAGACAAAATCCAAATTTAATAGTCATACCATTTGAAATAAGTAATGTCACAGTTATTATGGAGAAACAATTGTATTTATCCAAAGAACTAATCTACAATAATACATCATACAAAGAACTTAACAATGATCCAACTTTTTAGAGTTGTTTTTAGACACCTAATAATTGTAACAAATTAATATAAGAAGTTCTTAACAAAGAAATTAATCAACTGTAACAATATTTCTGCTAAATTCTACTGCTTAATAAAAATTCATAAGCCTGCTCTATCAGCTATACCCATCAATTAATATCCCATCGAACCCCTTACAAATTGGTTAACCGAAATTTTGACTGAATCTTATGATTATCACAATGATTATTATATGAAAGACTCCTCTAAAATCAAATAAACTTTCAATTATATGATATAACCACCGAATTATATATTAATAGGATTGAATGTAATATCCCTATTTAGTATTGTTCAGTATTGTAATATGCCTTAAGTAATGTAATATGCCTCACAGCTCTACAACATAAATGTGCGATATAAGTGTAAACTGCAAACTTAATAAAGAAACTCTATTAGAATTTATAATATCATTTCTATCATTTCTATTCCATCTTCACCATATATAAAATCAGTTACCCATAAACCTTCTGGAATCTTTAAACACAATATTAAAATAGTGTACGGACAAACCCTTAATATTCAATCCATTTTTACTGAAGTAAAAGATGAAATACCAATCAAAAAATTGCCTTACATAGTATATGAAATCCCTTGTTTAAATTGTGACAAAATACATTTGCCAGTTGAAAAGGTCACTGATCAGTAGAGTGATAGCAGATTATAAATAATTAAATATAAATTTCAAATTCACTTATAATGACCTAATCTGTAAAATTCAACGTCATTCATAATCTAACCAATTAAAAATTAATAAAAATCACTATAGTAACCTGAAACAATATTCCAATTAATCATTATTTCCATCAACGTCAATTTGAATATTGAATTTTGAATCCTATGAATTTAAAAATTTTTACAATAATTAATACAATTCAAAACCACCGAAAATCTTAATTATTGTGAATAAACTGTTGTTATGGTTATATATTTATACATATTTCATATATTGTTTATATATATATATATATATATATATATATATATATATATATATATATATATTAACTTAACTTCACTCTTTACCCTGACAATTTGCGTATTCATATTAATAATAGATGACTTCCATCATGAATATCAAAATAAGAATAAAATCAAAATCGAAATTTTTATTATTTGTTTTTATAATTTGTTTTAATAAGAAAGATTTATTTTGCCTTAGTTTTTGTATCTCAAATACGTAGTAGTCATCAATTAAATTATTTGTAGTTGTATCAATATTAATCGAAAGATTTAAGAGATAATAAAACAAAGAACATTTATGAAATAATGCCTACCGAACCTGAAAAATTACGAAAATATGCTTATAAATAAAAAAAAAGACAATTTTGTATGATCTGATACGCAAAAAAAGATTCGAGTTGATTTATGACAGTTTATTTTTTTTGTTTTATTTGTTTTGTACTGTTCTTTTTAATATTACGTTTCATCATTGATTATTTACAAATCATTATTATCACTTATTACTATAATTATTTATTGTAGAAATTGAAACAAAGAATATTTTTTATTGTATTACTTTCCGTATCATATTTTACCTAATTTTTTGGCATTCTTCTGAAATTATCCTCTTAAAGTGGTCCACATCATCAAATGGTTCTCGCTGATAAATCTGTTTTAAGTAACCCCATAAAAAAAATAAAAGGGAATCTAATCAGCAGACCTAGAAGGCCAAAAAATATCTGAATACCTGTGAATCACCTTCCCATTTAACACATTTTCAAGGAGTACTCTAACGTTTCATGTACTATAGATGGAAGCACCGTCTTTTGGAACCCAATTGTCACACGTTCTTGTAATGGCAGGTCGTGCAAAAAATCACTTACTTGATTTTCTAATATTTGTAAGTATTGTGCGGCATCTAAGGAATGTCAACAGAAAAAGGTCCAACTAATTAATTTTTGTACACACTACACCATACGTTCGTTTTAAAAGAATATTGATTCCGAGATTTTATTACAAAGTCTGGATTACTGTTAGACCACCAGCGACAATTTTGTGATGGTTCCGTTTGAAGAAAGTGTTGCCTCATGGGAAAATATAATAGTTCTTGTAAAAAGAGGATCTTCATCCAACTTTCCTTGGATAAGAGCGCAGAATTCATAACGAATATCGTAATCACTTGGTAGTAACGTGTGTACAAATTGCGGTTTGTGTGCATGATATTTATTACCTTTCAAAATATTTGCCACCGTATGTTTACTTACTGAAGTAGTTTAGATTGCAGAGGCCCTTTTCCTTAATGACATTTTGGGTCTTATGATGTGATAAAAGCATCACTTTAAATCAGCGTCTTCATTCGCAACCCGTCTTCGGCGTTTATCCTTAAATTTAGTTTCTTTACTTCCACTAGCCTTAAATTTATTTGAAATTGTTGTAACTGTTGAATGCCTATGCCGATGTCTATTATCAAAAATATTTGAGGCATCTCTATGTGTTTTATTTTTCTTTTTTTTTCTTCACGACTTAATAAATTTGCCTTTTTTATTGTAATGTTATAAACAACGCACTCTGACATTCACTGTCATATACTTTAAGTCGGGGTATCCTAGATTGTGTTAAATTTTATCCCACCAGAATAATTGATACGGAATGATAAGTAAATAATTACAAAACCTGAATTTTTATAATAAATGGATGTGATTGCATATTTAAATATAACTTTTAATTCGAAACAAATTTAGTCCATATGATTTTTCTGAATTGTAGAAAATGTAGATACTTCACTCTTGTATATAATTCAAATTTTTTGACAAACTTCGTAAACTGCTTTAAAAAGTTGATATCTGATGGTTACATTCCAACTTTTGGACCATGAAGAGCTTTATATCAAGAATAACTTTTTTTCATAAAACCACTAATAGAGAAGTTTTCCATGTGGTTTCAACTTAGTAGACACACACACACACACACACACACACATATATATATATATATATATATATATATATATATATATATATATATATATATATATATATATATATACTGTGCTTTTCAGATAAAAGTATCCACCTTTAATAACTTTTGTAATACTGGTATTTAGAAAAAATCCAAAAACACGTCAATTTATGTTGGAAGGGGCAAGCATTATGGCTTATTTAAACTTACTGGAAAAGCCACCCCCTCACCCCTAGCAGCTTCCCCTTTATTTTTTTAAATTACTTTTCATATTTTTTATGTAAAATTTGGCTACTCCTCTTTGAGCTGATTTCAAAAATTTATAATACTTGTAGGTTAAAGTGGTTAGTTTATGAGATAAACAATTTTTCTTTTAAGAGCACAAATTTTACTTATTATTTACTTTCACCTTATTTGCCTGTACTAAAATGGGTTGTACAACAGTTCAAACTCTTTAATCTTTTTAACTGTGCTATTTATTCTACTTAAAAAATCCAAACAACAAAAAACTCTACTTTTTATTAAAGTTTGACATTGTCAACTAGAATTTGTAGTCACTATTGATAGTGTAATTTGATACATTATTTATTTTGTTTCTCTGAAATGGTTTACTCTTTGCAAGAAAGAATTGAAATTGTAGGTTTATACTACCAAAATAATAATTGTGCAAGAGCTGCTGCTAGAATATTTAACGAATTACATGACGGAAGACATGCAACTCACAAGTATGTAATTCAACTGATGGAGAAATTTACCACAACAGGGTCTGTTTGCAATAAAGTGCAAAAGCGAGAGGGACTCGTAAATAACGAAGCAATCCAAGTGGCAATTTTAGGGCAAGTCAGCTTAGAGGCTCAACAACCCCAATCGTTGTCAACAATAAGTAGAGCGATCGGTGTTTCATCTTCTACAGTTTTCCGAGTTCTACATAAATTCAAGTACCACCCATACAAAGTTAAGTTGGTGCACGAGTTGAATGAAGATGATTTTGATCGTCGTCTAGAGTTTTGCGAATCAATGACGCAAATTATCAATAACAATCCACAATTGTTAAACAATATTTGCTTTTCTGATGAATGCTCATGGTCATTAAATGGCTTAGTAAGTAGGCATAATTGTAGATATTGGGCTGAAAGTGATCCACATATTATGCATGAATTCCATACACAACATCCCCAAAAGTTAAACGTTTGGTGTGGTATCCTAGGTGACCACATTGTCGGACCTTTCTTCATCAACGGAAATTTAAATGGTGAATCATATCTTGAGTTACTCAGGGAAGGGGTTGACCCACGTATTACAACAATAATAGAAAATGATGATAACCTTTTCGAAGATTTACTGGTATTTCAAGAAGACGGAGCTCCCCCACACTATGCTATGCCTGTCCGACAATTTTTAAACGAAACATTCCCCGCTCGTTGGATAGGTAGAAGGGGGCAGATGATGGAGTGGCCACCTAGGTCACCGGATTTAACACCCCTAGACTTCTTTTTATGGGGGTATTTAAAAACAAAAGTTTATGCTACCCAACCAGAATCTCTGGATGATTTACGAGAGAGGATAGAAAATGAATGTCGACAATTAAATCCAGCCGTATTAAGCAATGTCAGAGAGGCATTTCAAAATAGATTATACCATTGTATGGAAGTGAATGGTACTCATTTTGAACACTTATTGTAACTTCATAATAAATAGCACAGTTAAAAAGATTAAAGAGTTTGAACTGTTGTACAACCCATTTTAGTACAGGCAAATAAGGTGAAAGTAAATAATAAGTAAAATTTGTGTTCTTAAAAGAAAAATTGTTTATCTCATAAACTAACCACTTTAACCTACAAGTATTATACATTTTTGAAATCAGCTCAAAGAGGAGTATCCAAATTTTACATAAAAAATATGAAAAGTAATTTAAAAAAATAAAGGGGATGCTGCTAGGGGTGAGGGGGTGGCTTTTCTAGTAAGTTTAAATAAGCCATAATGCTTGCCCCTTTCAACATAAATTGACGTGTTTTTGGATTTTTTCTAAATACCAGTATTACAAAAGTTATTAAAGGTGGATACTTTTATCTGAAAAGCACGTATATATATATATATATATATATATATATATATATATATATATATAAACGTATATATTAATGCATCTAAATATTCTTGATTTTAGGTCTCTTCTGTTTTAAAATTAGTTTTTTTTTGATAATTTTTGAAAGAAAGATAAATTTTAAAGTTTCGAACTTTTCTTTAAGTTTTTATCAAAATATTTTGATAGTAAAAAAGAAAAGTAGATAAAGGTTTTCTTATTGAAAACACCAAAGTAGACTAACTAATATATTTTCCGAGCTTTCGAAAACCTATGTATTCATCGTCTCCACGTTCTGAATTAGTTAAAGGCTCAATATTTTACAATTCAATTAAAAGAAAGCACACAATCACTTGCAATTGAAATCAAATCGAAATCATCATTTCCCACATTCCGCAATAATTTGAGAGAATATTTACTGGAAATTTCTTATTGCATTTCTCTCTCTCTGTATATATATATATATAAAACCTAAGAATAATATTTAGAAAATGAATTATTTTACCTTGTTTGATTGCTACAGTAGATGTAGTTCCTCCTGGGGAAGTGATCAGCACCGGACTTTGCACTGGCGTAACTTTAAGAGGTATATGTAAAGATGTTAATTGTTGGGGCGGGGGAGAACCTTCAGTCGTTGAACCCACTGAACTAGGGTCACTAAATCCCTGCGTGTCTTCAGGAGTGTCAAAAAAACATAAATTGAACTCAGAACCGGCTTCGAAAGTAATTTGCGGAGGGTTTATCTTTTCGGGAGAGGGAGCGCGACCCAGGTTACCACTCAGCGATTGATCTATTTTGAAAACGTCCATTTTACCAATCGGCTGGTGGCACAAGCTCTGAAAAATTTACCGAAACAGTTCGTATCCAGAGTACTTTATTGTTTTCAATGTTAGTAAAGAGCAGGTTAGTACGGTTAGTAAGAAAAATCGATAGTGAGTATGCCAATCTTCTGTACAGCGAAGGTATCCAAATCTAAAGCAGCTGTCTTTCATCGAACTTAATCTAATGTAGCTCACACTAAGAGAATAAGATGCTCAAACTAGGAGCTAATTGTGTCAATAATTTTTCATTCACAGAAAAATGGAGAGAATTGATTGAAATAAAAAGAAAATGCAAACATATTTGACTTAAGCTCTTGAAAAATTGGGTAAAATAATATAAATTTAGCTATATGAAAATTTCTGATTGTTATTGCAGACTACCATCATAGAGGAACAGATTAGTTCATTCGTGATAATATCAAATAATTCCAGTAGTTTTAACTACCTCTTTCTGAACACTGTGTTAAAAATATCAGTGTTAAGGAGTGAAAACATTCAAAGCTAATGTAATACAATTCTAAATAAACACTTTAACATTCAGTTTGGTCAAATTAGACTAAAATATTGTGGTTGAATAAGATACACTCCCACAGCTAATTTTGATGAAGACATAATCATAAATGATATGATTATGTTTTTTTCGAAACAGTAAATTTCATCAGATCAAATAGATGAGACAAAAATTATAGATCTTAAAATTGTCTACAAAAACTGTCTTCATATTTTTTTGGCTAAGTGGCTAAGTATCATGATTTTTAATATATCACGATTCTAAAAGTGGAAAAGGTATATTATACATAATGTGAACGCATATGCCACATTTATACTTCATATATACTTATAATTTATTCGCTAGAAAGAGAAAGAGCGAGAGATAGGTTCGTTGGGTTGCTTGTAGAATGAACAGAGCAAATGAAAGAGAGAAGAAGAATGGAAACACATAAGCTCCTCAAACAAACCTTTCTTCTTAGAATATGGATAAACGAGTAAACGAAATTGGAGCTCATTTAGACAACTCGGATTGTGTGTTATGTAGATATCGACAAAAACGGTATTACTGGTGCTGAGTCGGCACTTGTATTGGCAGTAACTGAAAATGGACATCTCGCAAGAGAAGTGCTTTTTTGTTTAGGTAATGTATTTGCTCTATATTCGATTATGGAATGGATGTAGGTTGTATACGTATGAAGTGAGGTGGATTCGTCCAAATTTTCTTTCGAGTGCATTGATGAGACAGACTCGCCTCCCTACTCTGTCCAGAGTATTGCTCAGATCGGTCTAGTAGTGGAGTATAGAGCATTGTGGACGCCACTAAGGAGAGTAAATGGTTGGGATAAGCAGTAACCGATTTTGACATTAATGGAGTGGTCCCTTATTACTCAGTTTTTCATGCTTATTATATTGAATAGCATCTGTCTGCTTCATTGTTCGGATGGCTTTTGAGTTTCTCTGAAATAGTAATACACGTGTTTAGTGCTTTGGCATTTCTTTTTACACTTTGCGCCTGTTAATCTTTTTGACAAAATGTTCAATTTCGTTTCAATTATGGTAAATTTCTGACTCAAGGCGAAGTTATTACTTTGAATCGAAAATGCAAATTTTGATAGACTAATATAGATATATTTTTCTAATAAATCTCAGTGTTTACCATGAAAATCTAAAAACCTCTTTTCACCCAAATTCAACTTTTTCAATTTATTTATTTGAATTGTTCATTTCCAATAGATCTTGTTTTTGTGAATTCTCATATCTGCAGAAATCTTTATCTATGGTATATTAACATTATATCGGTAATTATCTCCATTTTTTCAAATAATTATTATTTGGAATTTAACATTCTAGATATCATTAGAATTGTTATGGAAGAGTGCAAATTTTTTGATGAGTAATATTATTGTTTTAAGACTACGTTACGACAGAATTCTTGTCTCTATCAAAATATTTTTTGTATATACAGAGCGATAGATTAATACCCAAAATTCATGAGGCATACACCTTTCATTTAAAAAAAATTGCAAAAACACATCATTTAAGAAAAAATTGAGACAACTGAATAGCTTGAATTAAAATTTATGGAGAAAATGTGTCAGTCTAACAATTAGCCTCATACCAATTGTATTATTATTATTATTATTATTATTAACCGCAAAATAGGAAATAGAAATTCTAATAATGATAGGTTGTGGCGATAGACCTCAAAGTCATGAAGAAGCATGTGCTTTAGTTAAAGAAACACATTTTGAATCACCTCCAATTGTTAGAAGTAAGCAGAATTGTTGCAAAATTTATTGAAACGGGAAGCGTGACGAATGAATCAAAGTCTGGAAGACCAGGAATAAACGATTATGTAAAGTTAGATATTTTATTGTCATTGGAAGACAGCCCTCACGCAACTACAACGGACATTGCATCACAATAAAATATTATTCGTTTGTTGTAAAGTTTTAGAAAAAAAGAAAAACTGCACCCATACAAAGTTTAAGATGTCACGAATTTTAAGGAGATGATTAGAACAGATGCTTGGGAAATTTCCTAAGGCATTGTGATGAAAATACAAATTTTATTATCAGTGTAGTATTTCCAGATAAGGCAACGTTTTGTTTAAGTAGTACAGTACATCAACACAATTATCACTACTAGGCTCCCAAATACCCAAATGATTAAGATAAAATACACCCGGTCCCTATAAAAATTAAAGTTTGGGGAGATATCGCTAAATAAAGATTTATTGGTCCTTAGTTCATATCTGGGAATTTAACAGTTCAGAGATATATACAGCTTAATAGTTTCGGTTAATTAGTCTTAAATGTTATTATCATTTTTTATAATGCAGAAAATCAAGCCCTTTAAAAAATATTAATGACATCATTCCTCTGACAAATTTTACGTTTTATTTTTTTTTCACTTAAATCAAAAGATGCGGAATACAATATGTAAACTCGTGTTTTTACATTTTTTTTTAATGACAGTCACAACATCCAAGAACCTGCAATAGTCTTAACCAAGTGAAACGTTGAGAGCAGTACGCTTATAACAATCTCCCCATATGAAATGATTAATGAGATTATATTCTATATAGACGTATTCTTTGGATAGAAAATTAAGTTTTCAAATTATATCTGAAAATAATGGTAATAATAATTTTTTTACGTAAATGTCCTTGAATTTACTCATGCAAATTACCAATTCCAAATCACCATTACCAAATACCAACGGGCTACAAAGAACCCATTTAGCTCTACCAATTCCTTCACCGATAACCATATAGTCCAGTCAGAACAGGAAAAAAATAAGTAGATCATGGAATACATTGAACTACGCAAAGTTTTTTGTTGGTTAGGGACATAAGTAAATATGCTGAACGTAAAGAATAACTCCAGAGAAATTTAATGCTTCAGTTGATCGAATATGTAGCTTTTAGGGTTTTTGTGGATATCAAGGACAAGACAAATGTGATTCAAATTTTGTCTTTTTAATACCTTCTAAATTCTTTCTAGATGATGTAGTTATACATTTCCTTGTTCGGCAGACTTGTGCAGTACAGCCAAACAACTTACCGCGCGACATGCATAACTCCGTGAACTCTAGTGAAAACGGCATAACGTTTTCACTAGACATAACGTCAGTTTTCAATATGATTTTCTTGAGTAGAAACAAAGTTGTGAATTTTTAATTCAAGAATTTTTTTTCTTTATCTTTTTCAGAATCTTATGCTAAAGTTTGTTTAGATTAGATATGGTAATGTCATTCGATAAAGTAATTTTTAGAAATCAATTTCTTTTATAATTATTTTAAAACACATCAATGCTTAAATTTGTTTCTATATTATTATCAGGTCATGGTTGTGTTTTGAATGAGGTCTTCCATTTCTATAAGCACGTCTTACCTTCATGGTAAACTCCTAATTTGACAGATAAAAATCTTTTCATATCGCAGTTGATCGGTTCATATACATATGTTTCCATGTCTCATTGATATTTTTATTTTTTTACTTGTTTATCGTTGACAATTTTCACAAATAATCGTAATCTAACATTCCAAAATCTATAATTATCCATATGCTCATCGTTTCTGCTGTTTATTTGGTACATTTATAGTGGGAATCGGTAGTAAGCAATTTATTGTTCGAGATCAGCTCCAATCAGTTGATTCTAAATGGTTACCAAACCACTTCTCCAACCATTCAAAAGAATGTTGATGTTGCATCACAACCATCAAAACTAATTGAAAATCTCAAATTATATATCTCCTGTTCTATTTCTATTCAGAGCAGACAATAACTTTTAATTACTTAAACAATACATGGTTTACTTTTCAGCATATTTATTTGTGTCTCAAGGCAATAAAAACATTTTGGAGGGTTGGAAGTTTTTCCTTTAAACAAACTGCGATTACCTTCACGCTATATTTAAGTAGGTCATTCTTAAAAGTAACAATGATTTTTAAATGATTAAGAGTGAATAAATTCTATTTGAATGCTTTCTTAATCGATTCATATCAATTTGATTGATGTAAGAGTATAGAGTTCTCAAAAGTGATACTACAAAATGATAACTGACTAAACACGAAAATATATTGCTCAAAGGCTTTATTTAAAGCGAGCAATTTATAAATGATTTAAAATTTGCAAGTTGGCGGCTAAGTTCAATTAATATATATAAAATATCAATGAATTAGACATATGGAAGCTAGTGCTTGTTGTTTATTAGTTTTTAATAGATAAATTATTTTTCTCAACATTTTGAAGAAAAAACCAAAATATATCGAAAACTAATATACAAATTTTATCTGGAATTTCATGTACAATTCGAGAAAAAAAAAATTAACAGGTTCACCTTAAATTTGCACAAGTGCTCCAAAAGTGCTAGGCTCGAGCCTGCAATTTCATGTGATACAACTTCGATCAGTCCAGCGCAACTCGCGAAAACTTGAGAGAATAGAGAACGCCTCTATTTTTCACAACTTCCACCTTGTTACCCTGGGTCAATGCAGCAAGTAACTGTTGAATACTTTGATAACAATTCCTATTAAAGGCGATCATTGGCTTATTGTTTCAAACTTGAACGTTACAAAGAACAGGTACTCGATGCAACGTCTACAAAAACAAATAAGATCGACATGAAAATGGCGTGGAGAATTGGACTCGTTCATTAGAAATATTAAGATATAACATAAAACTTTATATTTTATAGCCAATTAGAAATATACAATTTGCAAAAACGATTTATACTATATTCAAGTTAGTAGATATTAGCGTACCTGACAGTACCTGCATCCAATAACGAGGTTGAATTGCATGTATATTTCGGCAAAACAAATTTAATTCTGTCACCAATCTTTAGGCTAGAGTGATAAAAATGTGTCATCACTGTCAATATAAATATTTTGGAAATATATATACTCCTTTTAATTTCCTAAAAGCTTTTGCGTGCGTTCTAAATGCGAAGAATATTGTAGAATTCTATGCTTAACATCAAAATCATTTTCTGGAAAGTAATTTCACAAATATTATCTACTTCTATTTATGAAGTTCATAGTTGTGCTAAAGTTCATGACTGTATAGTAAACAAAGAACATTCATATGTTGTAATTACAGATATAGCCAAATACAATAGCCAAAAGGTAGATAGGTAGAGGAGGATCCCACAAATGATCACCTCGTTCACCGGTCCTTACAAAAATGGATTTTTTTGGTAGGGTTACGTCAAAGAACAAGTGTACAAAATACCCGCGACTACTAAGGAAGACATGAAGAATAGAATTAAGGAGGTTTTCCGAGCTGATGATGTCAATATATTACATCGTGCTAGTAGAGCTTTCGAAGATCGCATATTATATGGACGTAAATGGTAGTCATTTTGAACTTCTAATAAAATAGTTATCTAAAGTTATTGGTTCTTTCTTATTTGTTGTTAGTTATTTTTGTTTAATTTGTTTATTATTTATATAATAGAAATGTTTTAAACGTTACATTCAGTGTTCACTTGTTAAAAAGGTGAATATTTTTAAATCATCAACTAAAAATGCAATTTCCTTAATAACAGTTAATTTTAGAGTGTCAATTATTGGACATAATTTGAAGGGATGAAATAGTTTTATAAGATGGTAAAATAATATACTGGGTGTTCCATTTAAAAATATGAAGTTTTTGCTAATTGAAATCTCCTGAATTCACAATTTATGAGAAGAGAAAAACGGGTCTAGATGCAGGGTGTCCTATTTAATAAAACTTTACTTCATGTTGCTATTCTTCTATTTGAAAATTTCTTTTGAATATTTTATCTTGAGTAAGCTATTGCACTTCCACACACTAATGGGCCACCCCGTATATATATATATATATATATATATATATATATATATACAACAAAAATTCATGTTCTTTGGCATACTTGTATTTGTAACAATATTTTTTTGGCGAATCCCAAAGAGATAATACTACCTAATTGTAATAAGGTGGAATTTGTTCAACTGAATTAATGTTTACCTTCTGATTAGTATTTATTTACATATTACAGTTTTCATAATCATGACTACTAATTTTCTTTGGTTTAGTTGAAAATTTATGTAAATATGACTTTTTAAATAAACGTGTTCCAGTTCTGTGATATTTTTGCTCGTGAATTTAGGATACTCCGAAATCAGAACTGGGTGAAAATTAATAACTAATTTTAAATGAACCATGAAAGTAGATTAGTTCTACCACGTATCATCGAGGGCACTTGAACCGAAAATCTACCAAGCTGTTCCTACTAAATAACAATTAAGTTTGTATTTCTTCTTTCTTTCTTCTAAAAGAAGGCATCAGCTTCATTAAAATCATCTTCATAGCTCTTTGGCTAGTTGCCTATATGAGTCATGAGTTTTTAAGACAAAAGAATATGTTTCGATACATAACCAAATTTCCGATGTTTGTTGTAGGGTATATTTTTTTTATTTCATTTTTGATTTGTGATTTGTATTCGATGTCCATATCTGAAAGATATCGATCTCGCTGTGAGGACGTTATTTATAAAGGAAATCGTGTCTAATAACCCTATAGGTAAACCCTCATAATTGAAAACGCCTTTAACAGATGCACTGCCGATTATTCCAGCGGTGAAGTCAACCGCAGAAAAATTGATACTAGCGCCATGTGCTGCGAAGGGTCTCTGATAACTACAATTATTGATAATTTGGAAAATATGGAAAGAAATATAGTGGAATCGAGAAAACTTTCTATAATAAGTGTATCAGTCTATTGAAAAAGCTATCAGGATAAAACGCAGCTTTGCCCAGAAAAAATACGAAGCATACCAACCGAATGCTTAAATTCTGCATATACTGTTGAAAATCTTGGGTTTTACCAATAAATGCTGCAGCTTTCATGAATTGGAGCCTCAAAAATCTTTCCTGAATCTACTATCTGAAACTGTCCTACAACAATTATTGGTCAGCTTTATACTGATTACTGTTAGACTTAGTCCAACGGGCATTTAAACTTCTTCTAGGTACATCTTACCACAACGAGAGCAGGTAATATCCGCAGCCTTCATACCATCAAAACCTCGATCAAAGCAAACATGCCAACAATAATGATAGTGATATTGCTGTACCTTATACTCGCTACGCCATTGACCTAATTTCTCATGCAACGTCGCTTCTTGTTTTGTTCATTTAACATGTTTCCAAACTTTTGTTTCAGTAATATACAATAGTGGCTTTAGGTTTACTTATTCTTCATTTACCATACCGGAAGATATAACTGGAAGGATTTCGAACCTGCCAGATCCTATCGTTTTTTATACACACAAAAAATTGCAATGAATCTGTTATATCTTGCGATAAATAATGAACGACCGATTTGAAACAAATTTATAATTTATATAATTCATACTGATTGGTATATTATTTTTTGGTGATTTTCAACTGTTTCAAGACAATTTATGCAAAGAAGAAAATTTATTTTTGGCAGATAATCATTATAATTTGATATGAGTTTCAGATACACATTTTGGTTTATAAAAAGATTCCAAAAGTTTCTATGAAATACAAAATATTGGTGAACCATTTTGAAGATTTGACATCAAAGCAGGTAATAAATGCAAAGGAGGTGTATCTACTTAAGTATTATGTCACATGTTTTTAATCATGCAGTAACGAATAAATAGAATATTCAAGCAGAATTGTATCCACATAATATTAAACAAATACCAAAAAAAAAACACGGAAAAAAAGTTTATGCAACCGTCCATCAATTTATTTAGCACATAATTATCTTCTAATTAGCTATTCAATATTGCTTCTGAAGAAGTAGCTGATTTTCACATTGGCAATTAATTTTTTCTTAAAAATTGGCAATGAATAGACATTTTACAATAATATTTTTCAAAATTGACTGTTCCAACGATTATAACAACGAAGACTATGATACGATACATTCATCTATCTGCATGAATACTCACTTAATATTGTCAAATTGTGGCTTATTTATAGAAATATGTGTTGTGTGGTGAAAGTGTATTTCTGCCTTTCATGCAGTACTTATTGATATTTGTTAATCAGTATTTTGATCTCGTAAGTTGATATATTGATTTGAATTTCATGTTGTTTTCTTATCTACCTTAGGAACTTAACGATATAGAAGATGTGGTAAGATAATTAATTAGGTAAATTATAATTTCTTTTCACTAGTTTTTTTATATCCCTGTTTATCATTCACTCATTTATTCTGTTCTATGAAAATCCTTTTATTAATTGCTAATTTCTGATAATTTTTATCTTGAGCTAATATTTTTCTATTTTAGAAATCAAATTGAATTCTCATCAAAAGTGTATTATTTTATCCTTTCAGTGAGTCTAATTAACTCATTATATTTAACATTCACATTTAGCATTTATTCAATTGTAGTGAAATTTACAATGAATATTATGTCGAAAGCATCTGGCTTGGTGTATATCTAAAATCAAACCACAGGTCAATACACATAACACCTGTTGACACAAAGCACTTTGTTATATAGCTATCAAAGAATTACGTAAACACCCTTCTTTTAAGAATGACCCAATTAAACACTATCCGTTAATCATAACATGAACCTTGACTTAGTTGTCGTAGCAGCGAACATAAAACAGGTGGTCGCGTAGTAATCGGGCGCCTGGACGCCATCTCCACGTGATCATTAAGTCCCGATGGACGTCTTTTTCAGCGAGTAGAGCATAATCGCGTTGCCGTAGTACTAAAACAACCTCCGAAGACGATGATCGAGGCCCGGTGGACTGGAGTGTGATGTTAGGAGGATGAGGTACAAGGGAGAGAAGTGGTGGCAGGAGGGAAGTAATACCATGCTACCGGCTCCTAGGTTGTCGACCTCAAAAATTCTCAGCGTCGAGTTGTGTTGTTGGTTGGTAGTGCTTGAACATAGATAATGATGTACAGTGATGACGATGGTTTTGATAATGACAAAAAATGGACACTATTTTTTTACAATATTTAGTTGGATATTAATGAATCTATTGATAATATTTGATTCTAAGAAAAACTCAAAAGATTAAGGAATTTTCATTCATTAAACAGAGCAAGTGAAGTATATATACAAGGTGATTCATTAGTTGTTTTCCTGAGATACAAGTTAAAATATTAGAATTGTTTTTGCTTTTTCTTTCGAACTGATGAATATTTTTCTATCATATATGTTAATGGATGTAATCACATAGAATACATTTAATATTTGTTAACTTGCAAACGAATACGAAAAGTTAGAGGGAGCCCAGATGCCACGTCACGACTGAAATTATTACATTAAAGAGATTTTTTGAGAGTCCAAAATTTTTGGTGTGAATATTATACCTATCTTCATATCCATTTGGGAAAGATTTACAGGTAAACATGGGACTACAACATCGAGTGTGTTCAAATTCGAAGGTACGTTTAATAGTAGGATATAGTCGTTTGGTAAAAAAATTCATAAAAATTCTCAATGTGGCATGTGGAGCAAAGGACTCAATTGTTTTATTAATTTATTATTAGGAGATTTTCTGATTCTGATATCGAAAACTTGAAGATTAACTTACCCCTCACAAGCTGAAATCCGTCGATAATTCAGATGAAGTTTTTCATTAATTTGTATATGGACTTTATTGTTAATGTTATTATGTTTTAAAATGCATATATTGATATTAATCCTTAAACAGCGAATACATTCATTTAGTAACTGCACTCTCTTGATAACGAATAAACCATACTATTAAACACCTCAAAATTTGAAGAACTCGATTTTGCAGCTCCAAATAAAAAGTATTGGAGACTAAAAAATAATTTTACTGAAATGGCAACTCTGCTACTCCCCAAATGTATAAAATATCAAATATTATATTTGTCGAGAAAAATAGTTTTTTTACCAGAATTGATCATTCACCAGTTCAAGATCTTAGAAAATTTGAAATAGATTTCATTGTAAGGCATAATTATGACCAAACTAATTTGAAGAAAGTATTTTTACTAATACAACGATCATTTTGAACTGTTTGTTGTTTCTAAAAACAGGCGTTTTTTGTTATTATTTTTAGTTATTATGGATTATATGGAATTCGGTTCAAAAGATATGGAAGATATAATTTTTATTCGACAGATTCATTATATATACAGAATTATATTTCTAGATGTCGTTCCAATTTACACTAATTTTCCATATGATTTAGTAGCACATGTTTTAATAGAAAAATGGAATTTGATACATCAATTACTTACGTTGAATTTCTATAAGGTAATTCTTATCCAAACGAATATCTAATATTTTCAGTACAAAGATAATTTTTATCAACATCCGAATGGTGATCTCCAATTTCTCCCTATTTAGCACAAATAGTAATGGAATATGTAGAAGAAGAAGTGTTGAAAATATGAAATTCAATGTATTATTCAACCGTAAAATCTAATTTACTATATAAGAAAACAATAATCATTTGAATTTTCTAGATATAACGTTTATCAAAACCAACTATAATAAAATTAAAAGCAAAAAAAAATTATATACAAAAGAAAAATAGTCTCGACGATACCTTAATTAGAACTCCATCAAAAAACTAAATCCGCCCAAATCTTATTTCGAAGGAATTAAACAACTCAAGATCATCTTAATAAATAATCAATTTCCATCAAATCAAAAACACAGAACAATTAAACAACGTTCAAATAGATTTCATAATAATAATAATTACATTACATAAACATTAAAATGTTCGTTTACAAAAATATGTGTTATTAGTAATATAGATAATAATTATTCCATACAATATTATAAGCATAGAAAAATTATTCTTCTCAGTAATAACGAGCAAATTTAAATATACTATGCGAAACACAAAAAGGGTCAAATAGATTCGAGAGATTTTTCTTCTTCCTAAACCATCTCTTCATACACCGTACACCTGGTACACGTGTATTGGTTACTCTCAGAAATAGAATCAAAACTGGTTTCCATCTTAAAAGTTCATTCAACCTCCACGTGGTTATGTACTGTGGATGCAATGGTGCTTTTTTCGTTATTGCTTTGCGGCACAGGACTACTTTCTTTTACTATAGTTACAGGAATTAAAACTCGGAATTTCTATGCAACGTTGTCAGACGATAAGGTTTATAAAGTTAATATACAAATTTTTGTTATAATAAGCTAAGTTATTAATTGCTTCAAAATTTATTTCATTGGATCTTTGAGTGATTATTAATTAAGTATAACTATTGATATCATACAGGGTGATTGATTAACGTAATAAAGTTCAGTGCCTCTTTTGTCCTTTGAGATATCGATTCAAAAATTTGAGGGAATTTAGCCATCTTCACATTTCAAAATTATATACAATCTTACAGGATGTTCCATAATGCCGTGCCATATCAAATTTATAATGAAACACCTTATATTTTATCGCATATTTGGAATCAGCTTCACTTCCCCATTACAATAATATCATCTGATCGACCATCTGGATGTTTTTCTTAATTTTTATATTTTTCTTATTCCTCTTTTTTATTTTCTGTACTAAAAAAGTTTGAAGAGTATTTTCGAATTCTTTTCTAAATATTGGGAAAACTTTACAGACTTTCAAAATTTTTTGTATGAAAACTCATATTCTTTATATCTTTTGAAACGAATTCTATATAATAAATATGACAGTCACTTGGACATTATACCAGTCTTACCGTCTAACAATGATTCTAACAATACTATTTTACCTATTAACACGCCTTGACCATATATAAAATCAGTTACTCCTAAACTTTCTGGAATCTGTAAACCATATAATCTAAAAGTAGCTTACAAACAAAAATTTCACACTTCAATGAATATTTACTAGAACAGAAGATAGAGCACCAGCCGTTGAATTGCATAGCATAGGTCATGAAGTTTCCTGTTGTGTGTTCCTTAGATACACGTGTCTTTTATAGAGGACATTCTATGAATTATGAATTTGTCAAATTTTGATAACTGAGAACTATTACGAAACAATAGATATTGCTCAAAGTGATTTCAGCTTTTCATTTCCTGGGTGGAATTACAAGGAGTAGGCACATTGAGGCCCTGGAATCAAAGAAAAATCTGATTCCAAGGCACCTGCTGGTCTTGAGGTAACTAGCAGTGATAGTATCAACAGTGATCTCGATGATGAGCATATTATTTTTAAATCATTTTATATTTTTTTTGTTTCAGCTTTTCATTTCCTCGCTGAAATTTCATGAAGTAGGCAGGTTTATTAATGCAATTCTATTTTTTTTATCGTATTGATGACCTTTTTTAAATACTGAGATGATCGCCCTATTAAGAGAGAGAGAAATGCTGTATTGTCAAAAAATTGTTACAATTTGTACAATTGTAACAATTTTTTGACAATACAGCATATATATATATATATATATATATATATATATATATATATATATATATATATATATATATATATATATATATATATATGTCCTTAGCAAAACTTATGCAGCATACCCAAAATGAAATATTATTATTAGAATAAAAGTCGTTTACGGAGTAGATGGCACTTTTCAGTAAATATGCCCTCAATTATTCTGAGCGTGGAGTAGGTAGGTGAAGAGCGTGCTCCGCGTTCCTAAGTGGATAGGCGTGCAACGAACTTTAGGAAATTAGAGAAGCATGCTCATGAATTAGGCAAACGGATTCAAAGATGAATAAGGAAGGAAGAGTTAGAATTTAAAAGTCCTTGCAGTGAGCCTCGCTGTTTAGTCCGAGTAAATATTTAACAGCTCTCTCTTTTTAGTTTGAAGATTCGCTCAAATTGAGGCGCACTACAAGTACCCCATAAGGGAAGGGCATATCGGAGATGCAACTCAATAAGGGCATAATAGACTGTTAAAATGATGGTTAAGTTCAGTTCTTTGGGAACCGATCACAGCGCAAAACAGGAGAAACTCATTTTTTTTTATGAGGCAGCAATATGTAACTCCCATTTCAAGAAATTGGCCACAACAAGCACTAAGAATTTTACAGATTCAACGACGTGAATAATGGTGTTATTTGATAAAAAGGCTACGATGTATTACTACATAATGAAACTTCGGTTCTATAAATGTCGAGAGAGAGAGAGATGATAAGGTTCGCACCATGATTTAAGGGTGATAAGGTCACTAGATATGGTCCTATGAAGTGCCGTGATGTCAGGGCTGCTCTAAGAGAAACTAGTATCGTCTACAAATAGACCAATTTTACCACTGATGTCTAAATAGGCGATGTCGTTTATAAACAGAAGAAACAAGGGGACTAGCCTTGGGGCACTCCACATTCTATTGGCTTGCAAGAAGACATCATTGTAATAACCCTTACAAGCTACCTTCTGTTTGTGAGGTATGACTTGAAGCATGCGAGAGGTGTTCCTGAAATCGTAGTACTGCAATTTATTGATTAAAATATTATGATTAACACAATCGAAGGTCTTAGAAAAATCACAAAAAGTTGTTGAAGTAGAGTGATGGCTGTTTAGGCTAGAGTAGACATCATTTAGGAGCGAGAATAATGTATCATTTGTGCATTTAGGTATTAAATATTTTATATATATCAACAGAAATGATAAAAGCCTTTTGTTGACTAATCTTTCTATGATCTTAGATGACCTAGGAAGGAGCGCAATTGGGCAATAATTCGATGCTTGATTTTGATCTCCTCCTTTATGCGGAGGTATAATTATATCCGTCTTAAGGCAATTGGGAAAAATGTCATTTTGAAATGAAACGTTAATTAAAGTGGTAAGGTGAGTATTTATTTTTTGTCATTAATTGTACTGCTTAAAGAAGAAACTGTGTAAGTTAGCATTAGCATCAGGAAGATATTAAAGCGGATCATAAGAAGGAGTTATATATATAATGATTTTGATAAATTTTTGGCTACATTCACAACGTAGTTATCAAGGTGAAGTAGAGATTATATTCGACAGCGTCAAATTCAGTACAAGGTACATGATATATACGAGTAATATTACTTTTGTTATCGTTTTAAATTTTAAGATAGTGAAATTATATGGATAAAGTATTATGAGTTTATGACATATACTTATATATTTATTGGAATAATGTCATAGTTGTTGAGAAAGTCTTTGTACATATGGTAAGGAAAAATGTTTTATGTTCTGATGTTTCGTTTCTGTTTTGCTATCCAATTGAGTGTAGTATCTGTTATTTTTATAATTAATTTCATTATTTTGTTCGATTTCGATTGTGAATTGTAGTTTTTTATGATAAGAATTGAATTTTCTTTTCAATTTGATTTTTTGGTATGGCAGTAATGCAATCATCTACAAAAGGGGAAAATAATGGAATATTCATATCAAGTTTGCTTAGGACAGTTTCCTTAAGATCTTCCGGGCGGACGTAATTTGGGCGCTAAAGGATTAATGTACTTTTAACAACATGTAAACTAGGCGCCAAGACCGAAGGGTCATTTTAATACTGAAGTACATGATTTATGAAATACAGTTATTTATTAAATCACCGACATTTATAATAAGATATACTTTTGTATTTTTAGATTTTCCTATAAGAGAAATGACCTATTATCACTTAAGGTCTGAAAAAATTTACCGTTAGAGGGCTACTTTGCACTTTTTTTAAATGAAAAATCTGCCCTTAATAAAGTTTCCTCACAACATTTTTGTAACACTCTACAGAATAAAGTGAATTTTATATTTCTTTATATTTTTATTTAGTACTTAAGTACATATTACATATAAAATAAGAGATTTACATAACCTAACCCAACCTAACCTACTTAAAAATCTATCAACTTTCCCTCTATTGGGTTATTTTATGACTCGACCTACCTGTACTTCTTAGCGCCTAAAATACATGTCGGATTATCTACCCTTCTTGGTCAGACAGGTAAAGAAGGATGGTTAGCGATCAAATTACACCCGCCGCGATTATTAAAACGGTTCTTTTATCTAGAATTAGAGTTTGTGGAACACCGAAAGCTGTAAAATGTTTGATTAAAGCTTCAATGATGATAACAGCAGCCTTGCCTTCGATAAAAAATGCTGTTGTGACTTTTGAAAAATAATTTGTGAAAGCTTCTGTTAACATATGTTTATCGATTGATTTTGATAATTTGTCGGAGGATTTTAACCTGCTGATTGTCTAATATGTTAATTTTATGAGAGGCCAGACTGTTGAAAGGTAGTTCTTCGTAATCTTCACTAACATCAAATGATTCTGTCATGTTCCTAAGGTTTTCCAGAATGTCTTCATCTATATCTCCTGGATTATTGATCACTCACTCAATTTCTAAAGCAATATCGTTACGTGTAAGGAAGAGTCTGCATTGGTAGTGGCTTTATCTTTTTTATGCATGATTTTGCAGACGTAGTTAAAGGTTTGTGTTCTGTGTAAATTATGAAGGAGTAGCCATACAAATCAGGAAAGGAATGTTTTCATGCCCAAACTACAACTGAAAGCACCTTTTCAATAGTAGAGTACAATAGTTTCACTTTCGCTGAGTGTTCTCGATGCATATTCAACTGATCTGTAATGGGGTACTTCTCCTTGTGATAATTTAGCTCCAATAACGAAAGTATTTGCATCAATCGTTAACACAAAAGGTTTGTTGAAGTCAGGATATATAAGTACAGGGTTATTAGTTAGTATTTCTTTACAAGCATTAAAACAATTTATAAATTAGTCGTTGTGTATGATTTTAGCTCCTTTTAAGAGACATTTAGTAAGCGACTTAGTAATTTTTGCAAAGTCTTGAGTGAATCGCCTATAATAACCGAAAAGGCCTGCAAAGCTTTTGATATCTTTTATATTTCGAGGTATTGGAAAATTTTTCATTGTAGATAGTTATTCGGGGTTAGGTTTAACACCATCTGAAGTGATGACGTGACCTGTATATATATATATATATATATATATATATATATATATATATATATATATAGTTCTCCTCACACTTGAAAAAAGCTTTTTTCGAAATTATTTATTTAGTAGAGCTACAAGTGAAGGTTTTAGAAAATTTATGCAGTGACTTTATTACTCTACAATTACATTGAATAAAAAGCAAACAATCATAATTATGTAAGGTGTACATATATTTCAAATGTCGGCAGCGGTGTCCGCGAATTCCAGTTGTCAGCTCATCTTATTCAAGGACTGAACTCCTCCAGCCTTAGTGAAAAGCCATGGGGGTTGATCCAGAAATCGACGACTGATGGCCAAGATTCAACTCGAAGGGTTTCTCTTGAATCGCTTAGATGTTAGATTTAACACCATCTGAAGTGATAAATATTTAATAGTTCTCTGTAAAAATTGCGACTTATTTAATTGTACTCTTAAGTTACTTTGTCTGAGTGTTTCAAATAACTTGTTCAATCGTTTAATATGTTCCTGTAGTGAGGTACTGTATATTAATTTATTCTTTGAAATGTGAAGGAGGAATTTTTTGAACCAAAAGGCATTCTTTTGAGTTTTTGAATTTGTAATGCCCTTCCTCTGTGCTAAAGGCGGTTTTTTCGATGTCATTTTCGCATATCTGAATTTGATGTAAAACAAAGATACATTGTAGACAAAAAGGTTGCCTTATCTAATTTATCTGGTGTCTGTGATGAGAGGTATTGGGTACTTATCGTCTATTGTTTGCTCATTTAACTTCCTATAATCTATTACTATCATCTAAGTGTTTTCCAGTAAAGGGGTTAAAAGCTTTAGGTACTCGAAAACGGTGATTGACTGTCTTGTATTAAGCATTCTAGATATTTGTGACTTAACTTGTTCTTTATGAACTTCAGGAAAGCGATACGATTTGAGATAAACAGGAGAGCTGTTTTTAAGTTTGATTTTATGTTTCACTTGATTCGTTAAAGTTGAAGGAGTACCTTCTCAACAACAGATATCCCTATATTCAAAGATTGTTTTTTGATAGCTTCTTTTTCTTCAAAGTTACAGTGGCCAAGTCTTATATTTTATAAATTTTCTTTTAGCATTTTATCATAATGATCGGGCGTTATTTCATCAGTATCCATTTTTTCTACATAGTTAATCTGAGCTCAATCTACCGGTTCTATATCAAGATTTCATGAAATTTCTAACCTAACCGGGTTTTCATTTACGTTTATTATAGAAGTTTTAGCATAATTATTACGGACACGAACTAGATCTTTGAGCATTTCGACACCACTACCACAATTATGATATTCTAAAAAACCTTTCCATTGTTTAGTGTTGCAGGCAATTTAACAACTTGTTGAACTCTACCGGGTATAACATACGATAATTTTCTATTGATTTATATTGCTTTCTATTTTTATCTGGTTGAGAATGGTAGGTATAGTGTGTTAACATTTACAGTGGCTTTTAATTGTCCGAGTAAATGTCTATTATTCTTTCATAATTCTTGCTTAATTTTTAAAGAAAAAAAATTATGATATTGTTTTCTTTGAAAATACTGAAACCTGGAATCTTACCAACTTTGAAAACAAAAACTATGTGCCATTTGTACATCAAATTTCTCCTTGAAAATAAAATTTTTATTGTGTGCTGAGTCAGGATTTATCAAGCTTCTTGTGCTACCGGTATCTATTAAGAATCTAGCATTAATTTCATGAATTACGACCAATGGATGATTTGTTTTTAATGCATTTAATTGTATTATCTCGGACCACATTATGTATAAATTAAAAAGACATGTTAGTTAGTTGTCACATATTGAAACGTAAATTTTATAAGTGTAAAGTGGTTGATAAATTTTTAAAAGTGATTTTCCACCTTAGGCGATTCATTTGGCACAGTCAGTAGGATATTTCGGGTCGAACATATCGTATGTGCGATTTCACTCTTACGATTTACCGAAATAAACACTTAGCTACATTCTTGTATTTTTGTGGAGGTTATTTGTGTATTGAGTTAACATATCTTTGGTCTCCTCCGTCCACTGAGGACATGTTTAAGCCGCTCCCAACGATTCAACAAGATCTGGGCCCAAAATCTGCGAAAATCCAGTAGTGAGTTCTCATAGCTAATAAGGCATGTTTAAAATCATTCTCTATGTTCTGTAAGTACAATTTATGAATTCTGAAGTAACTGTTAACGAACTAACTCGAGTATTTAATAATTTATTATTAGAAACAACTACTGGCTCTAACCCGACAAGTTCAAGTGGTACAGTAAATAATCAAATAGATATGGCGGTACAACCTTTCAAATGAGAATATTCAAATTGTATTCCTGATATTGACGGAAATCCAGAAGACTTGATTAGATTTATTTCTGTTAGCGTATCACTCATAAGTAATTCCATTGATATAACTAATCCTAATAATTTGATGTCTTGATAAGAAACTTCTTGGATCAGCGAGATGAAGTATGTCTAAACAGGGATCTCGTGATGCTAAGACAAAATTCTAATTACAGCTTACAATCATTTACGGTAAGTGCTTAGAAATTTTGAATTTACTTTGTAATTATATGAATTTACACAAAACGACAGAAGAAGGTAGACATTTGAAACGACAATTATATTAAAATTTAACTTTGAAACCTTCTCTTTCTGAATCACAATTCGTTGTATGAAAGCAACCTCGTTAAGCGAAGCCTTGCAATTTGTTTTACAAGAGGAAAACGCGCACTATTCACAAAATCCATCAAGAAATAATAATAGAACACAATCTTTCAGACAAAACTTGAAACAGTTTCCGTTCACAAACATTGAATTCTCAAGCTCCGAATAATTTATTTAAACAACAGAACAATTTCCATTCACAACCAATCCCAATAAATCCAAGACCTACACATAAAAATTTTCCTAGATCCTCACAAGTTTTCAACAGGCCCAATCAAAATGTAAACGTCTTCAGGCCAAATCCGAACGCTAACTTACCTAGACCAACACCCATGTCCATTAGCACACGAGCTACCGCTCCAAAATTCAAAATCAACCAATATATAACAGGCCGCCGCCATCTACAAACAATTTTAGACAATATAAACCACCGAATTATACTTCTGAAGAATTATATAATGCCGATACACAATAAAACTTTGATCCTCAAAGCTGGGAATATTTGAATAATAATAAGGATGATTCTGATCAATTCTATTTAAATAATACGAATTCTAATAATTACGTAACCAATAATGACAATAGACTAAACGAAAATTTTCGTTAAGTGCCTCAAAAAATTCACGTTTAAATAACAGTCCTAAAATAATACCTTTAAAAAACGTCAAATCAAGTGAATTACCTCATACCATTTCACCCTAATATAATTGGAAATTTCCCATAGATACCGGATCAAGTCGATGATTTATAAATCCCGACTTTGCATTTAAATACTATTCTAGTGAAATTAAAAATGACCCATTCGTAGTGACAACAATGACAAAAGTCTGCTCATAAATATCGAGCCGACATTCCTGCCTCAAACATATTTAACCACCTGAGTCCAAATAAAATTAAAATTTTATCTTTTTTAATTTTATAATGTTTTTGATGTACTTATTGGATTGGATAATTTAAAGATATTCTAGGCAGAACTGAATTACCAAGAAGGATTTCTTATCACTCCTTCTAGTAAAATAAAATTACATTATCACGAAGCCAACGTTGATGTTAATGTTGTAACTGTATCTCCTATATCGCAACAAGTTGTTAAAATAAAAACAAGTGTCGCTCATGGAGATATATTAAACAAATCTGACAGTACCGTATCATTAGATTTTTCAGTACAACTTCAAGTAGAAAGTTTTGACGAAAACGAATTACAAAACATTGATTTAAATAATATTCACTCAGATAATGTAAAATTAGAACGGATCACTGAACAAACAAGAAAGGGCAAAAATATTAAAACTTTGTCAAGAATATAGCGATATATTTTATAAAGAGGGCGAACCACTATCATGTACAAATAAAATTAAACATAACATACGTTCAACAGATGAAATACCCGTATATTCAAAAACTTATCGATATCCTTTCGTACATAAACCAGAAGTTGCTAATCAAATTCAAAGAATGCTAATATAATATAAAAAATTCTAATATTATAAGATCTCCAAATTCATCCTAGTCTTTCCCTATATGGGTGATTAACAAAAAATTAGATGCCGGTAATCAACAAACAGGATATTGGTCATCGACTATAGGAAATTAAACGAGAAGACTATAGATCGATACCCCCTATCAAATATTACAGAATTACTTAATAAACTGGAAAATTGTCAATAATTCTCTACGATAGACCTAGCTAGTGGCTTCCATCAAATCGAGATGGAAGAGAAGGACATCGAAAAAACAGCATTCGACACCGAAAATGGCCATTTGGGGTTCATGGACATGCCTTTTGGATTGAAAATTGCACCAGCAACGTTTCAACGTGTCGCCGATAATATAATAAGATATATATATATATATATATATATATATATATATATATATATATATATATATATATATAAAATGAGATGTGTCTTGTATACCTATTCGACATTATTGTGTAATCAACCTCCTTACAAGAGCATTTAGACCGCTTGAAGACGGTTTCCAGAGACTCAGAGAAGCAAACTTTAAAGTCGCTTATCAGGCCACGTAGTTACACCAGGCGGAGTTATGGCGAACTCTGGAAAAAATCAAGCAATACTTGACTTTCCAATTCTTAAAACACCCAAGCAGCTCGAAGGATTCTTACATTTGCTTGGATACTACAGACGTTTTATAAAAGACTTTGCACGACTAACCAAACGTTTCACGAAATGTTGAAAAAAAACTGCAAAAATTGAGCTTATCAACGAATACTTATTTTGAGACTTATTTTGAAACTCTATCGATTAACGAACCAATATTACAATATCCAGACTTGAATAAAACATTTAATCTTACCGCCGACGCTTCTAATGAAGCACTAGGTGCTATCTTATTGTCCTATCAGACAAAATCTCCCTATAGCATATGCTTCAAGAACACCCAACGACTCGGAACAAAATTACTCTACAATTAAGGAAAAGCTACTTGCTATTGTTTGGATAACAAAATATTTTCGTCCATATTTATATGGCCGTCAATTCAATATAATAAGAGATCATAAACCTCTCGTGTGGTTGAATTTTTCAAAAAAACCAAATTCTAAATTACTAAGTTGGCGAATTAACTTTGAAGAATTGGACTATAAAATTTTCTATAGAAAAGGAAAATCAAATAATGAAGATTGTTTATAGCTATAGAACTCCATACTAAAGATACCAATTCATTTTGGAACGATAAGTCATTTTGGAGAGATGCCGATGAAATTTTAGGAGATACAAATTATCATAATAACCCTATTACGTCCGCACAAGAGAATTAAACCTTAAATACCCCTTCCCCAACTACCAATAAACTAATAAACGACACCACAATCGACAATACCCTACTAGACAATGATGATTTTTCAATAAGAGTCATCATTGAAGAAAAACTCTAGCGATCAACAGAATAGATATATCACTGATAACACTCATACTATATATTCAAATTATGATGAAAATCCAATTATAGGCTTACCGTTGATTGAATGTGCTGTTAATTATGGTAAAAATCAAATATTCATCAAATCAGTTCTAAATTCACCCGCAAAATTAAGAATCATTTTATTTGGCAATAAACAACGATTCTTGGTTCAGCTATCTAAAAATAATTTTGACAACCAAGCGCAAAGTAGTCACAACGGCAAAAAACGGAAAAATTCACATGAGTAACACTGAGTAAAAAACGCCCTTTAAAAGGAATATATTCATTTGACACATAATTATCATTTCGGGTTACCCGAAATCCTCGGATTCAAAGAAATAATTACAATTAGAAACCTTCAAGATAACTCTGGTCTACTACCCGTAAAACTTGGCACCGTAAAAGTAAGCAAATACTATCACTCAATATTTTATTATTATGATATAAATACCATAGTTGTACAATTTCAAAATATAAGAAATAAGTCAATACAGTTTTGTGATGCTGCAATGAGAAACAAAATTAGCAGAAAACGAGGGTTAATCAATGGCGTCGGTTCAATTTTTAAAACTATTAGTGGAAACTTAGACTCTAATGACTGAGAACGTTACGATACCCTTATTAGACAACTTCAGCACAACCAAAATCAATTAGGTGATAAAATGAAAACTTAAAATTCCGTAGCAATATCTCTTAGAGTATTCAACAAATAAACCAGAATCAATTTATATTACAACGCAAACTGGAAACAATCGATTTCTATATAGGAAATCAATCTAATTTTGAGATCAATAACTTCCAAATTATGAATTTGTGCGAATTAATAAATTCAATAAGACAAGATATGGAAAATTCAGTATCATGCACCCCAGTATAATAAAGCCCATTGAATTGTTCAAACTTTTAGAAAAGTTATACAGTAATGTCAATAAAGATTAAGTGCCTTTAAAACTAAAAATAAACAATATCTCAACTTTTGAAAATTTAATAAAAGTTTCTTATTACATAAGAAACAACAAGATTAGGAGCTTTACCATTTGTATCCCATACCAATTCAAAGTTAGAGTCAGATTGAGGTTATCATTCTCAGAATAAATTTCTATTAAAAAAATGAATTGTACTACAAACTTTTGGATGAACCATGCGTAAAATTACAAGAATTTATGTGTGAAGATGTGTACCTACAATAAGTTAACTCCACAGTACATGCGAAGTTCAACTTCTAAATCTCAAGACCTCTTCCGCCTGCCGTCAGATGCCCCTAAGTAACTCTCAAATATTATTTGAAAGACTTGAAGAATCGAATCAGTGGATCCTTTCCAAGAAAATAAACATAAGATTAATCTGTCATCAACAAGAAGAAATCCTCAACTACATTGGCACCTACCTAGCCAACATCCCGGCATCCTGTCAAATTATTACAGATTCCGGAGCTATAATAAATAATGGCCCCATAGAAACTCGAAGCCAACTCATTTTCATCCCGAGATTGTACATACCCAATCATGAATATGTCATTAACAAAATTCCCAATTTTAGCCTTCCAGAAATAGACCTAGATGACCTCAATACCGCAAGAATTGTCAGAAACACCCTTATACACCTCCCTATATACCAAGCACTTGGACGATAATAATTTAATGTCTCCTAATACTTCTATGTTTATATTGGGCCCTTAAAATAAGCCGACGCTGCTTAGCTGCACCACACGGAAGCTGAAACTTCAGGAGGAAGGAATTATGACACCCATTTTCAAGAACCCCATATAGCTGACGGCACTATAAAATTTCTCTTATCATAACATCCACATTATGTATAAATTAAAAGGACATGTTAGTTAGTCAGTCATTCATATATTTAAACGTAAATTTTATTGTCGGGAAGTGTAAAGTAGTAAATAAAGTGATTTTCCACTTTCAGCGATTTATTTTGTTTCTTGTGAATTATTATCGTAATAAGAATATTGAGTTTCTTGAGGATGTCAATAGTCAGGTTGTTATGGTTCGAATGAATTTTCAAGTAGAATATGACTCTTGCTTAAATAATTCAAGGGTTGTATATTTTGGATTATTTCTTTATTTTGAGAAGGTATTTCCTGATGAAATGTCCATTGGTTCGAGTTTATATTGATTTCCAGAAGGAGGACGATTAACGAATTGGTGGGGATTTCTTTATTGGAATACAGAATTATTATTGAATTTTTGGAAATAAGATTGATGTTGTATGAAGTGATTACTGGGGTTTCATTTGAAGGATTTATTTTTGAGTTTGTTGAAGCGAAGTACGAATTATTTCTTGCAAAAGTGAATTTCGAAGATGTTTTGAAATTATTTTGGTATCAGAACATTAGGTGGAGTACAGGAAATTATCTTCCTCTATAATCAAACTCATTACTTTTTCCACACTGTCCGGATTTCTTAGTCTGATATTTGTTTCAATAGAAAACGGTAAAGCTCTAATTAACGTTTTTAATGATAAATCGTCTTAACTTTTAAATCTTATTATACTTTCTGCAGCTAGTATGTTCAAATTTAATTTTGAAATTATTATGCTCCGCGCGTCAAATGTATACGTTGCTTAAAAGACCTTACAGCTATTAGTCTTGTATCATATAATCTATGTCTCTGTTGTCATCAAAACTAAGATTGAATGCGGCTTTTATTGATTGCCAGGTAGTGAATCAAGCTTTTGTAATTAACTAAAAATATATTAAGAGTATGTGGATTATCATCATAATGGAATGGAATGGAATCCAAATATAATTTCAAAAGTTGATAATTAGATTGATCCATTTCTAATTCTATTCTATTTATAACTTCGAAAAGACTAGTTAAATTAATTGAATTATAGAATAACAAAAATTTTCCTCGATCACAAATACTATAATATATAAAAGAAATGTATAAGGTATAAAATTGTTAACTTCTCTGCTAATTTTCTTGTCTTTTACTGCTACTGCCTAAAGGTGCGAACGATTTTTGTTCTTCCCTCAGAACTTGGACTTTTTCGTTTCTCCCTCGTGAAATCACTTTCACAATTTGGTACTACTTAACACTTGACTCGATATGCCTTCGAATCCGAGCTCATTAAAGCTTTTACGATTAATCGTAGAAACGAACAAACTACTCGCCAAATTCGTGTAATTTTCCAGAAAATCCTACTGAGTGTGTCAGTGAAGGTTTTGGTTTTCTTGGTTGTTGTTGTGTTTAAAAACGAAAATTCGCTCAGTGACTTTATCACTCTACAAGACTTAATTTACAAGTATTCAGATTCCAAATAAATTCTAGACTGACAATATAAACTGAACATCTAAAAAAGTTAAAAATATAATATAAGCAAAAACTATCTGGTGCTTACAAACTATAATGATTAAGAAATTTATTTGATCAATCTTTTAGACAGCTTACGGGGGTATAAGTCATCCAATTTCTTTTCTAAAGAATTGATTAAGAATTCCGCTATCCAGAATATATTCACTAAGACTATGATATTAGATAGGATTAGAACTATTAACTCTTATAACTATTTGCCTTACTTTT
Source organism: Diorhabda elongata (assembly GCA_026230145.1). Taxonomy (NCBI): domain Eukaryota; kingdom Metazoa; phylum Arthropoda; class Insecta; order Coleoptera; family Chrysomelidae; genus Diorhabda; species Diorhabda elongata. The sequence continues at coordinate 23,255,672 of CM047933.1, read as the reverse complement.
AACAGTATTCTATCTACTTGTTTAACTACTTCATCTAAGTAATGAATAAAGGTATGTATATATTAACATTGCTTTGCCTAAATGTATGGGGAGTATAAAATTCTCCAGTGATGTGACAGTTATTTCGTCTTCACTTTTGATTTCAGTGGTTTTGAGTATTAGGCATAACAGGTCTAAAAATACTTTTGTGCTTATGTACTCTTATTCGTTTTCAATAGTACATCGTCGTATTCTATTATTTTAGCCTCTTTAAATTTGTTTTTTATCGCGAAATTTAATGCCAATCTTAGCTATTTCTTGAATAGTAAAGAAGTTTCGTTACGATCTTTGACTGTTTTATAAATATTTTGGAAGCTTCCTTATGGTTTTATACATGTTATGATGAAATTCGATGATCATCAAGATTAAACGTATCAAAGCTATCGATGTGGCCTTTTATTATTTGAAAAGAGCTGAATTTTGTGACTGAGTGAATGTAGTTATAATAAGCCAAAATAGAGTGCTTCATTATGTAAAAAGGCGTTAGATCATTACCCTCTTAAATATCTGAAATGTTCTTGAATAGAATCGTTCCACTGCTGAGTTTGGGTTAAAGTTCTTCCAATGCAATTGCAGAAGACAGTTATGCGAGGATCAATAAAAAATTCATGGATACGCACGGCATTGATACCAAATTAAGAAATAAAAAATAATGTTTACTCCCCGTATAAAATTCAGTAAATATCTAACAAACCGTCAGTTCACGTGGACACTGTTCACCAATGAAATCATCGTTATTGTAAACATAGATTTTTTTCTATTGGCCGAAGCTGTATGACACAATTTTTTCGAAATATTCATGCTAGACATTAGCTTCGCTTATTAACATATATTTGATTCATAAATGTTTTTAAATAAATAGAAATATGGCGTTGTTTAGACCATGAGCGAATGAAGACAATACAACTGTACAGTATAGTGAGAATAAAGATACGTATGAATTTAATAATAAAGGTTTAGATATACAAATGCAGCAAGTTATTTTAAATATATTCGAATGTTTATTATTCTAAAATATTCAGCAATCTGATAAAGTAATCATAATAAGAATTGCTGAATCAACTAGAATACAAAAATTCTCCATTGATCGAGTAGTCACGAAAGGGGTTCCTGTGAATTATTCACAGAACTGAACAACATGTAAAGAAAAACTGAGATCAGTTGACAAAGCTACTCAAGATTTCATACGTATTACGTAGGACAATTTATAGTTTATATAAAGAAAACAGGGTTGCGACATTAGAAGTAATACAACAAAAAGTAGCAGATTATCTAGAATACAATTATACCAGTTTAGAAACAATGTGTCAAGTTTTGTCAGCATGTGGTTTTAAACATAAAAAACTGAATAAACGGTTGGCAATAACCGAATCGTCAAAGATAGGTCGATGGCGTCAGATAAAAGACTACCGAAGTTCTAATACATACATAATTTATCTAGAAGAAGCATGGTTTCAACGTCACGATGTAGTAAATTTCGATTAGGTTGACAATAGTAAAATTTACAGTTTAAAGCGCCGTGTTTTAAAGTAAATCACATTATAATTATTTATATCTGCTAAAAAAAAGTGTGCAACTGGTTAACATGAAGATATGACAGGAGAATTATTTGAAAAGTAGTAGTAACAAAGCTAAAATTTTAGTCTGATGTCTGAAAAAAATATTCCTATTTCTGCCAGCGATCATGAAAAAGGCATAACAAACAAAGAATTGATTACTGTTATTAAAGGTCTAAAGTTGGAGAAAATTTATTATATTGACAAGCTGTGCAATGAACAGGGTAATACTCTTCTCAGACTACCTCCTTACTATTGCATATTTAACTCTATAGAGTTATTTAACTCTATAGAGTTAAATGTGATCCGTCTGAGTAGAGAGGTTGAAGAACTCGTGAAAAAAGTTCTAGCAGCAGACCGCCAAGAGCATTGAAAAAACTGTGCTGAACATGTTAGCAAAGCAGGAGATGAGTATGTGGTATCACCCTCTTTATAATCCATCATAATTCAATCAAATGCTCAGACGATTCTGACCATCATTATTATTTATAAAGATACTTTGGAATTGGAATGTTTTTTTTTATTTTGTTTTATTTGCAATTTCCTTTATGGTTTTTGATTTGAAATTCCGTTTTCCAGATAAAAAACAAATGGGGTACAAAAAGGGCTCAGTTTACGTCTTAAATGAAACTCCGCAGGTATATTTACTTGTCTATTTACGTTTTATAATTTAATATTAAGTTGTAGCAAGTTAATGAAGTATAATAATAATTTTTTTCTAAGTTCCAAGTAGGTCTACAATCATGTGCATTTGTCCAAATAATGGCGTATAATGCAGTCCAATTAAAATGATTCGATTGCCTTTTAACGAATACTCTTTCGCATAAAATATACATATTTTTAAAAGTATTTATAAGAATAATAAATTTATAAAATGAGGTATCTACACCCATGGTAGGTCAAACAAAATTGTCGGCAAGGGTTTTTATATAGGTTTTTTTATTTTGCAATTGATATTAGAACTATACTGTTTTTGGATGTGGTGAAATGGTCTGACTAACAAAAGTCTTCGAGATCTTCATTTTTAAATTCCGTTCCGCAATGGACTGTGATTTTATGGGGTTGACTGTGATGTGTAATGAAATTTAATAACTCATCTACGATGGATATCCCGCTAACTGTCTGGATTGGATAGGCCTGACCGTATCTTCAAAAGGAGTCAATGATTGTTAGAAATGCTATGTTAGGAAATCTAAAAACATTGATATGGATGTGTTTGAAGGGCTTTGAAGCCGTAGGGTTCAATTTAAACTTCAAAATTGGAGGGCTTCTGTCATATTTGTTTCTTTGACACGTCTCGCAATTATTCATAAATTTTTCTATGTCTTCTGACATCTTTGGCCATTAGTAAATTCGGTTTAATGACGATTTTAACTTGTTGATGCCGCGATGTCCCTTTTTATATATTTGCTATTATTCCAACTTGCCAATTGTTCTACAGTGCAATGAATGGGTTTCAAATATTTTTGTAGAGTAGTTATAATTATTTCAAGTGCAACAGGATTTTTGAAATATCAACCATCTGCAACTTAAGGATTCAAATAGTCTCTAGTAAATTTAAAAATACCGTTTTCTAGGTTTCTAGTTTGAAAGGTTACATTTAAACTGATATTGTCAAATATTTTTTCACGTTGGCATATTGTGTCATTTATTTTGCCGCAGGTTAAACTGATTTTAATATTGATTAATAGGTCTTGTCGTAACAGGTATTGTCGGCCGTAGTATCTACGATTTCTAGGTCGTTACTTAGTCGTGTTTCTGCTAAGGGTGTTGAATAAGGATGCTCTTTCAGATTCCTATTTGTTTTTGTTCGTTAAGAATTACGTCAATGTCATTTGTTGGTAAATCTGGTAACGAATTTATATCAGTCGTTGATAAGTTTGGCAATCCGCCAATTCTACCAAGTTTATTGTGGAAATTTTCGTCAATGTCGTCTAGGTTACCGTTCATAGAGGCTGTTTCTAATGCGTTGAGGTCGAGTTTGAGTGGAGCTCGCGATAACGTGTCCACTACATGATTAGGTTTACCCCTTTGATATTTTATGACATAGTCAAACTCATCCAACTTAACTTGCATCCCTAAACTATTGCGAGAAGTTCTTTCTCTATCGTAGAATAATTAATTTCGGCGGAGTTTAACGTCCAGGAATCATAACAGATCGAGTGGTTGTCATGGCTTAATACCGCTCCGATTGCATATTTAGAAACATCTGTCATTATTTCGAACGATTTCTCGAATACGGGATATGCCAAAATTGGTTCAAATATTAACAATTTCTCACAGTAATTAAAACAATCTATAAATTCGTGCGTATGCTCATGCTTTTTGTCTTTTTTTAAGCAATTTGTTGAAGGTTTGGTAATTATTACAGAATTTAGGATAAACTTTCTTCAGTAGCCTAGGAGTCCTAAAAATGATTTAACGTCCTTTCACGTACGAGGGATCGAGAAATCTCGTATAGTATGCACTGTTTTCGGATTTGGCTTTATGCCATCTGGAGTTACGATATACCCCAGAAATTCCACCTCTTTCCTCAAAAACTCATACTTCTTCAATTGAATCTTTAGACCTGCCTGTCTCAGTTTATCAAATACTAATCTCAGATTTCGTACGTGCTCCGGAGCTCCTGTACTAAAGATAATTATGTCGTCCATATATACGAGGCTGACCTTATTCTGAAGGTCCTTTAAAACTTCGTCCATAACTCGTTGAAAAGGCTGGGTGAGTTCCTCAAACCCATTGGCATTCTCAAGAATGGTCATTGTCTACATTGAAGGCCTTTTTTTTCTTTACTTAACTCGATTTGGTGAAATCTATTGGCGATATATAGCTTGTTAAAATATTGCACGCGATCTAATTTATCAAGGATTTCGTTTATGTTGAGTGATGGAACCGGTCGACAATAGTTTTATCGTTTAATTTTCTGTAGACTACAACCAGACACCAGTTCTGTTGTCCGGATGCGTCCAATTTTTTGGTACGATCCATATCGGAGAGTATTGTAAATATATTTTAACGACATTGTTTTTCTCCTTCAGTTTATGAATTTGCTTCTTCTTGTTTTCGATTTTCACGTAATTTGTAAAACATTCAAATTTGTAAATATCATAAATTTCTGAGTTATATGGACACAATGTAGTGGTCTCAATAAGGTTATAGAAAAACTTTACTAATTCGTTATTTTCTACGGTCAACATTTCTGGCACAAATATATCACCTAAGAATATTTTATTTATTAATATTTCACCGTTTTTGACAGTGACTTGTACTTGTTCCACCATTCTTTCACAAGTGCCTAGGGTAGTTTGGAATTTTATATGGATTGATGCCTAAATTTTATTGGAACAGTTACATGATCACTAATCAATTCTTTATGTTTTTAATCAATATTAAAGTTCACTTCAATCAAATCATTAATCCCTATAATACCGTCAAAGAAGTTGTAAAGAATAAATTGTGTCTGAATTCCTGGAATTCCTCTGTTTGAAACCGAATATTGTTAATTCCGAGAGATGTTGATAACAATCCACAAGTGAAAAATTTCTCGGTAATTATAGGTTTTAATATTGATTTCGTGCTATCGCTATCTATTAATAATTTTAAATGAGGATTTTCTATCACTATATACGGCAGAAGGTTGTTAGATGTTATGTTTATTTCCGCTATTTTCGTCGACGTGGTGAGGCATTTCTCCGAAAATTTGAATTGAAACATTCATCATCTTACCGATCAATAGATTGTTGTGAGTGACATGGAACCATATCTTGTTCATACTCCTGTGATTCTATTTTATCCGGATCAAAATCGTTTGTTGAAAAGTTCTTCTGCAATGAAATTAGGCTTTCGATTATTACTTTGGAAAGGTATTGTTGCTTGTCCGAATGAGACGAATCTGTAATAAAATGATAAGGTTTCTATTTAGGTCGTTCCATATGATCAAGATTGCATTTTTCTTAAGGCGATTAGTTAAAGTTTTAGTGAGTTTCAAATAATCTTTAATAAATTCCCTATAATATCCAAGAAGTCTGAGAAAACCTTTAATTTCTTTCTTGCTTTTTGGTATCGTGATATGTCTCAAATAAGCTATCTATTTTCTTAAAAATTCTCATTTATTGATTTGTATTCTAAACTTTCATTCTCTAAACCGTCTAAGTACTTCTTTATGTGTGTGTTCTTGTAAGCTAGTACTAGATACAATGATATCGTCAAGATATACTAAACATTTCTCATTTTGGATACCCTTGAAAATGATATCCATAACTCTTTAAAACGTTGCTGGGGCTCCCTTCAAACCAAATAGAATTCTTAAAAATTCTCAGGGGCCATTTTTTGTAGGAAAGGCCGTTTTAGGAATATCCTCTTCAGCCATCTCAATTTGGTGGAATCTGGATGCAAGATCTAAGATTTATCCAAGAAATCAGTTATATTTGATAATGAATATCAATCTCCAACCATTATTTCATTGACCTTGCGATAATCTACGACGACTCTGGTTTACCAATAGAATCTATTTTTTGGAAACAGCCCAGATGATACTTGACCATAGGGAGCATAAAGGTTTTATGATATTGTGCTCCAGTATACTCTGTATCTGATTTCGAACTTATTCTCTATATATTTCGGGATATTTATACGATTTGTGGTTTTTATTTGGTATTTAATTTCACTTGTAAATGTTAATTGATTACCATCAAAATAAAAAATATCGGAATATTCTTCAATGCATTTGATGATAGCATTGCGTTCTTCAGAATTCATATGATCTGTTCGAACCTTTTTTATATCAAATTTGCATAAATAGCATTCAAATTTGGACTCAAGGTTTGTTTGTTGTCATCGAAATCTTCACTTCTAAAGGAGTACTCAAATCTACTTTAAATGTGACTCAGATGAATTTAAAATTATTCAAATGGTTCAACTGTTTTCCGTTTTTTTAGATATTCGGGTATCTGGAATTTTTCTATCTTTGTTCATGATATAACCATATTGCCATTATCCATAATCTCAATATTCATTTTAATTATTTATTTGTTCGCGGAGGCACGAACTGCCATATCATTTTGAAAATTCTCAACGTAAGTATTCGTTCATTAGTGTGAAGTGATTCTGTGGTCTCAATTTGTCTACTACACGCAACGAATCGGCTCTGTTTTTCGTTGATTTTAAGGCCTCAATCTGACTACTCCTTGGAATTTTATCGAGGAAATGAGAAGCTGAGAAAAATACATAAAATTATTGAAACAGAAATTAAATGGTTAGTACGAGTACGAGAGCACCGTGGACATTAACACTATCACTGCTGGTGTTGAGCTAATTCGTGGGCTAACAGCACGAATCTTGTTATTATATGGAACCTAATGACGGGTTATGTTTTTTTGGCGCGCGTTGCAAGTATATTATTGACATGATAAAAAACTGCATTTAAAACCCATGAAATATCAAAACACACATACAAAGAAAAGTGTATTTTTAGACATGGTTCACAAACATAGTACAGAGAAAGTTAAAGATAAAAAACATCAAAACAATTTGAGTTCAATTCATTGTTGTATTTTATGTAAGGAACGCCTCAATTATCTCTAAGAAACGGTACGATTTCTATAAATTTTTGTCTGCACGGGTCTTGTGATACGGCTGGTATTATGGTGGTACCAACATTGTTGTCAGATCTTTCCTTTTTCAATGAAATTTGTTATTTCAAATGGATCAACCTATATATTTTGTGTTTTTAGAAATTCTTAAGAAATACTGATTATTTTTCATGTGATATTCTCTATACCTAAATGTTATATTTCGGTGGTATTACATTTATATTTACAGTATCTCCAAGTTACAATAAATATTTCCCATTTAGATGACTACGATTAAATAAACAATAAACTCGTTTAATTTGCATATTCTTCAATAATTATTTGCTAATACAAATCTCGTAACAAGGTCTAGTGTCAATAAATTAGTCGAAAACTTGATGAAACTGGTGCAATGAAATATTTACCCAAATCAAGGCGCAGAAAACCTACAACAACTGAAGACAAATCTTCAAATGTTCGTGACATGTTAAAAATAGATCCACATTTGTGAAGTCGAAAAATTACGAATTTTAAAAAACATACAGTAAAGGCGATTACAGCAGATGCTCAAAATGTTGTCCATTCACTCCAATACAACAAGCCATGGTATTTTTAAAACTTTGCAATACCCGTGACTGCTCAATTCTTGTTATTTCTGTGGTAATCCTATCTTTCAATTCCTGAATATTGGCAGGTTTTGTTTTATGAACGATGTTTTTTAAGTGACCCCTCAGGAAATAGACTAAAGGATTCAGGTCGGATGATCGCGGAGGCCATTCGATAAAACCACGTCTTCCAATACATCTTCTGTAAAACACATTAATTAGGTATTGCCTCACCCCACACTCATAGTGAAGTGGTGCACCATCTTGTTCTATCCAAATATTGTCGTTTGGGATTTTGTTATTGCTTGAAAATTTCTAATAATAGAGTTTTTTTTAATGTAATTCAAAATACTTACTTGGATTTGTAAATATCCGAGACACTTCAGGTATAATACTATTTTTCTATAAAACTAAATACGCCGGACCATTTAAGTTACCCTCAATGAAGAAAGGACCATTTATATTATCTCCTATTATTCCGGCCCATACATTCAGTTTTTCGGGATATTGCGTGAAGGATTCCCGTATCCAACGAGGATTGTTACGTGACCAGTATCTACAATTCTGCCGGTTCACATTTCCATTAATACAAAAAGAGGCTTCATCGCAAAACATAACATTACTTAAAAAATTCGGATCGTTTGGATTGTAACATTTTTCCATCATTAGGTCTGCAAAGTCTTCACATTCACATTGAAATGGTCATCTGACAACTCTTGAATCAACCTTACTTTGTATGGATGAAATTTATTATCACGTAAACTTTTCATCACGAATTTTCGCAAAATATCAAGCTCTCTAGATATTTTTCTAGTACACAATTATGATATTCTAACAGGACACTATCATATAAAGCTTTGTCTTCAGTTGATGCAGTTTTTCTCCGCCCTGATTTGGATGAATCTTTTACTGAACCAGTTTCGTTGAACTTTTTCACTAATCTACTGACAGCAGATATTGTAATGGGATTTCTGTTGGTATATAAATATCAATTCGTTCTTTTTCATATAAACGATCTATTGCGACTTTCAATATCCTTCAACAGTAATAATTTATTGAAACGTCAAATTTGTTATTGTATAACTGTATTGTATAACAAAATAATGGCATTTAGGTATAGGAAACATCGAATGAAAAATAATGAATATTTCTTAAGGATTTCAAAAAGCGAAAATATACAGGGTGATCTATTTGAAATAAAAAAGTTCATTATTTTTCTGGAAAAAGGTAAGATCTGACAACAATGTTAATACCACTATAATACCGGCTGTATTACAAAACACTTGTACACAGAAATTTATAAAACTTGTACGAGCCGAGATAATTGAGACGATCCATTTATAAAACTCACTCTGTATTCTGATACATATTCTTTAAAAATTATTATTTGTGGATGTAACAAATTGATGAAAAAAATTAACGAACTATAACGGCTTTTCTACGAAATTTAATTCTTTACCAAAAATTCATAATCCTAAATTATCAGCAAGATCAATTGTAACATCAATAAATACGTCAATTGAGCCTATTATTTCTTGGTTAACGGAAATTTCGACAAAATTTCAAAACTACAACAATTATTATTATCAAAGACTCGTTTAAAATTGAAGAAACTTTTGATGATATGGTATTATCACATAACTATGTATTAAAAGGTTTGACTGTAATATCATTTTCTAGTAATGTTCATTTAAATTTATGCACAACACAATTTGTATTGAAGAGAAATATTTTGTTTTATGCAGAAACCTAAATAAAATGTAATCATTGGAAGACAAATTGCAACACTTGCTTCAAGATGATGACAACTATTGAAGTAAACAGTTTACAGAAAAACAATCGCCAAATTTTGGACAGAATGCAATGTTGTTCTATAAAAAAACTAACCAAGTTATAATAAACCGCACTAAATTCATTTTTTTACTTACTAGCTTCTATGTCATGTTTCTAACGAATGAGAACTGATTTAATCGGGTAGAAATAATCAAGATAATTTGTATAACATAGAAGTTTACTCCTTCAACTTGTTCTTTACCGGCATGATAACATAATAATCTGATGATCTGAATTGTCAAGTAATAGTTGAACATGCATATGGAATATTTTTATCCAGTTAATAATATTCCCCTCTAATTTTGTTTTCTACGTTTCCAATAATATATGTAATAAACCTTGCATTACATATATTTCCAAAAATTAATTTAATGGCGCTAAGTTTGGGAATCTTGGTGGATATTTAATTGGTGAATCCTATATCCAGCAAATATTTTATCGAGATATTCTCTATCAATGATAAGTAAATAAGCAACGTCCTTTCGTAAATTTGAGGTATGGTCTCATATATTTGAGGAAAATTTAGATAAGGTACATTAGTTGATAATCACAGAGTCGTAATATTGAAAATATGATATACGTCCAGTATTCACTAACACTTTTTTAGCGTTGATACAAAAAATCAGTTGTTAAAGCAATAAAATCCAAAGTTTATTAATTTTTAATGGTCAGAAAACTAATTAATTACAACTTTTCCAAAATTAATTTGTCTTAAAACTCTTAATAAAAAGAATTGTGAGAATGCAAGGCATTCTCAGAGTGATTCCAAGGGAGGAGTCGGAAACTACGGCAATATTAAAAGTTTTCAAACGACTGTCTCACTTATTAGCCCTAATGTAGGAATTGGGAATTTGATAAGACTTCCGTATCATGCTTGTGATTGATATAAGAAAATACGCAACTATTTATTACGGCGTTCAATTGAGGTGAACTAATTAAAAAATGAATCTACAGCTGAAAAGAAATTGCTTAAAATAACATGTTTGAAACGACACCTAGAACAAGGATAACCTAACCCTTACCCAACCAGAACCTAGAAAATGATTTTTTTTAATTTACAGTCTCACAATTCATACAAGTCTACAAGTCAATCTAACAAGTCCTCAATTGTAGAAATTTTTCCTCCTGCACATGTTCGATCAGAATACACTATATCATGGAGGTAACCGTATTCTTTCAAACAGTTACAACAACGCCACACATATCACGGGTATCTTTGTATCTTTTTCCACATGTTCTAGGATAAGTGGGATCAATGTCTCTCTATCTCAGTGATTCTCGGGATAAGCTTCTAATCTGAATTCTTCTGAGCCATCCTCAATCATCGAGTCCTCCAATGTTTCCCCACTCACTCTACTCTTTTAGCTCTGTTATTACTTCTGTACAGTAATTTTACCAATCAGCCACTGTTTCTGACGATGCTCTACTATCTTCTTACGCGAGCTTCTTTTTTGTAGTTGCATACAAGTCCTCGTCGAAACTGTTTATCAAACTGTATTTATTTCTTAGGGTTAGTCTATGCCCCTCGAACTAGAAGCCTGACGCTGCACTAAGGTCAACTCTTCTTGAATATGGATAGAGTTTGTGGACCTCGTTACTTTTAAACCATGCTCTTGAGCCCGTTGGATGGCATTTTGTTGGCCACAAACGACTACTTTATCAATCTGAAATGACTCCTACTTTTCAACCAGCTATGAATTAAGAACGATTACCAAACAATGCTGAAATTTAAATTCGAACTCAAAACCACAGACTCAATGTCAAGCATTTTATTAATTTTGTTGAGTGATATTGTATGGTTGTTGCATAGTTGATTATAATTTTCATTTTTAGACTTTTTCCGGGTTTTGCATGCTCAGAGAGCTTTTTATTTTCAGGTGATAATATGGTTTTCACTATAAAATAACAAAGAATTTGTTATTATTAGTTAGCCTAGACCAAGTCCATGCATAAACAAAATATTGCGTTACCCTAGCAACAAACAAGAACTTAATAGGAGTGTCAGTGTAAAGTTTGACGTCAAAAAAGTGAACCAGAGTTAGGCAACAAATTAAAAGAAAAAAGATGTCCATCGAAATTGTGAAAATCGAAAAATTTGGGCATCGAGCCTTCATCAAGTATTTGTATTTAAAGGGGTTAAGAGGTAAGCAGATTTACAAAGATATGATTAATACCCTTGGTGATCAATGTCCTTCGTATGCGATCGTGAAAAATTGGACTGCAAGCTTTAAAAGAGGTAAATTTTCCATTGAAGAAGGCCAGTTTCTGTGTCAGTCCCCGAAAATATCGATGCAGTTCATGACATGATTTTATCAGATCGTCGAATTGGGCTAAAACGGATATCTGATGCACCGAATATTTCATACGAACGCGTTGTTCATATAGTTCACGTCAATTTGGAAATGAGAAAAATTGCTGCAAAATGGATCCCCAAATGTTTGAATGTTGACCAAAAGCGTGCAAGGGTAGAAGCATCGCGTTCGATCTGTGCTCGATTTGATGTAGACGTAGGTACATTTCTACGATCCAGAAACAAAGAAACAATTGATGGAATGGCGATACACTGGAAAAACTCTTGGTTCAGTTTTTTGGGATTGCCATGGAGTAATCATGATTGATTTTTTGCATAAGGGTAGTACAAAGACTGGAGATTACTATTACTATACTGATCACTCTACAGGAGACAATTAAAGAGAAAAGACGTGAAAAGCTATCCAAGGGTTTTTTATTTTTGCAGGACAACGCACCTGCACACAAATCTCATTTTGCCATGCAAAAAAATCGTGATTTAGGGTTTGAATTACTAGAACACCCTTATTCACCAGATTTGGCTCCGTGCGACTATTATCTCTTTCCTCAACTGAAAAAAGGTTAAAAGATCGTAAATTTTCTTCCAACGAGGAGGTAATAAAAGCTGTGGATGTCTGGTTAAAAGAGCAAGAAGAAACATTTTTCTAAAGGTCTAGAGACGTTGCAGGTTCGCTGTAATAAATGTATCCAATTAAGAGGAGAATATGTTGAGTAATAAAATATTCTGACATTGAAATTTTGTTTGATTCTATAGTAGGCTAAGAATTTTTCAATATATCCTCGTAAGCTCTTGAATTCATACTTATATTGGATTAGACCAGAAATGGAATTTCAAATTAAAAATATTGTATAATCCATGCTACATATCATACAAGGTTACCTTCATACCTCGTATGAAGGTGAATGTCCGATGCGGTTATTCCTCTTTAATACCACTTCCAGTTGAGTTTTCATACCTCGATTGGTCCTTCAGTGATCAACATGTTTAATAGCTATCGCTTTGCGGTGACCGCGGAGATGTGCGTGGCTGAGAATGAAACGATGTTGTCACATCTTTGTCGAGAATGAAATATTTTTCTCGTCAAATACATTCATCCATTTGTTATTGTAGCTCAGTTTTTAGAGATGTAACTCTTTTAACGTGAATAGTATGTAATTGTTTGCATATTAGGGTAATGTAGGGTGAATATTTTACGTATATATCAGGAGTAGATATTTTTAATTATGGTAATGACGATGGAGCTATCATAACTAAGCTGAAGTTCATGTTAGGATCTCTTCTGATTAGTTTTGTAGTTAATATTACAAATATTCAATTATGAATAATGTTACTGAACCGTTTCTAAAATCTCTATTTTCCGTGTATTAGATTCCGTTCCGAGAATTTTCGAATCTTTATAATTGAATTTATATTTTTTTGATACTTCGTGGTTCGTTAATGCAGTTTTATTTTTTTTATCGTATTCATGACCTTTTAATCTATTCACTAAATACTGAGATGTCTGCCCTATGTGGACAGCGTCACAATTAGTAGAAGGTACCCAATATATAATATTAGTTCATTTGTTCTGGGAGTTCTGGAATTTTTTTTGTAATATATTTGGATAATCTATTATATCCTTTATGATTTATACTAATATCATATTTATTCAAATAATTCGATAATTGCTGGAAAAATCCTTGTACATATGGTTAGGAAAAATGTTTTATGTTTTGATGTTTCGTTTCTGTTCATGTTGTGTCTTTCAATTAATTATAATACCTGCTATGCCAGAGGTGTGGAACCTTTTTACCATTAGAGGCAACATTTAAATTAGGCAGCAATAAGAGAAGCGGGATTAGCTGATTGACCTAAGAAAGTGACTTTTGTGAAATTATTATAGTTTTTCTATAGATTTAACAATTAATTGCATTATATAGAAAATATAAAATAAAATACTACAAAATTTTAAATATAATATACATATAAAATATTATAAAAATATAAAAAAATACAATAAAAAATATTATAATAAAAATAATATAAGTTAGTTATTTATTTGGCTTTGTTTTTTGTATGACAGTAATTGTATATATGGATCAAGCTTCGTGACACACAGCTTTAATTGAACCTCTAAATGTGCATCTGTAATTTGCTCTCTTAAATTTGTTTTTATTTTTGACATGAGATAAAATGTTGTCTCGCAACAGTAGGTACTTCCGAAGCAGGAAAGTAAACGGCGAGCATGTTCTCGAAGCCATGGATATTCAACTGCATTTTTCTAGATTTCTATGGGATCCTTTTTAGCGTTAAAAAGGAATTAGATGATACTATCTTCCTCTAAATTAATAAACTCCATTTGTAGTTCTGCAGGAGCCTCGGATAAATCTATTAAATGTGGTTAAAATGCCAATTTCATAGCAGGAGTGTGCTCGTCAAAATCAGAAAATCTATTAGTATACTCTATTAAATAATCCAAAACACCTACATATTCATCGAATATTTTATTTTCACAGTTCTGCTCATTTAACATTTTAGCTAGCTCCAGAAAATGTTGTGCAGATATTTCCGATCGACAAAGTAATGTTTTGAAAAATGATAATTTTTTACTAAAAGCTTGGATCTTTTGCCACATTTCATAAATATACCTCATTTCACCTTGCAGGCAAATATTTAAATTGTTTTGTTTTGTCATCATATCAGACAAAAATGCAAGGTTTCTGAGAAATACTTCATCTGATAGATCACATTGTTTTCCTTGTTCTTGATGAAAGTTTAAAATTTGTCGTCGTAAAGACAAAACTTGACCTGTTGATAGCCAGCGAACCTTGCAGTAGTATGGTAGGTCAACACTATATGTTTCCTCATCTAAAGGGAGCATCTGCCGAAATTCACTGTGACGCATTGCATTTACGCGAATATAGTTAACAATGGCAATGGTTCTATCCAGAGTGTCTTGCAAAATGGTAGATTTTGCTGATGCAAAATGCAGTGGAATGATATCAATTTTTCAAGTTAAAGTCTTCCTTTTTTAACAAAGCAACGAATCCTTCAAATTTGCCTCTCATGGAAGGTGCGCCATTGGTGCAGATACTGACTAAATTACTGACATTCAATTGTAATTTATTACATACTTCTTCGAAGTTTTCGAAAATATCTGCTCCGCGAGTTCTTCCAGTTAGTGTACCCAACGCAAGTAGTTGTTCTTAACATTGAAAATCTTTAGTTATAGCACAAATAAAATATAAAACTTGTGCCGAATCTGTTTTATCAGTGCTTTCATCTAAAGCCATTGAAAAATTGACATCTTCATTTTGTATAATTGTATGAAGTTGCTCTGTTACATTTTGCGCTAATTCGTGCTCTCGATCTGTTACAGTTCTTCTTGAAAGAGGTAATTATTTGTATTTGTCGATATTTCTTGGATCTAACATACTCACTGCTTCAACAATTCATTCTTTAATTATTTCAATGTCACTAAATGGTTTGCCCCTTTTTCCAAGTATATGTTCTATTTTATACGTAACATCAACCTCAGCGGAATTTTGATTTACAAAGGCACTAAAAGATGTCTGCTGATGGTGCTTCTCATTTTTCAACTTTTGAAATGCAGCTTTTAGAGATTCACCTTCTTAAGCGAAATATTTATGTTCTTTATGAGTCAAGACACATCATTTTATCTTTCTCAGCAGTAAAGAAAAAATCCAACTCCCATTCTACATTAAATGTTCTGTTTTGATCACCTAATTTTCTTCTCTTACTATTTGACATAATGGATAAAAAAACGAATATCAAATAATATCTTTAAAAAAGTGTATACTTTCTAGAATTACAATGAAACCGTGTGACTGTTATAAGCACGCACTGTTAACTAGTTTGCTGATGATCGCAACAGGGAAGCGTTGAGACATGCGAGTCAGAGAAGCCAAAGCGAGGTGTGACACTCAAATGGTAGATTTGAAACCAAGTTTCGTTCACTTCTTAGACAAGGTAGTTGGCGCTGCTAGCGTTAATTTAAATTTTCTTGTGAATACAATCAGTTGACTAATGAATTGCTCTGTGTAATCGATGATGCAACCAATCAACAAACATATCGTCTGCTAGCATGTGGCTGCTCTTTATGACAAATTTTGTCAATAGTATTTTGTAATTTTAATGGCAAAGGGCCGCTCAAGAACCTCATGGAGGCCGCAGGTTTCTCACCTATGTGCTATGCCATAGGTGGGGAACCTGCGGCCTCCGCGAGGTTCTTGTGCGGCCCTTTGGCACCTAGAACAAAATGGTAGAGTTCGTTTCAAACAACTATTGTACATAAAAGCCATGACAGTTGCGCGAAAAATCCCGCCAAAGACAGTCATATTGTAAGATAACGTCAGAATATTAGTTTGAAACGGACCCTAACACGCATGAGCGGGGCTCTGGCCCACAGACCATCCGTTTGAGACTTGGACACTCAATGTTAATTTTTTAAACAGTTTTCAGCGCCCTCAAGTTGCTAATAGATTTTGTGATTTTTACGAGCACACTCCTGCAGAACTACAAATGAAGTTAATTGATTTAGGGGAAGATAGTATTATCAAATCCCTTTTTAACGCTAAAAACGATCCCATAGAAATCTGGAAAAATGCTGTTGAATATCCATGCCTTCAAGAACATGCTCGACGTTTACTTTCCTGCTTCGGAAGTACCTACTGTTGCGAGACAACATTTTCTCTCATGTCAAAAATAAAAACATTTAAGAACACAAATTACAGATGCACATTTAGAGGATCAATTAAAGCTGTGTGTTACGAAGCTTGATCCAAATATACAATTACTGTCAAACAAAAAACAAAGCCGAATAAGTATTTTTTTATAATATTTTTATATTATTTTATATGTAAATTGTATTTGAAATTTTGTAGTATCTATTATATTTTATTTTTTCTATATAATGCAATAAATTGTTATATCTATAGAAAAACTATAATAATTTCACAAAAGTCACTTTCTTAGGTCAATCAGCTTATGCGGCCTCTCTTATTGCTGCCTAATTTAAATGTGGCCTCTAATGGTAAAAAGGTTCCCCACCTCTGTGCTATGCTATCATATTTTCCGGATAATTATTTTTTTTCAATGCAGACTTTGTTTTTTATCTCTTATTGTCACTGATCTTTTTTGTAAGATGGGGTTTAAGTTCAAATATCTTGAGGACAAAGTTAATTTTCTATACGATGCCATTCTTATGTTATTGCTAATTTTATATAATGTGTA
The DNA here is from genome assembly GCA_026230145.1 of Diorhabda elongata. Classification (NCBI taxonomy): domain Eukaryota; kingdom Metazoa; phylum Arthropoda; class Insecta; order Coleoptera; family Chrysomelidae; genus Diorhabda; species Diorhabda elongata. Next base: position 23,238,526 of record CM047933.1, on the reverse strand, counting down.
TAAATAAATAAACATCAAGCAAATTCTTTTTATTATTTTGTTTAATTTCGATTGTCAATTTTTTTTATAAGAGTCGTTTTCACGAAATAGCGGAGGTCGTAATAATTGCATAACGTTTTTTCTATATAACAACTCCTCCCTTAATAAATATTGTTGCTTAATAAACAAGAATTTTCAATAAGGATAATAAAAATTCCTAAAATAAAAAAATGAACGATTAAATACAAAATAAACGAAATTTTAAATTGAACAAAAGATATCGTTATAAATTTTCTGTTTCCATTTTATTGGTTCAATTTCATACTGATTTCTTGCTGATCTGATCAGGTGCTCAAATCTGAAAATAAATTAATTTTCCACAAGGTTTCATAAAACCAAATTTTAATACTGTTGCGGAACTTTAGTGTATTTCTAGTATTTCAAAAGGACCATTAAACTTATTTTCTAATTTATTTTTAGTTTGCAATTCTTTTACATAAACTTCGTTAGCTACTTCGTAGGTACTTTGGTTTGTTTCCAGAAACATGTTTGTCAAAACGAGTCTTAACTTTTACTTTTTGTATTAAGGTTTTTTCCTATGTTACTTTATAGTAATAAGATATCCGGTTATTTAGATGTCTAATATATTTGTTGAGTAATTCTTGTTCATTATACAATTTTTCTGGTGGTCTACTGGACGTATGACGGAATATAAATTCGTATGGTGTGAACCCGTGTGTCGTTTATAGAATTGTTATAAGTAATAAATGCAAAAGGTAAAATACTGAGGGGTGCTCGTTAGGGTGATCTACCGAATTTATTCGAATCATTTCTAATAAAGCAGCGAGTAATCTCTCTAAAGATCTGTTACTTTATGGATGACCGACGCGTGAATATGATAATTTAATATCAAACATTTTACAGGTCTTTCATTAGCCCGTTATTGAATTCGCGACCGGCATAGCAATGCGATGTACTAAAGTGTCGTTAGTTCGTCTCTTATCGTAAGGGCATAATTTCTTTGAAATACTTCGAAAATATCAATATTAATTGGTGTGTTTTCAGAAATTCCGTTATAACGGAGGACGTTATCCGTTACCCTCTGGAATGTCGAAGGGGCATTTTTAGATTATACGGCAATATAAGGAATTCGAAATGTCCGTTTCTACAGTGGAAGCGGTCTTTGGTACATTTTCAGGCGTTATTTTAATCTGATGAAACTCGGATTCAAGGTCTAGTGTCGTATGATAATGTCATTTCCTGAGCTGATCCAAATACAGCATTATTAATATAATGAAAATGTACTAAATATTGTAGTTGCTTATGAAATTTCCAATGTTTTAATTAGTTTTAGGTTTCTTGCGACTTTACTAATATCGTATAATTCCTCGAAGTCAATTTGATTCAAATTTAGCGGGCTTCTAGAAATTTTGATTATAATTTTGGAGTGACCCTTGCGAATTTGACTATTGTTTGAAACGTTTCTTTTCTTATTTGGATTCTGCAGTCTTTAGGAATTCTAAAGATTGATTTATTTCGAAGTATTGGTCTGATGTGTATTTAGATGAAACTTTTATTGTAGTATTTGAATTAACAAGGAATTATTTGTTGGTTATTTGTTTTATTATAGGAGATTTCCTTCAGTGGTGTAACAGTGTGTGGGTGAGTGACTGACTAATAATTCTAATGTACAGTTACGAGTATTTCTTAACTCAATTTCTTGCTGGCAAAAGTACTTATTTTCTAGTATTGGGCATTATTCCTCTACCAATGTTACTTTTGTAGCCTTTGTTAAGTAGGGTTGTATGAGAATAAATATTTTACGATTTTGGATGACTGGGTCTAGGTGATAGATACGATTCCAGGCTTTAATATGGGTATATGGATAGCAGAAATTATTTTTTAATCAGAGAAGGTTTATGTGCACAAAAAAAGACATATGCAAATATTGGAATTTGGTTATCATTATATATTGTGTGAAAATATTCTATCATTTCTATTATTTCTTCATATATTTTATGTTATAATTTTATTTTATATCGATATGTGAATTTTCTCTAAATTTTACTTGGTCTTGCCATAATATACATAGTGACTTGTTATAGTGATCAATCAGTTTTTTGTGTAAAGATATTTCTTAATTAGTTTCATGATTAATTTTTTTCTGAATCAGTTGTAAAATACAGATTGCTTTATCATATATCTATTCATCATAAGAAGTATGGATGCCCAAAAGCCATTGTTCACTTGCCTATGCCATCCATAAGACTTCTTTGTAATCGAATATTTGGATAAATATTTTCTGCTTTTTTATCCAATGTATTCAGTGAATTAGTAGCATTACTTTTTATTATATTATTATTTATAGTATAAAATAATGTTTTACGGTTTCTACTTCCTTAACTATACCTGCTTAATCTGTATAATATATAAATGTATGTTTGGAGTAAATTATGTTACAAGGTCATAAACTGATAGGTTATAACACGTTGTTCAACTTAGTTACTTAAATATCTTCAGCAATGCATTTCAACTGGAGAATTAGGAATATTGTTATAATCGTTGTAGACTTGATTTTCATTATTATATAACAATAGTGGGGAACTATGTTTGGGTAATGTTTTATGGTAATTGCCTTCATTAGATTCTAGAATTATACCGGAATTTTCGATAATTTTTGCTTCTTTGAATTTAGGTAATTTTTTATCTTGAACTTTAGTTTGTACATAAGCGATTTGTTGATTTTAAAAATCAAATGGGTCAACTCTATCTACATTTTTTCTTAATAAAAATTTCTTTTTTCGTTGTCGCCTTTCTCTATTATCTATATAGAGATGTTTGGTGGCTGCTCTATGGTTCTGTATATAATGGGATAGAACTAGGTGATCTTTTAGATCACAAGGGTCTGGAGTATTTATATGTTCTCCAACTCTTTCAAATGGAGTGAACTTCATGACAGAATGAATGAAATTGTTGTAGGAAATAGGAAAGTTGATAAGGAATAAGATCTTTGTGAAAGTATTGAAGACATCAAAAGTGAAGACAGTCTGCAGTAATTTTATAAGGGAGACCATGATGAGATAAGTGAGTTAGTAGATTGTCAACTATGAATACGCTTATTAAACTTGAGATGGGATAAGCTTGTCCCTAGCGATAAAATGCATCGATTATTGTTAAATACGATGTGGTGGGAGTAAGATTGAATTTAACAAATGGGGGACTCCTATCATATTTACTTCTCTGGAATGTTTCTGCATTTTAGGCCAATAGTATTTCGAACTTCTTGTACCATACTTTTTCTAAATTTCATTAAGATAAAACAACAAACAAACGCGTAAACACATATTTTCAAAGTGTTTTTCTCTTTTTGTTTTAGTTTCATTTACTTGTCTCTAACACTTGATTTTTATATCGGTCTTTAGCAAATGCTTTGTGACTGCAAGTGGAGACCATATATCTTGTATTCGCACAAATTTCTCGATACGGGAATGAATGTTGTCAACAACCTGTATACAGGAATGCCCGGGTAAAGAATATTTCATTGTAATTTGTTTAATGTGTCGATGCTTCTATAAGAAATTGACTACAGCTAAGGAAATTAATTTGTTCCTATTTTGAGGAACACAGCTGTTACTCCAGGTTATTATTTCCGTTATGTTGGGATTGTTTGAAACAATTTTTTCAAGAATTTGCATCAATGTGCTTGCCAAGTCATTGCCTGTCCTTCCACATGTAGTTTCTGGCCAAACAGCGCAATAACATTGCTTGTCATAGGAATTATATGCAGTTAAGTTATATACATTCATTTTTTGCTTGTAAAAGAGGACTGAAACCTCTGATTTTGGTACATTTATAACATTTTGTAAATCAAAACAGACGACAGCACAGTTCAAATCTGTATTTTCACCATCCTGTTCTCGCTCTGTTATCATTATATTTTTCTTTAAAATGTGCTGCCTATTTGACAATTCCAGTTCTTCACTCATTCTGTTTTTCCGCTGGGCAATTTTATACTCTTCTCAGAAATTACATCGGTCACTTTTTGGTTTAAGAAAATCTAGATTATATTCATAATTAAAAATGTGTCTGTACAACGAAACACTTTGTTTTTCTAAACAAGATTCAACATATAAGTCATACATTTTGTTAATGTTTAGTAAAGGATCAAGGTACTGTTTATTCGAATCGGCTCTACAGTAATGAGACTCGACGTGAGGAAAAGCCTCAATGTGTTGTCTTATTTCATCTTTACTTTCCTTTGATATACGATCTTTGGTATATTTCCCTCGCTTGAGGTGTACCTTCGTCGGATTTCTTCGCTGGTACATTATATACTGGCTTTTGGCTTACACACAATGTGGTCAGAAAAAAACTTCTGCATACTCTTAATTTTTTGTTCTCTTTTCCAAAAAAGTACTCAAATGAAAAAAATCGGTAGTTTGTAACACTACTTCGTTTTCGCTTTATTAGTATTCTTTTTGTGTTGTTTAATAAAAAATACTGTTTTCCATTTTGATCCATAGAGTAATAATATTTTTTTATTTCTTCCCTTTGCTCAGGTGAAAAATTTTTTCTACACTGAAATCTGCAGATTTCAGGGCAATATTTATTTCGTCAATCTTTTTTGCAGGTTTTAATTCTCCTTTGGTGTTTATATAGCTTTCCCCCTTTTGATACTTTTCTTTTCTTTGGTTACTTTTCCGAGGTCTAATATTTCTTTTTCGCTTAGGAGTCCTGGTCTTCACCTTCATTGGGGTTTTTTCTTCTGATGATTGAGATGTTTCAGAATCAGTATAATTGACAATACGTTTATCAGCACAATAAGTGTTATTGTCGTCCTGATCAGCTCTACAAAAAAAATTGTAAAAAATATTCTAGTACTGATTTCAATATCCCATACTTGACTATCGAGCCATGATCCTCTGGTATTGGAACATTCTTATTTACTGAGTTTGAGGCCTTCCCAATCTCCGGAAAAAGTCTGCAATAATTTACAAACATTAAACATAAGGCAGTTTTTTTTCTAAAATTTTATTTTTGTCAAAAACTATTCTACCTTCTTACTCCTGCTACACCCTTTGCTTTTAGGTGAGAAAGAGATTCTTCATGCTCTGAATATTCGCTCTCCAAGCTGCTGTTGCTTGACTGCAATAAGTTTCTAAAAACATTGAGGTTAAAAATCTGTAAATATATAGATTTTTAAACAAACCGTTTTTTAACTTCATAGTCTGGCACATATTCCGATCCAGAGCTTGAAAAGTCCCCTTCTTCTGAAGTACGTGACATATTATACCGTGTAAAACAGGCACCAACAGGCACAAACTTTGAACTTGACACATAAATGATTACTTGGTTGTCGCTTGGAACCCTATGATTCTTAATAATGACGTTGACTGTCGCTTGGAACTATCTTGAAAATTAAATATTGGCGCCATCTTTGAGAATGGGCTCAAAAATTGTATAGCAAACGATGCAGGTTTCTATGGATCTTATTTTCTTACAAAAAAAACGTATTTTAAAATGAATGTCGCTTGGAACCCTCTGGTTCTCAACCCACGATTTATCTAAAATATCGTTGATATTTGGAACTAGGTATCTGTCGGAAATTATATTTTCATTGAGTGAGATTTGTGTGAACGGGAATTGATGTCCTGAATTTTAGTAGAAGAAAAGTTTTATTATCGACTAATCGTTTATTGCTTAGGTCTATATTCAAATTCAGAACCAGCATAACTTCCGCACCAAGTACTCCGTGGAAGTGGCTGTATCAATTTCTATCATTTCTGTTTTTTTGCTTAAGGAACCTTCTGATTTTGATTTTGTTCATTACAGTCTGCGCACTCTGTATTATTCATCTATCCAGGACTCAAAGTATTGAAAAAATTAGTCTCAATTCCCATAATAAACTTGAGTACTGTGTGGCAAGTATTCAACATTACAGCATTCTGGATGTTAGTGAACAGTCTACAAGCATCTGTTATATGTTGAATGGTCTCTGATGTTTGTTGACACTTGTTTGCATTTGCCTGATTAAGTTTTTGGATCCTTAATAACATTTCTGATGTCCTGTAGGAGAATTCACGTAGTTTCAATACCTGTCAAGAGTGTAGGTTAACAAAGGCGATCAAGCTTTTTTCACCCTCTTTTCAAGGTAAATTTGCTTTAATTGTGGATAAATTCGGATGCTAATTGCTGTTCATCATTGTTAGTGTGAACTCTATCAACCTTTGAATACTGTCAAGCTGTTTTCATCCACTTCAGGATTTCAAAAGAATACGTTAAAACAGGCGTGGTATAGGTGTTTATTGCCTATTCGAGGTATTTGTAGCTACGTTCATCACCTCTACGATATCTAAGTTGGGAAGTTACACATTTCTGTTGATGTCTATGCTTTTTTCGATTTGTAGAGTCTTGCATAATCCAAACTCCATATGTATTTCAGTGAAGAATCGATGGGTTATATCGAGAAGGTGATTGATTTGATGCTCATTTGCTACGTATCGCTAGATATCGTCCATTTAGAGAAGATGGGAGATGGTACAGGTGGTGTTCCTGATAGCATTAATGTATCATTTAGCATGGTAGATTGGGGATTCATTGCAAGGCAGAACCACAACGGACTCTAAGAATCACCTTTGTATATACCCTTACGGGTATTTCGTCAGTACTGAGGGAGTTTGGACCGTTTCGCAGATGTAGGTTTGTTCGTTATCCTTTCATCGTTGTTGAAAGTATGCTTAAATAGTTGGGTGGATTCAGTAAATCTGCAAGACCTCCACGACCCAGGAATGAGTTACTCTATCATACGATTTCTTTTAATCTATGGAAGCAGTCTGTATATTTCGGTGATTCTTCTGTGCTTGCCGAAGTATCGCAGAGTCCACAACAAGTTGTTTTTTGTACCTTTGATGATCTCTTCTGCAACCTCTCTGTTCATCTACTAAGATGTTATTTTCATGTCTATAAATTCTGATAGTGATACAAGCTGTATCTTATATAAAGTTAAAAGGCACGTGATAGGTCTGTACTGAGTGGGGTCATCCGTCTGCGAGCTCTTTGGAAGCGAATGAGTAGAGCCTAATGCTAAAAAATTTAGTATCTTCTGGATTTTTAGAAGATGATAAAATTGCTTCGCCAATTTCCTGGGAATGCTCGGGAATTTCCAATACTAAAAGTTTTGGATATTACACCTGGTGCTTTCCAGTTTTTGGTATTGGTTGACCTCTCATAATTATGATTATTATGATAATTGTTGAAATTATTGTTACTGTGCTGAAAATTATTACATTGATATTGATTATCTCTAGGATAATGATCAATATGTTGATTGGAATTTGTTATTATTAGTTTTATCAGATTGGTTTCTTGATTCACTAGTTTGACCATACAACCTTTAGAAATTCTCATTCTTAGCTACCTGCGCCATAACGTCTAAAGAATTTGGCTCTAGGATCTAGTCCTTTCAATTTTTGTAAAATTTTCTTTAAATCTCTTCTGTCCGAAAAACATTGTATCAGAAGTTCTTTTAATTGTAGCCATGTATTGAGCTCCATTCTGTTTCCAACCATAACTTCTGCTTTCCCTAATCATTTTTCCTGAATACATTCAAAAACGTGATCGTTAACTTCAACATGACTATAAATAGGTTTCTATCAATCGTTTACAACATGATATAAATTTATTAAGTGTGTTTTGATCGTCATTGTATTTGATATTCTCCATTTCTAATTTGAATAAGTCCCAGCTAATAGCTACGGGTGATTTTAAACTTGCTATGGCCATTTTTGAAATTTCATTCAACTTCACTACTTATTTTATGAATATGCAAATTATTAAACGGTTTTAACAGATTTTTTATTTATTCGTATAGCCATTTAATAAGTGAATAAGAGTATAATAATTGTTTTAAAAAGTTGCGAATAAAATTGTAATTTTATCAAAAATGCTTAGAAATCAGAAATAAAAATAACTTCAAAAAATTTCTCAGCAATTATCTCTCCTAACTCTGGAAATAAGGCGAGGAAAGGCAAAGAAAACTTAGCACTTACAGAAGTTTAAAGTGTCATAGTTACTTCCGGTTTTTAATTCCTAGATTTTGATTTCTTCTTCCACTGAGAGGTACGCTCTCCAGGATTCGCACTTGAGTGTTTATACACACACAGTTAGACTCGATGTTTGAGTTATAGTTCGCTGAAACGTTTCATACACGTAATGGTATTGAACTTCGAACCGTCATAACAAACACAAGTTGCTGATCAGCAATTCAACATATATTCAATTAAACTGATGAACTTGCTGAATCACATATCTTCAATTTATAGTTGCATTTATTTTTTGTTTATGAGATCGATCAAAAATAACTATTGTACACCGTAATTTCAATTATTAGTAGTGTTGTTTTGCTGTTCAAATAAAGTCACGTCTAAAAAGTGACTTTTGTGGCAGTAACTATCAATTGGCGCAGTCATTAGGCTAGTGGAAGAGCCTCTAGTCTTCATTTTCGTTTTTCCATTACACCGAACCTTTGGAAAACATTTTCATCCAAGAAAGAATAAACAAGAAGTAAGTGAAAATCAAATTTAATTTATTAAAAGAATTATTCATAAGTTAGGAAGAATAAAATAGAAATCTCCGAAAAACTACATTCAAAGTACTGGAAGATAAGGAAATAAAAGCAGAGAAATCTTTGGAAAACCGAAAAGTTAATCCATTAGTTTTAAGAGGATTATAAGATAAAAAATAGTGATAGTTACAATATACAATCATAATTTTTCGTATATATATATATATATATATATAAATTTTTTTTGTTCCCATTTTGAACGATACACCTCATGCACATAATCACTACTAAAAACACTCCTAAATTTTGACGTACCCAGACTCGTAATCACACCTTCTGAAAACTATATAATGTCCAAACTCAACACTAAACACCTAGATATCCTTTCTCCCCACGATGGAAACCCCAACAAGCTTCACAGTTTCAATAATAATGAAAAGTCCCTCAAACGAGACTTACTAAATCCACGTCAAGGACCCAATGAATCCCCACATCAATATAACGAGAAAGTGATGGATTTGCTGAATACAATATCCAATTTTATAGAACTTCACAACAACGACATAAATATGAAGACAAGTAAAAAGAGCTTTTTTCATAAACAAGCATTAACTTTCCTAGCAAGACAATGCAGTAATCCAGCAGGAAAATAATATAAAATACCTCCATAGAACGGTGAATACCCAACCAAACAACAATCAGCAATACAAGTCACCAACAACACTTATGTCTCCACAATGGCAACTGTCCACTTTCAGACCACAATAACAACCCTCACCCTTCAGACCAGTGGCAGCCTCAGCACCAGCAACTTAGACCCAGACCACCAGCAGAGATCATCCATTTTCCATTTTTTCCTACAAGATTAGAAACTATTCCCTGGACCGTCAAGATTTCCAGTCAATAACCAACAATTCAGTAGACCACAACAACAAAATAGACCTGGACCACCCTAAGTATACAAACTGACACCGATGAGTATCAGTACCAGAGCTACAACTCAGAACCCAAACCAACCACTGAAATTTTGGAGACCTCAACACCAGCAAAAGCCACCGAGATTCACATCCGCAGTATTATTCAACATCGAATATACCAACGAAAGCTATGATTATGACATTAACGGATTCGAAGATGAAACCACTTACAACGATCACTATCTAGAAAACTAATTCCACGAGCCGTATGAAGAGAACCAATATAAATGCGATGTAGGAACAGAAAATTTTCAGGAAAACGCCGAACAAAACGCCGCGACGTAGAGCTACACTCCCACCAAGATAGAAGAAAACTACCCTACATACCTATCTCAAGCTCTTCCCTCAAATTCCTTGAGACACTTGCGCTACCAAATATTTCCCTAATAATATCAATCGCGAACCCTTCATTATAATCTCCATTTTTCAAAATCACCCCCAGAATTATTGCGCTGACAAACCCATATTTCCCGAATTCCAAATGAAAGGTAATTTCTAATTTCACCTTTCCAAATTCCACAAAACCTTCAATGGTTTAATAGGCCTCGATATAACAAGCATAAAACAACTGTGTAAAAGATCCAGAGTCATCTTTGAATTTCACCAACTAAATCAAACATAACATCAGACTAACAGATGAAGTTCCAACCTACACCAAATCATACCGTTACCCACACATTCACAAAGAAGAGGTGCAGAAACAAATAACATCAATGTTAGAACAAGGAGTCATTAGACCTAGTCAATCGCCATGGTCTTCACCGATTTGGGTTGTCCCTTAAAAACCCTCTGCCTCTGGAAAAATCAAATGACGAATAGTAGTAGATTATCATAAGGTCGACGAAAAAATAGTCGATGACAGATAGAGGACGATACCCCAAAAAATGCATTTAACGTCCAAAACTGTCACAATCAATACCTCAGAATGCTATTTGGATTCAAAAACGCTCCTGGAAAATTCCAGAGAAGGATTGGCAATGTTCTCAAAGGATTGCGAGGAGAAATTTATTAACGACATAATTTATTGGGTAATATTTCAATAATGCATCGACTATAAATTCTATCGAACTTTAGAATACTATCATGTAACGTTATCAATTTTGAATTTTCCATGTTGTCAAATATTTCTATTAAAAATTTTAGTGATGCTAGAATTTGAGCAAGAGTATTTTTTGTTAAGAGATAAGAAGAGAAATCATTAATGAATTTCTCAAGTTCGGAGCTTAGCTTATTGAATTCTTCTGTAGTCTCTTCTTCGTTTTATTTGATTAATGAAATATTATTATTAATATTATTATTATTATATGATATTATTAATATTATTATAATCGTCTAATATTTTATCTGTTTGTTCAGTGTGTTTACTATATTTTTCTAATTTTTGGTTTGACATATGTTTATTTAATGTTTCAAAAGTTGCGACGTAGTCTCTTTATTCCTAGCTATGTAATTTGAATATAATTTTTCATTAATGTCAATAATAAAAGGGTTGTTTTTCTCTGAATGTCCTGAAATGATTTCCATTAATCCATTAATGATTGGTTGCATAATTCGTATAAATTTCCTATAATAGCCAAAAAGCAGCATAAAATGTTTTATTTTTTTAGTTGTTTTTTGAATGGAGAATAGTTTAATAGGGTTAGGGTTAGGTTTGAAACCATATTTTGTGATAACTTGTCCTTTTTTAGAAATCCACATTTATTCGATTGAATTTTGAAATTGAATACCCATAATCACTGGAATACTTTTTTCAAATCAACCATATGTTTTTTCAATGACTTCGAGAAAATTGTTATGTCATTGGGATATACTAAACACATTTCTCCTAGTAATCTCCTGGGGATATTGTCCATTACGTGTTGGAATGTCGCAGGAGCATTCCTTGAGCCATAACTAATCCTTAGGTATTCGATTTCTACAGTCATCGCCGTTTTTTGGATATCGTCTGGATGCATTTGGTAGAACCTTGATGCTAATGTAAAGTAATTACATTCACCTGGTTTCTAGAATTGTATCTATACGGGGGATGGGGTATTTGTCTGGAATAGTTTTCTCATTTACTTTTTTTCTAATCAACAACGATTCTCCGTTTCTTCTTACCAGAAGCATCGGCTTTCTTTTCGACGATCCCTATAGGTGAGGACCACGGTGAATTACGGTCTGATTATATTTTGTTCCAACATTTTTTCAATTTGTAGTTTGACTTCTTCTTTGTGAACCCTTTGTGGATAGTTTTAGTATAAATATCGGTGGTACGAATTTGATATTTAATTTCACTTTTGAAAGTCAGTTGATAGTTGTCTTCAGGGAAGATGTCATCATATTTTCTACACAGATTTCCTCATAGTTACATTTATCATTGTCGATCTTAAGGTGAAAATGATACCTTTTCAAATCATTTTCTACTGGAATACTATTAATTAGATATAGAACAGTAAAATTTGTATCGTCGTCGGAATAGTTAAGAATTTCAAAATTTGCTCAAATGTTATTAGCGAATGAGATACATTTAGGTATTATATAATCGCCTAAATTTTGTTGAGATCAAAATTTCTCCTGAAAATATTCTTTGGTTCACATTGAAATTCATATTTCTATCAAAATTTTGAGATTGGATTCCTTAATCATGCTGAAAATACTTGTAAAGCTTGGTTATTTCACATATTTTGCTAAAATGCGCCTGTATTTCTAATTCTAATATAATATCAACAAATTCGTAATAGTTTCCTAGCTCTATCATACTATTCATGTTATGTATTATTCAAATCGAGAGATGAGCAAGTTTCATCTCTAGGATCACTGAAATTTCTAAGCAATTCTTGTTTAATTTGACTTACTTAATCCACTAATGTTGATAGCTTCTCTAGCATTTCGTTTCAATTCACTTATTACTGCTCTAGAAATTATAACGTTTTCATATTTTCTCTCATTTTTATTATCTTAAAAATGATTCATCGGTACTTTCCAAGAAAAAATTGAATTCATCCTCGTTACCATCAAAATCTGGAATGGTTTCAGCATGAACTTCATCAAAATTGAGAATATTTGCTATTTTTAGATTATTTTTTTCTAAAGAGACCGAGTGCAAGCTTTTTCTGAGTGAATTGAATTCTAAGCTATCAGTGTCACATTTTTCAAAAAAATACAACAGTATGTACAGAAAAGTAAATCTTTCCTACATGTAAATGTTTCAGTGACTAGCAAAATAACCGATTTTTTCCAGACAATTGTTACTAGGCCGACAAAAATTATTTCCTCAAGTAAATCAAACTAAACAACTAATGAGCCGCATTATATAGCTTGAACCATCTAAATATGATTTAGTTAATAAATATTCATAGTAACAGTAACAGAAAACTTACCATTACCACCAATAGAGAGAGGGCTGGAAGCCTCCACCGGGCTATCCGGATTTGATTTAGATTCGTGTTTGACGCTAGAAAAAAAAAGGAAAATCAGATTTGGAATATATCTTATTTATCTAATGAATTTAATATTAAAATATTTAATCATTCAAATTTTTACAAAAAATGTTTGTCTTTGCGACCTTTAAAAATAAATAAAAAATGTTTTTTATTTGGGCATATCGCAATAATGAATGTATCAAACATCTTCTTGGTATTAACCAGATTGGAAAGAAACGATCCATTATATCACGATATTTAAATTTGCCTAACTCCAAGGACTACACAAGTCACTGTTTTAGTTCGTTTAGTTCGTCCGCTTCTCTACTCGCCGATTCGGGAGTAGATATATTAGAGGTTGAACAACACGGCGGGTGAACATTTATCGTCACAAAAGGCTACATCGAAAATTCTCGCGGCAATAAAAAAGTGACAGCCAAAAAAATTTTTAATATCGAAAAACAAGAGTTTGAAGATATCCAGAAGAAACTTCTGCACTGAAGGAACCAGAGTCCAAATCGTTACTTGTTGATTTTCTCGATAGTGAATCCTATTTAAATGATGTCATTTTAAAAACCATTTCTATATCATTTTGTGACTTTTTTGTACAATTTTTCATTTCTCGTTTGCGAGGAGCTATAATTATCCGACGATATGTAATTTATAATAAAGTAAAAGTATTTTTCAAAATGATCGTGAAAGGAATACTGTATGATCTGTATGCGTCAATTACTTTTGAGCACTCGTTGCTAAAAATCATGACAATCATCATATCATAAATGACTAATTTACAGAATGTAAATTAAATATAATTTCTTTTTTCCTCTGTTTCGGTATTGTAGTTGTTGTTGTAGTGTAATATTTCTCTCCTACTTTTGTTTGATTAAAGAACAGTCTATCACTAATTACAATACATCAGGAATCTAAAATAAATTTATTAGAATTGTATCGTCTTTCTCTAGATATGCAGTTAGGTTAGTTTTCTACCTCGAATATTATTGATTCGATATATGTAAGCTGGATTTATAATAAAAACACATTAAAAATGTATTACCTAATTTGTGTTAACCGAGTATATAGACTAAATTTCACGTCGAACTTTTGCCTTATCAGAAGGAAAATTCTGTATTATAAGACTTTTTTATTTTAACTATCCAACCAATGTAATGGTTATACTAGTATTATAGAGTAGAATTAGTTCAAAAAAAATCGACAGATTGTCCTACACCGTGACGTATTGTTTAAATAGTAATTGTTGAATAATTTTAGCATATACTTTATAGATATATCCAGCAGGGCAGTTACCGTTATGCAAACGATTCTGTTTTTCTGTTTCCAGGATGGCCTTTCCAATACTTAGTCGATAGCAAGTATTGTTACCAAAACCGAGAGTAGCCGGAGACTGCAGAAAATATCATTTAAATGCTTCCAATAACCGTTTCAAGAACGGTTAATATAATCAACTTGGAACAAACCTATTATCTATCAGTCCTCCAGCTCCGATATTTAATGACGTGATCATAGGTAAAGTTTACCAAAAGCCTAGTTACTTGAGAATATTCTGTTCACTTTATTACTGTCTTGTATGCAAAATTCCGAGAATGCCAGGTTTTCAAAATTCAACCTGGTTTCCTGATCTACGAAGCACCTTTACGAATCTTTGTTTGATAAGCTGTAGATTTCAACTTGCTTTATTTTCTTTCATATTTCTCTCCGATTTCAATTTTCAGTTTTGTAAATCTTATCTTGAGTTAAAAAACCATTATACGAATTCGTACAATAGTATATCATTTAAATGCATCTAACTTACTGGGCGTTGAACACCAATATATGCTATATGCTATATGATGTTAATGAAAGACTGAAAATTGATCAAAATAGTAATTTACATCAAAAATTTACAAATATGCTACAATAAATTCTCAATTCACATCAAAAGATTTACAAATATATTATAATAAATTCTCATATTTTAAATAATTAATTTTCTTCCGCACTTTTACAGGCTTAGGATTTTCAAAAAAAAAAATATTCTTAACTGGCGTGTTTAAAAAATTAATTAACACTTGTTGAGTGTTATTTTGACACATTTGTACTATGAGGATTTTAAAAAAATATTATACTTAATTATGTAGTTATTAAAAATATATATTATAACCTTCACAATCTAACTTTTTTTGGAGATGATATCGCTTGTCCAGTTCAAGACTGGTTTATTTCAAAAAAAGCGATTTCTCAGGAGAGCTGATTAAAGTTTATGCTTTTCTCTTCAATTGATATCCGATGATTGCATTATCCGAATTTTTTAAATTTTGCACGAATCATTATAATAAAAGTACTCCTCTATAGATTTACAGAGGTTTTTCCCTCTCTCTATACTATTTTTTTTTGAGTAATTATGAGCAAAACTCCAAGATGATCCTATCTTGCACCGAAATATTTCAGGTTTTTATAGATAGATAACTCCAGTTATTAATCATTCAAAAGCTGTTTATTTTTTATGAAACAAGTACAAAAATAAGAACAAAAGTGTAAAACATAAAAAATATCTTCATGAATTCAAAAATCTTTGAGACTAGTGAGACATTTTTAGTGAAAAAAAGTCATGAGTCTTTATTCTTCAGACTAGGTAGGCACTCTTATCACAAATTGTAGACAAAAAAAACATTTTCATTATTTTAAGATAATCACAGCTTATTACAAAATATGACTTTGTACAATAAATGCATGTAAAACTTTATATCTAGATACTACAAGAAGAGAAAAAAAAGTACAATTACTTGGAAAAAAATGCATGTAAATACTTTTACAACTAGATACTTAAAAAAAGAGAGAAAAAAATACTGAGCTAATTCGTGTCCTATTGTAGGAAATCAACAATACAATTGTTTTGGAAAAAACTGAAAATAATAATAACAGTATAAAATAACAAAAATTGTAGGAAAACCAAGGAAGCGATTAGTTTGCACCTTTTATAAATTTTTGTAAAACACTTTGTAACACAGAGGCACGACAGCTACACCATTGGTTTTTTTCTGGAAAAGAGAAAGTAATGCTTCTTTTTTTTTTTTTGTTAGTGATGCTCGACTTTCTTGTATAGGCCTTGGAGAGTGTTACAGTTGGAGTGAAACTGAAACTGCAAGAAGCAGATGAACTGCTTCGACGTTTCTTGTTCTGGTTTGCTATGTTGATAGATTCGAAATCTTGCTGAGAGAATGATGTTTTATATCGAAAAAATCCAGGCTCATCTTTGTCGGTCTCAATCACACAGATATCAGCGATTGGTACCTTAACACCGTCTTCATTGAACAAAGCATCCTTTATTGTCAAGTCAGCTGTCAGCTTTTTCAAATCGATGATTTCGGAGAAATCTATTTGCTTGACAGCGTATGCTGGAGGTGTCTTCTTTGCTTGTGAGATGATAGAAATATAAGTTTCTGGGACGTAGATAGGTGAGGCTTTTCTATATTTCTTTATAGCCCGTTCTATAACAGAGTGAACGTTGTCGCACTCGTTTTGAGTGTGTCCAGTTACTAGGAATTTGTGCGCTATAGATCTGATATTTTTAAGCTCCCAAGTGGCGAAAATAAACCGGTTTTTTGCTGACCTCCGCAGTTATCACTGTAAAAAATGACATCAACTGGGGTATTGACAGTTCTGTTTAGGTTTTCGAGGTATAACCAGATGCCAGTGCCAATTTCGTTGGCACCCCGTTTTGCTTGGCCTTCATGCCACATGTAACAATATGTCTTCTTGGACTTTAGCTCATACATAGTGAAGTTATACACGTTTAATTTGGACACGTAATAAAAGGCTGATGATTCTCCTTGAGGGCAAGGCAGGGAAGCTTGTAGATCAAAAACGGTCACAATTTTATCTTAATCCTTTTTCTAATCGAGCCATCTCCTTTTCTCATAAATGCTCTTGGTAATTATCTTCGAGCTGAGCTTTCTGAGATTCAGAGGCGTTCAGGTAGCCCAAACAAAAATTACACTGATGTTTTTTATGGCGGTGGAAAGCAATGTTGAACTCGGTGTTGAATATGAAGGCGTACATTTAATACTTAATGAATGGCTGGCTTGCCTCTTTCTGGACCTCGACATAATCACGATGCAGATCTGCAATAGACTTTTCTCCTTCAATGTACTCCTTTTTACTATTCGATCGGCAGTAGTGGCTTTCGAGCCGAGGTATGGAGTTGATGTGATTTCGTATACCTTCCTTCATCTCAGGTGGAAGAGTGGGTTGCTTATGGTGTTTTCCTCTTTGGTCTGATTCAAAAATACCACCAATGTTGGATTTTTCTTTTCTTATCGCAGTGTTGAGAGTTGGATTTACCTTGAGTTCGGTTTCTGCTTTTCAAGGTCAAAGCCACCATTTGTTTTCCTCTGTTCATTTTGGTTTCCTGAAAGAGGAATCAGTAATCCTTAGTAAATAAACAAATAGAAAAACAGAGACTTAGTTATCGGAGGAGAAGAGTGTTGAACAAAATAATTCTTCTTAAGGTTCGTATACGCTACATGAAGAGAAAGATATCTGCATAATAGATCACTTACCAAGAACAATATTACTAAAAATTTCAGTGTTAAAGAGGGCTATCTCAGGTTGTCTCCAATAATTACTGGAAATTTAAGAGCTAAAGAGGGCTATCTCAAGTTGGCTCTTTCTTGAAGAGAATAATCTAGAGGCAAATAAGTTAATTTACCATTCAAAATAGAGCCATTATCATAATAGTTCAGTTTTGTACTAAAGATTGATATGAAAAAGTTACTTACTGTCGGTTTATCACATAATAACCCACTATTGCACAATAGAACTCCACTCTCTCTATGCGTGGCAAGGATCAAAACTGAAATGATTCACTCTTGCACAGCCCCCCCTCCACAAATCAAAGATGGCCCACTTACATGCACTCCATCTAGGGGTGATCCACTAAGTTTTTTAAGAAACGGTCTTGCACAGAGTTAGTAGAGGCAATTTGAAGATAATTCATGCAAAAAACTGATAATCGCTTTATTTTGAGTTAGACCAGTCTTGAACTGGACAAGCGATATGTTTGTTTACATCTCTTTTTTCATTGGACTGGGTGTTATTGGAAGAATCCCAAACAACATTTTTAATATGCACGATAAAGCGATTAAAATTTTCGGCTTGCACATTTTTAAGGTTTTAATTCAAATCTCCAATTTCTACAAACCTTAAAATATATGAAAATTACAAAATATTGGAATAATTTTTTTCATGATTACTTCAAGTTTCTTTTCACCTCAATTTTTTTTATGTTATCCACTAGTTTGTTCTGAATTTACATAATAACTTTTCTGTTGTGATTTTTGATATTTGTTTTTTTAGTATCGATAATCTTCTTCCACCTCTTTTCAACTACAGTTTTTTTCAGTACATTAAAAATCCTATAAACCAAAACATATTAGAATATGTCTTTGGTTTGTATCTGATATAATAAGCTTAATACCTAAAATTACGTTTACCACTTAATGTACCATACATCCAAACTTTATTCCGATGTTGGTATTGATTCCTGTATCAAAGGCCCCACATTTTATTTCTTTCTTTTCCCTGGAAATAAAAAAAGTATATGACTATAGTCTCTAAAAGAAGTGGGTGAATTCTATAATACTGTAATGTTTTTTGTATCTATTTACACTCTTTCTATGCATGGGGTGAATTAATAAACACTGTGTCTTCCGTACTTAGTTTATTTAAACACTATATTCTACACTCACTTATAATCATTCACTTATCACTATCACTTGACTAACTCTGTGGTTACTTTCTATTTAAGTATGTTCACTACGGCTATTTATTATGAACTGAACCCAACTGCGATACAGAAACTCCTTATATATTCCAAAATAGTTCCAAAAGATATAGAAAAATAAAGAAACAAAACAAATAAATAAACAGACTTTCCTAGAAATTCTTCAAAAGAAACAATGTAAATATATCGTTCATTATAAAAACTCATATAAAAAGAAAGATCAAATGCATTCCGGGTATTTCATCAGCCATGCCTTCGCTGGGTTTAAGCATACCACTATATCCAACTAGGACCGTCTCCAGGGCGGAGATGAGTTTGTAACATTATTCTCTCCTTAGATGGAAGTTTCTCCTGGAACTCATGGATAGCCAGGACTGGATGTGTACATTGGTATTAATTAGTGAACCCAAGTATCCTGGACTCGTTATCTTAGTTATAGCCAGGTTTTTCACCAGGTTAGCTTTCAACAAATGGTCGCGGAGATTTTGAAGCGATCCCACATATCGCGATAAGTAGATTTAATTTAATTACCAGGTAAAAGATGTACCGCGAATCTTATCTCAGCGTCTTGCCGGGGGCTGGGATCTCTTCAAGTTTCTCTAATTGACCAAACTTCTTCCGGAAGACGATTGCTAGTCGTCGTACGTTCTTGATGCGGACAGGGATATTGCAGCCCAGCCAATAATTTTCTGGAAGAATGAAAGTCAGGGTGAGGCTTTTCTCGCAACTGTAATTTTAAAGAAAATCCCTTTCTACTCGTCAGATTATGCAATCATACTTTAACCCCTTCTCTAAAACCGCTGTATGTGGCTTCCGTGTCGTATCGTTTCTTAACTTTGTCACTTGAAAATTTAAGCGAACTAATTCATGTATCTGACATAATTATCTTCCGCTATGTCTTCTCCAGGTCAACAGCCAAATTTTAGGTCATGAGGGAGCCTCATTTCACGTGCAAACAGAATTTTCGCAGGTGTCTCACCAGTGGAATTATTAATAGCATATCGATAAGCCATTGCAAATAGGGATAGATACTGATCCCAATCTCTCTGCTGGCTGAAAACTACTTTGAACACATATTCGCTAATCGTCCTGTTCATTTTCCCGACCATTCAATATGATTTCGGATATAATGTGGTTTTACTGGTATTCTTCATTCCCAGCTGGTAACAGATTTCCTGGCACTGGCTCAATGTTGGATATCGAAGTTGTATTCTTGAAAACAATCAATCCATCTCGTGATCTGGTTTGAGACTCTTGAAATGCATCAACCATTTGAGTACTGTATGGTCAGTCCGAATAAGGAACCATGAAAATTGTTCCACGGACATCACTACTGCCAAAAGTTCTCTTCTCGTGACGCAGTAGCTCAGTTCTGGTTTGGAGAGAACTTTACTAAGGTATCTCAGCATTCTTTGTTACCCTCCTTGGATTTGTGAGAGCACTCCTCCAATCCCTACGTTGCTTACATCCGTGTCAAGAATAACCTTCCCCTCTGGCATTGGATATCCCAATATCGGCGTCGTAGTCCAATATCTCTTGAAGGTGTTGAGCGCCGTTTGACAGTCTTCATCCCAATCAAAAGCTCTTGCTTCTTCTGTGAATCGAACTTTCTTATAAATCGTACGAGTTCAAGGAAACTCCTAGCTTGATGTTTATCGGTTGGTCGTGGTATTGAGGTAACTTTCTCTGGATCCACTGCCACTCCTTCACTGCTCACTATATGGCCTACATAGTTGACTTGATTTTGGAATAACTGGCACTTTGTGTTACGATGTCATCCAAATAAATCAAACATATTTTCCAAGATAAGGATGAGGATAGCTGTCTTTCTTCTTGACGTTGCTTAACGCAGATCTCGTTGTTTCATCTTTCTCTCCACGACCGCTACTGGAGACACCCATAGACTAGTAGATGATCCTACTACTTTCTCCTTTTCTATCTATTGAACTATTCTTACAATTTCCTCTCCCTTTACACTAGAAAATCTGCGACCTGATTGTCTGATTGGCTTTTGGTACAAATAAGTCTCGATGCTGTAAGATAAATTTCCCCAAACTCCTTTTCTCAGCTCGATCCAAGGATTGACCGGCTACTGATATCATCTGTTCGTATCGGTCATGGGAATTGTCGGTTATTGTCGTTAGTACTCCTTTGCCAAACTCTCCATCGTGGTTCCATAGCTCGATCATAATTGGTGTACCTTCTTCCATGACCACCTGTATTCTATTCCCAGAATCACATCTTCTTCAATATCAGCTGCGATTACCTCATGTATGAACTTTTCTGCATCGATTATCAATTGGATTTGTGTTTTTTCGTGAAATTGGCACTTTTACCTGTAGCAGTCTGTAGTCAAATCCTGGTTGGTGATAGCTTTCTCTTGGAACTTATCAGATCGGGTTTAAAGATGGTTCTAGCTGCTCCCCTGTCTACCAGCCGAGTATATTTTTTCTCATCAACTTCTCCATCCATATATTATACACTGTCATCGCCACATCTGAGAGGAGCTTCTGCATTCGGCTCTTCAGCTGCAATTGTTACAGGTAATCAAGATGTTAGTGACCGTTTTTTATGTCCAACATCTTCTTCAGCTGTTCCCAGTCGCCAGTCTCTTCAAAAGGTAAGAGAACATCTAAAGCGTCTTCTCGCGTTTTCTTTATTGGATCAATTACTCACTCTAGCGGCTAGCCTAAAACTATTTAACGTAATTGCTCCAAGACGCCTTGCTGTTGAACGTTGGGGCCTTGATCCGTGTAAAACTGCCGTATTCGGTCTTGAGTAGTGTTTCTGGATTACAGGACTTCGTTTGTTCGATCTTCTTCTCTTCTACCAGAATATCTTCTGTTGTTGTATTTTTCTATAACTCTTTGACATTCTCATCCATTGTTCTCATTTTGTTCTCGATATCCGATTTTAGAAATGAGATGTTGTTTTCAATGACAGCGGCGATGTCGGTTTTCAATGATAAATATGATCGAAATCGTGTCATACATATTGACAGAATTATCTTTTTTCAATGTCGAAATATAGTTTCCCATTTCAGAAATTGACGAGAAAAAAGTGGAAGAATTTTCTTGGAATAGATAAAATTCTGGATCAAATCCGTCACTTACCAGAACCAGTTTGAGTCTTTCCACTAATTAGTTGATCTTACCGGACGTTTTTAACTCACGATTTTCCAGTTCGGCTTTCAGTTCAGTGACCTTTGAGTAACTTAGTCTCTTGACTTTGCTTGTGTTACTATTTATTTACAATATACCACACCTGACACCAATGTAATGTTTTTCATATTTAATCACACTCTTTACATTCGTGGAGTGAATTAATAAACACTGTCTCTCATTTCTCAATCAATTTGAACGCTTAACATTCCACTAATTTATATCAATTCACTTAACTAACTTAATAATCTATTCAAATTCTTCCATTACCTTCTATTCCAGTCTACGATTATTTATTATAAACTGAACTCAAGTGCGATGAATAAAGTTTTCATATATCTCAACATAATTCTTGGAAGATCTAGAAAAATATAGAAACAAAACAAATAAATGAATAACTTCCTAGAAATTATTCAAAAGAAACAATGTAAATATATCCTCATAGATTAATGTTTCTAGTCAAATTTGAAAAACCCTTACTCCTCATTCATTGTTATGTATGTCATTAAATAGGTGTGAATTAATAAAGAAAGAAAAACCGAGAAGGGCATTTCCCATATATATGAATACTGACGAAAACTTTTGAGCAGTATCGGTATATCCAAAAAAAAAAAAACGAGAAGAAAATCAATCGTGTGTAAAAATGATGGCAAATAACTTTATAATAACTTAAATTATATTTTCAATAGATATTCTCATTTCCATTGGCTATTTCCAATGTGTCATGGTGCATTTTCCCCTGTACATTTTAAAGCTAGTTTCATTCATCAGAAATTTCACAAGAAAATAGACAAATTTCAAATCCTTATTTCTATATAATAATGTAACCACCACATATCCCTCTGGATCCATGATTTTGCTTTCTGATGATATGACAGGATGAACTATATTATGATAAAATTGTAGAAAATTCTTTTAAATTTTTCTTGAAAAAGATATTAAAACATGAACTAAATCACTTAAACATTTTATGCAGCTAAGATGTGCCAAAAATCGCAGTCGCAAGAAAAATCAAATTCTAAAAACAAACTTAGTAAAAGTAAAAATTGGGCTATTTTTCAATATGTCGCAGTCGTAGGTGTTCGGGTAAAGTATTTATCAGCTGGGTGAGCGCTCTTTTTAATTGTCCTGTAATATTTGCCATTTAGCTAAATGTGAGCTAATAATAGGCTTACGTAAACATCTGACCTTCGTGAGTAGTGTTTTTCAGTTTCTCCCTAAAAAACATAAACTTTTCTTGTAACCATGAATTGATATTGCTACTAGTACATCTGTGGTAGCTGATAGATATAGAATTTAGAACCTCTCTAAATTATTTCCTTACATAGAGTATCCACCTACAAATACGTATATTTATTAAATTCAGTTCTCGTTCTATTCATTCCGCAATATTTTGTTTATAAGGGTCAGCCTCCTATTGAGTTTGGTTTTCCTTCAACCATCGCGTAGAATTTTTTGGATAACAAATGATATTTAAATGAAACTCCATACTAAGGGACAGAAATGTTACCATAGTCGATAGACTGATTTGGATTATGATACTTACCAATTATTCGGCTGATAACATATCAGCTTTTCTGATTCATCCCTATAGATAAAGCATCGAACATAGGAGACAATCAAATTAAAAGCCCTATAAAACGAGAATTCAGCTTCATACTCAATATTTGTATTTCTCTTATTCCACAATCAAACAAAACACCAATGTTGCCGAACACGAAAATGAGATTTTACACCGAGTCAAGCCGAGAAAACGACGATATTCAATAACACCAACCAAATAAAAATTCATAGAAGAAGAAATGAATATAGAAACTTCTAATTATCGAATCTTCCAAAACTCCTTGCTCAAGTCAAAACTGCCTGATAAAGGAAATGTACGGATCCTACTAGATTTGCAGAGACTTTCATAGGGCTCATGAAGTCTCTAGAAAGATGCTTAATCTATCTCTAACATAACTGCAATATTGGATAAGAATAGATCAGTTCTAATAACATCAAAATAACTGTTTGGCAAGTTTCTCTTATTAATCCATCCCGTTAGTCACGACTAACTCAGTTCCAAGTCGTGGGCTATACGATTTCAAAGAATGCCATTCGGCTCATTTCACGCTCCTGTACTTGGTACTGAATAGTTGAGACCTAGAACTCTGTACTTAGAAGATCATAGTTTCTCTAACTTGCCCTGAACATCAGACAACTTTTATTTGTTGTGTGAGATAGAGCCATATATCTATATATAATTAAATATGTCTATTAAGATAGTTTCAAGTTATTTAATTAGTTTGGAGTGATATTCGAATGAAGATAGTTTTATAGCATTATCTGAAGATACTATAATTACACTATTTTCTTGTGTTCTTGGATGGTGTTTAATTTTATCATTGTTGATTCTAGCATTTTCAAAATCCATCTGATATATGAATAAATAATAAATACAACGAATTTGATATTTTTTAATACTTTTTCTTTTATATACATTACAATTTGTGTTGCATATGAAGAAATAGGAGATCTCATTGTATAACCGTTTAGTTTAGAAATTATCTTTAAAATGAAAATAATTATTTGTTTGGATGTTGTTTGATTGAATTTCATTCTTTCAAAGTACTATTTATTCATTTGAGATATTAGTCTACAGATCATAAAAAATTGTTGAAGTATGATTTAATATTCCTATAAAAATTACTTACGAGTACTTTGTTTGATGCAAAATAACTAAGAGATCACCCGTAAAAACAAGTATGGAGAAGAGAGAGACAAAGGAAATTATGAGAGAACTAATGAATAAAAATTATAAGTTAATGGAGGAAGTGGAGCTAATCAGAAAAGAGTATATAGAAAATCAACAACAACTCATGGAAATTAAAAAAGAGAACAAAAAGATGAAAAAGGAAAAGTATTTATCAGTGAATCAACAAAGTTTAGAAAGGGATAACAAAAAGAAAGACTTGTCGGATCAAAAGACCAATGCCAATGATGAATGATGGAGACAAATCGAAAATTTCAGGTTAAAGGAACTTAAAATCGATATTAAAGGTATATGAAAGATATGATAACATGAATATTTAGGAAAGTATAAGAAAATGTAAAGCTAACAAAAGGATAAAACGGAAAATACAAACTGATATTTTGGAATGTCGTGTCGACTTTAGAGGAAGGGGCGTTGGAATCTAGTAAAAACAATGTATAAGTACAAAATAGACGTTTTAGCCTTGCCAAAATGTAGGCTCCTCGACTTCAAATGGATATAGTTATTTCAACAGCAGGAATGATAACAGTCGAATCCATAATTACAAGACAATTAATGAACATTGTCATTAGTTGCAACGCAATGTCCGAAAGACTATGTAAAATAAGGTTACAGGGAAAATGTAGGAAAATAACAATAATAAATGTACATGCACTTACAGCAAATAAATAATTAACGAGTTTCATGAAGAGATGACAAGCGTACTAGAATAAACCTTAAGGTACGATATAAAGATATGTATGTAACATGAGGGAAAAATAAGCAAGAGCAAAGTGACAAAAATGGAAAGTTACTATCTAATTGAATTCGCTATGGAATATGAAATGAAGATATCCATCACATAAAATAACATGAATTCATTTGTTGTATCAATTATTTGGTTTTGTATTTGTCAGAGATCGTTTTGAAGTTTGAATATTGTTTTTTGATTACAAACAATT
Organism: Diorhabda elongata; assembly: GCA_026230145.1. Classification (NCBI taxonomy): domain Eukaryota; kingdom Metazoa; phylum Arthropoda; class Insecta; order Coleoptera; family Chrysomelidae; genus Diorhabda; species Diorhabda elongata. The sequence continues at coordinate 23,212,970 of CM047933.1, read as the reverse complement.
TCATTATCTAAAAGCTTATGTACTAACTTATTATAGATGAAATAACTATTGTTGGTCTATTGTTCTTAGCGTATGAGTATTTTATCGATATGCTTGATATCATTTTGTAGAAAGGTGAGAAGAATGTTTTTTTTGCTACATTGTAGTAGGAAGCATCTTAGGTTATATTCTTTTGCCATTTTCAATTTGATTTTGGGCTTGTAAAGAAATTGTAAAGAAGTCTTTACCAGCTATATTATGAGTGGTTTCTTATTGGGAACGTGGAAAGAAAACATCAAAGTGAACTAACTATAATATATTTTCCATAATGGTGTTTTTTGCCACGTTCCCAACAAGGAACCGCTCATAAAATAGCTGGTAAAGACTTCGTTACAATTCACATACAAATATGGGATGATACTTCTCAAGAATTAGAAAAATTTAAAATTCAAATTGACGTATATATATATATATATATATATATATATATATATATATATATATCAAAATTGAACTTGGTTTTGATAAGAAAAATTAATTTTTCCTTACTCCTTACATCTGTAATATCTATCAGTAATCAACCAAATTTTTGGTATATTTTGCAGAATTCACAAAATATAGCTATAAATTTTACTGAGATTATTCAGGTATTTTTATCATTTATAACTTTCTCGTTCTTATGAATAGGAATCATTTCTATAAATTCTCCTTTTCTTGTATTGAATTCCGTTTCAAGTATTTTTGAATCTTTATAATTGAATTCATGTTTTTTGATATTCTATGGTTCGTTAATACTGGTCTATTTTTATCGTATCGATGACCTCTTAATCTATTTTCTAAATACTGAGATGTCTGCCCTATGTAGAGAGCATTACAATTAGTACAAGCTCTTGATATACAGTATTACTTGGTTTTTGGTGTTTGAGATTTTAATTTGGTAGAATTTTTGGATAATTTATGTCCTTCATGACTAATACTAATATCATATTTATTGAAATAATGTTAGAAAGCTCCTTGTACATATGGTAAGGAGAAATATTTTATGTTTTGTTTCTATTTTATTTTTAATTGATCATAGTATCTGTCTATCCTTTTCTTGAATATTTTGTTTATAATTTTTTCCGGAGAATTATTTTCTTCTCAATGCAGTTTTTGAATAGCTAAACATCTAAACTCAGGATCTGATAGTTGGATAGATCTATCAGCCAAACTTATTATCAGTGAATTTTTTTGTAACATACGATAACACAAATTAAAGTTCAAATATCTTGGGGATCAAGTTTATTTCGTATATCATTCTGTTCTTATGTTATTGCTAATTTTATATAAGGTGACATCAAGAAAATTGATTCTATTATTTGATCGACCTCGATTATGAATTGAAGTTTCTTATGATAAGATTTGCATTTTTTATTCATTTTTTCCAATTTGATTCTTCTGTACAGCAATACTAGATTCATCTGCATATCTGCATATTTATATCAAGTTTACTTACGACAGTTTCCTTAAGATCTTCCTTATACCTAAGAATATTTTACACTCTATATCGTTAGGGCTTAAATTCAGCATTAAACCTATAATTACTAAATATATTCCACTTAAAACTATGTTAGTCAATATTGATTACATATCCTCGTTTATACGAAATGAACAAGGAAGAAATGTCGTTATAGGCAGAGTAAACAATATTTTCAGTTACCACATTCATAAATCGAAACATTCATCTGTTTATAGAGATCTATTACATAAAAAAAAAATTTAAAAGAAAATCCAAATTTAATAGTCATAACATTTGACAAAGCTAATGTCACAGTCATTATGGAGAAACAACAGTATTTAGATCTATCCATAGAACTTATCTACAATAATACATCATACAAAGAACTTAATAATGATCCAACTTTATAAACAACTAATAATTGTAACAAATTAATGAAAAAAGTTTTTCATAAAAAACAAATTGAGAAAGAAACCCAGCAGAAATCAACAAACAAACCTACTCTATCACCTAGACCCGTTGTAGCATCAATTAACACTCCCATCGAAACCCTTACAAATTTTTTCCAAATCTTATTATTATCACAATGATTATCATATAAAAAACTCTGAATAATATGATATTACCACCGAATTATGTTTTGTTGTTGTTATTTTCAACAATATATATTTCTCTTATAATAATAAAAATTACCAACAAATTGGTCTCCAACACCAATTATTTATATTGCAAAATATTACTCATACCCAATTTTTTGCTTTCTTCTGCATATTTTTTTATATCTATATTTTGTAAGAAAATGTGTTTACTGGTTTTTATGTTTGTAAATATGCCAGGGTATGATTTATATCTGCAGCTTTGATTTCTTGTTCATTAATTGCTATCAACATCTTTAATAGCCTCTACATTGTTTTAAGATTCAGCATTTTCCGGATTCTGAAAACAATGAGGTCTTCCTAGTTATTTGATGTGTACTTCTGAAGTTTGTGTTCTTCATCTATAATTTCTACCCCATCGTTACCTAACAACTTTGTAATCGGATATAGTCCTATAAACTTATGATTCTTCTTATTTCCATAATATGGAGTTTTCTTATAAATTATATGATTAACCTCAAATTTTAAGCTTTTATTGCCTTCGTATTACGTTTAGTTACTATCTATTGTTTATCAGTTTCTAAGGATTTACTGACATTTGAATAAATATGTTCAGTGATTCTCCATATAACTAGAAAAGAATTCTTTACTAAGAAATATTTCGAAAGGATTGGATTTCGTGGATTTTCATGTACCCAGTTGCGCTATGGATTGAACTGTTATAAACAAGAACATCGTAATTAATTAAATAGGTATCGTTTGGATATACTTTTCTCAGGATTCGCAAATCTTCGGTGAGAATCGAATGAAATTTTTCTATTATTCTGTTCGAATCGTAATGTCCGGGTGTTGTAAAATGCACTTAATGCATACTAATTGCAGATTTACCAGTTATTCCTATTTTTGTCGCAAATTAAGAAAACGGATCTACTAATTTTGTTTATAATATTTTTCCGTTTCAATTGTTAGTTCCTCTATTATTTTTGTAAACTAGAATTTGATTATTTTTATTATTATTAATTATATAATCAATATTGGTATACCTTTTTGCCGTTTTTAATATCTTTTGAAAGAGAATGGGCAGTTTCTATATGATTTGGAAGAATAATTTGAACGTCTGATATAGTATTTACTTTCAGATTATGTCGAGATACGTTACTTAGTCCACTTTCTTCAAAGTCTTTATCAGAGATATTATTATCGTAATTTCTTGAATCCTCAATTATTTTTTGTTCTTCATTTATATCACTTGGATTATTTATTATTAATTAGGTTTCTAATGCGTTTATTTGTTCTGAAGGCGTCGGAGTTTATATTTAATTTTACTGATTTGTAAACTATTTTGTAATCCCACTACTCTAATTTAAGGCTTCATCTGAGAAATTTGGAATTTGGTTCCTTGATATTGAATAACCAAGTTGAAGGTCGAAGGTCTGTGACTGTAGTGAATTGTCTTCCAAAAAACTACGTCCTAAAGTATTTCCATGACCATGTGACGGAGTGTAATTTTGTTCAGATTCGTTGAGCGGGCGTGACGCATAAGCCACAGGTTTATCTTGTCCAAGGTTTTCTTGTGATAACATAACTTCAATTGCCACATTTCATGCATTGTCAATATAAACGGTTTCGCAAAGTCAGGATATTGTAAAACGGGACTACTACATAAAAGTATCAAAACTTTCTATGATTTTTTGATTATGAATTACTTTAGCGTTCCTCTTAATACATACGGTCATTAATATTGATATTTATTCAAAGTCTTTTATAAATCTGTGGTTGTAGCCGATTAAACCCACAAATGACTAAATTCTTTTTGTGTTTTTGTTAATCAAGACAAATAATTTTTGCATCCCTATCGCAAGAAGCTCTTTCTCTATAGTAGAGTGATTAATTTCGGTGGAGTTTAAAGTCTTCGAAGCATAACAGAATAGGTTGGTGTCATGGCCGATGGCATATTTAGAAGCATTTGTGATTATTTCGAACGGTCACTAGGGATATGCCAAAATTGGTTCAGACATTGAAAATTTCTCAGAATAATTGAAACAAGCAATTTATTGAAGGTTTGTTAATTTTCGCATATTTTGTATAAATTTTCTATAGTAGCCTAGGAAGTCTAGAAATGATTTTACGTCTTTTTGCGTAAGAATGGTGGGGAAATTTCGTAAAGCATGAACTGTTTTCGGATTTGACTTTATGATATCAGTGGTTACGATATGCCCCAGAAAATCCACATTTTCCTTAAAAACTCACACTTATCCAATTGAATTTTTAGACCTGGCTGTCTCAGTTTATCAAATATCAATCTCAAATTTTGTATATGCTCCCATACTAAAGATAATTATGTCGACCATATATACGAGGCACACCTTATTCTGAAGGTCCTTTAGAACTTCGTCCATAACTCGTTGTAATGTGCTGGGTGAGTTCCTCAAACCCATTGACATTCTCAAGGGTTCAAAATGGCCATCATTCACATTAAAGGCCGTTTTTCTATAGAGTCTTCACTTAGATCGATTTGGTAAAATATTGTTCATGACCTAATTTATCAAAGATTTTTGTTTATGTTGGGTATTGTATACCGGTTAACAAAAGTTTTATCGTTTAATTTCCTGTAGTCTACAACCAGAAGCCACTTCTGGTTGTCCGGATGCGCCCAACTCTTTTGGTACGATCCATATCGGAGAAGACCAGGGCTGCTAGAAGATCTAATGATGCTTTTTTCTAGCATGTCGTCTATTTATCTACGTACTTCTTCCTTAATTGCATAGTACCTGTAAGATTTCACATGAACCGGAGCTTCATCCGTTGTTTTGATACAATGTTTCACCTTAGAGGTAAACATGAGCGGATCACCAAGCTTAAGGAAAACATCAGAGTATTGTTGACATATTTTAACTACATTGTTCTTTCCTCTAGATTCATGTGATCAGTTCTAATCAGTTTATGAATCTGTTTCTTTCACGTGATTTGTACAACATTTGAATTTGTAAACATCAAGAATTTCTGAGTTATATGGTACACAATTTAGTGGCCTTAATACAGTTATAGAAATACTTTTAATCCTTTCATTAATAAATTTTACAAAAGCTAATCCGTTATTCGCTGCGGTTAACATTTCAGGTACGTATATATCACCTAATATTATTTTACTTATTAATATTTTACCGTTTTTTACAGTGACTGTTACTTGTTTCACCATTGTTTCACTAAGGCCTAATTTGGAATTTTATATCAGATGGTTGCCTTTATTTAAATGGAACACTTACATGATCACTAATCAATTCTCTATTTTTCAAATCTATATTAAAGTATAATAAATTGTAACATATGATTGTTTCTGAGTTCCTTGAATTTCTCGGCAATTATAGGTTTTTCTAACTTTTATCAACTTCATGCTACCGGTATCTATTGATAATTTTATTGGCTGATTTTCTATCACTAATACGGCAGAGGTTTATGTTTATTTCAGCTAATTTCGTTGGTGAGGCACTTCTCCCAAAATTTTAATTTAAGCATTCATCATCATACCGATCAATAAGTTGTTGTGTCTGACATGAAACAATATCCACTTCATAGTCCTATGATTCTAGTTTATGTGGATCAAAATCGTTGTTGAAAAGTTCTTCTGCTATGAAATTAGGCTTTCGATTATTATTTTGGAAAGGTTTTTTATATTCCTGATTTTCCGCATTTTAAGTGAATCGTCATCTACAGCTGATTGAAGTCATTTTTGAAGTAGTTGACATGGGTTCCGGTTTTATAGGAGGTCCAAAAACTTGTTAGTTCGTTGGGTACCTTTTTTGTGGCATAGTTCGCGGTTGAACCTTTACAGGTTGGATTCTGGATATTTCGTTGGTTCCCGTTAGTATTTTGGAAATATTATCAATTTGGGTTAGTACTTGCGGAATAAATTGCTTTGCTGTTGGTACTTATTGTTTGATCGTGTTATATTTTGAGGCTTAAAATTATTATTTCTAATTACATTATTTTTTGTTTCGCTGAAAATCTCTCAAAATCTTCAAACTATGCAAGTTGTTTTAGATGCATAGTATTTTTCAATGTACTGGTACAGCCAGTTATAAAAGTATTTAAAGAAGTTTTATCACAAAATTACATATGAATAATTTTATAGTTATGACTTAAATAATGATCCAATTTATCTATTTATTACTCTATTTCCAACCATTAATTCTGTTCGCCCTGCGAGCTTATCCTGTATATACTCGAAAATATGGCCATTAAATTCTCTATTATTACGTGCACTATATGTCGTTATTGAGCTATTTAATGTGTTGCTTTCCCCGTCGTTGTTTTTATATTATCTACTTTTGATTCAAATGATCCCCAGTTGATTGGGCGCTCTTCCTGTTGAGAAGTAGCCATTGTAATGTGATTTACTTCACTTTTACTTTTCAGTTTTTGTTTCATTTATATTAAGATTTTTTAAAAGTTCCATATGTTTTCAGAATCATTCATCGATTAAATAAATATGATAAACATTGTTATATCTAATGACTTAACTATTTTAACTATTTTTCCAGTTTCCACAAGAGGGAAATTATTGAGAAAGGCGAGAAGGATCATGGCACTTACCTTGATGATAGAATGCTTCTTCTCCAAGTCTTGTTGCTTCGATGATCACTTGTTTTTTTTACTTGTAAGTAATATAAAATGAACGTTACGTCGTAGAAATGACAAAGTCTATTATCCGAACAAAAGCGAATAAAAGAAACACTTTTACTTTTTCACCGACCCATGCGTATCCTACTGACTGCGTCAGTTATAACTGATAAAAATGAAGATCGGTTTTTAACAATTGAACGAAGTACAAACAATTTATTGAGAACGAATTCTGAACAGAATTAAGTTAAGACAATACTAACAAGATTGACAAGACTGAAAAAGTTACATACTTTACTAATAACTCTACTATATAATTCTAATAATGAGACATTTACATGTATTATCTAATAAAGTTAATAATCATTAAATCTAATTATAAATTTTCAGTATTATCTCGACACACATGTATAATTGTTCTCTTCATTGGTAACAATTGATGAAATTTACTAGCATTCAGTTATTAATTAATTCCACATATTTGATTAAGATTTGTAAATTCTCCACTTTTCCCATAGTAACAAACAACATCATTTCATATAAATCAGGAACCAATCTTTCCATTTAGTAACACTTCTTGACTGAAGAGAGAAAAAACGAGAGACGACAAAAAATAGGACACCAATAGTGTCCTCAAACAATAGCACCCAGAGAGTCGCACAAAAGGTCATATTATTTATGTATTATTTTGGTATTTATAATTTTTTTTTCCTTTAACAACGATCTGATTTTTAGAAAAAAAACTATAGATATGACACAATTGAAAATTTTTTATTCACCGTCTACCTTAACAATTGAGATATATAATTACATGATTAGTCCATATTTTATGTGTTCATTCAACCGATTTACACTCTGTGATCCTAGCAAATGTTCCAAGACTTGACTATTTTTTTATTTCTGGGAACTTTTGATATGTTTCTAAATTGTCTAAATTGATCTAAAATTATTATTTTTTTTTAGTTTTACAGATAGGTAAAAATCCGACGTTTTGACCTGTTTCGGTCCTTATTACCTTATTTATAAAGACTTTTCCAAAAACTATCGAATTATTCTAATAAATCGAAACTAATATAAGTCATAAAGAACATTCTACATTATCCGAATATTCTACTAAACTAAAATCTAAAACACCCATGAACAAAAGAAGTAATATTATACAGTGCTTTTCAGATAAAAGTATCCACCTTTAATAACTTTTGTAATACTGGTATTTAGGAAAAATCCAAAAACACGTCAATTTATATTTAAACTTACTGGAAAAGCCACCCCCTCACCCCTAGCAGCATCCCTTTTATTTTTTTAAATTACTTGTCATATTTTTTATGTAAAATTTGGATACTCCTCTTTGAGCTGATTTCAAAAATGTATAATACTTGTAGGTTAAAGTGGTTAGTTTATGAGATAAACAATTTTTCTTTTAAGAGCACAAATTTTACTTATTATTTACTTTCACCTTATTTGCCTGTACTAAAATGGGTTGTACAACAGTTCAAACTCTTTAATCTTTTTAACTGTGCTATTTATTATGAAGTTACAATAAGTGTTCAAAATGAGTACCATTCACTTCCATACAATGGTATAATCTATTTTGAAATGCCTCTCTGACATTGCTTAATACGGCTGGATTTAATTGTCGACATTCATTTTCTATCCTCTCTCGTAAATCATCCAGAGATTCTGGTTGGGTAGCAATTTCATTTTTTTTTTAAATACCCCCATAAAAAGAAGTCTAGGGGTGTTAAATCCGGTGACCTAGGTGGCCACTCCATCATCTGCCCCCTTCTACCTATCCAACGAGCGGGGAATGTTTCGTTTAAAAATTGTCGGACAGGCATAGCATAGTGTGGGGGAGCTCCGTCTTGTTGAAATACCAGTAAATCTTCGGAAAGGTTATCATCATTTTCTATTATTGTTGTAATACGTGGGTCAACCCCTGCCCTGAGTAACTCAAGATATGATTCACCATTTAAATTTCCGTTGATGAAGAAAGGTCCGACAATGTGGTCACCTAGGATACCACACCAAACGTTTAACTTTTGGGGATGTTGTGTATGGAATTCACGCATAATATGTGGATCACTTTCAGCCCAATATCTACAATTATGCCTACTTACTAAGCCATTTAATGACTATGAGCCTTCATCAGAAAAGCAAATATTGTTTAACAATTGTGGATTGTTATTGATAATTTGCGTCATTGATTCGCAAAACTCTAGACGACGATCAAAATCATCTTCATTCAACTCGTGCACCAACTTAACTTTGTATGGGTGGTACTTGAATTTATGTTGAACTCAGAAAACTGTAGAAGATGAAACACCGATCGCTCTACTTATTGTTGACAAAGATTGGGGTTGTTGAGCCTCTAAGCTGACTTGCCCTAAAATTGCCACTTGGATTGCTTCGTTATTTACGAGTCCCTCTCGCTTATGCACTTTATTGCAAACAGACCCTGTTGTGGTAAATTTCTCCATCAGTTGAATTACATACTTGTGAGTTGCATGTCTTCCGTCATGTAATTCGTTAAATATTCTAGCAGCAGCTCTTGCACAATTATTATTTTGGTAGTATAAACCTACAATTTCAATTATTTCTTGTAAAGAGTACAACCATTTCAGAGAAACAAAATAAATAATGTATCAAATTACACTATCAATAGTGACTACAAATTCTAGTTGACAATGTCAAACTTTAATAAAAAGTAGAGTTTTTTGTTGTTTGGATTTTTTAAGTAGAATAAATAGCACAGTTAAAAAGATTAAAGAGTTTGAACTGTTGTACAACCCATTTTAGTACAGGCAAATAAGGTGAAAGTAAATAATAAGTAAAATTTGTGCTCTTAAAAGAAAAATTGTTTATCTCATAAACTAACCACTTTAACCTACAAGTATTATACATTTTTGAAATCAGCTCAAAGAGGAGTATCCAAATTTTACATAAAAAATATGAAAAGTAATTTAAAAAAATAAAGTGGATGCTGCTAGGGGTGAGGGGATGGCTTTTCCAGTAAGTTTAAATAAGCCATAATGCTTGCCCCTTCCAACATAAATTGACGTGATTTGGATTTTTTCTAAATACCACTATTACAAAAGTTATTAAAGGTGGATACTTTTATCTGAAAAGCACTGTATATGAATTAATATGTATCAAGTTATTATATCTTACTCATTCAGCAACGAAATATACCCCTTTTGAGAACCTATTGTTTGGTTATTTGGTACTTTAGTCTCAGATGAGGGTGAGCGTTATGACAATGCAAAATTGAACTTTTACAGGTAAATCAAAAGCATAAAACAGATGAATTGACTTTACAAACTTGTTTGTTTAAAAAATTGATTGATCATCAATCATAATCTATAGTGTACCTAATGAGGAAGCACATATTGAAAAATTAATTCAATTGGTTTGTAGGTGGTATATTAATCATATGAGACTCATTCTTAGATGGTAGTAGTCCGAGAGCTGGAAACAATTTTTAGATAAATATTTGAGGCAAACTGAAAACTTGGTGCATACCTCTCCTGATATACCCCGGAACTCGGAACTACAGACCTGGCTGGTGAGTAGCGGGGCTAAATATACCGCTAAATTTTTAAAAATATTACTTTTTTTGCCAAAAATATGTTTTAAGCAGCATGCAATTTATATGTTGTAGTATTATGTTTAAAAAATAGAGAACAAATTGAGCTAGACAACTTACTCAGGGTTTTTACATTGACAGGCGCATGCAAAAATATTTTGCAAAAATTGGTAAAAAATGTATTTGAGGCAACTTTTATAGGGCATTATTTATGACAAAAAATAATATTCAAAAAAACAGGTCACTTTGGTGGGGCTTTCTACTGCCAGGTAATCTAAAAAGTTATGTATAGATGCGAGTGAGTGGCGCTATAGGCGCTTGCTGCATTACTATTGACTCTAGCGAGGTCACGTGACTTACAATAGCCACGAGGTTTTTAGTCGAAATTTCAGATTCGTATAATTCTAGTAAGAGTGTTACATGTCTTGTATTTGAATAACTTTAAAATGTCTAGTCAAAAGGTAGTTTGTGACATTTACAAAAAAAACGATGATCGAGTATGTGCTTTTGTGGGGAAATCTCTCAAAAAGAGTCATGAAGTTCTATAGATTCGTTAACATCATGGATTAAAATATAATGATATTGTTTTGCCACGGATTCTATGAAAGGTACTGTATAATTTAATCGCTTTTCAAGTATTGTATGCTTACAAGTAAAATAAAGTATTCTGTATATTGTATATTTTAGATGTATAACTCTATACAATAACTTTAGCATCTATACGTTCACAAAATGAATTCTGAGTGTCACTCAAAAAGTGCTAGAAGTTATTTTAACAAAGAATTTTACAATATATATTTTATATGTTAATAAAATAACTTTGTGTTTAATTAAAAACAAATTTATTGTGATAAGTATTAAATTTATAAATTTAAACTTTGTTGCTTCTTTCCCAATAAGTTAAGGTCATTTGTATTAAATTTGTATTTTTTGTGACAAAATCTCCAAAAATATCAAGGAGAGCGACAACCGCTTTCTGAGATGGATAAACAGGGTTAAATAAAATCTTTAGAAAAGTACCAAACATTCATCAAAAAAACAAAAAATTTCCAAAAAATCCATAATTCGGAGACTTTATATAATCATCGTATTTGCCGAGAGAATTATTTTAATTAATTACGAGAAGCTTTTAACGACATTTGCAGCTATATCGATGAAAGTGTGATCAAAAATAAAATATTTCATTCTTTTAGTTTTATTTGTAATAATTATTTAGAAATTATTTCAGAAATTGCTGCGGAAAAAGGTGAAGAATATAATAAAGTCTTCAGCAAGTCTCACTTCGAAAATAAATTAAGAAACAGATATGAAGATAATATACAAATTTTGGTAGCACATAAAAAAATTCTTGGACTAGCAGGTTATTTAATCAACGACGACTTATTTAATCAAAATATAAGAATCAGATATTCTCCAAAACGCGGCGCTTATTTTAAGGTGAACAATTCTAGATATTAAAAAAACACCATTAGCTGAATACATTCCAACCTCTGATTTATTAAAGGGCGACTGCACGACACCCCAAATAATAAAAGATTTTCATTCAATTGTATTGCTTGGTTCTAATTTCAAATATAATCTGACCAAAGCCTGTGAACGAAAAAGTTCATCACTAGCTGAAGACCTAATTTTTAATTATTCTCATGGCAAAATTAAAACGTCAAAACACATTACCCTTGCTACGACATTAAGTATAGTATAAGTATAACAAGTTCGCGAAAAGTTAATAAATATGGCCATTGCTGTACCTACCATACTATTGAGAAGTTGGAAACAGAGACTACATTTTCATCTTCAAGTCGATTTTTATCATGTCCTGAAGGAATTATCACAGCAGGTGGGTTTTGTACGGGAGTAGTTTACGATCGTTTCGTTGGTACAGCATTTGGTAAAAATAAATTGCACGACACTGAAGTATTATTTACTAAAATGCACCTCAGGTTGAGAATTCAGAGGAAGATGTTTTTGAAGAAATACCAGATAATCAATAACTAAGTGAAATTGAAGGTAACAGCAATGATGAAAAAAAGAAGCTATTGTTCCAGACTTACAACCCTTTCCGAACCAAGTAAGACTATCTGAAACAATATTATCAAATTCAGATGAGTAAAGGTCTATTTCTGTAACAAGAAGTGAAAAAATTAGTTATACTTTAGATGTTGCCACATGCATTTAAAATTCCTAAAACTCCTATGTGGGTTGGGTTCAATAGTAAATTTGTTAAAGATATTAATACTTCAAGACAGAAGATATGTTATACCACACCAATCAACGAGTTACCAATAGCTAAAAATGTTGTTCAAGAAATATTGAAAGAAAGCCAAAAAATTGCTGTAGAAGTGAAACAGTCCGAAATAGAAGTCACATATAATTTAGCCATTCAAGTCAATCGAGAAAACGGTGGTTTAACGATGTATTTATTCACTTGGGACCATTCCACATCATGCTGGCTTACTTTGGAACGATCGGTAAATTTATATCTGACAGTGGACTCTTGGATGTTCCAGTTGAAAGTAGAATAATTGCAAATGGGCCTGTTGATTCATTTATATCTGATAAGCATTTTAACAGATGTGAGAGATTACATTCTCTGATGGCAATCGGATTGGAAATTTTACATTTTAGATTTTTCTTGGAAAAAGAAAAAATAACAATTCTTAAAAACTTCGAAGAAGAGCTAATTGCTTTTAATAATAAAAATTTATCTTTTGACGCCTTACTGAATAATAGCGAAGTTTCTAAGATAATATTGGCATAAAGTGCATTTAAAGAAGCCTGTCTAAGTGGAACTCACAGCATAACTCCACAATTTTTTATGATTTACATTAATCTTCTGAATTACTATTAAAAGCGAACAGGAGATTTTTCATTGTTTAAATATATTTTACCAAAAATAAATAATCTATTCATTGTAGTAAATCAATCGAATTATGCACGTTGGCTACTCAGATATCATGAAAACTTGATAAAACTGGAAGAAACTCATCCACAGCTACATGAAAATATGAAAAAAGGTCAGTTTGGTGTCCAAAGAACGGATAAGTCTAGACAACCAATTGATTTGATGCCAGAACAGACAATCATCGCAGATGCTGGAAAGATATTAACTGATGTAATGCATTCCATCAGCTCTATTTCTACTCGTTAGCATTGGTGCAAAGTCCATGATATAGATCCACGATAATTTCACATACCCACGAGTTTACTGCATTACGAAAACATAAGTATGTAACAGCACATCTGGAGAGCATTAGAAGAGACTCGCAGTACATTAAATCGTTTGTAGATGCTTTTTCAAAGTTCATAAACCCTTTCGATACAGACATGGACAAACTACAACTCTTCAATATCTCCAGCGGAAGAGCAGCTACACAAACTGTGCAAGATTATTTAATTAACATTGAAGAGAATGGTACAAAATTACGTAAACAATTTATTTCGGAATGTACTGATTCAGCTGACAAGTTTGAAAAATCTCTAAGGAATGTGAAAATTATGAATTTTTCCATTGCAATTGTTAAAAAGACTGTTAAAAGTGGTGATAAAGAATAAGAAATAAAAATTCGATTTGTTCGTTAAAATGCTTTGCACTGCAAGGTTGACATGGAAAAAAATTTGTGTTGTCCAGTAACTCCGATGTCAATGTGCCGTTCAGATCGAAGTTTATACTAAATCGATAAATCTGTGATTGTAATGTAATGTTACCTCAAACGACATATCGACTGACGAGAATTGAGCCAAAAACTCTTCATTATGATCAATACAACTAGCATCAACTGTTGATGCTCTTCCTGATTCGAGCAATTAATAACAAAGAGAGCATCTTTCTTAAATGCTGTATGATCAAACAGATGGAGATAATGAGATAAATTTATATAACTAGAATGAAATTCGATGTAGTTGAAATATGATTCATTGCAGAAAGTTTTACTGTGTTCGCTCTTTGGGCGCAAAACCACTATTAAAAATAAGCCCAATACTTGGAATATCAATATTATCAAAAAAGATAGAATCGGCTTCACTTTTGTCACGTTTGTTGGTTTGGAAAAAGAAAACAATGATATAACGTGGTCTTTCTAGTGAGGTACTAGTTTTCACAACCCAAACTACACATCGAGCGCCTTTAGTAACAGTAGGTGATGCATATAATTCCCATTTTCTGAAGAGAATTACTATTAATTCCAAATTAATTTCATAATTGGGATGCTTAATATGCTCAATTTTTAGCTCCATGCTAGTAATTTCAATTGATGCGTTGGAAACAGATTTGTTTGCTTTTGTAATAACTATACAATCATTATCATTTCGAGCTGTAACTAGTCTTATCGTTTGTCGTCCACATGTGATCAAAGGATAATTAATTATTGAAAATGTTAGAAATATGCTCAAGCGAAATGTTCAAAACAAATGATTTGCCAGCAGCATTGATTATAGGTGCATAGGATAATTCCATCCTGCAATGGCCATATGATGTGAATCTTCTTGGCAATAACATACCATGGCACGTATAGCACTAACAATTCCGGGATCTCAGTTTTCATAACTCTTTCACTCTCATTGTAGGTACAAGAATCAAAGAGAAGAGCACCAAAATTGTTAACCAGTTTCACATCTCCAGTACTATATACATTTAGAGCTCCTTTAACGTATAGTAACGCTTCGTTCATTGCAAAGAGTGAGTCATCTTGGTAGATGCTGAACTCTATGATGTCACTACAGTTGAATTATTTGATAAATTGATCATTAGTGCGATAGTTTTTCGAATGAACTCATCAAATCTCGGCTTCGAATAAATATCAAATATTGAATGCATGTCGTTCAGACGTGGTCTTTCAATCTTGTAAGCTTTAAAAACATCATCTTAGCGAATGTAAAATGCTTTCGTTTGGACTACTTTCTTACATTTCACTAAAGCTGTCAGATTCTTCAAATGAAATATTAATTTGCTAAAAATCTTATACTGTAGCGTGTTGTTGTTTGGTTTCAGTGAAAATATAGTTTTCGGTTTAGTCGAATTGACTACACCCAGTTTGTTTTGAATAAAAACCTGAATATCTGCAATTTCATAGTAGCCTGTAGAAAAAGCGACAGTATTCCATATGTTTTGATCAAAGTAGTGAAACTTGCTGTTTGCTATTTTTGTTATGCTATGGTATTAATGAAAAGACCAAAGTGCAATTCCGTAATCTGTCTTCGGATTTAGTACAATTGGAGTAGGAGGCTGAAAAGTAAATATATGGTTGATACTATTTACCCACAACAGCTCGGACATGATGACTGATGGAATTTGAGTAGCATATTTGCTTAAATAATAGACAATTCATTCAAGTATTCGTTTACAAAGAAAACATAACTTGGAGAGGCCATCCCAGTGTGTAATTTAGTCAGATCGATTGTAATGAACAGAAGATGATGTAGATGTATTTGTAGCTCGAAATTTCCAATCCAACCCAATAGTTCTGAAGGCTTTACACATGTTATCAGATGCTCGATGGGAAAGCGCTTGAGTTCTTCAGCGGTAAAACTTCCCAAAGATTTTTGATAATGGATATATTGTATTACTAATTCAGTAATTGTCATTTTCTAGGAAATTAAAACAAAAATGTCCACAATTGATCTGCTTTTTGCTAACTCTTTAAAGTACCATCTTTTACCCACACTCTCCATTGCTTTATCATGACGTATATCTTTCTCCAACGCCAACAGCATGTTTAGTGTAAATTACAGTCTTTGCTATCCCAGCAGCTCCACCTGACAGCACTCCAAGGGCTAATAGTCCAACAAACAGGTGTATAACACCAAATTGTTTAATAAGTGCTTTATTTGCTCGTGAAGCAATCATATATCTTTTAAGGATGACCCCTTCTTCATAGACTTCCTTACTTTCAAGACAACATTCCTATTAAGGAACAGCACTTCTTTGATCCCATTCCGCGTTTCTTTGAGCGACAACCCATTCTCAGTTTTATTTTTGTGCAAAATAGAGCATGACGAGTCATTGAATAAGCTTGTTCAACCCCCCTTAAAATACATTGCTGATGCTACAACACATAACTCAATAAAAATTTACAACAAAAGTGAGGACATTTCACTTAAAAATGAAGACATAAACAGAAAGAAAGAGAGAAATGCTTTATTGTCAATTACAATTTGTAAACAAAAGCTTGTGAAAACTGAAGAACAAACAAAGAATCTTCAAATAAAGATAGAAATAAAATAAAATTTCAATATACAGAATAAAGCCACAATGAATAACAAAATTATAGGTAATAATAGGTAATTAAACCAGTATGCAGCATGTTCGAAATTAAATATTATTAGAATAGTCGATTACAGAGTAGAAGGCACTTTCCAGTAAATATCTTTTTAAAAGATTGCGGAATGCGGGAAAATATGATATCGATTTGATTTAAAGTAACAAGCTCATTTTTTTTTTATTGTAACATATTGACCGCTTAACTAATTCTGAACATGGTAAAGGTCGTGCTCCACGCTCCTAAGTGGATAGGCGGGCAACTACAAATCTGAATTTGGAGAACCTTGCTTACGAATTCAGCAAACGGATTGAAAGATGAATAAGAAAGGAAATGTCGGAATTTTTAGTCTTCTAAAGAAGTCCCTGCAGTGAGCCCTGATGTTGAGTCCGAGTAAATGTCTCTTTGGTAGTTTGATTCAAATCGAGTTCCATATCGGAGATGCGAGTCAATCAAAAAAGGTTGATAAGTTCAGCTCTTCGGAAACTGATCTCGGAAGAAAACAGAAGGAACTCAATGTTTTAGATAAGGCGGCAATATGTAACTCAAGGAATTGTCCACAACAAGCCCTAAGAATTTTACAACGACTTCAATGGTGATGTTATTTAATGAAAAAATCTGCAATGTATTTTTATATGATAGATGCTTTGGTTTTAGAAACGTTGAGACAGAGAAGATTAGAATCGCACTATGATTCAAGGTTGATTAGTCACTAGATATGATCCTATTAAGTGCCGTAAGATGAGGGTTGCTCCAAGAAAAACTAGTGTCTTCTGCAAATAGACATATTTTACCACTAATATCTAGATAGATCATGTCGTTTATAAACAGAAGAAACAAAATAAAGCCTAGAACTGAGCCTTGGGGTACTCCAAATTAAACCATGCGAGAGGTGGTCTCCTGAAACCGTAGTACTGCAACTTGTTGATTGAAATATTAAGATTAATACAATAGAAAGCCTTAGAAAATTCACAAAAAGTTGTTGCAGTGGAGTGATGAATGTTTAGGCTAGGGTACATATTATTAAGAAGGGAGAATATAGCATCATAGATAACGTGGGAAGGAGTGCAATTCGGCGATGCTTGATTTTTATCTCCTCCTTTATGCGGAGGTATAATTATAACCGTCTGAAGGCAATTGGGAAAAGTGCCATTTTGAAATAAAACGTTAATTAGAGTGATTTAATGTGCAATTGGTCAATTCGAAAACATTTTATGTAAGTCAATCAGTTCCAGATAAGGATTTATTATTGAAGTCAATGCGACGTACTGTACTGCGAAGCTCTGCTAAAACTACGAGCATAAAGAAAAAACTGTGTAAGTTAGAATTATCATCAGGGAGATATGAAAGCGGATCATGAGAAGGAGTTATACAGTTTAATCAATTTTTGGCTACATTCACAAAGTAATTATTGAGATTATTAGGTGAAGTAAGTAGATATTATGCTCGATGAAGAAGGCTTATTTCTTAGATCATTCACAATGGACCATGCTTCTTTAGAAACATTACGAGAATTGACGAGTATTATATTATAATAAATATCTTTGGCAGCTTTTATCGTCTTTACAGTTCCACGTAATTTTGAAGAAGACACCATCCGAGAATTTCCTTAGGTGAGATGAAGATCGCATATTCTTTTCAGATATACGTAAGCTTTTAGTGGACCAGGGTTTATTTTGCTTATATTCAATACGTCTGAGGGGAAAATAATTGGATGCCAGACTAGTTAGTGTTTTTATGAATGTAGTCCACATCACCAGGCAGCATGTTCCAGTAAGTTGCTTGACAATTGTGCTTGAAGTTCTGAAAACCGGAAATATTTCATCAGTTCCACTGGAGGAACCTGGAGGAACATCATCTACCAAGTTTCTCACCCTAGACAATATAATTGAACATGACGTACGTCCTGTTATTGAAGAACTTAGTAATAATAATGACATGAAATCACAACTTCAACATCAATCTTCACCTCAGGAAGCCATTCAACAATAATTTAATCAATATCCTGCAGTTAGACAGTAATATGTAATGAACATTTGGTCGTATGATGATAAAATTGATGATGATATGGTCCGAGATATGACACTGAGCAGAATTGGTAATGAGTAGTAGACGAATAGTTTTTGATAAAAAAAACAGGAAGAATTAGATACTAGGTGATGAGGGAACAAATGGAACTCCAGGCATATATGATCCTAACTACGCCGATGAAGATTTAGAATCTTTTCGAATCTTTTAGAAGTTTTCTCCACGCAACAGGCGTTCACTGAAATTCTGTAGGTAAGCTGAAAGCCTGATGAAGGTTTAAGTAACCAAAAACATATGGAATACATTCATTAGGTCGTTTCAAATGGAATAGTGGATAAATTAAAATTATTTATTGCTTCTAAAGAATCTAGCAACACAACTCACGATAACGAGATAGTAGCTATTATAAACGAGTTGAATAAAATAAATATAATAGAATGAGTTAATGAAATTTGTTAAATCTAATCATGTCTGTTGATAAATTCAGACATTATCTTTCTAAGGTGGATTTCTTACAGTAGACTACCTAGAACCACATTTTCGCATACAATGACAGTGACAATGATGCTGAAAATTTGAAAAATTTTTATGTGAATGATCCAACAAACGATAATGATGCTGTTACAAAAAATATGTCGATAAACAATTGAAAAAGCCGCATAAAGGACCTCAAATACAATTGGGGCAACAACAATAGAACTCAATAGTATACGAAATGAACTCCATAAAACAAAAATTTATATATCACAAGCACATACTACAGCACGACAAAGTAGAATAAAATAAATTTATATATTCATTTCGAAAAATCTTCCGAAAGCAGCTGGAGATGTGTCAACTAAGAAATATGTGGATGATACGGAGATTATTACCAAAGACACTATAAGAAAGAAATTTGAAATCTGTAGTCAAAAACTATGCCATAGTCTATTTCGAGATTAAAAAAAAATATACAACGAATGTTTAACAAAGATTTGACATTGGTACATTAACAATCAATAATACTGGACAAATCAAAGATGAAGTTTTCATATATGAATTAAGAAAAAAATATGAAGAAAGTGAATTATACTACGTCTTTGAAATGGAGTTTCAACGACAATAATGCCCAAAATATTTAACCTTTCTTTAGAGATAACAAATGTTGAGGATACTATTGAAAGACTCATTGTGAAATCTTTATATGTAAACATAGTTGGCTCTAATATGGCATCTAGAGAGCAAATCAACTTGTAAACAAGCCTCACAAAACAATACGAAAGAAGTTTCCCAGACGACGACGATTATTGGAGGTCCTGATAATCAATGGCAAATGGACTTGGCTGAAATGCGTTCATACGCGCATCAAAATAAAAATTAGAGAATGATTTCAATTATCATCGACTATTTCTGTGGACACGTCCACTTAAAACCAAAACGGGTTTCTACATGTCGATTGACATTCTAACTAAAATGACAGAAGAATACAACAATACGAAACATTCAACAACAAAGTACAAACCCTCTCAAGTAAATGAATCCAATGAAAAGACAATTTTAAATCGAATCTATAGTCATCTGAAAACCACTGGCCCACGAAAATTTTGGCGATATTGTAGGCATGAGTAAATCAAAGCAAGACTACTGCAAAGTCTGACAATTGGTGTTGATAATCTGGTATTTTTGAAGGTGAGCAAATATGCTAAATTTTTTCTTCTGAGCAGAGAAGATGTTCGCCAGATTCTACATGTTGATCAATACCTTATTTCATATCCTCTAACCTATTTCACTCTATTTTTTAGCGTACTACAAATATTTAATAGAAATAGTCAAGAAATATGTAAATGATCATTATTTTTCTGCATTGGAATTACTGTTTGCAATGTGTGAAAATGGTAATTGTACACTAAGTTATGCTCTTAAGAAATATATCTATTATTATAAGTAAGATCCTGTTGAAGGTTTAAATTAATAAATGAATTTGAAAAATGTTTCATTTTATTTGTTCGATGCATTGACTAAAAGAGTTTTATCAAATCATGTGACTTCACAGCTAAAAATACTACATTATAAAAGCTCATTCTCATTCCGCTGGTATTATTTTGGGCTAGCCATGAATCAGAAACAATGACTTATTTTAAAACACTTCAAAAGTACGCTGGAGACTTTTCAAGAACGATATAGTTTTCCTGTGAATGGTAAATTAAATAATGCGACTATACATTTACTATCAAGACCTAGATGTATTCAAGCAGAAAACAGTTACAAAGTTTCCACCAAATGGAACAGAAAGCACCATTATTAGTATTTTCCCAAAACTAATTCCGCATTAAAACGATTAATGTCAAAAGCTTTCAGTATGTTTGCCATAATTTGGACCTAGTGATGTACAAGATGTAATAATGTTCCGTTGGTACATGATATTAGTGGTATAGCTCTCCACGAACCTAGAAATGAAAAGCTTCAGAGACAAGATTAAACTACAGTAGCCTCCACAGCTATATATCAGGAATGCTCATCAAGCAAACGCTCATGTGATATCTTAGTACCCAGCTTAATATATCTGGCCACGGGCTCCATCGTTTCCTAACTTTCGCCACTACGCTGGACATCAAAATCTTTTATGGAATTTGATTTGAATTATATGGGTATACCTTGAAATCCCTTCTATGATTTTTTTCCGACTCAAATAAAGGCAGCTCCAATTTCACATATTTTCCAAAATTATGATTTGAATTCATTTGCATTCTTTCCAGATTTATATATGTTAGAAAATGTTGATTAACAGTTACTCAAACATATACAGATCAATGCATTTTTCCAAACAAATTCCGATAGAAACTTTATTTTTATTACACCTATAGTTATGAGGAAATCACCCTTAACTCTCCTGAAATAAGAGCACGTGGAACATATGCTTCCAAGATTTATTTCTTGAAAGGTGACACATATTATCAATATAGTGAATATACTAAAAAAAGTAGTGAAGCCAGGAAAATTTAATTGGATTCGCTTTGGAATTGAAGAATTTACTCAGCAAAATTATATCTTTTAATAAATAGTGTGGACATTTCAAAAAAACATCCATGTTTTTGGAAATATTTATTGAACAAAAACATTAAACCATTGAAATAAAAATGAAGGTTACAATGCTATTGGTAATAAAATACAATATTGTTCGTAACAAATTAATATCTAGTATACAAATTATCTATTGAACAAAACATTTAATAATAATAATGTAATATGTTGTTAGTAATAAAATTAAAAATACAATCTTGTTAGTTGATACAACAATAGTAATTATTAACTAGTGAAGAAGAGTTTAAATCTGAACAAATTTCAATTCTTGACATTTTTTGAGAATAATGAAGTTGAAATTTTTTTTATGTGAAACGCTTACCCATCTGACTGGATTAGTAGGGTAGACTCAATGCGAGCTATCTATTTCATCGTAAGCTTCGAATATGATGCATCACACACATTTCACTCAACTCCGTCTATCTAGAGAATCGCCTCGCTTAATAAAAGGAAAACAAAATGTTACTTGGTTATACTCAATTTTCCCAAATAGTTTCCTCCAAATCATAATCTGAATCCTCAGACTCTATGGGTGAATTGTATTGCGGAATAAATGCGTTTACTAGAACATTGGGAGAAACTCATTTGAGTACTCTCCGTATATCGTTTTTAGAAAGCAATCTAGGTTAATCACACATTCTAAGAATGCTTCGCAGATCCCAAATTAGTTTTACGTATTGAATATATCTGCAGCGTGTCGCTCAGTTTCTGCAGCCGAAACCATTTTTTTTTCTTAATTTGAACTGAAAAAAAGAAAAACTTGTAAAGGCTGTGGAGATTCGTAGCATTTTTAATCAACTGATTTTCATTTGTATTCTATCTTATGAACTTCAAGTGACCAACTACAGAAACAATAATATATTCGATATCTTGAGCATCTTACTGTAGATTGTGTTCGATATGCTCTATACTTAGCCTTTTCAATAATATTTTTTACTTGTTCCAATTTGTTTGACATATCCGAAACAAATATTTTTTTCAGTAATACTATAGTGCCCCCAGGGAAACGTATCAAATGAATTGCGGATGCAGTTTTTGCTTATCGTCAAATAGATGCACAATACTAAACCCTATGGGCGTAGGAACGCATCATTCATTGACTTGCAGTTAATCCCTAAATTAACGTTAATTTATTTTTCACGATGTTATACCTGATACCCTTTGACTATTTAACAACTTTCCCTCACTGAATATGTATACATTTTTTATCGTAAATCTTCGAAATGAGTTATTATTTTATCGCTTGCCTCACCTTTCATCAAACTCAAATTTTATTTTTCTTAAAGAAGAATTCGTTTTTAAAAAATATATTTATTAAATCAATTGTTTATTGTTTAGTTAAGTTTCAGTAGTTTATTGTTAGAGATCATAGAATGAATTTACTAGAAATAAGATTTAACTACATATGTTGCTAAATAAGAATTTCTGAGAATATATAATATTTCTGCTGCGCTTTCAAGTTTTCTCGACTTTTTTCTTTTCTGGGTTTTCTGTACACTAAAATTATTGATTTGAATTTGAACAAGACACATGCTATTAAAATTATGAATATTATCGCTAAAAGGCTTTCGATTTTTGTTGTATGTGTATTGGAAATTTCTTGGATCGGCTTAAATTTTCTTGACAATTCGTTGATTTGGAAAAGATCATCGATATTGAGATTTGTTATGTTATATTTTTCGTAGTGTTTTGAAGTTGACAATTCGTTTGTTTCCAATTTATTTCGTCGTCATTGATGTATCGTTGATTATAGATCCATAGCTCGCAATTTTTTGGGATTTTGACAAGTGATAGTTCTTTTATTTTGAGGTATTAATTGGATTGACATTTTGAAAGTATTTTTTCTTGTTGAATGTGCATTATCAGGCCTTCTTTGGCTGTAACTTGTTGGATGATTGTTTCTTCGATATTGACTTCTAGAATTTGGCAATCATCGGGACTGTTCCCTTCAAGTAGACTAAGGGTGCAATTATCCTTTTGGACAAAATTTTGACGGCAATAATAGGTACCTTGGAGTGACGAAAATTCTTCTTTTTCTGGTTAAGTTTCATCATTTTGCGTTCGTACCAGGTAAGGGAATTTAGGAGTGTACATTTTACGATTTTGGATTATGGGAAAAAGGTGGTAGAATTCAAATTTCTCAGAGATGAGTATAGGAACGAGCATAGCAAAGACTAATTTCGAATCAATGATTGATACTTGAGTTCCAAGAAATTAATAGTATGTTGAAATGTTTGAAAATTTAGGAATTTGTTTTTCTAAATATAGTCTTTCTAAATGTTGTATTATGTCCAGTATCTCGTAACTAGAAATTATAAACGTACTCGTATATACAGAATTAAGTTTAGAAAATACATCTGCATTCTCAATATTATATATAAACTTTATTGTTGACTGGCAGTCTAAGTTAATCTGATAGGTTAGTTTCATGTATAATGGTCTTTTGAGTTTGTTGTAATAAAATAATTGCTTTATCATATTTTATTTCGTCATCCGAATTGAGGTTTCCAAATAGCCATTTGTTTATTTCACCTACGCCATTTAGTAAGCCTCTTCGATTTCGGATATGAGGATTTAAATTTTTAAATTTTTTCTGCACAATGTTGATCAAATATTCGGTTCTTATTAACATGTTTTGTAATGAAGTGAGATAGTATATATTGTTTGTAGTGGTTACAGTTGTAATACTATTTTTTATATAATTGAAATGCGCAACTAGACTATCTTTTTGCTTAATAAGTTAGCTTAAATCTAAATAATGTAAAAACGTATGTTTACTATACACTAATTTAGCGTTTCCTAATTGGATAGGAAGAAGGAAGATTTGGATTTTCGTAACCTCTATGTCTTCTACACTACAGGTCGCTTGAAATAATCGAAGAATGAGGTAAAGCATCAGGATTCGCGTGCTCGTCGATATCCTGTAACAATTTCCGAAAATTACTTCTTGGTTTTCGGACAATACTTTTACCTTACCTTTATCGGTTTTAAGCAGAATACCTTTATCTTTGATTATTTTAGTTTGTTTAAATTTCGATAGTTTTTCAGTTTTTCAGTAGGCGGATTTTTGTTTTGAATAGTCTAAAGGTTCAAACCTTTTGTTTAGTTTGTTCGTTTTGTTGTTTAATGTTTTCGTATAAGGGTTTACTGGTTTCTTTATGATTTCTGAATATATTGAGATATAACTAAATGATCATTCAAGTCAAATGGGTCAGGATTGTTTATGTATCCTTCTATAATTTCGAATTTTGTTACGATATGAACTGAATTGTTATAACTGAGAATCGAGTGTTTCATTATTTCATCCGCTGTCAAATTTTTATTATCTACCTGTGCGCACCGATAATGTTCTAAAATACTTGAATGAAATCGTTCAACTGGCGAATTGGAGTGCTATTTTTCGCTGTGGTATGATGCAATTCTGTATGGTGAACTTTGCAAAAGTCTTCTAAATCGAAATTCTTTAATTCAGAACAACTATCTGTTGTTATTTTTGGAGGTAATCCATAGCGAGTTATGAAATTTAGTAAAAAGTCTACTCTGTAAAATCCTCTAGCACTTACTATGGGGTAAGCTTGTTTGTAATGCTGAAAATAATCAATTACTGTTAAGTAAAGTTTATTTGCAATTTTAAAAATATTCATATGTACATGTTCAAACGGTTTAGACGCTGTGGGTGGCTAAATTTGACTACATTGGGATTCCTGTCGTATTTATTTTTTAAGCATGTGTCCAATTATTGATAAAATTTTTTACATCTTCCATCATTTTTGGCCAGAAATATCTGCAACTAAGAGATGCTTTAACTTCGTTTATGCCCCTATGACCTGATTTACATATATGATATTTAATTTTTTCTAATTGTTCTTCTTTTGTTTGAATATCTGTTAATAATTTGGTACACATAGTAAATTTAAATGCAGAGTTCTTAAACAGTGCAGTTACAATGAATAGTCTCGATAAGGGTTCGTTCTGGAAATAAAGTGCATAATTTTTTCTGGGATCAATATATTCTTCAATGAAGGTTATTATATTATTTTCAATGTCAATTATGGGATTAAAGAGGAATATTTTCGAATACTTCCTTCTAACTTTAAAGGTAAGTAAGACATATTTGATTTTTATACATATTTAATGGTTTTTCGGTTATTGGAATTGATAGAATAGGGTTTTCAACATATGTGTGTACAGTTTCAATGTTCGTTATTATTAGAATTCGGTTCTTCGTTATAGGTAATATTGGTAAATTATTGTTTACGAGATTTCTTATATTTGAATCGTTCTGGTTAAATTTATTTAAATCCAAGATATTTGTAATATCCTTATTGTTTAAATTGGGGAGAGTACTGGAATTAATTCTTTCAAATTCCTTATTCATTATTTCATCGATGTCACTTAAATTTACATCCATTGACGTAATTTCTAAGGCATTTATATCGGGATATGGAGATAATGCAACAGCTGCTTTGTTACTTTTACCTTTCAAATATTTCATACCGTACTCAAATTCCACAAGTTCAAGGCGTGATTTGGACTCTTTTAAGGACATGAGCCATTCCGATGGTTGATAATCTGAAAAAATTGTGAATTTTTGATCAAATAAATATGGTCAAAAATATTTACACGACCAAACTAAAGTGACTCTTTCTCGATTGTTGAATAATTCATTTCTGCCGAATTAAGTGTTCTACTAGCATAGTAAATAGGATGATTGGTTTGAGATTGAATATGGCATATTTAGAAGCGTCAAAGGTTAATTCTAAAGGCTTACAGAAATCGAGATACGCAAGGACTGTTTCTGAAATTCAAATGTTTTTACAAGTATTGAAGCAATTATTAAATTCTTCCGTGTGTTTAATTATATGATCTGTCTTTAGACATATCGTCATCGGTTTCGTAATTTGAGCAAAATTTTTTATAAACTTTCTATAATAACCTAATAGTCCTAGAAAAGATTTGATGTCTTTAGCGATTTTTGGGATAGGGAAATTTTGAATGGCTTTGATTTTATTTGGATTAGGTTTTATCCCTTGAGGGGTTACAACGTGACCTAGATACTCAAATTGCTTGCGAAGAAACTCGCACTTGTCTAGTTGTACCTTAAGCTCTGCGTGGCGTGATTTAGAAAATACTAATTTTAAATTTTGTATGTATTTCTGAATGCTACTACTGAATATGATGATGTCGTCCATGTATACCATGCATATTTTGTTTTGGATGTGATTAAGAATTTTATTTACAGCTCTTTGAAATGTAGAAAGGGCATTTTTAAGACTGAGAGGCATTCTAAGCTTATCGTAATGTCCTCCATCTATGTTGAACGCTGTTTTCCAAGTCGAGGGTAGTAAAATACTAGGCTCGACCTAATTTATCCAATGTATCGGATATATTGAGAAACAGATAACTATTATTAATTGTCTTTTTATTAATTTTTCGGTAATCAACTACCAGTCTCGATTTTTCTGTATTTGATGCGTCCATTTTCTTTTTAACAATCCATATAGAGAAACTCCAAGGGGGACAGGACGGTCTAATTATGTTTTTATCTAACATTTTGAATTTGTCTTTTAATTTCCTCTCTGTGGACGTATAGGCCAGGGTTAAATAAAAGTTATGTGCATAAAATTCAAGATTTTTTGTCTAAATAATAAAAACACCAAAAAATAGCTACAAATTTTGTTTTTTTTTTCGTTTTGTGCTGAATCTATGCAAGACTCGGCTTTGTTTCTATTGGCAATATTGTACAGAACTAAAAAATCTTCAAAATAAGCTTTTATAAATCAATTTTCGATAATTTGTTTCTTAAATAATTCAACCCAAAAGGAGAAAATTTCTTAAATTGTTTATAATTTGTTTAATTTTGAATATAAAGGTTTCTTATTTACTGAAAACCGAGATCTCGATGCTTTAAAAATGGGCATTGTGGCCGCAATAGTTTT
The DNA here is from genome assembly GCA_026230145.1 of Diorhabda elongata. Lineage (NCBI taxonomy): Eukaryota > Metazoa > Arthropoda > Insecta > Coleoptera > Chrysomelidae > Diorhabda > Diorhabda elongata. Next base: position 23,185,413 of record CM047933.1, on the reverse strand, counting down.
TGTAAAATGGCAATTAAACCATAGGAAGCCCTTTTTTTCAAAGGGCCTCCTATGGTTTCCTGCTCATCGGATAGACCTATCATAATTTGGAAAGTCGCGTTGTTTAACAAGAAGGCGTTGTTTTTTTTTTCTACCATTAATTTTGTCACGTAATTTCGTTAATGCCCTGCCCTAGTAGGGTTATCTGTAAGATTAGTGTGAACCGATACCTGGTTTTAAAAATAAATCAGAATATTTCTTACATAATGAAATAATTTTTCATATGATTTGTACGAATTGATTTGGTAATATTGTCATTAGGTTTTACAAAATTATTTTTGACAAAATCGTTAGCAAAACTTTCAAATTTAAAAATTTCATATTGTGAATATTTAAATGGAGTAACTTGAATTGGATTTCGTAATGTTATCATTATCGATTTATTTGTGTGATTTTGAATTTGTATTGGTGCAAAACCGTTTCTCGCTGTAGATAAAATTTGTGTTTTTACTTCCAAGAATAGTAGATATAGTAGTAGTATCAGAATGATAAATTGTATCTGGAAAATATTTTTCGGCAATAGAAGGTCTTATTATTGATTTAGAGCTAATTTTGGGACTTGAAATTTCTATATATGGTAGCGGATTTATTTCTATGTTTTCACGTGCGATGGGCCGTCTACTTGAAAATTCTCATCGCGATTAGCCTCATCGTTTGTGAAGTTTTCGTCAAATTCTATCTCGTCATATTCATCATATCGATTGTCGTGATTAAAGTTTTAATTAGCAGCACATTGATTTAAGTATAACTCCTCATAAACGAAGTTTGGTTTAACATTTGGATTTGATCGGAAAAATCTATTATTATTATTACTATTTCATAGGTTTTCGAGTACGTTCAGTATAATAACGTGATATCGTGGGCATCGGTTCAGGTGTTAGTAATTGATTTTGCGGAATTTGGTTGGATTTGAATACATTTTTGGCAGGGCCGAATACTTGTCGATTGGTAGAATATCTTTTATTTTGTGGTTTATATTGAATAGGTATTGGCTGATTTGGCCAACTCTCTCTATTTTGTACGAGATTTAGTTGATAGTATTGACGATTGCTATAAGCATTCGGGTAATTGTTAACAGGTCTGTTATTTGGTACAAAATTTTGATACGTATTAGGATTTTTATTAAAATTTTGAGCATGTATATGCTGTCTATTACCATTATTAGGTTTATTTTGTTTATTATTTTTCGAATTCGGTCACATAGGCCATCGCGTCTTCTGAAGAGTGTGGTTTTCGTAAATGCATATTATTTTTCAGAGTGCTGCCACACCCTGCAATATACGTATTTAGTGCGGTTTTATCGTATTGATTTATTTTACAATTTCTTTCTTCGGCAGTTATATTGGAGTCATTGCTAATTCTTTGAATTATTCTACTACGAATTAATTGAAGTCCACTTCCAAAATCAATTAGATGCTCGTTTTTAAATGGTTTAGCTCTGATCAACTCTTGCACAAGACAAAATCCTTTCTATCAGCAAAACACTGTAATAAGGCCGTTTTTAATTTTGGCCAAATATTTAAATCAACTCTGTTACCGACAATGAAGGTTGCTCTACCTTCTAATTTCTCTTGAATACATTCTATAATGTGTAAATTTAATTCTGCATCATTATAAATTCTATATGACTCTATTAAATACTCACATCTTGTGATAAATTTATTCAAATATTCACTATCACCGTTAAAAGGTTGAATATTTGATAATTTGGATTTGAAAAGGTCTTAATTCATTGTAGGAGCCATTTTGTTAGTACCAGTTTGCTCTACGTTATTTTCGTCTAAAGAACATATTAAACATTGAACTATATTATCAAGATTACTAGAATTTTATTCACTCATCAATTGATAATTTCTTTTTATTAATTAAATATATTTTTTTCTTGAAACTTGATAATTAATACTATCTTTCCAAAATCCAGTGAAAGGTAGGAAAGGCAAGAAGAGGACTAAAGAACTTGCTTTTAAACTCTTCTTCCTCGGTTGATTCCCTGTTGCCTCCAATATTCACCACTAAAGGGCTACTGCACGATAATTGCTAGTCTAATATTGTTCATTGAACTCGCACTTAAAACGTTGAAACGTTAAAGTCGTGAAGTCACTAAACTATTTTGTTATGCATTGTATGTCCGTAAACGTTTTAGTAATTTTTAATTTCCACGACTTGCGCGATTTTATTTTTCTTAAAGAAAAATTTGTTGTCAAAAAAATATATTTATTAAAGCAATTACAAATTTATTGTTAGAGATCTGAACAGAGAATGAATTATAAAGAAGAATTTACAAGGAATAAGATTTATTTACATTTGTTGCTAAATAAGAATGTCTGAGAATGTATAATATTTCTGCTGCGCTTTTAAGTTTTTTTGATAAGCTGCGTATGTAACTCTCAAGACTTTTTATTAAAGTTTGATATGTCATATAGATTATTTACTGTATAATCAAATTTTAAAATGTTGGTAGTAATAATATCTTTATAAACGTCATCAGTTTCAATTTCATAAATAAAGCTGTCAGTATCTGAGTACATTTATTTAACATTGTAGTATCCAACTTTTAGAAGCATAAAATTCGGGGGCTTGCAATTAAATTTTTAGCACTATATCGACCTTCGTGAGAATTGGATCAATAAACGACAGACAAGTCTTATATTTTTCGTGGTCTTACCAAACACTGCATTATTTGACAATTTTAAAGTATTCCTAAAAACGCTAGTGGCTCCAGTTCTGAGACGAGTGTTAAGCTCATTATATGAGGCAGCCAAGGAGATTGTTTGAATTTTTACAGGTACTTCATGAATTTCCGTTACTTCAATACTCTGTTCTAATGCTTGTTTACTTCTGTACAAAGCAAGTACTTTGAATGTTTTGCATGTCTACGTCTTTTGAAATTTCAAGCTTACATTTTGTATACTTTAACATACAGGGTCCTATGTGTACCTTGGCATGGTATAATACCACGCTGGATCAAATCCATTTGTCTCTAGTGATGTTTCTCTAAAGTTTTCCATGACGTCAGCTAGTAAGAGTATATCAGTTTTCAAATTTAGCTCGCCTTATTCTCTTAAAGTTTTGATTCCAAAACATTCTCACATATTTTGATCCATCATTATTTGAAATATTTGAATCGGTCTATAAAAGTTTTCAATGGGGGGTAAACCAAATCATTTAATTTTTCAAAGTTATTCACGTAATCGTATAGAAAAACTCCTTTTCTAGTTATGAATGTTCCTTACTTAGGTAGTCCTAAATTTTGAAAATTACTGAAATTGCCACTTCATTAAAATTGGTCCCCAAAATTATATAAATCTAAATTTAATTGTAGTCTCAGCATCGTGCACAGTAATCGAATTTTTTCTTAATTTATCGGTCTTTTATTCGTCCTTGCTTCGCCAGCTTTTTTACAAGAAAATGACTATCATATCCTGAATAATTATGAAGCGGTATGGGTACAACATAAATTTTCGAAAGTCGTAAATTGCAGCTTTGATGTGCATATCCACGAAATCCTCCAGTAAAACGTGAATGGTCTTGTGCTTTGGCCGTCTTTCGGCTGAAAACTTTTCTCACAAATGTGACAAATATTTCTATCGACAGTAACATTTATATCTATAATACTCGTAGGTGTAATATTTTTTATTTTAGATTCAACAAAATTTGCAATTAAAGTTCGTCGGATAACTATGACAAACAGTTTAAACCTGTATGGCTTTTGAAATAAGAAAGCGGATCGTCAAAAAACATTTTAAATAGTAGCCTACACAGAATACTTCATGATGTTGGTATTTAACTGTGGTTTTAGATTTTCTTCCATCACATTTTTCTAGAATTGCTTCACAATCAGCATATCCAATAAACGGAACTTTTTGTTTATAAGTAAAATTTTTAAACTCGAGAGCATCATATTTAGGAAACGCAATTCTATAGTCATTTTTTTACATACTTTTGTTTGTTCAATCAGCTTTTCCTGCAATGCAAAATAATTTAAACATCTGTCACGAACATATTTTTTAAGTTCATTTTTATTAACTTGCGATTTAATAAGACACGATAAATCTTTTATCGAACAGTAATGATATTTAATTTCAACATTTTCACTACCATACTGTGAAGGAGCCTCATAATCATTCATTTTTTGAAAGTATGTATTTTGAATTAATAATAAATTTATATATTTTTCCACCTTGATTTTAGTAAGTTTTACAGGTACAAATGTATAGAATGTGGATTTTTAAGATTTTATCAACTAAAATGGACACACTGGTTTTTCAAATTTTCAATCACCATTAAAAAATGGGATAAGTTTTTCATGAGTTATCCTAAATGATCAATAATAACGTGATATTCCAATTCACATTCACATCACATGGTGTCGCCTTACTACAGACACTATTGGAGAGGTTTTACTGGAGGCACCAGATATGCACAGCTTTATTTACCAAATCTCATTGTAAATGAGACACACCACAAACACCTTCATCTATCGATTTGGCAATTTCTTCCTTTTATCATCTGCTTAATTGGTCATTACTAATGCAACTATCAACGTGCACAAATACATACACTCCACCTACAACTCCTGAATGAAACTGCAACAAAGTAAAATCGGGACAGCTACACATGAAAAGAAGCTATATATTCTGGACCTATCATTCAAGAAGTAACTCTAGTATCTGATATACAGTTCTTAAGAACATATAACAAAAATGGCAACAAGCTTCCTCACTAAGTGATAAAGGAAAATACTGTAATGCAATTCAACTACATAACTGTAATAAGGAGACAACTTAAATAGACAATTAATTAGAACAATCTGCTGTATGAAAAGTAATCATGGTCTCTATCTTTATCCAGTATATATATAAAAAAATTGGAATATTACTTATGTAATGAAATCGATGAATTGTAGCATATTTTATATTTTAGTGGGGGTCGACACATCCAAGTTATGGAAATTCATAAGTTACACCAAATCCTCACGAAACAACAACTACAGTTTCCAACCAATTTAACATATTTCCTAGAAGATGTATAACATGTTGTAAGTTAAGTGCTTGACAACCGGAATCCGCTGATGCCGCAGCCGATATTTACACTATATATAAGTACACCTTAGATAATTGTAATTGTTTGCTTGTTATTCAATGTTGTTGTAGAGTAATAAAGTGACTGAATTCATTTCCTTTTCTAAAAATAACTCCAAAAAAACCAAAACCTTCACTGGCGCAGTAGTTTGTTCGTTTCTACGACTAATCAGAGAAATTTGAACTTTAGTGGTGTTGAACTCGGATTCGAAGGTATATAGAGTCAAGTGTTAGTACTACCAAAATGTGAATGTGTTTTCAAGAAGGAAAAACGAAAAAACAGTCAATTCTAGTTTTGGGGGCAGAACTAAAATCGTGGACAGTTTGGAAAAAGCCATGAGCATGTTTAAAGAGGAAGAGCCCACCCAACGTTCTACTAATTTGAATAATAATAAGGAATAATTCGTACTTCGCTTCAACAAACTCAAAAATAAATCCAAATTTCAATCAACGCACCACTCCTTCGCCACCGTGACTAAATTTCCATCCAAATTTCACACAGCCTCCAACGTATCAAAACTTAGTACCACGTCCGATCCTTCGTTCACCCGTAGCTACACAACTAAATAGGCCTACTAATAACTCCTTTAATAGAAACCCCAGTAATCATTTCGTACAACGTCAACCTTATTTCCAAAAATTCAATAATAATTCTGTATTACAACAAAGAAATCTCCACTAATACGATAATCATCATCCTTCTCAAAATCAATATAAACCCCAACCGATGAACACTTCATCGGGAAATACCTTCTTGAAACAAAAATATGATCCAAAATACACAACCCATGAATTATTTAACCAAGAGGTTAATCATATTCCACTTGAAAATTTATTCGAACCAGAGCAACCTGATTATTTTCATCCTCAAGAAACTCAATATTCTTATTATGATTATAATTCATAAAAAACATGTAATTAAATAGAAATGACAATGTAAATTTTTGTCCGGCCCTGACTTACGAAGGTGGAGATAATACAATTAAATGCATTAAACACAAATCATCCAATAATCGTATTCCATGAAATTGATTTTAGGTTCTTAATAAATACTGCACATCGTTTTATAAAAATTTTATTTTCAAAGAGAAATTTAATATGGCGTATAGTACGTATAGTAGTAAGATACTAATATTTCAGTTTTTAATATTTTCATAGTAGAACAAAAATATAAATTTCATCTTTACAAATTTAAAGAGAATTTTGAAGTAATTATAGGAGTAGATTTACTCGAGGAATTAAAAGCCACTGTAAATGTTACACACGAAATTTGTCTATACCTTAAGTTACTATACCTACCATTTTTCAGCCAGATAAAAATAAAAAGCGTTATCATTCAATAGAAAATTATAGTATTGTTATACCCGGTAGAATTCAACAAGTTGTTAGTGAAGATTACGAAGAACTACCTTCCAATAGTCTGGCATCTCCTAAAATCAACATATTAGATAATCAACATGTTAAGCCCCCCGACAAATCACCAATACCAATCGATGAACATGTTGATGACGCTACGACACAACACTCGAACGCTAACGGCTCAGGAAATAAAGGAATTCTCATAGTTCACGAGATAATTAATAATAAAACACACCAAATTATTTATAAAAATTAGAAGTATCAAATTAAACTCAGGAAAATAAAAAAAAAGCCACTGTTAAAATTCCTGAAAATGATTCAAATCAATTTTTTTTCAAATTTTTAATAGAGTATACTGATAGTAAAACTTATGATCATATTTAATTTAATAAAGATAAGCTCTATGAAGCATTCCGTTATGTATAATTTCAATATTTTAATGAAACTGGACCCAAATTGATAAAGTGTAGTAAACAAGTAAATACGGTCAATAACGTGGAAGAATAATTTATTTTAATTTAATTTATTTTAGCCAGATAAAAATAAAAAGCGATATCATCCAATAGAAAAGTATAGTATTGTTATACCCGGTCAGTTCAACAAGTTGTTTCATAATATCAAAATTTTGGTAGTAGTATCGAAATACCCAAAGCTCTAGTCAATGTCTGTAATAATTATGCTATAACTTCTATAACAATTATAAATGAAAACCCGGTAATGCTGGAAATTTCAGAAAATCTTTATAAAGAACCAGTACATTTGGCTCTAATTAACTGTGAAGAGAAAATGGATACCGATGAAATAATGCCCGATTATTATTATCAAATGCAAGGAGAAAATTTGAAAAATATATCACTTGACCACTGTATAAATATCGAAAACACAGAAGAAAAATCAAGGATATAAGGATGATAAAATAAAGTAAAAAAAAAACAATGAATCAGCTTATCTAACTAGACAGTGACTATGTGGATAATTATAGCTTCGTCATAAAATCAATCAATACTTATGTTGTCACAGGTATACAAAAAGTATCGGGGCACGGTCAAAAAATCAGCCATCATTTCTACATTATTCATAATACAATAGACTATGTAATTTCACAATACTTCCTTCCAAACAACATTGGCTGTGTGTCGACCCTTTGGTTTAATCTCTATCTTGACATTTTTGAACGATTTCCCACGTGATAGGGCTACATACAACTCTGTAGCTGAGAACCTGAGATATAGATCTTTAAATGTAGAAAAGTTGCCAAAAACCTACAAAAATCAATAACCCCACATTGAATGTCCGCGCCTAGCTCCTCTCCAACTCAACCGACTTAAGTGTTCAAAAACACAAAAGAAATAAGGTGTTTCAGCGAGTGTTCTTAAACCAAAACGAAGTCTCTATCTTGAATAGAATCTGAGATATTGAGGATAGAACGTGTGTATGTGAAAAACTCCCATAAGTAAAGTACAGGGGGAAATCGCATTTAAGTATAACTTGAGAATGGTGAAAATTAGATGAAATCCGATGGTTGATGGCTGATCTGTGCATCAATACCTTTCATTGAAAAAAAAAAATTAAGCAAATCAGTTGAGTAGAACGCCTGAACGGACTCGGAATGGAAATCATCAATTTTTTTAATATATAAGACAATTTGTACAATCAATTGTAAGCTAACAATTTCATGTATGGAGTATCAGCAAACGGTAATTGAAAGAAAAAACTAACAATACATAAATAAAATGAGAAGCTACTCATAAATTAAATTGTACATCTCTGAAGTTTAAAGTGAAAGTTCATTATCAATCTTTGTGATATTTGTTGTTTCACATTTTATTAATCCACCAGTAAGGATTTGAGGGCTCCTATACAGATTTGTTCGATAATACCCATTACTATTAACTAAATTAAGTTCTTACACTTTTTAATGAAAAATATGGTGAAGAATGGCAAAAAACTTAATGTTAACAGCAGTTAGTAAGGTATGTTACTTGAGAAAGTGTGAACTCTTCGCTTATCAGCCTTGTAAAATACATGCTTAATATGGACTAAATATTTCTTTAAAAAAAAAGACATGTGGTATACATGTAATTATGACTGAATAGAGTTCCAGGCAAATAATTACCAATTATAATTATTTGGCTCACCTTTTTCAACATCAATTTTGAGGCTTCGAAACTTTAAGGTTTCCAATGCAATTTTGGAAAGTCTCAAAAATAATACTTATGTTTTTCTAATCTATAATTCTCTATAACACATTCCAATTTCACCTAAAAACAGACTTGATAATTCGTTTTATATCGGCAGGATTGGAGATCTTTTCTAATCAAATCTACACAAGTTCATCATCATCTATTTCAAAATAACGATGATATGGTGAAATTTTGGAAGAGAGGGATATATAGCCATAATATATAATAACTACATCATGTGATATTAGTAAAAAAGAAGGGTAGAAATGAATTTAGTAGTCCTGCGATATAAACCTGAACTCATACGTGACATGGAAAAAGTTAATTTTGATTTCTTAAATTTGACAATCCTAAATATTCCGTTTCAATAGGCAACTGTAAAATTTTCTCCTATCGATTGTCTTTATGATATCTAGATAAAAAACGGTTTAATGAATTTTCCTGTAAACACATTCTTTGCTGCACTTTCAAATTCCACAGTAATAATTTTCCGACGTTCCATTACACACATTTCCTACTATCCTAGTTTCTCGATACAATTTTACCTCATTTAATCTCATGAATAAACGTCCAAACAATCACTGCAATAAGAATGACTCTATTTTTAGAAATACACTCTGAATCGATCAAGCTCTCCGCTTACCTAGTGAATGTAGAGTCAGCACTTCCTGGTGAACATGGTGTCGAGCTCGTCGCTTCCATATTTTTGCTCCGGAAAAAAAGCACATTGTCACCCGAAACATCTCATCGCGCGTACCGTAATAAATTTTTCTAACCAAACCCGTAGTTCTATTAGTCGTTTCAGCTGCTCATAGGACTGAAATCGGAATTCGGAAAATCCATTCGATATTAAACTGGCATACTATATGGAACATGCGCCCTGAGGCTATACCGATTTTTGTTACCATTATTAAATTGTTTGTTTTTGTTTCGCCCTCACCTATACAACAGTTTTATAGTTGATTGTTGCCAGGTATGATATTCTGACGTCTCGCAACGATTTTGGCTATAGTATATTGCGCTTTTCACTCTGTTTGCCAACAGAAATGATCCAGTTTGTTCAGAAAATATGTTCTGATAAGTTAACGTATAGGTTGTGCTGCATGAAAATTTTAATTTGTTTTTAATGAATTCATTACTAGGATGTTTATCCTACGATGTAGCAGATAACAGATATATTTTTCTTTGAAAACTGCTCGGCATTAGATTAGAATACATCTACTCGTATCTGTTGGTTGATAGTGTTAATCTGTGCTAATATATGGGGTAATATATTAAATTACATGGAATACAAAGCGATTAAGTTCAATATGCAAGTGTCTGAAGGAAGTGATCAGTGATTAAAAATCCTTTAGACATATCAGAAGAGAGATTTAATGCGTTTTTGAATAATATTATTGAGGTTGATTTGAAAATATAGCAACCACCAAGATAATCATTACATTTAAAAAACTATATTTTGATAAAGAGCGTAATAAGTCGAAAGTTAAAATATTTATGTTTTAAAATGAAGTTCCAAATGGAAAAGAAAATCAAGCAATTGGATTCAAATAAAAGTCAATTTTTATCTTTCAAAAATTATTAAAAAAATCTAATAAAAAGAAATAAGCTTTGCAGCTATGATTACGTGGCACGGAAACACGAAAATATATGTTGTTTTTAAAAATAAACGTTTTTTGTAGTTTTTTTCAGTTGTCAAAACTTTGGCAAATTCATAATTCATATTGTGTCCTTCGTGATAGGCATGAGTCGGTAATGAACATGTATCAGGATAAAATCTCTATCACTCTTGTGAGAAGTTATCCGACTGATCAGTGACCTTTTCGACTGACCAATGTACTTTTTGTCACAATTTAAACTAGGTATTTCATATACCATGTTAGGCAATTTATTGATTGGTGTTTTATCTTTTACTTTAGTAAAAATAGATTGAATATTAAGTGTTTGACAGATATGCTATTTTAATATTGTGTTGTTCAAAGATTCCAGAAAGTTTAGGAGTAACTGATTTTATATATGGTAAAGGTGTATCAATATTTGGACAAGAAATGTTAGAATTGACGTTTGAAAATGATGATTAAATGTTTATGTCAGTGTCAGGTGTATTATTCAAAATTCTTTTTAAAAGATATGGAGGATATGAGTTTTCATAAAAAAGTTTGTGAAGTATTTTAATGTTTTTTTCATGAAAAATTGGATCAGAAATTTTAAGGACTCTACTTTTCATCTGTTTGATTGAATTAATTTTAGTGTTACGTGGGCGACATGAATGATAATTGTTATATCTTCCAGAACTTATTGATCAATAGGTTAATTACCAGTCAATTAAAATTTTATTATTTTCGTTTCTTATAAATTTAGTATCAAGAAAAGGTAACGATTTGCAGTATTCTCCTTTTTTTATAGTAAATTGTATAAAGGGATCGATAATTTCTTGTCCAAATATTCATACACCTTTACGATATATAAAATCTGTTACTGTTACTGTTAGTCAGAACTGGAAAATCGCGAGTTGAAAACGTCCGGTAAGATCAACTAATTAGTAGAAAGACTCAAAGTGGCTTTGGTAAGTGACGGATTTGATCCAGAAACTTATCTATTCGAAGACGAGTCTTCCATTTTTTTCTCGTAAATTTCTGAAATGGACAACTATATTTTGGTCAATATTGACGAGAAAATTACTACCATGAAGAATGACGTTCCAACTTTGAGAAACGATATTTCGGCCAATATGAACGAGAAGATATCGACATTAAAAAACGATATTTCTGTCAATATGTATGACAAGATTTCGATCATATGTATTTATCATTAAAAACCAACATCGCCGCTGTCATTGAAAACAACATCTCATTTCTAAAATCAGATATCGAGAACAAAATGACAACGAAGGATGAGAATATCAAAGAGGTATAGAAAAATACAACAGAAAATATTCTGGTAGAAGAGAAGAAGATCGAACAAACGAAATACTGCAATTCAGAAACACTACTCAAGACCGAATACGGCAGTTTTATACGATTCAAGGCCCCAACGTTCAACAGCAAGACGTCTTTCCAATAAAGATTACGTGAGAAGACGCTTTAGATGTAGTCCAGACGATACCTCTTAAAGAGAGTGTAGAAGAAGTTGTTGGACATGAAAAACGGTCTCGAACATCTGTAACAATTGCAGCTGAAGAGCCAAATGCAGAAGCTCCTCTCAGATGTGACGATGACAGTGTATATATGCATGGAGAAGTTGATGGAAAAAAATATACTCGGCTCGTAGGCACGGGAGCAGGTAGAATCATCTTAAGACCCGATCTGATAAACTCCAAGAAAAAGCTACCACCAACCAGGTTTCGACTACAGGTGAAAGTGTCAACATTCACGAAAACCCTCAAATCCAATTGATAATCGATGCAGAAAAGTTCACATATAAGGAGTTGTTGGAGAGTGTTGATTCTTCTAACAATTCTTCGATTAATTTTCTATTTTTCTGGATTTATATGATCTGTCGTTTTTACAATTTCTGTTTTATCTCTATTTATGTCGATAAGGAAGCATGGGTGGATGTATAATTATACCAAGTCTTCGATATCTTTCCCTTATTCGAGATGATGTGCGACGATTTCAAATCTAAAAAGGTTGGTATTAGTATTGGCATTGGTATTAGCTTATCCTTTTTTATATGCAACTTTGTAGTGAAATCTTCCAGTTTCAATCGCCGCCTTACTAATTTGGATTTTTGGGTCCTTTAGTGAAAACAACCATTTGAGTGGTTGTTGGTCTGAAAAAATTTAGAATTTCCTCCCAAAAGATACGAGTGAAAATATTTGGTAGCCCAAATTATTGCCAGGATTTCCTTTTCGGTGTCTGGTTTCGGTTTAATTCATTCTGGAGTAACAATGTTACCTAGGAAGCTAACTTCTTTTCTCAGAAATTCTCATTTATCCATTTGGATTTTGAAATCCGTTACTCTGAGTCTCTTTGAAAATTCAAAATTGATAACGTTACATAATAGTATTCTAAAGTTCGATAGAATTTATAGTCGATGCATTATTGAAATATTACCCAATAAATTATGTCGTTAATAAATTTCTCCTTGCAATCCTTTGAGAACATTGCCAATCCTTTTCTGGAATGTTCCAGTAGCATTTTTGAGTCCAAATAGCCTTCTGGGCTATTCATAGTGACAGTTTTGGACGTTAAATGCATTTTTGGGATATCGTCTTCTGCCATTTCTATCTGGTGGTGCCCGCTGGCACAAGAGTAAAGAAATACTGGCAACTTTCTAGTTTATCCAAGATATCTGTGTTTGGATTCAGGTATCTATCATCGACTGTTTTTTCGTTGACCTTATGATAATCTACTACTATTCGTCATTTGATTTTTCCAAAGGCATCGGTTTTTTAGGGATAACCCAAATCGGTACAGATCATGGCGATTGAATAGGTCTAATATTTCCTTGTTTTAACATTGATGTTATTTGTTTCTGCACCTCTTCTTTGAGAATGTGTGGGTAACGGTATGATTTGGTGTAAGTCGGAACTTCATCTGTTATTGTGATGTTATGTTTGATTTGGTTGGTGAAAGTCAAGGATGACTCTGGATGGTGGAAAACATCTGAAAATCTTTTACACAGTTGTTTTATGCTCACTTCTTCTACTTGATTAATATGATCGATTCTACGGAGGTGTTCGACATCTGTCTTATGGTATTCTCGTTAGATAATTTCGGCCGTGAGTAGATGGAAGTTGGGTAAGTGGAATTCCAAACTTTTCGCTAGATCTGTCAGTGCTGTTTGGATCGGTTCGTCTGTAGAATTGACAAGTTCTGTCCATGCTAAACCATTAGTCGCTGTAGTTAAGCTTCTTCTAAGAATGGCTCTTTGTATCTGTTATTTCCTTGGGTTTCGTCTTACGGGTACTCGGACTTTTGGGACATGGTTCGTAGTTCGAGTTAGATTGAGTTGAATTGTATATTGTTACTTTCGTGGTATTGAATAGGAGGACGAAAAATTCTGTGATTAATTCAGAATCGGGGAAATTTAGTGGTTTTAAGAAGTTTCATATTATCGAGGCCTATTAAACCATTGAAGGTTTTGTGGATTTTGGAAAGGTGAAATTAGAAATTACCTTTCTTTTGGAATTCGGGAAATATGGGTTTGTCAGCGCAATAATCCTGGGGTGATTTTGAAAAATGGAGGTTCGCGTTTGATATTGTTAGGGAAAGATTTGGTAGCGGAAGTGTCTCAAAGAATTTAAGAGAAGGGTTAGAGATAGGTATGTAGGGTAGTTCTCTTCTATCTTGGTGGGAGTGTAGCTCTATTACGTCGCGGCGTTTTTTCCACGTTAATGTCATAATTATAGCTTTCGTTGGTATATTCGATGTTGAATAATACCGCGGATGTGAATCTCGGTGGGTTTTGCTGGTGTTGAGGTCTCCAAAATTTCAGTGCTTGGTTTGGGTTCTGAGTTGTAGCTCTGGTACTGATACTCATCGGTGTCAGTTTGTATACTTAGGGTGGTCCAGGTCTATTTTATTGTTGTGGTTATTGACGGGAAATCTAGACGGTCCAGGGAATAGTTTCTAATCTTGTGGGAAAAAATGGATGATCTCTGCTGGTGGTCTGGATCTAAGTTGCTGGTGCTGAGGATGCCACTGGTCTGAAGGGTGAGGGTGACTTATATTACTGATTGTTGTTTGTGTGCCTGCTGATCGTTGTAATCAGCAGATGCATCACTTTCTCGTTATATTGCAGTGGGGGATCCATTGGGTCCTTGACGTGGATTTAGTAAGTCTCGTTTGAGAGAATTTTCATTACGTTATTCCTGTTATTTTACTCAATATATCTGTACTCGATATTGTTCCTGACCCAGAAATGGCTCAGCAGAAGGGTGGATATATTATTGAAGCTTGTTGGGGTTTCCATCGTGAGGAGAAAGGATATCTAGGTGTTTAGTGTTGATTTTGGACATTGTATAGTTTTCAGAAGTTGTGATTACGAGTCTGGGTACGTCAAAATTTAGGATTGGTGGTTTTGGTAGAGATTATGTGCATGAGGTGTATCGGTCAAATAGAAAAAAAAAATATTTATATACGAATAGTTATGATTACTTACAGGTTAACGATAATTCCGGTTGTAACAATCACTATTTTTTATCTTATAATCTTCTTCAAACTTATGGATTAACTGTCGGTTTTCCAGAGATTTCTCTGCTTTTATCTTCCAGTACGTTGAATGAAGTTTTCTGGAAGTTTCTTTTTTATTCTTTCTAACTTATAAATACTTCTTCTAATAAATTGAATTTGATTTTCACTTACTTCTTTTTTCTTCTTTCTGGGATGAACTTGAATGTTTTCCAAAGGTTCGTTGTAGTGGAAAAACGTTAAATAACGAGAAGGATCTCTAGAGACTCTTTCAGTAGCCTAATGACTGCATTAATTGATATTAACTGCCACAAAAGTCATTTTTTAGACGATACTTTATTTGAATAGCCAAACAACACTATTAATAATTGAAATTAGGGTGTACAATAGTTATTTTTGATCGATATTATAAACAAAAGATAAATGCAGTATAAATTAAAAATATGTGATTCGGCAAGTTTATCAGTTTAATAGAATATATGTTGAATTGTGTGGCTCGAAGTTCAATATCATATATATGAAACGTTTCAGCGAACTATTACTTAAGCATCGAGTCTTTATGTGTGTGTGTAAACACTCAAGTGCGAAGCGAATCCTGGAGAGCGTACCTGTAAGTGCTAAGTTTTCTTTGCCTTTTCTGACCTCATTTCAAGTTAGGAGAGATATTTGCTGAGAAATTTTTTGAAGATATTTTTATTTCTGTTTTCTAATCATTTTTAATAAAATTATTTAATTTTATTCGCAACTTATTCACTTATTAAATGGCTATACGAATGAATAAAAAAATCTGTAAAAACCGTTTAATAATTTGCATATTCATAAAATAAGCAGTGAAGATTCAAAATTGCACGAAATTTCAAAAATGGCCATAGCAAGTTAAAAATCACCCATAGCTATTAGCTGGGAGTTATTCAAATTAGAAATGGAGAATATCAAACATACAATGACGATCAAAACACACTAAATAAATTTATATCATGTTGTAAACGATTGATAGCCTATTTAAAGACATGTTGAAGTTAATGATCACGTTTTTAAATGTATTCAGGAAAAATGATTAGGGAAAGCAGAAGCTATGGTTGGATACAGAATGGAGCTCAATACATGGCTACAATTTCTGATACAATGTTTTTCAGACAGAAGAGATGTAAAGAAAATTGTACAAAAATTGGAAGTACTATACCATTTAGATACAAGAATTTAATCTATTTCGATACTAGACGAATTATTGAAAGGCAAAGTTATACAAAGTTAGTAACGATATTAATTTCAATGACAGTGAAAACTGCCATATCAATAATTCAATAATCAAAGAGCATCAAATGCATTTATAGAAGGATGTATTGGCGTCTTGAGGAACAATGTGCATTTCAAAAAGCCGAATTCTTTAGACGTTATGGCATATGTAAATAAGCATGAGAATTTCGAAAGGTTGTATGGTCAAACTAGTGATTCAAGAACCCAATCTGATGAAACTAATAATAACAAATTCCAATCAACATAATGATTATTATCCTAGAAATAATCAATATCAATATAATAATTTTTAGCACAGTAACAATAATTTCAACAATTATAATAATAATCATAATTATCAGTGGCCAACCAATACCAACAACTGGAAAGCACCTGGAGATAATATCCAAAACTTTTAGTAATGGAAATTCCCGAGCATTCGCAGGAAATGGGCGAAGCAATTTTATCATCTTGTAAAAATCCAGAAGATACAGACCTATAACGTGCCTTTTAACTTTATATAAGATACAGCTTGTGTCACTATCAGAATTTATAGACGTGAAAATAACATCTTAGTAGAGGAACAGAGAGGTTGCAGAAGATATCATCAAGGGTACAAAAAACAACTTGTTGTGGAGTCTGCGATACTTCGGTAAGCACTGAAGAATCACCGGAATATACAGACTGCTTTCGTAGATAGCGTAGAAAGCGTTTGATAAAGTATCTCATTCCTGGAGTGTTGAGGTCTTGCAGATTTACTGAATCCACCCAACTATTGTAAGCATACTTTCAACTACGATGAAAGAATAGCAAACAAACCTACATCTGCGAAACGGTCCAAACTCCGTACTGACGAAATACCCGTAGGGGAATATACCAAGGTGATTCTTTGAGTCCGTTGTGGTTCTGCCTTGTAATGAATTCCCAATCTACCATGCTAAATGATACATTAATGCTATCAGAAACACCAACTGTATCATCTCTCATCTTCTCTAAATGGACGATATCAAGCGATACGCAGCAAATGAGCATCAAATCAATCACCTTCTCGATATAACCCTTCGCTGAAAAACATATGGAGTTTGAAATATGCAAGACTCTACAAATCGAAAAAAGCGTACTCATCAACAGAAATGTTTAGCTTCCGTACTGAGATATCGTACAGGTGATAAACGTAGCTACTAATACCTCGAATTTCAACAGACTAAGCTAATGGACAACAAGTAGGAGGAATCTGGAATCTAGGATAAAAACACCAAAAGAGTGAAGTCACTTATGAACTCCGAATTATGTACAGGAAATAAACACCTATACCACGCCTGTTTTAACGTATTCTTTTGAAATCCTGAGGTGGACGAAAACAGCTTGAGGGTATTACCTTGAAAAGAGGGTGGAAAAAGCTTGATCGACTTTGTTAACCTACACTCTCGACAGGTAATGAAACTACGTGAATTCTCCTACAGGAAATCAGAAACCTCATGTCAATATCAGATTATTTTATCTAAGGCGGATAAGGATTACACACACCTCAGCCTCGCATCACCAGAATCTGAACACGAAAGGCAATACACGGTAGTCAGTGTCTCAACCTCAACTAGCCTCATGTTGACAAAGTAGCTCCAAGCAGATGGCCTACCAGCGAAAAACTCTTTCCAGTAACCGAAAACTTCATGATAGCTATCCAGCATCAAGTTATTAATAAAAATAACTACAAAAAATGTTATTAAGGATCCAAACAATTGATCAGACAAATGCAAACAAGTGTCAACAAACATCAGAGACCATTCAACATATAACAGATGCTTGTAGTCTGTTCACTAACATCCAGAAGGCTGTAATGTTGAATACTTGCCACACAGTACTCAAGTTTATTATGGGAATTGAGATTAATTTTTTTAATACTTTGAGTCCTGGATAGATGAATAATACAGAGTGCGCAGAGTGTAATGAACAAAATCAAAATCAGAAGGTTCCTTAAACAAAAAAAAACCTAAATGATAGAAATTGATATAGCCACTTCCACTGATTGAAATAAGCGAACCAAATTCCATTAATTGCAGAAATAATTTTATCCACAGTGCGTTTACCATTTAGAAGTCCACATAAAGACTTCATTTACCAGTATAGTGATAAAATATCAAGCTGAAACACCGGCAATCAAGGAATTTGATTATAAAGGTATTATTCATCATATATTATATGAGTTCCAAAAATTTTTCGAAAGGAATACTTGGTGCTGAAGTTATGCTTGTTATGAATTTAAATATAGACCTAAGCAATAAACGATTAGTCGATAATCAAACTTTTCTTCTACTAAAATTTAGGACACCAACAGATATCAATTTTGAATTTTCTGTAGGTCCAATAGAAAAATTATTAGAATCTATACCCGTTATTGCAACAAACGGAGAAATGTTGATTAAGAAATGTATTTAGAAGTATTTATACAAAAAACTTCAACCATAGCTGAAAAAACAATAATAGAAATTACTAATAAAACCATTTCAATATCTCTTAATCAACCTATTCCCGTAAATTAATTTGAATCTTTCTAATATGAGATTCACAATTTTAATTTTACTGACAAATTAAACAAAAAACATAAATCAAATGAATTCTGAAGAGAAAACAAGCATTATTATTGAACATCATTGAGCTATGTCGAAAATTTTCGGATATTTTTTTAAAACCGGGCGACCCATTAACATTTACTTCAAAAATTGATATTTCTCTAAAAATACTCCTACTGAAATTCCCGTTTACCCAAAATCTTATAGATACCCTTATATACGAAAAGAGGAAATCAAACATCAAATCAATTATATGTTAGACAAAAGAATCATAAGAACTTCATATTAGTCATGGAGCTCACCTATTTGAAAAGAAAGCAAAAAAATAGACGCATTTGGATATCAAAAAAGGCTTCTCGTAATTGACTACCATAAACTCAATGAAAATATAATTTCCGACAGATATCTAGTTCCAAATATAAACGATTTTTCAGATGAATTAGGTGGGGTACAATAATTTACCATTTTATATTTAGCAAGCGGATTTCATCAAATTCAAATGTCCCCAGAATCAAATGAGCAGGCACCCTTTAGCGTCGAATTCAATATTCAAATTGACTTTTATAGAAATATTTCTATCAAAGTCAATTTGAATATTGAATTCCATGAGTTTAAAAATTTTTACAAGCTGTAATAATATGAAAATCACCGGAAATCTTAATTAATTATTTCTCAGAAGATGAAAGCTCGAAAAATGTTGCCACGTTCCCATTAAAAACAAAACAAATTGAAATTTCCAGGGATTTTTGATTGTATTAATGCTTGTATAAATTGTCAAACTCATAGAATTCTAAAGATTGATTTATTTCGAAGTATTGGTCTGATGTGTATTTAGATGAAACTTTTATTGTAGAATTCGAATTAACATGGAATTATTTATTGGTTATTTGTTTAATTATAGGAAATTTGCTTCAGTGTTGTAACAGTGTGTGGGTGAGTGACTGACTAATAATTCTAATATACAGTTACGAGTATTTCTTAACTTAATTTCTTGACGGCAATAGTACTTATCTTCTTGTATTGAGCATTTTTCTTCTACCAATGTTATTTCTATAGCCTTTATCAAGTAGGGTTGTAAGAGAAAAAATATTTTTCGATTTTGTATAACTGGGTATAGAATTCTACGGTTTCAGGTTTTAATATGGGATATGGATAGCAAAAATTATTTTTGAATCAGAGAAGGTTTATATGCACCACAAAAAAGACATTTGCAAATATTGGAATTTGGTTATCATCATATATTGTGTGAAAATATTCTATCATTTCTTTATATATTTTATGTTATAATTCTATTTTCTATCGATTTTCTCCAAACTTCACTAAAGTTTTCGTTGCTTTTGCCATAATATAGATAGTGACTTGTTATAGTGATCAATCAGTTTTTTGTGTAAAGATATTTGTAAATTACTTTCATGAATACTTTGTTTTCTGATTCTGTTGTGAAATACAGATTGCTTTATCATATATCTATTCATCTTCAGAACCTAACCAACAAAAGCTGTACGGGATTAACAACCTTATGTCGTATTTAAGGTTGTATTAAACTTGCTATAGAAAGCATCCATGAGGGGAAAGGGTTAAACTCGTGTCGACACAATTTTCGCATTTCCCCCTAAAAAATCAAATTGCCCCACTTTGGAGCGCGGAGTCCACATTGAGAAGCACTGGGTTGAAATAAAAAAAATTTTATTCCATAAGTTTAATTTATGCACATTTTATATATAAAAAAATCTAGTATCATATCGCATGTTCCAATAAACGAAAGATGTAAATTAAATTAACATAATAAAAATAATTTCTATAGAATAAAGTTAAACAATGAAAAATGAATCGGTTTTTTTAAGCAGGCATAAGTCCATTTTTTTCAATTTTCAGGTTTTGGCCTAAACTTGTAGTCTAAACATCATATCGATTACAAGTGGAGATGGGTCAAATCAGTATTTTAATTTTTTGGTTTATTTTAAAAGAGCGCAATTCCAAAAGAGTTTTTTTAAGGCGTAAGTCCACTTCCTCTATGGATTATGTTGTTTGATTTCTGGACTTTCGCCTGTTATCAGCTTGTACTGTTCATTTTTGGCTATTGTTATTTTAACCTCCAAAATATTGTAGTGAATGTTACTAAATATCCTTGTACAGTATTTGTAGGCGACACAGTATTATTCTTGTACCACGAATTTTGAATTCGGATTTTAACATCACCTATTTCTGTGTATATGTGAGTTTTATTTCTGATATTAACAGTTTTCTAGATGCTAAATTTCCAATAATTTTTGCGGTTGGCAAAGTTGCCCCACATTGTTTTTTTTTTTTAGGAAAATGGTTCGAATGTATAAAAGACAAGTGGGTGCATGGCGTTATAAAGATTATACCGAAGAACAGTTGTGTAGAGCTGTTCTATCGATTTAAAGTAATCCAATGGGATATTCAGAAGCATCCAAAACCTTCAATTCTCCTAGAAGAAACCTAGTAGATAAAGTTAAAAGAAAACATGAAGGTCCTGTTGGAGCACCTCAGCTAGTCGCCCCGGAGATTGAACGGTCCATTGTCGACGTTATAATAGCCACTTCCGAATATGGCCGCTTCCTAACCATGACTGATTTGCGAATAGTGTTGAAGAGTCATTTAGATCAAGGATTTTGATTTTTCCAAATATAACATGTGTTAGTTGTTTGTTCCGTAAAAATTAAATTTAAATATTTATTTTAAAGCATTCTTGAAGTTTCTTTTGTGACCTACTAGCTACTTAGAATAATTGAGAATTATGTTCTCTTACCAAAGAGTTATTATTAATTTATAAGAGTTGATGTTGACTTGCGAAAAGGTAAATGTTCCTTTATTTTCTTAGAAATATACATTTTTAATGTAATAATGAATTATGTTTATTAAAATATTTTTTTAAACACATAAAAGTTAACTTAAATACGCTTAAAAACGTGTAAAAATGCCAGTCGGCAAAGTAACCCCAAAGTCGACTTAACCTTGCCAACTGATTAATCTTTTGAAAAATTTTTTTATGCTATTTAATTACAAAACTATGTAGCCAAAGTGTCAAATTTTCATATAGATATTGTAAAAAACAAACATTTTGTGCAAAGTAACCCCACTTAACGGTAATTTTGCAAAACTCATAACGATTTAATAAGTTCGTTGTTCATGAGGCTGCATCATCTGATATAGTATTATATTTCAAAAAATGGCAAAATAAGTTTTACAAAAAAATTGTGTATATCACAAGAAATAAAAGGAAAAAAACACAGATAAGGATAGAATATACTTTCAGATTAGTACTCTCTTTATGTTCTTTAAGTTAAAAGGATGTGAAGCCTACCCTACAATAAATGGTATTATTCATCACAATTTTTTACTGGCTAAGACAAAAGCAAATACTTTCCCCCCACCATCGGTTAAGACTTACCAAGGTCGAGTGCCAATAAAAACTGCAAAGATTGTAAATATTAAAAAACTGAGAGCCTACATTCCAGACGAGCATCGTGGATTTTTCGAAGTAATTTGTAACTGACTGATGACAGATCTCAAGAGATTACCAGCGATTTCGAGGTTGAAGAAACCAACGATGACCCATAAATCAGAAATATGACCTCAAATCTGCATCTTTGATTTTTTTCCCTATTTTAAACTCATTTAAATAATTTTACTATCTCTTTAGTAAATTGTAAACATTGTCTTACAATAAAGAAAAACAGTTTTTACTTGAAATTTAATGGTTTTTTAATCTTCTTGCAACTTGATTTTTTTTAAAAGGGAGGGCGATAGTTTCACATTTTTAGAGCTATATAACTAAATTATGCATAATGATACAAGTGTAAAATTTTGAATCCTGTTTTGAATTTCTTTACAAGTTGACATTTTTTTAAAAATATTTTGATTTAAACAGTTTTTTTTTAGTTTTCCGAAAGTTTACCTTCTTGGACTTTCGCCCGTTTATAAAACACCGATTCAAATATCGAATTTATCACGGCTTATTTATAAAAATATATTTCAACAATGATTGTGAAAATAGTACTAACATATGATTAAATAAATGCACAGCTAGTATATTTTTTTAATATATTCTATTGCAATTTAAATAAGAAATATATTAAGTGGTAACGTAATGGTAAATCCGGAAGAAATAATTACAGAGTTAAAATTATTTATAACATCTATGAACCCACATCAATTTTGAATTTACTACAAAATAAGTGGAGAATTAATCCTACATCTCTAGAAAAATTACAAAACAGCATAAGATATAAAAATTACAAAAATTATACTTACAATTATAAATATATATTTTTTACAGTCATATAAGTTTATATGAAAGATAAAATGATTCAGGAAACAACATATTTTACATCGAGGTATATAAATTTTCAAGAAAAAAATGAATATTTAATGATTCATTTTACTCTGAGGACACTGTTCACCATCATTACATTAATAATCAAAAATTATCCTGACTGGGAGTGAACTGTATCAACTAACTTGTCTCTAACGATGATAACTTCGTTATCTTTTCACGAGTCAAGAAGTGTAATGGTAGTAAACAGTTTAAATATTACCAACAACTTTATAAATTCTAGTTTATATCTATCTTTATTCTCTTATATGGGTTGCTATTTATATTTTTGGCCTAGATAACACTGACTGTTTCTGATATAACCTTAACATTGTTGAATCTAACCTCAACCACAATATTATATCATGTTTGTGTGTGGGTATAAACTGCTAAGAACAATCAAAAGAGCCGCCAAGCTTAGCATAAAAATGGCAATCAGTAAACATCGTTAGTACGTCAGAACCCCGCAGATCTATCGAGAGTTGGTCCCAAAGATACAAGAGATCATGGGCAACACTGCCAGTATAAGAATCGAGGAGTTATTAAGGACCTACCAAAACATTCAGATCATGGAGTTGACGAATTAGACAAGTGAAAACTACACCGAGCATTTAAGGTCGAGAAATCAGTTGAAACTACAACCAACAATGAAGATAATTAGAAGAATAAAAACAAAGAAAAAAAGATAGACCACCTATAAGAGGGCTTTTGATGCCCGAAGTTAACGGGATCTTTTATAGCTTAAGCAAATCGATCCACTCTTTAACGTTGTTTTAATTTGTAATAAGTCCCTCTCTAGAGACTATGAAAAAGGTGGAGTATATGGTTCTACTCTGAACAGAAAAAGAAAAGGATAGTCAAAATCTTCCATGGAACCCATGGGTTTGGAGAAGGAAATTAACAATGAGGGAGACTGACGACTTCATCAGAAGCGAAGAATAAGCGGGACTACTAGGAAATTCTTTCTGGAATATATCGTTACAATTATATTTTTATAACGAGAAGCTTGGTTTAGTGTTCATGTTGTACCAAAAGTCTTTAGCTTGAAAATTGCATAACAGTTAACTTATAGCAGTCAACCTCGTTAAAACCAAACCACTGAAATCAAAGATACTCTGTTTTCTATGTGAAATATGGTAGCCGACTATCGATATTTGCTTTTTCAGTTTTCAGCTAGATTATGGTAATTCAATAAGGTGACTCTATGAAAAGAGAATGAAACAATATTTTTTAATGATGGTGGCCACAAGCATTTAAAATGTTAGTTAATGAAGACGTTGAAAAGATAAAATGTAAAATATTTGATTTGGGTTAAGGTTGATATTATGTTTTATCAACTATCTTACAAAAGTAAAAGTTTGTTAACAAATTTCAACAAACTTCTTGACCTTTATAATCTCTACTCCTTTATAAAATTCAAAACAATTCGCATTCCGTTGCATTCCATACCTCTAGGAATATAATAGGGTTGCTAGCAATAAACAATGTTTTCAGAAGTGGTTGGATAGAAACCTCTCTAAAAAGCATATCTACAATCTTTCATATAGCCAAGCCGCCTTGTGGGTCCTGAAAGCTATTTAATGCACGTCTAAACTAGTGTCAAAGTGTAAATAGACTCTAAAAGAATTAGCTAACATAAACAAACTAACCCTAATGTGGCTTCCAGGCCACCCTGGTATACAAGGAAATAAGGAAGCAGAGTCTTGCCAAAAAACAACGACTCCATATCTTGGACCAGAACTCCACTGTGGCCTCATGAGATGCCTAATCAATAACAAACTGAATGAATGGCTAAGGAATCAGATGGAGTCTTACTGGAGAAAAACTACAGAGAATCCAAAATATTCATAACTATATTAGCTAAGAAGTCTGAAGAACTTCTCGTGATGACCAGAAATAACATGAAACTAGTGGACGTCCTTCTGACAGGTCACTGCTCCATTGTAGATAACAGAATATAACAGAATTTGGGCTAAATGATTATTAAAGGAGATGCTATACTACCTTTAATTGAAAAAATCGAGAAAGTGACAGTGAAAGATGTAGCTTACTGGTCAGCTGAGGCTTGGAATACAGTTACTGATCAGGTTATTAGAAAGTCTGGAGGAAGCTACGGAATTCCCTTGAATTTGGTAACTCGCCAGACGACAGTTCTAACCAAGGACCCCTGCTTCAACTGGTGAGAAAAATGCCGGGTTGTGGGGAAGCAAACAACTCAGACATCGATGAGTGGATGACACAAGATCTCGACACCCACGAGGAGCTTACCGACGAGAACATAGCAGCTGCAGTGAACCGCCAAGAAGTGAAAACCGAGAGCAGTGATGACGAGGAAAGCAGCACCGGTGACAATGAAGCCGCATTCGACCTCTCTATGTCTACACCTGCTGACCTGTTGTTTCTACGGCTATGGCGCAACATCGCAGCATCAAACAGGTTTTTACATGACGAACCTTTCGCAAAATTAGTGGTGTAATACTATGTTGTAAAACCTCAATAAATCGTATATCTGGCGAAAAAGATATTTTATTGAGGGCGATTATTACCCTTGCCTTTTTTAAATGGTGAAAAAAAGTATAAACAAATATAATTTATTACCGATCGGCAGTTCGGATTTTCCGAAAAAACGGATTAACGGGGTTCCGGTGTAACATGAAAATGGTAAAATGCCTCAAAATAACTAGGCAAAATGAGATATGTTGCCTCTTACACATGCTATGGCGGCTTTTTGTCCAATTTTCTACAATAAGGTCCTTGCAGTGGTCGGTAATTTGGGTATTTAACATATTGAAAAATTTATATATCACTTCTTATTTATGAATTTGAGTTTAATTGTATTATATTATAACTTATACTCATATATATATATATATATATATATATATATATATATATATATATATATATATATGATAATTTGATTAATAACACTTGACAGAAAACATGTTTCTATTGGTTACTGCGATTGTGACGTAGAAAGTATGTAAATACTGAAACATGTCCACCACTTGTCGCATTTTAAACGCCATTCTGTTGTTGTGAGTGGAGGTAATTGGTTGTTTAGTGTGATTTGTGTTTTTCTAGACTATTCTAATTGAAATGATGGCCGAAATAGGATTTAACGAAGCACGATCGGACAATCTACCCAAGGTAGATGTATTCATGTTTGCTACGTTGTTTGCTAATAATCAATTATATACTTTGGTTGAAATACATGGAGTAAAAGCAGATACGTAAGTACTACTAATTAGACTTTATTAAAATGTGACCATAAATATGATAGCTTTGAAGGTTATCTGGTCGAAGCACCTATTGGGATGCTGCAATTGGATACGTCCAATTAAAACGAGAAGGTGCTTTCTGTATTGTAAAAGGCAGAATGTGTCCTAAGCTCAACCAAAATTATAATGTTTCCCATAAGATTGATGAGAAACATGAGATCATTGTTTAATCAGCATGTGATGATTGTGTAGCATCTTTAAATATACAAGAGAAAATTACTTGTATAAATCTTTATTTTACTAATGTCAATTTTTTTAGGTGGTTGCAAGCATGTCGTCGCGTTTATTATGTGGGTGCACAGACATAGTGAAGAACCTGCAACTACTGAAGTGGCCTGTTATTGGACTAAACCAAAATTATCGGGAGTAGGCAACCAAATTTTCTGCAAGATTTTGTTTGTACTGCCAAGGGGAAAAATTTAAGTCGCCATATATTAAAATATTTTATAAAGGATACATTCTGTAATAAATTAGGTGTACAACAGCTTCTGATGGGCTTTATGTCAGAAGGAAGCAGCACTACAGTTGCTTTCCTGGAATATGCATAAGCCCACATGAGTGAAGGAATCTGTCGAGAAACTTCTAATGCCACAAGTAACCAAAGTTATAACAAGTAGTGGTATCAACTTCGTTATGGATGTATTCCGGCATCCTGCATTTATGAAATTACAAGATGTAAAACACCATTGGGCAGGTTAGTGGAGCAAATTGTGGACAGTGAAAAATAAAATAGACTGTAGCAATGTAAAGAGGGAAAACATTAGAAAAAAATATTGCCGATCATTAAAACATAAATGAAAATTAAATTATAACCTAAAGGATTACTAATATAACCTAAGTATCCTTATTCAGGAGTATCTTCAGATACTATTAATGATCAAAATGTAGTAAATATAAAATGTCTCTCAAGTGCAAAAACGTAAATTTATATATAAAAGATGGGTTAATTACAAATAAACCTGCAAATGCATTTATTTAATAAGAAACGGGGTTTATTATCAATAATAAAATTACCATTATTCATGCGGTGTATGACAATGTCTATATAGAACATATTATTGAATGTGCATACCATTTTCTGGTGTACTAATATTGAGTCTGTTTACTTCCTTTCTACGTCACACTCAGTCATGTGACAACAAATGCGTTTTGGCATGTCATTTCGGTATTTAAATTTTTTTATGAACTAATATACCGATTAAAAAAAATTAAAAAATAGTGTGTTATTAAGACAAACATACTAAACGTAGTTAAGGTATAAAAACAAAGTATGCAATGACCTTATTATACAGCCAGTGATTGTAAAATGCCTGAATTTGAGTATTTGTCTTCCATTTTCGTTTATAAAATAAGTGTTTCAAGAATCATATACTTAATATAAAATTGCATTTTTCAAGTTCACTAAAACAAAATATAATATATGCACTCGTGTTTCTCTTTACTTACTTAATTACAAATTATGGACAAAAAAAAAACACAAACAAAAAAAGTATGTATGAGTTCAACTCAATACTTAAACACCCAAAAATAATGATTCAAACTCTGCTTAGTCTCACGATAACTTTCATAATTTTAGAGCTACAGCATAGTTATACGAAGTACTTGACAAGTTTGTGCTAATGCTGAGGTTACTTTGTTAATTTTGAAGCATTTTCATCATAATTCTTTTAAAAATATATCTTTCATTTTTTATACTTTTTTCTATAAACCCCTTACAATCAATCTAGTTACCGCAAATAACATTCTAAGTACAAGACCTGGGACAGAAGGGTTTCGAATGTTAATGAACATTTTGCAAAAATACAAAGTGCTTCTAAATTCGGGAGGCGATTGCTCGTATGAAATCAAGATGGGTCTTTCCTACAATAAAATTTCCTCAGCCTTTCCGAGATATCACCACTTTAACTAGGTGGTGAATAAAATTGGTTTTTTATTTATTTATATAGTTTTTATAAACTTATAGAAAATAAAATTACCCCAAAATTTTTTTTAATAAATTGAATGGAAAACAGTAAAGATGTAAAATGTAATAAGATTCATAATAGATGCTGAAAATGACCACCAACTACAGAATTCCAAGTTTCTAGGTTCACTCAAATTTTAGAAATAAAATAGAAACTCAATTTTACTCACCACCTTTTCACCATTCACTGTTTGACCAGCGACTTCAAGACCAGAAGACTTAGTATTTTTGGACATACTGGAGACAGTACTTATGTCTGCATTACTGCTCGTTTGTTTATATTGAAGGGTGAAAAGTGGACGAATCAGCAAAAACCATTAATTTGAGAACGGACTACAGCGATTTAGTTCAAATATATGGACCAGTGTGGTGACAGAAATCATGAGGACCAGACCAGATGGCTAGGCCACTTGGAGCATATGCTTCAAGAGCGGAGGTTCCGCAAAGCGTGCAGGCAGAAGACCGCGTAAACGATGGCTGTATAATATCGAAGAGGATCTTCAGGTGTGAAGGGGTGGAGACGCCGAGCGTCGGAACTGGAAATGACTGGAAAAATGTGGTGGCTGTTTGAGGGCCATAGGGCCAGTGGTAGTTGTAGTAGATTACATCGACTAATGATGTCATACATTGACGAACATTTCATTTTTTATTTGCATATATAGATTTTTTAAAATTTAATTCTGAATGTTGGATTTTGTATTTTATAGAAGTGTTTTAAGTTAAAAAAAATACAGAAATTTCGATGTATGTATCTGGCAGATCCAACGTAACCATTTTCATAATTTTTAGGGTGCGACCATTGGAGTTAACTCTAAAGGAGTTCTATTTGGATGTCATAGTGAACCTGTAAATATAATGACAAAACTGATAGATGACAATGAAAAAATCAAACGTAACAAAAGGTACAAAATGAATGAACTAATTAGTAAGTAAAAGAGACAATCTATTAGTTACTTTGTTTGTCACAGCTCTCCATAAAACGATCAATAAAAGAAAATCACGAACCACAAAGTCTTAAATCACATCTGGTATCTTTATAATATCAACCATTTCTCTAAGTGAAAGTTTTCTTCTTCTACTGA
Source organism: Diorhabda elongata (assembly GCA_026230145.1). Lineage (NCBI taxonomy): Eukaryota > Metazoa > Arthropoda > Insecta > Coleoptera > Chrysomelidae > Diorhabda > Diorhabda elongata. The sequence goes on along the minus strand of CM047933.1, from coordinate 23,156,146 downwards.
TTCTACTTCATGATTTTCTTCTTTCAATGAAGAGTTATGATGAAATAAGTGGATGAAAGATTGTTTCCTTACCTAACTCGGATTTAAAATCTTTTTGGTCACTTAGTTTGCAATCTACTTTCTTGCATTTGATTTTCTATTTGTCATTGAGGTTCTATCATCGGTATTTATAGAACTTCTAGTATTTCTGCAAGCTTTCTATGGTGAACATTGTTACAACTGATGGAACTTACCCACGATGACAAAGAGAAAATCAGAAGTAAAAAAATAGAATATAAACTCAATGATCTAATCAAATTTCATATAAAGCTAGTCATATTAGCTCTCTGTAAAACCATTAACCCTCTGTCTGCAATGTGCGGTCTCTCACACCGATCCGTAAAATTATTCTGAAGTGAACAAAGGCGCATTAGTGTATCAACTTGCCCATCTAGGTATTAAGCTTCAGTCTACGCATAGATTTCTTAACGTTAGCACTTATTTACCTAGTTAGTTTTTCGTCGAATCGCCGTTTCGGTCTTTCAGACCGAGGTTACAGTTTGTGCACGATTTTTAGGTAAGACCAAAAAATTTATCAATTCTGATGAGGTTATAATTAGTAGTATTTTTCGATAGAATTTGTAAATATGACATACGAGGAAACCCATGCACGGCTCCAGAAATTCGTAGATGAAATGTTGATAGAAGAAGATGATGAAACAGTCCCCTTAGATGGCGATGAGAGTTTATCAGACGATGAAACAGAGCAGCAACTTGAAAATACGGATTCAGAACAAGACATCAAGACAGCAACTCCGTATTTTGTTTCTAAAGTCGGCTCAAAGTGGCGAATACATGTTGTCTACAAAACAAATGTGAAAACACGCTCGATGAACATAGTGCCTCATTTACCAGTGCCAAAGGGCGAATTTAAATTGAAAAAAAAAAAATATGGGAATATTTCATGACGAGCACTATGTTAGAACAAATAGTTTCTTACACGAATGAGTACATCCGATCTAAATCATATGACACTAAGGACTTAAGGACTCATAACACCACCGATCGAATAGAACTGAAAGCCTTTTTTGGTCTACTATACATTTCTGGTGCTAACAAAACTGGCCGTCAAAATATTGAAGATTCATTTAGAGGCAATGGGATGGCGATGGAAATATTTAGATTAACAATGTGGAAAAGAAGATTTCAGTTTCTCTTGGCCCACATTTGTTCTGACCAAAAAAAACACAAGAACTGAAAGACGTTTTTACAAATTTGTTGCATTTCGTGAGATTTTTGACGAGTATCAAATTTACCCAAGAATTATAATCCTTCAGCTTATCTAACTATAGATGAAATATTAGCCTTATTTAGAGGTCGTTGTGCATTCAAGGTATACATACCAAGCAAGCCAAATCGGTATGGTATGAAAATTTATACCTTAGTTGATGCTAAATTATTTTATGTAATCAAATTGGAAGTATACTTGGGAAAACAACCACAAGGACCTTTTGCTTTTGACAATACGAATCTTGCACTAGTTTGTCGGTTATGTGAACCTGTCTGTGGAAGCAATAGAAATATAACAATGGACAATTTTTTTACAAGTTGTTCTTGACACACTTTTGCGTGATTATTATATGACAATAATAGGTACAATGCGCAATAATAAGCCACATATACCTTCAGAACTTATTATGACCCGAAGACCAGAAAAGTTTAATGTTTGCGTTTGACGAAACGTCCACTTTAGTGTCCTACGTTCCACATAAGAACAAATGTATAATTGTTTTGTCAACGATGCACCATGATGATAAATTGGATACAACAACGGGAAAGCCTGAAATAATCGTAGATTACAATCACACAAAAGGTGGTGTCGATGTAGTGGACCAAATGTCTGAAGCTTACAACTGTAGACGAGCAACTCGTAGATGTCCACTTGTTGTTTTTTATCAGCGATGCACAAACTGCGGCCCGTCAGCGAATTAAATGATTTTTTGGCAAAAATATGCAACACAAATACCGAAAACATACATTGTTGATAAATTAATGTGAATCAACCTTATGCGCTGCGTGTGAGGTTGCCAGAGATTGCACTACCTGCGTTCGGAACTGTTCAGTTAGTACTCGAGTGAATTCGGGCGAAAGTGGTGTAGTCGAGGTGAGGTAGACGAGGCAGCGACATGCGCGCGCCTCTCAGGTATCAGTTGTGTTTTGTGTAAGTTTTCTGTCTGTCGTGGACAAGTGACACGGGTATTTGAGTAGTGCGTGGTTGAATAATTAAATTTACTAACGTGCATGCAATGTTATTACGTAGTTTTCATACACATTGTTTATAAAAACTGTTCATAGTATCCTAAGTCAAATCTAAATAGTGGTAAATATCATTATGTATTACTTCTTATTTTACATTTGTCATTATTAGTATGAAATTAATAACGTATTAAGTACCTACTGTTTTTTTTGTTCAGGTAAACAACGGAACTCACCCGTCGTACAATATACCAAATTCGATATGGATAAGCCAGGACCTAGTAACAAACGCAAGGTTAAAGATGAATATCGACAGTTTCAAGACATTTGGACGGAGAAATACTTTTTTGTTATGTCCCATAACAACATCGTTTGTTTAATATGCAAGAATTCGGTTTCTATTTTAAAGGAATATAACGTAAAACGACACTATGAGACACAACATACTGCTTTTGCTAACTTAACCGGCGGATGCAAAAAATTTCTTCATTAAAACGGGAACTAATTGGTCAGCAAGCTATGTTTACGAAACTCGTTCAAGACTGCTACTGAAGTGAGCTTTGAAATTCTCGATTAATAGCGAAAAGTTGTCGGCCCTTTAAAGATGGCAAATTTGTTGAAGATTGATTAGATATCACTGTAAATAAAATGTGTCCGGAAATGGCCAAGAAGTTTGAGAAAACTTTGAGTTTTTTTCATTGGCACTTGACGAATCTATTAACATTAGTTCCACTGCTCAACTCTTAATATTCTTACTAGGTGTGACCCAAGATTTTGAAGTCTGCGAAGAGCTGATTGGTATGACAAGTCAAACAAAAGGAGGTGACATGCTCACGGCCCTTCTGCAAGAATGCTCCAAAATAGATTTAAATTTAACAAAATTATCTGGAATTACGACTGACGGAGCTCCTTCAATGGTTGGAAGCAAATCTGGGATAATAACTTTGTTCAAAGAATATTTGAAAAGTCTAAACATAGACACGGAATAATTAATGCACTTTCATTGCATTATACATCAAGAGGCCCTCTGTGCAAAAACATTGGGATTTGAAGACTTGATGAGGGTTGTTGTTACAACAATAAATTTTATAAAATCTCGCGGTCTTAATCACCGCCAGTTCAAAAAATTTCTCAAAGATATTATAGTGAATATGGTGATCTGTTATTTTATACTGAAGTAAAGTGGTTAAGTTGTGGATTGACGCTGAATAGGTTTCTTAATTTGATAGAAGAAATCAAAATATTTCTGGCGGAAAAGAAAAAGAACGTTCCTGAACTCGTCAATACTGACTGGTTGTGTGAGTTAGCTTTTCTAGTCGATATCACAAGTCATTTGAATGTCTTAAACACGCGTCTTCAGGGTAAGGATCAACTGATTTCTAAAATGTACGCTCATGTTTCGTCTTTCAAATGCAAGTTGAGTCTTTTCAGGTCCCAAATAAATTCATCTAACTACGCCCATTTCCCAACCAATAAAAAATTTGCAGAGAAATTTTACAGAACGGACATCAACGTCTCATATGTTGAGAAAATAGATATTTTGATGCGAACATTCGAAGATCGTTTTACTGATTTCAAAAAAGTTGAGCCACTGTTAGACATTTTCAGCAACCCTTTTAACATTTCCCCTGAGGATGCACCCGAGTCAATGCAGCTGGAATTAATAGACATTCAAAATTTAATGAAGGAATTTTACTCAACTGTATCAAGGCAACCGCTTTGATAAAAACAATTACAAAGAATTACCAAAAAAATGCACTATAACGGACTTGTTACCGCAAAAAAATAACAACTGACAATATTATTTGACTCTTTTAGATATCGTTCTCTCAGACCGATGTTGCAGGAATTTTACTTCTACAGCACGTTGCAGGCGGAGGGTTAATAAAAGAAAAACACTAAGATATAAAAACAAGTGGAAAAAAATTGATACTCAGATGAATAAACTATAGATGGGAAAAATAGATTAGATTTTAGGGGGGGGGAAGGCTCACATTTGCCGTTCATATCATTGAAATTAAATACACAAGCAAAAAAATATAAAACTTTTTCTGCTGTATGAATGAAATTGGTTCAAATTAACTACATATTTTCACCAGCAGCATTATTTAAATTGTTCACTCTATACGCTCACAAGAAGCTGAATTTTCTGAATAATTTCAAGGTACTATCTCTATTCAGCTTATGTACTTTTCCCATTTTTGTTGATATAAAGTGTCAATGGTAACAAATAATTTATACTGTAACACCAAAATTACAATTAACAGTGATTCACAAACGGTTTTGTAAGATATCGAAAAAGAAAATTTTAAACTTATAAAACAATGGATAACAATATTTAAATCTACTAATTAATCAAGTTCTGTTAAGATTTTGATAAAAAACTGAAATTGTATATAAAAAAATCAGGAAAGTTATGTGATATCTATACATTGAAGTTTTTGTGAAAAACTGCCTTTAACATAATTAAGATGAAATTCAATTTATTCTCTATTAATTGCCTGTGGCGCTTCTGCTAATCCTTTAACTTTGAGCCGATCTGCCGTTTTTAAGAAAGCTGGTAATTGTTCTTGGCTAACGTTTACTTCGCCCGCATACATAAATTCAAGAATAGCCTGAAGATGACTGTAGGCTACGTCCTTCAGGATTATAATTGGATGCTTCGAAGGATTTTCCTGTATAAATGATAAAAATATGAGAGTCATGTTTATAAATCTTGTGATTGAATCAAAATATATAATCTACTACTGACCTCCTCGACTTCACACAGATAGTAAGCCTAATGCGTCAAATATGTGAATTAGATTTAAATGTAATATCATATCAACATTATTTGAAGTATTTGAATGTATTTTTTATTATGTAGATATTATAAACATAAAAATAAACTAAAATATTTATCTCTATACAATACTGATAAATTTTGTCTGATTATGTGCAAAAACGCTTCTCTTTAAATGAATTACACGCTTCAATTTACGTTATACATCCATTTTCTTAGAAGGTTAAATGAATATAGTAAATTATCCTGAAAAGATGGGAAATACTTATGCCATTGCAGACTATTTAAGAATATCATGCTCTATTGTTGAGATGGATCAGTTCCCATAATTCATGTCTACACCTTGTAGCTTATTTCCCGCCATAACGTCCTATTTCCAGGCAGTTTATAACTCCTACTCACCCTAGGTCATCATTTTGTACTAGGCCATTTTTTCTACTAGAATCCCATTGCATCATACAGAGTTATATATAAATTGATCTTCGTTAGTTTTGTGAGTAGTTCACTTTCAAATAATTTCCTATTAGGATGGAAGGCTTTATTTGTATTAATTATTCTTTTTTCAATCTCAGTACTCATGTCTCCTATATTATTGATCATAACACCGATGTACTGAAACTTTTCTACTTCCATCAATTCATACTCTCCAAAATTCACCTTTCTTGAGAATGCTTTCCAAATTTCATTATTTTTGTTTTGTGTCCATTGATTTTTGGACCCATCCGCTTTCCCTCATTTAACATTGTCTCCATTATAGATATTTTTCTAGTTACAAGTACTATATCATAGGCGAATGCGATTATTTGTCAAATTCTCAAATTCCTTTTATAAATTTTCCTCATTCGGTATTCTAATATTAACTTGAATAGTGTTACTTATAGCGGGTCGCCTTGTATTACTCCTTTGTTAATAACAAACTCATCAGGTGTTTGTATGCTGGCCCTTATTTCGCTCATAGTCATCTTGATTAAACTTCGTAGTTTTGCATCCATACCTTGTTCTTTTAGTGCTTGTTCCTTTCTATCGAGTCAGAGACCTGTTGGAAAACGATGAAAAGCATCTTATCTATTTGATGCTCATGTGTTTTTTCCATTATTTGTTTACTTATATTAACTGCGTCTGTTATCGATTTACCCCATATGAAGCCGCAACGATATTGCCCCACTGTTTCTTGAGTGCTATTAGCTAATCATTTTTGAATTTTTTTAAGATAAAAGCAAGCACAAGAAGATAAATCCTTTTCCACTCGAGTAGTGTTTGAAAAAGACTTGCCTTGGTAGCTGATTCCTCAGGCTTGCCCTTCTCGATGAGTCACGATAAATTGAAGTTCTGGCCGTCTGCAGGCGAACTCGGTGTTCCAAAGGCAAGACTGCCTATCGAGTAGGTCTTGCAAAAGCTGCTCTAGGCGAAATTATGACAGCTCGGAAGCCAATTTTATCCTATGCTCCAAGATGTTTAAGTTTCTGGTAAACTCTGGATCGCCTATAAATCGAACAGCTCTCTTCTCTATTGAGTCGAGCATAATCAGAGTAGGCTTGTTAGCTAAGCTCCAAATATGCGAAAAATATTCCAAAGATAGACTAATCTAAGCCTTGTACAAGATTAGAAGTTGTATCGGAGTATATAGCTTTTTGGTCTTAGAGAGGGCTCCAAATTTTTGTGAAGGTGCACTGGCTAAATAGGCCACGTGACTATGCAAGAACATATTGCTTCCAATCTTAACACCCAACAAGCGAATTTGCGGGTATGGTGATATTATATGTCCATATTATGACCATATCCTGAACTGCAATGCCAGCCTTCTTTGTAAAAACAGCAAACACCTGTGCATTAAACTCAATCAGATTCCTCCTGACTACGGATTTGGGTGATAGCTAAGTTTAATAGAGCGGTTGATTTGAACGACAACATTAATTGGTGTCGGTGATGCTACAGATCAGGTTTGCAGTTTTGTCGGGTAGATCGTTGATGTATAGGAGAAAGAGAGTAGATGACAAGATGCATTCTTTGGAAATACCAGTATTGACCTCAAACCTTGCTGAAGTGTGTCCATCGATAGCGACATGGATGGATCGATCATTGAAAAAGCTTCAATGCCAGTTGATAAGTGAGGACGACAAACCGTACGATTTTAATTTATTTAGAATGTTTGCTTACCAAATCCTATCAAAAGCCTTCGATATGTCCAGCGCGATTGCTATGAATATCCCACAATTCTCTATAGCTTCAGTCCATACGTTGGTGACAGATCCCAAGATATTCCCGGTTGATCTATGTTTACGGAAGCCGTACTGATGGTCGCTGATGAAATTAGCAGACTAAAAATATCTCATGATTTGATGGCATACGACTTTCTCCGCGACCTTGGCAATGACTGAGACTAAAGCAATCGGACAGTATTTTTTGGGAACCTCCTTCCTCCTATGAGTTGAGTCCGAACAATTTCCCAATCAGCAGGGAAAAGACCTTTTATATTATAGAGAAAAGAGTTTGCATAGCAGACTTGTTAGTTTAGCTGCGTAATTCTTCAATACGATTTGAGGTAATCCATCTAGGCCCATCCCTTTATCGATGTTGAAGCTTTGGAGAAGTTTTGCCACATCTCTATGTCGAAATTCTATTTCTGGCATAGGAATTACCAACTCCAGGCAGGCTGGGTGATAATTAAGAGTAAAATTTGAAGCAAAGATGCTACCCAACAGGTTCGCCTTCTCTTTCGCGGTCACTGCGATTGACCGATCTCCTTCAGTCAACAGTGGAATTTTTGACTTACAAAAGCCTTGGCTGACTGATTCATAGGAGCATAAATTATCTGGCTTTTATTATTTTATTTATTTATACTGTTCAAATAAGGCAAATCCAACTACAGAACAAGAATTGAAGCATATTCCTTAGAAAGTATAACATCAGTAATTCTAGAATGTTTCGCAGATATTCACTAATAAAAAATATCTAGCTGGTAACTTACAAGAATCCAATACATCCTATTTGGCATAATTTTTGATAACATTTATCCGAGAATTACGAAGGTAAAATGCATATTTTTGAAGCTATTCTTTAAATATCAAACATGAGTTTAAGACTGAGTTGGAATTTCTGGAACCGTATATTCATATTCATACTGACTTGATGGTCACGATAACTTGGTTAATGAAACGAACGTCAAACAGTATAATTGTGTGTGGTTGGTGTATGGTAGTGTAAACAGTTTGTTCAGAGTTTAAGAATATTGGAATTAATGATTTTGTTATTTATGATTTAAGGAATATTATTTAATAACAATCACGACGAGAATATAAGCTATCCACATAATGCTCCATTTAAAGTATAATACTTCAAAAGCCTCCAATGAAGTTATTCAAGTTTTTAAATGTGTATATAATAAAACTAACTGCAAATAACTTCCATCTACTTAATTTTAAATCTGACGTAGGCATGATATATTATTATTATTATTATGAATGAGATTCAATTTTTATAGGCTAGGTTGTAAACTATGGAGCTGAATATTTATTGGTTTGATTATGAATGAATTATGAGCCCCATATATCATCTCAGCTTGACCATACACAGTGCTTTGATCTGTGTTTGTTCTTCTCCCCCACTCCTTCAAAAATCCTTCTTAGTATTTTTATCTTCCATATGTTTATTTTGTTTTCTTCTTTTTTGTTCAAGATCCAACACTCGCTGCCATTCACCACTGTTGGTTGTATAACTGTCTTGTAAATGCGTAACTTGGCAGCTCTTAAAATATCCTTTGACCTTAATAGTCCTCCTAGGGCAACAAACGTTTTGTTCCCTCTCGCCAGTAATTTCTTGATTTCCCTGGATTTTATCTCCTTAGTTTGTCACTGTCACTCCCAGATATTCGAACTCCCAGACTTTATCAAATCCATACTCCCTACTACTACTACTTTAATTGATTGAAGTTATTCAAATCCTTTCCTATCTCCATATATTAGGTATTTTGTTCATTTATGTGCAGTCCACATCCTGTAGTATTTTTCCGAGTGTTGTTAGCGATTGAAACAAATGTTTTCTATGGTTGGTTGAAATCCAAATCTGGATGCCTTCAGAAATAAATTTTGATCATCAGTTGACATCCCTTTTTGCAGAACCTCCCTAGTACTGTCCCATTTGTTCAGCAAGTATATGCCTAATCTATTTCTTATGATTAAAGTTAGGACTTTGTATAGGACATTAAACAAAGTGATACTTCTATAATTAACACAGTCAATCACATCCCCCTTCTTATGAACTGAGTAAAGGTAAATAATTTCTTTATGCCATTGGTTTGGCATCGGCTCTTATTCCTGCATGTTTTTAATCAGATTATATATTCGCTCCCACAAGGGTTCACAACCATACTTTATAACCTCTACTAGAATCCCATTCTTACCGACACACTCTTCATATTGAACAGACTGTTTACACTACCACTACATCAGCACTCACACTGTCTGTCGCGCGGTTCAATGTCTGAAGACGATAACTTGGTTATCGAAACTCGCGTTCAGTATGAATATCGCCAATGGTTCCAAAAATTCCATTCTTCATATTATTTATCACTTTCTCTACTTCTGCCTTCGATTGTGTTCCCCCTACCAAGACTGATTCATTTACTCTTCTTTAAACTCGGCTTCCTTGTTCCCTCCTGTTTCATCACTCAAGGGTTCATTGAAATATTCCCTCCACTTATTCGGTTATTCTCTATTTCCCCTACGAGTGATCCATTTTTGTCTCCGTAATATTAATATATAAGAAAAAAATTTCTTCTCTTTATATAGTGCTCATCAATTTTTTTCAGATTGTCATCCAAATGCCCTTGTTTCCTCTCTCAGCACATTTTTTCACTTTCTCCCTTTTCTGTTCGTACTCCTATATTAATTCATCGTTTGGGTCTTTCAACATTCTCTGTCTTTGGTTTCTTCCTTCTACTGCCCATTTGCCGTCCTCATCAAACCATTATTTTTTGGTCTTGTTCTCCAATCTTCATAGTTCTTACTAAGCTATTGTTTTCTCCATCTCTGTCCACTCTATTTTCAAATTTTTCCATCACACCTTTATCATTTAATGCCCTTAGATCATAATTTACTAGATCCTGAGGCTTTCATCTGTTCTTTGGTATTTCTTCTTTTAGTTTTATTACTAGCAATATATGGCCTGAGTCTCAATCCGCTCCTCTGGGATACAGTTAGACATTATCAATATCATTGATAAAAAAATTAAATAACTAGAGGCTCAAATTACTTATTTAGATTTGTGACTGTTATACATTCTATTTTACAATAAAATGTTGAATACTTCACATAAATTTCAAATAATTGGGATCAGCAAATAGTTGCTACTTTCCTTCTTTATAAATATGTCTAACTTTCAACATATTAAGCATAGAGCAAGTCTTAACCTATGATTCAGCAATGCTTCCGACAGTTATCTTTACATTTCAATTGATTCACATACTTAAATCCTTGAAAACTTATAAGAGAAACCTTTTCTAGTGTTTATTTATATGTTATATGTACTCAATTGGATATTTCAAACAATGACCACAATTTATATTCACAGTATGTTGTAGACTTGGCAATATACTCAAATTGCAAAGTGGGTAAATTTATCTACACACGATACATTGTGGGTACATTAGCAAATCTTACAACACAATTTCATGATAAAGGATGAACATATATGGATATCATCACTTTATGAGTAGTGCGAAAGGACGACAAAGCAAAAGAATTTTGAATGATCAGGAAAAAACACATAAAAAGATGAAAATAGAAGCCACTAAAATGTTACAGAAGTCAAATAAACGTTTGGGCCATTGCCAAAACGTACTTATATTTTGGCTGAAATTCCAGATGTTGACCGAGGCTACCTTGCTCCAAGAAATGTAACGGCCATCATAACCAAAGTTAATAATGACGATTATACAGATTGATTGAACGCCAAAATGGAATGCTAAACTGATTATTTTCGAGAAATAAGCATCTTCAAGGTGATTCCCATTTTATTTCCCAATTAATTGATGATACTATAAAAATTTCTCTACGGACTACCCTAAATATGTGAGCAAAGAGCACAAGAGTCAAGGTTTTCTCAAGTGCAATTGCAAGAGATATTGCACTGGCAAAGTGTTCCGGTGAATAGAGAAAAATAAAGTGTAATTCGAAATGCTAGGGATTAATGTTCAAGAATAAATTATACTTAGTTTTAGAAACATGTAACAATTGATTTGTTTATTTAGGACGAAAATAAATAATACTCTGAAACTTATTTACCACATTATGTAATGATACATATTTTACCAAATGAACAGTTTCAAACTAGTTCAATTACTATTCAATATTGTGGATTCAATTTGTCTGAATGGCAATGTAAGTACACTTAGCTCAGTGGCCGAAACTATACGAGTACTCACAATATGATCTGAGAATTCTGCATTATCCATAACATGATAACTTTCATATACACTCGACTTTTGTTGACAAATCACTCTGCTCACTGATCAAAATAATAAATATAAATGTACCTATAACGTAATATTTCTAAGTCCACAAGGCATTGTGGGTATAAGTTTCAGTGATTGCTCAAATTTGCCAATTGAGTACAACATATACAAAAATTCAAATTTGATGCTGATATTTTCTCAAAATGCCTATAAAAACATTTGCAGCCAGACTATCCACCATTTAACCCAGTTTTTGGAATGTTTTGATAAAAAGCTCTTATCACTCAGTTTTTGGACAAGAATAATATAACACGGGGATAGATTAAACAGATCTGTTAATGTTTAAAAGCTACTAATGAAATGTAAAAGACTCAGTAGCAGATTTACCAGAAGGCTGAGTAGGCTGATTTCAAGGGGCAGCATATTTTTTCCAGCAATTTTTCAATTCCATTCACAAAATTTAAAAAAATATTAAATTCATACTAATAAAATGAGTTTAAATGAGGAAACAAGAGAACTTTTTTATATATGGAATCTTTATTCCAAGACATTTAATTTTCGAAGGTTCTAATTAATTGATGAAATGAGTCCTATTTCACACTTAAAAACAAAATTCCAAACATTGATGGGTTATTAAAAATAACTACTTAATAAGAAATGTAGACTACTATAATAATTTAACTTACTTCTAATAAACTTTTAAAATAAGGACTACAGGCGGACAGCACCATTTTATGGGCTTTACAGGTTTGACCCTCACAGGCTAAAGTTACATCTGTAAAGCTTTTCTCATCTCGAAGATGTCTAAAGGATGAGACCATATTACTTTGAAAATCGTTCCATTTTAAAAAGAACTGCTGTTGATCCGCCATGTCTAAGATATCTAAAAAATTATTTTTTTTAATATTCACAATAAGCAGATGCTGTACAGATACATAACCAAATTTTAACTTAGTGAAGCGGAAATTAATTATAACATTTTATGAACTAATAAATGTTACGTAGTAATACTTACGTTAATTAAACTATGAAAATTCTTATACTAGATTTCTTTTATATTTATAACAGCATTTATATGTCAAACAAATTACACAAGCTCTATACTTCCTTCTCTTAAACAAAAAGTTTTCACTTGTCACTGTCGTCGTTGACAGTTAGTAATTAGATTAAGTGCGTTCGGTAGTGTATTTGTGTATATTTTACTTATACAAAAATAATGAAACAAGTCTGAACATTTTTCTTTAATTTGATTAAATCAATAACAATTGTCTTCTGAAGGCGATTCTTAACAACGGATTTACGCCTTTCCGATTGATTTTCACTTTACTTTACTCGGGATACTGTTAATTGATTATTGCTATACAACTTGACATATTGAACGACCATAGAAGTCATAGAACAAGTTGGAAATTCCTCTCAGTCAAAGAATATAGTGCACGTCTTACCCGTGATTCAGTGTGCGTCATCAGTACCTTTGTGAAGCTGGCCCCCTAATTTAATTATTTAATTTCGTTAATGCTAATAGTTAAAGAATTGTTAGAGAGGATAAGAGATAGAAAAAAAATGTTGGGGTGTAGTAGGGTGCGAATTATCCTATGGACCCTAGGACTGAAGCACTTCCGGTGTACGCAGTGCACTTGCGTAATGTATGTAAACCCAAACAAACCCATGCGACTACAGAGCTAATAGGCTAATATAACTATCAAATAATTACTCTCTCACGCCCAAGTCATATATCCTTGAACACATTTGTAACAAAAACCTCGAATTTACTATTACAAGTTACATTCATCGCAAATAACGCCGTTATATTATGGATTGGACCTGATTCGGTCCAATGATTGAAATATATATTCCGATGGCAATTGATATATTCTACTATCCACCTCTGAAATCATTTCAAAATTTAATATTTCGAAAATGTATTCTGCCGTTCTTCAAAGGAGAAAATAGCTACTTTTCTGGCTAATGCCTTGACGAATATTGAATTACATCTCCTCTGAAGAACGTGATTTGAATCGACCTTTTTGTTGATATTAACATCCCTAATAGCTTGCAATTGCAAAGTGGTTTAACAAATTTCGTTCGGGCTTGAGACCCGAACTGAAGACAACGTCAAAGAGCATCGCTATTTGGTTCATGTAGTTAAGCATTCCCCAGCGAACGCTAACTGCAAATTTAATATTTCGAAAACATATTCTGCCGTTCTTCAAATGAGAAAAGAACTAATTTCCTAGCTAATGCCTCGATGAATATTGACATATGAACGTAATATCGACAAAATGGTTGATTTACATCACGCTGTTCAGATGGGATGTAATTCAATATTCGTCGAGTCATTACCCAAGAAAGTAGTTGTTTTCCCCTTTGAAGAACGGCGTAATACATTTTCGAAATATTGAATTTCGAAATTATTTCAGAGGTGAATAGTAGAATCCTTTATTTTGATACATTTTGTTCACTTCATTTAACATCGAAATGCTTCAGACCTAGAGTATCTGGGGTAACTCACGTGCAAGTCCATTTTTACAGCATCACACAATAACTTGAAAGCACTTTTGTATAAAAACTAATTACTCTCTAGCAATTTTTCTTTTTTCTCTCATCCTCTCTAACGACTTTCTAACGATTAGCATCAACAAAATTTTAAAATAATTAAATCAGGGGGCCAACTCCATGGATGTGTCATCAGTTGAGTTATGACAAAGACTAAGATGCAAGCAATCTGAAAAGGTTATTGTGTTTTTGCATGGAGTGTTCCAAATTTGAACGTATCAAAGGTATGTAAGAAACGTAAGATATAAAGAAATGCATTGAATACTCTGTGATGGGTGCAGTAATTTAGTTCTAGTACTAGTATCTACAAAAAAAAAAAGAAAATCTAGAAAATCCAGAAGGAAATGGTGAGTGGAACATTTAATTGCAAAAAACCATAAACACATAATGTTTGTTGTTTATTACACAAGATTTCTTCTGAATAAAATGTAGGTATATACTCTATATATAGGTATATATAGAGTTTATTACCGATTACAGCTTTTTGAGAATAATCCGCTAATTTATATTTATATAAGCAAGACCAATTTTCAACATTATCTTCTAATATTTAGGTTAATCGTTGTTCATATTTTTGTCGTACTATGATCGCAACAAATTATCGCGCACACAGCTTGAATGTCGCTGTACAAATTATCTGTCGCGTTGCTCGAAAACAAAAAGCCGACACATAACTTGCATACTTCATGTGGAGCGTTAGTGAGTAGATGATGTATAGAAACCAAGGGTTAAATATGAAGGATACACTCTGACGACGTAGTGTTGCTGCTGCACGGCTTTAGTGGAACAATGGCCTTAGTCATATCAATGAGAATCAAACAACGAAATGTCCATACTCTGGAGCATTAAGGAGTCTGCCCACTACACCGTATCATACCATGACCGTAATAGGAACGTGTCAGGCAAAAAAATATTCTTTGTATAGAAAAGCATGGCACTACGTCCACTAGACCGTTCCGTCACCGATCCGTACCGTCGCGTGCCATGCACGGAGCGTTGATAATTGTCGGCGAGAATATTTTGCCGGTGCCGATACGCTCCGTGCATGGCACGCCACGTTGTCCAACAGATGCGCGCAGGCAGCAAAAGGGTGATTATACGGGTTATAACCGCGTATGAGGACCGTTATAAACGCGCCTCAAATGCCTTCACTGAATTTGGTTAGTCACATGTTGCCAGTTGAAAAGGACGCACGTATCTATACGGTGTGAAATGGATGACGAAAAACTAATTGAACTCGTCCGTAAATATGAGTTTTTATATAATCTACAACACCCGAAATATATGGATACTGCGAAAAAGGAAATGGCTTGGAAGGAAATTTCGGAAGAACTGAAACAATCAGGTATGTTTATTAAATTATTATTTATTTGAATAAGCAATTTGATTACATGGTTATCCAGTCCAATTGGCCTTCAGTTGTTTGAAAGAAATCCGCAAATTGATCGCGTACTTCAAAAGCGGTAGAAACTGCATTACCCCCTTGGTGTCTTAGGTTCTTAAATTGTACGGGAGTATTTGTTTCCGTAATGTGTACAGTTTCTCCGCGTCTTATAAAATTATATAAAATACAAGTTGTTAGTACAATTTTCTCCACAAATTCTGGCTTCAAATGCAAACGTCTATTATAAATACGAAATTTCTGGCTTAAAATACCAAAGGCATTTTCCACTACGCGTCGTGCTCGGCATAGACGATAGTTAAAGTGACGATTCTTGTCATCGTTAATCGATTGTTGTGATGGATAAGGTCTTAGGAGATTATTTTTCAAAGGGAAAGCTTCATCTCCTAATATTACACACGGTGAAGTTATATTACTCCCCGGGAAAAGTTTGCTACTCGGAATATTTATTTTCGAAAATAGCTTTGCCCATTTTTGATTTTGACAAAATACCACCGTCACTATCTTTGCCGAGAGCTCCTACGTTAACGGCTATGCAGTTATAATTAGCATCAACCAAAGCTAAAAGTACAATAGAAAATGTCCTTTTATAATTAAAATACAAAGAACCACTGATAGGTGGAGCTAAAATAATGACATGTTTTCTCTCTATAGCACCTACGCAGTTAGGAAAATTCCATTTATTCCAGAATTTTTCTACATTTTTTTTCCATTGTTCTCTGCTAGGCGTAGTAATACATTCTTGCAATAAATTTTTTATTATAGCATCACATACTTCCAACACGACACATCTTACAGAACTGATACCCATACGATAGCTAAAAGCAATAGTTTTAAACGAATCACCAGTTGCCAAGTACCTGTAAACAAAATATTATTTGACTAAGTAATTATTATGTATATGTTGTAGTGTATAAATGTATTTATGTATGTTTGTCCATCGATTTTCCTAAACTATAAATCCGAATGCAAATATTCTTTTTGTGTTGGGTTAGGGCATAGTTCAACTTTAGGAGCCGTGCGTATATCAGTATTATGTTTTTTAAAATGTATATTACGTTTTTTTACAGCTGCAGCTTGTAAACAAAGATGGCAAGGGCTAAGAGATGCATATAGAAGAGCAATAAATAAGAAAAAAGGCAAAAGTGGACAGACAGCCAAGAAAATTAAGAAATGGAAATATGAGGATGAGATGTCTTTTGTGGCTTCATTTTTGGTCGCAAAAAAAACTTTAGAGAGTGTTGACCTGTCGAGTGACGATGAAGAGTCTCAAGAAGAGGTTACTGAAGTCCAGAACCCTAACTCCGGCAAAGAGATCAACTGTACCGACTCTGTGGATGTGGCTGCTCCTCACGATACTGATATTCGGAGTGAAAACGACAGTATTGTTCATAATATATCGTCACAACCCCAACAGAGTAAAGTAAAAAAGGCAAAGGCAATAAAGAAGGCGAAAGTTCAACCGAAACAGTCAGCATCCGCTGTTTTGATGTCTAGATTATTAGACGAGCAAATGAATGTTTCACGACAGTGTGACCACAACGAACTCGATCTTTTCTTTTTGAGTATATCAGCAACACTAAAAAAATTTTCACCTTACCTACAAGCAATAGCAAAAAATAAGACATTCAGTTTCGTTTCTGAAATGGAGTTACAGCAGCTCGCACCACCTAGGTTTATTACAACTACACCTCAATATACGGACACCCCATCTCCAGCATCGAGTTCTTCAAGCGTTCAAACAAGTGCTACACCTATACCTACGTCTCCTTGGAATACGGCTGGCAACGATTGGAATAATCGGTCTGAAAATATGTTTCAATAGGTCTCTAATTCATTTTTATACATAATTGAATTAATGTTTCATTAATAATATGTAAAAAATTTATTTACTTACCGTAAACACACAGCAATCTTTTCTTTAGGTGACAGAGATTCTCTGAAGGTGGTGTTTCTTCTGAAAATGTCATTTTTAATTTTTTGCAGCAACATATTAAATTGGTATGTAGACATTCGGAAATACTGAAAAAACTTTTCTTCATCTTCAACTAAGTGCCTGTACAACGTCCAATATTCTCCTTCAGATTTCCGTTTTTTTTATAGTCTCGTGAATCCAGTAGCGTCGAGTGGGTTTTTGATTCTCTTCTTCTTCCTCATCCAATATTATGGCAATCATTGCCAGTTGTCTCACAGTTAATCTTTTAATAGCCATATAATACCTATTTTATTATTTTAAAACTCGATAACACTCCCCATAGGTCCAGGCAGTACTGATACACATGCGAGAATGAAAAGACTTCTTATCAATTTTACGTCATAAAAATTGCGGGTGGGCAACATACGGGTTATATACGGGTTACATACGGACACCAAACCGGCATCATACGGGCATTAAACGCCGTCGATTCGTTTCAGTGGGCAAAGTAAGCCGTATTGTATTGCCTTCCGTGCTTGATACGTTCATAGCACGGTCATGGTATGATACGGTGTAGTGGGCAGACTCCTTTAGTGAGAATATGATGTAAAAAAACCAAGAGATAAATATGGAAGATACACTCTGATGTCATCGTGTCGATGTTATACTGCTTTGGTGGGACAATGACCTTAGTCATATCAATGAGAATCAAACAGCAAAAAGTGCATACTCTGAAATGCAATATGCAGATCCTAATTGGTTTCTTTGGATTTTGGTTGGTATAGTGAGGAAATTGCTAATATCACAGGATATTGCGAAATTCACGAGAAAAGTTCACTAGCTGATTGTTTTCAGTAATAAGGGACTGTTGAGTACCAGGAAAATAAATTGAATTTCAATTGTTTTAATGATTTATTTAACATCACATTAGTTTCACATTCACAGAAGATAATACGAGGGATACAGTCATATTTTCACTATAAATAGATGGTTAACTAATCCAAATATGATTGTCATAATATAATAAATATACATAATTGACAGACTAAATTAGAATGATCTTTGTATAAGAGAAAAACAGTGACGAGAATAATTTATTGATCATGCAAATAGTTTAAGCCCAGATTGAGACTAACATTATCTAGAAAATTCATTAAAAAAAAGTTTAATAATTTCCTTAACATCTGTGGTATATTTTATTTGAGTTTAAAACCAGTTTATTAGGCATTTGTAGTGATTGGCGGATATACTAAATAGTATATCTATCCATCATTAAAAGAAAGATATAACCGATTAATTCTTGTAAATTTGTTGGACTTATTGCCGAATAACCGATACAAGTTGACGCTTCAAGAAGAGTTGTTTTGTTATGTCGTGTCTGAGTTTTCCAAACTCGCCGCTATCAAATAGTTCAACATTGTGGAAGACGTACCATAAACTCTTAAAAACTCGGCTCGGTTGCCAACGCGCCACGTATTGGACGACCGGTATCTATAACAATTAACGAAAATATGGAAACATGGGCGCAATTGAACAACCGAACCAATATCAAGCGCAGCTTTACAACGAATGATGAGAAGCACGTATTATCGGGTTCACCGTCCACGTCTCTTCCACGTACTTCACTAAGATGATTTCGATCTCAGATTGGAATTTTGCGAGTGCTCCCTCGGATGCAGTCAGGATGATCCGCAGTTCCAGCATTCCAAGCAAGCTTCTAGTCGAACGGTACGGTTAATCGGTATAAATGCGTGTACTGGAACGAACAGAATCCTCATCTTCATTGAAGAAGAATTGAATTTGCCTGGGGTTTTTATGTGAGCAGGTATACGTGCCGGAGGTCTCGTGGGTCCGTACATTTTTGAGGGTTACGTGACGGGTCAAAGTTATATGGAAATGCTCGAAAATTTACTGGATGGACGGATTTACTTAGGATAACGATCCAATACATCCGTCATTTAATAGATAGGCAAACAAGGTTTCGGTCATGTGACCCGACACCCTGTGATTTCTTTCGGTGGGGCCTTCTCCCCTTCCCGACCTCCGAACTGCAAGTGAAGAAGAATTTGAAGTTCTTCGTCGAACCTGCCTCTCCATTGCCATAAATGCATAGATCAAGATGGGCATCAATTTGAACATTTACAGTAACCCTTCTACGAATCCCTTTAGTAATTTCTCTCAATAAATTCAATTGGACGATGCATTTTTGTTTCTTAATGAAAATTTGGTGTCTGACTTATGATGACCTTTAAGGTTTTGCTATTTAAAAATGTTTCCCCTCTCTATGTTTTTGTCATTTGTTTGGAATATATGCTAGGGCACATGGAAACGAACGGAAAATCTACTTGACATCTCGAATTTATATGATTTGATAGGTCTGGCGCAACAACTGAGCCCTTCTTTTTGATTTTCTTCTTTCTTTGACATCGCACCCAGAGAGATAAATCTATCTGTGTAGCTACTCTGGTATTTTTCTGTTGATTTTTGTTATTGCAATAAAAATCAATTGGGTATTGTTATTTGAAAAAATAAAATTACTATGTGTAATGTGGGACATCTGATAACACTGTTGATATTCCTGTTCAATTCTGCATGCACAAAAACCTCCAGGTTTCATAAAAGCTGCTTAAGCGATTCTGAAGATTTTTAAGAGTTTAAGAGATAATATGAAAAATTTTCAAAATAACAAAAAAATATTTTATAGAAACAGCTTTTAAGTAACATGCTTCTTGTTCCTTTGTGTCCAGTTGCCAGATGATCAGTTTCAATAATGCCAAAAAGATTCTCAATTTTACAATAATATCGACTATTTCCATCCTGTGTGCATTTTGTTCTCAATCAACTTTTCATACTCGCCAATTGTTATGATATCATACCTCTTTAGTCTTCTATATTGTTTGGACGACAAGGGCATTTTGTTCTCTTTCAAGTGGTTCGCTTCTTTCATTTCTCACTTTAATCGTTAATGTTATCAACGATATTTTCAAGTTTTTATTCAAACACCTCTCTTCTATTGTTGTTTTTAGCTACAATAGTAGCGACTTTGCTCAATAACATAGACCTAGACCTTCACTAGAAAGCAATCCGAAATATCCTAACAAGTCTAGATAAGAAAGATCGGTTAATGAGCTCCCTAAATCATCCCCTGTGACCTTGCAAATAATTTTTTTACTAATTTTGGAAACTTAAAAGGTACTTTTTCTATTTTGTACCTATAAATAACATAGTCAGTGCAATAGGCAAACGGGTGCTGAACTGAACTCCAGTACGATACGCAAATTTTGAAGTTTCAGTGTTGGCAATGTTAAGAGCCATACACAAAAAGAGAGAACATTTTATTTGACGATTTCGTCAAGGAAATGGTATAATCACCAAATTCATCAAAAGGCAGCCGGCAACGAGTCAGCTACCAACGAAAGTCGAAAGCTTTGAACATAAGCTCAGTTATGTGTATTGTGTGTATTATTTTTAGTACTTTAAATAAATGTTTTATTGGACGAAAGAGATATATGGTATCGAATTAAATGAGTATTTCAACGAAAAAATGAATGAAAAACTAGCCTACAACTAACATATTCATTATAAATCATACATAATTTGATAGTAACATTTGCTGTGTCTTTTGCATTGCAGTTATATTTGGTTGATTTTCAGTTGACACGAAACTTTGTCCAAGGTTTTGGTCATCAGTAGCTTCAATTCTGTAGGATGATGATTAGTTTGTATCATGTAAATATGAAGAAAATTATATTGATGGTTGATATCTCTCTAACGCTACTCCTACAGACGAGGATCTCCAACCTTCATGTCAATTTATTGCAAGTAAGTTACCGCCTGCATTTGCCAAGTGAGTGACGCTGGATCTCGGAAAACAGTGATCAGTATAAACCTTCTAAATAAATTAATATCTTACGGTTTGTCTTCCTCACTTATCGGCTGGCTTAGTAGGTCTATTGAAATCCGATCCATCCAGGTCGCCATCGATGGACACAATTCCGAAAGTTTTGAGGTCAATACTGATGTTTTTTAGGGATGCATCTTCTCACCTACTCTCTTTCTCCTGTATAATCAACGATTTACTCGACAAAACAACAGACCAGATCTATAGCACACTGCTGTTGTCAACTATCCCAATAAACTCAGCTACTACCTAAATCCGATCAAAAAACATTCTGGAATTGAGTGGAAGCAATCTGATTGAGTTTATAGAGCAAAGATCCAGGCTGCTGTTTTTACAAAGAAGGCAGGCACTGTAGCTCAGGATTTGATCGCCGCAAATTCGCTTGTTGGGGGTTAATATTTGGAGCTAAGCTCACAAGCCTACTCTGATGGTGCAGAAGAGAGCTGTTCGACTTATGGGTGATCCAGAGTTTATCAAAAACTTGAACAGCTTGGAGCTTAGGAGAAAATTTGCTAACCTGACTTTGTTTTACCGATACCTCCATGGCAAATGCTCTTCCGAGCTGTCCAACATAATTCCGCCTAGAGCAGTTTTTGGAGGACCTACTCGATAGGCAGACGTGGCTTATGAACACCGAGTTCTCCTGCAGACACCAATAACGTCAATTTATCGGAACTTTTTTTTTGAGTGGAGGTAAAACCAATAAAAAGGTTTACCCTCTTGTGCTTGCTTTTTACATAAAAAAAGTTTAGTTTAGTTTTAAGAACAGATACCATAATATCATCAGCCTGTTATTCCTCTAAAGACATTTTAGTGAGTTCTTCTCTTCGAAAAGTGACAACATAACTGATAATGAGTGGATTAAGTAGTTATGAGAATTTATATTATATGGAAATCAATATATAATTGAATATATACTTTCATTGCCAAGTACACGTTATCATCAGCTTCAGCAATGGTGAGACGTATATAATGTGTATCATTGTATGGAAGTAGGATTGCCAGGCTTCCAGATATATCCGGACATAGGTAGGAATTTTGCGTGTCAGGCCAAAAATAAACAGTGTCCGGCTTTTATTAGACTTTTTATGTTTCGCAAACGACCGTGGCCAAGGTCAGGCGACGCAGGTCACTGTCATTTTGCTACATTTACCGTACGTACAGAAGAACTATTAGCTCAGTATTAAAAGTTCATTTTAAACAAATAGTTTATCATTCAAAGGCTGACTTTTTTTCCAGCGCTAGAAAGGGTTTTACCTCTTAAGTCGTCAATTTTCAAAACTACATCAAAGATACAAAAAGGGCTGATGTTTCTGTAAATGAGGTTTTGGAAAAACCTTCTGGAATAATGAAATAATGAATAGCATAAATGCAAGAATTGAACAAGACTTTTGCCAGATGAAATTGACTTCTGTTTTGCGTGGAATGGAATGGAATCAAGTTTCTGATACTATAAGTATCCTACCACAATACAACGTCAAAATTGACAATATTAAATGTTATGACAAACTACAAAATCTCAAAAGTTTTCCGAACACTAAATGATGATGAGTCAAGATCACCTTCCAGAATTTCTAGCTATTTATAAGTGTGACTTTGCTATCCCGGCACATAAGGCAAATGTTGAAAGAGCTTTCACCTTGATAGGTCAGCAATGGACGAAAAAACGGTACAGATTACATGTTGACACTGTTGCCATAAAGTTAGTTAGAATTTAATTCAAAACATTTGACTTGTAAGAATTTTTACAAATACGTTTGGAAAGAAACTAAGCTCTTTAAGTAGATTTAGGCAAACCAAAAATATGAATAATTATTCTTATTGTGTAACTGAAGGAGAAGAAGTTTTGTTTTAGTGCTTCACTTAAAGAGAAGTAGTTTTGATTATTTTTCTTCCAGTTATTTGTCCCTTTCATTAGTATGTAAGAGGAATTTAAATATGTTGATAAATGTTTGGACATGAGAAAAATTGCTGCAAAATGGATTCCCAAATGTTTAAATGTTGACCAAAAGCGTGCAAGGGTAGAAGCATCGCGTTCGATCTGTGCTCGATTTGAATCGATCTAGACTTCTTAAACCGAACTGTTACTATGGATAAGACTTAAGTACATTTCTACGATCCAGAAACAAAGCAACAATCGATAAAATGGTGACAGTCAGGTTCTCCAAGACCTAAGAAGTTTCGTGTCCAAACAACTGCTGGAAAAGTTTTTGCTTCAGTTTTTTGGGATTGCCATGGAGTAATCATGATTGATTTTTTGGATAAGGGTAGAACAATAACAGTAATTCCTCATTACTGACCACTTTACGGGAAAAAATTAAAGAGAAAAGATGCGGAAAGCTATCCAAATCTCATATTGCAATGCAAAAAATTCGTGATTCAGTAATGTGATTAAAGTAATAGAACACCCCTCTTATTCACCAGATTTGGCTCCGTCCGACTATCATCTCTTTCCTCAGCTGAAAAAAAGTTTAAAAGGTCGTAAATTTTCTTCCAACAAGGAGATAATAAAAGTTGTGGAGATTTGGTTTGCAGAGCAAGAAGGAACATTTTTTTTAAAGGTCTAGAGACGTTGCAGGTTCGCTGTAATAAATGTATCCAATTAAGAGGAGAATATGTTGACTTATAAAATATTTTGACTTCGAAATTTTGTTTGGTTCTATAGTAAACTAAGAACTTTTCAATATATCCTCGTAAAGCTTGAATTCACATACAATTTATCCTCGTACCTATCAATGCTGAGACAAAATCCTCAATAATGTCGTTTCTACCCAAATGTCCGGTCAAACTGGCTGCCCGGCTATTAGGCGACCTAGCAACCCTATATAAGTCAAGCTAAGCAATCTTTAATGTTTATTTTGAGTTGTTCAATGTGTACGATTTGCCTGCTTCTTTTATGTTTTTGCACCTATATAAACAACATTATAGAAACTCAAATGTAATAATACCATAAGAAAACTAAAGTCGAAACAATGATCGTACCAAAATGTGTAATGGAAATATTTCTCTTTTCAATAAGTTCACATTAATTCTTGTATTCAATAAGAATCCAAGACAATAAAATAAAAATGATATGAATCGCCACACTGAGGAAATAATCAATAGTATCTAAATGCATTGCTTTCTCAATTCGACTATTTCATTATTTGAAAATTCAAGTGAAACCAATTATACTTAGAAAAAAGCTACAGTACCTACTTTATTTTGATGTCCCTCGCGATTCTGAAAATACTTAGGTCAGTTTATTTGAAGAACTTAACCTACAAGACTATTCATAATATAATTTCTCGCCAACGTTCATTATATATTCTGTTCTTCTGAAATAACATATATCAAAAGTATTTCTGTGCCTGCAATTTCACGAACAAATTATATTTAAAATGTCTGTTATTTAAATATAGCTACACAGTCTTAACGATATATATTTACATAATCCGTGTGCTAACGAAGACAAACTCAGTTAAATTAGACATAAAATATTTTGAGTTGGCTTATATCATAACTCGAAAAGAGCTGATTATCTCAAATACTATTATAGAATATAAAATATTCAAAATTCTATGCCGATATAAATTTTATTGCTCTAGTTAAAGTGCAACTGCAATCTCGAAATTAGTTCGCATAAAACTTATAATTTATGCAACTTGCTACAATTATTTTTATATTCGTTTCAATATTCCTAGGATATGATGATGTTAAAATTTAAAAGTTCATTGGAGAAATTTATAAAAGCTGTTAAACCAAAACACAACTCATTATTTTAGAAATTTGAGGATGAAATGTATGAGAAAATTGGTGATTGTACTATTACAATTAGAATGGAAGAATAATATAGTGAAACTTATCAATACGTGGATGAGAGCTTCAATTCTAACTTGAGATTTGAACAATAGTTATTTATTATACAAGGGAAAACACTGCTATATTTAAGCTTGTTTGAGACAAAAAACCGAAATCTAAAATCTAGTTTTTGTCCCTGTATATTACAAAGTTTTCTTCTGTGACGGGAAAAACCATGCTTCAATATTGAAAAATCATATTATTACAATATTCAAGTTAGAAAATTATGAATGTGGAATTTAAATTTTGAAATTATTAGACCATGTTGTACTTATGGCGACAAAACTTTAAAGTAATCGAATAGTTGTACTGAAATTTAGTTTTGTGATTTAATTTGAATATTCTGAACTTAGTCGTTGTTTAGAAGTTATTTTCAATACTATAAAATTAATGATACCTGATTCCAAGTTTTCTTTGACTCTACTGGAATTAATAGAAGTAGTCCAAAGTATCGTAACAAAAAATTATTGCCACGAAAATGGCGAAAAATTTACGAAACCGCGTATTCAGCATTCATGGAATGGAAGACAAAATAATATGCAGTTTTTTCTCGGAAACGATGTGGTGTGGTCAAATTAATCAATTATTGAAAGTATGTTACAACCCAATAATAATGTAGACAACATCAAAATATGTTGTACATGCCAAGGAAACCAATCGACATAAAGAGAAATTCAAATTTGTTGAAGACACTTACAGGATGTACTAAAACACAATCAAACATTTCTTCATGCCTACTATTGAACATCGTGAATGTAGAAAAATTTAGTTGGTTAACCTACAACTTATCAAATAAAAAGAAAAAAAAAACTATAATACATGTTCGAAGTAAACAATCCAAAATTCTGCCCCATAGTGTCAAAATGGAAGTTTATTCTATCGATTATTTCGTTTCTTGTGTTTACCAGTGTTGCATATACCAAGCTTTCAAGTTATCCCAAAAAAATTAATCCATTGTAATAAATTCGGGGATACCTATGCAATTGGACCTCCCCAACCAATCCACCTATTAGGAAAAATGTTTTTCATATAGTTTTGCATCAATTCCCGGAACACCCTATGTTGCGCAACATTGCAAAGATTCCGTGATTTCAGGTATTCTTGAAGATCTGTATTTAAGTTTTTCAGGCGTAGAGTTGTTATGGTACTAACAACATGGTACTTTAAGGAAATTGGATCAATTGATTTAGATTTTAGTATTACACAAAAAAAGTAGAAAGTCAGTGAAGCCAACGCTACTGATGACGTTCAATGGTATTTGTATTGATATTATATTTATAATAATAAAAGAAATCCCATAATTCCCCTGAAAATATTTTCACACTATCACATTCTAAGTTGTTAGTTGATCAATTTCTACGATCACGCCTGCACTTCACATATCTTAACAAAGAATATGGAGAAGCTTTTTTGATATTTGCTAGGGTCCAAATAAAAAAAAATCAGCTCTCTGCGAATTATCGTATCGTACATTAAATTTTTATTCTGATTAAACTACTGTAGAGAAAAAAAATTGAACGTAGTCTCTAAAAGTATCTTTTTCAATTTGAAATTAAACATTTACTAAAGTCTATTTATTTCCAAGATAGATATAACAAAAGCACAAAAGTACTCCAAATAATCTCTTCTTCGCATTGAAAATGTGGCCTTAAGTTGATGCTTCATTTCTAAAATGAAACTGGAGGACTTTTCCTAGCTTGTCTTTTCATAATAATGATATAGTTTTGGTTTGTTCTCGTATTTTTCAACGAATGAAACTTTTGATATTCTCTAATTACATTTGATACAGATGGAATTTTTTCTATTCAGTAAGGACGCTCTACCAATTCATACCCAATAAACAATAAAAATTAGTTCTTTCAACTTGAAATTTGACTGATTTCTCAAAAAATATTTCTATAATTTATTTATCCTTCGATTTCATATGTTTGGTCTCTGCTAGACATTTACTGCCACTGTTAATTTGAAAATGAAAAAGTGGAGATGATCATAGACCACAATAAACAATAATTGAAGCATCTAGCCAAATAGAGGTCTATCTAACATACTAAATAATTTCCAGAAGTGTCTTTCATAGGTTTAGTTTATTTTAGTTTAGTCCTCCACACCAAAAATCATCTATTTTATAGACTGTTTCAAACAGATGATCCAAGGTTAAATCAATTTTCTAATTTAATTTCAGAGGTCTAGATGGATCTACAAGTACTCGCATAGGTAGATATTAAGTTGACGAATTTGACCCAAAACTGAATAATTCAAATAATTGGTATACATTGTACAATTTCTCTTTATGATTCATTATCGTTGAGTTGTGTTGGTGTTTTCGTGTCCATTTGATTAGTTGTTAACTTTTTAAAATGACTTCCAATAAATGTTGTGTACATTACGAATCTATTAATGTAATGCATATCTTCCCAAATCCCAATAAGGACTTAAAACTTTTCATTAGACAGTTGCTAACCATAAATAATACCAAATTAACTGCAAGGGATTGATTATAAGTTTAAGTAATCAAGTTTATGGAAATTAAGTCTAAATTCTTAATGTATAACATTAGTTAGCCATTTTAGTATGCAATATTCTATTTAAAAGTATATCTTCTGCAAATTTTATTTTTACCTTATAAATAAATAACACTTTTTTACTAGTTCTTAGGAAGAAGCAATATGCACTACAAACCTTCAATTAATTAAAATTCCGCGCCATTTATAAAATTTATATTTGCCAGTATTTTATGAAAGATGCCATATTAGTGTTTCGGCTTAGACCTTAAGTCAACGTTGATTTGGTTAGAGCACATGACATTGTCGAAATCTATCTAAATATAAGTGATCTGCGCTGAAGACATTGAGGAGTTACACAAATTATTTTCAATAAAAATCATCATAGGTAGCAGAATATAGAAAAATTCAGACATGTAGCATGATATAAAGTGTGAATCGAAGTACGTTTGTGGAATGTGGATAGAGGTTAGTCCTCTTTGCAACAAAATCTGCAAGCCCCATTATCTTCTAAGTCTAGCGTTTTCCCGTATTTGTTGGAGCGATAGTGCCCCGATAGGACTTCTGTTAGTATTCGTAGATTGTTCTCACTTAAGTTGATACATTCAGCAGATCTTCTCTGGTTATAGTTTCCCAGGAGAGTCTCAGCCCATGTAGATTGTCCCAGTAATTGGTTTTCCTCCTATCTACATTCTTTTCCAGTGCTTTTTCCATTGTTCTGTAGCTTATACCACAGAAGGACTTGTCCCCGGTTTAGCGAGCTTATCAGCTGTTTCATTTCCCTTCACTCCGGACTTTTCCGGAATCCGGTAACTAAATTCTTTCAATTGTCTAGGAAATCCCAAACAAATTTAGATTTTATATTAATGGAGCTGAAAACCCCAATAGCTATCGGACAGGATGATGATCTACTGTTTGCGATAGTTTCTCTCTAGGTTGGAATGGACACATTTTCAATTGCATAAATTTCTGCTTGAAAAATGCTTGGTATGTTGCCCAGGCTTTTAGAGTGTTTGGTTCTGGGCCCGTACAATTCTTTCTCAGTTCTGTTTGATGTTTTAGATACGTCCGTATACCATTTGATGGAATTTCTGTTCATTTCTTGTATTATGTTTCATGGTGTATGATCACACTTACATCTACAGCTTAGTATTGAGGTTATTTTTTGCGTGCTTTTTTTCTTGCTTTTGACCCGCAACGAATCCTCGTTTCAACTTTTTCTGCACTCAAATACAGCGTAAGCCCTCATTTAATGTTCATTGCTGCGATTCGATATTCACAGTATATCGATACTTATGGGGTGATTGAAACTAATGTTGATATAAACTTAAAAGTATTTTTACATCCCAAAAAAAAGGAATTAAAAATTCAAAGTTGAGCCCTATTTTTCTGGACGCTTCAATTTATGATACGTATTTGCAAAAACAACAAAAATTTACCAACAAAATTAAAACACAAGCCAACAACGTTCAGTAATGCCAAGTAATGCCAACTATATAAAACTATAAGTCGGCAGGCAACTTCACATATCCGGCGTTTTGCGCTTTTAGCAACGGGAAACCAATACGCGACGTCGCACATAATTATGATGTGTTTATGTTTTATCTATCTTGAAAATAAATACACATTACATTACATAAAACTGATCTTCACTCTGACCAAAGAAAAAATTATTTCTCAATAGTTATTAGATCGCATTAATTAAGGATTCGTTCAAACTCTTCCCACATCTGTCATCAAAAAATCATTATTAGCTTGTTTTAATTTCTATTTAATTTATTTCTTGTATAAAATCTTTGTGTTTACGCTCAGTTTCATGCTCAACAACACATGAAATAAGAAAAATGTATATTGCAAATCTGTTTTTGATTCCATGTTTGTTATGTAGCACATCAGAGAGGAGGTCAATTTGCTGTAGTGTATCAAACTTAAAAGAGTACATCGATTCTTCTAATATGGATCTTTCAAGAGAGAAGTTTCGATTTTGGTTAGGTTAGGCGGGAAAGATTTATCGGCTAATTAGGCCTCAACTACTTCCAAGAATTATCATAATGTTGACAATTCTCACAAATCTAGTCTAAAGTATACTTTTAATAATATTTAGCGATCTATTTGAAATTTTAGATACGCAATTGTTTTCGTTTACTCAGTGTACTCATAAAAAATTGAATTTCAGAAACTTAAATACAAAAGTTTCGGTTTATTGATTGACTGTGATGGACAATCTT
This sequence comes from Diorhabda elongata, assembly GCA_026230145.1. Lineage (NCBI taxonomy): Eukaryota > Metazoa > Arthropoda > Insecta > Coleoptera > Chrysomelidae > Diorhabda > Diorhabda elongata. The sequence goes on along the minus strand of CM047933.1, from coordinate 23,126,335 downwards.
AATCTTTGTGTTCATACCCAAACCTACTAACGTCGTTTGGAACCCGGGGTACCCTCAGTTCATGAATTTTTTAATGTTTTAATATTTTGATTAACTAGAAAGTGCTTAGAAAATTTTTTCTCTAAAATAAACATTATTATTAAGTATTTGAAAAAGTTTTAAGGCAGAAAATGCTGTAGAAATGTACTTAACATGAAAAATAAATTAAATGCACCTCGGGTAATAGATACTATTTCTTTTGTTCAAACCCCAGCAGCTGCTCCCTTCATAGAAAAGAATGTCAAGGTCAATTTTCGACATTTCTACATCGTAGTGGAGGGAATGTTAGCCCTCTTCAATATAGTTTGAGTTTTTGGTGAGTTCAGACGTGTTCATAATATTTAGAGTCAATCGGAAAGGAATAATGTAAGAACTAACCAAAGAAGAATTTTCTCGGTAAGTAAATTGTATATGTAAGCAATAATTCGATTATTTCTATAAAAGCAATGTTTGAAAATTCGCCATAATGAAATTTCAATTAATTTGAAGTAATAATCAATTTTTATTAATATGAAATATTATTCTGCATTATAAAATATTGATTTATTGTTCAGAATAAGTGTAGAAGAACAAGAAGCCTACTTGAAAGTCATTTTCAGTGATGAAGATACAGAATCAAGTGGAGTGTCTGAAAGCGAGAGCAAGAACCGGAGCCCAATGCAACTGCTCCAGTTTCAGATAACCAGTCTGAAAGCGAAGAATCAACAATTGTGAAAATACCGAGAAGAATCTTGACGAGCAAGCAGAAGAACAGGAAGCGATCGAGTCTAAAACTGAACTAGATTCTACTCTAGGCGAGACTGCTCCTTCGTTATCAACAGTAAAATATTGGGTAGCAGAGTCTAAACGAGGCCGTACGACTTGCGAAGACCATAATCACCGTGATCGACCAAATGAGGTGACGGCTTTAGAAATGTTGATGAAAATCTACAGGATGATCGTCGACTGGAAGTGCGCGAGATAGCAGACATAGTAGGCATTTTAAAAAGTGCGGTACATCGCATATTAACTGAAAATTTAAAGAATATCGAAATATGGTAATGCGTTTGCTCATAATGGCACAAAAACAACGTGGCGAAGATATTTGGTAGTGTTTGGCAGAGTTTCATAAAAATAAAGCCGAATTTTTGCACCGTTTTATAACTATAGATGAAACGTGGGTGCACCACTTCACACCCGAAACAAAAGAACAATGAAAACAGTGGACTGAATTGTGAGAACCGGCTCCAAAGAAGGAAAAGACCGTTCCGGTTTTTTGAGATATGCGTGGGATAATTTCCATTGACCATCTTGAAAAAGGAAAAACTATCAATGTCGAGTATTAAGTGAACTTATTGCAACGTTTGAGCGAAGGAATCAGACAGAAATGGTCGCAAATTCATAATTGCAATGGCCAAAATTACTGAATTAAAATTTGAATTGCTACCTCATGCACTCAATTCGCTAGTTCTAGCGCTCTAGTATTATTTTCTGTTCCCAGACTTGAAAAAATGGCTCGGTGGTCAAAGATTTTCCAAATGTAGAGGTGATGTCGAGAGTTATTGGCTATTTAAAGAGATTCTTATTATAAAAAGGGTATCAAAATTATCAAACATCGCTGGGAAAAGTGTATAGAGCTCAAATGAGATTATGTTGAAAAATTCTTAAATTTTTGTATTTTTTTTGTTGGGAATCCTCGTATTTGAATAGAAAATACGCAACAGAAAAACAAATATTCTAATTAGTGATCATTTTTGCTGACCTTATTATTGATACATGAAAAAGGAATTAAATTTCCTAGTAAAAGTGATCCCTTTTCAGAATACATAGTTATTAGAGTAGTTCAGACAATTATCTTGAGAATAAACGAAAATTACAATTACTTATCTATTCTTGAGAAGTATTAAATTGATATAATTTATCCTTCCTACCATTGTTGGCTACCACAATGAAAGAATTTTGTTAGGAAACAAGCTGATCGCCTCTTCAAAAGGAGCCTCCTCTTGGCAAATTAGCTTGATAGAGATCAATTGCGGAAATATACCTTTGATCCTGGGAAATTTTGGTTTGGAGGGGAAGCAAATTGACGAGTGTATTCTGTCTCTATTTCAAGTCTTCAAAAGAATCTGATTTGAATGCATCCATCTGAATGATTAAATTTGGGATAATTGATAATTGAAAACATGAGTTGTACGAAACAAGAATTACATTGCTCCTAGCAGATGAAACAAAATATAATATATTAGGTCTGCTCTCACAGTTTTGCTGACAGTTTAAAGCCAACGCTAATGCGTAAATATATTGTTAATAGTTCTCAAATTAATTGTGTGAATAGCAGAAAACTCAGGTTTAGTTTCGTATAAATAATTTGTCGAAGTTAACGAATTTTTCATCAGATTTCAACCTCTTTTTTTCAAACTATTTCAAACTATTGTAAATAAATTCATTTGAATTAACGATACTATTTATTCAAAAAATATTACAGGATACCTCTGAAATCAAATTCCGAGCAAGTAAATCCAATTTCAGAATTATTGTATTATATAATTAATTTCAGTTTATTTTGGTAAATGAGCATAATTATAACAATTAACGTGTAAAAGACTCGCAAATACTTTTGACAGTTGCAAAACCATCAGTAAATCAGCGTCGAATCTGAAACTTTCTTAGATTTCACAGAATACTTTCGACTTGACGCCTGTGAGAAGAAATTTTTGTATTGGCAGATATAAGATAATATGTAATTACATTCCCCAAGTAAATGAAACAATTGTATCTATTTAATAAATTGTAAATTTGTACAGTTTTTCTACATATATACAACTAATAAGCAATCTATAACGATTCTATTTATTTATTTTAGAGGCTCAAATATGAAGCACGAGTTTAGATAGTAAGTAGAAAACATCTAAGTCATCATTACCATGCCGATTTTTAAAATCAATTTCTAATTCTTCATTCCACTGCTATGGTTTTAGTTTAGATATATGAATAAAATCCAAATACAAGATATATGATAAAGCAACAAAAAATTTCAACACATTAACTGCTGGTTTCATAATACAGATGAAGGAATCTTTAAATAAGTTTCTATTCGCGTGTTTCACAACTGACATTTTGCATAAATGTTACTTTAATTTGAACTGTTTTAGATGTGTTTCACTTTAGCACATGAAGTCTCCTATAGCGGCAAACGTCAAATGCAAACATACGCTATGTTTGAATTCTAAGCTGACCCAGGTATCACAATGGCTAGATATTGTGCTACATTAAGTTCAAGACCAAAAATTTATCTACATAAATGAAAACGTTCAAACTGTATACGATGCTCGGCTTGCGTTACTTATCATTGTAGCTCATTGGCCAGGTTCCATTGACGATCAGACAATATTCAATATCAGTGTTCTGAGAAGGCAGTTTGAGGAAAGTCACTTTGGTAGACATCTTTTAGTGGGTGACCACTTCACATCCGAAACAAAAGAACAATAAAAACAATGAACTGAAAAGTGAGAACCGGCTCCAAAGAAGACAAAGACAGTTCCATCTACAGGCAAGGTCATGGCGTCGGTTTTTTCGGATGCGTGTGGGATAATTTCCATTGACCATCTTGTAAAAGGAAAAGCTATCATTGGCAAGCATTATGCGAAATTATTGCAGCGTTTAAACTCCGCTTTGGATACTTAACATTGTAGCTCGTTGGCCAGGTTCAATTGTCCATCAGACAATATTCAATAGCAGCTGATAATTCATAAAATAAATCTATTGTAAGAACAAGGAAAGTCATAAAAATAAGTATTGTGTATCAATCATGTAAAACATTTAATTAATACTTACGATTGAAAATGATAGAAATAATCATTGAATAAAATAATTCAAATGAAAAATTCAATTGAAGAATTGAATTGGTAAATACAAAATACAACAGCACGCCACCAATAATCAAGCCATAAGAAATTTTAGAGACAAGATAACACTCACTTCTACGTTTCATTATGTCTCACTGGAAAAGTTCAGAGTATTGACAACTCCTTTTCATTAACTGCAGATAATTCTCACCTGTGACATCGTAACTCAATTCAATGTATGTTCCTTTTCAGTCTCACAAGTGAGATCTAACTGAGTTTTTACCAGTAATATCCACAAGCGGATATAACTTTTAAAAATTTTGTCATAAGCAAATAAGTACACAATACTAAATTATTGAAAACAGTCATTAATATAAATAATCTTATTGAGAATATTGGTGATAGGTATAGAAGTCAACAAGAAACGTCTTTAATAATTTATATCCTAACCGAAATCCCATAACAAGACCTACTGTCAGTGAATTAGTAAAAAATTTGAAAGAAACTCTTTTAGAAAGAGATTTATCCAAATCAGGGCGCAGAAAAACTGCATCAACTGAAAACAAATCTTTAGATGTTACTGTCCTGTTAGAAGACGATCCACACTTGAATGCTAGACAAATATCCAGGGGACCTGTTATTCCGTGAACATCCGTATTGAAAATTTTACGTGATAATAAAATCCCTTCATAATAAGTAACGTTGGTTCAAGAATTGTCATGACGATTTTGATAGACGTGATGAGTTTGCAGACCTAATGATGTTACTATAAATATCTCAAACCCAATATCCCGAAAAACTGAATATATAGGAGACAAAATAATTAATCCCTATTTAATTGAGAGTAACTTAAATGGTCCGGTGTATTTAGATTTATTGGAAAATGGTACTTTACCTGCGTTGGCTCGGACATTTCGAAATCCAAGTAAGTATTTTCAATTACATTTAAAAAAAACTTCATTATTAGAAATTTTCAGACAATAACAATATCCCAAAGGACAATATTTGGCTACAACAAGATGGTGCCCCACCTCACAATTCGTGTGTGATGAGGCAATACCTGAATAATGTGTTTCCCAGAAGATTAATTGGAAGGCGTGGTTTTGAATGGCCCCCGAGATCATCCGACATGAATCCTTTAGACTATTTTCTGTGATTTTACACAAAACATTGTTTATAGAATTAAGCCTGCCAATATTCAGAAATTAAAAGATTAACAGATAAAAAATATTCAATATTTTTTAAGGATTTCTAGAAACACAGAATATATAGGGTGATCAATTTGAAATAACAAAGTTAATTATTTTTTCGGAAAATGGAAAGATCTAACAACAATGTATCTAACAATAATACCGGATGTATCACTAAAAAAATATAAAACTTGTACAAGCCATTTCCGAAATAATTGAGGCGTTCCATACGTAAAATTCATTCTGTATATAGAGCCCTCATGCTACATTTTTCGAACAGTCAATTTATAATTTACCTATCTGTAAATATGCAGTCATGGTTACTTCCTTGTGAACCCAATTAAAATTGTTCCAACTGACGGCCTTATGTCTTCTGTAGTCCAATCCAAACTTAAAGCGTCACACGTTTATGAATATTTGAGAAATAAGTTTGCAGTAATGGATTCATGACATCGTGCATTATCTATGTGATTATCAAATCAAAAAGAACGTTTTAGAGAGATTCAGGTAAAATTTTTAGATTGTTATAATATTGATAATAAACACTTTTATGGATTTGGGAATTAATAATATTCTTAAAAATAGGCATGGTTTATGTTGTTGAAATACATTTAACCATGTAAAAACAGTAAGAAAATTTCAGAAAAATTTTTGAGAAAATATGAATTTAGCAGAGTATTTGCATTTTTAGAAAAATATGTATTTTTTCACTACAATCTATTTATAAAACATGTAAATTTTCACAGGATTTTGATTTACTGATATCATTTAAACATATTTTCTGAAGAATCTCTCTAGCTATATTTAAACTCAGACTTGTCTTCGAACCGTGTATTTTATGGTTGTCCTTCTTCAACGTGGCTTTCTTCTTTTCTCTCGATTCTCTCAGTCTAATTTGTTTTAGGATACCGACAAGAAGCTCATCAACGTTGTGCTGAATTCCACTGGATGTCTCTATGAATTTGCAGTCTCTTGCCACTGCCAGCGATTTTCCTTCTGTAAATGAAAACGAATTTCTTTTACGACTATTCAAAGGATATATTCAAAATGAAAACGTTTTAATCAGGCAATTTCTAATTAAAAATCTAAAGAGACCTGAAGTAGGCTTCATAACATTTATAATTAAAACTTGAAGGTCTGTAGAAGTTAATTTGAAATAAATAAAACGTAGAACGTGCAGGCAAATGAAAAGTGAAAAACAAGGAAAACAAGAACAAAAATATTAATTGAATAACTATTATGATCATTTTTGTAATGTTCCACACGTACAAATTACGAATAATAAGGGTGGCAAAAGTTTGTTCCTGGTTTATGTTCAAGTGTCATAATCAAAACTACCAAAAATTGATTATGGTGTGTATTAATATAGTAGCTGCACAATTTGCTGAAAGAATGTGGTGATTAACTCACAACATAAGATGGTTACTTCGACCTACATTGAGGAGATATAGAGAACAATTACCATGAATATGCTTAACTCAAAGTGTTTCATGAACTCATTTTTTCTTATAATGTTACTGAAAAAGTACACAAATCAAATTAATAACCATAGGATAGACGTGGCACAAATAAGAAGAAGAAATAAAACATATTAAATATGATACAAATCTTGGGTTACTAGTTTCAAATTGTAATGTTTAAAAGATGAATATCCAATTATTTGTACCTTTTTTGGCAAGTTGCAATGCTTTTTTTAAATATATTTATGTAAATCCACATTTTCATTTATAAATGCGATCAGAACAAAACGTCAATTGCAGCTAACATAAGGGTATGGGGACAGTATATCAAGTAAAAAAGGCTTTGACTGAAAATTGTTTTCTAATTTGGAAATTATCAAAGTTATTGATTATAAACATGTTAGAAGATTAGTTCCAAGTATGGAAAATCTAGAAGATAACGAACGACTTAAAATAATTGCCAAGTTTTATGAACAAAGTCAAGCTCTGAAGAAATTGTTTATGACAAACAATTTAATTCTCAGTCTCAGTGTCAACGAGTTTTCGTCCACTAAACGTTTGGAATTCATATATTACATTCAACGGGAGTAAAACGGAGAATAAATAAGATTTATTATTATTAGAAAAGCGAGAAACTGAATTCATAAGTGTATTCCTAAAGATATCAAAAGTTCAATTCGAAAATGTTTGGTTGGAAATGTATTGTGGGAGCTTTTGCAAAGTGGAACGTTTCGTTTATTGAAAAGTCTAGCATAAAGGAAAATACTATCCTTATAAAGTTGAGTTCATGAGTTATGAAGATGATCCTGATAGAAGGTAAGAATTTATGATGGACAGAATGAACGCAGATTTGCAGTTGCAGTTCAACTGTAGATATTGGAGCAGAGAAAATCTTCACTAGATGTGTGAGGCTCACATTCATTATCCTAAAATAGTGAACGTTGGCCCTTATTTTTTTAAGGGCACAGTCAATGATGAGGTTTATCTAGATGTTAATCATCCAAATGAGATAGATCGTTCTATTTACTACCAACAAGACAGAGCGCCACCGCATTTTGCGCGTAAAGTTAAAAATTATTTAAGCGAGGTTTTCTCGATTACTTCGTATGGGGTTATTCAAAATCCAAAGTATATTTCAATAGACCAGACAATTTTGCTGATTTAAAGGCTAGGATAACGGAAGAAATTAACAAAATAACCCCCGAGATCATAAAAAATGTTGTACGTGAATTCCAAAATCGCCTCGCTTATTGTCAAGAAGTGAATGGTGGTCAGATCGAACATTTAATTCAATAGTAGACTACTAGAGTACATTGAAAACTACATTTTAAATATTATGTAGCCTTATTCATTCTACGTAAACTTTCGTGATAGAAACATTATCAAAATTTTACATTTTAATAATTAATTTTCTCAGTTATGATTTGAAACTTTATATTACTGACCATAGAACTAAAATCCCTTTACAAGAAGGTGCCACACGACCCCTTTTCTCATTTGAAAGATGGTGCCTATAATTCAGAGGGGGTGCTGGAGACAGATAATCTTTTCATTATGTAAATTGTCAATTTAAGAATGAAAATCGACTTGGTTTAGGATTTTTTTCAATTAAATTTATTCCTTACATATGGATCGGATTGTATAATTGTTATTTTATGAATGTTTTAACCATCTCAATAAAACGGCCGATTAAAATGGTTCTATTCAGATGAATAAGAGCTGTTCAAATAATGCATAAACGTATTCCTAACTACTTTGAGTACTAAAAATTGTTTTGCACACTGTAATTTTTCATACAAGTACATTATACCAAAGGTAATTTATCATCTCCATAACAAATTTCTGTTATTTAGAAGCTTTTCTCAAAAATCATCTCTCGTACTCATATGTTGTGTTACTTTGCAGGAAAGGGCAGTGTTTGGCTTACTAGAACTAGTCTGAAAACCACGAGGAATAATCTATCAAAGGTACATAGACTGACCTGCTTTTGTGCAGCTGGGGCCATCAAATTTTGCCTAACAGCTGCACTAGAAGTGAGTCTAAGTCTTCCACCTCTCCACATAGTACTGGAAAGCGTGGTAGAGAAAATCCGTTCCTAAATAATGATCAACCCTGGGACATGTCTCAGAACGTTGTATCAAAAATGTTAGAGAAAAACTTCACCTCAATAATAAACTGTAAAAGCAAATGGAGTCAAAACGCCATACCAAAAATGAACAAAAATACCATACGGATGGACAGCATATGGAACTGAAATAGGAGTGTATGGGCCCCGAACCAAACCAAAAAGGTGGTAAATAGGAGCAAAACCAATGGGCGCTAAGACGGTCAACGACTATTCTGGGAAACTATAACCAGAGTAGATCTGCTGAATGTATCAATCTAAGAAAGAACAATCTACGAAGACTAATAGGAATTCTTTCGGGGCACTGTCGCCTTAACACATGAAGACACTAGACGTACTTACCAGATAATGCGGCGTGCAGATTTTGTTGCACAGAGGACGAAAACTATGTCCATATTCTCTCGAAGTGTGAAACACTAAGGAACTCCAGAGCACTATACTGGGAGGCGCGTGAAACATAATACGAAGATCTTTGGCAATTGAATCCATCCCACATTACAGACTTTTTTAAAGGAGTAGGATTGATGGATCAGCTGTAAACACTGTAGTATCGCCGCAAGAAAGGGGGACACAATAGATCCTTTGAGTTGCAGTTTATACAATACCCCAAATCGATACATACATAAAAACCTTTAGTCAATCGTCAATTTCAAGTTTCTTTGGGGTAATTTTAATTCAATTTTATGGCGTGTTATTAAATTGATGAGGTATCTTAGTAGAAATGATATATTTTCCAACTAAGTAATAAAAAACAAGAAATCAAATCATATTACCATTTTTATGTATACTAACCGTTTGGAGAAATTACTCTAGCACGTGCTAAATCCGCCTTATTTCCTACTACAATAACGCTTTTTTCTTGGGTATAACCTTCTCGCCATAGGTAGTTCAATGTTTCTTCAGCATGTTGAAAACTAGATCTGGATACCACTGAATATATCATGACACACGCGTGAGGTTCGTAAGTACTCAAAGAATTTTCCACCTAAAAAAATAAAAAAAGGCCGTGAAAAATAATTCACTACCTCAGAAAATTCTCAAAAAGGTTGAGAAAATTTTTGAATCAAAGTTGTATCCTTAAATTTTAATTTTGGAGTTCATCTTGGAGCTATAAATTATTTATGATGATTACCATTAGTTAAATACATTATTCCAATAGTTATTTGTATGCCAAGGACTGAAAGTGTTACTTTGTTGGAAGAGTGTAAAAGTTGCGAGACGAGCGGAGCGAGGCGAGCAGCAGACGAGTCCAACAAAGTAGTATTTCAGTAAGTCGAGGCGTGCACAACATTTTTTAGACGACGCGCATAAGATCCAAAACTTTTTAATGACACTGAGAAGAGAAAATAAATAATAGAGAATTATAAACATTTTATTTATTGAACAATATAATGTACTTAATAATATTTGCAATGTCAATATTAATTTATTAATTATTTGCAGAAAGTAATGTTGATTGTACCTCCAGGACAATATTTATTGGATTGGATGCAGATGGAATATGTATATCTCTGCTAGATGTTGATGGAATCTCTGTAGATTTGTTTGTGATTTCGATGCAATTTGTAGATCGTGGTGAAACTGTAAACATTAAAGTGGCTAGAGTTACATTTAAGGAAGTTAAAGTTGTCTACTCCAGAGCGTCCGGAAATTGTTTTGCAGTACTGTCACTTTCACTACATGGAACACTCAAAATGCAACTTTCGATATGTAAATGAATACAGAACGAACAACTTTCAGATGGCGTCGTCTAAAAAGGTAATTTATCTTCTCCTAGTTATGTCCATAACAATGTTCTGTTATTTAGAAGCTATATTTTTGAGAAAGCATCACTAGTACTCATATTTTGAGTTACTTTTGGGGAAAGTAGAAACAAAGCATGAATAAGAAGTAAAAATATGGTTTCATCACCCGAAGATTTGTTCACTCATATAGTTTTTTGTAGAAAGTCACTATGAAGGTAAGGCAAAAAAGTCTACCGCCACTAAGCTTAGATAGGTCCTTAGAGCCTGTTGAAGCTCTTCGTTGGTAGCTAAGCGCTTCCATTTCTTTAAGAAGTAGGTAAGACTGTATAACTTTCAACTTTTGAAGAATGTTTTTGTGACATTGATACTATGCGGCTGTGAGAAAGACATAAGATTCATTAGATAATATAAAATAACTGTTAACTTAATAATAATTATAATACAATATCAATATCTTACTCCATAAATATTAAATTATGCCAGTCTATAGTAGATTGTAGAGCTTCACCACAAAATAATGTCAATCAAGCAGAAATGCCTTTATCAATAACTTAAAAAATGGATTTTAATTCTGAAGGTGGTTGATTGAATAATGTTTTGGCATTGAAGATGATGGAATTTTTCACCAGATCAGAGGTAGATAATGTTGAGTAAATATCCAAATTTATTCTTCTAGTAGGGTAACTATGTAACTCAGTTGAGTTGTGAAAGTGTTGGTGAACCAAACACACGGATTCTAAAATGAAAAGATCATGGAGAGTTAAAATTGTGTATGTTTTAAAATAGAATTCGCAATGCGTTCTACTACTCAAACCATAGTAACGAATAGCTCTTTTTGCTGAAATGACTAGATGAATATTTACTAGAAACTTTCGAATGGCACAGTCATTGGTAAAGTCAATGTTAAAATCACCGCATAAAACTCTTCTGCTCTCAATAAGCAGAGCGTCGAGTAAATTTAGAAGGTTCTCTAAAAAAGAATGGATATTTGATTGAGGAGGTCTATAAGTACAAATTATAAATAAATCGATAGTTTTGCTGTAAATAAAAAAAAGTCGTAATTCAATGCAGCCGTGGTTTGTTATAGAGCAGAATTCGATGGCGATTTCTGAGATAAACGTAGACTTGCTTCGTTGCTGATGTTTCCTGTCCCATAAAATTAGTCCTTAGAAACCCTTTGATCAAAATAAGTAAGACATTTTCTGCTATGCTGGGAAAGTGTGCGTGTATCAATAATTTATTCTCTGGATTGTCCTACAAGAGCTAAGTATTATCATGAGTTACAATAATCTTCAAGAAACTGTTATCCTTATTATTATACCGTTTGGGACAAGTTAGGTGAAACGCCATTCGCTTCATTATGTGGCTTATTCTTGAACTGATCGTAATTCTTCGAGCTCCCGGCCAACAAAACTTGTGTCTTTGTCGTGATTTTCACTAATACAGCGATTATACGCTTCGTACTTCTCTTGCTATAAATGTCAGTTTGTTAGATATTAAAGTAAAAACATTATTGTTAAGTAGAGAAATTACGAGTATGGTGTTTGGAAAGTTGGTAATTAGTCTTTCGTTTTTGTACTTTTGACAGTTAACCAATAAGTGTTTCACCGCTAGATTCTCGTTAGAAGTATCACATATTGGTGAGTTTTCTCGGTTAAATAGATATTAGTTGGGTGCTACACTTGAACGATCGATTTTCATTTGGTGTTTGGGAAAAAGTTTTTGAATGTTTTGTATTGAGCTCATGGAGTCTGTAATTATGGCTATTTTATTGTATTGATTTCTTCTAGTGATGATTAGGGCCTGAGTTGGTTGATATGGCATAGAGATCTCCAGTGTGAACGTAATTATTTGAAGATAGTTTAAATGTGCGAACTTCGTTCTCTAGTCCAACTACAGCTCCTAGACCATTAGAGTTATTAGAGAACGTTCTGTTTCTTCTTGTTTAAAGAAGTTCATGTTGACGATGATGGTGGGAATAGGGATTGTCCAAAGAGAGGATATATTTATGTTAATTGGAAAGAAAACTACTAATTCGAGTGCTAGTATGTTTGTATATTGGCGAATTATTTCACAGAAAGGAATAATTATTTGTTTTGAAATAGGTGTTCAAGGCGGTCTGTGTTAATTGTTGATTAACAGGGTTATTTTTATTTGACAGGACTGATGTTGCATAGTTCATACTTAGTTGTATTCTTCGGAGTCGGATGGGTGATACTCCGATGAGACAGTAAAGGCTTTCAATCGGTTTTGTTCGAAATACACCAGTAGCGATTCTTAGTGCAGTGCAATGTGTCAAGCTGTTTAATATATGTTTTCTCACATGATGCATAGATCATGGAGCCGTAGTCGATTCTTGATCTAACAAGTGTCTTATATAGATTTATCAGACACAAAGAATCAGTGCCCCATTTATGACTGGAAATTGTTTTTAATAAATTAATACCAGACTTTCTTGAGGTGATTAATATGTTGTTTCCATGAAAACATTATTGTTTAACGGATTTTTCAATTTTAATTTATCAACATAATATCACAAAATATTTTTGATAAATAACACTTATTTGCGGTTTTCGCCTAATTTCTCGCCAATTGCTACAATGAAGGTCAAGTATGTATATTTTAGAAGGTACGAGTAGTTAAATGAACTTGAAATGAGGTTCCATTCAATCCCTTTTTAATTTAAGATTGTCTGCTCCTCTAGAATGTTGATGTAATTTAATTCAGACCAAATCTACAAAGTGTTCCGCTTAGATATTTTCTATAAAGGCCGAAATGAAATAGAATCAAATGAAATTCAATCTTACAATTATCCCTCCCGCTTGATTAGTAGGTAAAATACGCTATGTCTCTATACAACATCTGAAGCTATACAATCAAACGCTCAGTTTCAGAAATAGTATTCGTTTCTCAAGGGATGACTTTCAATAAAAAACTGTCGTGGAAAAAAAACATATGGACGTTTTAAAGAAAGTATACCAAGCAGGGATATGAATGATATGAATCTTTAGTAAGAACTAATTTGACTATGGGGTCATAGTTCAATGTTCCATGAATTTTTTGAGTTCAAGGTACAGCTAGGAAACGGTAAATTTTTGAAGGCACACCAAAAACAAAAACACAATTTTAAGTAATATTAATCAACAGTCATTCATTAATCATAGAAACAATATTTATTATTAATCAACAAATGTAATGCTTAAATTGTTTTTAATATGGAGTCGAAAATCCTAATTCACATAAATAGGTTGTGGCAAAAGTATTGCAATATTATGCTCAGAAAATGTTCTATATCTGTTTCTGAAAACTTTGATTTTAATGTGCTATCCTTTTTCATTTTCATCAGTTCTTCCTGCACATTAACTGGTAAGTGTCCAAAAACAATTTTCTCTGCAAGAAGTTTCAAGTATTTGACAATCAAAACCTGACATTTGGGAACATTTTATTATTACCACTGGTAGCGAGACTGATCCATAGTTACAATTTAGTGCGAAAGCTTTCAATTGTATACAATGATGTTAAAAGATTGGAATTTCTGCCTTACATATTTTCAATCAATTCATCTAAATGAGCAAATATATCAGCCAGATTTGCAGGTTTTGCAAGCCATTTTTCTTTTTTAAACAGATATGTATAATCTGAACCCTGGGACTGGGAAAACGCCTCAGTCTCATTTTTAATTCGTGAAAGTACTTTCCCGTGAGAAAGCCATATATTTCTGTGTGAAACAAGAGTGACTGATGATCTGCCCCTATTTCTTAACATACTCTATATTAAAAAGACGATGTAATTGACTTGATGTAATTTACGATTTCGATAATTTCTTGGAGAACGCACAACATTTCTTCTGGCAGAGACTACGTCATAAGAGCTTCCCTGTGGAAAAACCAATGCTGTTTTCCAATATTAGGATTTTTATTCAGCAATCTTAGTTATGGAGCCTTTAAACTTTCCCATCATAGCTGTTGCCCCGTCTGAACAAACACAGTTAATACAGTTACCCCACTCCAAATTATGTTCATTGAAAAATATTCGTCCGTTACTTCAGATATTTCTTCACCAGTTGTATGGTTAGGCAGTGGAAAATAAAAAAGGCCTCTTCCAATTCCCCTCCATCAATATATCTACCGTTTGAGATGACTAATCAACTTGTAGCGCAAAAACTCCACTTACTCTCAATTTTTCAATCAACGTCGATTTAATATCGTTAGATATGTCATTAATATGTCGTTAATTCCACTAGATTCTGCCGATGCAGGTATTTTTTCAATTTCTATAGCAGCTTCTTGGCAAATCATTATCTTGACAATTTCTTTGCAGACAGGTGAAACTGAAGGTCCTTCAAACGTTGAAAATACGTTTTTTTTTGGGCTACTAATGGTTGTATAGTGGTTAAATGTCGTATTAGTTTACCGAGCACCATGGAATTATTACCCAAAGTTTCTCCGCACACAAGACATTTAGGGGTAGTTCAAGATTCGTCTCCGCAATATGTAAAACCGTAACTTATGTAGCTTTCGTGATATTTTAGATGAACAATTTTTGGTTACTTTTTCGTTGACGCTTTTCCTTCTTCACTTTCACTTAAAAACTTAAACTACGTTTAATAAATTCATCCATTTATTTTACGCTTACTATAATAAGCATAATAATAAGCAACGAAACAAAAACGTGCGGTGACTTTAAATAGCACACACGTACTACGGGTAGTGGGGGCGGAAGGACTCTGCCATCCGTGCTAAACGAAACCACGGAATAAGATGAATGAAACAAAAACCTCTCCCTCGTGCACTCACATGAATAGAATAATATAATAATAAGTAATGGTGAGAAAAATACTTATGTACCTACACATAAAAATACTAAGTATTTTTCATAACCTCACTTATTAACACCTCACCAATTAACATCAAACATCACTTTCAAAAACATTGGAAATCATTCAAAACACAGCACTACGAATAGCTATAGACGTATTTTGTACAACCCCAGTTAAAAGTTTACAATGCTTAACAAGTTTACCACCTCTAAGCTTACATCACATATGCTTTCAAAATCGCTAGTAATAAAGAGCAACTCCAATCGGTTTATTTTGAAAATATCCCGGACGGAGCGCATCACCAACATGGAAGTTATGCAGTGACTAGGGAAAGAAAAGGAACTGGAGTATTTTAGCCAAATACTAAGACATGATAAATACCGTCTCTTGCAGTTGATTGTCCAAAGCAAAGCGGATAGTGAGAGGGGATCAGGAAGAAGACGGCAATGATTTGGTGTGTCATCTGTTGATCTGTTTAGAAACACAGAAAACAAGAATAGTCCTGTTAATAGCCAACGTTCGCAACGGATAAGGCGATAAAAGAAGAAATACATATTATCAACTAATATTTAACAATTACAGTTCTATTGGTGAAAAAATAAAAAACTAAAAAACCTCGAACCTAATAATATTTTTAAGCTTTGCAAATAACTTACCGACATCTCAGAAGAAGGATGGTCGATGAATATCATTTCGGATTCTTCTCCATCTAGTAATACCGATACGGTCCGTTCTCCAAATTCATCATCTAAAACAATTTTACTTGATAATGGAAAGAAAGATCAATAATTTAAATATATACACAATGGATTCATTGATAGTAAGTTCTAATGAATCAATCTAAGTTGGAGTTACTGCTAAATGCTGCAACGTGTCAGGTTACAGATGCAAGTGTTTACAATGAATCAAACCCAGTTACACTAAGATAGCTAGCGGCGTGGTATT
This sequence comes from Diorhabda elongata, assembly GCA_026230145.1. Lineage (NCBI taxonomy): Eukaryota > Metazoa > Arthropoda > Insecta > Coleoptera > Chrysomelidae > Diorhabda > Diorhabda elongata. The sequence goes on along the minus strand of CM047933.1, from coordinate 23,110,188 downwards.
AAGGTTGAAAAAACAGGCACGGATATGGCTGTTCTCAACTATACGGCGGCTAGCCACGCGGGCTGTTGCTGCTCCTCTCTATGGAACTATACTGCTTAGCATTTGATTATGAAGAAACCTGTTACATTATGGTGACTGGTTACGCGACTAGTCATACAATTCGTATCCCGGTGCACCTGGAAAGCACATGCTTTACCAATACATTAGTGCTACTCATCATAGTGCCAAGTTTTGCTTTTCAGTGGCAGTGGTTTATTTTTACCTCTAGAATCACTAGTATAAAGTTAATAGAAAGGATATGGAAATGCCCGAAGATAATGTCAAAATAGTGAATAAAGTCTACACTCAAGATTTCATTTATGCAGCGGAAAATAATCTTGATCTTTGGGACTGCACCAAAGAAGAGAATTCTGATGAAACAGAAAATAGTCGTGTAGGGATCATCGACAACTTCCGAAAAAGCGGAAATTTGCAGAAATATTTTTGTTTGTTATTCGATGGAATCTTCATAACCAGCAAACTGAACACGTGAAATCTGCCGTATTAAGCTAGGTGATCGGTGACGTAGCCAGCAATCGTCGCCGGCAACGTGGCTATTGTTTTGGCTTGACAGCGTAGTGTAACAGGGCTCTAAGCTTGACTAATATTATATTGGTATTGAATAGTTTCAAAATATTCCTCACCTTACTTTGAAGTACATGATTGAAATTTTCTTTGCGTAAAATAATGTTTTCCACCATTTCTTGGCCATAGAAAAATCAAAGACTTTACTTTAAAACATTTAAATCAAATAATAGGGAACTGAGGTGTCGAATTGAAGAGACCAGTAGAGGCGGCAAAATAAGCAGTGGTGGATTTACAGATTGGCCGGCTGTAGGCTTATCATTTTTTGCCTACTGATCTCTGAAGTTCGATACCTTGGTTTACAATGAAAATTTCAATCATTTCAAAATCTGTTTTAGACCTCTTGCTAAATCGAATATGAGTCTATCTATGACAACGAGAAAACTGTTAATCCTGAAGTAATCAACAGCATCCATTCCAATATCTTCATAATGTGTTTCATCATATCTACTTTTTTGTTGTCTTCTTTCATTTCCTTACAAAATTCTTCCTACTAATTCTCTTGTTCAGCTATGAAAAACTTAGTAAGTGTTTAATGAAGATAAGCAAGATATCATCAAAGCTCGTCTTCTAGTGTAAATAATTTTAATATTGTTGATCAAAATAAAAAATAGCTAAATAAAATTTGTCGCCCATTGAAATCTGCTGCTCTAGGGAGTAGCCTACTCAGCCTACTGGTAAATCCTCCACTGAAAATATGAATAGTTTACAGGTCGTGAACCTGTAAATCCATCACTGCACTGAAACCGCACCCTTATTATGACGTTGAAAAATTTTCTGTAATAACTTCAGAAATCGTGATCAGTGCATCTTATTCCATTAATTAAGCATTAATTTTGCCCCATTATTAAGTAAAATCAGCTACTTCGAGGGAAACGATGCTCATAAATCTATATTGCTTGGTATATTTGATTTATATGATTTACCTAAGCTTGCATCGTATGTATTCATATACTCAGACGTCATGAATTGCGATACAAGTGCAGTTTTCCCAACACCAGCATCACCTAACATAACTACTCTGTATTTTGGAACTTCGACTTCTTCGGGTGATCCCAGCGGTGTGGAATCAACCGTATGATAACCTGAACCGCAGCAGGATCCTTCAAACGGCGATCTTTCTCCAGAAACGTTACTGGCTCTGAAACAATGAAGAGAGAAATTGATTAGTTGCAGAAAGCTGATTCACTAATGCTATAACTAGAGTTGTACATTTCAATTGGTGGCGCTAAATAAGTTTAGAAATAGGAATCTCTTAAATCAAAATAAGTCTTGTTACTACAACCAGGTATTTTAAGTTACCTACTCCTTGCCGGACCAAGACCTCACTAAATCCAGTTATGTAGTTGTTCAAAGCATATTGTAAATGACCTGATTACATGTTTTTGTGTGGTTTCAAAGTTGTGAGTTGTGAAAACAGTGACTACTACTGGGGCATCAAGACGAAACTATACTGCTACCACTGTCTACCAACAGAAAAGAACAGGAAGTAGAGGTTTTTAGGATTACGTTTCTATGCATTCGTAAAGGTGTTGTTCATATTGCTATGACCAAAACGATAGGAGAAAACACAACCGACATCGAAAAAAGAGGTCGACATATAAAAAAGCAAAAACACACGAAATCGTTACCAGTGTGGGTAATCACATTGAAAGCTGTCCAGTGATGGAGTTACATTATAGTCGATTTGGCACAAAACGTGAATATCTTGACCTTTCACTTAACAATAATCTAATGTACGAAATGTACAAATAGTTACGAGGAGATGTAATTTGAAGAATACAATCTTGGTTTCCACCGACCTAAAGAGGATCATGGCCTTATTTGTATGAATTACGAAACTTCAGGCGCTAAAGCTGAAAGATTTGAGGAAACTTACAAATTACATCTTTTGGCAAAGGATGAAACTAGGCGAGAGAAAAAAAATGATAGGGTACGGGTACAACGAAATCGCATGTATAAGTTGCAATTTTGATTTGCAGCAAGTTTTATTGGCACCAACAGATTCAAGAAATAATGCCCTCTTTTACGAGCAATGATTCAAGTCATTTAACTTTACAATATACTCGTACAATGTTACTTCACAACAAGGAGATTGTTTTATTTGGACTGAGACAAATAGAAAAAAGAGCAGTTGTGAAATAGCAAAATGTTTGTACAATTATTTTCAATCACTTTCTCCAGAAATTAGTATCATATTCAAGTACCATAGATTTAAAGTACTTGGTTGTTAGTCATAGCGAAATGAAATGTGACTATGCATTCCACTATAACTACTTCTAAAATATGTCTATTTGCAGACATTAGTTTCTTTTGGAGTTAGCCTGATCTCACAGCACTTCATAGGACTATATTATCTAGTGTCCTTAAATCTTGGTGCGATTCTAATCAGTTTATTATGCCCTTATCTTTGAAGCCGTTTGTATAATTCATAAACAGGCTTTTCCAATTTCAGAAAAAACGTTCCACTTAGGAACGCGGAGCACGACCTTCACCTACCTACTTCATGTTCAGAATTAGTTGAATGCTCAATATTTTACAATGCAACAAAATGCACAATCACTTGTCAATTGAAATCCAATTGATATTATCTTTCTACGCACTCCGCAATAATTTGAGAGCATATTATAAAAATTATAAAAAAGTATTTCGCTTAAGCAACTACTAAAATTTGAAATATACAAAATTCTGGATTTAAAAACTCAAAAACTTATGAAAATTGGTTATATCTCATATAAAATCAAATCTTCTTCATGTGGCTTAGATATTTACTATATAAGTATTAACAACTTATACAAATCCTATCCTAATTTAGTGTCTGCTTCCAACTTTTCTTCCAACAATCGTCATTCGTATCTAAAACTTTATTTCTCTAAAAATTTTGTTGCGGAGCCCAACATTTGTCTTTTATCTTTCCAAAATAAACATGATAAGTTGTTTTGCGAAGTTGAGATACGTCTTACTTAGTTTTTTTGACTTCGTATCGAAATAATCCAGCTACTTTTACAAACTTATCGTATCAAGCTAATAGTTCCGGTATTATTTTTGATAAGTTCTTCAAGATAAATTGATATTCCACACCATAAAGGACAGCAAATTCATGTCACTGAACTGACAAATATTGAAATCACTGAGATACACTTAATTGTGAATGAATTTAGAGCTCACGAATACATTCTAATGAAGTATTGCTCGTTTATTTTCTTATTTATGTAAATATCATAATTAGGAAAAAACTTGTACTGTTACATTTTCAATGAAATTTTTTAAGCAATCACTTATTCGAGAAATTAGGAGATTTAACGCTGGAGCTCCTCCACGATTTGATAGAAAGTATAGTGACCATTTTCTAACCCATGGATTGGTAGAGGTGCAGAAGCTCCGAATCATTAGCCTCTTCGGTCATGCGATTTTAATCACTTGGGTTACACCGTTTGGTCGTATCAAAAAGAAGAAGTTTGTGCTACAGAGGTAAATTCACCTCAAGAATTAAAAGACAGAAATAACAGAACGACCTCATAGCTGACTCCCAGCCGCTTAGAATATTCATGGATTCCTTAGAAAAAATTATAGTCTTAAGTATTTATGGAAACGGAGGACATTTTGAACACCTACTCGAATTGAATTCTATTTTATATTATCAGCCTTTATTTAAACTTTCATCTTGTGTTTTTTGTCTAATTAATACATTTATCATTATTTCATACCATATTCAGTTATTACTTCATAATTTTCACAACAAAATACTCCGAAAACCAACATAGTATCGAGTTTTATCATTTGGTGTAAAATTAAATTATTGGTACTTGGTACGAACCGTGTAACTAGCGCCTACTATCAGAGTCAGACACAAAAAAAAATTCATTAAATGTTTCAACTTCCACAATCGTAAAAAATGTGTATCATTTTTTTTCTTCAACGCCCTTTATCTTGAATACGTATAGCGTTAGGAAAATTTTTCACTGAGCAAATTCCAAATATTCTTCAGTTTTATATCTATCGTAGAGACGGAATTACCTTTTTTTGAAACACTCTGTATAAATAAGGGCTGAGTACGACGAATTTCAGGATCTGTACAAATTCTGGTTATTTGGCGGGTACTATATGAAATTGTAGATACCTACCATTATCAAATTTCGATTTCTCGCTATTAACAAGATAATTAAAAGTAGCCAAGTCAAGTAAAATGATGGATTAAATCACTGAATTTATTTAATACACTCCAGTAAATGTTCTTTATCAACAAGATTATATATATATACCCTTCGGCACACTGCGCGTTATAAAGAAACTTTGCTACAAGTTATTAATATCAGGAAAATTACATTAAAATCATATTAAGTCAATCCACCAACATTTCACTATTTCAGAAACATCATTAATTTGACATTACCCTTTGAAACTTTTCGTCCTTTGCCATGTAAAGGGGGGTATTAAAAATAGCGAACCATTCTAACAATATTCCTAAGAAATTTTTTTGTAAGATTACTATGAAATGTTCAACAATCTCATGGCATTCAGACATTCTCACACAAAGAATAGTTTATTGTTTCTTTTTATACTTAAACGGTTCAGATTTGCCATATAGGGTGAGTTATAAGAGACTTTATATACTTCAACCGTATGTAGAGTGTCAACTCCTATTCTCTACAAATATACAGGGTGATTTATGATATTGACTATAAATTTTAAAATGCTACAGTGTTTACGCAACTCATTCGACTGGTATCAGCTAATCTTAGAAATTCCAGGACCAGGTTTGGTACAATTCTATCAAATAATTGTCGATTATGAAAATTCTCTGTGTAAACTAGTTGCTCCAATCGTCCTCAAGCACGGTAATCAACGGGACTGAAATCTGCGGATGTTGAAATGGGCCATGGAATAGGTCCTGCACGTCCTACCTCCTGTTGCCATAAACTTCATTCAGATGTTGTCTCACATCTGACATCTTATTTTTTTCGGATAAAAACGCTCGCATTGGCAAGCAAATTCGGCGAAATATTTGCTAGGAAGTACTACAAATTGGTCGTTTATGACACAATCTATAATTTAACCCAAAACTCGAATTTTCTTCTACCCACACATGTGAATTACGGAAATTACTTATCTCGTTTCTTGTAAATTGGGCTTCATATGTAAATATCATCCTGCAGAGAACTGATCGATGTTGTTGATTTACAGTCATCATACTCGTACACGAAATTTGACTTTTCATTCATTTTCATTCATTATTTATCGAAATTCAAAATTGAAAAATAATTGATTCTGCTCTTAGAGATATTACAAAGTGACAGTAAACATGCAGGTGAATTTATACATACATATTAATTATATTGGGAGTATTCATAGAATTCAATTCAATCATATTCAAGTTCATAGAATTTGTTTGAATTAATACTTCATTATTCGATACGGCATTATGGTAGTTCTACTTTTGATCAAATTTGATCGTTCTCACTAAAAATTAGATAAAAGTGCGTTTTCTTTTGTTATTTATGCAGTTTGAAAATGACTTATTGCATTTAACAAAATAATATTGAGCGTGTGATATTTAATACAAATCCCTAAATTGATTTTTCTAAAGCTGGTCCTGGAATTTTTAAATTAAGCTAATACCAGTCGAATGTTCAATGATAAAGTACTCCATAATGAAAAAAATTCAAAAATTAAATGCTGTATGAACTTTATAACTAATTAAAATTTATGGTTAATTTCACAATTCATTAATAAAGAAGATGAGTTCACACTTTTTAGTAATTTCATGATATCCTCTCTGAGTAAAATTATGTGAAGTTCCTTTTGATTCACTCTGTATATAGCTGTTGAACGGAATCAAAAGGAATTTTTAAATTAAGCTAATACCAGTCGAATGTTCAATGATAGAGTACTCCATAATGAAAAAAATTCAAAAATTAAATGCTGTATGAACTTTATAACTAATTAAAATTTATGGTTAATTTCACAATTCATTAATAAAGAAGATGAGTTCACACTTTTTAGTAATTTCATGATATCCTCTCTGAGTAAAATTATGTGAAGTTCCTTTTGATTCACTCTGTATATTGCTGGTGAACGGAATCAAAAGTTTGAGAATTTGAAAATATATCTCCAAATATTGTTCAAAAAACTACCTTGGTTTGTGATGGCTTTCTATCAAACACATCAACTACTCGTAATCATATGCACTGGAGGTGAACTATTTTACTCAAAATACTCAGTTCATTTTGAAGACTTATCAAGAAAATTTAAACCATCAACATTATCTTCCCAGTGCTGCATGCTGAGGAGTAACATAATTTTATAAACTGTATGGAAAAATATGTTCCCAAACTGCGGAAAAACTTAACTCATGAAGAAATTTAACCATTTTCCATCTCGTGGCAACATGGAAAAAATTTTTTATTTTGCCTTGTCGATGCAACTCTGCCTATGATTGGGTTGGGTGGACTGAGTAGCACAGTGCTTTCATAGCCGCTCCCAATCCCGGATAAAAGAGGAGGGTTCCAAGTGAGGCCAGCGACCTGCTTGGGCAAAAATTAAAGTGCTGCTAGAACCAATGGCATATCCTCGGAGTAGACAGGATCCAATGATAACGACTTAGCGGAAACAAGGACAAAACTCAAACGCAAACCAATATAACATCATTCAATAAAAAGGATCAATAAATTATTCTTGAGATGAAAAGACATAAGTTAGATATGTGTACCCTATCGGTGACCGAAAAGAAGGGCAAAGGAAACAGCAAATGTACATAGCGATATATAGCGACAAGGATAAAAATGAGAGAGCAGCTTCAGGAGTAGGCCTACTAGTCCGGGAGCCAGCTGCATCATATTTTGAATAGTTATTCTGTTCCACTCAATTCTGCTTGACCTGACAGAAATAACCTTAGGAGTGAACGTATTGACGTTTTTGATTTTCCGTCCTCCTCTATAAATTATCGATCACTTTAATTTCAGTTAGATAGTTAATAGTTAATTAAATTTATTTATACAGGTAACTGCTTAGATACATTTCTGATTTTTATAGGGCGCATAAAATTTTTACTTTTTGTCATGTGTGCCAATACTTTGATAATAATTTCTTAGCCTATTGCCAATACTAATGAAAATAATTAAATGATCGCACAGGTAGCGAACCCAAATTTAACACGGAGCAATTAATTATTGCATTCTCGGTTTATAGGTATACTTCTTGCAAATACTGACTGCACTATTCGAAAAAGAGAGGTAAACTTATTGCTTTCGTCGAATCTATATTAGAAAGATGTTGCAAAATACTATTAGGCAAGAAAATTGTTTGGATAGAGCTTCAGACATTTTGCCAAAAGTGGTAACAGAAGAGGTTTCATATCACAGTTCGTGCTACCAACAATTTGCTGCTTTACCTGATAAACATCGACCAAAGCTAGCTGCGTCCTGGGGACAATCAGCATATCAGCTGAAGGAGTTTCCGTCACCCTACATGCAGCTGAAAGTTTTTTTGGTAAGTATACAATATAATATTCCATATTATTCAGTTTGAGCCATCCCGGGATGAGTTGCATTTAGGGAGTTTATACAACCTGGATCAAACGGATCCGGCGCTACCTTGCCATTTAAAGGTACACTCCTTAGATGATTTCTGTCAGGACAAGAAGAATTGTGTGGAACGGAATGACACATTAGAAGTGTTTATGCACCCGATGCGAGCAAACAACAAGCAGATATAGATTTATTCTACTACATATTATGAACAATTTGGATGGTATAGGTAAGGAAGATGAGGTAATAATTCTAGGAGATTTCAATGAGAGAATTGGTCATAAAGTTATAAAGGTATCAAAAATCGATTCAATGAGGAGACAATAAATGAAAGTGGTGATAAAATGGTACAAATGTCCAAACAGAATTAAGAATTAATAACACCTTCTACCCACATAAACCTCAACACACACGACGACACAGGTCAACAATAGACTTCTAACAAATAGAAATATTCATCCGACAACAATAGAGGACGTGAGATCTTTAGATGGAGCGAACCACCCTCTTGTGGTAGCGAAAATAGGAACAGTCATGAGGCCGAGGTGAAGAAATTCTTCAAAATTCTAAGATTGCTTTTAGCCTCAACCTATCGATTAATTGAATTTTCATTGAATACCATAGATTTTATATTCTGACGCCAATCAATCGCTTCTTTTGATTGTAAACATTTATCCTCTTTCAGATATTTTTCATCTTACGTTAGCGTAGTGAGTTTTCAATTGCTCCTTATAAAAATAGCTTCTGTGATTTTGAATAGAAACATTATAATACATCATTATCTGTATTCATCAAAAGATTAGAAAAATACTGGAATTTAGGATACTTTTCAAGTTGAGATATCCACGACGTTTCCATTCTATCGAGATTTGTAGTCATTATTTACCTAGACCCTTGTAAAAGAAATAAGTCGGAAATAAAAGGTCTACTGCTTGACGTCGATGAAAAAAGTTCTTGTCAGGAGAATGGAATGGCGCCACTGGAAAGGTTAATACCCTCGAGCTGGAAACAGGGACGAACTAAACCGGGAAAATTAAGAAGTACACGTAATTTTCCTCATATTAAAGGAATTTTCCTCTTTCAAGTGAAGTCTGACAGATTCAAATTCCCTAATTATTGAGAATATAAATCCAAATGTCGGACAAAACATTAATATTGGTTGATATAAGTTTATTTATTTGTTTTTGTATAATCTTTCGCTCTTGACCTCATATACAGAGTGTTTCTACATTAGACCGACAACGCTCTACCACGGAGAAATCTCAATAAATGATCAATTTTGATATGGGAATACGAACCCCTTACGGGGCCTAGTTGCTGAGATATAGGGTGTTCAAAATCTCAAATCAAAAATTTTCCAAAAATCTAGAACACTATCAATGTTTTATTTAAATATGCTCCTTAATAAAAATATTTTGACATAAACAAACTTTGGAAAAATTTAACCAGTGGATAGTTGTCAGTTTATCCTCCTATTTTTTACGCCACTAAAGCAAATTCTTTTTTAATTTTGTTTTAAATTGCCTGATTAATTTTAGTTACAAAACTTATAATATAATATGGAGCTAAAATGAACGGTGTTGTATGTTGTCGAAATTTGCCTTGAACAAAAGTCTGCAGGTGATTAAATACTATTCAATATTTCTAAATTATAATCTAGTAAGCACGTGTCATATTTTTTATAGTCCGTGACACTTTGTGTATTTGACACGAAGGGCTGATTGCTGCCATTTCCTGGCGAATATGATCATGATCTAAATGTTCCGAAATTAACCCGCATCACATTCATTTTTGGTCGGAAACAGATTGCGTCGTAGTCAAATCATAGGATCCTTTATATCCCGTGGGAAAATGCGAAAATCCATTTCAGTAGGCAAATTGTTGATAACTACTCGATAACTATTATTAAACATCTAGAATCTTTTATAGAACTAAATAAATATCTTGGAAGAATAGATAAAAATTAAAAGTTCTTATAGATATATGTTTCAAACTGAACTGAAACTGTGACATAATCTGGTTCTGGGCTAAGTTCCACAATCAGTTTATGGATGACCTTAGATCATAGTTTACGAAAAGCCTTTATAAAACCGAAAAAATAGCAATAGATGCCCCAGAACAGTTAACTTTGCCACTGTTCAAAGCATTTTAAATTGCTTTATTTTTGCTTTGGTCGGTCAAGGTTCATGACAGGTCGGTCTGGATAATTATCATAACATCTCTTCTTTTGTTCAATTTGAAGATTTGCGAATGTTTCTTTTAAGTCGATTGTTTTAAATTTCTTTACCGAACTCTTTTTATAGAGACAATTTATTTTTGATTGATTACGGCAAACCAGATATTTCCAGAAGTCGAAGGATCTAGATTGTGCCTTTGAATATATAAAGTGGGTATCTAGCAGCTTCCAATCAACAATTTCATGTCATAGTGAATACATCGGGACAATGACGTATGAACTAATCGGTAATTTAAATAAATTAGATGTTAATAGTGTATATAAATATTAGTGAGTAGTGTAAGTGAATAGTGGATTTTGTAAGATGAATGTTTATGTGTATAAATTTAGCAGACCTGTTTTTGTTCTTAAAATATGTTCACATGAATACGAAGAACTTTACAACATAATGTATTAATGGCTACCACCTCATGATAGTTGCAAAATACTATTGGAGGTCAAAGAAACGTTAAAAATAATATTAAGAATCAACTCGTAAATTGACGCATTTTTTAAATTGTTGTATATACTTAATATATTGTAGAAATAAATGTACAAATAAAAATGTTGATTATTTTTCCTTAGAAACAGATCAGCATCGCCCATTATTTTTATCGTAAGTGTGATATGATTCTTTTGTGGCCTTCGTTTACGTTTCAAATCCCACAGGAGCCATGTACGGATGAAATATAGAACCACATGTGGGGCAAAATGCTGTAATAAAATAAGCCAACTTTTATACGACCTTCAACTTCGGAATGTGAAGTTTTTTCACGACTTACATTTTATATTCTTCCACAGTTTATTCCAGATTCTAAATAGTATGTCATATTCATAAAAGTGGAATCGTTCAGTTATCATGAATATTGAGTATTCAGGATGATTCGTTGGAATTAGATTTCAAACTTGATCGAGATGAAATATTCCAAATCCTACTACAGTTTCGTAAAATGAGCAAACTTTACGAAAGAGAAGAGACACGATATGATATGAGACGGCAATTTGGCAAATATTGACAAATCTTGTGAAGATTTTAGAGTTAATAAGAATTTCTTGCTAGCGTATTATTTAGAACAGCATACTCCAAATCGATTTTTGTTAGCTCTTATCGGTTATTTCGAAAAATATATCTAATATTTTGACAAAAAATGTTTTTTTTACTGTTTCGAGTTTTAAAGTATAATCCATGGGGTGATTACTTTTCACTTTCAATTTCGTTTAGTAATTTTACGAAGAAACCAAGTGGACAGGGAATGTGAACGTAATTGTATTGAAAAAAATAATATAGCACGCTTCCTGCAGTTGAAAGAAAGAAAAATGGAATGATAAATCAAGAGTTGCTGCATAAGTTGAGATTATTGTTTTTCAAAATATTCTACACTCTACATTCTACAAGATCAATACAGTTTGGCATGCGTTTGAACTAATTGTCGAAGCATTTTTTCCATCCTGATTGAGGTATCTTAAAAACATATGATTTGGACGCATCATCCTCTTCTGCAGGTGTAAAAAAATGTTCACCTCAACATGTATTTTTGATCTAAGGGAATAAGAAGAAATCATTGGGAGTCAAATAAGGATTGTACGGCGAATAACCTATCAAATTGATGTTTTGACTGTTCAAAAACGTTTTTGTTTGAACGGATGTGTGAGCGCTCGCATTCTCGTGGTGGAGATTTTTTCGAACACGTCTAGAAAACAAATGGTGGTGTACCGTTCATAATTGACCGTTCTACGCTGCTCTAACGGAACGGTGGCAACACGTCCAGTTCTTTCGAAATAACAAGTGACCTTTTCCTTCGAAGTGCAAGTGCATTCAGTCGATTGTTGTCATATGTATAAGTCAATGATTCGTTGCATCTCATGATTCTATAGATTTGTTTTGAAGCAGCGCGAATCAATATTTTCAACATTTCTTTACACCAATTAACACAAGCTTTTTTCGAGCGATTGTCAAATTATACGATATTCAACGCGAACAAATCCTTTCGACAGCCAAATTTTCATGTAATATTGGATGTATACAAATCGAACTAATGCTAAAGTATGCCTCAATATCACAGTATGTCATGTGACGATTTTTCAATATCAGTTTACGCACAGCATCGATGATTTCTGATACAATAGCCGATTTTGAACGACCTACCTTTATCAAATTCATCCTGTAGCGAAGTGCGACTACGATTGAAACCAGCGAAATACGATTGCTCGAGATTGGGCTTTATCACGAAAAATTGAAGCTAGTTGTTTGGCACACTGCTGTTGATTTGATTCACGTCGAAAGTCATAGAAAATCATCGCACGAGAATGTACACAAGTTAATTACATTTTTTGACCAAGATGAATATTTCAAAACGTTCTTAGTACCTTTTATATATCAAATTCAGTCACCCAACAATCTTTATATTTTCCATAAAGATATTGTTGCTCTTGTAAATATGCCCCCAAAATATCTTTAAACCAATCTAATTGAGAACGCAGAATATGTACTGCAGTGGACATTCTACAGCCCATAAGTTTGAAATTATTAATAATACTAGATATGAATATTTAATAGATTTTTTCCAAGGAAGCCATTGCCATAAAGCTAAGTCAAGCTTGTTTTTCGTGGGCATTCAGTAGCTCCAGCAATTCTCTAGCCATTGTTTCCTTTATTGATGTACCGATGAAAATACCAGCTTTAGCTTCAGCCTCTAACTGTTCAAGTAAAATATTCTAGAATACAAAAGTTGATGCAACGGAAGCACCAAAATAAGATTTCCTATCTGAGAATCGATCTGTTTAGGCCATAAGTGCTGCTTGTAGTGAAGAATGTCGGCTCTACTATCCCGTTAAACCTACCATCTTGAAATTCACTATCATTGGCCAGGCATACTCTTCATACTTCAAATTATGGAGTATGAAGAATAATTGTAGGCTTTCTTCGATCACTTACGTTAACATTTAAGTTTTATTGTTTTAGCTAATATTTCTGCTGCAAGTTTAGTAAGCGCTGTTCTGAATTATTAAAAAATGGTTAACATATAGTGACTCTATTTGATTTGGACTGATTCGAAGTTGTGATAGCAGTAGCTGCACTCTCGGGTAATGAAGCAGTTAATAATGGTAAATCTGAGTACTAAATTCCTTCTCAGTACCAGGCTGATGAAAAAATTACATACATATACACAAGATACTAATTACATATTATACTTTTTGCAATTAGTATCCTCAAAGTAAGGATGTACTCTCTCACTTTATAATGTGTTTTTGCAATCACTATATGAGAATGTAAATGCCATATTTCTACTTGACTTTGAATAGAAAGATTCAAATGCTTAATAAGCCTCACAGAATTTTATATTCGACGGAAAAGTGAACAATTCAGCCCTTACTTCAATGAATTCTGCAAATTTATAGTTTTACTCTTTTAGAAGCAGTTTTAGACTTCGCCCAATACCGAGGCTGCCTGCTTCACATCCGAAATCTCCATTGACCCTGTCTTTTACGTGTTAAGCTGCGTACTGATTTGAGTATTCGCGCGTGCACTATCGATGTGTGCGTAAACTTGCTCAAGTGGGTTGTCGCTTTTTTTGGAAATATCTAAGGACTTATGCACTCAGTCTGGAAATATTTGTTTAAGCAAACATTTATGCGCGAGTTAAATTTCAAACGTAAAGATTTACTTTTTTTTAAAACTTTATTTACTCGATGACTACAACAATAGGTGATAGAATGAAGATTAACTGTATCAATGAATTAACAAATATTAAATAAATGGAAAAATGCTGAATATAGTAAGGTGTAACAAAATGATAGTTATTATATTAACAGGATGTCTACATATGTCTGCTGATAACATTAAAAATATTCTCAGGTTTTATGAGAAAACTAGAAATGCTGAATACAATTAAATATAAAAGAAATAGTTAGATATTTGTTAAGAGGATGTTTCTACACATGTTTGCTGATAACGTTAGAAAATTATGTTCAAGTTTCACTACGAGAAAATAAGTTGTATGAACTGCAATGTCATCACTTATATTGAATTATGTAATTGTCTCTATATGACTCGCATAAATGCCAGCATTACAACTTATTGATGAATACAAAAAGCATCCCATATAGTGGGATGCTAAACACCTACAGCATTTCAACAGAAACAAAAAAGTGGATGCTTGTCTACAATTTGGAAAAGGAATCTTTTGAGGGAAAGCAGAAAATAAATAGTCTTCTGGGATCTTCTAGAACAGAAAAGGTAGAAGGAAAATAAAGTGTCGGCATTTGGAAAAAATAAGATATATTTCAGAAATATGTCGGCAGTTTTGATGAGGTGTGGTTCAAAATCAGTTGATGGCATACGTATAAAATACCAAAAATGTGCACTGGCTTCTTGCATTTCTTTGAGATCAGTCAACAGATTAGATCTGTTATATAGTCGGTCTAATTATAAAAATGCGTAATTCCTTATGGGTGAGCTATATAGGAGCAAGTAAATTCATTTCTAAATTTGCAAATTACATTATTAAGAAAATGGGCGTACGAACATTTCTTTGATGCAGTATGTAACCTTATTTGGAGTTAAGAAATGCGAGTGGAGTTAGGACCTTTTTTTTGTTTATATTTATCACTCTGTTTACAACATACTATGTGATAAAATTATCATAAAAGTGAAAAATATTTTTAAAAAAATTTCTTATTCACAAAAAGCATCATTGTTAATCACAATCAATGTCTGTAATAGAAACTAACAAAAAATATTCATCATAACTCTTAGTATTATTGTTTATTAAGGCAAAACCTTCAGTTTTCAACTTATTATTATTAATTATCTTGTAAAATATAAAACAGAGATTTCTTCATAAAGTCTTAGGTACCTAGTAGTTCAAGAATCAATCAACTTTTAAATTGGTCTCAAAGCTGCGTTGAATGTTATGTACATACCATCAGTTCTTATATAATATATAGGATACGATACAATTTTAATGAAATCAACAAAATCTAATGGAAAATGTAAAGGCAGGTTTTAAAAATGAAGTAAATAGTCATGAAACTTGAGATAATCCTTTTCCATCGTATCTTTCTATTCCAGTAAATGCAAGTATTTCTCTCTCTTTATTTCAGTCTTGCTGAATATAATTGAGGAATTTTATGCCAAGGAATAGCATACTCGTATACTTTTTCATCCTGGTTGGGAGCTCTTCCCACTCATTACTTGTTTGTATCGATTTGTAAACAATCTTTCTATTAAATGTATACCCCAGAGATCTCATATTAGCCAGTGTCGGATCACCGGTTATTTTTTCGTGTCTAATAGACACGTAAAAGTCAATGCTATCTCAAAATCTTTAGAATTTTTCTTACAAGTCACTTTAGCCACATATATACATAGTCTGCTGTTACATTAATTTTTTTGTGTCTCGATGCTCTTTTTATAACAGAGTGCATGTTATCGCACTCCATGCAATATGCTAAAATTGAGCAATGCGTTGTACCTACAACACCGCATTCCTGTTTTGGTAAGTATGGTCATCTCTGTACAATATCAGTTCTTGGTCATCACCTATTGGATTCTGATTGATGACGATTATTGTAGAAAATTCGTTACTTATTAGTTTTCCTTCACATTCATTCCAGATGTAACAATACACTTTATTCACACTATTGGAAAGTCTGTGCTGCGAATCAGGGGAACTATCCTTAGGAAACAGAATGAGATATTTGAGCCTTAGGTATGTAGCTGAAGTAAAATCCAATTTTTCTCATCCTACCTTCCAAAACTGCTTCTCCAAGAAATTCCCTAATTTTTTTTTACATAAACTCAGAACTGCCAAACCTTTCTATGCTAGATTTAGATCATATCTAAGCGAATTCAATGTCTTCCTTCCTGAATGCTTTCCTATTGAATTTTCTCAGACTCCACCATGAACCATAAAAAGCATCAAATTCATTACTCGGCTCACCTTATTGGACAAACATCACAGCAACCATATGCTAATCAATATATTATTTAGTAACATCTCGATGAATATAAAAATTTAGTAAATATTTACATCGACGCATCGAAATATCAAGATGGTACGGGTATCGCTATCATTACACCAACCTCCAAATATATGCTAAGAGCTCCTTCAGTTCCATCAACTTTCACTGATGAATTATATATCAAGCTACACACATCGCTGCTTCGTCAGACGACCCTAATCAGCTCATACTCACAGATTCCCTTAGCTCAATCCAAACTACAAATTCCTTGGCAATCAAAATCAAGCAGCAGATGCAATACATAAAGTGCATCTTATTGGATCCCCTCACATAATGAAATAAAAGGAAACGAAGAGGCAGACCCGGTCGCTAAGGAAGCTGTAAATAGTGATAGTGCGGAATTTAACAACACTAACATGTAAAGTGCTCGATGTATGAGAGAACAAATGGTCAACGTTCATATACAAGCGAAGTAAAGTGAAAGACTCCGTGAAACTATGGTCAGTGCTACCAAAAAATCGTAGAGATCAAGTTTTTCTAATGCGTCTTCGTCTAAGCCATACATGACTGACCCATAGCTACTTATTTGATGCTAAACGTGAACCTTAATGTGACAATTGCAAAGCAGCTATAAAACATATTCGAACTTTTTAACGCAGAAACATCATCATCACGAAATTTTAGGACCTAAATACAATATTAATAACCTCAAAAATTACCTCAGACAGATCTCGGTCATAAACTTAATTTAACAAATATCTGTAGATAAAATACTTGTACTGTTAAAAAAAATTGAAACGCTAATAACCAGTATACGGTTGATGCCAATTTTTTAATAAAAAAAATACTCTTTGTTTCGTCTGACATCCTATGGGTGAAATTGTGGACTATGAATTTTGTTTTATGATGACACATTTAATCATGGACTTGAAAGTACTGACTGCAAGTTCATAGTAAAAACCTCGTTTGAGGCTGTGTATTTCTTTTTTCGTATCATTATGGACCTTAAGTAACGTTAGTTAGCTCAGAGGTCAAGCTAATAGGTACGCTAATAGGGTGACATATTTTGTTCTTGCACCCGGGCGGCCCTTCCTTTTTTTTTAGAAGTATATGCATTACTACATAGGCTGCATTCGTTATTTATCAGCATACTGACCAGAAATTTTTGTGAAAAACTGGATGATTTGCGCGCACGAACAAGTGTGTTTTGTGTTTGATATCAAAAGTAACCAAGATACTCACGAATAAAGCGAGGGACATTGACAAAACAAATAATGGAAAATACGCAATTAACGAAGAACAAATATAAAAGAATTAAAAACATCAAAGGCAACAACAGAAATATGACGCAATTTTAGAAGATTGATACAGACGATTAGGAGATATGGAAAACAATTAATTATTTGAATATGAAATCATTTTCTCATTTCATTCAGGATATTGTGATTACAATACATTCAAATAATATTGTCAGAATAATTATATTACAGAATAGATAGTGGTTAAATCAATACCGCTACAAACGATGAATTTGTTTTAGTTCAAAAGGCTTTCAAATTTGATTATTAATAAAAAAAACAATAGCTGTTGATACGATATAACAAAGCCGGTGGTTGCATAATTTCAATAAATATATATTAAAATCATATCTAGTGCCTCAACTATAATTTGCACCCCAATATATAAAAATATGAATCTGCTTTTTTATCAAAAATATTTTCCTCTAGCTCCTGAAACCGCCCTAGAGATACTTTGGCAAGGGCTCTCAAGTCATACATAATTTCAAAACTAACTTCATAATCTATGCAAACATGTTATTTTTTTATTTTTAAGTATTGTTTGATACGAAATTCAATCAACATTATTGAGATTGTAGAAAGTCAATAATGAAAAACAGCATAAGCATAACTTTTCTGTGAGCCCCTCTATCACAAAATTAATCACCAACTAAAGAAATATAGGAGACTGGAGAGTGAGAAAACTTGTGTGTAAAAAAAACTTTTATTAAACAAGTGAAGTATTACAATTAAAACATTGAAAAATTGACCAATGAAAAGAGAAGTCAACAAAGAAGTTGTTCTCATTTGTTTGACAAAAATCTAAGTCAAAATTAGAATCAACAACAATTACTTGGCTTTTTTACCATTTTGAGACAAATGGTCCATCTTTGAGATGCTGTAGCTCGCTCCCAATTGGTCGTAGAAGGAAAAGTTAATTATGAAATTTGTAGGGAATTTATTCCTCTACAACTTTGTATAGGGACTGTTTTTTGCCAGAACAACTCGAGATATTGCAAAAATACCGAGAAATATCCGATAATTTCGAGGTTTTTCGGCTACCAAAAGTTGTTCCGTGTCCATATTTAGTCACATTTTTGATATTTTACTTCTTAAACCCATTAAAACGGAATAAAAAAAATCTTCTACCCCACCTTTTGTAAGGTGAAATTCTCTGGAAGAACGTTTATTTAACTACAAAGCATCACATTACAATATTAATAAACAATAAATTTTTATTGATCTTGAAAGAGCAATTTTTTTATTGTGATATATATATATATATATATATATATATATATATATATATATATAGGTATGAGTACAATATCTATCTAATTTGTAATTTTTTTTATTTTTATTTTCATTTAAGTGGAATAACAGGCTGCTCGCTTTCATTTAGGGAAAAAATGTGGCTATGATTCCCGATGAGGACATGGAACACCAAACTGCTATAGTTCTTCCAATATCAATTGCAGATTATAAAAACCCTTGCCGACAATTTTGTTTTTTTCTTATAAATTTATTATATACTTGTAAAAATATGTATATCTTATGCGAGAAAGTATTTGTTAAAAGACAATCAAATCATTATAAATTGGAAGGTATTATACAACGTTATTTAGACCGATGTACCTGCCTGCAAGGAAGTTTGGTTTAAACAGGGTATCAGACGTGAACTGCGCCCTTTTTGCAAATAAAACAAAAGAAAAAAAACATTACAATTCCAAAGTATCTTTATAAATAATAATGATAGTCAGAATTGTCTGTACTAGAGTCAACATTTGATTGAATTTTTAAGGGTTGTAAAGAGAGTGATACCTCATATTCATCTTCTTCTTTGATAACATGTTCAACACAATTTTTCCAAAGCTCTTGGCGGTCTGCTGCAAGAATTTTCTTTACCCAGCTCTCGTGACTAAATGCATTTTTGTAATTATGATTTAACGTTTGCCCATATTAACTCTATAGGGTTAAATATGCAATAGTAAGCAGGTAGTCGGAGAAGCTGTTCATTAAACCATTCTTCAAATAATTCTGCTGTCATATCTTCATGATAATCAGCTGTTTTCAATTTTTTTAGCAAATATTAGTAAAGCATTAGACACGAAACCGTCTTTGCTTCCAGCGTGTACTATTATAATGCGTGTCCCTTTAGAACATAGCCTTTTCAAACAGCAATTTTTACCATCATCAACCCAACCAAAATTCACTAAATCGTGACTGTTAAACCATGTTTCATCGGGATATATTATGTCTGTTAGAACTTCGCTAGTCTTTTATCTGACGAAAATAATCTTGTTGCCATCGAACGATCCTTGACGATTCGATTATCATCCGTTTATTCAGTTTTTTGTATTTAAAACCACATGCTGACAAAACTTGACGCATTGTTTTTGAATTAAGATAACTATATTCTGGATAATCTGCTACCTTTGCTGTATTACTTCTAATCTCGCAACCCTGATCTCCTTTTATAAACTACAAATTATCCTACGTATAAAATCTTGAGTAGCTCTGTCAACTGATTTCAGTTTTTCTTCACATGTTTTTCGGTTCTGTGAATGATCCATAGCAACCCCTTTTGTGACTACTCGATAAATGGAAAATTTATTTACTCTAGTTAATTCAGCAATTCTTGTTATGATTGCATTATTGGATTGCTGAATATTTACCTTTTTTAAACATTCGATTATATTTAAAATAACTTTTTGTGTTTGTACATCTATCCATATTTCTATTTATTTAAAGAAATTCATAAATTAAATGAATCTCACCAAGCGCCGTCGCTGCTTATCGCAGAATGTCTTGCAGGAATATTTCGAAGAATTTGTGTACCGACAGCTTCGGCCAATTGAAATGCATTCATGTTTACGATTCGATGTTCTCATTGGAGATGATAAGTCCACGTGGACCGACGATTTGTTGGATAATTACCGAATTTTCGTCGCATAACTATCTTCTGCAATAATTAATATTGGAAGAACTAGACTGTGGTTGAGTGAAGAAGTTGATCGATACCTGAATCACTTGAAATTTTGTAAGATTGATGTTGTCAATCTAACCTCAATGTTCTTCGGACAGACCTGTCGGGAATTCCAAGAACTGCCCACGCGCTAGAGCAGCCCTACGCCTTCATTATTCCCAGAAGTTTGAACAGATTTCCTACAGCCATCTCTTTTACCGATATGATCAAAATTTGTCTTCATTAATATTACACTAGGCACTGGTTGTTTGCGATTAATTTAAAAATGAGTACGAAAACGACGCTGAGCTGCTACATTGCAACCGGTTTGTTGAAACGCTCGGTGTTGTTTTGACCACTGTTCCGTGGCGACTGAAGTGCTTTGAAGTGGAGAAAATAAAGATAATTTTGACAACTTGCTCCTCCCACTTTCTACGTATCCACAGCTATTAAAAAAATAACAAAAACTAGGTGGAAGACCAAGAAAGAAGAAAGTGACGATTCGTCATCTGCTTAAAGGTATCAGGAGAGCTTCTTAAAGGAAAGCGATGCTCATTTCAATAATATGAATGATGTGAAAAGAAGACGCTACTGCTAAGAAATAATTATTAGTGAAGTTTAACTGAAATTATAAGCGACTTCATTTTAGAATAAACTCTAATCTTCAGTAATTTGCTAATAAATGTTCTATTCCTCTCAAATGTTTCCTGAATGACACTATTCCATTTAACTGCTATTAACTATGTATGAGTCTGCGCATATTTAGTCAAAATGAGTATAAACTTTATATAAAGCCATGGATTTAAACACTAATTTCAACTCCATTCGTATCAAGACTTAATAAGTTCTATTTGCATTAAGGCAAAGAAACTTTTGATTGTTAATTTAATGCAGAATCCTTATAGGAGAAACGAGGTTGAGCTGGAATTAGATTCGAAATTTATGTGACGACATCTTTTGTACTTCGTATTGGGTTATTTCTCGTACAATGCCTGTCATCACGCCCCGCCATCCATCATATGAAGTGATGCGGAATATGAAAAGAGAATTACCATATTCATTCATTATTAACACACTTCAAGCTACACTCTCGCGTGCCGGTAAACAGAATGTTATATATCAGATATGAGCAACGTTCATATATTTTAATTTATCTGATTACACTGGAAAACAGAGATTGTGAGCTTTATAAAATTTTTTGAACAGTGATGCCGAAGCTTATATTTATAACCGTCAAAAAATTATTGTTTTTTTATATGTTATGATGAAAAAAGATTTTAAGAGGGTTGTTTCACGTCATGTTTTATGTTTATTTACTAAGGACCGATTTTACTACTTGAATTAAAAAGGGAAATTAAACTAAAGTTATATGGTTTGAACTCACAGTTAAAAAAATATTTTTCTGCCAGTTGTTACAAATATTACAAATATAAGCAATATTTTCCCGATATTTCTTTTGAAGTTAAATTTTTTAAGAAAGTTTCATAAGAGAATGAGCAAAGAACAAAAATCCTGCAATTTCTATGAAGTAGTGTTTTTGGTTGACCTTGGTCAGGAAATACAAAGAATCAGTCTAATCCAAAAAAAGTGATGCGGTAACTTGGAAGGTAAAGGAAAAATTGAGAGTTAACAATGGAATCGAATGATGGAAATAGCACTCATGTTTTCGTTAGATGAAACTTAAAAAATGTAGCTAAATTTAAATATTCGTTCTAGAACAAATAACTTTTTTGTTTCCTCGGCGCGTCGATAACTTCTTCGTCATCATCGTTGAGTTCATGAAATATAAAGTGCAAATCTCTAATCATTCTACCAAAGCAATTTATAATATTGTGGAAATATGAACAATTTGAAAATGTTAGGTTTGGATCCTCCGTTTCATGTTAACTTTCCGGCGAGCGCGCCCTCTTTTATGACACAAGCAGACGCGCGTTGTACCGAGTACAACACAAGTTTATTTAATTCAAAACATTCATTTGAATGTTTATTTTCACATTTAATTTTGCTAAAATAAATTATTTACTCTTACCCGTGTTTTTTACAATGGATTAACTGAATTATACCCAAAAATTAGTTCCTAGTGCTTGTTTTATTGTAGTTTTATTTCTTCTTTGCTTAAACAATATTTTGACGATAAAACGACATAAAACAGCATTGATAAGCTACACGACGTTTGAGCTTGGAAACGGGGGGCCCGTAATTAGTACATCACCAAGCGGCATTTCTAGCACTCTGTACAAGTTGGATATGAAAATGCCAGCCAGTAACGCTGTAATAATGCCAGAAGTTTTATAGGTCGGAAAACCTCCGAAAAAAATAAGGAAAATCGACGTACTGGTGAAAAAGAACTGATTCCAAAAATTATTCTAATTATCACAGAAACTATACTTATTTCCAAATATCTCATCTTTTTTCATTATAATTTGATATAATTTATACCGCAATCCGTTTTCTGACAAAAAATTATTATTATTTATAAGCATTATCTTACTCATGATAATTATCATTTTAGGTAGCACCGGTGGATAGTTTATGAGCTATGCAGTGCAACAGTGCTCAAAAAGTAAAAGTTACAAAAAATGATAATTATCTATTCAAAAGATTGTTGTACAACCACTTCCAAAATTTTTCATAAAAATCCATCCAGCAGATTTAGATAATTAAATGAACTCCCATGACATTTTAATCTTGAACTAGTCATATTTTTAAAAAATTTAATAAGCAAAAAACGCTTATCAGCTACCTCTATGGTATGGTAAATTTAGTGACAAAGTCTTCTTCCTCCACTTCTTTTTACCATGATAGGTGTATCGCCTATTCCTTCAATATCTTTCCTCATCCTGTAAATCCGAGCTTTTGTTTTTTGTCTTCGGTTTTCCTTCACCACGCTACTTGTTATCTCCCCACGTCTTCTAGGAAGAAAGAGAGAGAGAGAGAGAAAATGTTTGTTGTAAAAAAATTGTTTACAATTTGTAGGCAACAGCTTCTAAATAACTAAAAAACAAACACACAAATAACTAAATGAATACACAATCAAATGAAATCTTTCCATATATAAAGTAGATTTCATATGTACGTTCTCAAAATTGAACCAGATAAAAAAATAAATATACGGCAAACCAAAAATCGAGATTGTATATCATGATAATTTCAATTTTCTCCATCTCGTTTTCATTTTCCATAATTGATAACAATTTTTTTTACAGAACTATTGATAATTTAATTTAGTAGGACTGAGTATGATGGACGCATATCACATTATAAATAATAACAATGTTTTGTCAGAAAAAAGATTGAGGTACAAATTATATGAAATTATATTAAAAAAAGTATATTTAGAAATAAGTATAGTTTTTGTGATAATTAGAATAGTTTTCTATTTCAAATATTATTAACATATCTCAACGGACTATATCAATCGAAAAAAATTGTTGTCTACAATTTACTTTTCGAAATTATTGGTGAGGGGTCGTTCAAGTATTACGTAACGCAATTTTTGATGATTTTGCACCCCTACGCCCTACTCTGGAACGAAATACCGATTTTTCGGACATTGCTTTCTAAGTGCTACGCTACTAACACAAACAAATTTCACTTGATTAAAAGACAAGCCCAGGAATAAGGGAAGAACATGGAATTTTAAAAATAATTTGTAATCAAAGTTACTTTTTTTATTTATTTATTTTTACAAACAGCCAAACACAATAACAAATACAGAAATATTTGTTATTGTGCCCAAGGTTGCAGGTTGTGGCAGCTAATCTCTTCGAATAATTCAAGTAGAAAACCTAAAGAAAACTATGCAACGAGTCGATTTTCGCCAAACCTTGACAGAAAAATTACAAGTGAGATTTTATCGAAACAATCCATAATTATTTTCCTAAAAATATTTTCGAGGCGATGATTTTTTTTATGTTCAAATAGGTTTATGAAAATTTAAATTTACTTTTTTTCGGTTGTGGTATTATCCCCGTTTGTATTTTATCTTCAAAAAATATTAGTTAATTGATACTTTTTCAAATTTTATATTGAGTATATATTCTGTAAGGGTTAAGAACGAGTTAATACAAAAATTTGTTTTTTGTCAATGTCGCGTTTTTCCCATTAGTCGTTCCAGTTTGCGCCCCTCATGTAACGTGCTGTAACGTTTTTCTGTATCCTCTTTTACCCTTAAACGTTACGCAACACTCAAGTGACGATTTCAACCTGAAAGTCATAATTATGTTGAGTAAAGCACCTGAAATTGCTAAAATAACTGAAATTGTTTCAAAAACTTTTGTGGCAATGAAACATGGAACAAGAGATTTATAATTCCACATATAGGCATATATTGTTTTTTTTATTTTTTCATGTTGTTAATTAATACGAGAGCTGCTACTTAAGTTTTGAGATATGGCAACACTGATGTAAATATGTCAAATCTGACATTGCCACCATGATGTTTGACATTTTTAATGTTGAACGAACTCAGAAACTGTTGTCATACGAGTGGAATGTGAGTTGTTTACAGATATTTGAAACATTTATCTTGGTAAAAAAAAAGGAATTGGGCGTAAAAGATCGTCATGTGAGATATCATGAGATTGAGGCATTAGTTCCAGTCGCAAACATTTAATATTACATGAACATTTGGCTGTTAAAAAGATTTGGTCGCGTTGTATATTATATAATTGTACAATCGCTGAAAAAGAAGCTCGTGTTGATTGCTTCAAACGAATGTTGAGGAAATTCAACAGCAACCCTTCAAAAAACGTCTATACATCGTGATAGGCTATGAGTCATGAATCTATACCTATGCACCCGAAACAATCGACTGTATGGGTCTATCAAGACGAGTTAAATCCAATAAAAGTTGTTCGCGCATGTAACATTTGGAAGCAAATGGTCGCCTGTTTTTTCGGAATAACTGAACATGTTGGCACCGTCTCATTAGAACAACGTAGAACGGTCAATTCTGAATGGCACATCAGCATTTGTTTGCGAGTGTTCGAAAAAATCAGGGAAATCAATCGCGGAAGACGAATCATTCTGCACCAAGACAATGCGAGCTCTTACGCATCAGTTCAAATAAATACGTTTTTGAACAGTCAAAACATTAAATTGATAGGTAATCCGCCGTACACTCCTTAATTGACATCCAATGATTTATTCTTATTTTCTCAAACATAAATTGCGAGACCAATATTTTTTACAAATAAAGAAGCGGTTGATGCGCTCAAATCACATGTTTCGGAGGTACCTCAGTCGGAATGGAAAAAATGCTTCGACAATTGGTTAAAAAAAAATATTAAATTGTATTGATCTTAATCGAGAATATTTTGACAAACAATAAATCCATATCCAAATGTAAATATTTGGTTTTACTTGTTTATCTCAAAATTTGAGTAGCAGACTTCGTAATAAACTATCACATATGATCGGATAAATATTTGCTTAGGTTGAAAATACGTTAAAACGGACTAAAAGTACTAATAAACCTTTACTGATCTTACATTTAATTACGCCGTTTTCCTGATTTAACTCTGTCATTACATACAATTTTGGCCTCATCCACCTTGGTTTGGCTAAACAATTAGAAACAGAAACTCAAGTCAAATATAAAACGTCAAAATAAAAACGTAGTCTTAAAAAAATTATATAATTATATATCAGTCTTATATCCAATAGTTTTTGCTGTAATAATGATTATTGCAATTATTTTATTCCAAAAATTATTTTTATCTGGTTAAGTTGGTATCCGAATTGTTAAATAACTTCTTCACCGAACCAGTCTGCTCAGACGTTTTTCAGCAGTTTAAAATGCAGAGAAGCTCATTTGTTCTTCTAATAGCAATAGATGTGGCTGTACTATTTCACGATGCTCTTCGGCAATCTTGCCATACTCGAAACGATTGTGTATCGTACCCAACAGGTGGCACATATTTTGTTCTTGAGGACGGAAAATACTGATGGGCAAAAGAAATTGTGAGGCATTTTCTTAAACCCTTCTTGAGAATACAATAGATCAACGAATAAATTAAAAAGAGGTAGTGAAAACATGCATGGTTCTTTGTCTATCTGACTAGGTACTTAAAGCTTGGAGTTTGAAAGATTGGATAGGGTGGCGGCAAGGAAGTATCTGAAAAAACAGATTCATGTGCTGCGTATTTCGTGAAAACACTAACGAAAACTGACAATGAAAACAAAGAAAAAAATGATGTAATATACAGTCGGGGAATTCCACGTGAAACATAAACGAAAGTCAGTGCTGTATAACTCATTGTTTTAACTACCCTTTTCATTTGCAGCGCATCCTTCCTCCAAAATATCGATACGTAATACTTGAACGCCCTCTAACCATTTTTCACCTTCTAATTACCTATGATACGTAATTTCTAGCCGACGATCTTATATTATGTTAAGAACATTATCTTTTCGGGTTTCTTAATTATAAATAATGACATTATGTGTGATAGAAAACACCTAATAGTATTTAATCCTATTGTAACATACAAAATCACGGAATTTCTGTCTGTACACGATGTAAAGCGCTCAACTGGGAGTGAAGCGGGAGTGTTAGCGAAATCAGTATTACGAAACCTCGGAAAAACAAGATTATTTCAACCCATTAGTCGTCAGTAGCATGTGAGGCTCGAGTAAACTCAATCTCAATATGAAAATATTTCTATCCAAGGAAGCTACTACATATTTCAAAGCAAAGGATATTGTATATTGAGAATTGGGTTGTTATAAAGAAATGTAAGATCATATATGAAATCTTTTGCGGAAATTGTATAGATATTAACCCGAAACTTATTTTTAGAAAACTAGATCTCGTAGAATATATCTTGCTTTTCAAGGAACATATTTGTATAAAGTTTACACAATAACATTCTAAAAGTAATAGAGGCATATATTTCAAAAGAGAAAAAAATCTAGTAACTACTACTACTAAAAATGTTACGAACAAGCTCGCGAAATGGATCCTTAGACCGGCCCTGTCAAACTACATTAGAATTTTAAATTTCAGAGACACCTTTCATCTGTTTTTTATAAATGGCGGACGCGTCTTTGATGAATTTTTTATTATAGAAGGCGATTTATTGAAATTGAAATATTATTTCATACATTATATGAAATTTTAATTTAAAAACTTCTCTCTCAATTTAGTTGTGGCAAAATTTTAAATTTTCTCATTAAAACTCATTTCCTATAATATCTCATTTTCATTGCACAGTCTTTAAGTTATTTACGACATTCGCAGATTCTTCCTAAATCCGACGCTGCTTTGAGATCATTCTAGATGATGAATATATATATAGTATATAATGGATAGCTGATTCGAATTGAATTTTTTATGAGGATGCACTTTTATTTTACCGATGTGTGGGGGTTGAGGAAAGCTTAACCTCAAGTTTGTGGGTTCCACCCCTTGTCCCCCGGCCGCCATCTTAACTAAAGGGGTAAAAAGGTATTTTTGACGATATCTCGCGAACTATTGTCCCGAAAATTTTGCCATTAACCGTGAATTTAAAAAGTTGAGAGCAAAAAAGTGCAAAGATTTAGTCAACAATTTCTTTTTTCCCTCAATAACTTTTTTTATCTGTGGAT
The DNA here is from genome assembly GCA_026230145.1 of Diorhabda elongata. Classification (NCBI taxonomy): domain Eukaryota; kingdom Metazoa; phylum Arthropoda; class Insecta; order Coleoptera; family Chrysomelidae; genus Diorhabda; species Diorhabda elongata. The sequence continues at coordinate 23,082,027 of CM047933.1, read as the reverse complement.
TTTTTGAATTTGAAATAATATTTGATGGTTACAACGAAATTGCTGTTTTTGGAGCAGGTTTATTCTTCTGTTTTGTTCGATTTTTAATTTCAGTCTATTCTTGGGTCGAGGTTTTGATCAACAGTTATTAATTGAATGATTTTATCTGAAACGTAGAAATGAGGCCTGGAAAATGATCATTTAAATACGCTTTTGGTCTAATGGGGGCAACCAAAAAGCGCGAATAGATTAGGTACACATAATTCTTCCGCCAATTTATGGCAAATGTGTTCTTTTGGTATATTAATAGCTTCTTCTACTTCTCCAGTACCATTGGGTGCACTTTTTTGATCATAACGTATGTCCCAATAGATTGGGGCCCGTGCTCCTCAACTAAGCGTAATTGTCTGCCTCATTAGTTAATGCACATACTCTTTGCGATATTAAATAGCCTAAAAATCTTCAGTTGGATGGGCCTAAGGTAAATTAGGATGGTTATCTTATTCTTATTGTATATACCTTTCAGAATCTACAGCTTCCCCCTTACTTGACCAACATAAGGTCCGGATATCTCTTTTGTCAAAATTGCACACCAGATCAGAGCTTCATAAGCGAATTTTGCTTTTTCTTTTCATTTTAGATTGTTAGGGCAAGTGTAAAATATTTTCCATCGTCAATAACAATCAATCTATAATTCGCAAAATGTTTAGTTGACGACAGCATCTTGATATCCATTCTTATTTGTTTAGGATTTATTTAGGATATACGCTTTTTTTTTTCGTATTCTTAACCATATCATGCTAATTTCCGCGATACGATATTCTGTAGAAAATGGTATTCCCGCGCTAATTTTCTTACGACATCCCCGACTCTGTCTTTCTGTTCTTCCTCGGGTAAAAAATTTTAGTGTTCCACTTTTTGAGAAGATCAACTATAAAATTCCTTCCTCGCATTCAGCTATAGCCCGAAAAATACTTCTACGTGAAATAATGGGATATGTTCAACCAAATTTTGAATGCTTTTTTATTTCCAGCATATTGCAACCATTTTAATGCATTTCACATAACTTAAAGGACACATATCTAAATAATGTCAAGAAAATAAAAAAATTCTGTTTAGAAAGCCATTTTGATATTGTATCATTACACCCTATTTTCCAACTCCTTAAGGACCCCACTCAATCCTTGTGGAAATTGGATTACGACCATTTTCCTAAAACCTAAAACCGTGGTAGGAAGGGAATTGGTTGATGCCAATTGTTCTGAGCCTTGGCATAATGATGGTTCAAAGCATGATGATCAATGGGCTAAAAACCCCATAAAATACGGATAATAGAGATCTTTTTGTTGTGAACGCTGATAATATATTATGTAACAACGATAACTCCTCCATAGTGAATGAAATAAAAGCTTTTTGAGATGATCTCCTGGCAACATCTTCTAATATCAGTTTTTCATATAGGCACATTGAAAATATTCGAAGATTAAGTATTGAATGTCGTGTCCATATTTATATTCATGATTTTGTAAATACAAGAGCATGTAGAAAACTTCAGCGATAGTATTGCCGAGGTTGGGGTGTTGGAGCTGCATGCCCATCGAGCCTTCTATCATCTTGCTTCAAAATCTCATTGCGATAAGGTTTAGAAAAACTGACCGAAGCCCCTCCTCTTATGGTACCCTTGCACTTTTCAGGAGTAGTTATGAGGGTCTGGGGTTTTTTTGAGTTTCGTACCCATCGAGAATTTTAATCAGCTTACTTCAGAATACCATTGTGCCATGTTTTAGAAAAACTGACCGAAGCACCTCCTCTTACAGTATCCTTGGACTTTTCAGGAGTAGTTAAGAGGGTATGAGGGTTTTTGGGGTTTCGTACCCATCGAGAATTTCAATCAGCTTAGCTAAAAATATCATTGTGCCAGGTTAGGTTAGGAAAAATGACTAACGCCCCTCCTTTCATGCTACTCTTGGATTTATCAGGGGTAGCTTTGGGGGTTTGAGGAGATTTTTAATCAAATTGCTTTTAATTTTTAATCAAATTGCTTTAACTATCACTGCGTCATGTTTCAGAACAATTGGCCAAAACTAATTCCTTCCCTTCTTCAGGGGTAGTTTTGACGGGGTTGAGAAGAATTTGAGGTTTCTAGTCCATCGAAACTTAAAATCATTGTGACAAGTTCCAGAAAAATTTCCATAAGGATTGAGCGGGGTCCTTTCATGTCAAAACTATTGCGACATGCGTTATCGCCGGTTGTCGCAGTCTTTGGCCATCCCGAACGCTCATCGTCTGTCAAGCTGATAGGTACGGTCCCTTTTGAATTCAGCTGCTCAAAATTTTACGGTCGTAAATTACAGTATCTAATTTCTCTTTTAAATGCGAAGGCGTATTGCCTTTCAACAAAAAATATTTAATTACATCTCGATAATCAATTTTTTCTATTTTCAGAAAATCTTAACAACGACACACTTATACGATCTCCAAACACATATTAAGGATACAAAATGGTGAAATTTTAGTGAGAATCTCTCAATGCATGTGTAAATGTATTTTTCTACGACCATTTATGAAAATGATAGATTGCACACTTATTTTTACTGAAGAAAGTAACTTATTTAACAATTGAACTAAAAAAAAACAAAGCATACATGTATTGATATGCTTATTTTTCTTATGTTATAAATGGTCTCGAACGATAGATCTGGCTGGGTGCCAAAAGGCAAAAGGCCAAATTTAAGAAGACTGAAGAAGTAGAGAATATGATTCACAAAATCCACCGCAATTTAGTAATTTTTATAATAACAACTTTACATTTAACTTCTATACCGTCTCAGAAAAAAAGTGAAACAAAATCATTAATAATTATTTCGTTCTTGGTAGGTATCTAATATAGTTATATTATATATATATATATATATATATATATATATATATATATATATATATATATAGTTATAAAAAAACTATTGTTCTATACGCTTGGAAAGTATCTCGAGTCGGCGATGTGTACGCCACCTCGTGGATGCTTTATAAAATTCTCGGGGGGAACGAAACCGTTGATTTGGAGGGTTATATCTTTGAAATTGAAAACCATAAAACAACTTTATAATGATTCTTATTTTTTTTTTTTTATTACAAAACTCGCATCAACCGTATACTGGTTATTAGCGATTTAGTAAAGATTAAGTATTTAATCTATGAATAATTGTTAAATTAATTTTATGATAGAGATCTGTTTAAGGTAATTTTTAAGGTAAGTAATGTTGTATTTTGGTCCTAAAATTTCCGAGTGGTAGATTTGATGATGATCTTTCTGAGTTAAGAGATGGACATTCTGCGATTATGTGTTTTATAGTTAACTTGCAATTGCAGTTGCTACATTTTGGTTCGGGTTTCGCATCAAATAAGTAGCTGTGCGTCAGTCGCGTATGGCCTAGACGCAGACGTGTTAGAAGAACTTCATCTCTGCGATTTTTCGGTAGTATTGACCATGGTTTTATTGAGTCTTTCACTTCACGAAGTTTGTGTGTGGATGTTGACCATTTTATCTCCCATTCATTGAACACTTTACGCTTTAAGATTGTTTTAATATCGGTAGTAGTTAAAAAATTCACGCACTCCGCACTATCACTAATTACAGCTTCCTTAGCCGTCAGGTCTGCCTCTTCGTTTCCTTTTATTCCAATGTGTGAGGAGATCCAACAGAATACTATTTTTTTGTTGTTGTCTTGTATGTATTTCAGTTTTTGCTTGATTTTGATTACTAATGGATTTGTGGTGTGAATTTTTTTAAGACTTTGGATTGAGCTAAGAGAGTCGTTTGATGAAGCGGCGAAGTGGGTAGCTCGATATATTGCGTATAATTCAGCAGTGAAAGTGGATAGGGTTTGAGGAGCTTTTATCATATATTTGGAGGTTGGTGTAATGATTGCGATCCCCGTACCGTCTTGATATGTTGATGCGTCTGTGTAAATATGTACAAAGTTTTTGTACTCATTGAGTATGTTATTTAAGTGTCCTTCGATTAGCTTATGGTTGGTGTGTGTTTGTCGAAAGAGGTGAGATGGGTAATGAATTTCGTGCTTCCTATTGTCCATGGTGGAGTTTGAGAAGATTCGATAGGAAGGCATTCAGGAATAAAGAAATTCAATTCGCTTAGATATGATCGAATTCTAGCATAGAAAGGTTTGGGGGTTCTGGGTTTATTTGAAAAAAGATTTGGGAATTTCTTGGAGAAGCAGTTTTGGAGGGTCGGATTGGAAGGATTGGATTTTAGTTTAGCTGCATATGTAAGGCTCAAATATATTCTTCTGTCTCCCAAGGATGGTTCCCCTGATTCGCAGTACAGACTTTCCACTGGTGTTGTTTTGAATGCACCTGTTATCAAACGTAAGGCTGAGTTGTGAAAGCTGTAGAGTTTTTTCAGTAGCGATTTGTTTGCTGTTGAATATACAATTGATCCATAATCCAGTTTTGATCGAATAAGTGTTCGGTACAATGTTAGTAATGTTTGTCGATCTGCACCCCATTCTTTGTTCGTTAGCGTTTTCAGTAAGTTCAGTCGTTTGTTGCAAGCTAGGAGAAGGTTTCTAATATGGTAGTTCCAGCTTAGTGTGTGGTCGAATAGTACTCCGAGAAATTTTATTGTTGTTTCCATTTTTATGTCTTCATTATAAAGTTTCAGTACCGGTATGTTTGGTATGTTCTTTTGTCTTGAGAAAAGAATATAGCGAGTCTTTGTAGTTGAAAAATTAAAACCAGTTTTTTGTGACCACAGTTCTAAGTTATGGATAAAAGCCTGACTTTGTGAGAAGAGGTTTTCAATTTTTTTTCCTTTACAGTAAACAACTAAGTCATCTGCGTATAGTCGAGCTTTTACTGGTAACTTTAAGTTTTTCAGGATGTCGTTGATTGCAATGATAAAGAATGTGGGACTTATGATTGATCCTTGGGGTACACCATTATTAAAATATGTTTTTTCGGAGGTGGTGCCGTTGGTTTTAACTTTAAATGTTCGATTTCTCAGGATAAAAACCAGGCAGTGACCATGTATGTTGAATTCGTATAATTTTTTTAAGGTGTAATCATTATTATTATGAACGAATTTCAAGCACTTGATTTACGAAATTTTTGTAAAAAGAGCATTGCGAAAGGTAGCAAATTAATGAAAAGTTTTGAAATCATTGATGGCAATGATCATGAAATCGATGGATCCGTGCTTAGAGAAACTTCTAGTGTTACAAGCACAACAGAATGGAAATGTTTATTTACCCGTTGTTACAGTAAGTATTTGATAAATTCTTATGTATATATCTTATGTTATGTATAATATGTATGTATATTTGTGTTATGTATCTTATTAATTATAAATAAGTTTTCAATAATTTATTATTACTTTTCAGATAGATCATGTAAACGGGCGATTCGTTTGTCCTGTATACATCTATCGTTTTGTAAATCTTCGTTACCCAAAAATCGTATTCTTTTGTCTTTCTCAATGGAATACATACATACAGTTTAATTCGTTGTAGAATTTTGCCAAAAAAATGGGCATGGAGTATCATCATCAGCTTGTACTTTAGTCGTGATTTCTGTTTGGATAGCAATGTCTTTGAATTCTGGTTTCGAAGTACTACTTGCAGATTCATCTATATCCATTGATATATTTGGAGTAATATCTGCATTTATCGAAGTCGTTTTATTTTTTCGGATGAATAATCTTTTGGTCCTATCAAAACTTGATGACTTCCTTCTGTGGTTTCTTTTATATGTCAGGAAATATTGTTGGATTATATGATTTGTCTAATGGATGATTTGATTTTTCGCCTCCACAAAAATGAGCACTACAAATTCTTGTGTTGTCGTTCCTTTTCCCATGAACGGTTACGAACCGTATAAAAATGAAGATGATGATTTTTCCTTTCCGTGTTATAAGAATTCACTACACTACAATTTCGATTTGACCGCTTTTTTGCGTTTTTAATAATTTTTTGTGGACTCCATTATGTTCACTAATGTTTTGAGTACAACGACTGTCACCCTACTATTACCGCTGCTAGCCGCTACGTGGCGCTACTCGAGTTAATTTCCAAGCGTATTGGTTCTTTTCGTGTTTGTCATCTCAATTATCACAAAATAAAAAATATTTTGTAGGATTTTTGAACTTTTCAACATACGTGTTTATAAACTTACTATCGTAAGAAAAATATTGTTCACAACTCGTTGGAAAGTGTATTTCGCACTCGTTACGTTACAGTAACTAATGCGAAATGTATCATTTTCCAAACCCGTTATGTAATGTACTATTTCCAGCCTTTTTTTGATAGTTGTTGACATGTTCTGGTTGTAGTCGGAGGCCGTGAATAAAAGGCGAACGAGATGTGATGTAAGACTTGACTTGCTCTGGCTTTTGACGCCGAGGGCAAAAACTTCACCCATCAGTGGTAATAAGACCACTACATTAACTGGCAGCTTTTATTGATAGAAGTTCAACTAGTGACAATTACTTAAAAAATTTGACTCTTTAATTCTTGAGCAACTTCCACCATTTTCTGTAGGGTATTTTAGGGATGGCACTTTCACATGAGCACTTGAAAAATTATTTGATTTCACGATGTACTTGGGATAAGATTGGATATTTCTGCTCAATTCGGTTTATAATTGATATTACTCCACTTGTGATAATAACAGAGAAATACATCCAGTCTTTTCTATCCGTTCTATCTCCTAAGTATGAAAATAGTGTTGTTATCAATATTATTAGCTAGGAGGATCAGCTTGGGCTTACTGAAATCTGTCTAGTGTCCTTTTTTTTGTATTTCTGGAACATCCATTCGGATTCGAAGTAAGTCCATCGACGGGTGTTATACTTTTTAAGACTATCAATATACTTTGTTGCCTACTATTTATTATTTGTGACGTTAAAGAAGTAATCCTCAGCTTTGACCTCTAGTAGAGTTTGAAACTATACAATGGGCATCATAATTGTTTATACAATGTACACGATTTAGATCGTACCTCCTAAAAGCAAATTCAATTGATGAATAGCCTGAATTTAGAGGTGTTGATGGCCGCTTTTGTCTTTTTAGAGCCAGTATTCATGAACTAATTCAATTATGGGCCCTTATTCATACACTTTGGAGGGTAATGTGGATTAACCTAAAACTTTGAGTTCTGGTTGTGGTTAAGCGAATGATAATAAACATTTTGATTGCTTAATGTAAGTATTGTTTGTCGGTGGATGAGTATATGATATTTTGTATACAAAGTGCTAGGTAATAAATTGTGTTAGAAATTTTAATGATCTGAAGCGTGCATCGACCATTGAGTTGATATTCAAGACAGAGAGAGCGGCATTTACGTGAAATGGACAGGAAAAGCATTGTTCCATTCAAATCTCCAATAACTTTCGAAATAAAAATCCATTTAAACATTTTTAATTCGTACCATTTGAAAACTACATAATGTAGGAGAATTTTGTTCCGAATAGACACAGATTATACTATATCATATAACAAGATTATACTTTTCACATCATTCCTAATTGATGTGAAAAAAATAACATTTTTCCTAATATGTGGATTCATTTGCATGGCTGTTTCCCTGAATTAGATATAATGAATTTATTTCATTGGGGATATCTTAAAAGCTTGATATATGCAACACAAGGAACGAAATAATCGATAGAATAAACTTCCATTGTGACGTTTTAAAACAGAATTTTGGTATGCTCTTCCAAGTTCAAGAAATTTTCTCCATAGACTCCGGAATTGTGAAGAAGTGCAAAGTGCCCACTTCGAACATTTATTATAGTTTTTTTATTGTTTTTATTTGATAAGTTGTAGGCTAACCAACAAAATTTTCCCACATTTCAATTTTTTTCTTATGTAAGTAACACGATGTTCAACAGTATCAATTCAAAATGTTTGATTGTGTTTCAGTAAGTATTTTCAAAAAATAATTACAATTTATTATAATTTTCTTCAGAATGTTTCTTTTGTATAACGATCTTAAAATCTACATATCTCCTAACTCATAAATTTTATCGAGTTAAGCAAAGAGTACCTATGAAGCCGTTTTCCCTTGATTTTTGCTGATAGTTGATGAATAATATTCTATGTGCAACCCAAAATACTAAAGCCATAACCTTTCCAGTTTTTACTGTTGTGCTTTTGGAAGCTTCCGACGTGGTTCATCGGCTGTAGTCCACTGAAGTGATGGATTCATGTTTTATCCATTGTCACATATCGACGCAAAAAATCTTATCTATTACGTGTGTATATGGCCAACAAGTTATTTTTGATCGATTGTGAGTAAACGCGACACTTTGAAAAAAGTTCTCTCATAGTCAAATGTTTCTGCATAATTGTGAACACATCTTTATGACCTCAGCTATCTCACGTAATTTCAACTTACGATAAGATACAACCAATTTATAGTCTGTTTTTTGGAGTAACCACTTTAATTGGACGATCGGAACGTTCACCATCTTCGGTGTCTGTACGACCACGTTTAAATTCAGCGAACCAATAACTAATGGTTCTTTCCGATGGAGCAGAGTCCGAATAATACTTTTGAAGCCGTTGCTGAGCTTGTACTGTACTTTTTTTTCACGAGAAGAAATAATAAATTAACACACAAAATTATTTAGAATCCATTGTTTCGAAAATAACAAAAGTAGCTTCACTTTTTTCTCACCAATCTAAATGTCATGAAATTCTACACATAGTCTTTTGAAAGATGGTACTTCATGAACATCATACGGATTTAAAAATGGCAGCGCCATCTGCGTGTCAGTCACACGACTTATCGAGTGATGTATTAAGTTTTCAACAATCAAAAAGTACCAGATTGAATCTATTTCTCTGAATTAATAATTATTCAAATCACTTTATACATATAAATTCATTCACTTTGACTGAGCTTTTGAAAATAACATGAAACCTTTTTCATTACCAAATTCACATTTCCCAAAAATAACGTTTCATTTTTCAAAGAGATAATAAGATCCTTCCATTATATGTTTCACTAGAATTCCATCTTACAACCTACACAATATTACTTTTGAAGTCTTTGTCAAGGTGAAGACGTACTCCACAATAACACGCTAACAAGATTTTAAATGTCTCTTGATTCAAAATATCAAATAAATCTTCAGTCGAGCAATAATATATCAATTGTGACTCGTTTTCAATCACAGGCGGAATAAGCTTTTCCACTCCTTGAATATTCAATACGTCATAATGCTGTAGTAGCCAGTCGTCTTGAGGTTTCTTTTTTGTATTATTACTTTTCATAGAATTTATTTTTCTTATCAAACTTTCAATCTTGTCATTATCAAACCTCAGCAAACTTTTGTTTTGAAAGATTTTCGTAGAATCGATTTCTCCACGCTTCTTTGACGATATCAGCCATTGCGAACTGTAAATGTACACAGCACTGGTTTGGAGCAGACTGACCTATGAAATCGTAAAAACCGTACGCCTTGACTATGTATTGCCTAGGCAAAGCATTTAACGTGGATGGAATGACTAGGTATTATATAGAATGCCGGATTATATGCTTTGCCGGTAACATACAACTTAACTCAACTTAACAAGTCTGAAATACTCCTTAGTAGGATGAATTCAATATAACTTGCGATTGTAAGAACCAGGTAGAGCTAGTCGAGCACTTTTTGATTAGTTTAAGTCTCTCTATCGAAACTCTTTTTAAATATCTATTTGAATCTACACTTGAATATCTATTTGAATCCCTATTTCAATCTCAATTTGAATATATATTTGCTTCTTTATTTAAAGCTCTATTTGATTCTCTATAAGACTTTATTTGAATCCTTGTGAGAATCTCTATTCAATTCTCTATTTGAATCTCTATTTGAACCTCTATTTGTGTCTCTATTTGTAAGCTATTTGAATCTCTATTTGAATCTCTATTTGAATCTCTATTGAATCTCTATTCGAATCTCCATTTGAATCTCTATTCTAATCTCTATTTGAATCACTATCTGAATCTCTATTCGAATCTCTATTTGAATATATTTCAAACTAACACGATAGTATTGTACAAACAGATATGTGATATATAATAACTAGAAAGCAGGATTGTAATAAACAAATTAATATATAGCACCTGCTAACTAGGTTAATAATTATTTGAATGAAATGAAATATTTGAGGAGTACCGAAAAATAATAACTGTAATTAAAGATTGTGAAGATCTATTGCAGTACATTACGAGCCCCGTCCCATTTCAGTTGGCCCAATTGAAAAAAAATTACTACTTATTGCTTTTTCCCCTATTAAAAACCGGCAACTTGTTTCGTTTTGAGCACTTTATATTTTCTATAAACATTCTAGATACTTTTAAAGGAGTTACAAGTCTTAACATATGTTATAATTACAAACCAAAAAAAAAAAACAAAAACCAAATGTAATCAGAAAAGCTTAAATATTAAACATACTTTTAAAAGTTACCATTGCGTAACATCCCCTTTATTTTTCATAACAGCCGTAATTCTTTGAGGCATGGTGTTTATTAAATTCTGGTAGTATTCGGGAGTAAAATCATCCCTCTTTCTTTTAATTCAATGACAGTTCTAGCTGGATTTGCACGCAACTGCTTTTTCATTTCATGCCAAAGTGTTTCTATTGGTGATAAATCTGGACTACTGAAACCCACTCTAAACGTAGAATATTGTTGTCTGAGAACCATTTTAACGCCTTTTTTGACTTATGGCATGCTGCTCCATATTACTAAAAAATAAAGGCTTTCCCAGCGGTTAAAGTTACTTCTCTTGTTGAGAACAATGATTCTTCTAAAATATCAATTTTCCGTATTGACAATTCCGTTTATGAAATGCAGTTTTCCCACTCCTCTTGCAGATATCGAGCCCCACACCATCACAGATGCCGGAAATTTTACTTTCCGCTTCAAACAATCTGGATAAAAAGCTTCATTTTTTTGTCGAATAACTCTACTTCGATCGTCACCCACGCAAACTTCAAAACGAGACTCATCACTCCAATGTATAAAGCTCCACTGTTGAAAATTCCAATTTTTATGCTCTTTGGCCCATTTAAGTCTATTTTTCTCTTGGATTTGAGTCAATAATGGCTTTTCCTTGGCCTATATAAAGAAAATTCAAATTTAGAAAAATATGCATTAAACTAAGGTGTTACAAAATTCACCTTGTATGTCCGAAATCCTAATTTTTGAGCCTCTCTGTCATGTGGATCTTGAAACCCGCCTATCCACTGCATTACTCCAAAGTACACTTAGTTGACCTTAGCATGTCTTGTTCTTCTTTTTATCGCTCGTTTATGGTTATCTGACAATTTCGATTTTCTTACGTACCGGTGTTTAGGAACAATCGAATCATTTGCATTATACAAGCGAACTATATTTCGAACACTGTATTTTGACATGTTTACAACTTTCACGATTTCTGAGTTCTTTTTCACATTTTTTAATAAGTTTATTATGATTAATCGAATTTTTTCATCAATAGCTTTTCCTCTACCCATTTTAAAAATTATTCTCACCTTATTAATTCAAAAATCTATCTGTCACTTAAAAAAAACATTTTGTGAAAATATGGCTTATATAACCTACTTTATTATTTGCGTATTTTAGACCTAATGGAACTTTGAACACAATTTTGGAAACAATCAACCCTTGTATATGCATAAAAAATTATCATCAACAAGACCTAACTATTTCCATCATATTAAATATCATTCAAAATATTTGACAATATTCATCCAAAAGCTATTTTAGACGTAAAACTAAGAGTTTAAAACATTTTACTAACAGCTACTTTTTGGCATTTTAAAATAAAGTTTAATAATATAGGATTTTGTGAGATCAACTGAAATGGAACGGGGCTCATAGCTTTATTCTGAAAAAGTCTGTTTCATCGATCGTTGATGACAACAATTTATGGTCGAAGTGATTTGTTGGAAAAATAGAAAATGAAACGTTCTTTATGGCTGATACTGAAAAGAACTTGATTAAATTGGTGACTTTGTTACTATTGTTGGAATAGAAGAAAGAACTGTCACTTGCAACCGTCAATTTTTCCGATACAACAGAGGATGGGAGGTTTTTTATTGTTGCAATATAGAAGATTCCTCAAAAGTAGTCGTGCACAAATGGCTTCTTCAAATACGTTTAATTTCAAAATTTTGTGCTTTCTCTTACTAATTTTTTTGAAAATAACTCAACAGATCTGTACCAAATAATCGCGACAAATCAGTGATATGATACCATTCTCCTCAGCTAAGCCGTTTCAATTAAACAGTTTGAAAACTTGTGTTGAATAGAATCATCAAACATGATAGTCAACGGATCACCAATACGAGGTCTGGCTATTAAATAACGAGACTGCGCTTCTAGGGGTAAAAAACGAGTAGTGCGTTGGGCATCTAGATATCTTGTCTATGCATGTCCCAAAACACATTTCTCTCATTATTATAGTATTTGTACAGTAACGGTTTAAGACGAACGTGTTTTTTTTTCATGCTGGAAACCATGTGTGATGAAAAATAGGAGAAAAAAAACTCCGACTTAGTGCTATAAATTGTTGCAAGAGGCCTAGGGGCACAATTTTCCATCTCGTGCGCTTTTTTGAGTGGTGTAAGCGCTTTAGTGATGGTCGAGAGAGTACTGAAGTTGACCAGCGCCCAGGTCGCTCTGTGATTATTTCAACTTCAGAAACCGTGAACAAAATTAACCAAATTGTGCGTGCAGATTTTACATGAGGAATTGCGAAGTCTGTGTGAAAGTGTGTGCGAAGTTGGTGCCAAAAAATCTAACTCCTGACCAAAAGCTCTTGAGTCAACGGGTCTGCTCAGAGCTCCTAAAGGCTCTCACCAAAGAAGACTTCCAGCACTGCTTCGATCAATGGAAAAAACGTATGGAAAGGTGTGTGGCGAGGGAAGGGGAGTATATTGAAGGGGAGCATTTGAATGTAGAATAATTTCTATAATAAAACCCTTTTTCGTAACCAGTCTCGTTATTTAATAGCCTCCTATTTATAGAAATGAAGGATCCACCACTTATGGAAAACATTGATAGTGCCATATTACCTTTTCCTTCTCCTACCAAATATGGAGGAAAAAATTACATGTGTGAATTCATAGTGTATTCTGGACATTGAATAACTTAATAATCGAATAAACATCGAAGCAAATAAGTTGGAACAATAACATCGAATATCTTTTCAAATTACTCATATTTCCTAATATATACAATTGATCAGAATGAAATTTTAATAAAATGGCTTTGTGGTAACTAGTCATGGATATGTAGTAACATTTTGAGCGTGGTTGGAAGTTATTAAGAATACCATATATTATGCTAGTTCCTGCTTAAATTCAGTTTTTGAAACTAAATCGATTCTAATAATAAAGTGTTAGGAACCGAAACTTTTATTTCCTCTATGCAATTATTGCTTTGTAATCTCATGCGGACAGACAGACGAGTTGTCCTCTAACCTTGAAGAAGTCTTAAAAAACCAAGAAGTTAAATTCTAGAATGTATTATTCTCTATTTATTATACACACAGCACCTAAATGTAGCAGACACAAAGAAAATCCTGCTTTCTACATATCTACCGGAGGCGAATGTCAATATCCTGAGCGGTGGATGGATTGTCCGCTGACCGCAACCGAGTCTTCAAAGTAACCACATACATAAAATGGAGAGGAGTCTAAAAATAAATCGTTTTTAATGATATCAAACTTTTATGCGTGCAGAGTTAAAAAAAATTGTAAATCTCTAAAAGTAAAATACTTGCAAAAAAATTTCACGGAAACGACTGTGTTTTCAACACATTCATTGCTAGGAGGTCGATGAACTTAAAAAGCACTCGAATGAATAAGACTATTAATTCCCTTGGCTGTACAAAAGGGCATGAGACTTTATATTGAGAGAAATGGGAATAAACAGCTGATTTTGATCTCTATGCAAAAGAGGTTAATAAATTACTTCTATTGTCCAGTTTTAGATTTCCTTATAAAAAATATAGGATGTATTCTCGAACAAATATTGAATGAACTATAATTACGAGTAATTATTATAATTATAAAAAGTGCGTATTTAAATAATTCAACTGTGAAGCGGAAGGATCATTCTGCCAAAATGACAATTTTATAGATAATGTTAAAAAAATTTGGAAATAGATTAATTACGTTCATGAATGTTTCATATTGTTCCATATAGATTTTTTTCATAATGTTCTGCATATTGAAAAGTACTGTAAAAAATTCTATTATTTCAGAGGAAATTGATTCATTGAGTGCGTATTTTCTATCCCTACAAAACAGAAATTGTTTCAATGTAATTTTTTTTGTTCTCTCTATATTATGAAGCTGGATATTTAGTTCTCTATGTAATGATTAATTTCGAGATCGATTAAGTTCTGAGCAATTAATAATTAAAGTGAAAATTTGACGACCCGATTAGTTCGCGTCAAACCATTTAAGTTTTCTTCAATGCTGTTGACATAAGAAAAAACAGATTCATTTCATCGCAGAAACTTTAGAGTTTTCTATACACCCCACAAAAATTATCACATCACTGGTATTTTAGGGTATTTTTAATACTTAATTTCAGTAAGTATCAACTTAATAGATATTTCTGGTTTCTTATCATGGGCAAAAAAATTTTTTTTGGGAGTAATATTGCTGGAGTAAATCAGGAGTAAAGATACGTCGCTGCGGTAATTGGAGTTCAACAAAGCAATATATCCAGAGTTGTTATTCGCTACCAAGAAACAGGGCAGCTAACCAGGAGACCCGGACAAGGCCGCGGAAGGGTAACTTCAGTAGTAGGTGATCATTATTTAAGGTTGATGGCGTTAAGAATTAGGCATACCACCGCTCGAAGGCTGCAAACAGATCTGTTGGCTGCTCGTTATGTCCGAATAAGCCTACAAACAGTTCGAAATAGCAAGATTGGAATTTGCTCGAGAACACGCAAATTGGAATATTCAAGATTGGTCCAATATTTTATTCACGGATGAATCAAGATTTTGTATGTATTCATCAGATAAGCGTGTACCAGTATATAGGCGACATGATAAACGGCATGAACAGGTTAATTTTTATAAAACTGAAAGCTTTAGTGGTGGGTCTATCATGGTTTGGGGAGAAATTTCTTTCGAGGGTCGCACGGAGTTAGTACCAGTGAATGATGGAAGACTAAATGCTGACAGGTACATAACCAATATTCTAGAGCCACATGTAGTGCCCTATATGCTTCATATCGTTGACAACTCTGTGCAAATGCACGATAATGCTCGTCCACACGCTGCTAGAGTGATTCGGCAGTACTTAGAAGAGGGCGAGATACCCACCCTGAATGGGCCTGCAAGGATACGTCCAGAACCTGTTTAGAAGCATTCCAGCACGAATGGAAGCTGTAATTAGAGTGAAGGGCGTCAACACACGCTATTGGAAATTCATTGGCTAGTTTTAGTTTAGTTCATTTTTTTGTATAGACGTTTGTACAATTTTTTTGATATTTTTTATGTTTTGGTAAATCAAACTTTTTGTCCTCTGTAGATTAAACTGATATAAAATAAATGTTGCAAAAGGCGTATATATTGGTTATTGGTGTTTTAATTCGTAATATTAATAAAATTCGAAAAACAGGCAACATATTTAAAATATTTAAAAAATAATGAGTGATGCTATGATTTTTGTGGGGTATTTATTATATATTGAAGAGAGTATATTCTTCAGTAGCACATTTCTAGACTGTTTGCAGTAATGATACAATAATAACATAAGTTTCAGATTTTTAATTTCAATTCATTTTTTGCAATATGACATGTAATTATTTGTGATTACCTACTAAACTACAAAGTCGGTTTATTAAATCAGAGACAAATGAGGAGAAGGAAAAAAAACTACAAAATGACGAGTTATATCACCATAATAAGGTATAAAGCTGGGGTGCGAGGAGCGCACGTGCATCGAGCGCACAGAGGCACATTAAAAAAATCCGTGCATCTAGCGCAAACTACTTGTGTCGAATCCGAAAGATCGTTCGACGAGCGCACAAGAAAATTTGATCTGCCGAAGTGAGTCCTAGAGATGGGCAAACATACGAACTTTTGAATGATTATTGTCATTAAAACAAAACGAAAAACCATCAGCAACATCTAAGATTTTCCAAAATGAGCAAATGTTTAATATTATATAAAATATAAAAAAATATGAGAATGAGTGCATTTTTGGTATAAGGTTCAAATAAATTAAAAAATTTCGTATATAGAATTTTCCACAAAAAAACCTCTTAATTTAAGAATGGTTAGATTAGGGGACTATGACTATAATCGCATTGATGAGAAAGTATTAACAATTTGTTATTCTGTTGTTAACTCTTTTATAATTTTTCTTCTTCTATTTACGGTAATAGATATTACAAGCTAAATACAGGAGTCCAAAATAATGTCTTTATACCTGCACATGTGCGCTCGATTCACGCACTCAGGTATAAGTAGTACTGTAAAAATTGGCAAATTTATTATTGCTATATCTTCTTACTTCTTACTACTACTACTACTTCGTCATTTTCACGAAATATCATAAAATTCATGTGTTTTATTTATTTGCATGCTGAAGTACTTGTCATGGTAACAAATATACTGTTCTCGTCAATAAAAACAGTTTTTTGCAGTGTGATGGATTACCGTTGCTTGCTACAAATTTTTAGGGACTCATTCGATGCTTTTTATATTTTGGTATTGTTATTGTCTTTTGTTAGAATATACGTACCCTTTTGACGAAATTCTCAATAACGTTATATATACATGTGGTAGTATTTCAGCATAACAGCGTCTAATTTCGGTCTTAAATGCTTCGATGGCTGGAGGCTTATTAGCATTAGCTTGTGACCCCACAGCCAGAAGTCTAAAGGCGGCCAATTCTGGTCACCACATCGGGAAATGACACTACCGAAAGCAAACTAGTTCAAGATTGTCTATATTTTACGGGCGGCACCGTCCTGCTGACACCACATGTCGCCAAGGTCTATAGCTTCCAAATAAGGCATAAGAAACTGTCTTATCATAACATTATAATGTTCGCCTTTCACCTTCTTCCTTTTCGAAGAGAAATGGTTCAATTATTCCTCCAGACGATAAAGCATACCGTACAGTAACTCGTTGTGGGTGCATTGCTTCCTGATAAATCGTTCGTGGATTTTCTCAACCCAAAATGCGACAGTTTTGCCTATTAACATAGCCATCGAGGTAAAAATGGATGTCATCACAGAAAATGATTTTGTTTGCAGAATCGCCAGTTTGTTCAACTATCCAATTGGCGAATTTATTTTGTTGATGATGGTCTACTAGCGGAAGTTGTTGAGTCAGTTGAATTTTGTAGACATTATGCTGTGAATCTTTAGTGAGAATTGTTGGAAAGTGCTTGCTGTGATGGCGTATTGACGTCTTTATTATACTCTCGCGAATTGCCGTGATGTTTTATTCTTAACAACCCCTACGATCTCGTATTATGTGTTTCAAATCACTAACCCGAACCAGTACTTCAAAATTGTCTGATAATTGGGCACATTATTTCGAACATATTGATAATTATTTTTGATAATCAGGACGATCTGTCACGTCATAATCATGTGAGATTATGACTGTGAAAATGCCGCTAAATTCATATATTGCGCACTTAGAAAACATTCTTCATAAAAAGCTCAATTAATCATTCCTGATGTCTTCCTAGCCTTTTTAGGTATAAGGCTTTTTATACATGATTCGTTACATTGCTTCTTTTTCAAGAGTTATTTGCACTCTTTTCTATAATGAGCGTTCAATTTTTCCCTTCACATTTTCATTTTTTCGATCTCTGGCTTCTTCTCTAGTTTTTCAGGTCCCTCTTTATATATCTTCCGTTTTTATATCGTTTTTCTCCTATTCTCATCACATGGTCAGATCATTTAGTTATATTTTATCGTTTACGTTTATATTGGTTTTAAAATAAAATTGTTTATGTTTGTGTTTCGGATCCATATGTCAATATGGATATTGCTTCTATTTTATATTTTTCAGCTTTTATTTGTTTTAGTATTTAAACCTTAGGCAAGAATTTGATTTTCAATTGCGTAACGTGTCTTCTCCCACTATCATCGTCGACAGTTAATGTTTATTTTAAAGTTGGATGGCAAAGTTTTCCCATCTCCTGTCATTACCACTATGTCATCTGCATATGGAATATTTGGTCTTCCTTTCTTAGGAGTCTGTCTCAAAATGTTTTATCAAGCTTTTATTTTGTTCTTTTCTATCTTCCATCTAACATTATGGTACTTGGTATACATCCTTGCTTCATTCCTCTTGTTGTTTTAAACATTTTTCGTACCTCTTGGCAAACTATGAAATACGTTTTGGTCTGTTTCTATGAAGTGCGTACTCCGTTTATGAGCCTTTCTTGTAGTCCTCTGCATTCTAGGATTTTCTGTTTGTCATATCCATTGATTTCTTCAAGAACAATAAGATACAGGTATAGCTCTCCATCTTTTGTACTGCTCCTGCCAATTTTCGTTTCTGTACTACCTGTACTTTCATCTTTTGTTTTTTGGATTTTTGCTTCTGGCTCGCTTACTCCATCTTTTCATCCTTTCTTATCAACTTGACTCCTGCTCTAGCATGTTCTTTTTTCATCACTTCCGACCATATCGTCCAGTATCTTCTACTTAATTACACCTACTTTTTTATTCGTTTATACCACCAGATACTCCAAAATTGTTCCTATTATTTATTTCATCAGTTACTTTTATTATCTCTAATGGTTTTTATGATGCTTTTGTCTTTGTCATTGCCTCTTTCTACTTTCACCTACACCCCTACAATCTTCTTCTCCTTTATTCTATCTTGTAATTGATTTCTTGGTGTCTCCTTCATGGTTCTTCCGAAAGTTCTTGATTTTTCCTTTATCCGGCTTTTTTTCTGTTCCTCTTTCTAGTTACTACTTACAGCTTTATCCCTATACAATTTTGAGCCTGCCATTGTTAGTTTTTTTATCTTCTATAAGCACTATAATATGTATGAAGTTCAAGCCGAGAGGTAAAAAAAATACAGGACATAAATTTATTGATGCCGTATGCAGTGAATATTGGTCTTAGACTGCTTTCAAACGAACACAAGCATACATTATAAAAGAATATGTTCATAGCTAAGTCCATTAAACTGTATTTTTTGAGAAAACAAAGCACATTCTCTCCCTTTGTCTCTCTTTCTTTCACTATCAAAACGTCGTCGCTAAGAAAATAAACAACTACTTATTCTAATGTGTTGCGGGTAAAATAATAGCTTCAACTAAAATATGAATTCATTCTTCACATATGAATTCTGCTCAAAATGTAATGTATCAACTCTTTAGAATATTCAGTCTTAATGATCTAGATAAACTCGTTGTGACAAATATTTAATGTTATACAGGATGTTTCTATATTCGACCGACAACGCTCTACCACAAAGAGATCTAAATAAATTATTCATTTTGATATAGGAACATGAACCCTTAAGAGGTTTAGTTGCCAAAATCAAAAATTTGCCATAAATCAAGAACGCCTTAAAATTTTTTTTCAAATATGGTGATTGAATTATTTCTGCCGCAGCTTCAATGATTGTTTCTTGCACAAAGGACTTCATATAGCCCCGTATTAAAGAATCGATAGGATTTAAGTCATGTGATTTTAGAGGCCAACAATTGGGTCCACCCCGACCAATTCATTTTTCTCTAAAACGTCTGTTTAATCAATTTCTTGCCGCTGCAGTAAAATGAACAGATGCCCCATAGTGTTGAAACCACATATGTTATCTAAAATTCGGTTTATTCTCCAACAATTAATCTAACATTTTTTCCAGAAAGCGTGTATAAAATTGCTCCATTTAATTTATTTGGTAAAATGTAAGGCTCGATTAAGCAATCTCCAACCATATCTACCCACACATTAACCGAATATTTAAACTGAAATCTGCTTTCACGAATAAAGTGCGGGTTTTCTTCGCCCCAAACGTGACTATTTCTAGAGTTGAAAGTTTCTTCCGTAGTGAAATATTTTGGAAAATTTCGATTTTCACGACACTTGTGAATACCATTTTGAAAATTCCATATACACCTGAAAATCTCTAGGTTCTAATGCTTGAACACTGGCCAATTTGTATGGATAAACCACTTTCAAAACTTTCCATGAAATGTTATTAGTTTCCTAACTAAAAATAATTGGGCAATTTGAAACAAAATTAAAAAAAAGAATTTGTTCTAGTGGCATAAAAAATAGTGGCACACCACCCCACTGGTTGAATTTTTCCAAAGTTTGTTTATGTCAAAATGTTACTTTATTTAGGAGCATATCAGACACCAAATTTGTAAAAAAATATGAGGCCATCTTGATTTATGGCAAATTTTTGATTTTGATTTAAAATTTTGCATACCCTATATCTCAGCAAATAGGCCCCGTAAGGTTTCGTATTTCTGTATCAAAATGAATCATTTATTGAGATTTCTCTGTGGTAGAGCATTGTCGGTGGAATATAGAATCACCCTGTATCATAGTATATTAATCAATGAGAGGAGATAGCGTAGCGAGTTGTGTAATTCATCCTAATTTGAAATATCCATTGCTCAAGAATGCTACAAATAATAGAAAAAGAAACATAATATATTTTATTCAACATAATGATTATAATAAATACTAATATTACTACAATTAGGTATTCGAAGTTACAAGTAGCTTCCTTCTACATTTCAAATTCAAACTTTCTATGTGAGTTGTACTTACTCGTATACTACTTTCACTATCATCTACTGGAGTATACATTTTGGTTGAGACTGCACTGTATCTAAGGTATTATTAAAGATAGAGACATGCGGTTTCCGCGACCGTGTATCACTATTTTTTGTAAATATTTTCTCATTATTCTACTCTAATAGCTTTGTGTGTAGACTACCATCCAAACCAGTCGGGGGTGTTAACAAAGGAAGAAGTTGAAACATTTATGAGAAGCGCGCGCCCCAGACAAAGACTATTTACAGGTGAAAGTTATCGCATTAATTCGCATTGCCGGAAGCTGTCGAAGGAAAAAAATGTATAATTTAGAAGTAGACGATGTAGAGGATACTTGTTCTCAGTTAGTGGTTGATATTAATCACACAAAAACAGCAATACGGTGCAATATTTGGATGTGTTCAGAAAATATAACAATTTACGAAAACATCTTTCACTAAAAGTACTTTTGGTAGGCTACAGACAAGGAAAATGCGTAGTTCAAAGAGCTGGAATACACACTGTTGGCGGGGCACCTGAAAAAATTGTTGAATTTCTCAATCTTAAGCACCCAGAAAATTACACTGGACATTGCTTCAGAAGGACTTCGTCAACGGTGTTGGTCAACGCTAGGGAATGGGGATGATATAAATTTTTTAAAACGACGTTAAGAGCGAAAAGAAAATAGCAAGAATAATACAAGGCGGTGAAACTTTTGTACAAGTGTTAAACCAAAATCACACATCTTCCAGCATTATTGAAAATAAAGAAGTACATCTAGTAATTCCTACAATAAATTTTTCTGTTAACAACAGTTGCACCATTACTGTTGAAATTCACAAATTAGAAAAGTTTAGTTATTGATGTTAATTGATTTATTATTTGTAATTATTTCAAACGGGATTGAGATAATTCAAGAGTACTGTACAATACAAGGATACCGTAAATTGTCATTTTACGGACTCATATTAGTACTGTAAAAACGACTTTACAGTACAGTATGAAAAAAAAAACTGTTTTTCTGCGGTGAGGTGAATTTAGACACACTATCTTCTACTTACTTAATTTATTTAAACTCTTAATTAGCTTATATAATAATAATTAATTTATCACTGAATATATAATAAAATATTTACCACTTTATAACAAATGAACAAATAAAAGGCCTTTCTAGAAATCTTTTGAGACAAGTAAAATAAACAAATCGCCGCTGAGATGAAAACCAACATCAAACTAATTCTACTTTCATCAAATTTTACACATCTATTATGAGCGAACAGTACATGCTTCACGGTCCATGACGTGGACGAGTTCGTGACCATATATACATTTTTCCACTCAAAGTAAGACAACCAGGAGAAATTATTAGAAAAAATAGTATATTTCAAGCCATTAGAAATA
The DNA here is from genome assembly GCA_026230145.1 of Diorhabda elongata. Classification (NCBI taxonomy): domain Eukaryota; kingdom Metazoa; phylum Arthropoda; class Insecta; order Coleoptera; family Chrysomelidae; genus Diorhabda; species Diorhabda elongata. Next base: position 23,059,863 of record CM047933.1, on the reverse strand, counting down.
ACCAGCTCTAATGTAAAGAAACTATTGAGTCTACGAATAATTCCTATCACCTCAGTTTTGTTTTATATCAGCCATCCTGAAACAATCCATCAAGAAACGGAAATATAATAATTCCACGACTATTCGATGGTTAATATAAATCTGTAATTAAAAATCTATTTTCAAATATCTCCTTGAATATAATTTCCACCGCGAAATTATTTTCTTGTTATAATTACATTCATCACACCTTAAAAATGGTTTTGCAGCCTATAACTTACTTTTATCGTATTCCACTGTTCCAATTAGAACACACTCATCAAACATTTACCTTATTCTGTAGTCGATGCTCATCGCTAGCTTCACAAATAGCTCGTTACACCATCTCTGCTCATCAAATTATTACTCCGTCCTTGTACGTGGATGTTTTTATCAGTTATTCAGCCACCTGTATCCCTTTAATTTCTAAATTGCTACCTGTTGCCAGCGGCAAGGACGGTTTGTCGCGCAGGTTTCGATATTTCAATCTCTCCTCGGTAAAATCAGCCTTCAAATTCTAGGGATAGATGACTGAATGTTTTGTATAGGACTGAATTCTTATAGTAGTCAACCAAATGAAATATGGAGGAATAAATGCGTAATATCGATATTAAAAATTCATGATATAAATGAACCTTTTTCCAATAATTTCTCTTAAGTATGTACTTCGCTGGTTATAATCTATTACTACCGAGTAACACCTCCCTTCATAAGATCTTTTGAAAGAATAATTCATGTTCTGCCGACGAATTGAATGCTTCTGCTATATTGTCAATCTCGCATAATAACAACGACGACAACTTGCTACCGGACTAAATATTTTTTCAAAGAAAGCATATAAGGAGCTATTCGTGAATTTGTTTAATAAAATGGGATTTAATTGACCAATCTTTTTACAAAAATATTTATAAGATTTTGAGTGATCACCGATTATGTGGCGCAGTCCGATGTCATTTTTTAAATTTTCGATTTAACTTTGCAATAATACCGCTTCATTTTGGTGATATTTGATGGTACTAATTCCACTGTACTACATTTCTTTATATTACTAGCTACAAACTTTTTTAAAAATACAACTCCTAATTTATTAGAAACTCAAAATGTGATTGCGACACTCGATTTTTTCTATAAGGAAATTTGAGCCATAGGGCTTGGAATCTCGTATTTTCTTATAAACACTTCTATCTCCATCGCCATTAATTTTACCGTACATCAAATTATGCATTTTTAGACGAAGCCTTCTAATATAATTTTTCTTTCCATAGATGTTGAGGGTCTATTCCAATTTTTAACGCATTAATGGTTTTACCATTTTTTTAATGATTTTTGCATTTTACACTGCAAACGAAATTCATTTTTAACACCTACATATAGAACTTTTTGAGTTCTTGCGTTTATAATGCCTACACCCGACAATGCATTATAATTACTTTTATATGACCTTTAAATCCAAGCGCCCACCCACTATAGTCTCTCTTTTGGAATGCCTTTGGTGTTTTTTATAACATTTTGATGCTACAAATAAAACATCACTCATTAAGTCGTGTGACTGACACACAGATGGCACTACCCTTATCAAATCCATGAAACGTTTATGAAGTACCAACTTTCAAAAGACTAAGTGAAATTTCATGGATATTCCGATGAGTTAGGGGAAAGTGACAGCCATTTAAGTAAAGTTATTTTTGTTATTTTCAAAGCAATTTCGTGTGTTAATTTATTATTGCTTGTTGATAAAAAGTACTGTATGAGCTCAGAAATGGCTTCAAAAGTATTATTGGAACACTATCGAAAAGAATCATTAGCATGGTTTGCTAAATTTAAACTTGGTTGTACAGACACCGCTGATGGTCAACACTCATCGTCCAATTAAGGTGATTACTTCAGAAAACATCGAGTCCACAACTTGGTAATATCTAATTGTAAATTGAAATTGCGTGATTTGGCTAAGGTCGTAAAGATATCAGATGGCAATGTGTTCACAGAAATTGCGTGATTTGGCTAAGGTCGTAAAGATATCAGATGGCAATGTGTTCACAATTATGCATGAGCATTTGAACATGAGAAAGATTTTTCCGTGACAAGCTTACTGACTATCGATCAAAAACACCAACGTGACAATGTGACAAGGGATGAAACATGGATCCATCACTTCGGAATCAAAACGATCATCTTCTAAGTGGACCGCAGCCGGTGAACCAGCTGGGAAGGTTGTGACTTCAGTATTTTGGGATGCATATAGAATATTTTCCATCAACTATCACCAAAAGGGAGAGACGATCAATAGTGAATACTACATAGAGTTGTTGGATCGTTTGAATGCAAAAATCAAGGATACCTCGACCTCAAACGGTAACGATAGTTAAATTGAACGAATTACGCTTCGAATTGCTTCCTCATCTACCGTATAGTCCCGATCTGGTCCCCAGTGACTACTGGATATTCATTGATATAAAAAAAAGTTCGCCGGTAAGAAATTCAGCTCAAATGAAGAAACAATTGCTGAAACTGAAGCCTATTTTAAGGCAAAAACCAAATCCTTTTACAAGCACGGCATCGAGAAGTGTTGAAATGATTATATTACTTTTGAATAAAATCGATTTTTGGCGAAAAAATGTGTTCTCAGTTAGCCACATTGTTACGTGATGCATTGTGTGTTAGGAGACATTGTAGGAAGATTTGCACCATCTAATACTGTGGATAACTACGATTCGTAAACCAGTCATTTCAACTTGTCAGTCATTTGAATGAATTTTTCTGTATTTCAATCGAGTCGTCAGTTGACGAAGATGTTGACAAGTATTTAATGAATAGTTTGCTGCAGGTACGGCACTTAATCACCTAGCTTGTTCATTGTCAATAATCTTCGCCTTTTTCAAATTCTTTTTTTGACTTTTTCTCTTATAAGAAGTAGTGCAATGTTTTACTTATTGAAAATATAAAAACATAAAATCGAAATTCGATTTTTTCTGTTAGTTAAATGTATTCGTAATATTACAATATTGTGGGTAAAAGCATTAATGCAATGGAAAAGGCTAAACGAAGAATATAAACAGGAAGATGTTCCCCTCAATTTTGATCTTTATGAACAAAAACAAAACTATTCTTTACCATGCTCACTTGATAGCCTTGAGCTGTATGAGTATCGTGGGATCATCTGTTCATTATGAGTGTCTTTTTTCCATTACCAGCAACATCACAAGTGAGGAACAGAACAGCTCAGATTCCAATAGACTTGACTTGTTGTTATCGATTTCTCTGAATTATAAAACTCAGATTTTATCGATAACAGATCGCAATATTGTTTATTATGACATTTTTCTTGTTTTTTCTAAAATTGATTCATATTTACATTGTAAATAAAATCTTGATAGAAAAATTAACTTTTTGGCAAACGATCTTTTAGATCTCGATTTTTTTTGTATCAATTCATCAGATTGCGATTGTAATCAATTTAAATATCAATCTTTTTAGAAATAATCGCCATTCCTACTTTGGATAATTCTAATGCTAAAAGTAGCCTAAGCGTCCTATCTAATTTTCATTATATCCTCCATGAGCTGTAGACCTGAAAATGTGCTTATATAAAATCATATGTTTTGCAACATTGGTTGCCTATTTCCTAACATATATTTCGTGAGTACTGAACTCTAGCCTTAATAGTAAGAGATTCCAACGGTCGATTCAGCAGGTGACTGGTTTTTAAAAGAAAGTTAATTCAGACCAATATTGCTTCACAAAAATTAGAACTTGTCTAATTTACTGCTTACGAAGAAGGGCCCCTGAAATGCGCGGAAGATAAACAGATAATGAAGTTGTATAAGAATAGCAATTACTCACTATTTTGAGTAGGTGCAGCGTATGAAACAAACTAGGAATTATTGCTCAGATCCTGAAATCTCTGAAGACGTCAAATCGGTTATCGAAACACGCGTCAGACATTGTAATTAAGCGTGTTGGTGTAGTGGTAGTGTAAACAGTGTGTTCAGTATTAATATCACCAACGGTTCCAGAAATTCAAAGTTACCAAAAAGATATTTTCCTGAAATGAAACATGCTGAATATTATGAAAGTTATTCACTACGGATTATATTATCACAAATCCCATTTTAAAATCTAGTTCTTTTCATTGCCGTCAAAGTTGTAATAGACATTTTTTATAATCATCTTTCTACAAATAATAAAGATCTTTCTCTCGTTTTTCAGGAATAATCGCATTTTCCTGCTAAGAAAATATACAGACGACAAGTTATACATAAACTATAAGCAGCTTTCATGGAATTATGTATTATATAGAATATAGAGAATATAGAATACGGAGATATTGTATGTTAGAAAACCAGAAAATTGTTACCGATGAAAATCCGTACTTCACCTTGTATTGAATGGAATTAGAGAAGGTTGAAAAACAGTGTTTTAGTTTCGTGTTTGAAATGTACGAATTAGATGAAAATTATGTTTGAATTCAGTTGATCGAGTCTATTCGTGAAATATGATTAACGTGAATTCTCTATTGAAATATTAGTACTTTGAACTGTGGTGAATAAATTTTGATACACGTGCAACAGATTTATGTAAAATGAAAAAATAAAACAAAAATTAGCAGGGCATTACCATTATCTCAAAAATCTGGATATTATCTTCTAATTAAATTTTTTTCTCAATATTTTTAACCCGAGAAAATATCATTACATGCAGAGGCGCTAAGGGGAGCCCAAAATATGACGATTGGGGGTAATTTACCACGACATTATGTCGCATAACTCATTATATTTAGAGCGCCAAAGTTTGATCAAAATTGCAAAAAAAAATTAATTTCTTTGCAGCGCTTTAACTTAAAACTATCAAATTTGGTATAATGCATGGAACTTTTATAGGCTTAAGTAATGGTAGGTAGAAGGTGATAGAATCAATCTGGGGGCTAATTAGGGTTAACTCAACGTTAAAATTTCAAAGAAATAATTATCTGTCGGTTGATTAGAAAAATTTCATTGAATTACCAAAGACATCTTCTTAACAATGCTATTTCAAAAGTTGCAAAAAAATTAAGAGTAAGCTATGAATTTATACATCAAATTTGTCAATTTGCATTTTAGTTCTTGCAATATTCAATTGTGATAATTTTTTTTCTTTTAGAATCAAAATTATTCTTTAAAATTTAAAGGCATTACATTGCATTTGTCTGTGAAACTAACCCACAATTCTTCTTGGGAATCTACTAGAGAAAAATATCATCTTAGTTCAAATTTAATAGATAAATTACTCGTAATCAACTCAGAATCGTTCGATTGTATTCTACTTACCTTCACTTAAAGGCTTAATATTCTTGTACAATGTACAAAATTTGTTATTTTTAAGTTGAGAATTGTAGAGAAATCGATTTTTTCGAAATTTTTTACCTCCATCATCATATTTTGTGATCTCCTATATGCCTCTGGTCTGTGTCAGTTCTTATGCAGAATCCCCTGTATACATAAGAACTTCTTAATATGCTGTGAACAGTGAAAATAAGTTGTATTCGGGCTGGCTCTGAGATTCGTTAATCAGTTTCACCTTTAATAACATCCCTTCAGACGGAAATCAAAAAGTAGACAAATATGAATTTCATTGTATAATTACCAAATTAGTTTTTCATAATTTCTAAATAATTCACAGTTCAATGTTTTTATAACTTAAAGCAACACGTGGTATTCTGTTGGTTTATGTTATCAGATGGTTCAAATTGTCTAGCTGTCTCTGTTCTGTTCATGACGAAATACTCTCATAATTTTTTTTTTACTTTTTTTCACTATTTTTAAATGTTTTTCACGATGATTTGTCTTGACTCTTTTTGTGAAAATCAGCTCAAATTAGCGTGTAACATTTCAATTTAACATCCTATTTAAAAGTGATTTTCGTAGAAAAGAGATCTAAAATCAAGACAATAAGTTATGATCTAAATCAGCGTTGTCCAACAGTCGGCCCGCGGGCCGCATCCGGTCCGCGATGCCATTCGTTGTGGCCCGCGAAATGTTTTACAAGATTTGAAGAAATCGAAAGTCTCAAAAGCAGTTTTGGAGCAATCATTGAAGATCAACCACCCGACTTACAAATTGAGTTATGTGACCTTCAAGCTGACATGTTCCTAATCACCAGACAAGAAAGGAGATTTGAATTTTTCAAATTACTTTCTGAAGAGAAATATCCAAATCTGCGAGATTTTGGACTGAAGATTACATCAATGTTCGGAAGCACATATACATGTGAAAGTGCCTTTTCGTCCATGAAGTACATTAAAAACCACAACAGAAGCAACCTCACCGATTGTTCCTTACGTCATCTCATGAGACTGTCTACAACTGAACTGGAGGTGGACATTTCCTCATTGGTGGATGAAGCTGATCGACCACAGTCTTCACATTAGATATAACTTTTTATTACTATTGCAATGTTTCTCTTAGCTCTCAAAAAAAATATTTATAAATTTTCCATTCATTTACAAAAACATACTCGATGAGTAACAAAAGAAATAATACTCTTTTTTTGTTTTAATTATTTTTATACCTTACATTATTTTGTTATTACTTTAACAAAATTATTATATGGCCCGCAACCACATCAAAGGTTTTAGTTTTGGCCCTTGGTCCCTTGCAAGCTGGACACCCCTGATCTAAATAAAAATTATTTCAGATCTTGTCTTGAAATACTAGTCAACTGTATCCAACAAGCTGCATAGGATAGTACCCCCAACCTGATCGCAAATACAAAAGGCAATAACTACCCTAACGAAATAAGAGAACTAATACGTGAAAGGCGCACACTGAGATGCAGGTGGCGTCAAATTAGAGCTCCAGAAGACAAAACCAGTCTGAATAAGACTGAAAAGGAAAATCCAGAATATTCAGAATAATATTATAAGTGAGTACTTAAACGTATTGACAATCGACAAGTCTACGGAATACTAACTATGGAAGGTGACAAAAAGATTGAATAGACCAATCTCCACAATCCTCCAATCAAAAACCAAGATGTTAGCGGGACTTGAAACAATCAACAAAAAGCAAATAGATTTGCACACACTTTTAAAGCTACCAAGGAAGAAAAACGACTTGAACAGTTAATACAAAATCAAGACAGCATGAAAATAACTTATACTACTCAAAATAAATATCCATAATGATTAAAGTAAATATTAAATCAAAGAAAGCTTCTGGTTTTGACTAAATGACAAGGGAAAACTTATCAAAAAAGCTGTAATCACATTGATGCATATTATAAACACACACATACACACTTGAGTATGTACCTACCTACCTTGTTGAAAGTAGCTAAAGTCATAATGATTCACAAACCAGGGAAACCACCAAAGTAGTATCTTCAATATCACTATTATCAATTATATCAAAGCTATTTGATTGCATATTACTAAAAATTAAGTCCTATACTTGAAGAAAGAAAACTTATGCCTTTACATTAATTTGGCTTCAGGGCAAACCATTCCATTGTATCAAGTCCACAGGATAACTGATGTCATAGAAAAATCACTTGGAAAGAAGAAAGTCTGTAAACGCGTAAACAATAATAATTGTAGTTATAATAATTGAAGGAACTTTTACTGAATATTAAGACCCTTAATTTACTGATATTTATAGTAATTTAGGATAGAACAAAATTGTTCATTGATCGTGATAATGATCAGATCACAATGATAGGAAAACTTTCCAAGTTTTCTTGAAAAAAATTGAGATCTTATTTTTAAACAGGTTAATACTAAAAAAATCATAAATAGTATATTACATAACGAGTTTGGAAAATGATATACTTTGCACTAGCTACTGTTTTTCAAGAGCCGCGTAGCGGCGAGTGCTGAAACGTAACGAGTGCGAAATACACTTTCCAACGAATTGTGTACACTATTTTTCCTATCACCACGTAAAAAATTCTTCAAAAAACGTATTTTTAAAATAAGAAAGTCATTTAGAGATTATCACACGTGTGTTGAAATGTATATAAACACGTGTGCTGCAATGTTAAAAAATCATACAAAATGTGTTTTATTTTGAAATAGAAATAGTAACAGAGATGACAAAAACGAAAAGAATGATTATTAAATATTTTAACTTACCTGTTAGTAAAATCAAGACAGTCATGAAGAATGTATTCCTTCACTATGGAGAATAAATTTTCATTCAACTACTTTATACATTACCCAGTAATAGTACTAATACTTAATTTTAACGTTTAAATTATCTTACTTCTTCAGTTTTCTTAAATTTGCCATTTGCCTTTTGCCTTTCGGCACCCAGCCAGATTCATATTTTATTCGCGTATTTCCTCTATCGTTCGAAACCATAGATAACATAAGAAAAAGAAGCATTTCAATACATATATGTAACAATTAGTGTCCATTTTCTTGAGTGGTCCTATTTTCCAATTACAAAAGAATAAAGCGCTAAAATTTTCTAAAGAGAAACCTATAATTTTGTACTCCCCACAATTTTGAGTATAATTAATAGTTTTTGAGTTATTTTGAAGAAAAACCGGTTTTTTTGCTAAAGCAAGAAAATGATTCTCCAAATGTAAGTACTTTTAAGTCAAACACTGAGAATATACGATGTATTGATATATAGTTAGCCTAGATCAGTTCCATGCATAAACAAAATATTGCGTTACCTTAGCAACGAACAATAACTTATTAGAATTGTCTGTGTAAATTTTGACGTCAAAAAAGTAAACCAGAGTTACGCAATAAATTAAAAGGAAAAACATGTCTACCGAAATTGTGACAATCGAAAAATTGGGGTATCGAGCCATGTACTTGAATTTAAAAGGGTCAAGAGGTAATCAAATTTAGGTAGATATGTTTAATACCCTTGGTGATCAATTTCCTTCGTATGCTACCGTGAAAAATTGGAGTGCAAGCTTCAAAAGAGGTGAATTTTCCATTGAAGATGATGACCGAACGGAAAAGCCAGTTTCTGTGTCAGACCTCGAAAATATCGATGCAGTTCATGACATGATTGTATTAGATCGTCGAATTGGGCTAAAACGGATAACTGGAGCACTGAATATTTCATACGAACGCTTCTTCATATAGTTCATGTCAATTTGGACATGAGAAAAATATCTGTAAAATGTATCCCCAAATGTTTGAATGTTGACCAAAAGCGTGCAAGGGTAGAAGCATAGCGTTCGATCTGTGCTCGATGTGAAAACGATGTAGACTTCTTAAGCCGAATTGTTACTATGGATGAGACTTGGGTACATTTCTACAATCCAGAAACAAAGCAACAATCGACGGAATGGCGTCACTCTGGTTCTCCAAGACCTAAAAAGTTTCATGTCCAAAAATCTGTTGGAAAAGTTCTTTCGTCAGTTTATTGGAATTGCCATGGAGTAATCATGATTGATTTTTTGGATGAGGGTAGAACAATGGAGATTACTATTCGGCATTACTGACCACTCCATGGGAAAAAATTAAAGAAAAAGACGCGGAAAGCTATCCAAAGGGGTTTTTTTAAGACAACGCCCCTACACACAAATCTCATGTTGCTATGCAAAAAATTCTTGATTTAGGGTTTGATTTACACCCCCCTTATCAACCAGATTTCGTTCTATCCTGCTATTAACTCTTTCCTCATCTGAAAAAAAGTTTAAAAGGTCGTAAATTTTCTTCCAACGAGGAAGTAATAGAAGCTGTAGAGGTCTGGTTTGCAGAGCATTTTAGTTCTATAGACGTTGCAGGCTCGCTGTAATAAATGTGTCCAATAACTAGGAGAATAAAATATTTTGACATTGAAATTTTGTTTGGTTCTATAGTAGGCTAAGAATTTTATATATTATTATAAAAATAAAAATAAAGGGAATTTTAAAGAAGCAACGCAACGATTTCAATTGGAGTGGAAGAGAAGGTGACATTTTTACTATTCTATTTTCAACGAAAAATGGTACTGAATACACCATTACTACACCAACAGTCATAATTACACTGTCTGATGCGCGTTTCGATAACCAAATCATCGTCTTCAGAGACTGAAGGAAAACTACAATCTAATGACTTGACTTATCTGTTTATACTAAATTTTCCCACCAATGAACCTTCAAAACCAAGGAGGTTATTCCGCTGGAATTGATTTTCACGGGAGAAGGTTTATTGGTGGGAAAATTTAGTAAAAAACAGGTTAAGTCATTAGATTCAAGTTTACCTACAGTCTCCGAGGACGATAACTTGGTTATCGAAACGCGCGTCAGACAGTGTAATTGTGAGTGTTGGTGTAGTGTAAACAGTGTGTTCAGTATGATTCAGAAGGGTTCCAGAAATACTAACTTAAACGTAAAATCGGAATCGATATTGGTGCTGTATCGAATAAATACACGGGAAAATGGTAATTTACTGGGCTAATAATTGTAGTATTCAAGTCTACTTGAATGTGTCATGAAAAATATTGGATACAATCATCATGGCTACGGTTGCTTAGGATAAAAGCAAAACTGATATTGAATACAACATTCAACATCATTTTTACGTAAAAGTTTCGTAAAAAGAAAATATTCACACTATATATAATTAATAATTTTTCTCTTCGCTATTAGTAAAAAATTGCTTATCTCTAGTTGGTTTCAAACATTGAACTTCCATTTTTTATGGTGATTTTGGGAGAATATGTCATGCAAATTACATCCGATTCTAGAAATCGGTAGATTATTGACTATCATTCAATCAGAAATCGTCTTATTACGTCACCTCACATAATAAACTATTACTAGTTTTCACTAAGTTGGAATTTTTGGAACCGTTGGTGATATTCATACTGAACACACTGTTTACACTACCACTATACCAACACTAACAATTACACTTTCAGAGACTGAAGATAAACTCAATTTACCTTCAGTGTCTGATGACGATAACTTGGTTATAGAAACGCGCGTCAGACAGTGTAATTGTGTTGGTGTAGTGGTAGTGTGTTAAGTATCATCAGTTTTTAACTTTCTTGAATAATTATTTTTTCTTTCATTTGCCCACTACCTTATTACTTTGGAAATCTCGGTACATCTTTGTCGTTTTAAAAAAAATCGTCACCTAATATAATGAAGACGCAAATGGAGCTATCTCACGTTCATCTACACAACGTTAATTAAGTATACCGCCGGCGTCGGAAGGTGAAGCTAATTTCATTGAGATATAATTATTGACCTCGTTTTCTCTCAACCATTTGCTTGCTCGTTTTTCCGTTCCGTAACATCAGTAGTACATATAGACTATAATTGAGAGAATGAAAATTGGATAAAAATCAGAAATTTAGATACTAGAACTAGAACATTAGATGAAAAAACCATTGCTTGTGGCATGAAAAAAGATTTGTATAGATTCAATTAGAAACTCTCCTATCAAACGCAAACTATGGACACTAGATTTGATTTTACGTCCATTTAACCTAATTTACATCTAACTAGAACTTCCTTCGGAGCGCTGTATGAAGATAATGTTGTTAAGTCAGTTGTTTAAGCATATTCCGAAACCAACAAACTTTAAATGTACCACACCACGATCTAGCGCTATCATGAATTATTCATTACAAACATTACAAAGATTTTATTATTTTCACAAATTTACAACGTGATAAGGAATGAATAAGTTAAATTTTTTCATTATTCGAATTATGTATCATGCAATATTTTCAATTAAAACCACTACAAAAATTAATATTATTAACAACATCGGTTCCACGATTTTCTCTCGTCTGCTGAAAAATCACCAGTGGATAAGGAAAGGCGTGAAAGATGTGATGAAACTGATCATCGATCTTTAAAATCTATATATAACATATTACCTTCTCAAACGGTGAATCTTGGGACTACACCATTTCCCAAAAGTCAGTACACTTGTACTACTATTTGTACTACAAATGTGTAGTTATCCTCGATATAGATACCTCTACATCAACTGATTTAAATCTGCCAAAACACTATACCCAAAAAACAGATCGCAATGTATACCCACGTCAGCATATCCAGGGCTGTTGACTACACACAAATTCATGTATAATGGCGAGAATAGTTGAGACACCATGTAGACAAACATGCCATCTCCCATGGATTACCTGAGGAGAAAAGTAATTTCTCCATTTGTTGGGAGTCTGGCAGATGAACTCGAGAGGTTTACGGAGCTTAACTTCGAGTTAATAGGCTGAGCTAATAACATAGAGCTTATATCTAGAAGCAATTTCAAGAATACCTTGGGCGAAGTACTCCAAAAAGAGCTGGGTCCTGGGAACTTAAAGTAAATTTAACTATAAATGCAATTATCATTCAGCGAAAAGGAAATTCCTCGGTATGAAATACCCATGCCTGAATAATTAATTGTAGGGTGAGAGTTAAAAAACAAATATCTGAAGATAACTATGGGCAGTGAATCTTGAAATTGTTGCTAATGAAGCAGTCAAGGTTCTGGTAACGTACAGAAACTTGTTACGTTAAAAGTCTGGAAGACTCAATGACTTGCTTGCCCTATAAATAATCAAGACGAAAACCCTTGCTAATGTACAAGGATTTGCTTGTATTTGTACCACTGAAGCCAAGAAAACTTACTCAACTAGAGCGGTCACTATAGACTTCACACCTCTACATCTCTGACATAGAGATTAACTGAGGAGATAATTCTTAACATAATAGCTACAAGTAATGAAGGAATTGGAAATAAAAGGTCGGGGTCCTCTATGACGTGTACATTTCATCTGGGAATCTTCTTAGTAATGATGCAATGAAGAAAAAAAGGCTTTCTCTACGACACTAAAATGAGAAATTTTGTGGTTGGGGATAAAGCAATCAAGTTTTCAAAAGAAATGCCATCAAATTATATACACATGCTTTGAAAATAACAATAAAAGTTGGCGATGTAGTATTCATGGGTTGAAACTAGATGTTTGCCAATACTTGCCATTGAATGCTGTGTGGATTTTAATCCAGAAAGAAAATAGAGTGTGGGACTATTAATATAGTCAGGCTGCTGGTTTGGAAATACTGTGAAGAGCTCAATAACTTGAGCAAGATTAATAAGATCTTTTCTTTTGGGTTTCCAGTCATTACGACATGAAGCATAGCTGAATCGAATCTTGAATTATTCCGGTGGAGATCCCCGTAAAAAGTTGTACAAATCAAGAAATATTTGATGGTATACCACAACTTCATAGTTTGGTAGTGTGGTAAAGACCGATAACTTCAGAGAAGCTAATCAGGCACTTTCGTTCCAACCATTTGACGTCACTAGTAAACTAGTGAGATAGTTATATCATGAAGCATCTGATAAAAGTTTATGTAGAAGAAATGAACTTCTACAACAAATTCTATGGGGTTGTGGAGGAGCTGCGAGTCACCAAGTTAGAGAATGTATTTACAACACGCAGAAAATGCTAAGGAAGGAAATTCGTGGACCTCAAAGATTCATAGATATCCTTGGAACTTGCCAAGATATTGGATCTCATGAAGACTATGGAACTACAAAAGCTTTGATCAGAGCCTTAATAGACCTTGAGGTCACTGTAAAACGTTACCCTATGTACAATCTGCAATCTGCGACACGAATATCATACATGGATGACCTGGTTATAATTCCTACCTCTCTTTGATGGGATTATACAGGATTACTGATACTGTTTTAATGAATATGGAGAAAATGGAGAATATACAGCATTGAATATGGCAACTGCCGAAAACATGCGATCTCATTTTTTATTTATATTGAGAAATAATTCAATGGATTATTAGAATCAGGAAAAATTTCAATGATTTCTCAAATTCCATAAAATGCATCTGTAGTACTGACGAACTGGAAATTTGTCACTTCTTGTTTCTATATGAGTTTACTAAACCACCTGTTAAAATGAATGCTGCGTAAGTAATAGTTATTTCATGGTCTAATGTATATTATTCAAAATGTATGAGGATAAGTCCGGTTTAAAAGAGTTCCTGGACGTTCTGCAGAAATCTCAAATTTAGGTACAATTTATATATATATATATATATATATATATATATATATATATATATATATATATATATATATATATATTTAATAGATGGCTTAAGGAATAGCTGATTCCATGTTACCGTCTTCGAGTTTCATAACGTAATTAGTAATGATTTGAATTTCTGGTCTGTGAAAATATGTCGCTTCATATTTGTTTGGAAAGAGTCTCGCTTGGTAGTACAAGCAAAATGTATGAAAATGGATTCGAAATCCATTAATATGATGAGAAATAACATCATATAATTATGAAATGACAAAAAGTTTTCATACATAATTAAATACCAAGAGAAATTATAATCAGAAATATTATGTATGCCTGAAAATAAGGAGATTTCAATAAAAACTAGAAAGATGTGGATGTAGCAAACTTATCACAAAGTTCCGTATATTATTTTAAATAATATAAAAAAGGTTCTTAAGAAATATAGTATTATTGTTCTTCCAATATCAATTGCAGAAGACATTTATGCGAAGAACAATCAATATTTCATAAATACACCCGGCACTCATACCAAATTAGGAATTGAGAAATAATGTTTACTCCCCGTATGAAATTCGATAAACATCTACCAAACCGTCAGTCCACGTGGACTCAACATCTCCATCGGTGACCAATGAGAACATCGAATTGTAAACAAAAATGCATTGGCGTCGCGTCGTTTGATAAGATTCATTTAGTTCATAAATTTCTTCATATAAATAGAAATATGGCGTTCTTTAGACATGGGCGAATGAAGACAATGAAATTGCACATTGTAGTGAGAGTAAAGACAGGTATGAATTTAATAATGAAGATTTAGATATACAAATGTAGCAAGTTATTTCATATACATTCGAATGTTCAAAAATTTTTTTATTTATCGAGTCTAAATAATGATTCGATTGCTTTTTCGCATAAGATATATTATAAATATGTCAAATTTATAAAATTAGGTATTTACGTCTATGGTAGATCAATCAAAATTGTCGGCAAAGGTTGTTACAATTATAATATAATGAAAACTCATATGTGTGGAGTTATATAAGAATTCCTTTCCACATTTTTGAAAGTTTTTTTCACGTTATACAAAGTTTTTGTAAAAATAAAGACACGTTAATGTCAAAATCTTAGATAAATTTGACGTTCTATAACGTATCCTAAATTTAACAAAAAATAATAATTTCATTTTTTACAGGGTGTACGGAAACAATATTTTTCTTTGTTCTGACGTCAAAAAAGCTAACCAGAGAATTAAAAATGAAAAGATGTCTACCGAAATTGTGAAAATCGAAAAATTGGAGTATCGAGCCATCATCAAGTACCTGTATTTAAAAATGTCAAGAGGTAACCAGATTAACGTAGATATGTTTAATACCCTTGGTGATCAATATCCTTCGTTCATCATATAGTTCACGTCAATTTGGACATTAGAAATTTGCTGCAAAATGTATCCCCAAATGTTTGAATGTTGACCAAAATCGTGCAAGGGTAGAAGCATCGCGTTCGATATGTGCTCGATTTAAAAAATATGTGGACTTCTTAAACCGAATTGTTACTATGGAGATGAGACTTTCGTGTCCAAAAATCTGTTCTAAAAGTTCTTGCTTCAGTTTTTTAAGATTGCCATTGAGTAATTATGATTGATTTTTTGGATAAGGGTAGAGCAATGGAGATTACTATTCGACATTACTGACCACTCTACGGAAAAAAAATTAAAGAGAAACGACGCGTAAAGCTATCCAAAGGTATTTTGTTTTTGCAGGATAACGCCCCTGCACACAAATCTCATGTATCCATGCAAAAAATTTAGGTGATTTAGGGTTTGAGTTACTAGAACACCTCCCTTATTCACCAGATTTAGCACCGTCCGACTATCATCTCTGTCCTCAACTGAAAACAGAGGTCGTAAATTTTCTTCCAACGAGGAGAGAATAAAAGCTGTGGAGGCCTGGTTAGCAGAGCAAGAAGAAATATTTTTTTTGAAAGGTCTAGAGATGTTGCAGATTCGCTATAATAAATATATCCATTTAAGAGGAGAATATGTTGAGTAATAAAATATTTTGACATTGAAATTTTGTTTGGTTCTATAGTAGTTCTATAGTATATAACAATAAGTTACATTTTGTTATTGCAATTTTGTCATTTAAAAAGAGCCGTTTTATGTTTGTTATTTTATTTCTTAATTTCTAATTGTGATGTTAAAATTAAACCAATAGGTGTTGAAGATGATTACTATAAGTTTTCGATCCAAGAAAATGAGGAAATGCTTTTTAAATAAGAGAATCTTACAGGTCGAAAATCTCTAGGCAAAGAAACCCTATCATGTTTATTACTCTCCATTATTTTCTACAATTCAAATATAAATCTATCGTGTATTTTATCAAATTATGCTGCAATTTCACCAAAATATTTATTTGTAGAAAGACATACATCATTGCATTTTCTTAAAATTTTCAAATATTTGTTGTCAACGAACTACCGTTCCATTTTTTTTCGGTCTGTCGCTCTGGAAAATTATTTAAGTACAGTTCATAGTTGTGTGTTTATTTTCAGTTCCAATAGTATGCTAGAAATTCTTCTTCTTCTTATGTTTTGTGTTTTCAAAGAGGCAGCCTAAGTTGTGACTCCGAGGACCAGCTCTCATACCAGCGCTTTGGTGGTCTTCCAGGCGGTCTACTTGTATTGGGTCTCTCTTCCTTTGCGATTTTCGCCAGTCGATCGTCGTCCATTCTATTGACATGATCTCTCCATGCTCTTCTTCTAGTTCTGGCCCATCTCATTATATCCGGAACGTCACACATTCTTCTAATTTCATTGCTCCTTATTCTGTCTCTTAGTGTTTTCCCTGTGATTGAGCGTAATGTCTTCATCTGGTCTCTCTCTCTCTCTCTCTCTCTGCCAGTATGGCCGTTGGGCGGATTTAGTAGCTCAGCGACCATGCTGCCGATCCCAAGCCCGGATAAAAGAGGAGGGTTGTGAGGCAAGGCTAGCTATCTACCACATGTAAAACACAGGAAACACATTAAAATAGCTGAGTTCTGATTACTGTGACATAAAAATTTTAACTGAAACATCACGAGCTAGCTGACGAAAGGGCTGTAGAGCTGAATTCCTTGACGTAGGCACTTTGGAACAATGAAATTACTGACAACTTGACCTAACTGAGTAGAGTCCGAATTTCCGAATCCTCTACAGTATCTGGAGTTGTGAGAAAGTGAAAGATGCCTATCAGCCATCTGGCTGCAAATAGCCATTGTTGAGATAAACCCT
This sequence comes from Diorhabda elongata, assembly GCA_026230145.1. Taxonomy (NCBI): domain Eukaryota; kingdom Metazoa; phylum Arthropoda; class Insecta; order Coleoptera; family Chrysomelidae; genus Diorhabda; species Diorhabda elongata. Next base: position 23,042,587 of record CM047933.1, on the reverse strand, counting down.
TCACGCTGGTTGGCGGAAATACTACAAAAGAGCAGAAACACTGTATTTAAGTTGTGGGAAGTCAAAAACCCTGATAGGACTAATCACAGTGTATGTGGAAATAGGCTATTATAGATTCAACACCGACTGGAAAAAAGAGGATGAAAATATAACACACATTCTCTACAATACGGAGCGAAAACCTAGTAGAAAATCCTTGCTCCGAGTTTTGAAAAAGTTTGGTCGGTACTATGGCACTGAGATTTATGCGTATTGATACGATCTTTAGATCAATAAAACTGAATGGCACAAGTATAATAAGCAACCCCACAAAGCTCATCAGGAAATTCTATACATAGACTATTGATATTATATGAAATCGTTTTATCATCATATTTATTTTAAGCGGAAACATTTACTTTCGGAATTACCCGAATTTATCAGGAAAGCTAACAGATATCGAGCCGTGGATAACTTTGTTCCATAGATCTCATCAAAATCTATCTGTGTGTGAAAAGTCATGATGATTGACGCATAATCAGAAGAGTTTCTGTGGAAAAAGTATGCACATACATTATTTTCACGAAAAATCAATAGATAAAATAAAGTTAATTAATTTTTGTAAGGTTAGGTAAGGTTAGGTTAAATCGTTTCTCGCATCATCAATAGTCTATGTATAGAGTTTCATGATGATCGTCGTGGGGTGGCTCATAATACTATTACCAAATCCAAGTTTATTATTATTTTGCCTTGTTCTATGAAAAATCGCACCAATACCCGGGTCGAAACTGAAAAATATAGCTGGGGTTCGAAGCTCAATAAGCTTTCGGCAAGTAGGAGAAGAGTAATAGAAAAAACTGGATGGAAATTTACGAGAAAAAAAAGAAACAGAAAAGTAAAACAGCAGAAAATGAGATGCAATCCAGAAGATCATGAAATGTGTCGTCAAAAAGAGATAAACATTTAGCGAAAAAGTTAATTAAAACTTGTTGACCGGTTAATCGAACGAGAAAAACGATTTCTACGCCAATTATGAAATTAGCGGAAAAATCATCATTGCTCAAAAAAAGGGCTCCAAATCAAGGCTCCGGAAAAAAACAAGAAAAAAAATAATTACAAACAAAAATTTTCGTTAATGTCACCAAGGCAATAAGAAATTAAAAAAAAGCAAACGACCAGCTGAAGATAGAAGTTTTTGGAAGCAAATACAAAGGTTAAATAATTTTGTGTCGTTGAAATCATAACTATATTACCTTTATGTTATGGCTGAATGAGAACTGGAAACCATTTTTTTTTAATTCTTCGTATCGTTTTCTTCAAAATGACGTAACATTGACCAAAAACATGTCGTTGCAATTTATATAAATACTCGTAGACTGATTATAGAAAATTTGAATACAAGCAATTGAGGCTTATCTTTTATAAGCAATACAGTTTACCTTTAGTCTTTGAAGACGATAACTTGCTTATCGAAACCCGCATCAGACAGTGTAATTGTGAGTGTTGGTGTAGTGGTGGTGTAAACATTGTGTTCACTATGGATATCCACAACGGTTCCAGAAATTTCAGCTTGGGAAACGCAATACTAATAAATTTAATATCCCCTAAACATTCATTTGAACTTTTATCTACCTGTAATGATAGATTTCTTGTAAAATAAGTCATTATAATGAGAGAAGATGAACTAAGACGTGACAGCGATCTAATACAGGTTCTATACAAGAACAGTCAACACAATACCGATAGAAAATTGATTTCTAGACGATATTTAAAACAAGTTTTCGGAGTCACAAAAAGTTAGATCGAAATCATTTTTTAGTTTTTATCTAGTTTTTTATGTCAATAGGTTACTTTTCATAATGTAAACAATTGAAAATTCATAATTCTCTTTGGTTTTCTTCGATTCATAATCACAAAATATTTTATATGGTTAAAGAAGGATGAGGTGCTCGCTTAGATATAATTTCTTTGATTCCAGACGTGACAGCGATCTAATACAGGTTCTATACAAGAACAGTCAACACAATACCGATAGAAAATTGATTTCTAGACGATATTTAAAACAAGTTTTCGGAGTCACAAAAAGTTAGATCGAAATCATTTTTTAGTTTTTATCTAGTTTTTTATGTCAATAGGTTACTTTTCATAATGTAAACAATTGAAAATTCATAATTCTCTTTGGTTTTCTTCGATTCATAATCACAAAATATTTTATATGGTTAAAGAAGGATGAGGTGCTCGCTTAGATATAATTTCTTTGATTCCATTGAGGCTTATCGTTACTGGACAGCGTCGGATTAAGAAGTAGTGGGACCTACTGAAGGATATCAAAATCACCTCGAACTCTTTTAAATGTAATATATAATATAAATTAAAAGTAAAAATAAAGTCAAATCTTATTTCATAAACTATTTCATAAAATTTTTATTTAATAAACTCTTTTCACGATTTAGTTGTGGCAAAATCTTCAATTATCTTACCAAATTCATATTCTGTAATGACTCATAGGACATATATACATTCGGGAAAGTTTCGAACATATCTGATTCAACGATCAAATTCAGCATTTTCAATGGTAGTAATAAATTATTTGTATTATTAAAGTTTGATAAGAGGAATGAATTGCTGTGATTCACAAAATAATTCAAGTTGTAGTTCATTCCAATATATATTTACTAGAGATTTTACTCGTGTGGATTAAATTACACTAATTCACTCATTTCATTCAAATTTCCAAAGAACATCCTCGAATTTTGGCAACATCTTCGTCAATTGCTAATTTATTTGATGAACTTATGACAGTTCCAACCAGCAAACAGAAATTTCTTAAAAATACTCACAAGTCTTGGTTCATTTCAATGTTGTAAGAAAAGTTTACGGAAATGATGAGGAACATTCAAATTCTATAGTCAACTTTGAATGTCTAAACTGACAGGATTATTAGTAATTTTGCAGGGTAGCTATGTGTTTGGAGCCTGTGGAATCAGCACCCGCTAGACCTTACCTAAAACCAACGCTGTTTTTAATGATGTTTTAGGAGATTGTGGTTCGAAATTTTAAAAGAAAAATAAACAGGAGAGTGGAATGAATATCAAAGTAAATTACGCATTTCTACAGGGTGAGTAATGAGGAACTTTTCATACTTTACCCTAACTCCTTTTTTTATTAATTTGTAAAAATAACCAGAAATTTTAATTAGCTATAGTGTTTATACATCTAATTTAATTTTTTCCATGATATAGTATGCTACTATCAAGCTTTTGATTGGGATTACCTTAGCGTAGAAATTCCGGGACAGGCTTTGGAAACATTAAATCAGAGATTGAATATTGCACAATGTATAATATTTTTTTGAAGGGGATTTTCAAATAATATAATTAACGAATGAAAACCATAATGACGTATTACATAATAATGTTACGAGCTCATCTCAGCTAAACAGTCATCAACATAGCTGCAATTCCATATGATAAATGTGATAATTTCCTAGATGCTTTTAATGTATTTAATCCTAAACTCCAATTCACAATAGAAATAGAAAGCAATAACTTTATGCATTTGCTAGATATGACACTCATTTAAAATAATGATTATAAAAGTAAAACTAGATTATAAGCAAAAGAAACATAATTGAGAATATACCTCAATTATAATTCACTTTATTCAAAAACGCAAAAAATCATTATCGGATTTGTCGATAGAGCTATAAAACTAAGTTCATTCGAATATACCATCACATATAACATCCCAAATGGCTCGCAATTGCAAGGAAAGTTTGTAACTACTGACCAGTTTCGATGTTATTACGTCTCATCAGAGCAGTTTAACAACAATAGTTTGGGCTTGAGACCCGAAGACAAGGTCAAATAGCGTTCGCAGTTGTGAGGATGGCGCCAGTTAGCGTTCGCTCTTTGACGTTGTCCTCATCTCGGGTCTCAAGCCCGAACAAGGGTTGTTAAACTGCTCTGAAGAGACGTAGTAACGTCGAAACTAGTCAGCAGTTACAACCCCCGCAATTGCGAGCCATTGGGGATGTTAATATCGACAAAAAATTAACATCACGCTGTTCAGAGGAGTTGTAATTCAATATTCGTCGAGGCATTAGCTAGAAAAGTAGTTGTTTTCCTCTTTGAAGAGCAGTTCAAAAGAATTTCGTAATTATTTCAGAGGTGAATAGTCGAAATGTTTTATTTTGATTCAATTTATAATAAATAGTCATAGTTAGAAGACAGAAATGGAAAGTAAGTAAAGAATTTAAATAAATTATTTAAGCTAAGTTAGTGTTTGAATAGATTAAGAACGTAAGAGACAGTGTCTATTAATCTACCCCACGAATAGAAATCGTATAAATAAATAAGAAAAATATTATAAAAAGGTATTAATTCACACTAATTTTATAGATTTCCAGTATTTTAACTGAAATGGGTACCTACAACATAATCTTATATGTATGTACTCTCACTTTGTCTTATTTCTAAGGACAGAACCGATGGTTTTTCAATTCTGAATTTTTTTTCACCAATCGCATTGGGTCATTATTTTAATAAATATTATTAAATTAGATTGATTGAAAAGTCAAACCTCATGTATGTGTTAATGTATGTTCATTGTAAATGATGATAATAAATTGTATCCAATATCAAAAATAAAGAACAACTCAAAAAAGTTTTGAAATCAAGATTAGCTTTGACAGTTTGATGTTTCTTGATATTGTATGAGCTATGGTAGAGTTTAGTTACTTTCGTTCAAAATACCACATCAGTTTTCGACCACAGAATATGCCGACAAGAGTTTTGTAATAGTAATGTAATAGTAAGAAAAAAGAGCTGCTGGTAGAGAATATAACAGGAGATTTTCTGATCGTCCAACTTCCAGTCATCCAACATTTGGGTCAGTTTTTGATTATTTGCGAGGAAATCGCAATTTCCGAAGTGGCAAAACAAAACGAAATGAAGATGACCAACGATGTATAGGACACTATTTATAGATGAAGCCCAATTTACAAGAGACGAGATAAATAAATTCGAGAATGTCCAATGACCAATTGGTAGGTCCCTACTTTTTTGATGGCGTTTTAATTGGACTTTTGGACTTTCTCCAAAATATTTTGGAGAATTTCTTTGTTAACTCGTACGTACTTACTCGAAGGATGTGATTTTAGCAAAATGGAGCATCCCCTCACTAATTACTGGCCGTGAGACAACATCTTAATAATATTTATAAGAACAGGTGGATCGGACGTGAAGGTCCTTATTCATGGCCTTCAATCTCCTTTGTTACCATATTTGGGGACGATTTAGACAACTAGTTTACACAGAAAATATTAATAATATTAAAAATCGGGGGTCAAAAGTAAAAAAAAATTTTTTGCACATTTTTTGCACATTTTTTGAACATAACTCGTTTCCTAAACCCATAGGAAACAAGTTATTTGCAAAAAATGTGTTAGAAATCGATTTTTTTTTACTTCTGACCCCCGATTTCTCACGTTTCTCATATCGAATTATATGTGAGTTTTGAGAGGAGTTTTGGGATGTCAAATGAACAAGTTTAAACGACTCTATAGTAGTATAGAGTATCTCGAACTATCTTAAATGAATAAGCGACAATAAGGAATTGATAGAATTATACTTTTTTGCAATACTATTTGAAACGAGTATTAAACATTTTAGGTGGTTAAGACACATAAACATTTAAGGCCAATATATATTTATATGTGTTAACTTATTTTAACATGTTTGCTCGTTATTGTTTTCTGTTGTTAGGTATTTCGCGTTATGGCTATTCGATATTGTTTATCATTTTAGTTAAAATAACTGCAATGTATAAAATTTATTTAAATTAATATCTTATTATCTAATACGGCATTATGGTTGTTCTATGTTTGATAAGATCTAATCGTACACTAAAATTGAATGGAAATGTAACAACTTTGACACATATGTCATTTTCATTGTTTATTTATGTCGTTTGAATATCACTTATTGCATTAAAAAAATAAAGAGTTCAATATTCAACATGAATCCCTAAATTGATTTTTTCAAAGGTTCTTGAATTTAGTCAACCAAAATTTACGATCAATTATACAAATCCCCCTGTATATTAATAGAAGATTCTACATATGGTAAAAGTATGCCTCATGACTCACCCTGTATAATAAATGATAGAATGATGAAAAGAGAGGTTTATTCACTAGCTATCAAGACTTGTAGTGTCTCTCAAACTGTACGAAGTCTTAATGTATTCAAGCAAAAATGTGAGAGTAGTACAACAGTCGTAAGCTGAATCTCCGTATTTTGAGAAAAAATTAAATATGAGATATTGTTTGTGATGAATCATAATGTTGTGAACTCGAATTACTTCTGTGTTTCTTTGTAAATTGTCTTAGTTTGACGATCAAATATCTAGGCAAAAGGCAGCGTTTCTGTTTTTTTAAGTCAATATTTCCATAGATAGGATTTGAAGCTTCATAATTTATGTTACATGCGTTCGTTGTTAGATAAAATTAAATTAATTCCGTCTGGAAGAAGCTATTTGCTTTATCCAACGTATATCGAAGATTTTGACATTTTGGAAAGACAATATATTTATTGTTTGTGATACTCAGTAGGGTAAGAGTGGTTAAGATGACGAAGTCTCTAAGATGGCAAATAGTGACCTTAAGATACCCAAAACAAGATGAAGCTATGAGGTCTACAAAAGACATTAGTTTTTCTGTTGGTTAACATCGTAGACTCAGTAAAAATCACATTTAGTGTTAACTTTAATTGTTATGTCATTAATGCTTTCTAACTGAATTTGATGAAAATCTAGAACATTTCCTCGCTTCCTAACATTTAAATGTTGCTTATACTATTTTTTCACATTCCAAATATTTTTTATTTCGTTACTAATGCTAAAATGGCGAATGGCAATTAAGGGTAAGATGATCGCCATCTTAGACGCACCGTTTGACTATATTAATTTTTTTTTGTTAACTTTTTAATACAATGGTAGAAGTATCAACAGTTATTTTAACTGAAGAAGTACATTGTGGAAGTCGAGTCAAAGTGCTTTTGGCTTAACGAGAAAACAGTTTTGTTTGAATATGAAGAGTATCGTAACATTTATCACAAATTTAACATTGATAAGAATGATAAGAAAAGAGCTGGAATAGTTAATTTGTATGCCAAGGACTGAAAGTGCTACTTTGTTGGACGAGTATGAAAATTACGGCTTGTGGAGGAAGGCTTCACAAGGAGGAAGAAAAATTTAAAAAGAACGACAAAATAAAATTAAGACAATCAGCAAAAAAGGAAAATAAACCGCCAAATAGTGAAATAAAGAATGTTTGACTCATCTTCAGAATCATTTTGTGATGTTCAGACAATAGACATTGAAGATGAACTGGATATAATCAGCTCTTATGATGAAAGGAATTGCATTATATGTGAAGACGCAGAAAAAAAATAAACTTTGGTATATGTGTGACAAATGTGGGGAATGGGCTCATACAGTTTGCATTGGACTTGACGTGAAAAAAGCAAAAGGTAAGCAGTGGTTTTGTGATTTTTGTCAATAAGTTAAATGTTTAGTTTCGTTTATATCTGCGCCTTTTAAAATTTTATATTACCTACTGACCAATTATTTTTTTGATCAAATAAATCTTCGACAAGATGCAGAATATTTCTATTCAACTTTGAATAATCGTCATCTTACCCGCAGACAGAATATTTACATATTTTGTATCTTTTTCTGTAACATTCTTAATAATTCGTACTCATAAATGTTTACTTTATGTACTTCATTAACCGAATTGTTGATAGATAAGATCTTTTCTTCGAAAATCATACTTATTTTGCAATAAACTAAACCGATTAATTATTAATAAGTTTATTTAATAGAAAAGGGCTCACAAAAGATATATCACGGTTGCTTTTCAATTCTATTATATTATTTCTCGAGCTTTCCGTTCATCAATCTATGATATTTTTGGATTTCTAAGGCCCTTAGAAACGACTTACCTGCTGGCTGTAGAATTGACACTAGTATTCGACCTGGATCTTCTGTTAATTATGGAATCCCCACAGTTCACAACTCCACCCTTGTTCGTAATGCTGAATGTTCGCAATCGATATAGGTCATCATTTAGACGGGGATTGTAGGGTTTCTCCGGCAGAGAACACACTCTCGGTCTGATATGATCTGGAACTGGAAAAACGAATATTTGAATAAACAAAGAATGAATGATATAACGTTATAACATGAAAAATGGCGAGTGCACTCATTGATATTCTCTGCGTGCTCGCAATTTTCTCCAAGTGGATTGAATCGAGCGAAAGATAATAATTTTTATTTGTTCTAGTCCATTAAATGATTTAATCCAAATTAATTGCTTACCATGTGAAAAATATTGTCGAGCAAAAATTTGAAATACATTGGTTATCTTTATCATCTCTAAATTGTTAAACGGTATTAACAAGAATATTGTTGCAATTAGGAACATTCACAACATGCAAATGAGACAAGACATTCATTGACGAATATCTTTTGACTAGTCCGACTTTCTTTAATCAAATGATGTAACTTCCTAAGATGAAGTGAGTATTTAGAGGAGAACGTAAAAGATGGTCCAAGAAGCAACTGGTCTGAACTAGAGATGGCGATAGTTGCTTGAAAAATATCACTGTATTAGAAAGTACACAATCAAAACAGCATGTTTCAATTTTGAAAACGCCACGTTGTTTAGTAGTTGTTTGGTAGCCATCAATAGTGAACGTTTACAGTGAATTTGTAAACGTGAAAAAAATTGATCATCGTTATGTGATACAATACTTTTATTTGAAAGTCCTTAACCCAACTAATACAAAAGTTGAACAAGGGTGAGACTGCCCCTTCGTTAACAACAGTAAAATATTAGATAGTTTATACGGGATAGTATGACTTGCGAAGACCAGCATCGCAGTGATCGACCAAATGAGGTGATCTCTCCAGAAATGTTGAAAAAAATCCATAGGACGGTACTGGATGATCGTGGACTGAAAATGCGCGAGATAGCGACATAGTATACATTTAAAAAAATATGGTACATCGCATATTAACTGAAAATTTGGACACGAGAAAGCCTTGAGCAAGATGGATGTGGCATTTGCTCACTATGGAGCAAAGGTGTTTCCATCGAGTATTTTTTGCGCCGTTTCATAACCATGGATGAAATGTGGATCCATAACTTCATACCCAAAACAAAAGAACAATCAAAATAATGCATTGAAGGCGAAAAACCGGCTGCAAAGATAGCAAACACCGTTCCGTTTGCAGGCAAGGTCTTGACGTCGATTTCTCGGGATATTCTTGAAAAAGGAAAAATTATCAACGGTGAGTATTATGTGAACTTGTTGCAACGTTTTATAGAAGGAATAGAACAAAAACGGCTGCATTTGGCTGAGAAGAAAGGATTGTTTCAACAAGACAATGCACCAGCTCAAACATCCGTTATTGCCATGGTCAAAATTAATGAATTACAGTTTGAATTGCTATCTCATGCACCCTATTAGCCATATTTAGCCCCCTTGGATTATTTTCTGTTCCCAGACTTGAAAAAATGGCTCAGTGGTCAAGGATTTTTTAACATTGAAAAGGTGATGTCGGCAGTTAGTAGCTATTTTGGGGATTTTGACTATTCTCATTATAATTAGGATATGGAACTTATTGAACATCGCTGGGAAAAGTGTATGGAGCTAAAACGAGAATAAGTTGAAACAAAGCAAAATTTTTGTGTTTCTTTGTTGGGCCAAGTATTTCTGGGACCATCCTCGTATATTATAGAAATTTTTCTATAGAAGTATATGATCTTACAATTTCTGAAAGTACGAAAATATGAATCAATCTTTTCAAATAAGTAAGCAATGTGTCGAAATTTTGAATTTAAATATTTAGAATAATTAACATAAGAGTCAATTTGGAATAGATTCCACCAAAAGGTGAGACCATTTGCTTATAGTTCTAGTAGGAACAAGTCCGACAGATCGGTTCAAATATTCCAGTTTTTTGTGATTACAAATTGGAATACGTGAAGATGTTGCTTAATAAAATGGAAAGCTATAAAACATCTGAGAGAGGTACATCAGCTATTTAACATAGCCAAATGAGCCACTTATTGATAGAGATACAAAGATAAGCTTACTTAGTAGAACAAAAGCTCAAAAACGCTTTCAAGCTTTCCATTGAAAAAATACTTCTATTAAACTTTCCAAGTAGTGACCCCTTGAATAGTATTGAAATGATCACATCCAGTCATTAATAAGGATTGGGTTATTGGTAGGAAGATAACGGCTAGAATGGTCCATAAGTATATTTTGTCCATATAAATAAGTTAGAGTGGATGATATATACCTACCAATTCTACAGAAAGAGATCTATCCTGTTCCTTAAAACGACCTTTTCTATCTGTAGGAAATTAGCTACTGTACCATTAGCTCCAATATTTGAAAAATGGAAATTTTCTAAAGATAGATTTGTCTAACAACATTTTCACTCGAAACGATGAAATATGAAATAGTCATTAACAAAATGATACAATGTTAGTACCTTTCTAGTCCAAAGTCGATCCATATCCGTCCGAAATTACCCAGAAAACTCTTAACAACAAACGAATCACAATGTGGGCATATCAGGAGTCTATGACGACAAAATTTAAGTATTGGTGAAGTGAAAACTCAAACGAGAAGAAGTGAATGGAACCATAAAATAATCTGTTGACCATGATGATAGTATATCCGTTGAGGGTACTCGCGAGGCAACTCAAAGAGGAGTCATGTCTTCTACCCAAGGAGCCTACTAGTAATTAACCTACTTCATTGACAACCTGAGCTTAGCTTTGATATATAGGCTACACTAATAGTAGTTAAAATAATTAGAATAGGCTCCGAAGCACATTGTGTGATTTATTAAAGGCAAGTATCAGAATGATTGACCAATGATGTGTATCCATAAACCTAGATAATAAGCTTTTATTAGAGACTTGAAAATAACAACTAGAAAATCAATAATGATGCGGAAGACGTGAAGAAGTCTAGATCGTTATACCTGAGACTCTAGCTGAAAAATAACACGATGAATGTTCGTAATGATTGTGAGATAAATTACCACGTATCGGACATGTAAAAGCTTATCAGAGCATCATATGGGAAACCTTCGACAGAGTTCAAAAACTTGTTGAAAAAAATTCTATTTAAGGTATACATATACTTCAAACATGACTATCTATATTACTAACGGTAAATGTTTCACTATCTTTTGCTCCATTTCGAGTTTCTTACAGACAAAATTTGATATACAAGTTTGATCTCATGGTCAATGAAACTATTAAGTCCTATGTCATCGGTTTGAAACTGACATGGGTATACCGTTAAATGCTTGTTGATATAGGTAAGTATAATAAACAATTTTTGGCATTTAGGAATCAAACGAAATTAAGAATCCAATAGATTTGGCAAAACCACAATTACCTTGAATTGTCCTTATCTGAGCGATAAAAAAGTATTCCTATGACAAACAAATTTTGAAATACCAAGAAACTAGAAAATAAGTACTCTGAAAGTTTCTTTTCGGGCTTAACCATTTTATAGAGCTTATTACCTTAATACTGCTTGTTTCTAAGTTTCTCGAATTTCAATAAAACGAAACCAAATCTTCTCACTAGCGTCCTTACAGGGCACACACAGGGCTAACTCAAGAAGTTCAGTTTACCTAGTTGTCATCGTACTAATGGAAGCATACGTGAAAAGAATATGAATGAGTGAGAACTTCGTTTCTTTCAAGCTAGCATAGATACGGAATACAATCAACCTAAAGGCGAGGTTGCAGTGCAATGTATTCCCTAATCTACTTTCCTACTGTCTGTGTAGAATACTGGGTAATCAATTATAAATTATCCATCCCTTACTGTCTCAATTATTGTCTAAGGTTACAACAGAATTTTGTTCAAATGCTGTAGCGTGCTCATCGATCAACTTGTAAGTGCTTAATTATCGGAGCGAATTGCTATATACATTCTTCGGTGATTCCTATCCAAACTAAATTCTGGTTAGAACTTCCTTTTGTAAGGATGACCGTCAAATTGGTTTCTTGTCTATATACACCTATCCCCGTTGCTGTTCTTGGAGATATTTGTATATCATGTTAGAGTATGATTCTTGACTCAGAATGACGTTTTTTCAACTGTTTTTATCACTCAACAATACAAAGAGCTTCTTCTCAATATTACTTGGTTTTTATGAATCATCTATTAGGAGTTCAAAAAGGGGTACTTTGACATCAGTACCTCCCAATCTCTAGAATTTATTATACATTATCTGTGTTCATCTTTGACCATCCTTATCATAGACGCATTTGTATGTCTTTCTACGGCAATGTGCAATGGGGTTAGGTCTATCACTATTTGTTGTACAGGTATCTTTTCTTCGACTGTTGTTTGAGCTTGATCCATAGATTATTATTGTATTATTATTATTGTAAAGTATATTCATAGTAGTATACAGGGGCTATATCACCACCGTTTGCCTCCTGTTGATGGAAGAAGTCTTTGGGATTCTGCATCAAATCTCTGATATACAAGGTTTGAATATGGCTAGAAAGCGATTGGAATTTGTCAATAATAGAGGAACCCTAGCGGGGTTTTGGAAATTGAACGTGGCAGATTATTATAAGAGAAATAGTATTCAATCTGTTAAGCACTTCCATCACGTCTCTCCTAAGAATACCTATATATTGCAGTAAAAACATCAGATTGAACTAAGGTGATTGCTCATTAAAAAGTATCGGTTTGAGAGGGAAGTGGTAGGCTGCATTAATATAAACTTTTTGTTTTGATAAAATGATGTAGGAATAACTTGAAAAAAATTCATGTGCCATTTTCCACAAGCCGTAATATTCATATCTAGTTTTTCTCGACAAAGAGTTTCATAAAAGCTATCTTTCGAATCCACCCTATTAGGTAGAATGGCCGATAAATTTTCGAACCTAAAGTCCATGCGGAGGTCAAATTCAATGTAAATTCTCTCTACGTATGCCTATTCACAAATTGAGGAAATTGCAATAGTGATGGATGAAAATCATCTTTCAGTAGTCAATTAACCCTCGGAATTACTAAATAATCTTGTTTTTATCCCGTATTATCCGGCATACCTGGCATTAAATGATTATGGTCTATATTTCACTAATATATCTTGTTATCGGTTATCTCGGTTTTCATTGGAATTACCTATGAATACATTATCATCCGTTTTGAATATAATAACGATAGCGAAAGATGGATTTATCCGAAAACAATAGCTTAGAGACCAATGTTTCAACAAATAATTGATATATTCGAAATAGACGAGGCTTAACGTCACTTTATGGTGTTTCTACTTCAGCTTAAAAAAAAAATTATGAAATAACATAATATTCATTTCAAAATTATAGTAAGAGCGAGACAGAGAGGGTAGGTAATCCACTTAATTTAATGACTATATTTCAAATAAACTGAAAAACAAGCTTTTAGAATACCAGTATTATTGTGAGAAAAGCGTTAGATGCACGGATGTAAAATTCTTCTTGAACAACATAATAAAATCTAAGGTGTTAAATTCTTAAGTAATACTAATACAGCTAGTATAGCAAACCTCCAACAGAGGGCAACCATTTGTAAAATTTGTTTCAATGTACAAAAAAAATTGTCCTAAAAAAATTGCCTGGAAAATAATTTTTTTACAGCGTGACCGTGATTTGAACCCACGACCGGCGAAACCGGAGATTAACGCCTTACCCCGCTCGGTTAACGAATGCAATTAAAGTGATGGGATATACTAACAGTAATAAGCCTGCTGCTCTTAGTCCACATGAGAGATACAAATTCACAAGCTCACAAACCCACATCTATGCCTCTTTTACGTTGCACAAGAGATATTTATGGAGATATTGGCATGAAATCAAACAACAACATAAAATGTACATAGGAATTAATAGCATCAAATAAAAATTGAAAAATAAGCTTCGATGATAGAAAAACAATTACAACAAGAATATCTTTATGGTATTTGACAGTGATACCGAATATTTCTTTCTTAAAACAGCTTTGAGACTACATGTTGTACATGGGGCCTTTCGCCGAATATACTCCACTTTATATATATTTGGTTGATAAATCCTCTTCTTACATACTAAGCTATCGTATGGTAGAGCTATACAGAGAATGTAGAAAATAGATCATGATATAGCATCACAGGATCTATTTGTACGCCCCTTGCTACGACTCTTGAAGTTCCTTTGAATCTTCCACCTTTAGAATTAATCATGCTATTCGCAGGGATGAGGAGAGAGTTAATCATTAATCACAAGAGCTTGGATGAACACATAACGGTAGACGGATGGTTCCAGGAGAAACGGCTTAACCGGAGCAGGTTTCTGCGGAGGAAGTTTTTCTCACTTGAATAAATCTTAAAATCTTCTAGCTCAAAGTATTTGCTGTAAGAAGTACTGGTGGACGATACTCAGTCGACGCCATAGGAACGTATTAATTTCAATTTGTGCTCAGACACCACAGCTGCTAGACATACCGTAACGGCCGATTTGGTGTGCTACTGTATTGTACTTGAATGCAAAGAGGTTCTATATGAACTGGTGAGCGATAGTTGCAGGATCCAGCTCGGTTGTGTACAATAATCAGGATAAAGTCAATGCGCTTTGCAAACTAGAATCATCAAACGTACACATAATTACGCCTTTTGCCTGTCTGACCAATCAACTATTCCATTCAAACTGACATTTCACTAATGACTGACATTCTAACCGGATACTGTCATCTGGGACGCCATTTTTATATCATAGGCATCACGGAAGATTCGGATTGCTGCTGGAGGAGGAAGAAATTATCGACTCCGTCATACCTGAATGCTCAGACCTCCCATGTGCAAGGTTCAAATACTTGGGAAAGCTATACAGTTCGTTTAGTGACTTTAAAAGATTCCAATCAAGGTGTCATATTATATTTTCGGCTTTGGTAGGAGAGAGAGGCTTTTAACCACCTGAAAAAGATTCGACAGTAGTAATTTTGCACATCAATTTGATACTATTCGGTTCATATCGTATTCAACCCTTCATTAACTCAGCCTATTTGCTCTAACCAATTAGACGAAATCGAATATCTATTGCCAGGGTGTCCCATAGAAACACGAATTGGATCAAAGTCGAGACTGGTCACTCCGTAACAACAACTCTTCTGAATATTTATAGACGATCTTAGCATGCTGAAGGCGCGTAAAATAAAATTGGTACACAATAATGCACGAATTCTCATCAAAATAGACTATTATTCAGGATGTTCTGGGACTTAACGCAAAAAAATCGGGAGTGAGTATATGAGTAAATAAATTTCTCATACTACCTTCCGTTTCGGAGTTATGGGCCTTATGAATTTTTCATGACAGACTACGTATGTCCATGTTGTGTGTTTGAGGGAATAAATGATTTTACGCCACTATTTGGAGGCCAGGGGCAGCTCATGCCCAATAGTTAACAATCTGTAAATTTTACAGGAACAACCTGTACAATATGAAAATACAAAAAATGAATTTTCCAGTCGATTTTTCAACAAAAAGGTAGTCTGTTCAACTGGATGAAGACAAAGAACACATTCTAAAGAAAGTTAACATAAATTCGTATTTCTGTAAAGAAAAAAATGAGATGTATAAAAATTTAGTTGGTTAGCCTACAAGTTATCAAATAAAAACGAAAAAAAACTATAACGAATGTTCGAAGTGGGCAACTTATACTTCTACAAACTTCCAAAGCTTACAGAGAATATTTCTTTGAACTTGAAAGGGTATTTCAAGATTCTGCCTCATTTCGTTCCTTAGGTTTAGCGTTGTTGCAAATACCAAGCTTTTAGATAATCCCAAGAATATGAGTCCATTGTATTTAATTTTTGGGACAGTGGTGGCCATATAAAGACAAAGGACGAAATGATCGATAGAATGAACCTATATTAAGAAAAATAGTATTTTGAGTTTTCAGAAATGGATTTGAAATTGACCGCGAAAAAGGCCAAGACTGACATTGTGTCTTGAATGACGTCACACCTCGCGAACCAGCTGTGATTGTTTATGACAGTCAATTGTGTCTGTCTCTGACTGGTAACTGCTAATTAAATAAGACTTTGTTCGCTCTTCACTTATTACTTACATATAAGTTTCAACACTGCGGACTTTCGATCAACAAAAGTAGGTGTTCATTGCAAAAAATTTTTCAAGCTTAACGGCGTCAATTTTGGGCAGTTTGCTTTGTTAAATAGTTTGCTTTGTTAAATCCTGATTCTGTGGTAAATTATACCTGTCTTTCAAGATTAAACTAAAAACTAACTTTAATAATTCAACAATAATTGCTGAAAACTCGAAATAACCTGGTTACTTTATACGCAAATGACAGCTACAACATAGTGTTTCGCGAGTTGTGACGTCACGCTTTTCTGATTGGTGTTTAATGTCACGTGATTAAACGCCTCATTTTGTCGATGTTATTTTTCAAAAATATTATTAATCTTTCATCAATTTTGTAGAAAAGTTGTTTTTTATTTACTAATTATCATGGTTAATCATTAGAAAATCAAGGCTATCCGATTTATTATTAGTGAAAACAAGCCTATTGTGACACTATAAGGCAGAATCTTGAAATGTTCTTCCAAGTTTAAAGCAATATCCTCCGTAGACTCCCTAAGTGTGTGGAGATGTTTTTCCTTTCCTTTCAATTTCAAGTAACACGATGTTAGACACTATCGATTCAATTAGAAATGTTTGATTGCGTTTCAACAAATAACAACAATTTTCAACAATTTATAATAATTTTCTTCAGTCCCTTTTTGTTAAGAAATCGATTGAAAAATTAATTTTTACTATCTTCTAAAAGTTATCGATTGTTAAAAATTTTATGAAATATACTTAAATATAAGTTCTGATTTCGCATCTTTAAAGGTTGTATGAGAAAATTTTTTAAGTCATTAGTTCCACGTCACCTACTCAATACCGAATTTTTTGCATCATGTTCCGTAATACTTCGTATTTCCAAATATGCTCCTAAGTTTTCTGATATATTTTCCAGCGAACTGCTAATAAAGGAACATAATAACTCTCCAATACGATGGAGACTGACTATTCAATATATACACTCCAAAGAATATTGGACGTTACTGAGGAAGACAAATTATCAATAAAAGAATGTTCATCGCTCCATTCCCGTCTTTGCAATTTACCGCTTAATGGGATACTCCATTAAAAACCACTTACACTCTACCTCGTTGAAATGTAAAATATAAATTTCAAATGATATAAAACCAATCTGGTTGCGTACCTGTTGGCGAAATATTCAGCATTTTCGTGATCATTGAAGAATATTATTTGTTCAAAATCTTTTTTTCAAAAATCACACGAAATCAAATTTATTTAACTAGCTGTGAAGTTGGCGCTATTTAAATACGTTTTAGTACGTTCTCATCAATACATTTTAATAAATGTTCTGTCTGACTTAAAATATACTTCGAAAATTAGTAATTGGATGACTGACAATTCATCGTAAGAATTTTCATTTTATTTGATATTTATACACGATAAACGGTACGGTATGATTGTTCTTAAATTATCAAAATAAACTCAAGTTTAGAAAGGTGAACAAATAAGTGCAATGCTATCGTGATTATATTGAAAAACAAATTAGAAATGGAAATGAGAATCCAATAAAATATCTGTGTCTATTCATAAAATGATGTATGGAATGGAAAGAATTCACCATTTAGGTTGAGGTGGAATAAGATGGTTTCCTCTCGGGTTTTTTTATTTTTAGTTCAGTGATTATAAGGTAAATTTAAGTGCTAAGATTTTTGTAAATGATGGAAAGAACGTTTTTTTCATAAATAATTGCTGTTCAGGATAAATCAGGATAACGTAAAATTCAGGTACAGAAAAAGCTGACATTTTTAAATTGAGCTATTATACCAAATATTGTTTCTAATTTATTTATCGGCCCTAAAAAAATATTAAACACTAAATAAACTTGGTAAAGTAATTATTTTTCCACCTTGATTTTTTTACATCATAATCATATTGAGAGCCAGCTATGATGTTAAAGCCAACGTTTATCATTTGATTATGTTCACAAACCATTTTTTTTTTAAATGTTCATGAAACATCAATAGAATAGTAATTGCGAGTGTGCTGAGCTTAACAAAATGTTTCAAATTCTAATATTTCGAAGTTATCACCATGAGAGCGTTTTTTACAGTTTACATATAAATGAATATTAAAGCAGAACAGTTGCTGCATAGTTGACAGAGGATGAACCAGGGTCGTAACTATAAATATTTAGGTGTAAAATTTACAAACAGTGAAACATTGGATGATGCAATCAAAGACCGAAATGCCAGGAGATAAAGACGTAATCGTTGCTCATCATTCTTTCTGAGATAACAACATAAGTGTGGACAATAAAAAAAGAATCTTCATGATACTATATATTTTATATTGTTTGTAAAGTTGCCTTTTCTTCAGCCTATTCACCTATTCGTAGAAGATCCCAAGGTTGTAGTTGTGCTCCTTTGAGGTACCTAAGTCTTTCAATGAAATGTGAACAACATTCGCAAAATAGATGTTCTACTGTATCTATGACTTGCTCATAATATCTGAGTTATCGATTTATGCCATGCCTATCGTTATATACGAATATCTACTGTTCCTAGATATTTTACGTGTTTCCTTAGAGAGAGTCCACCTTATTCTTAAGCCATAAGTTAAGTTCGTTATTGATATGCCGTTTCATGAGCCCACAGAAGAACTCTGGTCCAACAGATGGAATTTTTGTCCCTTGTTGGCTAGGTTGTTTATTTACTTGTTACCTGGCGTACTTTGTTTGTTTGTATTTGCATGCTAGCTTGGACGTACATTTAATAGCCTTCAAGGCCGCTTCGCTATCGGAGAGAATATCAATCTGTTTTCTAGTGGGGTTTATACTTAAACATTCCTTAGAACAGTTATATGTTTTTGCTAGCATCTAATATCATAATAAAGAGGTCAGTAAAGGACTTATGATATATGCAAAAGATGAAGAAGAAAATGATGAAATCAAGGAGAAAGAAATTTGAAAAGCAGAAAAGAATAAGAAGGCTATATAAGCTTACATGTAAAGTAGAGTGAATTGGAAGATTAGAAAAATTCATATACTTCATTTTCATATTCGAAAATTTGTCAATATCCTCATCGCCATTAGTAACGTGATGAACAGCAATGGCTGAAGCAAATAAGAGATTACATCATCGCGTGACAGGGAAATGTCTTAGATTTCCTTCAGACTATACTCTTGAAGAATTAGACCACTTCAATTATCAAAAGAAAATATTGGATATGATCACAATTATCTAGAACATTTGTATCCGTCTTATCGAGAGCAGGAACAAAACGAAACTTTTTCAAAGTATAGAGTATATATTGCCCAACTATCTCGATTTTTCTATTCATATGGTGTTTGAGCATCTGAAGCTTTATCAAGAACTCATGTAGTACTTCATATAGCAATCACGAAAGTTTTTGGGAACAACAAAGGTAGAAGCACTAACGAAGATGACAAAGACAGATTTGACCAGATCATCAATTCGATAAAAAAGTACGTTAAGCAAGAATCCGAATGAGATCGGTCCACTAGAATTGGGACAAATTCGCAGTTCGCCTAAACACCCCAAAAGCTTTGGTTACAGATATGCTGAAACAGATGGGCTACATAAAAATGGTAATTATATAGGATCAGCTGCTGTAACAGACTTTTGTATGGCGAAGTGAGAATACTGAGCCTCTAGAACCATAAATCTACCAAACTGACTTTTCCCACTGCACTGAAGCAAAATTTAAGCAAGTTTCAAAAATTATAAAACTAGAAGTATAGTTGGCGAAACAATAATGTTCAAAATTTCTTGAAAACACTTTCTAAAAATATTATTGGACTTTTCCAAAGACAGAAGACGGTGGAATCTTAAGAATTATGTGAATGGTCCGATACCTCAACGGCTACATGTATTATGTCCACACACTTGCACATAACGATTCACTGACATCCAGAGACGAATATAATTAACTGTAGATTTCATTACCAGATGTGATCGCGTTCTATCCTTTTTGCGGACAATAGTCACAAGGTGTACTGGTGCTACCACTTTCATCCGAATACCAAGTATTGCTGTTGAAAGTCCAAAGTCCAGACAGTGCTGATCGCATTTTTCGACAACGATAATTCATCAGGAATAATTTGCTCCTGTGGGTCAAAATGTGAACGCTTTATTCTACGACGAAGTTTTTAAACGGTTGCCACGACGCATCCCACACGATAACGCGCTTGCTTACTCTGCATTCGGCGTGAATCAATTTTCAGCATAGCGTGGTATATCTGTTTTAGAATAAACCGTACTCCCATGATCGGGTGCCTTCGAACTTCTGTCTATTTCCAAGTTTGAAGGGGATCCTAAAAGAAGCATGTTTTGCGGACATGCTGACCATCCAAGAACGTATCTGTTCTGTGTTCGATTCCGAAAAAAGCATTTTCTGACAGTTTGTAATAGGTTTATGTTCGTTGTTAGAAGTGTTTTATGTATAATATGGATTACTTTGAAAGTCAATGAATTCAAACTTTCAATTTGTTGATTTTAATGCTATAATTATGGAATTGATGTGATAAATTATTAAATGAATTTCAATAATGAATATATTCGAACCATTTAAAGTAAGCAATGCTAAGGAATCAAATTTATTTCTGTAGCAAACTACCTATTTTTGCTGATATTGGAATTGAAATTGAAATATTGAACAATTTGTTTCTTTAAGCGTATAAATTAGAAGCTTCAATTCCTTTGAGTACCAGTTAAAAAAGACAAACCGTTTCAAATATCATTTCACATACGATGTGAACTTGGGTAGACGTTACCGAAAGAAGTTCTAGCGTCTGACTTTTTCAAACGAATTTCTCTTGGGATATATTTGCTACCTAAAATTTTTTTCTGTAAAATTGCTGGTTTCAGTTCTATTTTTCGAAGTAAAATTATCAGTTGTTTTTTCAGAACAGACAAAATCAACTTGTCTTGGTGAATCAGCATATCTATCCATTTTATATTCCTTACTGACACCAGATCCTGATACGAGATTTGTATTAGCACATAAATGATTACAGAATATTAAAATTGAACAGGTTTATTCAATCGTAGCAATCCAAATGTACAATATTTATTGTAACTTTGGTGGAGATACTTTAAATCTTGCTGTAATTGCGAAATTATGGTATTTAGATACAGAAAATATTACATGAAAAATAATCAATATTTCTTAGGGATTTCTAAAAACACAAAATATATAGGCTATTTCAAATAACGAAGTTCATTATTTTTCCGGAGAAGGGAGAGATCTTATAACAATGTATTACAAGACTCTTGCGCACAAACATTTATAATTGAGACGTTTCATACACTCTGTATAATCTATGACTGATTCTTCATTACAACTTATCATTTCCCTTGTAAGAATATCTTTATAACGAAAGAATATGATCATTTTTTCATGTAGTTGTGTGAATATTTATTATTCTGGATGGGTTTTATTTCTCGTTATTTCTCCATGCTTTCTTATTACATCTATTGTGATGGAAGCTGATTGACTTGTCAGTTCAGATCTCCCAATATAATAACTTTTCTATCCATTGATTTATAGATCTCTGTAACATTATCCCATAACATTTGTTTTTGGTTTAATCATCTTCGTTACATGATACGAATAAAGATGCCCAGTGTCTTCCCATTATCGATTTTCAATTAAATTGTCATTATTCTTTCTGGAATAAATAAATGTTGTTGTCAGTTCCAAGTAATACCAAGTCGGTTAATTTATTCACTCCCTACTTAATTACCCTTCTGTCTTAAGTTATTATGTAATAAACTAACCTAGCATCGTATCACAATCTTAAGTTTTATTTAGTTTTGTCTTGTCCTCGACGTTCAATATATCTTTTGTTTTATTAGTTTTTTAGTCCTTCTTAGCTTCCTTTTATTTCCCTTTCTACTATACTCCTTCTATCATTAGTTTACTGAGGAGAATTTTCACAATTCTCCAATTATTTTTTTCTTCTTGACCAATAAATATGTTTCTAATTTTCAGTTCTTTTATTGATAAATCAGGTGCGATATAGTTTCAGAGTTCGAAGTGTATTTTTAGTTTACGTTATTTTTTATCTTCATTATTCTTCAGTTTTATCTGTAATTTCGGTGCGGCTTTTATTTGATTTTTCATCTGAAGTTGTTTTTCAGTTAAGGTTAACACATAGGTATAAGCTCAAAATGGAATCCCATACTATTTTACCTTCAGTTTTTGAAGACGGTTATGGAATCACGTATTAAGTGTTGTAATTGTGTGTACTGGTAGTGTTAACATTGTTTTTAGTGTCTCATTGGTTTAACCGTTTGTATCTGTAAGACATTTACGATATATTCTATCTTCTTTATTTTAGAATCAACAAATTTTTTCAGAAAAATTTGATAATGTGAAAAGTTAGACAACATATTACATATGTCTCTTACTTTTAAAATTATAATGTTTCAAGAGCCACCTGGTAAGTTGATACTCAATTTCCTGTGTCAATGGTATACTGTGATAAATTTTTCAAACTCAATTGGTAACCGAATGACACAAAATGACAAAGAATATATTCGTACCAGAAGTACGAAAGCGGTTCAAATATGACCGAGGCAAAGACAGATTAAAGTAATATCAAAAATACGTACAAAAATTCACAGTTTTTCTGGGGAATTTCCCTCGCTAGTGAAATAGTTTTGTCTCCTCTCCGAAAGCTTTTCTCTACCTCATTGTCGGTATTGAAATTTTTAGGTAGTCGCAGGGTGGTAAGTCTGAATTGTAGTAAGGATATTCTAGTATCTCCCACTCCTGTTCTCACATTGTATCGAGCGCAAGATGCGCGTTATCCTGGAGAAGAATCGCACTTCGCGCTGGAAACTACCCGTTGGTTCCAGGATATGATCTTACCCGCGGAGCTGGTTGTCTTCGCTTAGTCTAGCGCCCCTTCCTCTTTTTTCCTCCACTTACGAGTGTAATAGTGTACCCATGCCTCATCTGTGATTAAGATTCTCGTTAAAAAACCGTCCACCCCCACCTCATATTGCGTCAGCAAGCGATGAGAAATTTCAAACCACATGAATTTTTGTTCAACAGTTTGAGAGCAAATTGAAGGTGTTTATGGATGGTTCTATACCACCAATACTAATGCAGAGTTCAGAAAAAAATTTTCTAAATAATTATCCTCCAAAAAGAGTTATTAGTACGATGTGAATGTTGATGGTTCGGGGTCGAATATCATGCGGTTCACTCTCGTGGTAATTTTCGAATAATTTGGCTCATTTGAATACAGAATTGGAGAATTTCCGTTTTTTTAATGCCTTCTACACCAAAGAATGATACATTGGTGTGGTTGGCACTTGACGTTCATTCATGACCGTGAAACGTGCGTTGACGTCGAAAACTATTCGACACTATTAATAAGAAATCCAGCTAAGACATTATCTGGCCACGACCATCAAAATATACAGGCGCGCCATCCACAGCGTTTGTTTCGATCATATTTGAACCGCTCTCGTAGTATTACTAATATTCTTATGAAAACCTAAAACACATTAAGGGAAATAGTTCATTAAAACTAAATATATAAGAAAAATAAGAAAGGCATTAAAAAATAAATGTGTAAAAAACGATTACAAACTACAAAGCACGCCTTCCACAAATACTACTCTTAATTAACTTGTCAGAAGTTTTGAAGAATAAATATCAACTGTGGAAATTTCGCAACAATATTTATTTTGAGTAGAACAGCAACAATGTAGAGGAGGAATTTAGTTTAGTGATTAGTATTCACTTAGTTCGTTACAAAGCAGGGTTGGCCACTAGCCTTGTCGTTGGGAGCCGAAAAGTTCAAAATAGCTCTCAAGGCGAATTTTATCAAAGAAGATGAGGAATGCATTTTTCAACTTATGATGATTTAAGAATCAAGGGCACTGAAATCACTAGATATAACTAAAATTTTAGATACGTATTTTCCTGTTAACATTTTAACATCAGAAAAGCTATAAGAGATTATCAACATACAAAAGCAGGAGAAGGGCTTGTTTTTTGTCATGAATGAGCACTGTCTGTAGCAAAACTCTATATTCTGTTACATATTCTAAGGTTAGTTCAATCATACAACTACAAGTAGTTTTCTTGTAGTATAACTAGATGTTTCTTATGTTCATCACAAACCTACTTCAACAATGCAAGTTGTGCGTTATCTACGAATCTAGATCCGTTTCTTCTGTAAACGGCTGATACAACCGCGCCCTGTCTGTGAATTTCAATTTGGCTTTTACCAACTAAGAACAACTTGAATAGTTTAATATTGCTGGCCTAAACAAACACAAATTCTCTTCATATTGACGTTTCTTTGACGACATTACCAAAAATCTCAATCACAATCTCAAAAAGTTAATTAAACGTGACTGTCATACCAGTTTAAACTGGCTGGCATCTACTGCCTACGATGTATGTGCAGGCGTACAGTGCAGGCATGCCAATAAAGTGTACAACACTACCAAGTCTAGTACATAATAAACAATTTATGTACAGGGTTGCAAAACCGAGAGCCGCATCATATGGACATGGGAGCAGCATATGACTTACAAACAGTTTTATAAACACCCCTGTTTAAAAGTTTAATTCATGTATGTATATGTATTAAAAATTGTAAAGATCCAAAAATGGACGACAAATCAGCTAATGTCAGTGAAATATTCATTGCATATTTGCATAAATTAGTCATCCACAACCCATAATTTATTTATAGGATTGGATTTCCAAATAAGTTCAAAAAAATTTTATTTATAACAAAATAGATATTTAAGTTTAACTAATTGGTTATCCATACCAATATACTCATACTTAAGAGGTGTTCGCAATTTCAGGGTATCTAAAAACTTGAAAAACTTCTGTTTAATCATACAGAGTTCAATTCATATTTATTAATTAATTTCATCAATCAATATTCAGGATTATAGATCTCTCCAAATAAATAATTTTTTTCTGTGACGTTCCATCTCTATCACCATATAATAAAATGTCACTATTTATAAAATTACTTTGGTCCCTGGGTGAAAAATAAGTACTTTTTGTCAGGATATTGTATAAGCACATATATACATATAATTTTAGAATATACGAGGACCGTTTTTTTTCAACCTTCAATCACTCCGTGCAGACACTACGCGGGAAAAGAAAACGGACATGCGCTGTAGGCGACTGCTAAGCTCTTCCATAACACACTCCGCAATTGTTGACATTAAGGCGTCAGTCGGCGTAGTGCTACAGCCACGTAAACATGTCCACCATTATTGATGCTCCCGCCAAGTTTGAATTGCAAATAGTGATTCGTTTTCTACAGGCTGAAGGCTATAGAACGTAATTATGTGCATGATGAAGGGAGCCAAGGACACAAATAATGCGTTTCAGATGACCTGGTTCAACGAGTTGACAGTATGGTTAAATAAAATCGCAGATTCATCATTACTGCTTTGTCTACAAAATTTCCAGCAGTTTCAAGGTCTGTTTTGTACTCTATTGTTACTGAATGGTTACGCTACATCGGCGGCAACTTTCTTTGAAGAGGGTAGTGAAAAGCTTGTTCACAGATATGACAAATATCTGAATGAATATGTCGAAATGTGACCGTAAGTTTACCAATCTTTTGGTAATGAAATAATTGTTTTATATGAGCTTGTCTTTTATGTACACCCAATCGGAGGTTGAAAAAAAACGGCACTCGTATTGTACAATTAAGTTACATTTCCTTTATATAAAAAACAATTATTAAATGTGCATTACATGAATGATACCTTCCTTCCTTCCTTAAACTATACAACAGTCGTATGTTCTTGGGTTGAAATTTTATTTCTTCCTGTCATCACAACCCTCGTTGATGTACTTGGTCACGAATAAGTTTTATTGAAGCAATACCACATGTTTCAAACGCTTAATTACCTATTTCTGTCCTGTATGCTATTGATTCATCAAGATACCCTCCAGCGAACGTTAATGATTTCCAACTGCCATATTTCTTTAGTGTCACAAAGTCTCCCCCAGATTCAACTAAAAGTGTAGCAGAAGTTCTTCGAAATGAATAACCTGTATATCAGTTAGCAATGTTAAGTTTAAGAGAATTAGATACGGTCTCAGTAACCTCATTAAACTGGCTCTCAGCCTCAACCTGATACATTTTCTATTGTGATATACATAAAACAGGAGGAACAGACGACGATCCTTGTTGCTGTTGAACGAAGAGCTATGTACATTTTCCTGTCACATCATTCTTTGTTCTTTAAATTTCACAAGTACTAACACTTCCGAATATTTAATATCACCTTATTTTACCTAGCTGATTTTATAAGTTCGACAAGCTCCTGCAATCCGAAACAACAACAACCTTAATCATTCTGTAAACTTCATCCGGTGTATATAGTTAAGTATCTAGTCGTTCGCTAAACGGATGAATAACATAAATTAGTGGTCCTGACAATTTGTAACAAAAAAAGGTTGGATTAGGTTATATGTAAATTTATTTATACATGTAATTATGAACAACATGATAATTGTATTTTAGTCTGGATTAATGACAACCGAAACACGAAACCTCTTTAACAGAGCAAAGGCTCCGGGGACTGGCAGAGTGACACGACAATTGTGAGACCAATCATCACATATTATGGAGCAGTGGTTTGAAGTACTAGAACTAGTCTGAATACCAAGAGGAACAATGTCTCGAAGGTACAAAGACTGACTTGCTTTAGTGCAACCATGGCTATGAAATCTTGCCCAAAAATGTGTTCAACCTAGAGAAGAGCTATCGCAAACAAGAGATCATCATTCTGTCCGATAGTCAAGCAAATTACCCTACAATGGGTTCCGAAACATACCGGAGCTAAGGTAAATGAAATAGATAATAAACTCGCTAAAGAGAACGCAGACAAGCCCTCCATGGGATCTGAACACTTCTGTGGTATCAGCTACAGAACAATGGAAAATGCACTGGAAAAGAAGGTAGATAGGAGCAAAATCAATTATTGTGACAACCTACAAGGGCTGAGACAGGCAAAGACTCTTCTGGGAAACTATAACCAGAGTGAGTCTGCTGAATATATCAACCTATGTAAGAAAAATCTACGAATACTAACAAGAATTCTATCGGGGCACTGTCGCCTCAACACCTGAAGACACTAGGCCTAGCATATAATGCAGCGTGCAGAGTGTGAGCACTAAGGAACTCCAGAGTACTACACTTGAAAGCGCTTGAAATATAAGACGAAGATCTCTGGCAATTGAAGCCATCCCACATTATAGAATTTGTAAAAGGAGTGAGATTGATGGATCAGCTGTAATCACTGAGCAGCAAAAAAGGAGGACACAATAGATCCTTTGCGTCGCAGTGTATACGAGACCCCAAATCCATACATACATAGGTTAAACAATACTTGAAATGCTTTTTCTATTATTTCTTAGTTCTGATATTGATACTTATACAGTAAATCACGAAATAATCACAAACTATCGGATATGACATTTATTCTTTATCTTTCGAAGTGATATTAGAAAAATCGATGACCACATCAACTCTGTAGCACAGAGTATGGTGGGCGAATAATTTTAGGTTGTGGTTTGGGCTTACGCCATTTACTTATAAGCCAGGTTTACATTAATTTACAGTTGTTTATGAGTATTGGATACATCTGATTTCATTACATTTAAGAATCTTCCGCTTAGCAAACGACTAGCGATAGACTTATTTAAAAAATCACTAATTTCTGATATGGTAAAAATCGCAGCTTTCTTGAACTTTTTATCTTTCCCATAAATGTAGTTAGTTTGAAATATTTTGAAATGTACTCTCCAGCATTGAATAACTGTTGATGGCTTTTGTTTTTGTGCATTCCAATTTCGTAAAATAAACCAATATTACCGTCTTTGAGAAAGATCTTCATGTTTTCTCCATCTTCTATGAATCTTTATTAGGCGGTTTTGTTAATTTTCCGCGAGTTAACTTGCAATTTTGTGATGCTACTTTGGCTACTTCTACCAATTCTAGTGGAGTCAAAGGTAATTCGAAATCAGACTTTATAGCATTGAAAATAACTTCTTAACAACCACTAAGTCACGATTTTTGAATAAAATTGAATTGAAGGCTATTCGATTACCTGAGCAACGGAGGTCTAATTGTCACTATAAGTACAACATCGTTTACTTGTTTCAAAATTCAAATTTCACATCGATATTCTCTTGACTTGAATATTGTAATAATAGACAATACAACCTCAAGCTATTATCTAGTAATTTTTCCCTTGTATAATAAATAACTAAGTTTATCGAATCTATTATTGCTGCTTCGTCCTAACTTTGGCTTTTATAAATATATTCACTATCATTGACAACTTTGAAATATCAATATATCAGCTACCACATGAATAACATATCAAAAATTATTCCAATCATTATGAACAAAACCTATCCAATGTCATATAATGTCTTGGTAAAAACCTCAATTGAGCCGCAAATCAAAGATAATTTCTGTTATTCAGAAAAATAGAGCAAGAATCTAGAACACATATCCCCAGAAAATAATTAAAATAATATTCTACATTTACAAAAGTTAATTTTATGCCTTCCTTTTTTTTAGTGGCAGATTAATGGTGATTATTTAAAAATTCATAGTTTTGTTTTTGTATTGTAAACAGTTTTTTACCTTTTATATTAAATGGTAGTATAGTTCTTCCAATATCAATTGCAGATTATAAAAACTCTTGCCGACAATTTTGTTTGATCTACCATAGGCGTAGATACTTCATTTTATAAATTTATTATTTTTATAAATACTATTCGTTAAAAGACAATCGAATCATTATAAATTGGACGGCATTTAGACAGATGCACTTAATTTTAGTCCTACTTGGAACTGAAAAAAAAATAATTATTGCACCTCGTTAACTTGCAACAACTGAATATTAAATTATAAAACGTAAATAGACGAGCAAAATGTACCTG
The DNA here is from genome assembly GCA_026230145.1 of Diorhabda elongata. NCBI lineage: Eukaryota > Metazoa > Arthropoda > Insecta > Coleoptera > Chrysomelidae > Diorhabda > Diorhabda elongata. The sequence goes on along the minus strand of CM047933.1, from coordinate 23,013,449 downwards.
CCTTTGAGGGAGTTTGGTTTAAACAGGGTACCAGACGTAATCTGAGCCCTTTTTGTACCCCATTCTTTTTTTTTGGAAAACGAAATAACAAAGCATTAACCAGAAAAGAAAGTAAATTCTTTGCAAATCAAACAGAAAAAAAAATAATTTAGATTCCAAAGTATCTTTATAAATAATCATCATAGTAGAACAGTGGAGCGATGTCACATTCACGCCCGGCTCCAGTTTTGCCGTGCCACATTTAATTGTTAAAAAAAAAGTTAAATGATTTAGTATAGTAATCGGGGTTGTCAAATCAACCGTCAGAACAGAAAATAACAGCTTTTAGAATTGCCGGGATTGCCGCGTTTTTCACATTTTATAATGTGCAAAATTCGTTGTACGTCAGCACTGCATGTGGATGGTTCAATACTGAAATTAATATCAAGCATTCTCCTCGTTATTTTTTTCTGTTTATAAATTCATGAGTATTAATTAATCATTACTTGATGAAAATGTCAAATCATCTATACTAGTTGCAAACTACAACTACAATAAGTGGCATAATATTGCTGTTGCTTATATTTGTAGAAAATGTAGAAAATTCTTGCAGTGAATGATTACTATGTAAGACAAATTTGTCCGGAAACGCCTGAATTTTCACTGGGATCTGAAAATGTCAGAAATGTGCCTTATCTAGACCAAAAAAAAATAGCAAAGGACGCAACGTGGCAGTGCCATCTTCGATGAGTTTTTACAGTCTAAAACATGAACCTTTGTTCTCCTGAAATGTGGCCTTTAAAGTATAACCAACGGAGAAACTATAATTCAACTGTTTTCATATCATACTTTAGAAATTTTGAATTTAAAATGGATTTATTACTCACTACATTGTGTTTATTCAAAGTATTTTCCACATATCAAGAAGACTTTTGCCCCCTCTCCACTAAAACATTCGTTATCACTATTTATACAGCTAAAGTAAATTATACATTTTCTTTTGAAAGAACTAAAAGTGATAGAGAATATTGAGAAATAATGAGAACCCAGCTTTGAATGTAAGGAAATTATGATTATTGAGGATTCATATTTGAAATAGGCGACAATTTAGCATTAAAAGAGTAGAGCTTCCATACTTACGAAGTAAAATCTCTGCTAAAATTATTGTTGTTTACTATCAGTATTTATCCTCATTAAGCTAGATGAATTCTAGTTCAGTGAGTTGCGAAAAATATAAATTGAAATTTGAACTTGATAAGAATCGAAATTTTTGTCGAATTTACTCAACAACAACTAATTGTTTTACTGATGTCTCTCAATGGACTTGCAGCTCTTTGGGTGAACTATTTCTGATCTGAAGCTCTCTAACCCTAAAGCGCCAAAGTCCCACAGCAAAGGTAAAAAGATCAAGCTGAGCAAATCCTTCATTTGAGTTTTAAATGGGAGATCCTAACTGGTACTGTGAAATTCGAAAATGTTCTGGGAGATACCTAACCAATATTTCTGAGAATATTGCTATCAAAGAATTTGTATCAGTAACAAATGAAGATCAATTCATTATCTGAAAATTGTATGCCAATGATTTTTCTTGAAACTTTTTGCACAAACGGGGATTGTAAAATCCGTAATATTGGTAGATATTTCTTAGTAAACTTCCATGTAAAATTGTAGTTTCTCCATTGGTTATATTTTGAAAGGAACATTTCAGGGTCACATCACTAAACTTATTAGAAAAATCGATCTAACAGCACGAGACTCTGGATGCTTTATCGCAAATAAAAGCAGAAAAGCGAAAGCGGACAGAAGCAAATACTTATCACACTAGACTTGACTGATGTTTGTATAAAAAAGATTATCGGGATGAATCAGCTTTATTGAATCGTTCAAGGTTAATAATGGTATTTGTCTAACACGTTTATGGGTATAAATTACCAAAGTATACAGAGTGGCCACAGAAGAGAATCCACTTTGATATGTTTTCATGTGCTGCCAATCTACAAATAAAGTTTTTGCATCATGAAATAAAAAACTCCATCTAAAATACACATATTTTAAAAATTTGAAATATTTTATATAGAAACAAAGTAGTCAATCAGATTTCGATGGAAAATGGGTCTATATAGGGTTTAAGATTAATTCAAAAAAGTCCCTCTTTTTTTTCTTGATGCTGTCGCCATATGAACTCTATAACGAGACTGGTCACGAAAAAGGGTTTTATTATAAAAATTATTCTATATTCGAATGCTCCCCTTCAATATACTCTCCTTCCCTCCCCCACAAATTTCCATACGTTTTTTCCATTGAAGTAGTGCTTCTAGTAGTCTTCTTTGGTGAGCGTCTTTACTCAGGAGTTTTAAACATTTTTTTACGTCCACAGAAAAAAAATTCGACAAAACTTTTATCAATTTTTATTTTGTAATAGTAATAAAGTACAACTGTGAGCATTATTAATTTGAAGTGAAAAAGAAGTTAGATTACTGTTGGTAGTTAAATTGGCAACATTCAAAGAGTTTTAAGAAATAACATCGTCTATAGTTGTATTAGTACTTATTGGATTGTTGGTAGGATCGTGAACATTTACAATGTTACTAGAGGTCGAATTAGTTGTTCCCGTTTAAATTTTCACTGTTTTCACGGAATCTGTTTTGTTTTTCATTGAGTCGTCTACGTAATACTCTCTACGCAACTCTCCGTCGAAATGTATGCCCAGTATAGTTTTTCGGATTAGGTAAATTCAAATAAATTGCAATAAGCGAGGAAATTTTTGGAAAGGTTTTGATACCTACAACTTGGGTTTTGCATTTTCCATTTCTATACTGCAAAAAGAAATGATCTGTTTTGACATTTGTGGTTATTTTGCTGAAATATTCTATAAAAAATGAAAAATTATAGCATTTGGAATTTTTTAATTAGAAAAGACATAAAATTAGGATTTTCGACGATTTTCAATTTTGATATATTCATAACAATCAATGGGTTGAAGATACGCTAGTGAGTGTACAGACTTTTTTTATTCAAAATATTGAATAAAAGAATATAAAAAAAATTGATTATTTGCAAAAAATGCATATTTATGGTTTTTCTTTGTTTAAACAATAACCTGAAAACATAAAACATCTCCCGGACTTTTTAAATAAAAATTATGAATTAAAACAATGCGCACTATGCTCTAATACGATTCAACATCTCAGTAGTCGTTTATGAACATTTCGGAAGTGCAGTTGTTTTAATCGTGAGTCGGTCTTGCTATCAGAATAAATATTTTATACACAAGTTTTGCAGAAAATATATTCGTTTAAAGACAATTTTAAAGTATCGTGAGGTATATTTCTGTTGATTTGCCTACCTACTTTATTATATAATACTTCAGACTCGTATGCTATAGACTTTTTTTTATACTCATGAAAAACTGAGTATTTTCCTAAAAGTTTATGACTTTGACTAAAAGAAAACTTACCCTCCTTAAAATTTCAGGGTAGTCTACCCCGGCCACACGGGGTTGCCAGAAGTGGCTTTTCATTTTCAGTAGGTATAAAGGATTTACTGTATAAAGTTTCAATATGATTGCTCCTATAACGTTATTCAGTATTTTTTTTATTGCTAATCGTGAGCCGATACAAATTTGAGGTTGGTTAATATTTCGCAACATTTTGTTGCATTCCGAGTTTTTCTGTCTAAATTTATATATATAAAATAAATTTACATTTCAAATAGCATTTCACCTCTCCACTAACACTTGATTATATTTTAGAAGATAGAAAAGTGTTATTTTTAGAGTTTTTCAGGCAGTTCTTTGAATTTCTCTATTCTTAAAAACCTCGTACTTCAAGGAATGCTATAGAAAAAGAATTAGCGAAATCGATTCAGGTATTCTCGAAATTTGAGCTTAACAACACATTCAGCGATTAATTGCTATATTATCGAAGATAACTCATATAAAACAAGTGAAGAAGTCATTGTACTCTGGTGGTTGTTGAGAGATCTTGAATAAAATCACCATATAGTATGATGTTATGGTGATTTAACAAATTTGTGTGTTGATCCATAGCAAGTTTAATTGAAATTTTGTATGGGCAAAATAAGATTTTGGTTATATTAATACAGCTACACAGAAATGAAATGCAAAAAGCCCCTGCGACATGCTTCCTGTGAGAAGATATCACTGCTGCATCAGATAGTCATGGATAAAAGTGATTTTTTGTAAAAAATTCATCATTATTAGCTCTGCCAAAGTATATATTGATTAAACACAAGCTTAACGATTGTTAAACTATTAATCAAAATAACAAGTGCGCCTATTGTAGAACACGTTGCGGAAATCGGTTCCTTAGTGCTGGAACTGATTAAATATTCCTTTATCAAGTCCAACACATATATCTTCCTAATCATATGATGTGTTGAATGGAGTAAATAATTTTTGGAGAAGAGATTGAGTGAGAAAACAATACATTTCATTAGTTTTGTTGTACTAAGAAGGTAATAAAACGTTCATAGTGGTTGTAGTGACAAGAAAGCATGCGAAACAAGATTTATTGTGCTGTGAAAATGATGGTTACTTTCATCAAGTCTAAACAAAAGATTGGTCGTTAATCCGAAATTGAAAAGGAAAAGAACCCCATTCCTCTACGTCCCGTAGGAAAATTCTAGGAGAATAGAATGTGATTGTCATAATAAATCAGAGAATTTTTGCACCTGGATAAAAAATAGTTTTCTGCTAGGATAGAGTTCCACTACGCAATGATGAATTTCGATAATATTCCGAGTTACAATTGAGCACGTACTTTTGCTCTAGGAGCCCTATTTTTACAAAGAACTCTGGCACTGCAGTTCAGGATTTAGTCCAGTCTAGACATGAAACATCACCATGACCGCAAATTCGTTTGTTGAGTGTTGAGGTTGGAAGTAATATGTCCTGGCATAGTCACGTGAACGATTTAGTTAAGGCAGCTCCACAAAAGCTTGGAGCCCTCTTTAGAACTAAGAAGCTTTATATCCCGCAACAGCTTCCAATCCTCTACAAGACCCAGCTTCGTCCATATTTGGAGTATTGTTTGCACATTTGGAGCTCGGCTCTAAAGCATTCCTTAAAGATACTTGACTCAATACAGAAGAAAGCAGTTCGACTTATAGGAGATCCAAAGTTGATCAGAAACTTGGACAACTTAGAAGTTAGAAGAGAGATCGTCGACCTGACTTTCTTATATCGTTCTACCCCGACAAATAACAATGAACCCCGAGTTTGCCTGCAGATGCCCAGAACTTGAATTGATCGGGACTCATTTTTTGGAGAAGTGCAAGCCTGTGGAATCAGCTACCAAGGCACGTCTTTGCGGAACACTAGACTCTCCATAAAAATTTTTTATGAATTAGTTATAATAAAAAATTATTTAATTCCTGATATTGTATAATGCTCATATTAGCAACTTATCTCACTATCTATCCCGTTTTCTATCAAGTCGAGAGTTTATGATAGCCACTATTGATTCCTGGAAAGTTTCTGGGGCTGAATTCTGACCCTGACACTTCTTTGTATCCCAATAATTCCGCAGCTCGCGTAAGATATGGTTGTATGTGGTCATCTTACTGGCTACTATTCAAGCAAGCCTTTGAGAATCGTTTTACCTGTTTCTTGCGTCCACCTCCTCTAATAAATTTATTTTACAAACATCCGAAAACAGTACGAGCTTCTATTGTACCATTCGAAGTTTGCATGAGCAAAGAGGGACGTCGGCGTCGGCAATATGCGTATGCTAATTACACTCGGCTACACGGCTTTTGTACACCATTTGAGATTTATAAATTATCGTGTATTCAGGTTATAGTTAGACAGGCATAATAATAAAACTAATTAAAATGACCTATCGCGTTTGATTTTGGAAATATATTACTACTTATAAATCCTGGTTAACTTGATATTAACAATGAGAAAATAATCAAAGATGTCAAATTCCATCCTTCTCTTTATAGGTTTTTGCGTCAGTTTATCTTATTATAGACTAACAGTAATCCCTTGATATATTTTTACCCCAAAATGCCTGATGACACTTTCTTATTTTCCAATAACTCTTCGACAAACTTTTCAAATTACTTCTAAACATTTTGTTCATTAACAAAAAAAGAGATTCTCAATCTAAGGAGCAGTGGTCGTCTTTTAATTTTTCGTTATGTAATATTTGAAAATATTGTTTGCAATTACCGGAATGAATCATTATCTTAGTTTACTGCTTTCACAAAGTTTTTACCGTATGGTACCGAATATACTAGAGGTCGGCAAACTTATTAGCCAAAGAGTCAAAGATGCAAATTAAAACGATTAAATAAAATTGAGAGCTAAATTTGTTTGTAAATGTAGTAAACATTGATCATAATTTTAGAGATTCATCAAATTATTGGTACATTGAATAAAACTTGATTGTATATTTAATATGGGCTCTATTCATTGATAAAAAATAATTTTATACCTAGTTAAACATCCATATTAGCACTTTTTAATTGCGAAGAATGTTCTTACATCTACTTTGGAAGTTTGGTCATGTCCGGTTTGTAGGTTGTTGTTTTTAATTTTAGGCAGGTTCTCATCTATGAGACGACTTCTTTGTTTATTTTTAATAAGATTCATACTTGAAATACGAGTTTTTTGAGCTGATCATAAGCATCTGGAGTACTATTCCAGGCGTTGAAAATGATCATGTCTTTTTTCTCCAGGTTTTTTAAAGAACTTGGTTCACATTTTTTCTTCTCCAATATTTCCAAATCAACATAAAGTTCTTCAAATTTTGAGTTCCATATTTGTTTTTCAAATCCAGTAATTGTACTTCAAAGTTACCTATGTCAATGCCAAATGGAGAAAATTCTAAATCTGTTATCGTAGCATTAAGAGGGTTTTTGACGAATGCTATGGTCGCATTGCTGTTTTTAAAATCTTGAAACCTATTGAGAAACATCTTCCCTCATATTTAAAATGGTTCTTTTAAAATAGTATTTGTCAATAGAGGAATTATTTTCTTAACGAACATCGAAAAAATTGTGTTCCCATTTCCTTGAAGTTTATGTTTAAGCTGATTTAGGTGGGTCTACCATGAAATAAAAGTTTTGAATCCACTTATCTTCTGTTAGTTCTGGATAATAAACAGCCTTCTCAAAGAGAAATGATTTTATTTCTGGTAAAGGGGGCGTGAAATATTATAAGCTCACTTTCCTTCTCAACTAAAAAATCTTTGAAATGGCGATGATTAAGAGCTTCAGCTAAAATGGAGTTGATAATCGTAATCACAAATCCCACTAATTTTACAAATTTCATATGGGAATGTTTGAACACAAAGCGCTTCTTGATGAATGATGTAATGGCATGCAAGTATCTCGTGATTAATTTTTCCTTTTAAAATAGCAACAAATTCTTTTTTTACGCCGGTCATGCAATGAATTATTCTTGTAAATCATAAAATTAATGCTATATTGTATACTGTTTCTATTAATATATATATATATATATATATATATATATATATATATATATATATATATATATATATATATATATATATTAATAATCGACATCAGTCAGGGGTGCTGATATTAAATGACCGTACATACTATTAACCGGCTTTTGCGTCCACAGCCGGATAATAGTAGAGGCCGGACAAGACCGTAGGAATCTAGTGTCAGAGCCAAACTCAAAAGCCGCATGCCGACCTCTGAAATATACCATTCGCTTCTTACATACTGATGGTATCTGGCTTGGCTCCTCTCACAGACAAAGGAAACATTGATGTCGCTTTCCGTAGATGTTCTTCATTTTTTTAATTTCAGTAACCTACACATATACACAACCTACACATACCTAACTCTCTTTGCAATTAACTGTGTGTTTTTATTGATATGGATAATTTCATATGCCCGTTGTGCAATAAAACATCTTCTAAACTATATATCGATGAATCGGGGGAGTGCCATTCTGTTTCACTGTAGTTTTGATTCATTTCCAAGAATCCCCCTATGATATCAGTAAAATCACAGGAAAATTCCGAGTAAGCCTAACTTCTGGAAAAGGTAATTTCCGTATTTGATATTAACAAACTTCTTTGCTTTTAGAAAAAGCTAAGATGTTCTGCTTTAGGTATTGACAATTATGAATCTCTTATGACATCATTTAATTAATTTGGATTAATTGAATATGAAGTATTTTCTTGAAAATATATCCGTATTACTAGAAATAAATTTTAATACATCTGTATGTTGACTGGAATTACTGGGACTAATTGGATAAGGAAGAACTTTTGAATGTAGATTAGATTTAATAACAGATGGAACATCATCCTTATTTTTGTATTGTGTCCCACTTTCTTCGTGATAACACAAAAATAAGAATTCTCTACATAAAATTATAAAAACAATAGGGACTTATTCATGTTTTAATTCGCTCTTCACATAATTATAACTCGACAAAAAATAGATTTTGTGCCAATAATTTTGAAAACAATATTTAAAGTCTCGGTTGAATTTGGCTTTTTTTCTCTCAAGAGTTGAGCATCGTCAAAATCACTTTATGGTAAATTGTGCGTATCGATCTTACTTTACACCCATACAAGTAATGAAGCCGATGGACCATCGAAGCGATGAACGTTCTCCGATTGGGCTCTGAAAAAGATGCGCCAAGATGATCAAGTTCATCGCAAAATCATCTTCAGTGACAAAGCTCATTTTTGGCCCAATGGCATGGTCAATAAACAAAATATGCGGTATTGGGCGAATGAAAATCCACATATGCCTAATGAAAAAGCACTTCATCCACAAAAGATAACTGTTTGGTGCGGTTTTCATGCCGGCGGCCTCATAAGGCCATATTTTTTCCTCACTGTGAATGGTGATCGTTATCGCGCCATGATTATCGATTATTTTTGGCCCGAATTGGAATCTATGGACTTGGACAGCATGTTTCAACAGGACGGCGCCACAAGCCACACAGCACACGTTACAATCGATTTATCGAAGAACAAGTTTGATGAGTGTGTTATCTCAAGAAATGGACCAGTCGATTAACCGCCTCGTTCGTGGGAATTAACGCCTCTAGATTTTTTTCTTTGGATCAAAGCCAACAGTGAACGAGAAATAGCAGCCGTTTTGAATGTACTTCAAGCCGATAATAAAGTTTTTGAAATATCTCATTTTATTTTGAAAAAAAGTCCTTATTGGAGAACCCATTATAAATTTTACGTTATAATAGCGGCAAAAGCCATGAGAAAAGTTGGAAAGCCTTTTTATTGTATTGTATTGTATCAGAGTGTAAAAACTCTAATAGAAGGATACTTGAGTATTTTTTCAAGTTCTGAGACATGCGAAAACAAGAATGCAGTGGTGTAAATTGTCAATAATAGAATAAACAAGTACATAAAAGAGATTATTCATATAATTCTTTGTCTACTTCATGCTATGAAACTGGCATTTGAACCACATTTAATAGATATATCCGAGGCTGCCGCAGAACTACAAATGGAGTTAATTGATTTAGGGGAAGATAGTATCATCAAATCCCTTTTTAACGCTAAAAAGGATCCTTTAGAAATCTGGAAAAATGCTGTTGAATATCCATGCCTTCGAGAACATGCTCGCCGTTTACTTTACTGCTTCGGAAGTACCTACTGTTGCGCGACAACATTTTCTCTCATGTCAAAAATAAAAACATATTTAAGAACGCAAGTTACAGATGCACATTTAGATGATCAATTAAAGCTGTGTGTTACGAAGCTTGATCCAAATATACAATTAACTTATATTTTGTGGGTAAAAGGCTTAAAATGCCATGTCTTTGGAGGGCGATTCATCCTAATACTAATGACCCTGGATTCGCCCTTGGTGGATTGTCCCATATGTAATGTCGGTTTCCAATAATTACTTTGTTCATGAAATAATCACATGATAAGAAATATTCGAAGTATAGCCCATCGTATTCTCTGTTCCACATCGACTTCCAAACGATAGTAGCACATTTTGAACTTGGACATACCAGTCTGGGTTCTGAATCCGTTTCCAAATTTCTCACAGCAATATCACCTCAGCTTGGAGAATTGACAAGGAACTAAGAATTAAAAAAAAAAGTCCCAAAGGGCTACCAAGAATTTTGGTTACAAATACCGATACTGTAGTTGCGGATCAATCGTTCAACGATTGATGACAGTATTCCCATCATCATCTGCGTGAATGTGGATTTATTGCTGTGACAACGCTGCTTAGTGAAAAGAGGAATCGTTTGCACCAAAAGTGGCATCTTGCGGTTGTTTTTGAGTAAATTGGAACATCACCACGGGTGTCCGGTGTCAGAATTAGGCTTTGAATTTCGAAATTCTCCGTAAACTTTCCGAAGGGGCGGGGATAAGGCAGCGTTGACATCGTCATTCGTGCGGATTATTTAGTCGCGATGTCGTAGTGGACGGGTGAACACCGAGCGTTTGCAGTCGAAGCGTATTACAAAACCAATGATTCAAGTGCAATTGCTAATCGAAGATTTAGTTCACGCTACAGTATTTGAAGGTTACGTGACGCCCCAAGTAGAAATTCGATTCAAGCATGGGTGCAATGGTTCCGAACAACAAGTTCAGCAGAAAACAAACCCCGACCGGGACCCAGCAGGACGTCGAGAACGAATGAAAACATTGAACTAATCGCAGTGAGCTTGCGCGATAATTCGCGTCAGTCCGTTTACAATAGAGCTACCTTGGGACTTTCAAAAACTGTAGTGTATGAAATATTGAAGAAGGGTGTTAAATTTCATCCAATCAAAATTCAAATTATGCCAGCGCTTAATCCTAATGATCACAATATGCGTAAAAATTTCTGGGAGAAAATGTTGGAGGGATTTCGCACAGTGAACACTACTTTTTGGAGTGATAAAACCCAGTATAAACAAGCAAAATTTTTGTTATTGGTTTCCTAAAAGACCAAAGCCCAGCTTGAAACATCAACAGCCATTTCACAGTCCCAAAGTGACGGTTTGGTGTGCGTTGTCAAGCAGGGGAATAATTGGACCCTATTTCTTTGAAAATCGTCAAGGGCAAGCAACTTCCGTAGACGGTGCTGCTTATAGGCTTAACAACTATTTATTTCCAACATTGAGAGAACATCATGCCTTCACTTCACAGACATGGTTTCAGCAAGGTGGCGCCACGCCACACACTGCTAGGGAGACTCTCTGCTTTGTAATTTCTTCCCTAGCAAATTGATAAGCCGGATCTCACCCCCATCGACGTGGAGGTATCTCACAAGTAAAGTATATGAAAAAAGCCCGGCGACAATCTCTGAGCTGAAAGAAAATATCGTTCGCGAATTCAATGGCATATCGGCGGCACCTCTCCAACGAGTGGCAAGAAATACCGAAGCCAGGTCCGCCATTTGTACGATGTAATTTTAAAAAAATAAAACCCGCATTTGTCTACCTTTTATTGATTAAATCTAGAAATGCATATGTTCTGCAGTTATTATCAAAAAGTTATTAAACATCATAATATTCATCCTTAACATTAGTTTTTATATTGAAATCGATTGTTTTTGTTATTTTGAATGGGAGATTTTCAGTCTAAATATTAGAAAGTTGCGTTTCAATAATCATTCTTATTTCTCATTGTCACGAAAGAATTTCGCCATGAATCTGAAGAAATAATCATCTGATGCTGCACGGTCTAGCGGATATGGTAAGAGTTCAATTCGTCGATCTTATTTCGCAGTATGTAATTAAGCACTGTCTTGTTGTTAGAGAACTTCAGTTAACTAAACCTGGATATTTCTCGGATTTAACCTTATGCATTCTACATAACATTACTTCGGCATTGATAGCTTAACCAACTGGAATGATTTCGAAGGACATAACCTTCACCAAATACAAAAGAAGAAATCTCTTTTTGCTACTGGTTCTGGGATAATCGACTAGTGCTGGTACTAGTTGGTTTCTAATGCTTCCCTTGTAACCTTAACAGTGCAAGCAAATAGATTATGCTAGCGTAAACAATCCTCAAGCGTCAAATCTGCACTTTTAAAACGATCATAGCAACGCTGAACAAATCGCTCATTAAGTGTGTCTTCCCTTTGAATTCCAATTTGATCTTTGCTACCACAGTTTTAAACTTATGTTTCCAATAATGTCTTAACAATATAAGAATTTCATGTTAATCGAACTAGATATTGTTTAATATAAAAACATACTGCATTGCTAATAGACAGAGAGAGTATGATTAAAAGAAAGTAGTGCAATTGTACTTTCAGGTAATTAAAGACTAGTTTCAATAAGTTTATTTGTTTAAATCGAACGTAGGAATTTTCATGAAAACAGACTTAAATCATAAGGAATTCTCTGTATATTAGCAGTTTTTATTGATCTAGTCTTGCTTTTTCTTTGAGTACTGAATTTAAATCTGACAGGTCGGTCGTTTTTAGCAAGTTTTTAATTAATAGGGATCAGTGACTGAGAATCAAAATTTTCTTAATTATAACGAAACCATAATACATCACTTTGGGATCCTGCAGATATTTTCCTTCATTAAATGGCAATCTTGGCAACGTTTTTATTTATGTTGAAAGATTGTTTCATTTAGGCTCATTGGACCTGGCTTGAAATCCCTCACTGTCTTATGGCGATGATAATAGGGCAGTGGAAATTGTATTCACTGTAGAGTATAACTTAGGGTTAAGAAATTTTCAATTTGAAGCATATTTCATCCGTTTTATCTATTTAATTATATATTGTGATGAAAAAAGTTATGATACCTTTCACGTAAATCATTTATAAAATAAACTTAATTCTTATTTTGGATATTTAAAAATTTCCAAATTTTATTCAACTTTTATTTGTATAACTACATCTAAAATTTTATAAAAATATTGAGCAGTTGTCTGTTTGATGATCACGAGGTTATCGTTGCCGGCAACGTAACGTGTGCTGTTATAATCCAGTTTTCATTTATTAGTTATGTATGAATAAAACATCTTTCTATATATAAAAATAAAGTGAATAAACATAATCACGTTAGAAATTAAAGGCTTAATAAACTTAACTACTATAGAATATTAGAATATGTTAAATTTGAATCTTACGTACATTAAAATGATCTTGGCAACAAAAAAACTACATCTTGCATGATCTTCAAAACGACCAACACTTTTAAACCATTTTTGTTGTATATTCGAATTTCTTGACACCATAAAAAACTATCATGTGTTTTAGTTGTGGTATTTTCACATCCGGGCACAGAACATGATTTATATACCATTTTTCAGATTAATCAAAGTTTAATAATAATGCTTTTTTTTTTAAATAAGCGAGAAAATGATTGTCGTATTTACTTTGTATCATATGTTCAGTGTTTATTTTATACCTTTGACGTTACGTAATATGGCGGCCTTACTGAAGTGTTTGAACTTCCTACAAAATTTTTGAATTATCAATAAGCTTTTTCTCTATAAATATTGATAAAAGAATTGAAAACACATTATAATAAAAGTTGTATATAAACTATCCAAAACTATTTTTTTCTCAAATCATACAAGTATGCTATTGATTTCATACGTAAGATTCCGATGTAATATCAAAAATAATTCTGTTGACAATAGTAATTTGTAACATATCAATCGGCCTTTGACAATTTTCGACTTTCGTCAATTTTTCCAATTACATATTGTTAATGGGTCAATGTATGTTGTATGTAGTAATACTAGCTTTTACTCGAATCCATTAAATAAATATCAGAAATCATTATAATAGAAGGCTATTTCTGCAAGAACAATTCTCCTAGCCTGTGATTGTTCTGGGGTTTCTATCGCTCTTCTAGCTACCCGCTGCTGAGCATGTCTTTCTAAACGACGTTGGTTCTGAAGAGGTGTTTCAGCAGCTCTCAAATCACTTCGTCGCCTTGCTTGCTGTTGTCTTCTCAACTCTATATGAACCGAAGATTCTTGATTTCGTGCAACTTTTGCTGCACGGGCCCGTGACGAATTTTTAGATGATGTAGACTTACGCTTCCGAGGCATTTTTTGAAAGATGCTTTCAGTGACAGTTGAAAATAACAATGGTACCTAACCTCAAAAATTCCAAACAGCTGAAACTATAGTCATTAATCCAACAACGGGCAGCCAATTCCAAATAAAAAAGTTTATTTTGTAAAAAATCTTTTTTTAATAAAAAGTATAATATGTTACTTCAAATACCACCCAAAATATGTGTACAAAGTTTCATGATGACTCGTCGAGTAGTTTTTGTGTGAAAGCGAAACAAATATCCACGCTTGCACATTTATAATATTAAAGTAGGAATGATTGTAATCGCATCTGTGTAAGAGGCCATAGTAGCCGAGTACGTTAAAAATGATTAAAAAAATTGACTATAAAACACATAATCGCATCCATCTTTTAATACAGAAAGATCATCATCAAATCTACCACGAATAAAATCTGAATTTTTAGTTCCTAAATACAATATTATTATATATCTTAAACAGATCTCAATCATAAACTTAATTTGACGAATATCTCTAGATAAAATACAAATACTGTTAAAAAATTGAACTACTAATAACCCGTATACGGTTGATGCTAATTTTTGTAATAAAAAAAGCATGCAATACTTAATTTTTTTTATGATAATCTCATGTTTTCCCAATACATAACATCCAAAATCTTAATATGGTAATGGTCACTTTGAATAGGTACATTCTTTTTCTGCGTGTTCATTTTTGTTAAAGCATTATATTAGCACAATGTCAAGTAGTTCCACATAATATTCGATGAAAACTAGACCTGATTTTGACACAGTCATTGAATATTTCAGCTCAGTGCATCCAAAGTTGAAACCTTTGTAAACTGTATCAAATTTTTATAGGAGACATAGTTGGTGCTTCAAATAATCTGGTAGGAATTTTTCCTACTACAAAGGGAGACCAGAAAGTGATGTGTTTTTAAATTTAATTAAAAATGATGCATTCCTCACTAGTTTTATTTCTAATCAATAACGTAATAACTTTTTTTATCATTTTGCTATCTAGTATACAAATATCGGACATCGGACAGTAAAGTCTTCTATTATCGTGTTGCAGAATAACGCCTTTTCTGTTTACCGAATTACCGAATACGAGGGCTGCTACTTTGAGTTTCGAGATGGGTTAGGTTAGGCAATTAAAACAAATATCTGTAATTGGACATGGCTGTAATGTTTTTCAAAGTATTCTCCGTTAAAATCAACAGATTTTTGCGTTGGAACCAATTGTCGGACCATTTTTTTCTTTTCGATGAAGGTGCCTAGAAAACATGTGATTTGAACGCATTAACCGGTTATTTAGGTGTAGAAAAACATTGACATCGCAATTTATTTTCTGCGGGTATAAGAAGAACACGAACTCTACGGCAAATAACCCATCAATTCGATATTTGGGCTGTTCAAAAGCTTTTTGGTTTGAACTGATAAGTACGAGTACCCATTGGCGTGGAGGAGAATGATTCGTATTCTGCGATTGGTTTCCCTGATTTTTTCTATCACTTCTGTCAATCAAATGCTGCTGGTGTACCATTTGCATAACCGATTTACGTTGATCTAATGGAACGGTGGCGACATGTCCAGTTATTGCAACAGGCGACCCTTTGCTTCGAAGTGATACATGAATCAATTTTTATTGAATTTGGTTCGCCTTGAAAGACCCATACAATCGATTGTTGTTTAGATTCGGGTTCATATGCATAGATCAATGATTTGTCGCCTGTCACGATCTAATATACGTCTTTTGAAGCACCTCGATTAAATCAATCAATCAAAATCTTTTTGACAGCCAAATGACTTTCTTGCAATATCAGTTTTCGCCCATCATCGATTTTGAACAAGCCTCACGAAATTCATCCCGTGAAGCAAAGTGAAGCCCGGTGACGAAGAGATCGTGCTATATCACTAATAGTCGAAGCGAGTTGATCGCGAGTTAATCCGTGACATACAGTCATCACACGAAAATGTTCGCGATTTGATTCCATTCTTTAGCAAAGATGAATGTTTCAAGTAAACAAACTTCACGATGACATTGTCAGATTTGGAATATTCACATCAGTGTTGCCATATTTACCCATCAATCAATCCATTTTTCAATTAATCAATCCTCAATAAACATCTGCCTTACCGGTGTGTCCAAACTTTAGAGCTTCAAAATGAACAATTTCGCGGAAACCCCACAAAATATATACAAGCGCCTTTTTAGCATGTCAACCCAGCTTGGCAGTTTTATGTTAAGAAACAACATTACTATCTAAAGCTTTTAATATTTTTGCAGAAAATATACTGACATGAGTAAACACTTATTACTGGTATTGATAAGATGCTGTTCAATTCATGACTACCTGTTGACAACGCTGTATAATAATAGTTCTATTGAAACTCTGACTAACAAGATTGCCCACGCCCTAAATTGTTGATTCCCTCTCTACGGAATAACCCTTAGGAGCTAAAGAACGATTTGGGAAATTCATCCTAAATTAATTCTCTTGTCTCTCATCATCTCACCCTCTTTCTAACTTAAGCTGTAAGCGTCCGGAAACGTTAACATTCTAACCAAATTTCAGAATAAATGTAACTAAACTAACCAAACGCAACCTCAGGATTAAATATTATAATACAAAAGATTATTTGGAAATTGATACAGTTTCGCGTGGGTTGCTATTTATGTGGGTATTGTGAGAAGAGCAAATAAATAAGTTTTATTGGAAAAATTCCTTCAATTTATTAACGTTACTTTGAAATATCGTCGATAAAATTTCTTAATTTTGAAAAATGTGTGTTTAAATTTAATTGCAAAATATTTAATCTATTGGTCGTTATGAATGACATATCATCGGCTTACTTTCAAAACCTCCTTAATCAATTTTGACTAATTTTGCAGAAAGGATGATTATGTGAACTGATCTTTGATTAACCAATAATTACAGTTGGTTATGATTTATATTTATTTACAATGGTTTCTATTGAGAAATATAATTATAAACTTTATATCCAGACATACAAGCTTTTGAACCAAAATAACAAGATATTCTAGAGATTTTATTTATTTTCAATTCTGACTATATTCTAATCATTATTAAATAACGAAGTGAATTAGAATAATTAAATGAAAATAATTAAAATTGAAAGACTAGATATAAAAAATGATGATATAAAATACTTTGAAAAATTAATTTTCTTCAAACAGTAGGGTGTCATAAAAAATATTAGTCTAAGAGCTGGTCGCCACTTCCACTAAGGTATTTTCATAAGGCTGAAACTTTTTCTATATGTTATTTAATATATTTAAAGTAGAAAAAATCAACTTCTGGATCGGTTGGCGCGGCTACAACTATATCCACTGTTTTTTGTATATTGCAAATTCTTTATTTAACAAAATGTATCTTCACAAATCTGGCTTTCGAGTATATTTTTAATTAGACAATTTTGAGTAGAACAAAAAATTGCCAGATGATTTGCCAGATTTACCTTAACAACAGAAGCCAGATTATAAGGGTTGATACAACGATGTCTTCTTGAAAGCCAATAGAAAGTGGAGTACCCCAAAGCTCAGTACTAGGCCCTTCTGTTTATAAACAACAGCCTATCTAAACATCAGTCTATTTGCGATGACACTAGTTTCTCTTGAAACCTGATCTCATGGCACTTCATAGAACTATATCTAGTGACCAAATCACCTTTAAATCATGATGCAACTCTAATCTCCTCTATCTCAACGATTCTAAAACCAAAAATTTATCTTATAAAAATACATTGCAGCCTATTTATTAAATAACACCACCATTAACGTCGTTGAATCTGTGAAATTTTTAAGGCTTGTTGTGGACAATTGGGAGTAACATATTACCGCATTATCTAAAAAATTATGTTCCTCCTGTTTTGCGCTGAGATCAGTTTCGAACTGAACTTCTCCACCTCCTTAACAGGCTATTATGCTTCTCCAATTTCAGATCGTTGCACGGCTATCCACTTAGGAACGCGGAGCACGACCTTTACTTACCTACTTCACGTTCAGAATTAGTTGAGGGCTCAATATTTTACAATACAAGAAAATGCACAATCACTTGCCAATTGCACTTAAGTCGATAACATCTTTTCTCGCATTCCGCAATAATTTGAGGGTATATTTACTAGAAATGCCTTCTACTCTGTAAACGACTTCTATTCTAATAATAATATTTAATTCGGGACATGTTGCATACTAGTTTAATTTTTGCTATGCACTTATATACTAATTATTACCTATTACTATTACCTATAATTTTGTTACTCAATGTGGTTTTCTTCTGTATAATGAAATTTTATTTTATTTGTATCTTTATTTAGTTATTTTTATGTTTATTTTTTTTTACAAGCTTCTGTCTACAAATGGTATCAATTTTTTGACAATAAATCATTTCTCTCTCTCTCTATCTCTCTCTCTCTCTCTTTCTCTCTCTTTCAAATGTTCTTCAAACCTCCTAGTTAGTCCTAGGTTCTTCGCAAATAGTTTTATTACCAATGTCTCACTGCCCAAATTCAATTTAATTTTTTTGCAAATGTTCTCTACGTCTCAGAACAGCAAAACTTATTATGCTAGGTGGAATATTCAAGAATACTTGGAAGATCTATATTTAGGTGTGTAGCTGTTGCATCTACATCTGCAGGATCAAAGTAATGTAGGATTTCAATGTTATCAGCATATGATTGAATGTGAGAGTAAGAGAGATACCTTTATCAAAGACATATACAAGGGACAAAAGTGGGTCAATTATTGAACCTTGCGGCACCAGGGCACCATATACTATTTCGCTAGCCTCAGATGAGCTCTCTGCGTTTTTCCTTCCATGTAAAGCCCCAAACCCAAGATATTTCGTCAAATCCCAGATATTCCAGCTTTGCATATATATTAAAAATCACAGTACTGGGTAACTATATTACGCTCAATTCAATATCTTATACAGAACAACTGACTCTTTTATTCATGTACTATGAATGAAGACGAAGTAACAAGAAAATATTATTATTATTATTATTGAAATAAAGCGATATTACTATTATTCGTAATATGAGAATTGATATAATGGAATCTACTAATGGTAAACTATCTAATCTGGGATTGTTATTTCCAATAATCCCTTCTGGATAGATTGAATTTGAAACAATTACAAAGCGTCAAACACAGCTGCGGAATTCGGTGAATATTAGATGAGCAAATTGATATAGAATCTATCAAAATGCAGGTAATATAATAAAATAAATAGATATAGTTGGTAATACTTAAAAATAAATCTATAGGAAGGTGTTTAATTTAACCGGTTTAATGGTTACAATTCTGAATAAAAACTTGGTCATTAGAAAGCTTTCCGGATGATGGCATCTATCCTAGTTTGCTCATAATCTACCACAAACTCAATCGTATTACATTGCAGAAGTATTTGCGTCATTTACTAACCATAGATGAAATATAAATGTAGCATAGTACACCAGAGAAGACTGAACAAAAAGTTAAAATAGTGGCGAATCCTCACCACAGTGAATTTTTTATCCGAGAAAATCATGGTGCCCGGTTTTCGGGACATGATTCACATTGGCTAACTTCAAAACAATCCACTACTAGCCATTTTTTCAAGTTTTGAAACAGAAAATAATCCTAGGAGATTTGGCGAATAGGGTGCATGAGGGAGCAATTCAAACTTCAATCCATTAATTTCGACCATTACAATGTTGAATGTGGAAGCTGGTGCATTGACTTGACGAAACAAGACTCTCTCCTTAGCAAAATGCACTCGTGTTTGCCTGATTTATTCGTTCAAATATTGCAATAAGTTCGCATAATACTCTCCGTTGACAGTTTTTCCTTTTTCAATAATGAGAAAATGGAAATTATCTCACGAGCATCTCAAAAAACCAACGTAATACCTTGCCTAGAGATGGAACAGTGTTTGCCTTTGGAGCCGATTCTCTTCTGTCAGTCCATTGTTTTATTTCGGGAGTAAAGTGATGGACCTACGTTTCATCCATGGTTATGAAACGACGCAAAAATTTGATGAAAAATTGCCGTCACAACATCTTCACGACGCTATTTTTGTTTCATTGTTCCATACACGAAATCCCACATTTTAAAATGTCTACTATGTCTGCTAGCTCTCGCACTTCCAGTCGAAGATCATCCAATACCGCTTTGTGGATTTTCTTCAACATTTTTGGAGTCGTCCCCTCATTTGGTTGACCACTGCGATGCTGGATTTTGTATGTCGTACGACTCTGCTATCCAATATTTTACTGTTGATAACGAAGGAACAGTCTCACTCAGAGTATAATCAAGTTCAGGTTTTATACCGGTTGGGGTAAAGTCTTTCAAATAACCAATCTTTTTCATGTTTACAAATCCTCTTAACATATTCAGTACGATACTCGAACGGATGCCGTTTTAAGCCCCAGTACGACACGCAAAATTTGAAATTTTAATGTTGGCAATTGCGACCTGTCACTGTAAAGCATCAAACAAAAAAAAACGTTTTTGTTGTTGACATATCAACATTTTTATGTACACCCAAGCAGGCCTTCAACTTCGAATATGAGGACCACGAAGTCCATGATTTTTTTGGCTTTACTCAGAATTCCGAAATAAACAAGCCTAATATTTTCGGTTAGTGTGGTAGTTTAACTTTTTATAGTATTTTATCAATTATTTGTGCCGCATGTGACTACTTAGTTCAGTCTCATAATTTTTCATAATTGTAATACGATTATTTCACAGAATATTCAATTCAACATCTCTGTAGATATTGACATTATGTTAGATTAAAAAAAATGATGTAACTTACTTCCCTTTATACACAAAACTTAATTGCGTGTTATGGACACCTAGTGCGAACTAAATAGGAGTTTCTGGAGGTAATTGACTCTTGGTGGTACTGTATTCCAGACTTAAAAGTTAAATTACATCACGTTCTCAACATTTCATTCACCCTCATGTTAAAAAGTTGAGAAATGCTAATCACAATCATTATGTGGTGATTTATTTTAACATTGATTTCCTGAATTTGGATATGACGAAAAGTAAAGCATATAAAGTTTCCAAAATATTTCAACCTTGTTATAAAAAAGAACAAATACAGTTTTTTTATAACATTTTATAACTGAATTTTCTTGTTGTATTTCAAATTACAATTGATTGGATAAAATAGTGGAAAAGTTTTGCTCAATACATTTCGATTATAACTGATCAACTAGTTATTTGGTAAAGGTAAGGACTTCCGATGTGCACAGGAAACATCTTGCTTTCAAAAGTAGCACATCGTGGCTCAAGAACTAGAATGATACAGCCGTTGGAAAATTACAATTTTCAATTATTAACAAACCACAAAAGTAGGTTATCCTCGATACTTCTCTTAATTAACAGTTAAACAAACACACAGTTAAACAGATATTTTTATAATGCTAATACCTACCAAATAACAAAAAAAAATGTTCACAAAGTCCTCATACATTGCACTTTTCAATATTCTGTGAATCATATTATGTTCGCAGGCTGTAAATTTACTGGAGGGTGATTGAATTTACTGGAAGATTTTTGTGAAAATGTGAAAAGGTTTTATTTCATATACAGGACTTCACATAACCCCATATGAAAAAATCTATAGTCAAGTGATCTTGGAGGCCAACAATTGGATCCACCCCGACCAATCCATTTTTCTCTAAAATGTCTGTTTAAGTAATTTCTTGCCACTGCAGAAAAATGAACAGATGCCCCATCGTATTGAAGAGTATTTCACCATAAATATTCGGTTGATGTGTGGGTGGGTATGGTTGGAGATTGTTTAATCGGGCCTTAGACTTTACCAAACTTAATGTACGAACACATCATCGAATTTGAACAAGATCTAATAGCTAGAATTGAAGCTGCGGCAGAAATCATCCAATCCCATCCAGATTTATTCTTAAACTTTTTCAATGATAAAATGGTGTCATAAGTGTACTGGAGTAAGCGGCCAACAGTTTGAACTTTTGAGATTATGAATAATTTTTATTTGTTTTGAACTACTCACATGATCTTAGTCATTATTCGAAATTATTTATTATATAAATTAATTAATTTATAAATTACTTACATGCTTGCAAACTTTTGTTTAGAAGCAAATTTCTACAACACCGTTCATTTTAGCACTATAAAAAATTATCAATTTCTTAACTAAAAATAATCAGGCAATGAAACACAGAATTAAAAAAAAAATTTGCTCTAGTGGTGTAAAAAATAGAGGGATAAAAGTGATAACTAAACAGCGCGCTACTGGTTAAATTTTCCTAACGTTTATGTCAAAATATTACTTTATTAAGTAGCATATTGGTCACCAAATTTGAAAAAAAAATTTAAAGGCGTTCTTAATTTATGGCAAATTTTTGACTTTGATTTAAAATTTTGAACATCTTAGCAACTAGGCCCCGTAAGTGTTAGTATTCCTATATCGAAATGAATAATTTAGAGATCTCTCTATGGTCAAGCGTTGTTGGTCGAATATAGAAACACCCTGCGTACTAATTATTACCTATTACTATTACCTAGTTATTGGAAAATAATTCGAATAATGAGCTGCCTATGTGTGCTTTGTCAGCATCTGTTGATATTCTCAAACAATTTTATGATTATTCGGACTCATGTAGCTCCTCCAATCCCCTAACTATATGAAAAGTTAAAAAATATTGGATTTAGAATATCTTTAAATATTTC
This sequence comes from Diorhabda elongata, assembly GCA_026230145.1. NCBI lineage: Eukaryota > Metazoa > Arthropoda > Insecta > Coleoptera > Chrysomelidae > Diorhabda > Diorhabda elongata. The sequence continues at coordinate 22,990,743 of CM047933.1, read as the reverse complement.
AACCTTTATGAAACCCACCTTCAATGATCAAAAATTTGAAAATTGAATACAGTTATAATACGAGGATGTATTGATATCTAGTAGTTAATCTGGACAAGTTCTACGCATAAACAAAATATTGCGCTACCATAGCAACGAACAATAACTTATTAGAAGCGTCAGTGTAAAGTTTGACTTCAAAATAGTAAACCAGAGTTACGCAATAAATCAGAAGAAAAAAGATGTCCACCGAAATTATGAAAATCGAAAAATTGGAGTATCGAGCCATCATCAAGTACCTGGATTTAAAAGGGTTAAGAGGTAAGCAGATTTACGAAGAAATGCTTAATACCCTTGGTGATCAATGTCCTTCGTATGCGACCGTGAAAAATTGGACTGCAACCTTCAAAAGAGGTAAATTTTCCATTGAAGATGATGACCGATCGGGAAGGCCAGTTTCTGTGTCAGTCTTCGAAACTATCGATGCATGACATGATTTTATTAGACCGTCGAATTGGGCTAAAATGGATATCTGAAACACTGAATATTTCATACGAATGCGTTCATTATATAGTTCACGACAATTTGGACTTGAGAAAAATTGATTGTTGACCGAAAGCGTGCAAAGGTAAAAGCATCGCGTTCGATCTGTGCTCGATTTGAAAACGATGCAGACTTCTTAAACTAAATTCTTACTATGGATGAGACTCGGGTACATTCATAGAATTCAGAAACAAAGCAACAATCGATGGAATGGCGACACTCTGTTTCTCCAGGACCTAAGAAGTTTCGTATCCAAAAATCTGCTGAAAAAGTTCTTGCTTCAGTTTTTTGGAGATTCGACATTATTGACCACTCTACGGGAAAAAAATAATGAGAAAAGTCGCGGAAAACTATCCAAAGGTGTTTTGTTTTTGCAGGACAAGGCAAATCTCATGTTGCCATGCAAAAAATTCGTGATTTAGGGTTTGAATTACTAGAACACCCTCCTTATTCACCAGATTTGGCTCCATTCGACTATCCTCGACTGAAAAAAAGTTCAAAAGGTCGTAAATTTTCTTCCAACGAGGAGGTAATGAAAGCTGTGGAGGTCTGGTTTACAGAGCAAGGAGAAACATTTTTTTTGAATGGTCTAGAGACGTTGCAGGTTAATTGTAATAAATGTATCCAATTAAAAGGAAAATATGTTGAGTAATAAAATATTTTGACATTGAAATTTTGTGTGGTTCTATAGTAGGCTAACAATTTTTCAATATGTCCTCGAACTTTCACTATATTCCAGCTGTTGCTGGATTATACGTCCCACGTTCCTCTTTTTCCGATTCTCCAAAATTCGTGCCTTCGAAATTAAATAAAAAAAGTTGGTTGGTTTTTCGACAATAACTCTCTCAATTTTCGAGCTTATTTAAAGAAGCATTTTGTGGAAGATTTCCAGTACTTCAACTTCATATTAATTAAAATTATTTTCAATACCCGGTTTTGAGAAGAGTACAGCTCAGAGGGGTTGTATAAGCCACATCGTATGCAAACTTTGAACTAATGTATCTCCTTCAATTTTTATGATACATAAATTTAAAAGCTCAAACTTTTAGGAAGAAAAACCATACAATTAATATTTGAAACATTTTCTCATAACATGAATAGTTTTTGGTTTATTTAAGAAATATTCATTTGTATCTGTCTATTAGTCTATTACGATTAATTTCAGTTAGGAGGGTATAAATTCACATTTTTTCAAAAAAGAAAAACCTTGTTTTTGTTATAAATCAATCAACTCTCATGCAAAATAATTTTGACAGTGCTCATTTTGAATGTTTTTCTATGTGCTTTGATGAAAATTTCTTGAGTTTTCTCCAAAAATTTCATCAAATCAGAGTTATTTCGTATTGAATTTTTCGGGGTTCTCCAAAAATACGCATATTTCAATGAGCAATAACTTAGTTAAAATTAAATTTAGAGGGGTCCTTACACAAACAAATCTCTTTGTTTTTTTAATAGCTATATTTTTGTTGTGAATGATTTCGCTATTAAATTGAAACTTTTCAAGTTATTCATGAAAAACATTAAAAATATGCGTTTTTTCAATGAAAAATGAGCAGTTTCAATTGTTACTAACTCTAAAAGTATCAACTTTAGAAATAAAACTTTGTAGAATAAAAGTGGTTTTCACCCCCCAGTGTTAAAACATTCTCGGCACAGAGTAAATAAAGAAGAAGGTTGTAAATACTACCCTCGTACCAATTTTCAAGAAAATCGACCTTGATTATGAAAATTCCACAGGAAATCGGCTGGTATCTGGCCTGCATGGGAGAAACTAACGATATAATCTCCGTAGCAAAACAGCATCATTCCGTCAAATCGCCTTTGCAAAGAAGAGTTGTAGCTTTTACATGAACTTGTGATTCGGAAGTTACTTTATGAATAGTCTTAGTATATATCGAAAGATAATTTGATCTAGCATCAAAGCCTAATTATGATTATTATTATCCAAGCTTTTCGATTTCTTCTAGTAGTAATCGAAATTGAAATATCATGAGGATTAATTTTTCTTTTTATTCTGCAAGGGTAATAACCTGAGTAGGATATATGTGATTATATGTTATCTTTCTCATTTGTCTACTACTTCTTTGCAAATCAATCTTGCGAGACGGCATACACAGACTAAGAGAATAAAGCTCATCACTGTTTCTTTCCGGTATAATTACCCTTTGAGTTACTTCCTCCCATGCACTGGTAATCTACTCCATTTGCATCAAATCTGATAGTGAACTCTTTCATGTTTAATTTATGCGAAATCGAAACTCCTAGAAGTTTTTCACTTAGGCTACAAGAAATTCTTAAATACGCTTACATACAATTCCAAGAAACAATGAAGATGATCTAAAAAATTCACACATCAAAGATTTTGATAAGCTTGCGTTCTAAAGTTCAATTACTTTGAATTGAATTGATTTTATTATTTTATATGGTATTAAAGTAAAGATAGTAGTATTTTTATAAAATGATACGTTACTGAATACACTGTGAAAGTTCATGTGAAATTATCTTTGTTTAAGCCCTAACAACACGTTCCAAAAATTTGAATGGTTTGGAACACGTATATTTTGACAAAAGTTGTTGAATGTGAAATTTTTTTCATTATATCAGAAGCAACAATTCATTTTCATTTTCTTAACGAAATCCATTACTTTAAGCATATAAAAAAAATTTTACATAATTTTTGTAATAAAGGGTAGTTTTTAGCGGTTGAATTAAATTAAAAACTGATGTATCAGGTTTGTTGTATTCAAATTATATATATATATATATATATATATATATATATATATATATATATATATATATATATATATATATATTTCTACTTAAAATTGTTTTTTAAATAACTGTATTAGGGTAGTTACATATAAAAAATAGAAATATTATTTACATTGTAAAAAAACAACAATCATTTCACATGTTTGAACATAATGAGCCCTATAACTGCTTCCATTTAGTAATTTGCCATTTTTTACATTCTGAAGGGTGGTTTTTGGTGGTTGCTTTATTTAAAATATTGAGGGGCAGATTTCTTATACTTGAAGAAAAAAATTCTCCTATTACGATCCAAAATAAAAAAATTCATGTTTTTTATCACATTTTTTGAATAATCTTTGTATGAAGGGTTGTTTTTAAGAGTAGGTGAGCTGTAAAATATTAAAATATTGAAGTCATGATAGAAAACAATCTTGCATTTATTATATTTGAACATAACTGTAGCCAATTACCGCTTTAATTGATTTAATGATGAATTTAATTCCAAATTTTCAAGAAGTTTGATGAAGGTCTTTAAAATTGTGAGGTTTCGGTCGATTTTAAGCTTGAATGGCTGTATTATATACTATATAATATTAAACTATGAAATATTTTTTTATTGAATATCTTAAAAGATCGCACCCGCTTGAACAGTGCTACCTCGCGCTCGCACCTATAGCGGATGTGTCTGCTAAGATGTGAAAACCATTAAATCTGTCTGGCTATTGAGTTAACATGTTTTTATAGGTCCCTGAGTAACTAAATTCAGCTCTTATACTTTAACGAAAGTATAATTATAATTTATTGCAATTTAGGGGTATCTGGCAGGGGGTAGCAACTGTAAAAAGTTTCCGGTAAATGGATCACGCGATTTCTGCATATATCCTGAAGGAAATATGAAAAAATTTATGTTTATACTTCAAAAAACTTGAGCTACTATTTTATACACCTTTTATCTTTTATTTATCCAAGTTATTTGTCCAAGTAACCACAATCGTAACTTAATAGTCGAGGGTCATTCTTACATGTGTTGAAGACATACACAGAGAAACTTTTAGCGTTTAAAAAATAACGAAGGTCTGGTCATCGTGGGCTCTTACTCTACTATAGATTGGCCCCTTGAGAAAAAAGTGATAAATCCTCAATAAATCTCATGAATATTCTAAGTGTGCGCTCACATTGGCAACGCTTAAGCGATGAGCGTCGAGCGTTGCCGCTCCAGTGGTGTAAAAAATCTTTCTGGCTATAGACTTTAAATGAATGTGTTCACGTTGCAAAAGACCATCGCTCAACGTCGCGTGATGCAACGCAACATTGATTCTACTGAAATCGAAACTTACTTAGAAATTGAAAAAGAAAAATTGGAACTATTATTATCAACATAAAAAGGAGATTTAATGAATAATCCGGATTATCATTTTCTAGTGAGCTTATTATCATATTTTTCTGAATTTGATTAGTTTGAAAAGCTTGAAGTGAGCGCACGTGTTCAAAATATTATGATAGATGCTTTCCAAACAAAAAAAAAAAACAGGGAAACATTGATCCTCAACAAAACCAGCAAGGGTATTCAGTGTCTCCACGATATGCTTTTGGAACAAATTCTCAACAAAATCAACAAGAATATACAGTGCCTCCAGAATATTCTTCAGAAATACATTCTCAAGAAAACTAACAAGGATATACAGTGCGTCCAGAATATTCTTCAGAAGCACATCCTCATGAAAACCAACAGGGATATACAGTGCGTCCAGAATATTCTTCAGAAGCACATCCTCATGAAAATAACAGGGATATACAGTGCCTCCAGAATATTCTTCAGAAAGATATCCTCAAGAAAACCAACAAGGATATACAGTGCCTTCAGAATATTCTTCAGGATTACAAGCTTATGGATTTCAAAACATCCATTACCAGTTATAAGCATTGTTCTTTTTTTTTTCGTTCTATTGTATTTACTGTAAACGTATCATAAACATGAAAATAAAAATGTTGATGATTAAGGTGATGGAATTTGCCATAAGCAAGTCTATTTCTATTAAGGTCATGAACGCTTTGTATTTTTTTGCTTTTTTTCGAAGTCGTGTACTTTCTTTAAGTACGAGTAATATTCGTTTGGATACCAAATTCATTACGTACTTTTGTTTCGAAAGCTAGAAAATAACTAAAACGACGCTTAACCAATTTGAACAGGGCAACGCGCGCGATGATATCGCAAAGGCGACATCGCTCGACGCTCATAGCTTGATCGTCGCCAATGTGAACGCATACTAAGCAAGTTTGAGGTCTCAAAAACACTTTGTGACTTTATTTCAATATCATTTATACAATTGTAGTTAATAAAATGAGAGAAATTAATTCCTAATTAGAAGGGCTGTGGAGATCAATTTAGTTTTATTAGAAAATATGAACTTTCGTATAGATAAAGTCAAAATGAAATCTATTTCAATGGCTTTCATCATACATATGAGTCGTTATACATCATATTAGTTTAACTCTATTTCAATTAATCAGAACAATCTCTTTATCAAAATTTCCAGCCTTTTGTGGACAATAAAATGAAATACCGTTGAATTGAAAAGCTTTCCATCAAATGAATAGGTTTTGTTAGCCTTTCGCTCAATATTTTTATTGTTATCTGAATGGACAAAAAAAAAACAAATTCGGGCTACTGAATTTGGCAACTGTTATTAAGTAGCTATTTGCTTTTCATACTTGGAAAAATACAGAAGACTCGTTCTGTATGAATGAAGAGACATAAATATTGTTATAGAGTCATTTTTATGTATCAGAGATTTCTGATGTAAAGATGTAAAGTGGGACAATAATAGTTTTTATCGTACAAGGCAAAAAAGTACTAGATTTTAACTTGAGAATATAAGAAACAGAAAGCAAAAATCTAGTTTTTTCCAGTGTATAAAACAAATTTTTATCCTGTGACGCGAAAAACGATGATTTAATAAATATTAAAAAGCTATATTATTACTATTAGAACTAGTCAATAAGATTATTTTATCGTCATACTACTTTGGTAGCGTATGTTTAGTTTTTGTTTGTTAAAAACAAACAGTTGTTGTAGCAACGACGTTCGATAAGACAGTTAGTTGTCACTTTATACAGATTTTTTTATGCAATTGCACGCGAAGCCAGTATTTCGCATTTTCAGCACAGTCCGCGAAACTAAACGTCACTTTCAAATTTGACATTTCTAAAATACTACAAAGACAAGGATTATTTTTTATCGTATACCAACAAATACATAAATATTCATATTATTCAGGATGAATATTAACATTAATTGTACAGCTTGTATTAATACTTATTAATACTTATTAATACTCCAGAAGTTGAAGCAACTACATCTAGTGTTTCTGAATGGTTACTGTTTACATTCAAACCAGATACTATATCGCTAGAAATTATAATTGAAAATTTGTTTCTTATTTTCGTTAGAGTCTTCTGTATACCCTTCCGCTACTGTCGTGGATTCCATCCACTGTGACGTTTAAGAATTGACATCAGCCCCAGTATTGACAAGCATCGTGGCAGAACTTCTCCAAAAACAGTGACCCGTATATGTTTCAGGATTTGATAATCTGAGACAGATATTTGGCAATCTTACTAAGCATTTTCCCAATAGTATGGTACTCCAACAACTTGTGCGATGCACTTCCCGTTTACGCATCTCAAGAATATAAGACGATTATTAACAATATGTTTTGGTCGAAGACCTGCATATTTACGATAAATTTTTATGAAATCAATAGTAACAGTGAAAATACGCTTCTTATCTGTCTTGGTATCAGGAACGGGTACTATTAATACAACATTCTCTTCCTGAATATCTTCAATGACCATTTTAACTAACTATGAAGTTAGACTTTCCACAACATTTGATTTCTGCAACAAATAAGCCAATAAAATGTTTTCAGACATTGTCTTAACATTCTGTTGGTCACACTAATATTTAACTTCGCCGTAATATTTTTCGTACTGCCGTTTATATTTTTCGGGTATTAGAACGGGAAGCGCCGAATTTACAAAGCTTTCGAGTTCAGGAAGAGTGGAAGGTACTGAAATATCGCTATCAGTATCAGACATTTTGCGTTTTGTCAAAAACTGTCAAAATATTTTGTGTATATTGAACTGCTGTTGATTTTAGAGCAATAAGATATTTATTTACAATGATCTAGTTTAATAATTTACACGATTGCATGAAAAATAGTGTGAATGGCATAGCCGCGAAACTTTTTAACGACTTCGAGATTATCTTGCCTCGGCCACAAGCGTTCTCGGTGATAACTATTCTTTCAGTACTTCAAAAGGTATTTCTCGGTCTAAGCATAGGAATAACTTTTGAACGCTGCTATTTAAATTAATAAATGTTATACGAAAGGACTGCTGTTTGATATACGGAACTTATCGTTAACAATTACAATATTCATATCAGAAACTTATTGATGTGAATTGAATTTTGAAATTGGTAGGCTATTTTGTACTTATAGCGTTGCTAAGACAAGTAATCAAATAGCTCTCGTAATAGTATTGTGATTTGATTCAAAAAGTATGAACTGAAATTATGTGGAGAAATCGTTTGAGAGCAAAAAGAAAATAGCAAGAATGATACAAGTGGGTGAAGCTTTTGTACAAGTTTTAAACGAAAACCACACATCTTCCAGCATTATTTAAAATAAAGAAGAACATCCAGTAATTCCTACAATCAATGTTTCTAATAACAGTAGTTGCACCATTTCTTTTAACATTCAAAAATTAGAATATTAATGTTAATTGATTTTTTATTTCTAAATTGGTACTGTAAAGTCTACTTCAGAGTACAGTGTGAAAAAAGTGTATGTTATGTAAAATAAATATTGATGAAATTCAATAATTTCGTATTCAATGAAATACAAAGATTATAACTGAAAAAATTAGTGCGTTGAGAGCATTGGAAAATAACAATTGTTTAATCCCTCTACAGCATTTAAGATTATCGAAAATATTAACTGTTTTATAAAAGGAAACACCAGCGCGTTAAACTGGAAAGAAATCGAACGTGTTCCAGAAAAGTTAATGGAGGAGATAAAAGACGCCTCTTAAATGTGGTGGAATAAAATGTTCAAATCGGGTTTTTGTATTGAAATCGTTCTATACTCTGCGCGTATTAGATTTTTCATGAAATCACATAAGGACACACTTAGTTACCCACTACCTTATTTAAAGGATAACGGGGGAACGTTGATAGAAGAAGTTAAAAGATAAGTTCAATACTTCGAATGGATGCTGGATGGATAAGAGAAAAAAATAGAACAGGAAGAAGATATAGGGAAGAAATTAGAAAACGTGGAGAAACCAACAGATAAAGTAATCTTAAAGAAGATACAACATTTGAAAAACCAAGAGAATATTTTTCAAGAAGTAATTATTAAATATGATGAAGGAAAATATACAGAAAATGACATTTAGAATATATAATAAATATCTGAAAAATGAAAGAATCTCAATATACAAGAAGAGATATGAGTGGGCGTGAAAATTATAGAAGAGTATCAGTTCTGGATGTGGTGTACCATTTTTTAGCTAAAGATGTGGGAAAATAGTGGGAGAATAGGAGGTTTAAAGAAAGGAAGAGGAGCAACGGATCTGATATTCACCATAATAGGTAAAAACTTTGAGCGGACTTACGCCTACATGTTATGCTCATAGATTATAAGCAAGCTCATGTTTCAATGGATAGAAATAAAATGTGTGTTGTCTTTTTCCAGCTAAGAATACCGAAAAAAATTGTGTAGCTATTGTAGATTATATTAGATCACTCACACTTTATCAGAGAAAGATGAGGTTGAGAAGGGATTATTAAAAGAAGGAGATTCAATATCTACAAAATATTTTAAGATATTCTGATAACCAGAACAAAGAAAGAAATGTAACCATTATTCTGTATACTAGAAGAGACTACTATGGACTGAACAAAAAGAAAATATATTAATTTAGGAATGCAGTTAGTAAAAAAGGATTTATAAGGATAACACGGAGAAAAGACAATCACTACACTACACTTGCAAAAGCGTCAACTATACAGCTCACAAGACTCTGCTTGAATTGAAATTTGTACATGTGATGTTCCTTCCAACCAAAACTCTTTAGCCCATGGACTTGGGGATCATGAGAAATTTAGAAGTTTATTATCGAACAGAAGTGAAAGTGAAACTGTCCAGTACCCTGAAGTTAATGATTTCCTGGCAATGCTTCCGAATATCAGATTTGGTAGTTTTCGAATGATTCAGCTCAATGGTTATGATCCATAACCCAACAGTCTAGAAGTCAAATTAGTTCAGGTAATTAAAAAAATAGAACCAAGCGAAAGTTACTGATTATTTCAACAATAAAAATTTCTTCTTCACATTTAGTATTGAAATGGAAATAGAATGGAAATAACATTTCCAAAATATTTTAAATAGACATTGTTTCTAATTTAATTTCAATACCTATCTCCATACAAGAAATGTTTGATTGATAGAGATCGAATGTAAAGAAACTTAGAGTCAAAGAGAACCAGCATATGAGAGAATTCTTATATCCAGGTTTTACTATATGTATCACTCTTAATTGGACAACCTTTATATATTACACTATTCTTATTATATTATAACAATTCATTAACGTTTATAGATCAGGTGACTTGAAGAAAAATACGAATACATATTTTATTAATTTATAATGCTATGCGATTGCAAGACAAAAAAACCCAGACACACAAAATTCAACTTTCAGAATTGCTAAGTCACCTCGATTAATAACTGATTCATTCGAGTGGTCTTTTTTAATCCTGACTCATTAATTTTGAAGTTGAGGTTCATTCCAATATCGAAAGTTTTTGAGTGCACTATGAATCGAAGTCTAAAGACTAGAGAAGATTGATACGGAAATATTTAATGGAGTCGCCATATGCTGGATATGAATAAACATCAAGTTTTGAGAACAAGTAATTTCTAAAACTTTTCATATAATATATTGTCTTGTTAAAAGTTTCTTGACGTTTGGTATATTATATGACGAGTTACTCAAACGAAATATATTTGAATATATGATAATCTCTAGATAATGTGTAATCGTTTAGGTGTACGCAAAAAGTCAAAATATTTTCGACTAGTGAAAAAGATCAATTGTTTTACCGGCAAATACCACAATGTTACGCTAGGATTCCTTTGATAATATACTTATTTAAAAAAAAAATTAGTTACCTTAAGACTAGTCTTCTATATATTTCTACGTATGATAGTTTAGGTGTCATATACAGTAAAACCCAAAAAATCTATTGTGTCCTTTTCTCTTGCCGTGGTACCGATGATGCTTAGTATTTTCTGCATTCACCCCATACAGAAATTTCAAGATCTGAGATGATTCTGGCTGCTCAAGGGCATTGGCAAATGACGTTAAGTATACGAGTGTCTTAATAGCTATTTTTTTTACGACCAATCATAATAATGAAAAAGAATCACTTTATTTTCAAAGTTTATTTAACTTATCTTTAATGGAATTGGTAATTATTGGCAAATTATTTATGTAAACTATGCAAATTATTGCGGGAGATTCATACAAATATTTTGCACTGTACAGTAATTGAAAGTCAATTGCGACACTTTGGCCAAATTTGATATTATTGTTGATGTTGATAGGGTAATGTTTATTGCTCCATTAGTTTGGCTGTACTCAATCGAATTCAATATTTAATTGGCTGAACTGATTTTATTTTGGAATGATTCTTCAATGTAGCTTTCGGCCACTGTCGGGGATTCCCATCCACTGTCACGCTAAGTGAAGTGATGTCACCAATGTTGTAGCAGAACTGCCACGGAAGCAGTGTTCGGTAAATGATTTGGAAGATTTGAGTAAGCAGCAATGGGTCTGAAAACGATGTTGGGTTTAAATAGTTAAATTATTGAACACGCTGTAACAAAAATTTACCGCAAGTCTCTAGTAGTCATAATAACGGTGATATAGATTTTTTAAGTGTGATATTTTTACTCCGCCCTCATTTATTTTTGTAACGCGCCAATCACTTGCATATGTCACCAGTGCCGATTAAGTTTCGCTTTACAATCTTTAGCACCTTCCACATCAAGTTTTTTATTTTACCCTCCTATCGCGTTGTATAAGTTGTATTTTTTTTTTTGGAATGTCGAAGCTTGATTCGTTATAAGTATTATATTGTACCAAAATGTGCCAACACCAAAAAAATTATGGAGAAATTGAGTGATGCAATGAAAAGAGACAGTGAAAGGAATGGTGTTCTATCAAATATAAGAAATCGGTATTGTTGTGAAGATCATTTCGAGGTGAATAAGTAAAGTGAATTTTTTCAATAGTAAATTCAAAACTTGAAACTCACGACACGAGGATGGTCCCATAAGTACCTGCTCTGACCATCGGTGGCGGTAATTGCTAGAAAAATTCCACTGTATTAGAAAGTACACAATCTATACAGCATATGTTTCAAGTTTGATCATGACAAGTTGTTTAAGTATTTGTTTCGCAGCCATCAATCAAAGATTTCAGTGAATTTGTAAACATAAAAAAAATAATCATCGTTATGTGATATTTTTATTTGAAAGGCCTTAGCACAACCAATATGAAAGCTGAGCTAGATTCTACTCTAGGGAAAACTAATATTTCGTTATCAACAGTAAAATGTTAGGTAACAGAGTAAAAACAAGGTCGTACGACCTACGAAGACCAGCACCGCAGTGGTCGACCAAATGAGGTGACGACTCCAGAAATGTTGAAGAAAATCGACAAACAGTACTGATCGTCGACTGAAAGTGCGCGAGCTATCAGGCATAGTAGGTATTTCAAAAAGTACGGTACATCGCATATTAACTGAAAGTTTTGACATGTGCTGTGCGGTAGTTGGATGCCGCGTTTGCTCAGAATGGAACAAAAATAGCATCGTGAAGATTTTTCTAGTTATAGCTTGAAAATGTTTCACAGAAATAAAGCCGAATTTTTGCACCGTTTCATTACTTCACACCCGAAACAAAAAAACAATTAAAACAATGGACTGAAAAGTATCGGTTCCAAAGAAGGCAAAAACCATTCCATCTGCAGGAAAGTTCATGGCACTGAGAAAAGTGTATGGATATAAAAAGAGACTACATTAATTTGTGGCAAAATAAGTAGCCATTGCAAGGGAATTTATTTGGGGCATGTTGTCTGAAGGACCACGAAAAACCTCTGCTTCATTTTTATCAACAAATCAACTTCGAGTGGAACACAGAGTAGAGGTCGACCACGAAAGAGATGGAGCGACAACCCAGAGCCAGCATGAGGAGAGATATCGAAGAATGAACAGGTGATAAACCTATTATAGAAGAAACAAGAAGAAGAGAATTTTGAGAAACAATGTACGATTGCTATGTTGAATAATTAAGTGGGTGATTTATAGAACTTGATAATTGAGTGTTCTGGAGAATATTTCATTCAAATTACAGGGTGTTTTTATCTTCATCGTACTGCAGAGCTTCATCCAATAATAGTTCGTCCTAACCTCTCCAATTAGATTCGAATTATTCATTCGGGTTACTAAAGAGAACAGTTCAATATCTGAAAGAATATCACGAAACAGATCGATTAAAACTCTCGACATGCCAACTGTTATTTGTATCGTAGCGCATCTTTGAGCGATGTTGTTTCTCTAAGTCTCGTTTCCACTATTCTCTATGGAACAAAAAAATTCTCAGGAAAATATATGGTTATGAATCTATTCAATTTATTTCGGGAGTGGATCTCAATGAATCTACGTCTGAATATAACCGTTTAAAAGCCTCATTCTATACCACATGTGGCAAAAATTAATTTTCTACGATGTTATCTATACACACATATTGACATTGACATCGTATCGTTCAAAGCTCAGCACTTTGTCATAATAAATATAATAAATCAAAATATGTCATGCATATTGTAACGATATATCACTTGATAAGTATAGTGTGAGTCATTTCTGAGAAATATACAATTGATATACGAGGTGTATGCCAAAATTAGGCAGTGCTGTCATCTCACGTACAATTTAGTATTCACCATTGCGACATTTCACTCGGCGTCCAAGTATTTATTTTTTTTTCCAAAGAGTGATTGAAATTGGAAATGTTTTAACAATATTTCTATGAAGTTTTGTAAGGAGGGGGATTATGTTCTTTTTTCCATAAAAACCTACCTAATATAATGTACAGTAACAACCGATATAATCAGTACTGAACTTAACGTAATTATTTCATTGTTTCCTCAAGTAAGGATCAATGATTCCGTATCCCAAAATTGCACACCAGTCACTCACTTTTGCAATAAGTTAAGAAACTTCCGATAATTCAAAATGTGCTTCATCTTAAAACCATATCAAATCACATACCAAAATGCACCCTTCAGAATTCTTTGCACAGAAGCGCTTTTTGAACCAAAATGCATCGCTGTCCTTATCTGGCTAGCTTTCGGATTTTATGAAATTCGCACAAAAATAAGTTCATGGTTATTGTTGTTGTTAATTGTCCTGGGACGCACCGAGTTTCCTTTTCGATGGCGCAATGTATAACCCGTATTTATGAGCTTTTTAATAACTGAAGCATTGAGGTTGATTTATGTACTTTTACTCTCACGCTTGCGTTGGCGCCCTCGTTCGCGTTCAGCATAAACTAAACAGATTACAAAGAGAGATTTGAGTTGGATTTATAAATTCGTTCGCGCCCGCATTGGCGTTGGCGTTATGTTCGACTTCACGTTGGCTAGACGTTGGAATGCGAGCGCGAGCGTTTGTGTTTATAAATCACACTTTATAATCTCTCGAACCAAACAAGGTCGTCAACGTGGGTGCGAATGTAAGAGTTCATAAATTGACCTTTATCAACAAAAATGCGACAAAAGAGGCTAGGTTGAAATGGCTACAGACTATGAAACAAGATGATTATAATATATATAGAAACAAGAGCACAGATATAATGAAAACAAAGAAAATAAAATGGCTAAATGGCAGTATGGACAGCTTGGAAAATGATAATAAAAGAAATGTAAAATTATATAAACATATAAAGAAAAAATGGAATCAGTATTTCAAACAATTATTATCGGAAGAAGACAATGAATACGAAGAAGATGATAAAAGTGATAATGGTAGAATACTAGAACATGAGGAAAAACCGACGAAAGTGGAATGTGATGACATAATAAACAAACTGAAATGTAATAAAACAGGAACGTCAGACGACATATTGGATGAACTGATATAATATGGGAGAGAGACACAAAATATTCAAGATCATAACAACAGAAATAATGCCGAGAGAGCGGTCTGCTGAATCGATTATATCAATAATGAAGGGAGAAAATGCCAACAAATATAGAGATTATGGAGCTATTAGTATGCTTAATATGGTATACAAAATACTAACAATAATAAATGAAAGACTGAAAAAGGTAACGGAACCAGAAATAGAGGGATATCAAAAAGGTTCAAGACAAAGAAGATCACCAGTAAATGTCATACATACTATAAAACAAATGAAGGAGCTATGGGCATAACATTAATACGCAAATGCTACTATCGATTTCATATAAGCATTCGACAGACTAAAAAGGCGAACACTTATAAAGATCATGAAAAACTACAAAAACCATGGGTGAAAATGAGTAAACTAGATTCTAGGAAAAGAGTATCAATAAAAAAAGCCTTATGAGAAATTTGAAATAAATATTGGGATAAGGCAGGATGATGGACTCTCAGCGGTATTGTTCAACTGGTTCAACATTGCAGTACTATGCATAATAAGGGAATGTTATCGATAGTATCATTAATAAACTAACACAAAGGGTCTTGTAGACTCTCTAAAAAAATTGTAAGAGAGGCAGAATTGGAAATTAATTGGAAAAAGACAAAATACATGGAAACTGAAAGGAAGGAGGAAGATCACAAACAAGAAACAGTTGAAATAAATGATCTCATCTACGAAGTCGACACCTCTAAGTACTGTAGAGCAAAAATGACACAAAGACACGACAAAGAATTCATGGATATAATGCATATAATAAGTACAAAATTGTAGAGAATAAGCCGAGCAACCAAATTTAGAGTCTACAAGACGGCGACAAAACCAGTAGTTAAATATGCCGCTGAAAATATGAGACTAACAAATATGGACAAAAAACAACTAAGGACATATGAGAGGAGAAAATTTGGGAAAATTCATGGACCAATGAAAGCTGCAAATAATAAGTATTGAGGACTTACTAAATTAAGAATGGAAACACGGAAGGATACAAGGAAAATCACAGAAAGGAGACTGCATCATATAGAGACACCTATATTTCAGTTTCAGTACTGTTTATTTCGTGTTTTCCTGTATTTATATGAAAGTATATGTTAGAGCAAATACTTATATATCAAACCAAATGCTTAAAAAAAGAAACGTAAAATACAAATATCTCAAAATAATTATTTCTTACTTATATTTTTTTCCTTATTTATGAGCCAATTATTGCTTTGACTTTTGTCTTCTTAATTCTGTATATAACATAACTTCACTAAGTAAAATTTAATCAATTATTTCGTTTATTTTTCCTTAAAATATAATTGGATAAAAGGAAATTGTGATGCTATTGAACTGAACGACAGTGGTGCCTTGATGAAATATTAATGATTGAAACCAAGTCTCATTACCTTTGATGTTATATTAATGTATCTTAAAATTATTGAAAGAATGAAATTCTTTCAAAAAATGAGTGAAGTATAATCTGATAATCCAGAATATTGTGTTTCAAGGTTATGTTCATTAAAACGTTAATAATGCTTTCGATCGATTTTAATTATTCAGTTTGCTGGAAGGATTATTTGTATAATTGGACAAAGTTTCATTCATCACTTCTCAGGATTTGTGAATATTGAAAACTGTTGCATTGTTTAGAATAAAAGAGCAATTTGAAACGATTTATATCTTTGTCAGAATTTAAAATATAACTTGTTAAATGAAAACGTGACTTTAGCTAAACAATACCTATTTCTTCATGAAAATACACTTTTTAAAAGTTGTCTAAATGAAACCAGGCATTGATACAGATTTAATTTTAGGTATTGACCGCGTCAATTATTTCGGAAGCTTTTGCCTTGTGGTTTTTATTTTATTATGGCCGATATAATAGGTTTCAGTTGATATAAAACATCAAGCCTCAGATTACCTTTTGATTTTGAGAATATATTTCTTAAGTCCCACCTTGACTACTTTTTAGAAAATTTAGGAGATGTGAATGAAGAGCAAAGTAAACGATTGAGGAGATAGAGAAAAGTAAAAATGGAGAATGTCAATGATGGCATATTACTATTAAAAAAAATTACATTCACACACAAAAGGAGCCTTACTGAGACAAATAAATGTGTTAAGTACTAACTAATGAATATATTTTGAATAAAAAAAGTTCTGTCAAGCAATATAAGTTTTTTTAAAATTTTTCAACTTCAATTTCAAAATTTTAACTAATCAAATGTGGGTACACTAACGGTTAAAATTTTTTGCCCACCTCATAATCCATTCATTAAATTTCAAAGTAATACACATGTTCGTTATTTGTTTACTTTATACGAGGGCATGTCCATATCTTGTTGGTGAGTGCGACAAGTTCAAACTTGGAAGTAGTAGCTGATTTGTTCATTATTCTAGACTGTGACTTATTTCTTCGCTGTTTATGATTGTAGTTTAGTTTTAGTAGGACGCAATAACGTGCTGTGATTATACTTTTTAGGCCAAGACATCTTTATGTGAAGTTCGTATACGAATTGTTTTTGTTCTCGCAAATTCAGACTTATATGTTTCAAAATAGGTAATATCAAGGAACTATCGGTTGAAACTCGTGCATTAATCCAAAATCTTCATATTTCGATTATATGTATTTACCAGGAGCTTTTGCGATAAAAAATATTCAAGGTGGCCTAAAAAAACCACAACTAAGAAGATAAATGTATTGTATTTGTAATTTCGACTGTAAAATACGGGGAGGCTTGGTGATAAAAACGGATACGCTACCAACAGAACTCTTTGTAAACTCATCTCAAATTATTAGAATGCCACGTCCCAATTGTTTTTTTCTAAAATTCTGAGATATCCTATAGAATCGCATCATCTACTTTGAATTTCTTCCCTATAGAAAAGATTATCTAAGAGAGTTTTTCAGTTATGATCTCTAGGAAACAAACTGGCGCAGAAGAAGGCCCAGTTATGAACATTTTATGCACGATATTTGTTCAACATGCTCCTAATTTTTAAGGTGTTGCGGTGAAACGTTTCTTTCAGATTTTGGTTAGGTGTTTCTGGAGCCGCTTTTTCTGTTTGATTAATACTATACGGAATTTCTTGAATAATTCTATACATTTTTTCTTGGACGATCTATTCGTCGAGTCATTTTACGTAATAAGCTGCAACTTTATCTTTTTCTAGTTCAGAAAGACAATTTTCAATCAGAAGTTTTCAATATAACTTACACAATGTTAATAATAACAACAATGACATTTTTCCTTTCACACAAATACAAACACAACTCCGTCTTGGATTTTTTTAGCTGGCTTTCTAGTTAAGTACATTTATTAGCAATATTTTTCTAAAATAAATTATATGCAGCATTTCCTAAATTGGTTTGCAATTGATGTTTTTCTTTACTTCGTTTTTAGTTTCAATTACCTCAAATAACCATCTCCAAAAAAGATATTTCCGAGGAAATCAGGTGAAGCTATAAGTATGCTCCCTTATTTATTACAATGCGATCGTGCCAGAATATATTGAAATAGGGGTGCATTTATAAGTTGGAAGGTATCAGTTAGTTGATTAAGCGCGCATATTGAAATTTTTTATGAGTGTGTACAGTAACTGGGTTAATTATTAATTACAGAGGGAGCCTTCAAATTACTAAGCCTCAATTGAAACATGTCGTGAATTGTTAAGACTAGCCTCTAATTCTATGAAGAGTACCTACAATTATTGCTTAATTTTTTTTCTATAATACCCTTTTTGTTTATTGAAGACGGAGTACGATATATAAGAAATTTTGGTATTGCTTAGAAATTATTGGAAACAAAAGTTTGAAGCAGTAGCAAGTGAAATTTGTGAAATTGAAGGGAAAAACCCAGTTAATGACCGAACGACAAAACGTTAGTTTAATCGTTTCAATAGTGGAGATTCTACACTAAAAGACAGTTCGAGCTCAGGTCGTCAACATGCGTGGTACATCGCCAATTAAAATCATTATATGAGATCTATTAAAGTTGTCGAATAGTTCCGTACAAATTAACCAAGGTTCAATCGAAACGTTGAATACAGGTGTGAGAACAGCACCTTGCCCTGCCAAAATCTATTCAAACAACACGCACATGGAAAATCAGTGATTAGGCGAAGGACAATTTCCAAAACCCATCGCAAAGAAAGGTTGATTCGAGCGGAAATATTGCTGTTTTTCTGTTCGATTCATCAACTTCGACATTATTCCAGATGGTGGAATGCCGAATGTATGAGATTTTATTAGACAAATAACCAGGTTCAGTTAACTGGAAACAACAAGTCAATACTAAACTGCAAACTGCTTGAGTTAGAAGGAATAAGATCGAAAAACTTTGTGATATTGAGCTGCTACTACATCCAGCATTAAGTCCGTTCTCCATCAGATTACTATTTATTTACATCCATAGCCAAATTCTCGCGTGAGAAAAGCTTGAATCAAAAGGATATGTTTAAAATGCAGTGCCGCAGTCTTTTCTATCGGAGCCCAATGAATTGTTTCCCCAACGCATCAAAGACCTTACTAAACCTTAGATTGAAACCATAGAAAATGAATATTGAGGTTTGTATTTCTATTTGTATGGTAACATTGGAAATAGCCAATATTTATGAGGCACCCACCATATTAATTCATTTTATCTGGGTTCCCTACATTCTAGTTTTTTCCATTGGAATGACCATAGAAATGAAGTTATATTATTGATTAGCTCAACTTTAAATTACTTCATTCTTCTGTAATAGTTCATTAAGAGCGAAAAAAACCACGCCAATATCAACTTTCTTTCACAATTGATAGTATAAATATGAGCATTGACTCACCTGGTAATTCTAAGAAATTAGAAGTTCTCCTTTGTCGGCCTCGAACAGTATTTTGGAAATTAAGAGGGCCTATATCTTCGTACGATACATTTGACATATTGGAAGCAATGGAATCTCTGGAGCTGCGCCTGGACGCTAAATATGCAAGACCCTTTACAGATCCCTTTCTTCTCGGGGAGCTGGGTCTGCTTAATGACGTGGTCATTGTATGAGCCACATCGTCTGTCATATCTGTTAAATCGGAGGTGGATTTCCGGCAATCAAATCTGGAAAATGATTTACCTGTAAATATTTCGTCGGTGCTGCAATATCAATAGTTATTATCATAATTCTTCAAATAGCTCCTGATTGTGTATTTTTATTTTGTTTGAGATTTATTCGAGGGGTATCCGAAAAGCTCTCGATCTCAACCTTGATGTCAGCACTTACCAATATAACTTGATAAATATATTTGCAGATGCGTTGAGAGAATTTCACTGAAACATCAGTAATTTTATAAGCTTTGTTTCAGTTTGACCATCCTATAAGTAAGTGTTTTGATTATGTTTTCGAAAATGGAAATAATTGAGTATCGAGCTGCCGACATATCATCAAATGGGACTAGCAACCGTCAGATTGAGGTACAAAAGAGGCTATTTTCTCTACAGTGACCGGAGAATTGTACATGTGTAAGTTATGAGTTGGATGTCTCGTTTGTGCACTTTGAACATTTTTTAGGCTACAATGATTAAAAATGAGGCAATGTTTAGGCTTTGATTGATAAGTGTATAAGAAACCTGAATTCAACCCCTAAGATAGCGGATTCCAAATGGCAAACCTGCTTCGGGAAAGGCACAGACGGTTTCATCGGCCAGAAAAGAGATAGTTTTATGGGATAGTTATAGAATTGTCCACATCGAGTATCTAAAAAAATAACAGCTGCAGGAGAGAGAATTCGATCAGACGAGTACGAGTTGTAAGAGTAAAAAAGGTTGGAGCATCGCTGGACTGAATGTATAAAAAAATTTGTTCCTCTTTCAGGTCAGAAACCTTCGTCTTGTATGAGTTCATTCAACTTCTAGATAGCGGGATAAAAGTAATGTTTTTCATCTAATGGCAATTAAAATATCAGTTGATGTTTCGTCAGATATCCCCAATTTAAAAAAAAGTCGTTGTATGGCTACTTTGAATGGTAGATAAAACGATGAATAAGCAACAGATACCTATTTGGTTGATGCGAAGTATTCAGACGGACCTACGAACAGATTAACAGTCAGTCAAACTGCGAAAGAAAATAGAGGAATTGGAAAAATTCGAGGTTATGGACTAAAATATCATAAAACATCAAATTCAAAGCTTGAATAAGTTTTGAAACTAATCCTAATAATATTTCACGCCAATTTGCAGCGAAATGAGGTTCTCTGACCTGAAGGTTCAGTTATTTTCAATTTAAAAAAAAACGACGACTCATTTTCATCTAAAATAAATTGTCGGCAAAATAATTAATTTGTTCCATAATTGAGCCGCATTCTGTATGATAACACTTATTAACATGTTCACAAAAAAAACTTGTTTATGTTGCAGCAAAAGTTGTGGTTGATAATGTTCACTCATGACTTTTTTCAGTTAGAACTACTTTGTTTTTGATTATTATCAATTAATTATTATGTTTGATTAGTGTGGTAAAGTTCAGTACCGCCTTTGTCTTATGGGTTATCAATTTGAAAATTTGAAAGGTTTATAGTCATCAGCACTCTTCACATTTTTAAATTATTCACAATCTTATAGGGTGCTCCACAATTTTTTATAAGCACTCTATATTGCACTGAATTATTGGAATCAGCTTGACTTCCCCTTCACAATAATAAAAGATTATGGTGTGTTGAACGGGATATTTAAAAAGTAATACAAACATAAAAATCTACTTCCTCCATGTCATCTGAACAGATTTTCGGAAAATTTAGGAGATATGAGCGAAAAGCAGGAAGAGAATATGCATCAGAACTCAAACGTTATGGAAAAGCTCTACCAGGGTTTCTGAAATATAAAAATGATATGTAACTATTATTGGTTTCTGATTCTTCCTTTTTCAAATTCTACAAAAGAAGATCATCAACATGAATGAAGTTTCTTGGAACTGATTGATTAATTTACTTTAGTAACGTGTTTCTTAGTAAATACATGTTATTTTCTGTTTTATACTTATATAGCACAACTCCTAAAAATATTTTAATATTTTTGAGAATAGCATATCATATTAGTCATAAATAAAAATGTTTTTGGCAACAGAGAGACTTCAAACTAGTTTTATTAACATAACAACAGCTATAATCTAGTTTTAAATTTCTAGCGAAATGCCTTATGTCAAATAAAAATGTTCAGCTTTATAAACAATAATTTTTCGTATGTCGATTAAAACGGGAGACGAGTTCCTGATTTTTATTTTTCATTTTTGTTTTTGAAATTCTCGAAAAATGTTGAATATAACATAATGTTTTCTAGAACTACATGCCTTCATTTGCAATATTTTTACATTCCAATTCACTATTTATATCGATGTTTATTGAAATTTGACGTACGGTAACTTAGCAGACCGGCCGTTTTTTGCCGTGAAACTTCAAGAATTTGCCGTCAGTTATTTAAAAAAAAAACCTATAGTCCGTTATCTTAACACATAAGTTAGCGAGCCACACCCTGAAAAACCGCTTCCCTACTTACGGCAATTATATGTGAAGACATGAATAATTGCCGTTTAATTTGTCGTTCAAGAAATCATCGTTGATTCATCTGGAGCACATTGGGATCGGGCGCAAAGTCGGAAAAAAACTTAGCTAGCCACACCTTGAAAAAACGCTTAATCTATTATTTTAATGTTTAAAATAATTTAAAAATCCGCTTCCCTAGGTACGGCAGTGAAGAGGGCGAAAATATATGTAGGCAGCTCCACCGAAAAAATTCCTTATTCCATTTGAGTATAGGAAAATTCCATAAGGGTCCATGTTTCTTGCTATATGAAACTTCTAAAACCTGAAAAAGCTCTTGCTTTCAGGAAAATATCTCATGACATGCCTTCTCTGATCATAGTAATGCAATAATATGTACAAAAATAACAAGATTTTTTTGTTTTGTAAATAACAAAAAAGCAGCGAAGAAAGCTGGTACTCAATGTTGGATTCGTCGTTAAAAAATATATCTTTGTTTAAAAGGATTTGGGACGTATGACAAGATGATTATAAGTCCTTATCCTTTACTTTCTAAGTGTTTACCATACATGTAAAAAATGCAACAATTCGTATTTGCCTGTGTTTTTAATTAGTAAACAGTGTATATTGTGCAATAATTAAATTCATCCGAATTACTGAGAGAAAAATATACAGTTAACGTTCAAGTGGGCTGAGCCTTGAAAACATATTATTAACTAAGACCTGATTATGATGAGGTTCGTAAGAATGCCAAATAGATTGAAATAACGATCTGAAAATTGAGTAACAAAAAAATATTGTGTCGGAAAGTGTTATCGCAAGTTATTGCAAGTTTATATGGGAAATTACCCATTTCTGACTTTCGCCCGATCCCGATGTGCTGCGGATGAATCAACTAAGATTTCTTGAACGGCAAATTAAGCGTGTTCAAATATAATTGCCGTATGTAGGGAAGCGGTTTTTTAGGGTTTAGCTCGCTAACTTATGTGTTAAGATAACGGACCATACGTTTTTTTTTTAAATAACTAATGGCAAATACTTGGAGATTCACGGCAAAAAAGCGACAAAAAATTGCAATAATTAAGCTAATCAAAAGTAATTTTTCAAAAAATTGGTACGTTAGGTTAACGTACGTTGAAGTTTGAAATGTATCGTTTATCTGAAGAATACGAAGAATTTGATATTTGAACTTACTCTGTATATTAAACAATCGAGAACTTTCACCAACAAAAATTGTTTCCACTTTTTTCTTTCTCCATTACACAGTTAGTGGATACAAACGAAAGCGTGGGTCGAAGATGTACTTACACCAATGAAATTAGGAGAAATCAACTACAAAGTCTTATAACTAAAATGGAGTATTACGGAGGAAATGGGGTGAACAAAGCGAATCAAGAAAATGCCGTGGAAATATTCCGGTATCGTGGAAAATTCGTTTGTTATACTCTTCCTGGTAGGAAAATGGAGTTAATAGGATCAGTACGTGATTTGGATAAAAGGTTTCACGCCGAATTGTGCCTACAACTTTGTATAAAAATTCAAAGCAATGAATCTATTCATGATAATAGTAGAAATACCTGAATTAATTGGATTTACAGCATTATTGAAAAACTCTTTGCTCCTGTGTTTTATTTATATCGATTTGAACTCTTAAATCCTAAATTTCAGAAGAAAACATCAATATTTACAGTTATTGTTGCCAGGAGACACAAATATCATCTAACACTAAGAAATCATTGTACAACGTGTCAACCTAATGATGAGAAAATAGTCGAGAGCATATAGTATGATAATATCGTCACTTTATATACTTGTGTTCGAGAAGTACTTTATCTGCTTACCAAATTTGTCGGGGAATAAATTCAGTCCAGACAACATCTGGAATGGCATATCACTGATCACTTACGCAAAAAAATACCTCGTATATGCCTTTTTAACATCGATCCGTCACATGACTACAGCAACTTTTCTTTATGTCACAACTATACCCTGTATATAATCAAAATAGAATTCATAGACACCCTTTCGACGCTCCATGCGCACATTATTACGGAATTTCTAATACCCACCAACGAAAAACATCCACTTAGACCTGTAAATAGATTTGAGCTAGAGCAAACTATACTCAGCATTCAAAACAAGACTTCCTGAGGCATCGCTGAGTTATTTTTGAATTTGCTAGAAGTGATGATTAACGTTTTATGTTCTCTAATCAATGAATCCTTTGAAACAGGACTTTTCCCTAGCTATAATTGTTCCCCTGCACAAGGGTGGTGAGAAAAATGACACTAGTAACTATCGTCCTATTGCATTATTACTCATCCTATCGAAGATAATTGAGCTACTAATGTAAAACCCTCTATTACAATTTCTTCTCAAGCATTAAAACTTGAAAGCTCAAAAATTTTATTTCCTACTTAATAAATACACTAATGACGCTATGTTTTCTGTTCTGTCACTTAATAATACATTTTATAAAGCTTCAGTCTTTTGTGATTTCGATTGTGTTGATCATAAAATTCTGAACAAATTAGAATATTATGAGTATGGCATCCGAGGTATTCCATTGAAATAGTTTGTATCTTACCTTGAATCTCGGAATCAACTGGTACGAGCTAATGGTAAAGTTTCAAGTAAACTGTCAATTGGCAGTGGTGTACCTCAGGGTTCACTTTTCAGTCCTTTTTTTTGGTATTCATTAATGATGTCACAGACTTACCAATTAATGGTAAATTGCTGATAACACGAATGTAACCTGGAGTGGTCCAGGTATACAAGCTTTACATTCTACCATTAGCAAAGGTCTCATTAAGTCCTGGTTTGACGCGAATGGTCTTTGTTTAAACACTGAGAAAACTCTAGTTTCATCCTAAAAAGGAGCTCCACAACCTTCAATCTCTGCCTGGTTTGTCATTAAATCTGTATCAATAGGTCGATTCTCGTACTGCTTTACCGACTTACTACTCGTTTTTGGAATAGCTTCTTTGCTATAGTTTGTCCCTTTCTTGTAAATGCAGCTCTTCGAATCTATCTTCAAATTACAGAAGAGAGCTTTCGTAATATTTATGGTTTGAGTTGTAGAGAGCATTGCGAATTCTATTTTGAAAAAAATTTAACTCAGCCCGCTTTTATCATTTTAGAATCCACTTGTTTGGTTCGTAAAGACTTTTACAACTCAATTGAAAGACCTATTCATAGATACTCTACTACAACAAAGAATTTGGACATTTACTTAACAACACCCACCTCTGATTTTGTAAAAAATTCCATTATCTTCATAGCAAAAACATATTCAGTTAGCTACCTTCAGAATTAAAAATGGCAAATACATTTAATAAGTTTCCACATTGATAAAGGAATTTCTACTCGGAAGATAATAAAATTAAATTATAATTCTTATTAATCAAATTGTTATTTTATATTATCTGATATAGAATTCTGTCATGTTATACATAAAATTGTAAAATTTTCTAATGACAATAAAGCTTATCTCTCTCTCATTTCCGTTCCAAAACATACATCGCTAATCTACTATCGTCCAATTTGTTTTTGAATTGTGTCTTCAAAGAATTCTGCCTTAGCTACTTGATGACAGCTTATCTTGATAATTCCAATACATCAATAATTCTAACAGCATCGTCGTTACCAGAAAACTCACCGAGCAGTGTTTCCTAAAATGAAGTAACAAGTTGAATACAACACCAGGCTACATGGCTTTTAATACCAAATACTCTTATAAGATCTTGGATCATCAACCGCATGAGGACAATCATTACAGTAAAACAAAATTATATATGAATCTAGCCTTTCACGCCATTAGTTTTCAATAGCACAGTAGGATTTCTTTCGAATTTTCACATTACATCGTTGGATTTGAGACTTCCTAAACAAAAACACATGATTTTCCAGGCCGAAGATATTTGTTCATCATCGCTTTCCTCGTCAAACAGTCAGAATTTCTAACAACTTAAACTTTCTATTATAATTTATTACGCAGTACTTCGAGATATTTCAGATTACGATGGAATTGATCAATTCATTCCATTAAATCGTCAGTGATAATTTGGAGGGGTCTACTGCGTCCATTGTTGTAATTGTCTTTGAGCGCGTAATCCACTTCCAAACAATTCTTATGGACTTTTTGATCAATTCTTCCAAACAATTCTTATGGACTATTTGATCAATTCTTCCATTTAATGGTCAGTGATAAGCCAGGGGGATCTACTGCGTCCATTGTGGTAATTGTCTTTGAGCGCCTAATCCACTTCTAAACAATTCTTATGGATTTTTTGATCAATTCTTTCCATTAAATCGTCAGTTATAAGTCGGAGGGGTCTACTGCGTCCTTTATTGCAAATGCCTTTAAGCGCCTAATCCACTTCCAAACAATTGTTATGGACTTTTTGATCAATTCTTCCATTAAATCGTCAGTGATAAGCCAGGGGGTCTACTGCGTCTATTGTTGTAATTGTCTTTGAGCGCCTCATCCACTTCTAAACAATTCTTATGGATTTTTTGATCAATTCTTTCCATTAAATCGTCAGTTATAAGTCGGAGGGGTCTACTGCGTCCTTTATTGCAAATGCCTTTAAGCGCCTAATCCACTTCCAAACAATTGTTATGGACTTTTTGATCAATTCTTCCATTAAATCGTCAGTGACAAGCCGGGGCAAATGTGGCAAATGCCTTTAAGCGCCTAATCCACTTCCAAAAAATTCTTATGAACTTTTTGATCAATTCTTCCATTAAATCGTCAGTTATCAGCCGGGGGTCTACTGCGTCCATTGTGGCAAGTGCCTTTAAGCGCCTAATCCACTTCCAAACAATTCTTATCGATTTTATTTTAAATTCTGGTCTTTAGATCGTTAGTTATAACTTGGGTGGGACTACTGCGCCAATCGTCGCAAATGCGTTTAAACGCCTAATCCACTTCCGAGCAATTTTTGTAGATTTTTTGTCAATTCTTTCCATTAAATCATCAGTGATAAGCCAGAGGGGACTACTACGCATCGCCGGCATATTGCAACAATGGTTTCGACAAAACAATATTGAGATTTTACCGTGGTCGACAAATAGTCCTGATATATATCCTATTGAAAATTTATGAAGGTTGTTGGTAAAAAAAATTAGCAAAACGAATTTTCGTCCTGGAAATCAAGAAGAGCTATGGGAAGCCTTTGAAACAGCCAATCTTCTAATAGAGCAACCAATTTCCAATTTGGAAATAACGGCATGGATATCAGTTAAGTGGGAAGGAATCAAGTACACTTTCACTTCACTTGAATACAAATTAACTATTGAATTATCTTTTACTGACAACGACAGGGACAGAAGGTAGCAGCTCTGATTTACGCAGGAATAATGTAAGTGTACACTTTTTCAGTGAACCGAAGTGTACATATATGTACAAATTAACACCAGTTCAATTGACAGCAATTCATTAAAATTCGTATGAACGAGGCTCGCCATAATATATCATTACACTAGTATCGAGACTACTAGATTAGAATCAAGATGCTTAAAAATTCCATTTTTATATCCCTATATATGGAAAAAAAGTTGGTTTCTGGTAGTTTATTTAGAGTGTTCTCTCATAAATATTCCTTTCAATTAATCATCTTACTATCAATTAAAGGCTTTCAAGTTTGCGTATATAATATTTAATTATTACGAGACTGAATCTATTTAAGTTCAAATATCAATTATATCGCTTCCGACAATTCGAAATTAGGGATTTGCATTAATTTGATTGTTGAATTTTTTATTAAAGCTTTTCTAAACTTGCTAATAATTGATTAACTTTCCAAGTTAGCTTCATAAGTAAGTCTACAGTCTGTCAACAATTTTGGTAGCACTGGGGGATCAATAAGCGATTAGCATAGTATTAGATAAAAATTTTAAAAGTATTTCACACCGAAGATACAAGACGCAAGATGGTCATATGTAGATATGCAGATGTATCTTGAACCTGTAAAAAGCATTTAAGTCATGAGAACAGAGATTTAGCGTGCATCTTTGTTGTGAAGTCTTCTTTACTCGCCCCTTTCAGGTTGTCCCGCACTCTTATGCTTTGGCATGTTTGAATTAGCACAATTTCATTTCAGATTTCAACAAAAAGTTTGATAATTAATAATAATTCCCTTTTATCCTTCAATACTTGATAAGCAGAATTTCAAGTTGCAAACTATATTGATATTAATTGAAAAAGTAAGGAACTTTCCTTATGAATTGATGTGTTTCGATAACTGAGATCATTGAGACATGATACAGATATGATACATATATTAACTCGCAATTTGACTTTCTAGATTACATTAAGATGTTGTAGTTATATGTATTCCAAATAATGGCTTAAGCGTGGTAATATTTGAAATTTATTGGAACGATTTTCCGACCTGGTGGTTATGGCAATTATTGGACTATTGTGAACATCTTGTATCTTTGCTAGTCTCCTAGATCTGTTTCTAACACCAGAACATGATCTTCACATGGCCAACTCGGAACATCAGATTACAAACTGTTTACAGCAATGTGCGAACTTGTAATCCAAATTCAGGATCCACCTAGACCACGTAAAGTTTGGCATTATAGATTGGCCAAAATGAAAGTATCTAAGGATTCTCTTTTCACGTTTCCTTGGAATAATGTTTGCTTCAACTCCAATGATCCTTCAGTGTGTGAAAACGAGATTTTGGAAGTAGTCTTGGCGGGTATGGATGCTTCTATCCCTCACTGCTTTAACGGCTTTGCAGTTCATTTGCAATTCATGGTTTGATAAAAACTGCACTAGAGCAGTCGACAAAAAAAATGCTGCTTATCGCAAATGTCGCACAAATCCCAGTGCGGAAAATCGTATCTTTGTATAGAGAAATGATGCAAACTGACCACAGATGCTCACAAAAAATGATATAATGAGAGAGTGAAAAGCATCCTTTACAAATGTCTTCAGATCAAGATCATTTTGCAAATCAAAACTTCCACCATTGACTGGAGAAAATGAGCCAATCGCAGTTAGCGGAAGGAAAAATTTGGAATTGTTCAATCCAAATCTTAATTCGCGGTGAAAACTGTCACTTTGCCTGCCAGAAGCGGTTCATCGATGCCAAAAATAGAATGTGGTAAGTTCTCAAAGGCTTGGATATCAATGAATCCACTGACCTGGAATACCACGAACGATATTAAGAAAATACGCAATTGAACTAACAAATCCGCTAGGCTAACATATAAAAGAGTTTTCTACCCTGCAGGCTGGAAACTTACTCAGGTTCAACTCTTACCATAAAACAGTAAACACAACAACAGTCCGATTTCTTTAGTCCCAGTCATTACCAAGGCAATGGAGAAAGTCGTTAACCAGCAAAAAATGAGATATCTTGAGTCTGCTAAAAACATCAAAGATCATTGAAGCGGCTCATGTGAACCTGGCCTATGTCACCAATTAATATCGTACGCTTGGTCTTCCTCATTTATCGAATGGTTTAGTAGCTATCTCAAGGACCGAAATACAGGTTTGAAATTAACGCTGGTGTTCCCCAGGTGACAAGATACCTTCTCGCTTGCTACTAAACGTTAAAGATCTACTCGATAAAACTGCAAACCCAATCTATAGCTTCGCCGGCGATAGCACACTCAAATCCGTAGGCAGCAATAGATAACTATCAATACTGATCTTGGAAACATTCTGAAGTGAGGTAAAAGTAACCTGAATTAGTTCAAAGCAGCAAAGACCCAGGCTGCTGTTTTCCCAAAGAGACTGGTACTGCGGCTCAGGATTTAGTTCTGTCTGGACATAAAATATCATCAGCATTGAGTTTGAGAGCAATAAAAAAGAGAGCAATTCGCCTTATAGGCGATCCAGAGTTGACCAGAAACTTTGACCTGATTTTGTTTTATCGATACCACGATAAAGGCTCTTCTTTAGAATTGTCCAGCATAATCTCACTTGGAGCAGTTGTAGTAAGATCTACTCGACAAGCAGAAGTGGCTCATGATCGTCGAGCTCGCCTGGAGACGCGCAAAACTTAAATTTATTGGGAATTCTTTCATTAGAACCTGTGGTTCAAGATCAATTTCCACAGGAACCTCCACACGGCAAGCACGACTCGAACTACTCGAGTGTATTAGGGCTTACTCTCTTCTGCTTGCTTTTAACATAAACAAAGGGTGTGATTTCTAGATACTATTATTTTGAACCATTCTTTATAGGTTACCAAATTTGTAAGTAAATGGTTCAATTCGATTCGAAAAAAATTTTAATAACATTCTATTTTAGCAGAATAGTATATGTACATTAACAAATTCCAGTGAAGCTATTCGAAATGACTTGAATGAAGTTCCTCATAATAGATGGATTGAGAGAAGACACAAAATGGAGTGATTAGCTAGATATTCCGATAGAATACTGAAAATATCCTAGCAAGTAACAAACTAGCAATTAAGTAACTCTATATTGGGCGGTAGTAAAAACGGCCAGATAGTACGTAAATGACCTTTTGGAGTGGTAAATTAGGCCACAGAAATTTGGTTTGCGATATTTGGACATGTAAAACCAAAAGAACTTAACCTAAAAGACCTCTAACGATGATTAAGATTTTCCAAAAATTCTATTCTTATGTTCCTGCTATATTTTTGTATCCAGTCGTCTAATATATTAAAAACTTATTTGGGGATGTTTTTTACTATAGTATTATATTAAAATGTGAATTAAATTATATTTGGATTTATAGAAAACCTATGTCACTTTTCCGTCTCCGGATACTCACCTACCTACTGTGGTCAGTGATATTTTTTGACTTAATTTACCAGTGAATATAAAGCAATATCTGTGAAATCGTAGGTTAAGTAATTAATTTGGCCGAATTCACATCCCCCGCCCATATTATGAAATTGGACACGATCGAGTAGAAGGAATACAATTAGAACATCTAATTAAATATGATTATTTAGTGTGAAAAACTTTTACTTCCCTAGTATTATATTCGATAACTATCGAATAAATGTTATAATTATTATAAGTTGTTGACAAATGGATATACAGTCTAATGGACTAATTCAGATGTAACTTTTCCTGATTTTGTATTCAGTCGGAAAATGATGTTATTTTCTTTAGACTTCCATCCTTTTTTCTGATTTTTTTTAAATGTTCTTTGTCTATTTCAAGTTTAATCTCATCTCTATAACTTTACGAGGTTTTTTATTCATTGATTCCGTCCTTTTTATATCTTCTATGATATTTTCATTGTCAATGGTCAACCTCATTTCGGCGTAGTGTTGAAATTTAAGATAGGGACCCTACTATATCACTGAAATGGGTGACATTATATATTTGTAATATGACTAATTCGCTTTATCAAGTAATTACTCGTATCTATTCATTTTTTTTTTAATTAGCACTATTATTAAATTTTGGTAAGTATTTTTTAGTTTCTTTTGATACAAAAATTGTTTTTTTCCCAGTTTTTCCACTTCAATATTATAAAATAGTTCAATGGAAAAAC
Source organism: Diorhabda elongata (assembly GCA_026230145.1). Taxonomy (NCBI): domain Eukaryota; kingdom Metazoa; phylum Arthropoda; class Insecta; order Coleoptera; family Chrysomelidae; genus Diorhabda; species Diorhabda elongata. Next base: position 22,959,168 of record CM047933.1, on the reverse strand, counting down.
TAGTACATATACCAATTTGCATGACAAAAATGATGAATTTTACTAGTTTATGTATTTTGCTAACGTTTAGAAGCGTTCAGATCAAAAGTAAATAAAATATTTAGTTATGTTTCGACTATTGGTGGGGGTTCGTAGTAATGTATTTACTACATTTAATATTTGTTTTCCATATAATAGCAGTTGATGATTTTTGTATTTAATTATAGTTTTATTTTTGTTCACCGTTCCAATCCATTCAGTTGGATAGCTTCTTGGTGATAGACGATTTATTGACGAATAGTGATAAAAATTTTAGTAGAGTTTGGAGATGAATATTCAAAGACAAAGCCAAGGGGTTATCAAATTTGTTTTAGTGTGTAAGATGAAAACATAGAGATAAGTCAGATAAACTGATAAAATTTGACGATGCAACCAAAAATGTTATTTGACGGATAGTATATGACGTTTTGAAGCCAGTTTAGTGCCAACAATGGACATGATTCAGAAAAACTGCGTACGTATCCTGATTATGACTATAAATGTTTTAAAACGTGGTTTTAAACATAAGTTGCTTTATTTATTGAATCTTATACGTCAAATAAAATGAGAATAATTTTAATTCTCCAGAAACATTTTTCTTGTAGTTTGACTTATTTCCTGAATGAAGACCAATAATAAGCACGATGTAAAAATAAGATATTTTGCTGTCATCGAAAGACATCCATCTCGAAACTGCAACAAAAATTGCTTCACCACAAAATTTCAATTGCAACTTATGTTTATTCATAAAATTTATAAAAGAGAAATGAAAAATGTACAAAACATAATTCATACTTATCTTATAAAAATAAACACGATTTTTATAAAAAAGCTTGTTGCAACATGACAAGTTTGAATGACATTTTGATTAACATTTTATTATCAGTTGAATTAAGTTTGGTTAGTTTGTGAAATTATATACTCATTAATTCTGAGCTTGCGGCATGCGTTAAAATTCACGTGTCTTGCTTCTTGAATCGGAGATAAATTTTCTCATTTGGCATACTTTAAAATGTCTAGGAAATGTGAGAAATATAAATCGATTTATACATTTTCGACTAGTTACAGCCATTAGACACAATATCTATGCCTCAACCTTCGATGGGCTACGAAAAAAAGACTCATGAAGATATAAATGATATTTTATTATCTAAAGTAAAGTACAATACAGCTTATTTCTCTACTCGCATTTGTCATATCTGCGAACAATCTTTACAAATGTTTTGTGACGGTTTCTTTGAGCTCCATTTCAGTTTGAAAGCGCCGCTTCTCAAGCCACCAATGAGATAAAAGATCACTTGGTATTAGGTCGGAACTGTGTGTTGTGTGTTCGGAAATATCTCATTGAAACTGCTATGGGGACGGGCATGGTCGAAGATCAATTAATTCCAGAAGTCACAATATCTCTCCGTTTGTTTTGAATAACTCTCGGTAAGCGTCGCAAACTTCCATAATATAAATCTGCATCACTTGTACTAAGGTGCATAAACTCCCCAGACAACAAACATTTTTGGTCCCAAAAAACAATTACCATAAACTTACGACTGTTAAAATTTTGTTTGAAGCATACATTGTTGTGATTTTCGTTTTATTTCGGGCATGTCATACATCCATGCCTCATCACCTGTAATAATGGATTTCAAAAAAACTTCTCCATCAGTATTGTAATGGTGAAGAAATTCCAAAGCGGCACCCATTAGGCTAGTTTTGTGGTTGCCAGTTAGGACCCAGCGAGTGGTAACTTTTCTGTAGCGCAACTATTCAGTAACTGTAAAGTACAGATCCCGAACCTTCTAGAAATTGCATCGATAATTCATTTATAGTGAACCATCGAATTTACATAACTGCTTGGTCAACTCGCTAAATAATGTGGTCTGTACCGACAGATTTGCGTCCTTGACCCCATTCATCATGAACATCACCATTCATCTACTCGACTCATTCTTCGATGAATCACAACTGCATTGTTCCCTGTGCCAGCAAGAAACGAATAATAGCTCGTAAATCACACTTGGCAGAAGAATCAAAAGCGATAGCCTTGTTTATAGCCTGTAATTAAATGGAAAATGACCTGTTGGAATTGCCAGTGACAGAGAGTTTGAGCGGGGAAGATACGCAGTCGCCTACTACGCATACCAGTCACCTGCTGCATTCCTGGCCATATAGTACGATCGGAGGTTAAAAAAAATCAACCCTCATGATTGAAATTTATATCATTTAGTGTTCAATATTTGTAGCGTTGTTTATCTATTGGTGATAGTTTTGATTGTTGTGGTGAAATGTATTTTATTTTCATATAACAACATTGAATAACTCTGTATTGTATTAACAGTAAAATTTATGAGAGCCAATGCTTTGTAATATTAACACAAATCAAATATTGCCTGACAAATTATTGAATTTACAGTTGAATAACTTGAATTGACTCATGAGTCATGACTCATTAACACTTGTAGAACGTGACCCCAATAACTGAGTGTACATAAAACAATGTATTAAATCAACAATACTTCCATGTGATGATAAAAATAGCTCCAATTAAAACATTTTTTTTTATCTAAAAGTGACAATTTTATCCCGTCTGCTCTATTTATTGAATTATCGAGTTTGATAAAACACAGAGTGTGAAATATATATTGTCAACAATAAAAATCGATTTAGTAGGCTTGCACTCGACAATTTGGAGATATTAAATTGATATGGGAGAACACAAATTGATAAGCTTTCAGCTTTCATCTAATATCAGATAAAGAAGTTAGCACTTCCGCGAAATAGTATAATGTTGACAGTTTTGTAATTTTGAGATAAGTATTCGTACAAATAATCTTCAATAAGAAAGTAATGATTGCTATCACTTATGAGGATGACTTTTGCAACACGATTGAAGCAAATGGTATAATTCAAGCAAATAAGTAAAGGTTATTACTCGCGAAAAGAATATTATTGTTTATCAATAACTATCACTAAAAATACAATCTAGTTTTGATTTTTGTTAAGAGATTTACACTTGAATTTTCTTCGCCCTCTAAGTAATATTTTCAGTGGTGGTTGTACTAATTATGTTGTTATTTATATGGTCCTCGATGAAACCTTTGGCGATTGCAGTTGATTTCCATCCTTCTAGTTGTTTCATAGATGTGATGCCTTTGCTTACATAGATTTTTGCTGGAGAAAGACGAAATTAATGACTCAATTAAAGCTCTAGATCTTTCCGTTTTAAGAACATTCAACTTATAGATGTCTTTCCAAAACATTCTACTGGACAAGCAAAGAAACTGTGGTATAAAATATGTAATATAGACTTCTTAAAAGATTATTTATTAATCAGAACCAGCGCATGAAAATAAGTGATGCGAAAATCTTCAGCTGGTAAGACTTCCGCATCATGCCAGTGACGGAAATGGGTAATAGGAGGATAATAGATTGTTGCAATTTTTTTTGCGGTCTCAGAACGGTGGGTGAATTAATAATATATAAAGCCCCGAAAAGGGCAGTTAAATAACAGAAAAAGCCCCAAAATGGGCCTTTTTGAAACGCATTATCTATTGGTATCGAGACCCTATATAGGCTAAAAAGACTTTCCGAAGGTAGAGAGAGTTTTAATTGTTTATAGGCGACCCTGCGTTAATCGGTATGTTTGTTGAAGAAAACAGTGACCGAATGTACAGAAGTCCTTAAGTCCATACAATCGACCTTCTCTTAGCGCTCCTAGAAAGCAACTGATGGGTTTGATAAGTCGAGAGTACATTATATGGTTGAAAAATCACATTGGTATAGCTCCTCGCACCCAGCTGCTTCTGCAATATTACATTTAGATTCTTCACCTCTTTCCACTTTCACATACCAAACTCCACCATCATCCCTTCACCTGCATGTTACGGATGTCTAGCCCTTACACTTCATAGTAAAAATAGGTGTTTCTCAAGGAACATAATTGGCTTGAATTCTGTTTCTCATTTATATGAATAAGATTGCCTTAGCTTCGAAATTCTCTGGTAATAACATATTCTTTGAAGCCGATACAGCTACAATTCACTGTTGTGCTTGCCTCAAACTAGGCTTCAGGTTTAGCAATTGCTTCTCCATTTGTGCTGGATTTCTTACCGGAAAGCATTTCTTTGAGATTAGCGAATAGCCAGTAGTCACTGGGGGCGAGATCGGGACTGAACAGTGGATGAGGGAGCAATTTGTTCAATTTAACCATCGTTGTCATCCACTTGTGAAGCGATGCATGGTATTGGTCAAGTGAAGTAATTTTTTCTTCAACATGAGGCCGTCTTTCCTTGGTTTTTGCATCCAAACGATCCAACAACTCTATATAGTATTCAATATTGATTGCTTCTCCCTTTTAGAGTAGGTTGATCAACAATATTCCATGCGAATCTCAAAATACTAACGCCATAACCTTTCCAGTTGACTGTTGTGCCTTTGGAGGCTTCGGACGTGGTTGCGGTCTATTCAGATGATTCCGGAGTGGAGTGATGTTCTATCCATTGTCACATATGGACGCAAAAAATCTGATTTACTACGTGTAAACATGACCAAACATTGCTCTGAATGATCAAGACGTTGTTTTTGATCGACTGTGAGTAAACGCGGCATCCACTTTGAAAAAAGGTTTCTCAGGAGCAAATGTTCATGCATAATTGTAACACACTGCCTTGTAATATATTTACGGCCCCAGCTATCTCACGTAATTCCAATTTACGATTAGATATAACCAATTTTTTGATGTTTTCTGGAGTAATTACCAATTAGGCAACAAAAAACTATAAAGGTTGCTGGGTTAGGTTGGGTTAGGTTTCGACAATCTACTCTAAATTATTTTTATTTTGTTGCAAAAATTGTATTTATCTCAAATTTATTCGTGCTTTGTCACTACAAAATTTTAGTATTCTTTTCAGTTTTCATTTATGCGTATTAATTACATAATTTTAGTTACTGTTTTAAAATTATTATTGTTATTATTATTAGTTACTTTTTTGTTGTTTGGTGTTTGTCGTAATTGTTCAAATTTGTTCAAATTAATACCTTTTAATGTGATACGTTATTATGGTTGTTTTATGTTTGATCGATCACTAGAAATTTAATAAATGCCATAACTTTGTTGCATATGCCGTTTCAATTGATTATTTATGTAGTGTGGGAATCATTTATTGCATTAAAAAATATTACACAGGTTACAATATTCAATACTGATCCCTATATTGATTTTTCCAAAACCGGTCCTTGAATTTCTAAATTTAGCTAAAAGTAGTCGAATTCTTGATAATAGTGTACTGTATCATGAAAACATGTGTAAATACTAGTAGTCGTAGTTTAGGATGAACTTTTCTAAATGAAACTACATCTTAATCAATTTAAAAGTCTTTTATTGTGCTGAAATCGATTACCAAGTATGACAAACGAGTATGCATTATTCTTGATGGATAAATATGGATTTCATATTTTGACTCAGAACAGGGCGATTTTGGTTTTATTCCCATATTTTCCATCAATTTTTTGTGTGTCAAATATCAATTAATATTGATATAGATTAGTCAATTGTTTGCTAGGTCTTTGTTTCTATTCAATATTATGTACTAACCTTTTTAAAGTTTTGTTGCTTCCCTCATACTCATTAATAGATTTACAGGAAGAATATCGATCATCATAACCTGGATTTGTCCGTATATTGCATCTTGGTTTTCTCTTCTCTTTTATAGATGAGTGTCTTGAGCTGAGACTTGTGGAGGAATGTCGATAGCTGGATGTGGTTTGTGATTGTGTATCGGAATCCAAGGAATGACAGACTTTGTATTGAATATCTTGGTATGCTCCTGTTGGATGTTGGGTGGTAGAAGAATATTCTAAACTAGATTTGGTAGAGTTCATGGAATCGCTTTTTGAAGACTGGTACATCTGGCGATTGCTCATTCCTGATTTTTTTGGTGGTGAGGCTAGATTGAAGTAATATCCATTACTGTCACTGGAACCTTAAACCAAATAGAAAATGCATTAAGAAATAGAAAAAAATGTATATACAACAAAAACGAGAAATTTTTTTCTTTCAAATCATAGTTGAATAATAATAAAAGTTTTTGTTTGAAGTATTTCATTAGAATATAACGATATCGATAATTATTTTACTTTATACCTTTCTACGTTGGAGATTTTAGAATCATCTAGAATATATTCAAATATTGCTATAAATTCGAATAAAATCAAAAGCTCGTGTTTTGACGACATTTCAAAACTATACTTTGGAATACTATGAAATTCTTAATCCTCGACATATGAAAATTTTCATCGTCGCTTTGACCTTAAGGATTGTAAAAAATCACATGAAACAAGGTAGAGGGAATAAGGTGGGTATCACTGTATCGTGGGGCTGTTTTATGTTATAAATGCTTTCACAGATGATATAGAATAAAAAATCAAAATTTGTTAATCGGAGGGATTGCTCACTTAAAAGGTATGAATGATATTTCAACATTTTGGGGACCGTTTTAAAGCATAACAAATTGTTTACTAAGACTTCTTTAATATTAATGAAACTGGTCTCCAACTGGATAATCGTCTTGGAGCAGTTCTAGCAAAGAAAGGAATTAAAGCCGACCGAAAAGGGAGAAACTGTGTAATAGTCTGCTGCGGAGCCAAAGGAGTATTTTTATCTTCGCATGAAGGGCAAAAATAACAAAGCTGAGTATAAATATGGATTACCTCCAGGTTCCATTCATGTCACAAAAATCGGCCTACCTAACTACTTAAATCTCCACAGCCTGGCTTAACGACCATTGTATTCCTTGAAAATCAACTGTCAAAATCCTACTGATTGTTGATTGATAAGCACTGCATTGTTCGGTTGATGCATATCAAATGACATTATTCTTCTTTCTAATGTCCAGAACCTTGAAGAAAATGTACATATTAAAGAAATGCTTCTCCTGGGTTCAACTCTACTGAAATATATCCATATACCTCGACCGTTATTCCTGATAATGCATTTATATCCAATAAAAGTCAAATCGCAAAATTATTGGATCATTAATCGAATTCACTCCCAATCTACAAAATCTGTTACATACAAATCAAGACAACGTGTAAAACAAGTAGTAGAAATACTGACTTTAAAAGAAAGTATTATAAAAGAAAACAAAAAATAGAAAAGAAACAAAATATTAAGAATACTATTCCTTGCATAAAAAAAGTAGAATCGACTTTTTAAGTAGAATGTTAAATTAATTTGGATAGTGAAGATTCAGCTGAAGAAGGCTACAAATATGATTGTGTAAAATGTGGTGAAAATTGAAAAAATCAAAGCAAAAGGAAAGGAAAAGGAAAAAGGACGAAAAAACGAAGTACTTGAAGAAAACGTATGTGTTTGTCTTGCCACATTTCTTTCGCTAACTCTAGGATTTTGATTAACTAAATTTGAAATTACATTAATGGTTATTGTTGTTCTTGGCCTACCAGAATTTATTTATTAAGTCTCACATTCCCAGCGTCTCGTCAACGTTGTTCAATGGCTCTAAATGTATTTTCACTTGGTAAATTTCTTCAAGGAAACTTATCCGCATAACGCGTAACAGCTGCAATAGAGTTTCCGAAATACTCGCCTAAGGTTAATAGCATGTCAGTGTATTCAAGATTTGAGTACAATATCTAATTTAGGAGATAATTAGGTTTTAGAAATGTAATTATTATTGACTCAACGTCATAACTATCAATGAATGACAGTTTGTCATGACAATTTCAGAAAAAATGCTAATCAAAGTTAAATAATGTATGAAACAAACAACAGTTTAAGTCCCAGAACTGTAATACATAATCATCAAATTGTTGTTTGTTTCATACTAAGGCAGCTCAGTGCCCATACTTATTTAACTTCGAAAAACAAGATCCTGAACTCATTAGACTGGATTTTTGTGAAACGTTACAAGTAACGAAAGCCGTTGGTACCAATTTTTTGAATGTATCAGTTTTATCGATGGGGTCTCATTCAAGTGACAAACAATTTTCAATCCATTTAATACTCACTAATTAATAATAATAATAATAATAATAATAATAATAATTAATAACTTTATCAATACTCTATACCATCAAATTATATTCAATACTATTTGGTAAGAACCGTGTAACTAGCGCCCTTTATGAGAGTCAGACATAAAAACAAATTCATTGGACGTATTAGCTATCTATCTATCGTAGAGACGGGATCACCTTTTTTTGAAACACATTGTATACTTATAGTTTACATTTGATGTCATATAGAATAATGAAAATACGCGAAGTTTGGATTCAGTGTATTTACTGTCTTAAATAAATGCATGAAAATTGTAATCCGTTTGAAAATACTTGCGACACATATGGAAAAAATGCAGGGGAAAAGACTGAAGATAAGGAAAATCAAAATAAGAGGAAAGGAAAAGGAAAAAGGGCGAATATGGCTATCGACTTCTACTCGGATGAGATGGTCACTTAATTTAAAAAGTAAGTTAATTACTAAAATGTCAATTGATAAATCTTCAACAAAGTCTATTAAACCGTTATTGATTAATGTGAGATTATTAATAAAGTTACAGTTACATGGAATTCTACCATAAAAAATACGGCGTTATCACCCTGATTGCCCTCATATTTGTTTGATAGAAAATTAGGTTTTATTGATCTATCGCACCTAATTTTTTAATTACATAATCAAATAAAAAAATCTTTGAATATACAAAACTATAAAAATCATGGAGATCATAGTCGACTGTATCCTACTTCAATCTTTGTTTTCTACATCTGCATTCGTGTTTAAGTTTGTTACTGAGGTCAGCACTTTATTCGATTCCTTTCAGTTGATATGTTGACGGCACAGCCTTTCAAGTTACCATTATCGCGATATTTATTCCAAGCCGATTTCATTTTGTATTATGTTGAAATCTAGAATGGGATAGCTTCGACAGTCGGTATCTATCTTTCAATATGCCTCGATCGTTCAATACCCTTAATTAAACTTTTTCATTGATTTTTCTGCTTGTCATGAGTGATGGTGCAGAGTCTCCGTATATGGCGTCCAACTACTCCTTTATTTGGGTAAGGGTATTACTTTTCAAAAACGTCAAACCAAAACTACTCATCCAAAATGGCTGAATGTTTAATCAGATTTTCTCAACCCATACGAAAGTATATATTTTCAATTTATGTTTTCAGGCAACCCTCGAATTACGATCTTTATCAAAATAGAATTTGATATATACAATTTGCATAATTATATTGGCCAATAGATCACCTACAATATCAAAATCAAGTTATTCATATTTGCCATCAAATTAATAGATTAAAATGGGGAATTGAAGATAAATTCTGATGTCGTATCAAACGTATCAAAATACCACCAAAAATAATTCTAATTCAGATCACAACTTTCACACTGGTCCAATCTAAGAGGTTTTTCAATAAGTGGAAATGCGACAAATGAAAATCCTAAGGATCCCTAATAAAACAAGAGTTCTCTGTCCCTTATGCACTTAACAAGAGGTCGACCGGAAATTCGATAACTTTTCGTCACAGTATCTAAAAGGTGATGGACAGAATGACGCATTTCGAATATTAAATCATTTTGTTTGCGAAAAGATACTCCGATAACCAGCAAATAAAAATGCCACTTACCCAAAAATATCAATTTCTTTAAAATACTTCACAGCGAAGTATTTATACAGTTGCCAAATACTAAGAAATTTATAATACAGTGATTGCTCTGAGATTCTAGGTTCGTTCCAGCCCATCACAGAATCGTTCTTGATACGGTAACGATTCTGCGCCATAGAAATGTTATAACAAGGTAGTTACGGTTATACGAACGATTCTGTTTTGTGTTCCAACCGACTTAGGGATCGTATGTGAACCATTTTCAGGTTGGTCCTTTCGATACTTGGCTGATAGCATGTAGTGTTACAAGAACTGTGCATAATCGGATACTGCGTAAGGGGTGGGTTGTGGAAATTTTGTGATATGAAAAACCCATCTTTCATTTCAGACGAATAATCGCTTCCTGAATTTTATCGCATGAATTTAGAGACACCCCTATAATACGTAGATTATCAGTTAATAAAGAATGAGAAGACATTTTAAGCCATATTTTATTTTATACAATATAATCTCGAAAAAAGATTTGATATCAAATAAAGAATCATCATCATCATTCTCTTCTTCTTTTTCTCACCCATCTGACTCCGGTACAGGCTGGGTGGATTGAGTAGCCCAGCAAGTGCCGGTGCCGGTCCCAAGCCAGTATCAAGGAGGAGGGTTCCCAGGTAAGGTTAGCAACCTGCCTGGGGTAAAACAATTCATTGCTCAAAGCACCGGAGATGCAGCCTCGGAGCAAGGACAGATAACACGGAATTCGACTCGCGCAAATAAGGTAACGGTTATTAATTTTCACTACCTTTTAATGTTTTGAAAATAGTGAAAAAATCACTCAAATTTGATAAAAACAGAATTGAAAAAATTTTAACTTGTACGGGTAGTAACTCCTAAAAATTTGAACTGAAAAAAGTTGGGTCCTTAAACATTCTCAAGTACACGGTAAAAAAGAAGAGACGGAGCAGCTTGCAAGTGAGGAAATTTGAACTAACTCCATTGTTTCTCACTTGAAGAATAGTAACGATATTTTGGACTAAAATTACTTGATAAAACTGAAAAGAATGACGGACATTCTAAAGAAACATGGCCCAATGACTTATTATATGCGGAGCCGGGGGAAATTTCTTTTCCCAAGGAACTAGTCAGCTAATCATGTTATCCTTTAAATATTTTAAATATTCCTGTGTTCACATATTGTAGCACAATAGCACTTCTGTTTATTTATTCCAACACTGGAGTTTTTGGAAAAATATTAATTCACTATCGACCTCCCACTCTATTCGAAGAATTCTGTAAAACTCCAGTTTCATTGCTCAAACCTCCTCTACCTATTTACTCTCTAAATAATTTAAATCAAATTAAATTTAGTAGAATTTGTGATGATATCATTCTTCACACTACTGGTAAGTTTTTCAATTATTTTTTTAACTTATAGTGCTCACAAAATTCCAGTTTTATTGTTTTGTTTATTGTTTGTTTGTTATGTTGTTAATTAATTTGTTCTACCTAATCTTACTTCTTCAGTAATTTCCATGTGTTTCCGTTTTCCTCCTTATTTTATTTTTTTTTCCGCAATTCTAAGGCTGCCAAGCTGAAGTTCTACCACACCCAATGGACTCAACAGGTACAACACTATCTTAATAAATTCAACCCCAGCAGCTTGAAATCCAGTCAATGGCTGCAGCCCCCCATGCTAGTGGCGTCCCATTAAATATTAATTGTTCACCCCATATAAGTACCAGTTATTCATATAGTTTAACTGAGGCTGAATACCACTTTCTGAGGAAAAGTCTTCAGCCGGGTAAGCGGGTTTACCCTGTTTTACAATTGTGAAGCTCTCCGTACGAAAAGACCACGACATATGGGCTCGCGTTCCTTTAAATGGAAATAACTGTTGAACGTGGTACCCAGAAAGTGAAGTTTGTTGAGATCTTGCTATCGGAATGATGAACAGTATGGAAACCCAAACAATAGATTTTTGATTCAAGATATTTGCAAGCTTTGTACATGCATTTTCTATAATCTAATACTATATACTATACCTGGAGTATCTCTAGGACCGTCATCATAGTTGAATTTCTTCGGTGATCTTGGCGACCGCGGAGACTTGTTTGGTCTAAAATCAGTTTCAGCGAAATTGAATATTTTTTCAGTCTGACTGGGACTGCTGAGGGATACTTTAGGAGAATTTATACCCATTTTAGAAATTTTAGGGCTCCTTTGATAATTAGGTGATTTTTGATCGGCACTTGGAGACTTAGGTATATCGACAGGCGGTTCTGCAACAAGTAAGAGAAGCAAAATAATCATAAAATCCATAAGTTTTCATGAGAATTAATACCTGTTGATTAACTAGTTTTTCACATATTTTTATGATATGAAATAATTTCAAGAGATATGTGTAAAAGGGAATATGGGGGTATACCTATCCGCGAGTTAGCGATAAGAATCGTACTATTAATGAAGTTCATACTACGTTCTTGTAGCTACTAAAATTACTGGAATTAAAAATTCATTCAATTCATCGTTTGCTCTCGCTACAAAAGATGCATTTTGAATCTATAATTGTCAGGTATACCATCAGATCCAATTGTATCCAGCACAATATAAGGATCCTGAAGTAAGAAGTTGGTTGAAAATTATGGACACCACGAGAGACACCTCAAGAACTGGGGAATTGGTTGTGTAGACCACTAAAATTATCAGCACTGCTTCAACATTATAAGAATTGTTTCTGGTACACCAAAGGGAAAAAAATAGAATAGAAGGAATGGAAACAGATAATGTGATGAGATTAGAAAGAACTCATACATTGAGCTTTTTTCCGTGTTGGGCAGAGGTGATTTTCATAATACCACGTTCATAGTTGTGTCAGCGGATGGTCATGAGCCGTTGAGTACATAGATTTCCTGCTACATTTTGAATTTGGGAGTATATGATCTTTGGGGTGGAAGTGACATTTTGGCTCTAAAACTTCAAAATGTTCCACTTCAGATTTGAAGACTTGACAAAACACATTGTTTTTCGCACGATAATGCCCCAATTCGTGTCACATATTTTTCACAACCAATTGAATAATAGCACTGAAGAACAAAATTTGAATTTTGTGATGCTGCACTAATATTTTTTACTTCGATCGATGATTGGTTATAAGTAACTAAAAAAAGTATTGATAAATAATTCAATTCATTGATACAATTCAAATATTTCAACAAATAATGATTGTCCCAAAAAAAAATGTTTGGGCCAAATACAATGGAAACAAGAAGCAATATATTTGGAACTATTGGGAAATACTGACAAAATCATAGATTTACTTTTCCATTTCCCCTGTACCATATTTATATAAAATTATAACTAATTTTTATTTATATAGACAGATTTTTCTGATACACCCATCGCGTCCCATTTGAAACGACTTTGATCTTAACCTTTCGATATCATTTGGCAAACTGTGAGGCTTGTGTAAATTGTCTGTAGTTTCTTTCTCCTCCATGCACCATTGGCATACCCAATCGTTCGTAATGTCTATAAAGTGGAAATGGCGTGCCCAGTTAAAAAGTCGGTCGAATCCACGTGTAGTAGTTTTACATAGTATCGAGTTTTATCAAGAATATCTTTTTGGTGTAAAATTTGATGATGTTTAAGTTCACTTAAAATTTTGCCTATTAAATTTACTGACATTGAAAAATTTATGCTCAATACTATTTGGTACGAACCGTGTAACTAGAGCCCTCTGTGAGAATCAGATATAAAAACAAATTTATTGGATATATCAGCTTCCAAAACATATTCTTATGAAATTTCAATACAATGTTGTCAATAGTTGCAGCAAAATCGTAAAAAACGTGTATAATTTTTTACTGAGCAACCTCAAATATTTTTCAGTTTTCTATCTATCCTAGAGACGGGATAACCTTTTTTTTGAAACAACTTGTATATTTATAGTTCACATGAATTACATACGCTTGGTATCATATAGGATAATGAAAATACGCGGAGTTTACCATTTTTTGACGTTAGATGGATAGTAAAAAGGAATAAATAGTGGATTAGAAATCTTCATGATATTCTAGGGGTTTATCATTCATAAATTTCGCAATTCCCATTTCATTAATTGATGAATCAATAGTTATGGAAAACTCTAAATTCGCAAACCCAATTAAACAGGAAAACTTGACTGAAACTTCGAATCGTTACCTTCTAACGTCATTAACACACTATTGTGTTACTAATATAATCAATATTTCAAGTTGATGGATAATAATCAAACTCCTTAAGTTACATTGTTTTCAAAGAAATTAACACACGGAATATACAATCGTGGGTGTATTTTACACCAGATTGTAGGTAAATCATTTTACTTTATTTCTGCACTAAATTTCCATATTTATAGAATTGTTTTTCGTCACGTTTCACTCAAAGAAAATTTGTAATCTAAATAAACTTCCTCTAGTAGGGGATATCAAGGATTGTTGACACGAGCTCCGGTATTAACATTTAACGATTTTTTTTCTTCTCTAAAATTAAAATATTCCAACAATTTGACTCGAATTATTGAGTTTGAGCATTTTGCTTTCCCTTTTTTACCGCCACAAATTATGAACAGTCAACTCACCTCCAATGGTTAATGGGGTATATTAAGAGTCGAATGATTTTGAGTCAAAAATTATTGTTAACCATAGGCGTCAAAGAAGTTTTACCAAGGATCCTTAATAATATCATATTTGATTGGACCGTACGTATTAGAAGTGGAATGATAGGGGTGGTAGATTGAAACGTTATGTATAAGAGGAACCGAAGCCGAAATAATGTTCCAGCTTGAAAGGATAGAGGAACACTAGCTTAAGAAAAATAAGATAATCTGATTTACTGAACCGATTATATAAAAGATTTCGCCCTTGCTGCAGCAATAATAGAATGTAATAGAGCAATGCTTTTTTCTTCCATTTGTCAAGCGAGGCGCGTTTATTTTTTAAAACCATACCATCCAGGAACACTCGCAAAGTTTAAGGTATATCGCACTCGACATCTTGAGAAAAATTGATTGAATGATGATGATGTTTTGTCTCTTACACCATAAACCGAATATCTCCTGTAACAATTACTACTGCCGCCTTTACAATACGCTAACGTTTTTCTATCTTGTTGTCACTTTTTTCATTGTACCAGGCTCCCGTCAATAATATAAACCCTGTACTTTGAAAGCAAGCCACAGGCCCCTTATTGGCAGTGACAGTGATTAAAATATCATCAACATAATTTTTTAACAGTTGTGATTTCACTGTTTTTATGTGTGGACGGTAATCACCATCAATTTCTGTCATTAATTCGTCCATAGTACACTGACATTCTTCAGAATTTTCTTCGAGATATGAATAAATGTATTGCATAGCAAAATCAATGTCACTTGCATACGGACTTCTTTTTTTCTCTTACGTCATGCGGCGGCGTTTGGTACAATGTCTTTATGCAACAGTTCTCATATTGAGCATAGGCTGCTCAAGACGGTCAACGATTGCTTGGCTCCAATCATCATTAAGAGCTTGAGCAAGTTCTGAAATGCTGTTTTCATCGATAATTTACGCACACTATCCACAATATTACGGTCACATAAACGAGTCTGCTTTTGTTTAGATATAAAATCTGCTGTTATCTCAGCAACACATAAAAAACAATGATTCTTGAATGAGAACGTGGGACGTGTAGATTGCAGTTGTACACCAAAAGTTTATATTTATTATGTTTTCTTTTTACACTTGACTTACGAAAAGTTTCCAATCTGTTTTCTCTCAGTTTCTTGCAATATATCACCAGAAAGAGAAAGAGTTTACTTCATTAGAAGCCTTGGCTCTGTAAATGCAAACGACACTGTGAAATGATGGACATGTACTGATGACTAAGACTAAATATTTCTATTGAGCTCCGCTAGGGCCAGATGCATTCCTGTATACTTGCGGAGACAGACCATAGTCATCCGGGATTCGTGCATCGAGTGCACGGTGGTCCGAGCGCACAGATTATATACGAGGGTGCATCGAGCGCAAATTTGCAGGTATCAAAACGGCATCTTCAATCCCGATATTCAGCTTGAGATATGTATAACCGTAAATAAAAGAAGAAAAATTATAACAGAGTAACAAAGAATTAATACTTTCTCATCAATGCGATTATAGTCATAGTCTCCTAACCTAGCTTAACCTAACCTAACCTAAACTTACCTAACCTAACCTAACCGAACCTAACCTAACCTATCCTAACATAACCTAACAATTATTAAATTAAAAATCTTTTTTGTGGAAAATTCAAAATATGCAATTTGTTTTTTGCTCATTTTGGAAAATCTTAGATGTTGCTGATGGTTTTTCGTTTTGTGTTAATGATGAACGAAATGTTTTCTAAATGTGCCTGTGCGCTCTATGCACGTGGTTTTCAATACAGTACAATATTTAACCTCAGTATAATTTTTATATTTTACAATTCGCCAATATGAGCAGTTTAAATTGAATATTCGCCGCCCTAATACGCCGAAACTATTGATTTTAAGAAAAAAAATGTTATGACATAATTTGTAGGAAATTTTGTTTACAATTATTGTGTATAGATATGTTTTTTTCTGTAAAATGCGTCGAAAAGGGGTTATAATCAAAAAATTGCTTTTAAGCTCCATTTTTCCAATATGGCGGCGCGAACGGCAAAGATATGAAGTGGAAAAGTTGAAAATCGGAAAAAGTACGTGAAAATCTATAAAATTGCTAATTTCCAAAGCTTCCAGAGAACTTCACAGGTAACCTTTATTTTTTCAACCAAATGACTGTACTATCACGTTCAGATGAAAATTGGAGTAGCACAATTATTAAGTTAGAATATTACATTCAATGTATTTCAGATTTTCATAATAATTACAAAATTTGTTTAATTATATTGTTTCCATTCAACAATAAGTTTCCCTGAAAATATATTCCGCAAATCCTCCATAATTTCCATTTTTGTTAAGTCCACTTCACACAACGATCCGCAGCATTTCAATTACTTCCTACATCCCATCGTTTCGTAGTGAAGTTGTTTCGTTAAGCCGTATTATCTGTATTTGTTTTTAATTAATATTAAGAAAACCTATATTCATGAGAATTTGGCGGACCTCTCTAATCGGTTTATAACTTTTGAAAATGTGTTTATCAATAGTTTGAAATAAAAACTTCACTCCAAAAGATATTTGAAGACCATTCTAATGATGATACTTCTTCCGCACTCTTAGTTTTCAAAGATCATAGCTGGACAAACTTGGTAAATGATTTTGATACACCATTATGAACTTATATTCGCCATCTCTGATTGACAGCAGATATATAAGACCAACTTGATAACTCAAAACTGATAATTGGTTTCACAACAATACTTATTAGGTGTACTGTGCTTCATTTGACACTGTTTTCCTAAGTTTAAACACATTACAATGTTCATATGTGATATTTTTGTATTTATTTTGCAACTCTTTAAGAATACGTATTGTTATGAACTCATCTCCGCCCTGAACCGGTAGACACCTAAAATTCGGCGCAGACGCTGCCTTTGATGAAATACCCGGAATTTGTTTGTTTTTATATAACTTTTTGTAGCAAGCGGTTTATTCACATTGTTGTTTTGGATAATTTCTGGAAAGGTCTATTTATTTATTTGTTTTGTATCTTTATTTTTCTAGAATTATCAATACCTTCGTTTAAATATATAAGTGGGTTCGTTTGGCGCAGTTTCGCAATTTTCTTCAGTTTATGATAAATATTCGTAGTGAACAGAACGAATTAGCAAAGAATTTAAATAAATTATCTAAGTTAGTTAAGTGATAGCGATAAGTGAATTATTATAAGTTAGTGTAGTGTATAGTGTTCAAATACATTAAAAACCTGAGAGACAGTATCTATTAATTCATCCCACGAATGAAAATCGTATAAATACGTAAATAAGAAAAACATTACAGTATTCCATTTGCTTAGCCTATTCTGATGTGAGTTTCATGAAGCTTACTGAACAATTCCTCATTGGTAACATAATACTGTATATTTGTTTTTCCTGATTTTAATGGTACAATCAACTTCTTTCCATCATTAATTTTCATAACGTCAAAGCGTTTTAATTGTCTGTAATCCACAAGTGTGTTGTACTTAGTTTCAGCAGAAACCACTTCTCAAAAAAAAAATGAAAATAATTGTCTTTTCGTTTACCTGCAATTAATGTATTTATCTTTCCAAGAAAAAGATCACAATTCACTGCAGTCTCTATTCTGTATAAATTAGAAAAAAAATTAAGAAAACGTCGCTCTCACCATCAAACCTTCAATAAAACTGACAAGGATGACTGACATTCTTCAATTTCGATCTTTCATGGTTACATATACATTGCCAAAATTGAATCAGATAATAACATACGACAATCCTGAAGTATGTAATAATTTGTATTAAAAGTCAATATTAACACTAACACGCTCAGAATTAAATACGTATTAGTACTAGAAAATAAGACGTTTACAGCGAAGAAGACACATTCGAGTAAATATGCCTCTAAATTATTGCGAAATGCGGGAAAAGATGAGATAGATTTAATTTTATTGGCAAATAATTGTGCATTTTTTCGTATTGTATAGTATTGAGCACTTAACTAAATCAGAACGTGAAATAGATATATAAAAATCGTGCTTCACGTTACTAAGTGGATAGCTGTGCAATAAACTTTCTAAAACAGGACAAGTGTGTAAACGTGATTAGGTAAACAGATTCAAAGATGGATAGGAAAGAAAGAGTCAATATTTTAAACCTTCTAAACAAAACCCGGAAGTGAGTCCTACTGTTTAGTTTGAGTAAATATCTAACAGCTCACTTTTGTAGATTCGCTCAAATTCAGTTGCATAACAGAAGTGAAGGGCTTATCGGAGATGCGACTCAATAAGGGAATAATAAACTATTATAGAAGTGTATAAGTTTAGTTCCTTTGAAACTGATCGTAACGCAAAACAAGCAGAAATTAATTTTTTGGATAAAGCGGCGATGCGTAACTCCCTTTTCAAAGAATTGTCTACAACAAGTACTAAGAATTTTACACATTCAACGACGTCAATGGTGGTGTCATTTAGTACAAGAGGCTGCAACATATTTTTATATGATGAGAATTATTTGGGAGGGAGAATATGGCATCATTTATACATTTGTTATTTAAAAATCCAAATTTTAGATTTAAGCAGAAATGATAGAAGCTTTTTTTGAACAATCTTTCAATGAATTTAGATAAGGTGGGAAAGGTAAAATGAATGCCGTCCTATGGCAATTTGGAAAAATGAAACTTTTGAAAGAAATGTAGAGTGGTGAACTGATTGAATGTGCATTCCATCATTTTATTATGTTCACTGGTAGACGAAGCACTTGGATATAGCAGCGTTGGCTTAATTGTTTTAATGGTTGTTAATTGTTAATGGGTTTATGTCTTTGACTTGCTTCAAGTAAATCGTCTTTTGTACACGAAACTAGAAATCAGAGTGCAAACTGTTCATATTTTTCAGCATTGAAAAGTATTGTATAAATTCAGTAGTTCCTAATTTTTCTTACACGTAGTGCTCAAGGTGATTCGCTACATATGGAGGTAGACTATTGGATACTACCACTCAATTCCAATTCTCTTTTGTAGGGTTTATATCATGTAGAGATAAAATAATTTCTGGTGATGCAATAACGAATGTATTTCGTTATTTATATTGTCGATTAGCATTGATATTGTCTTTTTTGCTGTTAATGGTCTATTGATAATATTTGTTTCATCCTTGGAAGCAGATTTTTTCAGGATAAGTGTCGTTTGTCCAATAATTTGTCTTAGATTTCACATTATAGAAGTCCCAGAAGTTAACTTCAACGCTAATAATAGAACAAAATGGGCCTCATTCTATTTTTTCATCAATGTTTTTAAAATAACAATGATATAAATGAATATAAGTTGAAATTAAAAATTTGCAAATGGAGTAAACACAATTATAACTCAATCCTCAGGAGAGAGATTTCTAGAATAGTTTTGTACCCTCGCAAATGTATTCAGATTGTATGCATTGCTTTATCATTTTTTCGATTGATCTGATGAATATTTAATATCTTCCTCTTCCATTTGACGTTAAATAATGCATTACCAATATTAATTTTTTTGATTTCTTTGTTTTTACTTCAACCTCAGAAACTTCATCAAAGAAGCATTTTGTCTTACGCAAAATGACTACGATGGAGACACGTTTGAAACCAATATTCTTAAAATTTAATCGTGGAGGACCAGAATAGAGAGGGCAAAGATATACTATTATAAGCAGCTATTTATGAGCTATTTCTCAACATATTCTCATTCTAGGTCTATAAACTTAGTCCAGCGATGCATTTTTAACTTTTTCAAATAATAATTTGCTACCTTGCTCTCGTCATAATAGGCTTTTACGTATACTATAAAGTCCTAGTTCGATTGAAATCTCTCTCCTGCAAGTGAAAATTTTATCCATTACAATTATCGGAGTTCAGTTGTTCTATTGGAAAGATACTTTCTTTTTTTATGATTGCGGTCGCTCTTTTCTCCTTTTACTGTATCAAACAATGATGTGTAATACTCTTCTCTCATTGTTTTATCAATATCAATATAATACATGAGCATAAGTCCATGACTATCCTAAAAAACGGTCAAAGCCACTTTTTTCGTCGATGAACCGGTCTTTGCCTTTTTCGGAGCAGGTTACTTCTTTGCAATCCATTTTTTTTTTTCATTTTAGCAGTATAGAGGCCAAAGTATCGGTTTTTTTAACAGTGTAGGATTTTCTAAAAGACAGGTTTCTAGCCTCACATTTAAACCCCCCTCCTTTATCCGGGCTTGGGACCGGCTACAGAGCCTTCGGACTACTCGATCCATCCAACGACTCTGTAGGCGAAGTAAGACCTATTCTCACATATGCCTCAGAAACCAGAGTTGAGATATCAACAACAAGAAGAATAATGAGAGTCACAGAGATGAAAATACTGCGAACCATCAAAGGAGTCACCCTCAGGGACAGAATAAGGAGTGATGACATAAGAGAAGAATTGGGAGTACAGGATGTGGTGAGATGGGTCAGGGTACGAAAAGGATTTTGGAGGGATCAAGTAGAAAGAATGCCAGAAGACAGATGGGTAAAGTAGGCTAAAATTCAGAGACACGCAAAACGCAAAAAATCAACGCAAATGCGACACCCAATGTGCGGATAGCTCACCTATGCATAATTGTCAAGCAAATATGTACAACTTACCATTCATTTCGTAGGCGTATTCACTCAATTTTTCTTTTATTAGAAATATGTTTAAGCGACTTATACGATATGATATAAGCGTTCAAAATGGCTGAAAGAATCTCGTATGCCCAAATGTATTTCCCAAAATTGTTCTCACTTATTGTGTATATAGGGTGTTTCAAAAAAAGATAGACTAGCATTAAAAACAGTCAATAGGGAAAATGCATATGGTATAAATTCGATTGATCATTTCTTCTTAGAAACATTATAGTCGAAATATTATCATAAAATGATTATTCCACAATTTAATTTATTCTCATTTGTATTAAGCGGTAATTGAAAAGTGCAAAATAAGTGGACCAAATTCAAATTTGATAAACGCATTATCATTGGTTGTAATTTCAAATTCCACGTCCTGTATTTATCGTGGTCAAAACAGTACGTTCTTTGTGTTTGAAAGAATTATCCTGTTTATTTTTGTGTTTTTATAATCTGATTATTATCGTGACATTGATAATTAACTACGAAGCTCACTGAAAGTGGTTGTGTGAAAGACAATCAGACAATTCACTGAAAATAGATGCATTCTTTGACGGCATATTTTGTATCCAATCAAGTTTTTACTTTGGCTGAAGTCAGGAGAGTGAAAGCTGCAAGGTAATTATTATTATGCATCATATATTATAATATATTTTATAGTTTTTTATGTATTAATACCTACAGTGAGCTTAAGTTACTAAAACATAACATATAAATAATTTGAGACATTGATTTTGCTGTTTGTATGATTATCTATATTATAATTTCTTGTCAATAATAATAGGATAGGTAACTGCCATTTCCTTGGATTATTATGTCTAAATTCATTTTCGATAACTTTAAAAACACATTTTTTTGTTTTGATATTGAAGTAGACATAGAATTATATAAACAATATCTTTTATGTACTTGTTTATTATAGACCATTTCCAACATTGCATTCTTGTTTTTGTAGCTTTAAAAAACATCTTACCAGGTGTCCCTATTAGATTTTTTACACTCTGGTCCATGGCTTTTTTCACTATTATAACGTAAAATCTATATAAAGTAACTGTAGCTTTTTCGTCGAAGGACCGATAAGGCACTGTATTTAGTTTATATTTTGTTTATTGATCTATATTTTTCAGCATCGAACTAAGACTAGTTACATACTCTCGTCTTTACGACTTAGTGAGATTCCCTCCTATATCTATGGGTAGGAGAATTTTGTGCAGTAAGGGCCTCATCATACTAGAGATTGCGAGCGTCTTCAAAGCGGACCGGAAGCGCAACGATCATGCCGCATACATCTAGCGAATTCGGTGCGAATAGCATCATGGACGTCATTTTGTACTGTGTACTCATTTAATGTTAAAAACATACCTTATAATAATTACGAGCCTTTCTTCAGTAAGTTAGTTTTTATCAAATGCAACAACTCATAAAATGTAGGTCTAGACATTCGCAGGTAAGAACGAAATTTCTTGTATTATTTTTTATTCGGTTTCAAAACAAGATAAAGTAGTCTCTCTCTTCCATTCGATTAATTGATAATGAGTCCTCTCAAATTCGTCGATATTTTCGGTTTCGTCTCGAAGTAGCAAAGCCAACAGTAGTCGGAATCCATTTTTTTAATGAGTGTATTGTGCGCTACAAATACGTTGCATTTGTGCCATGCGTACTCGATGTCCTCAAGGCGCACAGCCTCGGCGTGTTCGCGACGCATTCGTTGCGCATCAGCTCCGCTCCGCAACCTCTCGCAAACTAGTATGCTAAGACTCTAACTGTCACATTTTTGGTAATTATCTAGATTAGGTTACACCCCTTCGTTTATGTTAAAATTTCAGTATGTTATAAAGAAAATTACGCTAAAACAAGAATATGTATATATATATATATATATATATATATATATATATTTTTATATATATATATATATATATATTTATATATATATATATATATATATATATATATATACAGAGTGGCACAAAAGTCGCGCAACCAATTGAAAAAAAATGACATTGCATAGCAAAGGTACAAAATTTATTCGAAAAAAAAACGAAATACACAAAATTAGTTTGGAGCAAGGCAAAAGCTGACTCCTTGGCATCATAACAGATGTTCGAAATGACCTTCTTCTTGTTCTAGGCACTTCATAAAGCATTTTTGAACACCCTATCCTTTAAAATTCCCCACACTGCAAAATCTAAAGGAATTCGCGAATAATTACAGCGTAATGGGCCGACGCGTCATCTTGTTGAAGATTTAACACACGACCAGAAAAATCCGGGTTATCATTCAGTTCTTCGCGCAGTTCCATCAACAAATCAAGGTATGCAGCACCTGTAACTGTAGTGTCGAAAAAGTAAGGGCCAATGGTTCCGAAGGAGCACACCTGGAACATTTAATTCTTCTTGGATGGTGATATGCGGATTGTCTGTAGACCAGTATACGCAATTGTGTCTGTTGATTCGGCCATTTAATTTAAATTGTGCTTCATCTGACCACATAATGGTTTTAAAGAAGTCTTTGAACTCTTCACATCGAATTACGTACCACTCAGCAAACTGAAGTCTGCGGTCCGGATCGTCTTCTGTTAATGCTTGTAAAAGACGTGGTTTGTAAACATGCATACCTACTTCCTTCATTATTCGCTGCAAGCTGGAACGAGAAATTTCCAATTCATGGCAAGCTTTACGGACTGATCGCGCCGGTGTTTCAACAAAACTCTCAGCGACGAGTGTAGGTTTTCTGCAGTTCGCACGCTGCGTGGCCGCCCCGAACGCTTCGTATCATTCACAGTACCATTTTTTTCGAACCTTTTTATCAAGCGATACACAGTTTCACGCCTCGGAACTTGACTGTTAGGAAATTTTTCGCCAAAATCGGAGAAAATGTTTTGATAATCGGCATGATAACGGTAGTACGAGGTCACTAAAAACACGCGTTCCGCAATTGTGAACCGATAACTCGATCCCGTTGCCATGGTTACACATTCGTTACACATTTAAATACCCTCACCGCTCCTTTACACACGAACAACTGTAAGATATTCGGTAGAAACTAGTAGGGTGAAACCAACTCGTGCACATTTTGGGCCACTCGTTATATATATATATATATATATATATATATATATATATATATAGCACGCAGGAATCATCCCTTCAGGTACTTTCTTGTGTTTAAACAATCAAATAATTGTAATGATTTTTCAGTGATTGTAATATTTGAATTAATCGTTGAAACCTAACCTAACCTACTGTGACACTGTGAAAGATGAAGCTGTAAGAATTTTTAGCTATTGTTGATGATCGTGGTCAATTAATAAATTCTTTAATTGATTGTAAAGTGATAACAAGTGAAATTATTTGTTGTAAATGTGGTTCGATGATTTCACTAAATGAAGAAGGTTTTACTGTACTTATACATATATGAGTGCTAAGCGAAAACAGAAGAAAAAAAAGTGTTGTGTAATTGGGCAATAAGTGCATTAAATAGCAATTGGTTTAATCAAATTCGAATAGATATACAAATTTTATGTGGAATCATGGCTTATTTTATTTATTGACGACCACCTCATCAAGAAAAAATCATGGAAGAGTTTCGATAACAGCAACCCCTGATTGCGATTGTATTTCATTTTGTAGAGAAGTATGTAGGATAGGTTAGCTTAGGCTAGGCTTCAATGATTAATTTAAATATTACAATCACTGGAAAATCATTATTTCAATTATTTGATTCTTTAAACGCAAAATAGTACCTGAAGGGATGATTTCCGCGTCCTACATATATATATATATATATATATATATATATATATATATATATATATATATATATATATATTCTCTTTATAACATACTAAAATATTAAAGGAATCGGAGGGGTGTAACTTAATCTAAATAATTACTTTTTTTTTACAGAAAACTTATTTTTTATAACCATGTAAAAAGTGAATTGAAAAAATAGAATAATACATGCATATTCCCTTTCAAATTTATATCATATATATGAAATTTGAAATATTTCTATTTGTTTACTATATATGTACCTACTAGTAGCACTATATGATGCGTTGGATTAAAAAGCATGTTAATTATGATCAATAACGTCAACTTTGACATCTGATACGTACTTTTCACTAGTTAAACCAGATATATTGCTACGAATTATGTTTTTAATCGATGAATAATATCAGATTTATTGATATATTTATAACGATAGTTCTGGTTACTATTTTTTTCTCATTTCAATATTGTACCTCCGCTCAATAGAATCATAAGTCAAAGAATAAAATTTACTAATTGTGTATAAAACTTATAAATCAGGTTTATTCAATCGCTAATAGCTCAAGAAGAACGACAGGAGTGGTTTTTTTGATTTGTTATATTTCTCTCCAGCCCGAATGGAGTAATCGTTGAAAAAATTGATAAAAAATAAATGAATTTTCCAATACAGAACATTCATTGGTTTCGTAATTATCACACATTTTATTTTTATCATCAAATTGAAGAACATATTTGAATAAGGTTTCGAATTGACAAGACAATATTCGGTTGATTAAATATTTTCGATTGGAAATATCGATGAAATGATGACATTAATCAAAATGGATTTCTATTCATGCATGTGCTCAGAAATTTACTCCATATGAACTGAGAAAAATATACTCGTGGTCAAAAATAACGCACCACCCCGATTTCTGAAAATATTTTGTTGTTTAATAAATTTAAATTAATATTGCTATTGTTTAACTTCTTTTCAATCATTTTGACGCAATAATAATAGATGTGTAGTAGAGTGATTTTTTGTGAGTAAAAAAATAAAAATAAAAACAATGCAATAAAACCAAATTTTCTTAAGAATGAAACTTGCATTCCAAACAATAATGGTTCTTTTTTAAAAACGCTAGTAGCGTGTATTTCTGCCTCTGGATGTAATTGTTGCTAACATGGAGATGATAATTCAGACCATCTGCCGCAACTTATAGTCTAGCATTATCATACATTAAATGAAAATCATCACCAATAAATGGCCCAAGCAGAACGACGTGATTTTCAAGAATGTCAGTTATGTATCTTGCTGCGTTAAGGGCGGGTCTAGGAAAAGACACTAATTCTGTGCGGACATCAACGCTCAAATATATCAACTGCTATTTAACATTACGTTCGTTTTTTAGTCTTTTGAAAAGTCTAGATTGATGGGAAGAAGTGTGAAGGATAGTACTAAGGACTAATTACTCATATTGCTTTTGTAACATCTACTCTACATGGATCATCAATCCATATTTCCGATGAAAACATTCAACATGAATATAGAAGAAAATTTTGAGTTTTTCGCACAGGAAGTAATGAGACTGAACAAGACTCCGTGAAAGACTGGAAATCTTGAAATGTAATTTGATTGATTTGAATATAGTAAGAAAAATTTTCAGTTTTTTGCACAGTATTTAATGGGAAAGAACAAGAACCCTGTATCGACTGCGTAGATAACCGGCTTTATTGGAATAATGAAAATTTTGGAAAACCTAAACCAAGTCTATTGGTGTTCAATTCTGGAGAAAATAAATTACACCAAGAGATACAAAAGACAAGTTGAAGCAGGCAATTTGGAAGTGATAGCAGTGAAAAGAGAATTTTTTCAGTTGTATGTTTCATTGAGAGGAAAGAGTAATACCGATATTAGTGAATAATCCCACAGGTTTTCCAAGAATATCTCAAAAACTATTATGTATGGTACAAATGATGTATAAACATTAAAATAACAGCTAATAATTATTTTAAAATATTGTGTTGACACTAGTTTTTTATAATAATCACGTCATACGTCGTTGACACGTTGACTGATCAAGCTAAGCTGGTGGGTTCGAAGTTGATGACTTTCTCTATTAGTGTGGGATAATACAAAGGTTCAGAGCATTCAGAGTGTAAGTTTCAAAGTAGAGGTTTGAACAGTGAATGATCTAAAAGAAGTTGAATATAGACCTGATGGAAAAATTGAATTCATATCCAAGCTGGGAAAAGATTACAAGAAGAAGATGAGTTGTTAGTCAATCAACAAAAGAACAGGAAAGCTTACCAGTACTGCATCAAGAGAATAAAAAACAAAGAAGAAAAATGAAGGCCTCAGGAAAAGAAGAGGCTAAGTCCATTTTTGTAAATTTTTCAGGAGAGCATTTCTTAGATTACAAGACCCGTAACTATATTAAGCTTGCTTATTAGAGAGCAAGTATTGATATTATATATTACAATAACTCATTGGGAATATAACTGAAATTTTTCAATACATTTGTACTTTAATTTATGGTGTAAATATTGAAATTTGTAAAAAGTTACAAAAAAACCGGATAAAAAGGGGGTTAAGCCCATTCATTTAGGAAAGGAAATCAAAAGTTAACCTAGAATTCTTTGTTCACTCATCATATGTCTATTGAATAATATTATACAGTATCTATGTTACATACATTACTCAATACTTATCAATTTTCCTGGTTTTTTATCAGATTTCCTTGTGAAACAGTGACAATAAATATTCTTTTGCATATTCTTCGCAAAATTTTTGTATATCGTCATATTTTGCTTTGATATAGGAATTAAATTTGAAAAAAAACCAGTTTGTAAATAACCTGCTAATATATTTTAGAACAAAATAAGAGATACGGTCATTGGCTAGCTAAAATCCACTGAAACGTTATAAAAACATAATAATATTCAAGGCTTTTTTTAGTATTTAAATCTGGATTAAGATCTATGATATTTGAACTATAGTTTGACATTATTATTGTTATTTCTATTGTAGAACAAAATTACACTTAAGCCCTGTTATGAAAAGTAACCTTCGTACAGAACTTGAAACTCGTTGACTGCAATGCTGAGATTCCTGTGGACCCTTCGGTTGGTTACTACAGCTGAGTTGAAGTGGCCGTTGTATGAGTCTCGGTAAAAAATAAATCTAGGGCGAGTTTTCACTATTTTCATTTCCCTTACTGGTCGAGTTTTGAACGAACACTTTTTTACATACTTCCCGCTCAGGTGATCGGTCCACTTTCTAAATAAATTCTGTTCAACTTCAACGACATCGAAAGGTTGTGGTTTGACCCTTGCTCCACGAAAAACTTCTGCCCATTGACTGGGAATTTCCTCTTTGGCTTTCTGATTAATTATCCCCATATTCTTATCTGTCTCCAAGTATGAATGTCCCCTTACGGGTAAACATACTGTGATCTCGTCAAATCAGTTTTCGCTATGTACCAAATTATTAAGGAACTTAAAAACTGTATACTTCTTGTTCTGGCCCCCACAAGAGTCACAAATCACAGTTGGGCATCGAACATTCATGTCCAGGAAATTGTAAACAAAGTTAGGAATCATAGAACATACATCGTCACTACCTTCGCGGCCAATAGTTTCGGGATATGTGTAAAATAAACTTTTCCCATTAGACAAGACGTGAACGTTAAATGTGTACACGGATAGTTGACGACGATAGTAAACATCGTTTGTCGAAATCTTTGGCACTGGTAGATTGTTTTGCTTTCTCAGATTCTCTCACTCTGGTTCGGATTTTAGCCCTCCTCTTTCTGGCATAAAATGTATCGGCTTTTTTTTATGTAACAAGTGTTCTGTTTTCAGTGATTTGAGATTGTTTAGTAGTTCAGAGAACAAACCTGCGTCTGTGGTAGGTGAGAGATGAGACAGTTTTACTTCTACGTTTTTCAATTTTTAATCACATATTCTACATGTATCCTTTCGAGGATATCCAAAGTATATGTTAAAATTTTCAAAAAAAATTGTTCTGTAGGTTTCGTAGGAAACAGAAAATTCTCCATATTTCTCGGTGTAAAGGTTATACATTTTTTTAATGTTTAATTCCTCAGGCGGTAAACTTTATTTGATTCTGACAAATTATAGTGTCCTTTTCGTCCTTTAAATGACCGAATATGTTCCTTTACTGCATTATCTTTCTCCTCAGATAATTTCCTGTGTTATGAGAAATGCTTTTCCCTTTGGTCTTTTGGAACCATTACTGTCAGTTTCATACCTTTTTGAAGGAAATCCAATTTTTTGTTTCCTATCCCGTATATTGACGTAAACGCTTTTCGGCCAACAGTTACCTCTTTTAAAAGGTTTTGATCATTTAAAAATCTTACTCTGCATCCTCCTCACATTTGATTGGGCGGCGTCATTGAATTTCTTATACACTTATCTGACCGCAAAGGTGAGCATTTTGTTCATCAACCGAGCCCAACAGATTGAATTCACTAATTATTTTAGCTCTACTACGTTCCTTGACATTTTCAAATCAATGAAGCTTACTGCATCTACAATCTTGATCCTGATACATAGCTTTGTAAATTCAGTTTTTTACTAACCTCAGATTGGTCTACCAAACTTCTTCCTCTTTTTTGTCTCCGTATTCCTCACACTAATTGACTCTGTGTCTGTCCATCATTTTTAACACACGAACTAAACTTAATACTGATTAACACACACCTAACCTCAAAGTGAAGCACACTGACCGGGCGGTGTATGAGGAACTGTACACGAAATGGCGACAGTTGCGACTCATCACATAGTGGACTTGCCCCTTTTTTTCCGTGTAGCTATTGGACTTAGCCCTTTCTTTCCCTGCACACTACTTTTTCTTTTGCTTATTTGAAGGGACTAGCCTCGTTTGTTCCCTGTCTTGTTTTCGCAAAAGTTAGTATTCATATCAAGCTACAACATGGCGCGCTTATCTCAATTATAATTTTTTTGTGACTTAGCCCCTTTTTTCCCTGTACCCTTCAAATATAATCATTTTCAAACTCTGAAAATGAGTTTGGCGTCTGAATATTATACATTTTACGAGAAATTCCATGAAGAAATAATATTGAAATCATAGTAATATCTACATATTACAATTCAATAAACATCTGAATTAAAGAAGATAATAGTTCTGTGTTTAGTATTATTGAAAAGTAATCGATATTTTTAGAAAACTATATATCTTCACAAAATAATTCAGCTGTTCTCGAGAAGCATGTGTAAATACATTATAAGCAAAAAAAAATAAAAATTTTCGATATGTGAATAATTCCTTCTCCTTTATATCGAAACATTTTTAAGGGCCTAATGTTAGCATTTCTAAAAATAATATATTTTTGAAACTATTTTTTATATTCTGTTAAAATGGACACATACTCTTCTAGGATTCCATCGACGTTATGAAATAATATTTCCATTCTAACATATTTAAGTATTTCTTGTAACAAAATATCAATTTTTGGTTATTTCACACTTCTTCATTTTAAATTAAGTGGGGCTTTAGCAAAAAATATTCAATACCTTAAATAGTAAGATCTGGCACATAATTTTTCTTAAAAAAGCATGTACTGTAATGGAATAAACAACGATAAAATATTTCTCATGATATCAAACAAACATGTTGCTCCATGTTTTTTAGGCCTATCGTCGTATGAAGAAAATGTGCTTAACCTTACCTCTCACATGATAGTTCACAGTAGGACTCCGCGGGGAACTACAGGTGTTTGGTGTAGAATAGGATGATTTTGGGAGTACAGAATTTTTCTTGGATGGAGCTCGAGTTGAACTACTACGAGAAAATCTACCAACAACATTATTGACTTTCATATCTATATGAATATTGAGTCACTTGTCTTTTTTAAATATAGTTCTAGATGATATGAACTGCTCTGATATGTTTCATGTTTCTCATATCCCACAAACGGCAATAAAATCTGAAACAAAAATTAATATCGATAATAATTGTTGAAATATAAAGTAATTTACGTAGCAATAATTATAAATATCATTCGCAATTTCGCGCATATGGTACGTAACGTCCCTTTTTTCATTAGCAGCACTAAATCTTCTGCTCCATGTGATAACCCATTGTAATTCTCATTATTAAAATAAATTTTTAAGTTTTATAATCTTATCTGGATGAATCAATGATTTCCATCAACCTGGTCCGAACCTATAATAGTTCTCAAGCCAGATTAACATCTAACATCTACATAATTATAGCACTTAATATCTCTAACCAACACAATGTGAACATTTTTAGATACATTCTCCCATAAGAGACTACAATGTTTCTTAGAAAAACAGAAAGCTCGAGGTGCGCAGCCCTGCTGGTCGCAGAATCAGTCACTACAGTTTTCAGTAAAGAAAATCAGTGGTAGTCCCTCGTTCTGCCGATGTATGTGGATGAAACTTAGTGAGAAAGAAATGTTACTTTCCTGCAAACAGAAATGTGAATGAAATGTTTATGAACCGAGGTACAAAAGGAACTTCTCATATAACTGAGAAAGGAGATTGTTTGAAAATGAGCATAAATTGAGGGAGTATATTCATCGTTTGAGTTATTTGAAATCGTTTTCTCATGTACAATAGGCGTTACTATCCGATTTTCTCACAATATTAACTATGTATTATTTTGAGGTTAGTGTCATATTATTTTATCCAAATAAAACTAATTGTAATCAAACGAAACATTTTAAAAATAAAGCTATGTTGTCAACACTTCTCAATTATCTTATTTATGTGAAAAAAGAGAAAATTCCTACTCTGGGAGCAGACACTTGAGTCCTCAGAACTAGTGTTATATGTATTTCCTATCATATCCTGTATATCCAATATGAACTGACGCTTCTATCCTTGCACTGCGACCAAATATATGAGAAGTATTTGATTGTTGTGTAGCTCTAGCACTTGTGCCTTAAAACCATGTTAATCACTTCAGGTTTTATTTTTGCCTTTTGAATTCAACTATACTTTTGAAAAAAAAATTCATTATAGGATCGCCCAATTCAGGTTCAGATTTAGTTTATCTGGCTTGTTTATGAGACCCCGAAAATAAGTTGTTCCTTCTTTCCGCCTTTTTTAATTTCATCGAGAACTGCGTGCAACGCGAGTCTGTTTTAAGTTTAGCAGTACTGCTAGATAGAGTAATATCAAATTCACTCAGTTGAGATCTAATATAACATCTTACGAATTCTGTTTTTTTTTTATTAAAAGTCAAAGTAGTGTTCTCTTCGGCTTCTATATTTTATAATCATAATGCTGAGTTTCACTTAAACTGTAGTCCAGGTTATCATCACTGCAAAAATGTTGACTAGTACAGATGGTTCTAAAATAGTATTTGTTTTCGTTAAATTCAACAAGCATTAAATTGTGAAAAATAACTTACTGTCTTTCCACAATATTAGACCCACATAGAAATCGAATATGTTGGAAGTTCGCTGGAAAATAATAATCGGAAATGTCTTTTGCGGATCCTGTACCTGTCTTTTTCTGAGACTTTTACGTTAATAATGATCTAAAATACTTCTCTAGCTGCCTTATAGAGAGAGATATAAACTTTATTGGCATAAAATTTTACAATTCTATACTTTTATATTAGATAATATAAAATGACAATTTAATAATAATTATAATACAATATTAATATCTTGTTTCATACTAAATTGAATTATGCCAGTCTATAGTGGATTGTAGAATTCTGCCACATATGAGGTCTTTAAAGCAGAGATTCCTTTGTCGTATTAAATGTATTTGGCATTTTTAATTCTGAAGGTAGCGAATTAAATAATTTTCTGCTTTGAAGATAATACATAAAAACTCTTCTTGTTGAGACATTTTTACAAAACTGAAGAACATTAAATAAAAATTAATTTAACGAGATCCAAGAAATAACATCGTCTATAGTTGTATTAGTACTTATTGGATTCTTGGTAGGAACGTGAACATTTACAATGTTCTAGCCTATACCAATAACAATAACTTATTAGATGTGTCAGTGTAAAGTTTGACGCAAAAAAAGTAAACCAAAGTTACGCAATAAATTAAAAGAAAGATGTCCACCGAAATTGTGAAAATAGAAAAATTTGAGTATCGAGCCATCATCATGTACCTGTATTTATAAGGGTTAGGTAAGCAGATTTACGAAGATATGCTTAACATCCTTGGTGATCAATGTTCTTCGTATGTGACCGCGAAAAATTGGAGTATAAGCTTCAAAAGGGGTAAATTTTGCATTGAAGATGATGATCGACCGGGAAGGCCAGTTTCTGTGTGAGTCCCCGAAAATATCGATGTAGTTCATGACATAATTTTATCAGACCGTCGAATTGGGCTAAAATGGATATCTGAAGCACCGAATATTTCATACGAACGCGCGTTCATCATTTAGTTCACGTCAATTTGGCCATGAGAAAAAATGCTGCAAAATGGATTCCCAAATGTTTGAATGTTGACCAAAAGCATGCAAGGGTAGAAGCGTCTGTGCTCTATTTGAAAAAGATGTAGACTTCCTAAACCGAATTGTTATTATGGATGAGACTTGAGTACATTTCTACGATCCAGAAACAAAGCAACAATCGATGAAATGGCGACACTCTGGTTCTCCAAGACCTAAGAAATTTCGTGTCCAAAAATCTACTGGAAAAGCTCTTGCTTCAGTTTTTAGCCATTGCCATGGAGTAATCATGATTGATTTTTTGAGTAAGGGTAGAACAATAGCTGGAGATTACTATTCGACATTACTGACCACTCTACGGGAAAAGCTTAAAAAGAAAAGACGCAAAAAGCTATCCAAAGGTGTTTTTACAGGACAATTCCCCTGCCCACAAATCTCATGTTGTCATGCAAAAAATTCGTGATATAGGATTTGAATCACTAGAATATCCCACTTATTCACCAAATTTGGCTCCGTCCGACTATCACCTCTTTCCTCAACTGAAAAAAAGTCATAAATCATAAATTTTGACACAAAAATAAAAAATGTGTAGTAAGTTTGAGTGATTTTCAATGAGTAAAAAACTAAAAATGAAAACATTGCAATAAAACCAAATTTTCTTAGAAATAGAACTTGCATTCTAAAAAACAATGTTCCTTTTTTTGAAATGATAGTAGCGTGTATTTCCGCCTCTGGATGTAATTGTTACTAATATTCCCCTGGGCATGCTTTCAATTAGGTGCTGTATCACTTTCTTCTAATGCCGTCTGCTCAAGCTCATTTAAATTTTGAGGAGATGGATTTCGACAAAGAATACAGCGTTTTAAAATGTCCCAGACATGCTCGATTAGATTCATATCTGGACTTCTTGGTGGCCAGTCCAGTGTATGAATTCCTACTTCGTTTAGGTGATTCAGAACATCTACCGCAACGTGTGGTCTAGCATTATCATGCATTGAACGAAAATCATCACCAATAAATGGCCCAAGCGGAACGACGTGATTTTCGAGAATGTTAGTTATGTATTTTGCTGCATTAATGGCGGGTCTATGAAGAGACACTAATTCTGTGCGGCCATCAAAACAAATTCCTCCCCAAAACATGATAGACCCTCCTTGGAACCGCTCCCTGGGAATGATACAAGACTGCGCAAATCATTCTCCTCGCCGTTTTCGAATTTGATTACGTCCATCCAGATCTCTTAGACTGATTCTTATCCCATAAGTAAATAAAATTTGGCACCAATTTTTTAAATTCAAATCTAAATGTTGCCTTGCAAATCTTGCTATAGTAACACGATGCTGCCTGGTTAGTAAAGGTGTCTGGAGAGCTCTTCCGCTATGTAGACCAGCATTCTGAAGGTGTCGTTTTATTGATTTATCAGAGATATTTACATTTCAGACTTCTCGTACAAGGCTGTTGAGCTCGACACATGTCATTGACCGATCTCTTAATGAATTTAATTGCAACAAACGGTCAACTCGAGGAGTTAAAACTGAAGGACGTCCTTGTCCAGGCCTCCTATAATGTGAACCGGTCTCTCGAAATCCTTGCATCAATTTGCCAATGGTTGTGTGGTGTACGTCAAACAGATTTGGCACTTCACGATAACTTTGTCCCTGTCCTAGTTACTCTGTTATTCTTTTAGCTTCCCGTTCACTTAACTGCCTAACTATATTCATTGTTTAACTAGTCTCGAATTTAACACACCTCGATTGACTTAAATTACTGCTGTCCACAGTTGGTACAACAATAGAATGAAAGAAACATCAAAATATGCATAGAATTCAAATTTAAGAAGCCACAAACACAGTTAATTTCTGATAACTTTTAAGATATTTCAACTTTTTGAAAAAAAAAAAAAAAGCCAAAAGATTCACATTTCAGGTTTTGGTATTGAAATAAAGGATAGTGCGTTATTTATGGTCACGAGTTTATTTTAGCCGGTCCGCTTATGAGCTAGATTTTTTGCGATGGGTTCTGATATGGGCTATGCCGCACAAGTAAATCCTCATTTAGCACCGTGGGCTTCCCTATTATAAATTAAACGTTCATAATGTACAATTGCTGGCATCAAATCTAAATCTAAAATAAAATTTTCTGTTTCACACGATTATTTAGTCTTTGTGTTATGTAAAGGCTGAAATAATAATGTACAACAAGCAGAAAGAGAAATACATAGCATTTATTAAATATATTAAGATGATTTTGAACCTTTAGAATATTATAAAATATAAACTGTATTGCGAAATAGGAACATCAAAGGAAACAGATCCACTTTATTGAAGTATTATGAAGATGATAATTAGTAATCCGTTACACACAAAAGCAAAATAATTTTGCAGATCAGCAGGAATGCAGCGATAATTTGGTAGACGCGAATTTCGTAGAATTTCTCACAATCGAAGAAAAAACATCTCATTCAAGGCAAATAATAGAGAACTTAATTAATCACTGCTCAAAGCAGAATATGTTGAAATTGAAGCCAAAATTTAATGTTATCTTGAGATATAGAACAATATATTTATGAAACAATGCTAAGGGAAATAATAATCAATGAATTCTCATATCATCCAAAGAGATCCAGGCAAAGCTTTGGCATGAGACGTAAATAATTAAGATCCATTTGTTATTTTTATATATCTAGAATCGGTTAGTTTTAAATCATTCTTTATTACTAATTTTCAAAACTACTAGTCTTCAAAACTTCATTTAACTCAAGCATTTTTTGTACTATTATACTAAATCAATGTCATAGGGGAACACGTCGTCTTCAGAGACTCAACTATCTTCAGTTAGAAAAAAATGTTAGTCTACTATTCGGAAATGACCGTTATACGCTGCTTCAATGGAGCCGTGGTCACATGTCCAGTTGTTCCGACAAAATAGTGACCAAGGGGTTAAAAGTGCTTCTTGCGCAAACAAATTTTGTTGGATTTGTTTGCACCAATCCAAACAAGCTTTTTTGAACAAGTGTCCAATTATGCGCTATCCAAGGCGAACAAATCTTTTTGACAGCCATGCAATATTGAATGTATGCAAGTTGATCGGCACATTGCTGCTTCAAATATACTGAAATTACAGAGTTACAGAATAGATACCGAATGAGTAGAAGCATCTGGGAAGATCATAAAGTATATGGTGTGATCAGATCGCACAGTATATGCAAAGTCTACGAAAATGTGATCGCAACGGACAGATTCAAAATAGAAAGAAATTAAGAACAATTGTCGAAGCTGCAAAGCATGTAATAAATTGTAAATGAGTAGAATGGAATGAAAGTTTTCTTTTCACAATATTCAGGGTCAATTCAA
Source organism: Diorhabda elongata (assembly GCA_026230145.1). NCBI lineage: Eukaryota > Metazoa > Arthropoda > Insecta > Coleoptera > Chrysomelidae > Diorhabda > Diorhabda elongata. The sequence goes on along the minus strand of CM047933.1, from coordinate 22,922,679 downwards.
TATTCTTCTTTAAAATTTCAAAAGTATGATGAAAATATGTTATTTAGAATACTTCAAAACCAAGCAAAAACGGAAAATGCTTAATTATTTTCATTCCCAACAAAGAGAAACATCGTTCTCTGCTAGTTATGCAATTAGATCAGTTTTTCAGAAAGTTTCATCGTCTACCGCATTAATGACCTACTTTTCCTTGTTTAAATATCACCTTCGCTATGGGCAACTCTCTGGGGATCTTGTCGTCTAACTTCAAATTACAAAAGGAGAAATCTGCTATATATTTGGTTTAAGCAAAATAATTGTGAATTATAATTCATAAGAAAACTCCTTCTGCTTTGTTTGGTTTTTTTATTCGTAAACACATCCAGTATTAAATTATGTCCCACATTACAACATGTTTTAATCATAGTTACCGCCCAAATTTTCTAATTTGTGTATGAGGATATAAGGTTACGATAGATAATTATTTATCATTACCTACTCCCCTTCCCATTTCATTTTATAAATATCGATGGTATTCTATATATCCCTACATACGAGATAGTTAGGTAATGTGATCACTATATATAGTGATAGATTTTCTCAAGATATAGATAAGCTAGTGCGTAAAGGCCGTGAATCGAATTCGTTATGACTTTTATTATTTACGTCTGTCTGGGAGCTATAAAGCTACCTCTCCTGGTTTCAAGAATAGTAAATGTTAATACCGTAGCCTATCTCGATGTACAGCTGTTTCCTTATAAAAACGACAAAACTTTTTTCCTTCAAATGCGGGGCTTTGTTGCAATATCTCTTCCCACTTAATCGATGAACACAAAAAGATAACTATCCCAAAAATAGTCGTTAACACTTTCTGGGCTATGAAACCGTCTTTGTCTTTTTCTAAGCAGTTTCGCCCTTTGTCATCTACTGTCTTGACTGTTTTTTCATTCCAAGTGTAGTGATGAATCCAAGTTCCATCTGCAATAATGGAACCCTCAAATTAAACCAATGGGGTGAAACCAACCTGATTGAGTTTAATGCAGCAAAGACCTAGGGTGCTATTTTTACAGAGGTACTACAGCTCAGGATTTTGTCCTGTATGGACATAAAATATTTACACAAATTCGCTTGTTACGTGTTGACGTTGGAAGCAATATGTCTATGTCAATGTGGTTTAGTCACGTGGCCAACTTAACCAAAGCAGCTTCACAAAAACTTGGAGCTCTCTTTAAGCTAAAGAAGCTATATACTTCGCAACAGCTTCTAATTCTCAACAGAATCGTCCATCTTTGGAATATTGCTCGCACATTTGGTGCTTGGCAGTTCGACTTATAGGCGATGAATAGTTGACCAGAAAACTGGATTGCTTAGAGCATAGAAGAAAGGGCTTCGACCTGACTCTGTTTTAATGATATACCATGGCAAATGCTTTTTCGAGCTGTTTAAAATAATCCCGCCTAAAGTAGTTTTTGCAAGACTTACTCGACAAGCAGACGTGGCGCATAAGCACCGAGTTCCCAGAAAATCAATTCATCGGAAGAGGTCGGTAGAACACAATACATACATGTTTTTCATAAGCACTGTTGACAATTTTTGCATTCCATCAATTTCCTTTCTTAATACTTCTCACAATTTTTTGTCAATATATATATATATATATATATATATATATATATATATATATATATATAGATATATATATATATATATATATATATAATATATATCGACACTTGTTGAAATATTGGCGACCACTGATCTAGGAAATTAACGGAACTACTGATATTTTGTCAAGGGTTTTGTCTTGATAATAGGGATTGCAGGAAGACTGAACTCTTGTTCACACGAGAAGGAGACGTATTTAATGAAGGTACCTTTTTTAAGGGCATAAATACCATTCGAAAATAATCAGCAAAGATTGCTCAGTACCTGAGTTTATCTAATTTTCAAGATTACAAAGGACATTGTTTCAGACGCTCGTCAGCGTTTCTCCTAGCAGACTCAGGAGCGGACATTCTGAAAATAAAGGAACACGAAGAATGAATATCGAAGAGTGTAGCCGAAGGCTATGCCGAAAGTTGATTTAGAAAATAAGAAAAGAATTCCAGTAAACATTCTGGGCCAAGCCCTTGGCATATATGTAGATATCACAGCTTCAAATGAAATTAACATTAGACAAGAAGTTCAAGAAAATATTCACCCAGAAAATGGACTTACTTTGAATAATTGTGTCTTTAATAATATTCTGTTCTATGCTTATTAATCTTAAAATACTATATAATACTAATACTAACTCCATAAATTATTCTTTGAAACTTGTTATGTAAGGTTTTTACATAATTACATTTCATAAATAAGTTATGATAAATGTGACGTCAATTGTCAATGAGTGGCTTAAAGTGTTACATTTGATGTACTATTGAACTACTTCCAATAAAAGAATAATTGGTTTTCTAGAAAATCTAAATACATTTCAGCATTTAAATGTTCCTAAAAAATATGGTCCTACTACATATTCACCAATAATATCTTCCCATATATTCAACGACCATCTAGCTTCACTGTGTCAGTATGTGATATGAATTAATTGATGAATAATAGATAAAGTTTTACCTGCTAACCTAACCATTCAACATAGCTTCGTCTCCAAATATGTCATAGTCGAAAAAGTCTCTCTATTGATTAACTTTTGGTAAAGCCAACCTACAAAATGCGCTTTTTCCATAAACCACAAAGTTAATTCCTCTTCCAAGTGAATGTGATGAGGGTGCATTTTGTTATTGTAAAGGATTATTTGCACACCGTAGTAGCTCAGTTCTTGTTCATTGGAAATGCTCCTTAAGCATGTGTGAGCGTTTTCAGTAACTGCCACAAACATTAATTTGATTTTCTTCTGATAAAAAGATGGATATCCAGAAAAAGTTTCGAGATAAATGGACGAAATGAGAAAGATAGGAGTACAGAAAACGAAAAAGACTGAAACAATCGATTGTATAAGAAGCAGATTATACCTAATCGGAAATAAATGTGAGTTTTGTTTAAATATTCTATTCATAACAGCTCGAAACCTAAACATTCATCGAATATTATTTATTTTTTCTTCACCATTTGATTTCGATAAATACATAGAAACATACTAAAATCTTGAAAAACAACCAAACTATCCATCAGCACAGCCATTATTCCATTCAATTTTCAGTAAATTTCAATCAGCCTAAGGAAATTGGAAGAGAAGAATAGGAGGATAACGTCTAGTCAAAAAAGCTATATGAGGCAGGTATGTCTCAGGAGATTTATTCATATTATCCTGCCTTTTGTAGGGAATTCTAAATTTGAAATGACGTACCGATGACCCGAATCGATTCAATTTCATGGGTTAAATAAAAGATATTGATTGATGAGGAGAAATTTTCATATACTGGTATGAAGGAGAAACTTTACTTCTTATTTGAATAGAATTTCCAATGTAATTTGTATTTGATAGATATATGAAACACTAGACTTCAATTGAAATGCCATATTTTTAATGCTGGGATGATCAGTGATGTTATAATTTATTCCAAGCCTCAAGTTATCAAGTTACAATCTGAAAGAATATACAAGTTTGATTTTATAGAGAAATTGAGAGATGGTGTGATTTAACACCTTTGGACTATTTATTGTGGGGCCATGTTAAGGCTAATGTCTATAAGGATAAACCCGCAACGATAGAAAAAAGTATTTATTTAGATAAATTATGTTTTTTATTTCACGAGATTAAGTTATATTAAGTTATACAATTAAGTAATAATGATGAAAAATTGGAATTGAAAGCTTTTCGTATTAAAAAAAAGGTAACTTTTTTCTAATTCTACTCCAAAATAAAAATTTTAAATGTACAGCTGTACAAGACTCGTGACTAACAGCCTCTTTCTATTATAAATAAGATTTATTTTGGTGTTTGCCGACGATTAAACCCCGGAAAAAGTATCTGGCTTTTTGTAGATAATTTTTTTTTATATTTAATTAAGACGCTATCAAAATTGCAGCTTAAATCAAACACTTCAAATGGTATTTTAAAAAAATCAACTATGGGTTGGATTTATTAAACAGAAACCCCCTCAAAAGTGTCTGCCTAAATAGTTGTATTTTTAAAATTTCCTAAACTTTCAATTACTGGTTGTTGGCTGATGAATCAAGCACTTTTTTTGGGTCATATTTTTTTTCATCTTTTTAGGATGCGCACTACCTGGTGTCCCAAGGTGGGTTAAGCCAACATAGGTATATCTGCTTTTCAATCCAATAGATTTTAAATGAAAAAATTTCAATGTGCATCAAACACTTCATGAAACGTGCGTTACTAGCTCTCCGACTATAACGTATATAAAGAGCACACATAAAGTATATCTTAGATTAATAACACAATACAACATCCAGAATTGGAAGGTAGATAGTATTCTACTGGTTGAATTTACTGATTGTAAAGGTATTACTATACTGCTAATTATTAAAAAGTTTGTGGTGGCGATATAAACAAAATAAGTTGTTATATTCGTTATGATAATTGTTATTCAAATTATGTGATTAAGCTCTTAATTTTGTCAGAAATTTGTAGCACTGCAACGCTTATTCGCTAATCCCCGGGGTAGTAATTAATGTAAAACTGGACAATCACATTTCAGCATTTCTTGCGTTCATATCAATTGCTGTTTGTTTTCAAAACTCATCTTTTGTGACGACCATTTTTCTCATTATGTACAATTGTCTATAATTTCAATTATCTCATTATTGCTTCCGGAAAATTTTGTTTTAGTAGGATAATTAATTCTCCGACAAAATCTTCTCTAAAATACCCTTTGTATGCAAACACAATACGCTGACAGTTTAAATAGAATTGGAAATCATATTAGGTATAGACCATATTATAACCCATTGTGGTCACGTTCAGGATATTGTCTCCTTTCAGATGAAAATAAATGAATTAATCGCCCTCGTTCCTTCGGTTCCTTTTTCAACAATGCCGCATTGAATAAACAGAAGGACACGGCAGCCAAACAAAAGAATTAGTAGGTGGACATGACAGTAGTACAATATATTGGAAAATTATGACGAATTTGCTAGAGATGCGTTCAAAACATACCCATTAAAAATTCTATAATCTCATCGTGATTTTTACATCGAAAAAAATGTAGAGTTCACTAGCTTAACAAAAGACTTTTAAAAACAAAGCATAATCAAACAAAAATCTAATTAATAGAAAGTTAAGGAGCCCAAGCCTATACGTTAATAAGGAAAGGAAAACCGAATAGGCTTTTTTATGTGAAAATCAAGCACAACTCAAGTGGTACTGGAGATGACTACGGATATTCCTTTTGAACTTCTGTAGGTTGTATTGCTCGGAAAAGATGTACCTTGGTAGCTGATTTCACAGGCTTGCACTACTCCAAAGGAAAGGGTGTCGATAAGTTGACGTTTTGGGCGTCCGATGGTAAACTTTCTTCTATACTATGAGCTGTCCACGTTTTTGATCAACTCTGTACCGCCTATAAGTCGAACTGAACTCCTCTGTATACTATTAGATTACTATTCGACATTACTGACCACTCTACGGGAGAAAATTAAAGAGAAAAGACGCGGACGCTCTCCTTATTCACCAGATTTGGCTCCGTCCGACTATCATCTCTTTCCTCAACTGAAAAAAAGTTTAAAAGGTCGCAAATTTTCTTCCAACGAGGAGGTAATAAAAAGTGTGGAGGTCTGGTTTGCAGAGCAAGAAGAAACATTTTTTTTTGAAAGGTCTAGAGACGTTGAGTAATAAAATATTTTATTATTGAAATTTTGGTTGGTTCTATAGAAGGCTAAGAATTTTTCAATATATCCTCGTATATTATTATTTGAAATAGTGGTAAATGTTTACACACTTTGGGTTTGCTCAAGCAAGTATGACTTTTTCATGACATTCGTTTTACCTGCCTTCCACTAACACTAACTCAGAATAGATAATCAGAAAATTGTGCATCTAAATCAATCTGACACATACAAAATCGAAACTTTGAGGACACAAACCCAATCCTCTCCAACGACACAAACGATCAAGTGATAGTACATTTGAAATTCAAATCCCACTCACACCGAAGAACGATAGCTCCAGATAAATAAATTTGAAAGGATCCGCATTTCCTTTTTTCTTATGGAAACATCTTCTCAATAGAAGATAAGATGGGGATGTCATAAGAATAGGTAATAATAATAAAAATTTTGTTTGACTCATAATAGCCTTTAACTGCCGACATCACCTGTTCATTGTTGGACCACCGAGCCATTTTAACAAGTCTGGTAACATAAAATAATCCCAGGGGGCTAAATCTGGAGAATAAGGTGAATGAGGTAGCAATTTAAGCTTTAATTTTTCTGATGTATTATCTTGACAAAACAATACTTTCTTCTTAGCCAAATGCGGTCGTTTTTACTTGATTTCTTAGCTCAAAAGCTACATACAAGTTTTCCCTTTTACAAGATAGTCAATAAACTTTATCTCACGCATCTCAATAATCCGACGCTATCATCTTGCTCGTAGATTGAACAGTCTTTTCTTCTTTGAAGCCGATTCTCCCTTTTCAATCCATTGTTTTGATTGTTCTCTCGTTTTGGTTGTGAAGTGATGGATTTACATTCATGGTTATGAAACGGCGCGAAAATTCGGCTTTATTTCTGAGAAACATTACCAAACAATGGATGAAAACATCTTCAAGATTCTGGTTTTGCTCCATTGTGAGCAAACGTGGCTCTCGGCTTGTACACAGCTTTCTCATGTCCAGAATAGAATCTAGCTTAACTTTTATATTGGTTGGGCTAAAGCCTTTCAAATAAAATATTTTATCACATAACTATGAACAAATTCACTGAAATCGGGCTACCAAACAAATACCAGACAACGTGGCGTCCTCAAACTTGGAATATATGCTTTATTTATTATGTACTTTCTAATACAGTGGTATTTTTCAAGCAATTACAGCCATCTCTAGGTCCAGCTAGGTACTTCTGAAACCATCCTCGTATATAATAATATCAGCATCAATTTATACTGATATTCTCATCAATTTCGTGCATTATAAATGTATTCCATGTCAATTATTTACGTTCATCAGCAAGAAGTTGAATTATATCATAACTTTTCAAAAAAAACTGGGGTTTATATAATTCATTTATAAAAATGTAATTTTACAAGCAGTAGTTATGAAATTTATGACATCAAGTTAATTTGATTGGAACAACTGTTATAAAATGTGCAAAATGGCATATTTTCCAGTAGGACTTGAACCCGCGACCATTCAAGTGCAAGGCAAGGATCTAGCCGCGCTACCTTCAACGCATTTCCATTACAGATTGTTGACCTACCAAATCTAAATAACATTTAAGATTCAATGAAAATTCAAAAAGATGAGTATCTTTTGGTAATACGAAACTTATTTGTTTGTTTCAGCAGCATCTATTCAATTTAAAAGTTCTATAACATTTTGTTTCACATCAAAATCGATGTAATTAATTCACGCGATATTATCGAACATTTCAACATTTCTCTATCGATCATGTTTTCTCATCAAAAGCGAAAGAGACTCGCTAGAAGTTCTATGTTAATTGGTTGATTAAAAGTTAGTAAGAATTTGATTAGAAAATTCCACACAGACAAACTAACAGGGTAAGTTTAATAGAATGTGGTAAAAAAGTTAGAAATCAAAATTCGGAGGTTGTTGAGATGATTCAGATTAAACCTATGAGAAGCGACAACTTTTTTTAAAAGGTATTGACAAAAAAAATCTATTTAATGATATTAATCTTGTTTGTGTGTAGGTATTTATGCTGAATGAGGAATAAATTCCATTGTTTCAATATACAGTGTGATTGCTCAATGTGATAAAGTTCAGCGCCCCCTTAGTCCCTTGAAGTATCAATTTCCAGAATGCTGTGCCATATTTGCAATCAGCTTCTCTTCTCCATTGCAATAGAGTTGTCATTTGTTCTATGGGGTATTTGAAAAATTATAACCAATTTTCTATAAAAGTTGTAACAAGTTCAATACCCCGTATAATGTAAGAGAATTCCAAGAATGAAGATCTATTGGAGTCAAAGCTTTCCTAGTGCCTAAAATTATTAGTTCTTGAGCTATTTTGATCCTTCTCAATCAACTTTATGGAACACCCTGTAATATTGTAAATAATTTCAAAAGATAGTTATAATAATATAAATAATAAGAACATCTCGTTTTTTTTAATTATTCCAATGGGACAACTGGTCATTTTCCATCTCTCAATTCTATTATTATGGGATCTTGAATCGAAATAGTACTGTTGCGAGCTCGTTCCCAACATTAGCCGTAAAGCTGAACCTATCCGGTTAAAATGAAAGTCGAAAATTTGGCAAAAGCGGAATTCGTTTGAGGTTTGTTTACATTGTTTTTTTTTTGAACTAATTTCTAGAAAGGTCTCTTTATTTATTTGTTTTGTTCAGTTTGTTTATTTTCTATTATTTTTGAGAAATTCGTATTGGTATCCAAACGATTTTGTTTAGCGTAAATAGTCAAAGAGAAAGGAACGAGATAGAAAACCAACAGGTAAATCTGAATAAATTATTCAAGTTAGTTAAATATTAGTGAAGAATTAGTTAAGTCTGGTGTAAGTGTTTAAAGGAATTAAATAAGTACGAGACAGAATGTATAGATGGAGTTTTTGAATAGATAGACGTAGTATAAATGAAATATAAAACCATTATTGTAGGAAAAACAAACGAAGGATGATAGGCTAAGGCCATAGACATCAAAATCATGTATATGTGTTGTATTTTACGAAGCACAAGATCTCTAATGACTAGAAGCAGAATTATTGCAAAATTTATTGAAACAAAAACCTTGAGAAATGCTTCAAAATACTGAAGACCAGGAAATAGCGACGAAGTTCATGGGAAAATTCCCAAAGAGAGAAAACCTCTGATGAAAAACTGATCTTTAAGAAAAGATTTACTGGTCTTTATTTTCTTTTGTGAGATTTTAACAACCAAGCGATATGAAACATCTTCTTACGATTCCGGATCCAAATAAGAAAAAACTTGGATCCTAGTATTCGGTTCCAGATAGTGCACAATCACATGATGGTCTTGATGGGTAGAGAGTTATGGATAACCAGATTGAGAGGATGTAGATTGGAAGACGTGGATCAATGGAGTGGCCACCAAGATCACTTGATCTCACCCTCTAGTTTTTTATATTTATATATATTTATAAAGTTGGGTCTAAGTTAACCGACGACAGAATTTAGAAAACTGAACGAGTCAAACATGGAATGAATCACTCAACTGAGCGAACAGATGGTAGAAGACGTTTTATTTTTTTTGTACATATCAAAAGGCGTGGAATTAATAGACTGTTTGACATGTTTTTAAATTTCATACAAAAAGTAACATATCTATAATAACGGGAGAGGCATTCAATGATATTTTATTCAAACAAGACAAAGTAGCCCCTCTTTCATTCAAAATATAAAAGTATCTTTTTTCATTATTTGATGATATGGGAAAAGGTAAAGCACAAAAGCCATTTACAATTGTGGATATAAATCATGAATGCATGCGATGCAACAATCATTGACAGAAACAGAAAACAAACAAAATTATTGACAGAAAATAAATGGAAATATGTGGAAAGGAAAACAAACATATAAAGAATAATGAATAATGGGCTGGTAAAAATCTAAAAAAAGTGCCATGGGATTAATTTAGACCCAAAACTGAGGATACAAATGAAACGCTATTTTTTATAACAATGAAGTGCCTAACAGAAAACAAACAATATGAATAAATCACGAACTACTGAACAATCGATCAATACACAGGAGGATACAGAAGAAATAGAATTCATGGAGCATAATGATAGACAAGAACTGATAACAAAAGTATTAAAAAGCTCACTTAGAAGAAGGGAAGCATGTAAGTCATAACAGGATATCAAAATAATACAAAAAACCAGGTAAATACGAGAAAGAAGTTGAAGAGACGTATTCCCGATTGTAAGATAGGGGTTCCGATTCCCATAGATGAAAAATTGAAAAGCAGAGATTGCAGATTGTACAAAGTAAACAGACATTACTTTATCAAGCATTGTTTACAAAGGACAAATGTAGTCCCATAAGTACCTGGCCTACCTAGGGATTGCGGTAGTTGCTTGAATAATACAACTGTATTAGAAAGTACACAAGTACATAAGCATAAGCAAAAGTTTCAAGTTTGAAGAAGGCACGTCCTTTAGTAGTTATTTGGCAGCCATCAATAGTGAACGTTTTCAGAGAATTTGTAAACATGGAAAAAATTGGTCATCGCTATGTGATAACGATATATTTATTTGAAAGGCCTTAGCCCAACCAATATAAAAGCTGAACTATATTCTACTCTGGGTGAAACTGCTCCTTCGTTATCAACTAGCAGACATGGTAAGAATTTCAAAAAGTGCGATACATCGCGTATTAAGTAAAATTTGGACATGAGGAAGTTGTGTGCAAGCTGAATGCCACGTTTGCTCATAATGAAACAAAAACAGTGACGTGAAGATGTTTCACAGTATTAAAGCCGAATTTTTACGCCGTTTCATAACCATGGATGAAACCTCACACCCGAAACAAAAGAACAGTCACAACAACGGACTGAAAAGGGAGAACTGGCTCCAAAAAAGATAAAGTCCGTTCCATATACAGGCAAGATCACCGTATACAGTGTATCAAACAACTAATAGTAAAAGGAAGAATGAAGTTTTCGTTCAAAAATCTTTTAACAGTGTAAAACAACACTAGTTGTGGCTTGAAAGCCTGATAATCCCAAAGAAAAGACTAATTACCAATAACAGGGGTTACGTCAGGAAAAACAAGAATTTTTAAGCTTCATAATAAAAGATGGATTAAGATTAAGGGAAGGGTTCTGCATCCTGGGAATTCAGACACACACTTCCAGGGTCATTCATAAGATAGGATACAAACATAAGTATATTTTTTAACAAAAAAGTACTCAGTAAAATTAATCGGTTAAGAGATATGTAGATTTTTAGATCGTTTACATACCAAGAAACCATTCGCCAAAAATAGACAGCCTGAAGTAAATTATCTTAAATTCTAATTATTTGTTATACTTAAATCACAAACATTTTAATTGAAATGTGTGTAAAATCAAAAAACTAGAAAAAATGTTCGAAGTGGGCACCTTGCATTTCCACACACTTTCGGAATCTAAGAAGAATATTTTTTGGAAGAGCAATCAAAGATGTTGCCTTATAGCGACTTAATGGAAGTCGATCATTTCACTCCAAGCTTTTAAGATATCCCTTAAGAAATGAATCCCTTGTATTTAATTCAAGAGAACGTGGTGCTCATGCAAAAGATCTTCTAGACCAATCCACCTATTAAGAGAAATAGTATTAAGATGATTTTTTACATCGTTTAAGAAGTAAGGAGAGCCCATAGTACATGATCTACATGTTTCTGCGAATGTTTAGAAGAATATCACATAACATAGATGGAAACTTTTGCTGACTATTTATATTATTAAAAAAATATAGGCATACTAAATAATAAAACACTATTCCTGTTCACAGATTAACACAAAATCAATGTTGATTCTTTGCTTGAATTCGTTCTCCAAGAAATGATTGTGCTTTAATACCTCCTATAAGTATTTTCAATAAAAAATTTATTATAATCCCATCAGAGAGGCAGGATGTAATGAAGGACTCATTTATTTCAATATTTTGTTTGAAATAGTTTGTGTAAATTGTTCCATATTTTTTTCACTCCTTTATCCCCCATTAATAAATAATCATGCCAGAGATCCAATTCTATCTCGATGTCCCTTTCTATAGAACTTTATGTTGGAAATAAAAGAGAAAACTGAAATATAAAGCCCACAACAAGAAAATGGAAGCACAACGCTCAATATTTATAATTACTCTAATGGAAACATTCATGTAATTAGTAACCAAACCCCCACAGGAATAGTCGTTCATGAAAAGAAGTTCATAAATTGAAGTGAAAGCGATGTTCAACTGGAAGTTATTAATTGCTGCTATCATCGGTCTCAAGCTGATTAATTTTTTAAAAACCTAGAGAAAAAGAAAAAATAAAGGAATTGGAAGGAATGGCATGGAATAATTGAAACATAATCGATTCAATCAACTGAAATATCGTTTATATTATAAAGAAACACAATTCTCGACATCATTCAATTAAATGAAAGAAGCAATAAAAAAACCCTCGTTTCTTCTTCTCATTCTTAGCAATTAATGATTTTCAATAAATACTTACAATTTATGAACATTTCCTCTTTATGGTGAACGGTATAACAAGTATAGAAAATGTTCCAGAAGAATTTCGTGTAAATTTACTCAAGAAGTGCAGACAGATTTATCATCAGAAGACATCTCAGATGCTTTCACTAAGTTAGCTGGTATCAGTACTTTATTAAAACCCACCCTTTCTAGGGAAACTTTCAGAAATGATGACAGTAGGTCTACTGAAGCCATACATAGTAATTCGTTCTCAACATTAATATAATTACATTGAAATCTGAATCACCAGATTTAGAATATAGATTTGGAATATCAACATCAACGCACGATTACACTGAAAAAGTAGCAAAAACCTTTGGTGACAATAAAAACCATGAGGATTTCAGTTTTTTCAAGTTTCTACAAAAACCGTTGATTTGAGATATTTGAATTTACTAACAAAGTCCTCTTAATTTAAAGCGTAGAATCCAAGGAGAAAATTTTGAAAAAATAAAGCTTTAAAATTTTTAGCGAAATTCGGCACCATTTTCTGAACACTCTGTATAAATTTTTGTCAAGGTTTTCACAGATTTTGAAAGCTGTAAGTGTTATTTGGCCAAATCCCAAAAATATGCGACCTGGCTCACTTAAACTTATAAATATAATTTTTGTAGTGGAGGGATGCATGTGTCCAAAAGTTTCGAAAATGTGAAATAATTAAAAAATTGTGGAGTTTAGACGTACAATGGTTCATATAAAGTTATATTGAAATTTTGCGGAGATTCCAAAAATTCAATAAAAACCATATTTTGGATCCAATTCCTGTATAACCGGAAGTTTCAGAAAACTGAAATTATTTTAGCTGAAATGAGCATGAAATGAACATTAGTCGCAGTACTTTCCCATATGCATTCCCTATTCGATTCAGCTCATCGTAGAGGACCCTGTATATAGATTGGTTTGCTGTTGTAGTTGTTAATGTTGTTAGTATTATGTTATGTACATCTTCACATCAATACACCCATTGAGATTTAAACTTAGTTATAAGAGGATATCTGAGAGAGTTTCTATTCCATGAAATATACTAAAGATTTCGAGGCTTCTTTCAGCTTTTGTTCGTATGATATTTGACATTAGAAATAATAGAGGGGTATAATGTATATAGATCAGTAATGTTTTTTCATTATTAGTCGTAAGAATGATTGAAAAGATTTAAAGGGATGTATATGTATATGCAAAGCCGAACCACAAGTTGTAATAGCATACCTAATATAATCATATAATATAATTTGTATAATAAATTCTATATGACAGTCCCATGTGAGATTAGTTTCAATTTTGACTTTATTATGTAAAATAGTTATTAGTTAATATAAACCACTACCAGAAGCCGAAAGGTGGGAACTTATACTCTGCCCATCCATAATAATGCATTTTTTGTCATATCAGTCCGGTTACTAATAATCTGAAGATCTTCTACTAAAATAATCATCATTAAGATCAATTATCACATGATTTCTATCGACATATACATCCACTGAATGGTATAATTTTAACATCTATCTTATCTATTTACATGCCCTACATAGTTATTCCACTTTTAAGCGGTATTAGACAAAACTTCAACACTTATTTTTTAAAACACAGTATTCTATGTCCGTCAAATTAGCTCTATCACCAAGCTGCTCAACTTCAGGTCCGCGGGCCAAAATATGGCCCGGGAAGGAATTTTAAGTGACCCGCGCAAGTACGGTTTAAAAATACGCACCAAATTCAAAAATCCCGCGGCGCACATTATAGATCCAGTAGTACGCTGCATAAATTACATACATGCAAAGGTTCTTGACAGACGTCAATTCGAGCTATTATTTGAAGAAGAAATCAAAGAATATGAAGAATTAGAATTTAGAGCAGAAAGGGGCTTTACCGTTCGAAGTTGATTTACTGAAGAATACATCCTGGTTGAGTGATCTGGTATTTCTTGTTGACATTACGAATTAGCTCAATATTTTGAATCTCAAATAACAGGGTAAAGAGTGAACACTTCCGACTATGTTTAATTTGATAATGGGATTCAAAGCAAAATTGAATCTCTTTTCACTTAGCTCTCTTCCCCACACTTAAACATTTGAAAAAAAGAGCTCAATATTGTTTCTGTTAATTACTCTAAATACCAATCTAAAATTAAATGCTTATCACAGTCATTTGAGAGGAGATTTCAAGATTTCGAAAGTAAAAAACAAAATTTTTATAAATCCTTTCATAATAAATTTGGCTCAAATAGTTACTCATCCTACCAATATTCAATTACAACTTGTTGAACCGCAAAATCATGATACGTTGAAAAACCTTTTTGCTAACAAATTGTCTTCGAAAGCACAAAATTCTTCAGAAGATTCTGCGGATTTTTGGAAATTGGTACCAAAATGAGAATTTCCAGCAATAACTGACCTGGCGTTACAGTTTTTAAGTACGAGTAGTTTTGGATCGACATATGTATGCAAAAAGGTTTATTCAAATCTCAATTTTATAAAAAATAAATACCGCACATCCTCAATTGACCAACATATATGTCACTTGTTACTGTCAACGTCGGATTTGTCGCCAAACATAAGTAAATTATTAAAAGACCAACAATGGCAGAAATCACATTGATTGTATAAACAAATTACCCTAGATTTCAATTTTCAATTTTGTTTCTTCATTTATATTTTAGAATAAGATACAATTTGTTCCCAATAAACAATAATTCAATTTTATTTTCTTAATAATTGAGTTTTTATTGCGCTTGTCCTGAGAGTAACTGAAACAGGAAATGTAAGTGGCCCGTCGTTAACTAAATCCACCGTTTGGCCCGACTCTTCAAAAGGTTGAGCAGCCTTGTTCTATCAGTTCGCAGTTATAAGGGAGAAAAGGCGTAATTCTATTTTGTCCTTTAGCAATTTTGTCTACAATGTATTTGGTTTAATGTTCATTCACTCTAGTCAAATATTCTGCTTTCACTTCAATTTCCTCGAATGGTATTCTTTTTAAACGCAACTAGTCTTGAATTTGAATTTCTCTTGTTGCAGTAATAGAAATTTTTTAGCATTCCTAAAATGATATGGGGCGTTATCTTAAACACACAATCTGTTCATTTTCCCATGATAGTCGCCCGTTTTCTTCGACTCTAAAGCCTACAAGCTTTCAAGGACAAAACTGATTTCACTTTCTATGTGGTATACTACTAATTTTTTTTCTTTTTCTAGAAGATCAATTTGGTTTAAATTGAAAGAGAAAAAATTACTGTATATTTTAGTTTTGGTAGATTTTACAACAGCACCCTAATCTGTTTTCAAGTTTTTGGGAATTGTTGAGAGTATAATAACGTGATTTTAACTTGAAGGATCGTTTAAACTATCTCAAAAGCTTGCCTTAACAAATTTTAGTCTTTATTTACCCACGTTTCATCCAGGTAATAATTTTTCCTATTCTCTCTCCTATAGGCACTTCTCATAAATGCTATCGTCTCCACAATACTATTTCTGGTTTTTCAAGCGACAAACTTTTCCTCCCTCTTTTAGAATGTCGACTTTTTGGAATTTATTATGTGAGCATTATCATTTACATCTTTTAAAACTGAATGTTATGTTGCCATTCCGTTTCCGTGAAAAATTAATATACTTTCCTTCTAATAGAGTTTAAATAAAAATCGTCTACCATATCAATAAACTCCATTACGTGATGGGTATGGTTTTGTATCCGAAGAACTTTTCGGTTTATATTCTCTCATTACTGCATAAATACTGCAATATTTCCACTTATTCTTACGATTTTATCGACTGAAAATGAAGGATTTGTTTCAACTTCGTTTTTATAATTGTTCTAAATTACATTTTTCTCATTAGTATTAAAATGCAGTTTTTTCGATGTCTTTTTGGGGGACTGTGAAAACACAAACTAACAGTTTCTTCAGCATTATCAGTGTTTGAAATTTTGAAAATATTAATCTTCAAAACAATGTGTACGATGGTGGCTCCTCAAGTTTTGTCATATCATTTCAAATCTAAAGTTTTTTAATGATGAACGTCCTCGGAAGAAGTTCGTTAAGGTCCTCCAGCTGTGTAAACTAATATTTCAAGATCATCACGTGACATACCATGAGATTAAGGCATACTTTGGCATTAGTAATTCTTGCATACATTCAATATTGTATGAAAATTTCGTAGTTAAAAAAAGTTGCTCTCATTGGATATCGATTGGTTTAAGGAAATGATGAAAAAATTTAATCCTACTTCTTCAAAACATGTCTATAAGATCCTGACAGGAAACGAACATAGATCCATGCTTATGAACATGAAATTAAATACCAATCGACTGTATGGATCTTTCAAGACAAGCTAAATCCAAGAAAAGTTGTTCGCGCATGAAGCACAAGTAAATGGTCACCTGTTTTTTCGGAATAACTGGACGTCACCGCCGGCCGTCCCATTAGAGCAACGTAGAACGGTCAATTCTGAATGGTACACAAAGCATTTGTTTACCAAAAGTGTTCGAAAACATCAGAGAAAACAATCGCTGAAGACGAATCATTCTCCATTAGACAATGCGAGCTCCCACATATTAGTTCAAACAAATATAGTCAAAACATGGAATTAATGGATCATCCTGCGTACCATCAATAATTTCTCCTTACTCCATCAGAAAAATAAATTACGCTGAAGAAGCAGTTCGTGCGTTCAAATTACATGTTTTGGAGCTTCTACAATTGGTCCAAGCGCATGCAAAAAAATGTATTGATCTTAATGGAGAATAGTTTGAGAAATAATAAAGCCATATGCAATTATAAATATTTGTTTTTTTGTCTATCTGAAAACTTAAGTAGCAACTTTCATATGAAAACTGAAGATCTAGGTACTGAAATATCACACAAACCGTTGAAACATAATTGACCCTTCCGTATCTCTAGCAAAACAATATATACCTCCGTTCAAATGCAGTTAAATCTGATTGTCCAGCGTAAGGAGGCATATTTATTTTAGCCAATAGATGCAAATGCTCTTGGTGATCATGCTTCCATCACGCATAGATTGTTGTTTAGGTCGCTCTGTTTGTTGGATGGATTTAGCATAGTTTTCTCAATTATTTGTTGATTAGATCATATGGCCAAATCCGTATTTTACAACAGTTTAATATGTCTATTTTTACAATTTTCTGGTGGAAATTATATTTTTTCCTAATTAGGTAATTTTGAATTAATATGATAAAAAACACCTGCAAGAAGACAACAGAAGTAAGTCTGAAATGATTAATATTAATTGCGATTCAATCATTTTTTGAAATTGATATTCCTCTCATTAAACCTTATTCAATTAAAGTAGTTACAAATAAAGATGAATTTCCTACGTTATTCTTTTTAAGGGCGTCGTGAAAATCATAATAAGTCATTCTATTTGAAAATTCTTAACTAATTATTTTTCTCTACTTAAAAACACTTTTTACTAATTTTGAATTATATAAAATTATTGGACAATAATATTATGTGTTTTTCGCTTCCTTTACTCCAGTACCTACAGCTGTATTGAGGGTGTGAAGACAAAAAATCCGTACATTTTTAGACAGTCAGCAAGTAAAGTGGACGTTTGTTGAGAATTAATTGCTTTGGCAGCTATCAAATATCCCCTAGTATAACCATTACGTCTCTGCTAGAAGTTGAGTTTCAAGTATGTAAAATCTAAAATAAAAAGAACTTCGTATAATATTGCCAAGTCTTATGAACAAACTAAAGATCTGAGGAAATCGGTTAATCACATTAAAAGGATGTAAATAGCCAGACAAAGATTTTACTATATCTGTCGGCGTGTTGAGACGGGTATTTTTATTGGAAGAAAGTCAGGATCAGGAATAAAAGCGATAAAAATGTCAAAACGAAAACAGAAGCTTGGATTGTAGCAGCTCACGGAAAACTGGGAGTGAGTTTGCGAAAATTGGGCAGAAAATTTTAAATCAATAAGAGATATGTAAACAAAATTTTAAAGGAACAATATATGGTTCAAAAAGTGGGAAAATTCGCACTCAAATATTCGAGAAGCGCCATATGGAAAAAAAAGCCGTGAGCAGCAGAGCTCCATCACGAAAGTCGAATTTTTCGTCGAATGAAGAATTTAACTAATACACAAACAAATCTTTCCATAAAATGAATTTCTTGGAAATTATATCAATTCTCAATCTTATTTCTTTATATGGAAAATTTGCTATTCCTCAATAACTTTTCATTTCACAAGTTAACTCTCTCTCTCGAATGAAAATTCGTAATTTCAATAGACCCGGTGGTCTCGAACCGTCTTGTTCAATTCCAATTGACAACAAAGAAAAAATTGTCATAATGACAAGAAATTTCGAAAATGGGAAGTAAAAAAAATCACCCTAGCAACGATCATACTCGTATTATTCATTAAATAGGAGGCAGTCCAGTTCAACAATTACAACGATCAAAATGATTTCGGGCGTTTTGTGCTAGAGGAATTGAAGAAGAAAACTTTGAACTTGAGAAAGACAATTCTCCAACATCACCCCTACTTGCATGCGAAGTTCGAACCCTCTAGTTAAACTTTTTCTGGCCAAAAAATAAGAAAATATAACAAAAATGACCATAAAATGGAGAGGGGTGGAGATGGAAAGTTTCGACCTTAGACAGGAAATCATCTCGTAATTGAACCTACATGTGAAATTTCATTTTTCAGTCGCTTTTCGTTTGACCTACAGAGGTAAGCAAAGGTCAAAAACCACTTTTTTTGCACTGCGACCCCTCGAAATATTCATTTGTTTTCAACCAAACTCTAATAACATCAATCCGCCGCCAAAAAAGCCATGTATGCTAATTTTGAACCAAATCGGACCCATAGCAATTGCTCAAGAGACGAAAATAAGAATTGTAGCTTAAACAGATATATATATATATATATATATATATATATATATATATATATATATATATATATATATATATATATATATATATATATATATATATATATATATAACTATAGACATTCGAAAAACGTGTTCAGGAGGTCTCAAAACATGGGAAAAATGATGTGCCCCCCATTTTTCTTCTAGTCATGCCTACCGTAATTTTCAAGGAAAAATTAGACCAAAAAATCTTAGAGACAATAAGTTTTTGCTCCCTAAATGTTTGGATATTTTTGACGTATTTCAAAAAACACAGTTCAACACAAAAAAAAAGTTGATATGGTTGGCGATATCTTCTCGTGGTCATTATTCAGCAAAGATTTGTCCTTCTGGAAATTCTTTAACCGCCAAAATATTTTAAAATTGTGTGCTAGATCTAGATTAATGCAATTCATCAGAAAAGCATCCTGAAAGAAATTTTATGTTTTGGTCAGATATAGCTCATCAGGTAAAAGACGTTTAAGGCGTTTAAGGCAGACAGAAGTCTAGGAATGTTCATAATGTGCCTCAAGCGAGGCAAATTGAACGTTTTTGGTGTAATTTGAAACATATGAAGAATTAAAAAAGAAAATTTTGAGCAAATTCTGTCAAAGGCAAGATTCAATATTTCAAATATAATGCAACATTTGAAAAGATAATCCAGGAACTGGACTGGGTGCGAACCGTTATATAAAATGTGTGTAATTATAGTCAAGCAACCATTGTTTCAAAGAGTAAACTACAGATAATTGAATTGAAACAAACAGTCAGCGTGTTAAAACAGGTATTTCGATTGGAGGAAAGTTAAGATCAGACTGAAAAGTGAAAAAAATGTCAAAAACGAAAACAGAAGCTTGGATTGATGCGGTTCACATAAAACTGGGATTGAGTTGCAAAAACTGGGCAAAAAATTTGAAATCGATAAGAAATATATAAGTTCCATTCTAAAAGAATAGTATGTGGTTCAAAAATTGAGAACATCCGCACCAAAATATTCCGAGAACCAGCAAATTGAAAAAATTTCGGTTACAACGAGTTTTCGCCCGCTTAAGGGTTGGAAATGATTATCGACGAGAGTCATATTCTACTTTTGACTGGAGTAAAATGGTGTAGCTCAACTCAAAAGTGTTGGTGTGGTTAGCAATACCTTCTCGTGGTCGTTCTTCAGCATACATTTGACCTTCTAGAAATTCTGAGAACACCAAAATATATAAAAAAAGAGAGATCTAGATTAAAGCAATTCGTAAAAAAAGCATCCTGAAAGAAATTTTGTGTTTTGGCCAGATGGATCAACTGCTCATCAGGTAAAGGATGTTGTTGGAGCTTTTGCAGAGTTTTATTGACAAGTCAAATGTTCCTAATATGCTTGATCCGAGGTCAGTTGAACGTTTTTGGTGAAAAAAATAACTACACATGAAGAATTAAAAAACAGAATTTTTACCAAATTCCAGCTAACACCAGATTGAGTATTTCATAATTTAATGCAACATTTAAAAAACAAAGATTGGGAAAGCGAGTCGACTGGTTGCTAATTCAGTTATATCAAAAGTGTGTAATTATAGTGCAGTAACAACTGTTTCATAAAATAATGGGCAAATAATTAAATTCTAACATTTTGTACAAATTTCTTGTCCCCATTCCCTATAATTATCTAAGAGCCAATGTTTCTGAGATACAGGATGGCCCATATATGTTTTGTAACCAGTCTAATATAGAAACTGATGGGAGTCGGTGCTGCGAGGTGCCCCGCTTTTTTGAAATCTAATCATAATGGAAAACAACACGCGTTCTATATAAAACAATTTTACAAAACCATAATTATCACTTCATTACGAAGGTTCAGTTAGTAGAAGAGTTGAGAGGAAAAGATTTAATTCAGGAATATTCACGTCGATACGATGTTCGAACATTTTGACTTAAATGGACATTTGACCATGCTGATTTTGGAGTAGATATACAGGGTCTTTCAAAAACGTTCGCATACGAGTTATATCACTGCATTAAGCGACAAAAAATCGATTAAAAATCCCCAAAAAATCACATGTCTATAACGCATAGATTAATCGCAAATTAAAAATAAGGTTTAGCCAATTAAAACTTGTGGAACGTTTGAGTTCCTCCCTATTAAGCGGTCGAGAGAGCCATAAAACTATTTAGCTGCTGCCGCATTTTTGAACTTGAGTTTTCTCTTGTAAAAAATAAAATAACCATTATTTTTTTAAATAAAAGTGTTTTCAAATAAATTTGTCATAGAGATTATTTTTCATTTCATACTAAATTGCCATTTTCATCGTCGTGATAATTATTTCGTTGCGACTTTTGCCACTGCTTGTGCGCAGCAGTTCAATGATCGATAATAGTATGCACCGAAAAACTTCCGAGTACGTTTTAAAAACAAAGGTAAGTTCAAAAATGCGGCAGCAGCTAAATACTTTTATGGCTCTCTCGACCGCTTAATAGGGTGGAACTTAAACGTTCCACAAGCTTTGATTGGCTAAACCTTATTGCTAATTTGCGATTAATCTATGCGATATATACATAAGTTTGTTTGGTGATTTTTAATCGATTTTTCTCGCTTAATGCAGTGATATAACTCGCATGCGCACGTTTTGAAAGACCCTGTATATACAAGACTATAATAGGCTATAATATATGAAATATATAGAGATCTAGATTAAGGGAATTTCGAAAAAAAAGCATATTGAAGAAAATTTTGTGTTTTGGCCAGATATGCAACTGCTCATTATGCAAAAGTTATGGGAGCTTTTGCAGTTGCTATTGAGAAGTCAAATGTGCTTCAGCAGACGCCAATTGAACGATTTTGATGAAAGAGACAACTATACATGAAGAATTACAAGAAAGAATTTTGACCAAACTCCAGCAAACGCCAGATTGAGTATTTCATAATTTAATACAACATTTGGAATACAAAAAATAGTAAGGCGAGCCGACTAGGTACTGATCCATTTATATATGTGTGTAATTATAGTGAAGTATCAATTATTTCATAGAGTGTATACTTATAATGAGCGAAACAAGTGTTTCATTTCTCATGAAATTACTTTTCGAAACAAAGCGCTATCTCCTGCACTATAAGTATAACTTAGGAGATTTTGATTTGATATGTGTTGTACCAAAGTTTGACAGAACTCGGCCACGTTCTGAGTGTAATGAACATTATTCAGAGTAATTAATCATTTCCAACTAATGTACGTTATAACAATTAATGGACACATGAATAATGTATATGTTGTGAAATGATCATGAACAAAAACAATCATTGTCAGTGATATAAAAGTATAATTTACGATTTATAAATACATAAAACCCAAATGAATTATTTATATTAATTTATTTCAGAAGTTCTTGCAATAACTGTCAACGGTATTATAAATTATACAGTTCATAAGAGCTCGCTGTTACCATATTCACCATAGTAAATACTTTTTAATTACAACTCGTATACTATAAATGTGGAATAATCTGGGTCGAAAAGTTTTTTAATTAATAAACTTCGTGCCCGCTTATTCAAAGTAATGATGCAATGGTATCTTAACTCGACTAGTAAGTTTTCAGTGAGGTTGAGAAAAAGTCATTCTAAAATTTTATCAGGCGAAAAGATACCATGAAATTTAGAGGAAAAATGAGGAAGAAAAAGGAGCACAAAGATATTTTCTCAAAGTTTTAGAAATTGAACTAATCAATAGAAATTTTGTCAATTACATGACTAAATTCGTTCTTTAGAGTTGTCAAAGCTGCTTCATTTGAAAACCCATTACGGTTAAAATTCGTTTCGGTTTGACATTTCATAGATAGACGCACACCAAAACTATGTTTGCAAATTGGGATTGTTTTAGAAAAAGAATTATATTGTTTGTCAAACATACACTTCGACCATTTCATAACATACAAAATCGACCTTCAGGCTTAATCAATGAGCACTGGTAAGTATTGAAAAAGATCCAAATCGCCTCTCTTAGCAACTAGGGTCCCACTCTACAGAAGATTTTAAACAAGGGTTCCAATTTGTGCAGGAATTGAAGCCAAATGCTACCATTTCGACAATACGCTAAAACAGAAATTGATAGTAGGAACATTTCCATTTTGTTCCCAGATGGAACTTCTGTTCGTTGAATCGACAAGTTTCTGGAAAAATACAATTACATCCACAAAAAATTACTCATTATGCACTTCATGAGGTGGAAAAGTCATTGGTCCAAATGTCTAAAAAATGATGATCATTAGAAAGTTACTGTTTCAGGGAAACTTTCAAACCTCAATGAATTTTGGTGTTATGGCTTCAACAAAACACAGTGCGCGTTGCCATTGATGTGCCCAATTGATGTAAAAATAATTTCATATAATGCTTCAATTGATTAGCCACTATTGTCTGGTCGATAAACCAAAGATAATTAAATACTGTAGGGTTCTACTTTAGTTCGGGATATTTAGGGTATTATTTAGAATAAAACAATTCGGTAGGTTACACAAAAAGGAGTTAAGTCACAAAAAAATCTCAAATATATGTTGGAGGAAAAGACATTATAGAAAAATAACCGTAAGAAAATAATAGTTTATCCATACACTTTACTTCAAGTTCCAAGCGATCCGCCGTCTTTTAACACAATATGTCTCCTTTTCTTGAAACCGTATATCGTTCAGATTTCAAGAAAATCTTAGATAGTCTAAGCATCTGACTCTCGCTGAAAATAGCTAATAGAGAACAATATATTTTTCCTACAATACGTGAAAATCAATATTTGAAGAGTTATTGACGAAATACGACCATGCTACAAAAAATTAATTTGTATTCCATATTGCACCTTCTACGCGCCTGTCATAGCGACCACCTTGTCGACATCGTGTTTAATATAAATATAAATATTTCTTTCTCCTATTATGATTTAAATGCTAAAAAAATAATACCCTTTATTATGAAGGCGAGCATGTCCTTAATCCCACGTTTTATGGGTGATTGACGATCCTACTGAATTTTAACTATTGCTACTGGGTAAATCCATGTGAGGCTGTATACCAACGTAAATATAGATGCTATTTTTCTTTCGCAACCATAATTGGATAAATAAATAAAAATAAAGCGTGCAGATAACACGCAAGCAACTTGATAAATTGTATGTCGAATAACAGGAGTGGTGGTATATAACAACATCAATTTATTTGAAATATCTAATCAAAGAGAATGAAAATAATGAATGAACATGTCAAACTGATGTACGTCCACCAGACCAAGTATGAGTTCATACTTGATCAACGTTGTCCCACCTTAAAATATTTGTACTGTTACGAACAAGCTTGCGAAACATGTCCTTAGGTTGGCCCTGTCCAGCTACTATAGAATTTTAGAGTTGCGCGAATTCTGCGCCTTTGATGAACTTTTTCTTATAGAAGGCGGTTTATTACAGTATTTCTCATAAATAATTTCTATGAAAGTATATTCATTTATTTATTCTGCTCCTGGGTGTAAATAAATACGAAAAAAGTTACAGTACGAACTCACTCTTGGATCTAGTATGTTAAGCTAAAGTTTGAATAATGCGCCGGATATTTATTTTCTCTGGCTGGTTTACTATGACCGTTTTTATAGATTCAATTTCTAAAAGGGCGTTTTTGTTTGTTCCATAATTTGGAGGATCTAGAATTTGATTTTAATGTATAAAAAGTTCGTCATAAATTATGTTGATATGCATTTTTGATTTTGTTTATAAATATTTACACAAAAAGGAAACTATATTCGAAGTTTTGCACATCGTATTCTATGGTTTCAACTCAACTTTCAGCAACTTTGAGACCTAGGCAAACTTTAAGTTTAACCGCAAAAAAATTGTTTTGCATTTTTAACATCTCCCCTGGATTCAAATTTTCTCCACTTAAGAATTTCGCAATGGCGTTGAATATATAGTTATCTGACCTACACTCGTTTCGATAAAACTGAAGGTAATTGTGAGTGTTGGTATAGTGGTAGTGTGAATAGTGTGCTAAATATGAATATCAAGAAATTCAAGCTTAGTTGTGTGAAAAGTCCATCAAATTTTAGAAAACATCTAGTAGTTGCATCACTTGTCTATTCGGAAAAGTGTGCACATTTTCCGAGGATAAACTCCTTTTTTTATATTAACATTATCTCACACCTTTTCGAAACCATTTGGAAGATACACTGAAGGAGATTGGAAAATTATACCAACAACTCCCATGGCAACATCAGAGACCAAACGATGATTTCAATGCTAAACCAAATTAATCTTAAACGATACAAAGTACTTGAGTATTCATCTTGACAGATGTTTAATCTAGCAAGAACATATATTTAGGAAAAAACAACTTAGGCATTAGATTCAAACAAATGTATTGGATGATTGACCGAAAATCTGAACTGACTTTGGAAGAAAAACTGCTGTTGTACAAGGCTATACGTAGACCAATTCGGAGTTACGGCATCCAGCTATGGGGATCTGAAAGCAATTCCAATCTAGAAATACTGCAGCAGTTTCAAAATAAATTGTTACGAGCTACAGTAAATGCCCCATGGTATGTTACATCAGCATCTATAGAGAAAAACCTTCAAGTACCTTCAGTAAAAAAAGTAATCAAAAGTTTTGGCAGCAGGTATAGTGATCGGGTAAGTGCACATCCTAATATTCTCGCGAAAGGACTTTTTGACAATAAAGATGAAGTGCGCAGACTAAAACGCTTTCAACCTGATGATTTGGTAAACAGATTTACATAAGGTTTATCAAATGTATAGTGTTTATTAATTATTATTTCTGTTGTATTAATAAATCAAAGTATCCTTAGATATAGTACATTACTATATATCTTCACTGGAAGATACTCCTGAATGTCTATTAAAATCAAATGAATTACTTAATATCCTACTTTGGTTAGATTGTAATTATAACTGAAGAAAAAATCAAATGAAAACATAATAAATTCAATAGCCGAAGGTCATTCAACTAATCTTTTATGATATCTCTCCATTGGAAAAAAATTATAAACAAAATTTATTTACCAAAAAAGAGCGTAGTATACTTATGATATGATAATATGAAATATATTATAACATTATAACATCGCAACGAAAGTTCTGTCCCAAACAAAACTTAGTTTAGTAAACTAAACATAGCCAACTTACAAGAAGTGTTGAATCTATTGAAGTTGCTGATGACATGTAAAAAACTAAGTCTAATGAAAGAATGGAAAACTCTATGTCTCTGGTAATGAATTCTTCAATTCTTCAATTTTTACGATTTCTAGTCGGCTATCTTCAGCTCAAAAAAGCTGCTCATTTGCTGCACTTTCACCATTTTTTTTTTCTTGTTCTACAAACAAAATGTACGGTTTTTCGCATATATTTACACTGTTTTTAGTCGTGGGGTGAATTAATGAACACTGTCTCTTACGTTCTTAACTTATTTACACACTATACACTCAACTTATAATAATTTACTTATAAATATCACATAAATAATTTGTGCGATTACTTTTACTAATTCGTTCTTTTCTCTACGACTATTTATTCAAAACTGTTCCTGGACAAAAAGAAACAGAAGAAATGTATAAATAGACTTTCTTAGAAATTATTCAAAAGAAATACTTAAATAAAACTTTTACTTCTATGAAAAAAAATATCAAAGGCCGCCAATAGTTAACCGGAGTTGGAAAAGCAACCACATGTGGACTTTTGAAGCACCAAAAAGTAGAATTATTACAGTAGCTCCTAAAAAATCAACAGGGATATAACACATTCAACTATAAAACAAGTGAACCGAAGAAAAAGTATTCATTTTATATACAAAAAAAGATTCTTCGTATAAACTTTCAGCAGACATTATTGGAGACGAAACTTTGCCAAACATTGAAAGAGATAAATTGTAAAACTTTATTTGATTTAGAGTTGGTTTGGGAGAAAAATGAGAAAAAATCTGCGATAATAGAGAAAAATTGAATTAATTTTCAGTAGGCAATATTTATGAGAGATTAAAAAATCAAGACGATAATATTTTTTGTTTGGAGGAAACATGAATAAATATACATTTTGTGAAGGGAGTTCAACAAAAGTTATAGTAGATTTGTCCACTAGTTTTTTCAAATAGTAATAGATACCGTTCAAGTATGATTCATAATCAAGAAGCTGTGGGATTTTTTGTATTTATCATGAAAATTTATTTCATATTTTACAAAAGAGTACCACGAGGATATAATGTTCTAGAGAAATATTTAATATAATTAAAGACAATAACAGTTACCACTCAAAATTGAAGGCATTGATATACAATGCTAAATGGAAAAAGTTAAACCTCTCCGATTGATTAACAATGAAAGAAATAGTGGCAAAAAAAGTATAACTCAAAAAAGAGATAAAGCAGTTATGTAACCAACATTTACAAACATTCAAGAAGATATAGATGTAGAATAGCAAGACAACATGAAATTACCGTTACCTCTTTATTTAACTAATCTGGAGTCAAATCAATGGCTACGTGGGGAAATACCATATAAGATTCAAACTTCAAGATGTTCGTTAAATATTATGTGTATAATTTCACCGATAAATTCACACAAGTCATTTAATAGTAGAGTAAAAGGTATTCCGTTGATTTTTTAATAGAGAAAACGATAGAAGCAATTACTATTTCTGTGAGAAGTGAGAAAACTGATGACAACTTATCGAAATAAAACAACTAATTTATTCAAGTATGTAAATCTATTCATATTAAAACATTAGAGGTGAATGGACAAAAAATTTGAGGATTAAAATAACTTAATCATATCCTATGTGAACTTTACTAATAGAGCTCAACAACTAAATTGGAGTTTCCAGAATCGTTGGTAATATTCATAGTGAACATCACTGTTTTAACTACCATTATACCAACTCACAATTACACTGTCTGATGGGCGTTTCAATATCCAAGTTATCATCTTCAGAAACTGTTCAATAAAAACAAATATTTATAATTGGATAATGGTTCATTGTTTTTCAAAATAATATTCTCCATTAAGATCAATACACTTGCCTGTGTTTGAACCAATTATCGATTTCATTCCGATGTAATTTGAACGTATCAACCGCTTCTTCTGGTGTAGAAAAGCGTTGACCTCGCAATTTATTTTTGATCTTGCAAGAATAAGAAGAAATACTTGAGTAACGAATAAGCGTACGGCGGATGATCAAGCAATTCGATGTTTTGACTTACGCTGTGAAAGCACGCATTATCGTGGTGGAAAGTCATTCTTCTTCTGGGATTGATATCCCTGATTTTTCCGAAAACTTCTCACAAACAAATACTGGTGTACTATTCAAAATTGAGCATTCTACGTTGCTATAATGGAAAGGTGGCAACATCAAAAAAACAGAGACCATTTGCTCAGAATTGCTTCGTGCGCAAACAACTTCTGTTGTATTTGGTTCATCTTGAAAGATCCAGAATGGAAAATAACATAAAATTCTCTTTCTCTAGTGACCAAAAAAACACCATCCCATCAACCACACTCCCAAAAGTATTGGGAAAAGAAGAACTATTTTCCTCCATTATTTTTTCTTTCAAAACAATAAACATGAAAATAACTAAAATAGTTTTCATATATGTCTATTATAATCAAGTGTTTGTCAAGTTTAACTTTAATTGTTTGTGTCTGTTTTATCCGAATTGATGCATTTGTCCATTTTCTTTCCCCATTCGTTCACCCATTGTATTAATTTTTTCTTCTGTGCGGTGGTTGGTAGGTCTGTCCTGTCTACGGATTTCAGCCTATCTGTAGATTTTTCTCCAGCATGCTGTCTTTGATCTATGGTACATTCGTGTATGATGTGTTATCGAGCAGAGGAATCGATTGAGTAATTATTAGATTTCATTACTAAAAGTTCATCAATCTAATGGATAACATAAATTATTGTTTAAGATTGAAACAACTATTGTCAGCAAAGAACTTGTCGTAAATCAGAACTACCCATTTCCTAATAACGCAATAATACTGGATACAGTGTATGTTACTTATTTATGAATAAATTATAGGCTCCGTCTGAATATTTTCTCGCTCACTCGGCTTTGAATGTTTGGTTGCCAGGAGCGGCTCATTATTAATAAATTCATGAATTTCAAATCGGTATGAAGTACTGAACTCTGTTATCGGGCAGGCTATTTAAATACAAATTTTTAAAGATTTTATTGTTGACAATCTAAATATATATTTTATATTCAAGCTAAGGCCCTTCCTACATGGACAACAGAAGTGGCACGACAAGTGCGATAAAATTTCGAACAAATCTATAAGCACAGGAGTGTCCTAAGTGGCGACAGTAGCGATGCTTTGGCAGTGTGCGTTGCGAGCGTATTTTTTATTTTGCAACTTTTGTCGCTCGTAAAGTACAGCTGCTGCCGCTAGTGTCTTGTTAGGGTAATGCTTCTACGTCCCACCATCACTTTTTCATGCAGTGTTAACAGTTTGCTGTAATATACACAAAGTATATCTATTTTGATATTTTTTTTGTAAACAACTATCTTATGTCCATTTACTTTCATAATATAGCGATTACTAAATTGTTGTTTTCCTCGAGGTTCACCATTTCGTTATTTATTGCGTTAAATAGGAATTTGTGGCATATGTGGCAACATTTGTGGCCGTAAATTGTCTCTTCATATCTACCGACTTATCAAAAGTTTCAGCAAAGTTATATTTGAGGACATACCATTTAGTCCAGTTAACAACCTCAGATTTCCATCAACACGCATCGATTTGCTTGAAATTTCAGCCGTAGATAGTAAATACCTTGGAAAGCAAAGTCTACCCTGTGCCGAAATGTGCTTTTACTCTGGGGGTGAATACCACCCTAGCTAGGGGAAATTTTTTCGTTAACGCTAACCGTAGAAATCGATAGAAAAAATATTATAAGCACAAATCAATACTTTTTGACTTATTCGTGAACGAAATTTTATATTTTTGTTACAAAAAAGCAGTTTAAAAACAGGTTAAATGTAGCGTTTCAAAATTAAAAAGAATGATTTTTGTTATAGATCTAATACAAAATGAGCTATGATTTATTAAAGGTGGAACTTATTCAGTGAAGCTAAGATTTTGAAAAATTGAAAATTGAATAAATGGAAAACGGTCAATTTTGAATGAAAATGTATGGAATCTTATTTCGATAACTTTAGAAAACAGTCAAATGAGACTTAATAAGACTTTATAATACATAAAATATAGAAGTTATAACGAAAATAAGATAGAATTCCTTCATTTCATAGAAAGAAAACGTCTTCTCCACCCTTGATATTGCCACCCTAATTGAAATAAAATATTATACATTTTCAAATCACTTTTATTGAATACATATAATAGGATCAAGAAGTTAAAATGGTTTAGAGAGTCTAATTCTGAACAAAATTGTCTTTCATTTAAAATAACTTAAGATACGTTAAAACTGCTACAAAACAAGAAGTTAGGTTTACCTTAATGTGAATTTTGATTTTTTAAGAAATTTGTTTTTGACTTGTCAGAATTAACCGAGATATAACCTTTCAAAATTCACAGTTGCGTGTGACTGGTACCGTTCTGAAGCCATTTGAACATTTACCTTTCAAAAATAAAGGGTTCTATGTATTCCAAACCTTTTTAGCCTCATATATTATGAATTTCCATATAAAATGGTTTTTATATCTACCTAGCTCAAAAATTAGGAGAGTTATACCTAAAACAAACTAGTGTGTGTATACAAATACGAGTAGTACAAAAAACCGGTATGTCACTGACTACATCTGCTTTGGTCAAGGAAGACTTTCTACATATACATGAACACGGATATAAATATATATCATAAATGTGTGTATGTTTGACTGTTTCTCTTACACGAAGATCCATAAAAGATGTATATTTCTGTGATCGAAAAAAAGAGCACGTGTTGTACCACGTTTTTGGAACATTTTTTTGTGATTATTAATTGATTATTACGAATGCGACTCCGACCTGGATCCGGTCCTGCCTGGATGTAGGGGAATTCTAAAATCCGGCGGGACCCCGGCGCCTTTGCAGTTTGTTATTATATAACTTTTTATTATACCAGGCAGCTTATTCACATTGTTTGTTTTGAACCAATTTCTAGGTCTTGTTATTTATTTTTTTTGTTTCTTTATTTTCCAGAAATTTCTAGAACTTCTTATGGGATATGTAAGAAGTTTGTGTAGCTCAGTTTAGTTTAGTTTATAATAAATAGAATCGAAGAATTTAAAAAAAATAATGAAGGTAGTTAAGTGTTTTGAATGGGAGTTAGTTAAGTGTAATATTAAGTGAGTTTATTGACTCACCCCACGAATAGAAACCTTATAAATAAATAAGAAAAACATCACATTACGTTTAATATTTGATTGGTTAGTATAGAAATAATATATTAAATTAATTTTTTAATGTTTGTCGAATGAATGAATATCCTGCCAGTGATAAAGTTTACTTCGTTTATTGAATAAAGTTAATTATAATGATAATAATAAAAAATTGTACACTTAAAAAATCTCATCTATTGCTCACGCAATTAAGTATGCAGCTTGTCCGAAAATTTTTCTATAGTTTAACTTTTTATTGAATTTTGACAATAAGGGGAAGTTTTCACACGTTACAATAATTTTTAAATATTGGCATAGGGAAGATTTTGACGTGAACGGTAAATAGAGATGAATTCCAAAATTTCACGCACATCCATGCGTCCTGATGGAATTATGAGGTGATTGCATATGTTTACATTTGTTTAGAGGACTAATACCGCGTGATTGGAAACTTTTAGGCGAAGGCAATGTTAAATGGAATTTACAATGTTATATACTAGTCTTTTCATACTTTATAGCGAGCTATGATTATAGATGAAGTTTTTCTGACCAAAGGAAATAAAAATGATTTTTGTTTATCGACTCAACATAAAAACTTCAATTTGGTCAAATTTGAACTTTTTTTTTTCTTTGAGGTACACACTCTGAGGTACACATACGAAAAAGTATTTAGATCGTGAAACTAGAAAGCCAAAGATTCAATATAATGAACTAAAATCGGTTGAAGATATCTAATAGTTAATCTGTATTCTAAATATTTCATTAGAAATATATAAAAACTGAAATGTAGTAGCAAATTATTTTTCTGGGTATAATTCTATTGATTTAGTGTTCTTATGATTGAGTTCGATTATAATATAATATATAATATACTAGCTTTTACCAGCGGTTTCGCTCGCTTTGAAGCCATTAAATAAGTATCAGAGATCATTATGATAGAAATTAATCAATTTGATTGAAATCAAAGTGTTTAAAGGCTCTGGTTCACCAAGTAATGGAAGTGAAACTTTACCACTGGAACAGCACATTCTAATAGTTTCATCTTTTCATTTGAAAGCATCGCAATAGTAACATTTTTTATTCATTGAGCCAATAACAATCAAAGGATGATTATGATATTGAATTGAAGGATCATATCGAAACCTAGTACCATTAAATACCGACGCATAAAATTTCGACGTCGCGTGCATTTTGAATTCTTCTCGCCTGCGATTGTTCTGGCGTTTTTATCTCTCTTCTAGCTGCTTTTCTTAACGAACCCGTACCTGGAGAGGACTCAGCTGCTCTCAAAACACTTTGTCGCTGTGCTTGCTATTGTTTTCTCATCTCTGCGTGAACCGAAGATTCTTTATTTCGTGCATCTTTTGCTGCATGTGGCTTTTGCATGGTATGTAACCACAGAAATGACACCTAATCTCAAACATTCAAATAGTTCTATACTGCATTTATAATGACAGAACAAAAATAACAATAAATAAAAAAATTCCAAACACCTGAAACATTAGTCATTTGGATTGGATATTGACGTGACCGTTGTTAATACAGTGGAACGGTATTACAGTACTCAGAGTTGGAACTCCATTACTGGAATGCTAGAGAAAGCTAAATTTTGAGATTTTGACAAAAAATTGTTTTATATCTCGTAAAAAATATTTTTTTTCATAAAAAGTATCCTATGATATATATAATTTTATGGAGGATTCCACGAAAATAATGAAATATTACAGCGAAAAAAATTGGAAACTAATTCAACTTGGGGTATCCTGTCTATATTTCAACAAAACTAATGGCTTTAATCAATTGCTACTTAACGTAATTAAAGAAAAAACAACGGTTAGTTTACACAGTCCTTTTGATTGATTTTTGTTTGTTCTGGCACTCAGATAAATTAGTCGGCATTGTTCTACTTTCACAAAAATGTTTCTTCAATATTTACTATTTCAAAAACTACTAAAAACTCTATATTAGTTTCGTTCTGGTTCATGCATTAATATGATCAGAAATATGTTCGACAGTTTACACCGAACACACATCGCCAAAATATTAATAATTGTGACATTAATTATTCTTGCCCCAGACATCGATGAGCAACCGTCGAAGAAAACGAACTAAATTCACCGAGTATATCGCTCCATTGGTAGAAAAGTGACACAAGTCCAAATTCATCATATTCCAGACAATTACTCGAAACCAACCTAAAACCGTAACAAATTTATGTGGAAAAGCGACACTATTGTAAATTTCACCAGTGTTGACTATGACCTTCAATGACTCAGTGAGAATTATTCTTACTCCAGTAACTAAAAGTTCGATGATTGACTGAATCATTTAGAAATTTTTACAAGAAACATAATTTATTGAATAAAACGTAGCGTGGTTATGTAACTCCTGCAAAATGTCGCAAAAATACATATGGCGATTGGATCATTATTGTTGAGTTGTTAAGGAATGTACGGATAGTGCTTTTCGTTTTCCGAAGAACGTAATACCGGTCGTTGAGATATGAGAGAATTCTCTGCTATGAGGTGTGAATTATATGGAAGATTCCCTTTTCAATATTGAGCACAACGTCAGGTTTCGCGTTGTCTTATACTTTACAAGTACAGCATTTTAAATAATTCCAGCAGTGACCAATTTCTCCTATTAATTCCCAATTTCAATGTTAATAAGCTATTGGATGGGTCTGGGTACTCACTTCACAAATCAACAGAGTGTTTGACAATCGATGAGCAACCGTCGAAGAAAACGAACTAAATTCACCGAATATATTGCTCCGTAACAAATTTATGCGGAAAAGCGACATTACTGTAAATTTCACCAGTCACCGCTAAAAGGTGCAAGTGTCGTTTGTTCATTTTAGTGGCGAACCTTTTATATTTTTTTTTTTGATCCCATGAGGTAACGTCGTATTTGTGAAAATTCTATCTGAAAACGTGTGAATTGGTTTTATGTCAGTTTATAAAGAAGGTAAGTTCATGTCATGTTTTTTATAAAACGCCACTTTTAGGATTGTCTCATTGTTGGTGGAATAATTTTAACCGATCTTTTAGGAAAACACGGAAATCATCAGAAACTTATTAAATTCGGTTCCAAGAGTTGAAAGCCATTATACAATAGCGCGCTCTTTCCGTTAATATATTGAAGGTGGAAAAAAATGACCCCATGGAAAGTATTCTCGTGAAATCAACATCTCATTCTTCACACATAAAAAAGACCAGTGTGAGATCTGAACGAAATCCAGAAAGTTCCCGAGAAAGCAATTATAAGCTAAGATGCATGAAGTAATTAAAAGGGTTTTATGGAACCTATTTCCCATGCGGAATATTATAAGAGTTTATAAACATGTTTGTTGTAATCATAAATAAGAGCATACACGTTTTAGAATGAGAGATAAATTTTGTCATTTATGCTTAGAACTGGCTTGTCTAAATTATTGTTTATTGCAATGCATTGACGTTCGACGTGAACCAAAAAAATTTTTATATTATATTATAATATTACCTCAGTATAATTTTATAAAAGATGCAACAAAAACAACCAACGAGACATTACTATTTTTTTCTGTCCAAGTTTATCAAATGTTTCAACCATGCTGTTTCAAACACTGGTCGACAAAAAAAATTTTTTGTAGTAACATAAGAATTAATAGCATATTGTGATGAAATGGACCTATACACATACGAAAATATGAAAAAAATAATGGTAACACGTGAGGTTTTTATGTTACATTTATAGAACCACATTCATTAGTAAAATATCAATTTATTAAAAAAATAATTTCGGTTTTTTAAATCATATATATTTATGGTTTACATCTAGATAATAAATATGCCTCACATCTATTAAAAACAAAAACTTCAAAAAAATCACTTCAAAGATCAATAAGCTTCACTTTTTCCTTTTATGAGGGGTTGCACTTTCTCTTTTTAAAAACCAACAGTAATCACCCATCATGGACGAATCCCATCGTCCTTGATACCGAATTTTGTTCTAATATTTTGGTGGAAACTTTCACCCTGGTCATCACTGACAGCTCCCAAATTTTCGGACAAAAATGTTAGATGGGAATGGAAAAATGGAATTTTCAATGACATTCGAGCACAAAGGGATTTGTAGGCGTCTAGAAGTTCATCAAATCCCCTCAATACATCAACAAAATTTTCATCATCCAGCAATTTTATTATTTGTGACCCAATAAAAATACCTTCTTCTAATTTGGCATCACTAAACTGGGGAAAGACTTCCTTTTATCCATAGCCTTCGCTACGTTTTTCATCAATCCAAGTTTAATGTGAAGAGGGGGCAGAAGGACATTTTTAAGATCTACAAGGTGTATAAACTATTAAAATTCCCATCACCTTCAGGTCCCCACTTATACTTTTTGTAGTTAATCTTGTCTAACAGCAAGCGAATATTTTCAAAGTTTCTTTCATCTTCACAGAATGAGCAACTGGTATAGACGGTTTCAAATTTCCATTGTATAATAACACTGCTTTTGAACAAAATGCAGCATTTCTTTTTCTAATGCTCGTAATTTTTGTCTTTTTGGCTAACAAGTTCCATTCCTTAAGATGAAAAGCAAGAAGTTTAAACTGTTGCTTTGATAACCCCTAATCGCGTGCTAAATCATTCCACTCACTTTGAACAATCAAATGTGGCTATCCGGAACTGGTACTTGGAGTGAAATAGGCTCGGTGAATTCTTGTTTGGAGCTTCCTGATGATACGTTGTCTCCAGTATGTTATAAAACAATAATTTACGGATGTTAAAGCGCAATATTTATTGTGGGAAACAGGTCGTATAGCAAACGGCAAATTTGGATACTCGATCTTATGCTTTGCTTTTGTTAGATTAACCTTCAGTCTTTGATAGACAAAAATAGCAGTCGTCAAAATGGTTAGTAGGTTCCCGCCGTACCATTGGAATTGTAAAAGCAATGCTTTTTTCTTCCCATCCATCCACTGCACCAATGCCATACTACTACTAACATAGCTCGCGTGGGGGGCCCACTGCTTGTCTTGATATCCAATTAAAGTATCAAAATATTTGAAATAGGCTTTTCTCACATTTTCGGAGAATGGCCTGGCTTGCGATTTCACCATAAGTTCTTCACAAATATATCAAAATTTGTCAGAA
This sequence comes from Diorhabda elongata, assembly GCA_026230145.1. Lineage (NCBI taxonomy): Eukaryota > Metazoa > Arthropoda > Insecta > Coleoptera > Chrysomelidae > Diorhabda > Diorhabda elongata. Next base: position 22,886,022 of record CM047933.1, on the reverse strand, counting down.
GCTTGGCAACTGCGGCGTGTTTGACTCGACATATTTATCTTTATAATCACTTCTTGCACTATGAATAATACAGTTCAGGTATTTTTTCGGTTAATATTCATTAATATTAACCGCTCTTTTATAAAATTACCTACCAGCTAATGTAAACAGGGATAATTAAGCAATTGAAAAGTGGTACGTGTTAGGATAAATATTTTTTCTATTATTGGACGGGGTATTTCCGTTTTAAAAATAAAAGTCTGGCCAATGATAATCATTTAGACAAGCCGTTTTCACTTCAACAAAACAAAATCTATGTTTCTAATTTGTATACAATTTTCGTATTCAAACTTATTTTCCGAAAATTTCCATATTAGAGTTTTTATAATAATCATACATAAATTAAAAAAGATCAAATAAATTTTGATCTAATTTATCTATTCAAATAATAAATTCTTACATTTTTTTTTCAATATCAGTACAATGCCGCGGAAAAAATTTTACCTTCACAATAAGTATAATAAAAATGCTATTTGTCTGTCTATTTACGGTTTGGATTTGGAAAACATATTTTTCTTACATAGGCAGCTATATGTTGCCTGTAAACGTGTAGGAAAACCCTTCGTGTTAGCGAGAAAAGATTTAATAATTTAAAATTGAAAAAATGAAAGATAAGGTAAATAAAATTTATTGTTGCGTTTTTCGTATTTCCACTCTTTCTATTCGTGAGGTTAATTAATAAACATTGCCTCTTACGTTATTAATTCACTAACATACTATACAATACACTTAACACTAGTAATAATTTACTTATAAATATCACTATCAATTTTTGCGATTACTATCACTAATTCGTTCTTTTCACTGCGACTACATACCACAAATAGAATTCTACTAGAACAAAAGAAACACAAGAAATAAATAAATAGACCTTCCTAGAAATTATTTATAAGAAACAATACTGCAATAAACCGCATTCTATAATAAAAAGTTATCAAAGACGCGTTCCCAATTTATAAAAAACAAATCAAAGGCGCCGCGCGAATTTGCCGAATTTTTAAACTTCATATTAGCCGTACAGGGCCAGCCTAAGGACCCATTTCACGACTTGTTCGTAACAGTATATTCAAAAAATATAAAATATGTTGATCTGTGCTTAATTTCAACATTTCGAAACTTTATCTATTTTGGCGGAAAGTTCTATTTTCCCATATGGTTTGGATGAATCTATTTTCATTTTTTTTAAGATTGAATAATGATAATTACGTCGCGCTAGTTACATGGAGGAAATTCCAGAAAATTCTTCAAATAAAACGCAAAAGAATCAAATATCATAAACACTTTGTCAGTATTTATTTTATTATAAATACGAATGTTGTACATAACTTTTTGATAAATTTGGTTCATTCAATGAATTATAGTTAATTCGCTTGTGAAATTAATTTAGTTCATTCAACTCTATAAAATTTTTGTAATTTTGAGTTTAATAATTTTTTTAAAAACATAATTTCGGCCATCGAAAATATAATTGGCGCAGTCATTCGGATTAGTGCGGTCGCGAATTTCACGCATAGTGCGAAAAAGTTCCAACTGCGTACTTCTGTACAGCAGCACTTGATCTACGTGTTCAACGAGAAACTTCAAGACTTCAGATAGCTGTAAGTGCCAAGATTCCTTTTTTTTCTATCCTTATCAAACTCTGAGTAAGGAAGAGATAATTTATTAATTTTGATTTGATTGATTTTTTTTGAACGATTTAGATAATTTACTAAATACATTCTGTAAATTAAACTTGAAAGACAATTATTTAAATTAAAATTAGAGAATATAAAACCTTGCAATGGTAATATAAATACATTAAATAAATTTATTATTAGATGCGAAAGATTAATAGATACGTAATCGATCTATAATGATCAAGATATCAATCAATAACCATGTACTAGAATGCATTCAAGAGAAACTAATTGATAAAGCTGGAGTGATGTTAGGGAATAGGATTGAATTAAATACATGATAAAAATTTAAAGAAGCGTTAATACAATGTTTCGCTGATAGATGCGACTTAGATTGCCTATTGCAAGAATTGACGAGAACAAGACCATACAAAAATGAAAACCTGATAACGTTTGGGAATAGATTGCAATTATTAAAAAGTCAAACAATACAAAGAATAAGTAACAATTTGAATCTAGGTGAGATCGACAAGAAATGCCAAATTAATCATTGTGAAAAAACAGCCTTGATCACCTTTATAGCAGGATGTTCAGGTAATATACGCAATAATATGCATCTGAGAAAGCCTAGCTCGTTAGAAGATGCTATGGCTTATATGTCGACGAATTTGAGAATTTTGAAAAACTCTACGACCAATTCTATGAGCCTAGAGTCAGGTACAACAATAGCAATAATAATAATAATGATTTTAAAACTAATTCAATGAAAAATAATAAAAATAATCAATATAATAATAAAAACAATAAACAGAAACCAATTTAACAATCATGAAAGATATAATAATAATAATTATAATAACTTTCCTAGTCAACCTATTAATATAAACCCATTCCACAAAGGAGACAAAATTATCCAACAAACGCACAGGTGTGTGGCACCATAAAAAATTTTTTCCGGCCAATCCAAATACCTCCAAATAGACTATCTAGACCAGAACCGATGTCTACGACATCGAGGAAATTCACGGACAAACCTACATAGAAATGTAAATATTAATCATAATAACAGTAATAATTATAATAACAATAACAATAATAGATATTTTGAATCGAGGAACGAAAGACCAAATTTTACATCGGAAGAGTTATGTAATAATAATTGCAATAATAACGACGAAGAAACGGAAGAAATAATTCACTTTCAAAATTTATTTGAATTAGAAGAGAATAGCGATCAAACCGTAAATTATCGAAAAGAGCCTGGGAAAAAAAAAATCAAAAATAGTAGAAATAAATGTTACTCCTAATAATCCATTAGCATACTTTGAAAATTTCATAGAATCTAACGAACCAGAATCCATTGAAAAAATAATTGAAATAAATTTTACATCTAATAATTCATTACCAAAAACTCAAAAATTGATAAAAATGAAAGATTCGGAATTAAATCATTGTAAAGAAATAAATGAACAATTAGAACTAGATCCCAGTAAATAAAATATTTGATGAAGAATAAAAAGATAAATTGAATGTAACAGAAAAGAATTCGGAAGAAAATATTATAATGGTAGGAGAAATGAATAATGATACAAAAGGAGAATTAGAAATAGAATTATTTGATAAAGTGGAATTAAATGCAGAATTACAATATACGGAAATAGATGAATTAAAAATGAATGAAAATGATAATGAAATTGAAGTAAAAGAAAATATAATAGAATTAGATAGAAAAATGAATAAAATAAATAATAATGTCACAATTGAAGAAAAAGATATAAATAATGTTACAAAAATAGATAATGATATATTAAAAAAAGAATATTATGTCATAAAACCCGAATTAAATACAAATATATTGAATCAAAGTAATATGATTGATAAAAGAGAAATGAATAATGAAAATGAGAAAATGGTTATTTATTATGAAACAACTAACCAACAATTTAATAAGAATAATAAAAGTCTAAAATATTTGAATAGGAAATTAAATGCAATATTAAATGAAAAAATAATAACTTTGTTTATGTAACTAATGGAAAAAGAAGAAAACAATATAAAAATTTAAATAATAATCAGTGTAACACAAATGAAACGTTTAAAACAATTTCAATAACTTTAAATGAACCTCTTAATGTTTATCCATTTGGAACTAGTCAATATGAAATTGATAAATTTAATTACCAAACGGAAATCGAAAATATTAGTGGCGCATAAATCGAAAATGAAAAAGAAAAATCTAATCGGCAAAAATATAATTGACGCGAAATAGATATAAGTAAATTAATTCGAAGCAATCACGTGAATATTTATTCATTGTATAAATGTAGTCAAAGATATTTTTACTGAAGAAGAACAAAAAGAGAAATTAGAATACTATCATATACACAAAAAAGGACATAAAAGAATTAACGAATTAAACAAATCATTAACTGATAAATATTATTGGCCTAAAATGTTACAGGATATAGAAATTTTTGTTAATAATTGTGAAATATGTCAAAACAATAAATAAGATAGAAATCCCCCAGTAATTAAATTTAATTTAACCCCAACAGGTAGCAATCCATTCGAACATATACACGATACTTTTAAAATAGCTAATTATTCATATTTAACTATAATCGACGCATTCTCTCGTTACGGTCAGGCATATTCAATATCAAGTGTGAATAGAACCTCAGTTGTTGATAATATATTAAATTATGTTACTCATCACGGTTTACCTTATAAAGTTACAGCTGATTGTGGTTCAGAGTTTAAGAATAACGACCTTCAAGATTTTTGCAAATTGCACAAAATTGAAAAATGTTACACGACATCTAAAAATAGTAATTCTAATTCACTTGTGGAACGATTCCATTCTAGTTTAATCGAACATTTTAGATGTTTAAGAGAAACTAATAAAAATTTAACACCTGATCAATTAATTAAACACTCAATATTGGCATATAATACATTCATTCAGTAACACAATTTTCACCATTCGAAATTATTAAAGGCCACATAAATAATCCTGATCCTTTTATTTAGACCATTTAATAAAATCAAATTATATTCTGAACCATAAAGAAACATCAAAATTATTATACGAAATAATTAAAGATAGAAACTCTGATGTTAAAGAAAGAATAATCAATAAAAGAAATGAAAATAGAAATGATCCTCTGAATCAAGATATAGCATAAATTAAGACAAAATTCAGAGATAGAAAATTACCCAAAATCAAAAAGGCGGAAATTGTGAAAGACCCTGGTATATTGCTAGAAACAGATAAAGGAACTTATCATAAAAATATAATTAAAAAACCTAAAACTAATAATACTACTAATAATACTACGAGACATATAAATCACAAATGTAAATAATTTATTATTACCTATCAATTTGGGAACAAGTAACCTTATTTATACGAAACATATATTCATATATTATATAGACTTAGAATATATTCATAGACAGATCAACAATTTAAAACATTATTATTATAGTTTAAAAAATAGTCTATCACAAGCGAACGCCACAAATCCTATTTCGTATCGTAATTTAGCCGAACAAGATTAAAAAGAGGTTTAATAAATGCAGTAGGAAAATTAGATAAATGGCTTTTTGAAACTTTAGATTCGGATGATGAAGAGAGATGCAATGCAACAATTGCAACAATGCAATAAATGTTTTACAAGAAAAATTTAAGAAATTTCACATTTCAATGGAAAATAAAATAGTAACTTTGAATAATTTTATAACATTTCAGAGTACAATTTCACAGATTAATCTGGACTGTCAAAGTTTAATTACATTGATAGATAATATTGAAAATGCAATAACATTTTCTAAATTAAATACAATTCACAGTTCAGTTATATAAAGTCAAGAAATTTTAGAGATGATGAAATATTTAACCCTCATTTATAAAGAGGAACAAATTCAAAAATTTAATAATATTTTGACGTATTATCTCTTTCTGGGCTCACAAGTATTTTTGCTACCCATATTCCAATCCTGAAACCCAAAATTTACGAATTTTTCCATTTATATCCTATAATCCGAAACCATACAATATCCATCCCTCCTCAACCTTACTTGGCCAGAAGTCAAGAAGAAGTTAATTTTATTAAAGAAGAATGTCCGGCATTAGATGAAAAATATTATTGCAAAGAAACATTTAAGTTGAAATATAATTGTACCATAGAATTGTTAAATGGACGCTCTCCTGAAAATGGTGTTGTTAGTGATATAAATCTTCAAGAAACTATATTAGAGCAAGTGACGAACAATGATTTCTAAATGTGTTTCGGACCGTTACTTAAAAATAAGCCATCTATCAATTATCAAAATTCCAACAAACTGTAGTATTCAAATAGAAAGTGAAATTTTCTGAACCAACATACAAATTAAAAAAAGAAAATCAATAATATTACTGAAACTAGACTTCAATTTTTTAAATAATCAAATTTAAGTAGAATAGATTTTGAAAAATTATATGAAATAAATAAAATTGCTAGAAATATGAAACCAATTCATGAAATTTATAATCCGCAAAGCCATGTATCAATAGGACTATTTACGATAATAAAATAATTTGTTTAATTTTAATAACATTATGGTTAATTCGAAAATATAAAAGAAAATTTGTAAGATAACAGAACTTTGAAGAAATTGAAGAGAGAAGAAATCGAATTAGAAGATAATAAGACATGAAAAATACCTCCGTCATTTTTCACTCTTAGGGATGGAGGAGTTACATGAAGAAAATTCCAGAAGATTCTTCAAATAAAACGCAAAAGGATCAAATATCATAAACACTTTGTCAGCTTTTATTTTATTATAATTACGAATGTTGTTTAATGAATTTAGTTCATTCAATGAACTATAGTTAATTCGCTTGTGAAATAAATTTAGTTCATTCAACTCTATCAAATTATTGTAATTTTGAGTTTAATAAATTTTTTCAAAAACATATTTTCGGCCATCGAAAATATAATTCGCTATGTCTTTTTATATACAAGAATGTTTTCATTTTATTAAATCCTTAGACAGCGTGTAGACTCAAGCTTTTTCTGAAATAGTTCAGAGACATTTTTGTTTACTATTATTTCATATTCAATATTTAAACCCCTGAAAATATTAGAAATAAGTCCCTAGAAAAATTGCAAATGTAATAAGCTCTAAAGAAATATACAAAATAAAGAGAAAGAATTTAACAACACAAAAAAGGAATACAACGTATTTATCGATTGCACTGCAGAGCAATAAATTTTTAGATATTTTAAAGAAAAGAATTATTCCAACTACCAGAAGAAAACATCTCTTAACACGCTTTTATTAGCTACGTTTATAAGAATGTGTTTAAGTAATGGAATGATTGAACTTGATTTACTAGCATTTCGAAACGTTCGATTAATTTGTCAGTGACTAATGTCATTTAACTAATTTGCTAAATTCGTAATATCATCTTTGCTTTGATTATCGATATAGTACGTCATAAAATGGTCTATTTTTTTTTTCACTCTCTAAACGATCTGATTAATTTCAAATTTTGCACACTTATCAAGGGCCGATAACAATACGATTAATTAATTAATTCTATTCTATTGTATTATGGGTTGGCGACAGTTATTTCGGTTATCCTTACTAATATTATAAATGTGAATTAAAAATTTTGTTTGTTACGCTTTCACTCGAAAACTACTTAACGGATCATCATGAAACTTTGTATACTTATTCTTGGGAGTATTAGAAGTAACATAGGATATGAAAAAAGAAATATTTTTTACGAAAGGTGAAAAAATTATTTGTACCGTTGCACTGTATTACCAACGGTCACGTCAATTTCCAATCCAATTGACTACAGTTTCAGCGGTCATTTTTTTCTCATTATATATGCAATATAAAACTATTTGAATTTTTAAGGTTAGATGTGAAATGTGAAATATAGAAATATATTTCAAATGGAAATATCAAACTGTTGGAATGTGCTGTTCTAGTGGTAAAGTTTCACTTCCATTACTTGGTGAACCAGAAGAGCCTTAAAAAACTTTGTAGTCAAGTGTTAGAGATGAATCAAAGCAATTATTAAGCAAACTAAGAGAGTATAATTCTTGCTTTCAAATGAAATCCTTTGAAATTGATAAAGAAATAAGAATGCCCGGATTTTCACAAATTTTTACAATACAAGGGCAGATATATCATGGTCTAGAGAATTCAGATCTAACTTCTCACCCTTATGAGATAACAATTAATCTGAATATGTAGTTAAATATTGGAAATGTATTTGTTCATGTAAGTTCGGGAGGAAAAGACTTGCATATCGACACGAAACTAGAAAAAAAGGACCCAAGACTTTTATTGGCCATTAGAAGAGAACATTTGTAACACTATAATTTCTACAACGTTTTTATTGTTTTCGAAATGCATCTTATGGATGTGTGGTTGTTTTTCTATCAGAAAAGTACTTTAAACAGGTATATTATTTTGTTATTTAGACTAAAATTTCAAATAACACTTTCTATTGTTTATAGAACAACAAAATTTGTTGGTTTTCTGGCATTGTTGTTTACCGCTATTGAAGTTTGAATGAAAATTAGCAGATGTCCCTCACTTCGTAATTTTACCCAATAAATCTATTTGAATTTTCGAGGTTAGGTGTCATTTGTTGGTTAGATGCTATTCGTTATGATTCCAATTATTCCCACTAAACTTCCATTCCAATTCAAAACATAATAAAGCACAAGGGCAGATATTACAGGTATTTTTAAACTTCATGGAGTGTTATAATTTTTGAAAATTGATGATTCGAGTCAAACAATAAAATATAGTTATCATATTGATTGATTTATTTCTATTGTAATGATCTCTGATACTATAATAGCTTCAATGCGAGAGAAGCCGCAGGTAAAATCTAGTGTAGTATAAAATAAAACACTTTTCTTTAACAAAGAATAGTTTAGATAGTGCTTAATGACCTTTTGCGATGTTTCTTTCAACTTTATTCTTTCGCGTTCATAAAATTTCTGGTCCTTATCAGCAAAAAAACTGAACCAGGTGCGATTGAAGGTCATCGTTATGTTTCAAAGTTTGACCAATCAAAGAATTCTGCAAACTTCGATGGTGCCAGATCAGTTATATGTGGAATGTGGCATCACTTCCCAGCCAAGCTCTAATAGTTTCCCATAAGTTGCACAAGATATGTGAGGCCTTGCATTATCACCTTTCTGATTTGACAGTTCTGACCGTTTTCCTTTGATTGCTTTATCCAGTTTGTTGACAGTAACCATCGTAATTGATCGTTTGGGTCCATAGAAACAGCACAAAAAATATAACTCTTTTGTAATCCTATCAAACTGCAGCATGAGCTTTTTTTGTTGTTTATCAGCTTTCGATGTGGTTTGTGCTGGTCCATCGTATTTCCTGCAGTTTACCAGAGTTCTCGGTTATTTGCTAATGTATAAGCTTATCTAGTTCATCAGCCATAGTTCCATGTAATAGTAAAACATAAAATGGAATGATGCTTAAAACGACCTGATACTCTTTTTATATATGAGTCAACAAATACGAGGGCGAAATAGAAAATTTTAAGTTACAATGATTTCAACTCCATAAAAATTCTGTAGTACCACAGAGTTCAGTTCATGATACTTTTTAATATTTACAAATAACAGTGTCTTGAGATTGCAATGTGATTTTCTCCTTTATGTGGATGATTCAAAATATTATATGCCATTATATGGCAAACACTAATAATTGTCACTTACTCCAATCTGAAAATAGAACTAAATTATCTCATTTATAAAAACATGCTTAGAAGGTCTGCAGCATTCCAAAATCTGGTGTTTCATTACATGGTCGATCAAACACAAGCATATTTATATTATCCTTTGTAGTCGTCTTATAAAACATTCATAAAGGACTAGAAACGAAATACTGGTGGAGTAGACCAATTCAAATATTTACCAACCTTCCGTTTCACACTAATATAGTATTATCATTTATCTGGGATACACAAAAGTTTTTTGCACGCCAGCGGCCTAAAACAGTGGCACAATTTATCTGGAGAAGTTCGCTGCAATCATTCCAACGCCACGCGTAGTACAGTGGTTAAGTGCCAAGTGAATAGTTTCTTTTCGTAACTCTCCGACTTGTCTAGTTCTTTAAGACGTCTGGGAAATAATTAATTAAGATTTTCGTTTATTTTTGATAGTATTAATGCTTGTATACATTTTCAAACTCATAGAACTCAAAATTCAATATTCAAAATTACCTTGATAGAAATAGTTCTATTTCTATGAATCTATAAATACATAAGTATCCGAATATATATAATATAAATATATTAAAGTTAGTCCACGTTGGTGTTTCGTTGCCACGTTCCAATAAGAAACTGCTTCAACAGCATCTTCTTATTTGCATAGAACATGAGTTATTAGGATCAAGTATTCAATTTTTTTGGCTGAATTGGATGCAACCTTAAGTGAAAAGTGAAAGTGCATGCTTGAAGTGTGTCGTCATGAAAGAATAATCGGTAAAATCAATAATTCTTCGGTGACCGTGGCCGATAAATCTACAGAATAGTAGTTATTTTAAGATATATTAGAGATGGTGAGTCAGTGGAATCTTTTTGCATTTGGTTATTTCCTGAATGATGTGATGCTAACTAAAACAATTTTACTCATTATAGATATTTTAATTAAATATTTACCTAAGACATTGATGATAGTGTAGCGATAATAACTGGCCAAAATATAGGCGCCAAACATTAATTTAAAAAATTATCCTCTTCCTCACTACGTACATTACTTCACCCACCAGTTAAATATATGTCTAAAGCTTCTTCTACAAAATCACAAGTGTATGAATTATTTAAAAAGGAAACTTAGACAAAAAATGTTGCAAAATAGAGATGAATAAAGTATAAATGAATATAACCATCAAAGAAAGAAAGCAAAGAAACTATGTAGGACGAGAAGAAGAGAATCTTTAGAAGGCCATATAAAAACTGTAAAGAAGAATATCAAAGAAAAACAATTTTACAAAGATGTTAAACACATAAGAAAACAATACGAGAGTAGTACCACATATATAAAAGACACAGAAGGAAACCTTGTAGGTGACGAAGTTAAAAAAAATTAGATGTAAAGAATATTTCGAAGAAATATTTAATGTCAAAAATGACAAAAACGAAAACAGAAGAAAACTTTGAAAATGAAATCACGGCTTTACCGAACAGAGAAGTTGAAGCAGTGATAAATAAAATAGAAAAACAATAAAAGCCCCGGATATGATGGAGTAACAAAAAAACAAATAGAACATGGCGGTGAACAGCTTAAAGAAGAAATTTTCAATTTATTTTATCAGATTCGGAAAGTTGAGAAAATCCCAGAAGCATGGAGAAAAACCATTATATTACCCATTTACATAAAGGGAGATAAAACATTGTGTGAAAATTATAGAGGAGGCTAGACATCACATACAAAATATTCGTATCAATTTCGAAAATAAGCTTGGAAATATACACAGAAAAATGTTAGAAAAGTACCAAGGAGGGTTTACATTCGACCAAATTTTCATGATAAAACAGCTGATTACTGGCTGTTATGAATATGAGATAACAACACAGATCCTTTTTGTTGATATTAAAAGAGCTTATGATAGAGTGAACAGAAGAAAGTTAATCCAAATATTACGAGAATTAGAATTTCCAAACAAACTAATTCAACTAATGAAGATGACATTAGAGGACACAAGCAACATAGTAAAAATTAATAACAAGAAAATTGAACCTTTCAAAGCACAACAAGGATTAAGACAAGGCGACGCCTTATCAAGCCAAAAAACAATTTCACAGTACTTAAACATGATAGAACGTTAATAGAAATCAAGGAAGTAGAAAATTTAATTTATTTTGGTGTACTACTAGATAATAAATGCCAAAAAGAAAAGGAAATCGAACTAAGAATTGCCAAAAGTAACAGTTGGGCAGGCAGGTACGAAATTTCACATTTAAAAAGAATTTTGCGATCCATTCTGACCTACGCCTGTGAAACCTGGGTAATGACGAATAAAACAGAAATTGGAAATCTGGGAGAGACAAACTTTAAGGCAGAAACTAAACTAAATAAATTGTGCAAAAAATGTGGACGGGGTCCAATATAATATGAGCAAATATAAGTATATATAAATTAATTTTTTTCTACCATAAATGCGATTGTTCTTTGTTGGCTTAATGACGTATCAGAGATTAAAAATATTGAAAGAACCTTTGAATGTCCAATACACGATCTTATTGACCAAATAATTAGATCCGTTGCTCCGACCATATTTTTGTTTTTGGGACATAATGGTTTACTTAAGTTCCATCTACTGTGATATTTCACGAAATATATTATAACATTTATTTGAATTTTCAATGAGCACTGAATAACCAATCAGTGCGTTTACAAAGACAAGATGGTTACAATGACTAGGTCACTCTTGAAACGAATTGCATGGAAGATACGAGAAAGCAAAAGGAAAAGAGTTAGTCCAAAAAAACGATTGAGGGAAGTAGTGGAAGATCTTACAGGGAAAAACATCCAAAGCTGGGGAGAAAAAGCAAGGGACCGAAAGAAGTGGAGAGAAACGTTGTGGACCTAAATATAAAATATACATACCACCAGTGGAAGTCTTAAACAAGAACGAGAATAAAAATGAAACAGATAATTTCTCCAATGACACAATCTGCAGTGTAGCCGTTCATATTTACCTCAAAATTAATGTTCCGATCCTCAATTTTTCGCTGACTTGTTTTATAATTTATTGCCCCACGTAGTAAAGTAAGTATAGTAAAGAAAAATTGAACTCGCCCTTATACTGCAATAAATAATTTTGAAAGCACTATTACTCAAGTATGAAATAAAACTGATAACACGAGATATAATCTCATTGTGGTAATTTTAATGAGAGAGATAATGACATAGTGGAGCATGGACTGTATTAAAAAATTTATATACATGTAAAAAATGAATACAAGAGGTTAAATACTATTACAATCGAGTAGTTCGAGTGGTACCTGCCGTGTGGAGATGACTGTAGATATTGATCTTGAACTTCTGTAGGTTATAGCACTGATACAGGAAAATATTGGCTCTAAGGGCTAGGATAGGGATGGTTTTTGAGATACATACTTTTCGTATTGCTCTCTCTCTCTCTCTCTCTCTCTCTCTCTCTCTCTCTCTCTCTCTCTCTCTCTCATTATGTGTGCGTGTATCAACGATAATGGTTCCACAATCCAAAGAGCTCACAGGGTATATTGGACTATCATCGGCTATTTTTTTATTAACGAGTTCACAGGTAACAGGAAAACCCTAGAAAATCTATAACACTGACAAATGGTAACAGAAGTGAAACGAAAACTTTCATCTAGTAGAAGATTTGATCATCGGATTTCGGCTTTGAAATATGAGATGGTATTTTGAATTGTGCTAATGAAATGGGATATGGTAAAGAATGGTAGAGACCTCATTAAAAACGTAAAGTGTTTCTTGCTTAGGAACTGTTACAACAATTTAACAAAGACGACAATCCTTCTACAAGTGAATTTTTTTGAACATTGTACATAATATGTGAAAACTTTTCAACACGAACCGCCTTTGATGTAAAGGATATCAATTTCACCCCTCAAAGTCCAATGCGGAAATTACAGAAGTTCAAGTTTCCATTTCAATTTGAGAAAAAAAATTTCACTCAGCACTTGTTATGAAGATACAGAAAAATGAAATTTCATCATACGAGCAATCAACTAAATTTTTTGAAGCAAATCAGAACACCTTGTATATATTTCAAGTCACGTTGTTATGCGTTAATTCGTCAATATGTTTTGAATAACTCGTGTTTATATATTTGCGAAATAAACGACTTTGAAAATTTATCTTAACTGAAACCATTAATTTCATATCAGATATATATTTATAAAAATCGTATTAATAGTCATTTGTTATCATTTATGTTTGAAATATGAGGAAGAACAGATGAATATAAAACTATCGTTACAATAGAAAAAAATAATTCACACTTCTTTGCAACAAATCAACTAAAGTATGTTATACAAACAGGTTTGAAAACGAAAACATTCAACAACCTGTTGACAGAGTTTTTACGAGCTTGTTTTAATTTTCGAAATATTTTATTGTGATGAGGAAACAGGACTTTATACGTTATCTTCACAATCTGTCGTGTTACAAGGTGACACAATTTAAACAAATTTGTTATTCAAATGGATTAAATTGAAAATTATGAATGAAAGTGTTCATATAAATGAAAACTTAACTCACCTTTCAAAATTGTTCATACGAATTACAATAATTATTGAAGAAATACGCGAAAAATTCAGTAATAATTTTACCCGACGATCAAATCGAAAACAGGTTGAACACAACCGATGCTGTGGAAATCTGAACTACTACTGAAACGGCTGAAACAGTGAAAATTGAAACACAACGAAACGCCGACAAGAGCGACTACCTCGGAGGGAAATCGTTGACGAAGTCCGTGAATTTTCGGTTTCGGCAACAATGAAAACCCGGGAAAATTCGTTTCTCGAGCATCGTATATTTTCAGGTAAAAATTTGTATATAATTCCCGGCTTCGATCTGGACGTGGCGCCCAATCAATTCATTTTACTCGAATAATCCAATTATTAACGGACCGTGGAAATCGGTTTACGTTATTACGTCCGGGACTTGATTTTTCACTCTATTTTTTCGAGCAACAAGCTTGAACACGTGAAGGTCGAAAATTTAGAGCTAATAATCACATTATACGGAAAAATATCAAGAAAAAGTTTTATATTCCTAAGATAGGAATGAAATATGATATAATCATATGTTATTAAAAAGTGTATGAGGTACATAATTCACAACTGCTGTGATTTCTAAGTGAAAAAAACAAATTTACTCTCTGTTTTCTGTCTTTTTTCAGTAGTAATACTACTAGTTCTAAATTGTTGTGAGGAAGAAAGTATCATGATATAAACTCGCAAACTATCATATAGACATTGGCGTAAAAAGAATTCTTCAACTTAACTGTGAGATATTTCTACGACGATTGATCCCTTTACTTCACTCATATATACAACAAAAAGTTGCCAAAATTATCATTTTTATTTTTTTTATGGTTTTATTTTTCCCATCGATGTTCTATCTTTTCTAGGGTACATGGAAAGAGCCTCTTCAAATCAAGGAATAAGACTTCATTATCAGAATAAAATTGTTTAGCAGGCAAGTATTCTTCAAGTTTTGAAAACTTTCGGTAATCATTGGGGGTCAAATCTGGGGAATTTCGAGGATTCTTGACTAATTTAAAGCTTGCCTGAGGCAAGAGAGCAGCTTATTGTGGCGTTTTCTTCTATCGCCTCACTTATTTTTCTCACAGTGAAAGTGAAATTTACACAAGGCTTAGAGTGATTTCCATCACACTATTTTTTAGAAAAATTTTAAAATAATCCAACAAAACTTCTTGTAGTCTACGGATTGATTATGAATGAATGATGAAATATTAACCGATTGAGTGATTTTTGTGTTGGAAAACTGAGTTATTGAACAAGAATTTTTTCATGGAAAAACAAACAGAAATGAACTGAGCATGAAGAGCATGAGAAACTGCGATCCCACTTGGTATAAGTAAAATATGTCATCAACATATTCATCAAAAATCGGTCATAAACATGATTCCAAATATAAAATACATCTGTAAATTCATTAGATAGAGTCTTGTTAGTAAAAATAACACCTGGACCACAAATCGAGACACTTCTTAGATTCACAACGCTCGGTTTATATTTCTCTAGTGGTGTAGTCTGCAACCAAGACGATGGAATCATTCCCGACAAAGCCGTTATAGAACTAGTATTCGAACCAATGCCAATAAAAGGATTGAAGAGGAACAAGAAATTACATGCGAAGAGCGTCCCGTTTTTATGGCTCAACTCCGTGCTACTCAATAACAAAAGCAAAGCGAGGCAACCAGTAAAATGGCAAATCGATCATTTTCGACGCAGCAGAAGATATTTATGAAGATACTGATTCGATTCGAGTAGCGTTTCGATACAATTGCAGCACTTACTAGAACTTTTGGTGGAAAATGGACAAAATCGGGAATTGAAAGTAACCTTGTTCTTGAACTGGGCCAATGTCTGATTTTTCCAAAATCCGTCTAGAACTTAATAAAAATTCGTGATATGACCTTAGCTTTTCTGAAAAATCTCTAGATCAATAGGTTAACAGACTTACAGGAAACTAAAAACATGCAATATAGTCTGAAAATATTTAATAATGTTGAGATTATGATTAGGTAACGTTGTATTTATGAAAAAAAACTAAATAAATAATACTAAATAAACTAATAAAAAAGAAAAAATAGCATGCCTTTTGCAATTCGAATGATATGGCGGAAACCTACTAACCATTTTGACAACTGCTATTTCTATCTAACAAAGACTGAAGGTTATTCTAAGAAAGGAAAGCACAAGATCGAGTATCCAAATTTGCCGTCTGCTATATGACCTGTTCCCCATAACGAAGATTTACCAATACCGATTGTGCCTCTAGATCCGAAGAATTTACCGACCCTATTTTACTTCAAGTTTCGGCGAGCCACATTTGATTGTTCAAAGTGAGTTGAATGATTTAGCACGCGATTAGGGGTTATCAAAGTAACACTTTAAACTTCTTGCTTTTCGTCTTGAGGAATGGAACTTTTTAGCCAAAGAGACACAAATTACAACATTTAGAAAAAGAAATGCTACATTTTCTGCATTATACATTATGGAAAATTCGTAGTGTGCGTGTACGGATATTGATGGTCTATTGAAGGAACTTGATATTGATATTGAGCATAATCCCAGTGAGTGGCGCCTATTTATTGACTCATCTAATTAAAGTATAAAAGCACTGTTATTACAAAATGGAAATTTAAAACCGTCTATACCAATTACTCATTCTGTGAAGATGAAAGAAACTTATGAAAATATTCGCTTGCTTTTCGACAAAATTAACTACAACAAGTATAAGTGGCAGATATGTGGGGACCAGAAGGTGATTGGAATTTTAATGGGATTTCAAGGAGGGTTTATGAAACAATGCTGCTTTCTTTGTCTATGAAACAGTCGGGCAGTAGATCAACACTATGTAGAAAAATTGGCAAGCAAGAAGTGAGTTTCAAAATGTTGAGTGATGCCAAATTAAAGAAAGGTATTTTTATTGCGTCACAAATAAGAAAATTGCTGGACGATGACAATTTTGCAAAACACCTCACCAGACAGGAACTTAGAGCATGGAAGGCATTTGTTAGTGCAGTGCGGGAAAGTAAAATTATGCATATTTTGACCTTATTAGATAGTTTTTTACTTCGGTGGTTATAACTATTGTTACTACAGGTAAATAAATATTCACGAAATAGTCCATCAAATAAAATTTAATCATTTAATAAAATTTTTGTAGCATTTTTAATTTTTTGAAAATAATGAAGATATTTTTTATATAACCTTGTACATTCTTCAAAGAAGTGTCATAGCAACTTCTATCAAACCACTCGGGTTTGATATCAGTTGCTATGACAACCCAAGCGTGTCATTGTTACTTAAACGTCAAAGTTGTTCAAAACGTCTTCGAAGTGACCGAATAAGTACAATCTTCTTCTAAATTAAACCACATTAAACCGAATCCGATACAATAATATTAATGGATTCATCCGACGAAGAACTTCCCGAAGGCATTTTGAAGGCTGCAAATGAAGCTAATTCCGAGCTGTTACCTGCCAAATCCAGACTAAAGTATGAGAAGCAATACGACCATTTTGTTACATGGTATAAGGAGAAAGGGGCCAAAGCTTATAAGGAAGAGGTATTTCTGGCGTATTTTTCAGACTTAAGTAAGGTTTTTTCGATGTTATTCGATGGTAAAAAGTTTCTCTGTTCTACAAATGACTGTCGTCGTCACCGTCACCGTCATCCTCATCTTTATGCGACCTGCAACCGATGCCATCCTCATTGAAAAATGGGTTGTACATACGGTCGTAGAAAAAATAATAATACTCATGCGTAAAGTGTCTTTCCCGCACTTGACCGCTTGCCCGAATTCCTCTCCGCCTTGTTCGGGACAGCTGCAGTCGTGTGCGGGAAAGTATCACTTTCCGCACTTGTTAGGAAAATAACTATTCTGACATTCCCATCTGACATTTTTTCCCGAAAATGTGCAGGGTGAAAGGTTTCACCAAGATATTAGAACAATGGAAATTCGGTATCAAGAACGGTGGGATTCGGCCATGATGGGTGATTACTAATGGCTTTTAGAAAGAGAAAGTACAACCCCTCATAAAAGGATAAAGTAGAGCTAATTGATATTTAAAATGATTATTTTTAAAGTTTTTGTTTCTAATAGATGTGAGGCATATTTATTAGATGTAAACTGTAAATATTGTCAATATATACGATTTAAAGAACATGAAATCATTTTTTTAATAAATATTAAATATTTTACCAATGAATATGGTTCTATAAATGTGACTTAAAAACCTTACGATGTAGTCAGTTTGATGAGGAATAGTCATTAGAAATCATTCTCAAAAATTCTCAAAGAAGCATATTCTTACTAATTGTTTTTAATCAGGTTCTCAAAAGGTGTCTAACAAAAGTTGTTAGTTAAACAAAACTTTCAAAGACCAACATTTGAATTGAATATTTATTGGAAGAATTCGACTGAAAATTAAGTATTAATAGATGGAATTTAGAGTTCTTCCCTTCAAAAAAGTTTTGTTGTTTTGTTTTCGAACGGCAATTGAAGCGGTTTATTTATTATTTGTAACAGCGAAACTCCTAAATTAGAAAAAGCGTTGAATAAATTATTATGTAACTATTGAAAACACTTTTGAAAAATTATAACGAAAAAGTATGAGAAAATTAGAGTTTTTTGGAATTCCCTATCATGATTTCTTGAAAAAGTCAACAACCAATTGTAGAATTTGGATTTATTTTTAAAAATATTTATTTATATTAAAAATCACTGTCGGAATTTCATGTATAAATTGACCTTATGACATTCATGAGGTATGCATCCATTTCATAAACCGCTTCCGGTTAAAAGTATTAAGAGACCTTCATATAACAACGATTAAAGATGCCATCAACTCAGTCCTTATCAAGTATGAGAATAGAATATACTGAACACACTGTTTACATTATCACTACTCCAACACTCACAATTACACTGTCTAATACGCGTTTCGATAACCAAGTTATCGTCTTCAGGGAATGAAACTTAGATTAGACCATCCCAATACCCTTAAACGATCTTTTCTCTACTGCATCCAAAAATCTTTGTATATTATCAAATGAATTTATGAACAAGCAGTCCATATGGAATATGTCAATAACTATTCTTAAACAATTATATCGTTTTTTGTTTTGAATGAAACAGAGTACCTTGATAGCCGATTCCACAAGCTTGCACTTCTCCATAGGAAGGAGTCTCCATAAATTGATGTTCTGGGCGTCTTGGTCTTCATGAAGAACGTCTGCCTGTCGAATACATCTTGCAAATACTGCTATAGACGAGATTATACTAGACAGCTCGGAAGATAAGAGTCAAGTCGGCCACTTTTCTCCTATGCTCTAAGCTATCCCGGTTTATGGTCAACTCTGGATCAACTATAAGTTGAGTCGAGCATCCTCAGGATATGCATGGGAGCCGAGCTCGATATGAGCAGTATTTTGGTGGACGAATCCGAACGACGACACCAGTGTGCTATTGTCGGTGAAGCTATAGATCGGGTTTGCAATTTTGTCGAATAGATCGTTGATGTACAGGAGAAAAAGAGTAGGTGACAAGATGCATCAGCCCTTTCTGAAGTGTGTCCATCCATAACGACCTGGGTGGATAGGTCTTTGAGAAAGCTACTAAGGCAGTCGATAAGTGAGGACGGCACACTGTACAATCTCAATTTACTTAGAAGGTTGGTTGCTGGTTAACGACGTTCTCCATGACCTTAGAATTGATTGGGACTACAGCAACCGAACGGTAACTGTTGGGAACCGTCGTTTTTTCCTTTTATTGATATGGATTGAACATAAGCAACTTTCCAATCTGCAGGGAAGAGCTACCTCTTCTATATGATAGAGAAAAAAGTTATAGCGGACTTAATTCAGCACCCATTTCTTTAATATGATTGACGGTATTCCATCAATGCCAGTGTCTTTATTGATGCTTAAGCCTTTGAGAAGTTTTGACATATCTCAGTGTCGAAATTCTATTTCTTGCATAGATGTACCAACTCCAGGCAGACTGGGTGGTAATTATCCTCGCGAATAATCAGTTGAATTTGAAGCAAACATGCGATAATCTTCTCCATTCCCAGGTGGGATATTTTACTTACAGAAGCCTTTGCTAACTTGATTCATTTGGGCAATGGAAAAGTTTGTTTTTCATTCTCTTATTATATCGATTCTTGCAAGCATCTATGATCTGCTTGCAAATATTGCTCGAGATGTTTGTTTGTACAATAGTCGGTACAAATATTTGAGCGCCATTTGCGATAAACAGTATTGTTACCGTTGACTGCTCTAGTGCAGTTTTGATCAAACCATGGATTGTCTGCAAAGCCCTTGAAGCAGCGAGGAATATAGGCTTCCAAAATTGCCAAGATTGTTTGCACACAATGAAAGGTCATTGGAATTGAGGCAAACATCATTCCAAGAGCACATGAAAAGGAAATCCTTTAGATTCTTCCATTTGGTCTATCTATAATGCCAAACTTCACATGGTCCAGGTGGTTTCTGAGTATGTTTTGCGAAACGAAGCTTATTTGGATTATTTCAAAAAGTTGGTAACACGCTACTTAATTGTACAAAATTATTCTGTAAATTTCATAAGCAAAGTAGGGTGTTTTTGATATTTAAATAAAATATTCTGGACGTAACAGAGTGATATTTTTATTATTCATTTTTAACATAACAAAAACAGTGTAATAGAATTGGAAAATTATCAACTAAGTATAGTTAGTTATTCTGTATCTTCATTATCAAGTAGAAAAAAATATTAAAATGAAAAAAAATGTAATAAGCAGACAAATAAAGATACAGAATTACCAGTTTGTTCTAATTTCATAAATCACATATAAAATACCAACATTTCGATCTTTAATTCATTTACTTATTAGTAATTAATGTCATTGGAGAATAGTCCTACATCTAGATACTTAAATAGGTACTTTTATGTGACTAAACTACATCAGGTAGATTTTATCTATGTTCTGAATATATTAGTTATTGTTTTTAAATATATATAATTATTATAAACTTAACATGTAACAACAATAATTATAGTTTTTTCAATATGAACAATTTTAAGCCACTTTGGCTATATTCTAATTACGGCTGACTATATCTAGAACATAACATTGCACATTAGTCCTAAAGAATTTGAGCGTTAAGAAACTAGTATTTCATTTCAAGTAATCAATACTTCAATAAGGAATGGAAGCGTCATCAAGAATCCAATTTTTCAGATAATATAAGATTTTGGGTTGAAAAAAAATGTAACACGTTCAAAATTGTAACACATTTCATGACAATAAGTATTTTAAGAAAAAAATAGTTTACCAGAAAATGGTAGGAAAAAAATTTTGTTGAAAATCATCGTAGAGATAAGTATCAAATTACGTGTTTCTTAAGACCTCCAGTTTATTTTCCAATCAAAGTTTTTTGGAAACGTCATCGTGAAACGGTGCCCTACCCTTCCTTATTTTCTTTCTTAATAAAAAACCAGTTCTGTATTTCTATATTTCTAAAAAATTTAAAATTGTAATAAACTGGAAGTCTTGGAAATGCAATGTACTTTGATGCTTGTCTCTACGATGCAGCAATACCACACTGATGGAAAACGAGAAGGCAATCCTGGCTAGGATTCAAACTTATTTTTTTTTCTCTTCCGCCATCCTGTAAACATTTTTTTTAAATACATCCTATCAAGAAAATGTGTACCAAGTTCCAGCGTGTTACAGCAATTTTTTTCTTTTGTTTACTGTACTATTACTATTATTTCGGGATTTGTTTTATCTATTCACGATAAAACGGACAGATAATTTTGATAAAAAATTAGTGGAGCTACATAGGTAATACATAAATAAATGTATCAACAATTTTAATGAATAAATGTTTGAATTCTTGTTTGTTTATTTTTACAAATTAAAGGAGAAATATCGATTTTCAAAATGGAGAACAAATATTCTTTATAAATATGTGTTTATAATGTATGTCTGCACTATGTATAAAAACTTTCTCTTCCTAACAAAGACATCATTGCAGAACAAAGTTAAACAGTCTGCAATACCTGAAATCGATATCAGGCAAGATTAAGCACATATCCTTACTTTTAAAAAGAGCTAACAACATCTAAAATAATATTTCACTTTTTTCAAATATAACAAGACACATCATTTTTCATGATAACAGAATTATCGGAATAAATAATGCATTGTGCATCAACCCTTTTACTCTATATTAAATGAAATGAGATACTTGTTTAAATTGGAAAATGCTCTTTATTTTCTTACACAACTAGCTTTGTAATTTATTACTACATTTTTGAAAGAAAAAGGAAAACTTTGGATTAATTTAAGAGTATATACTATGTTTTTATTCAAGAAGTACTCTTTCATCTGATTTTATAGACCAAGAACTTTCAACTATGAGGATTAAGGGAACTTTATTGAATGATTTATTAAAATTATATTAATTACTTTGATTGTATGATTATATACAACAATTCAATGTAAATATATTTGTTGAATGACATTTCATTTGTAATTTGAAATCTGTTCAATACAAAATAATTGCTAATATAAGTGAATCTATCAAAATATACATATAAGGAATGTAAAAAGAGCACTCATTAATTGGAGAAGTTCGTTGATTTTTAAGATATTATTACTTAAAACTACATCACAAAATATTAAAAGAGTTTTTGCGAGGTTTATACAGTGTTATTAAGAATTATATGCACTGCATCGCCTTATTATTTGGAAGACAAAGCAATTTTGCTGCTCATTAAAATAATTGAATTGTGTTTAACTTAAATATCGATGATAGTACCTAAATCAATAAAACTATATAACCTAATATTTTCCTGCCTTAATCATACAGTAAATAAAGTTCTGAAAAGTAATTTATTTATCAAAAATAATATAAATATTGTTACCACTCATAATCATAATCGATATTTTAGAAATTCAATCTAGATATAGAAGAAGAAATTATTGACTACTATCAGCAGTACAAGAAGTGGGAAACTGAGTATTAGTATTTAAAACAATATACTAATTTCAAATGTTTCTGAAAATATCAACACAAAAAATACTATCGAAGACAAACCAAGTTCTTAGAAATTCAAAACTATCTGATCAGTACAACAAAGACATAGTTATAAGTAATCTTTTTGTATGTTAATGATTCATATTTATCCAAAGAAAAAACATTAAGAATACAAGAATTTTAAAGAGAATAACACGTAATTTTAGAAGTTGAACTAAATATTTATACCATTGTTTTTTGGAGGGACTTGAATAGAATATCATCCTATATCAAACAACTTTCTGTTCATACAAATCTGTTCTCTACTGTTTAACTCGATATTGTTTAATATGTGATAAAGCTTGTATAATAATTATGATAGCTGAAAAGTATGACTTAAAATATAAAGAGATCCAATAGAGTAATTAAATGAAATGATGAAAAGTTCATATAAAACATAGTCATAACTGTAGAATGAACAAAGATGTGTAGCTTGTACAAAACTTCAAGAAGATTAGTATACCAAAGGGAAATTACATATAACAGATTGTATAATTCCAAATGTTTCGTGATATAGTAAAAATTTGTTATTCGTACTTTAGATAAGAAAAATAAAACGTATATTCTGAAAACTTTACTAAATATTGATCCATGAACCATACTACTTTGATTAATTGACATATATATATATATATATATATATATATAATAGTTGTTGAAGAAATCTCTCGAGAAAACATTCTATAGAGACACAGCTAGACTAGATAACGTTTAATATCTATGGAAAATAAAATATGTTATATAATTGAATGGTAATAAGTATTCCCACACGCCTACCACATATTCCTTTAACCAAAATTTATTTTAATTTAAGTAAATCAACTTTAGTCCAAAGCTGTTTACGTCTGGAATTGGAAACTAGGAATATGTATATGTTATTCACTCAATAATTAGAAGACATTTATATCTATACCATAAAACAGCAGTTCAAGATCCTGAAAATAATCCTGAAATGCGGATGAGTTTGTTGTTGATGAAACTACCTGAATGGAGTATTATACCCCAACAGATAGATAGGTAGAGGTAATGACTTCTGTAAATTAGCCACCACGTTATCTAGTCCTTCATTACAGCCGTTTCTTTTGTATGAGGACCTCACTTCTCGGATTAACGACACATGAAACACAATTATTAACACGTATTCAACATGCAATATATTTTAGAAAGAATACAATTTAATTTCTTTTGTCACATAAATCTATGTACGCGTATGATTGGATAAACATTTTAACGATTTTTTTAACATATTTATCAATTATAGTTATTCATGTTCCAGTTATTTATGAAATTATCAAAATGCCAATTTTACGATAACCATATTATTAGTCAATTTAACTTAGTCTATGTTATTGCCAATAGACATTAGTTGAACATTATATACAACCATGATTTCGTAGGCATGTCTAATGACCTGTTTACGGGCAACTTGTAGAATGAAGTTGACATCTCACAGTGCAGTAGCCGATATCTTTCAATTGAATTTGTTGTTGTGAAAATTTTAAGAAAGATTTTGTTGGTTCAGTTTTTGCAGTTTTGCTTTATTTTGGCTACTTTTAACAACAAACATAATAGTTTTTGAACTTTTATAATATGTAACATTTAGAGAAAGAGTGTTAGTTTCAAACTAGGCTTAGTTTATCCTATTTATGATCCCGACGATAAAACGAAGCCAACATCCATGCTTACTGATCCAGAAAGCCACTGCAGCTTATAGCCTCGTAAAATTCAACCACGTCTTCTAAAACTTATGTCGAAGAAGACAACTCTTCAAAGACAGTTGTTTCACCTTTCATTGTCAAGCCTCTGCCAAAACTTCCAGGAAAATCGTCCAATCCCAAGCTTGGACACCCTGCTCGAAAATCCGCAAGAATAAACCAAATCAAGAAGTCGAAGGAAAAAGATAGAAAATTCCTTGACAAAAATAAACAAAAGATGTCAAAAATGGCTACAAATATGGTTAAGGGATTAGATATTCCAAAGAAAGAGTCTATGAAGAAGTATAATGAATCTAGAAAGTTGTGAAAAGCAACTGTTTTTTAAGCAAGAAAAAAGGGCCAAAGCTAAACCTTGTACAAAATATGATTCATCTGTCGAGAACGACATGGATGTCACTTATATACTGATAGTTGATGAAAACAGCGCGGACGAAGAATAAGTGTACTGCTGTTAACCGTACAAAAATGATACAGATGGGGAGCATTGGATAAGATGCATTCTTTGTCTTAGATTGGCGCATGAACTTTGTTCTGGATATGACAGGAAAGGCTGGAAGACTTTCATATGTGACTTCTGCAACCAGAAGTAGCCTATTTAAAAATCAGCCTAAAGAAAAGACAATTTCGTATGATCTAATACACCAAAAAAGATTCGTTTTAATTTATGACAGCTTACAATTTTTTTGTACTTTTTTACTGTTTTTGTCAATATTTTAAATATTTTTAATGTTGTTTCTAGCCCATATTCGTATCTTATCCGCTATTGGGAGCATTTATCATCCGATCAAGAAATTAAGAAATGTAGTAAATTTAGTTTAATCATTCTGATAGTCCCAGATGTTGTGAACAATATAAGAAAGTATAACATTAGACTCTTTGAGTATAAAAAACATAAAACCTACTGAGTGGCATAAAAAAACAAAAGCTATCCGATATTACCATACATTTAAGAAAAAAGGATGATCCCAATCTCATTTAGAAGAGACCAGTAAATAAATGCCGAGGAACTTGAACATAATATGATTATTTGTAGTCTTGGTCAATTATTTTTTTTTCAAGTAAATTGAAAAAGGAGGTATTTTATTAATTTTTACATGACATTAATATTTTTATTAATTGTGAAATTAATCTAGTTGATTGAACTAGCTATAACAAATATTAATAACAGATATTAAATAAATTTGGGCCTTAAATCTTATTTTTCATATACTTACTATGAATATTCTTCAGATAGCTGTAGGTACTGATAGCTTCCGTCTTTAATTTTCATATATTGAAAATTAGTGGTATTGTCAAAGTTTTTAAAGCATATCATTACAGTTACCCAATGGCTACCACAAAATTAGAAAAATTATTCTTTAAGGATTACTTAATATAAGCATACATAAATATACAACTGCAATATCTTAATTAATTCAGCTTATTTAACAAGGTGTCCTATTTCGTTAGGACCATGTATTTTCAATTCATACATTTCAGAAATTAGAGTGATGTGTAAAATGTAAAACTTTTCAATGAAGTTGCATAATTGGTAATCTGTTATAAAGTATTATTTCTCAGTTTTTGCAATTGGGACAAAAGAAATAGGTGCGTCACTGATTTTGTAGACAAATAAATATAATGATTTGTCATTATAAAAATTGTGCTGAGTTCATGAACATTCCAAGCAAATTTTAATAACTAACCACACTGCTAATAATGATTTTATTCACTATGTTCAACCATTTATGCTTCAATTATTAAATTTGCTTGTTATCTGCTATATTCTCTGGTTCTGAAAATTTCTTTAGAACGTTATTTAATAACGAGTATTTTCTCATAAGTAGTTTTTTCATATTTTCTAAACCAGTGGCGTACTTATGTTATTTATGAAATTTATTAAATAAATATTTTGCACATCACCCAAGATAAATACAGTAGTTTGAACTGAAATATATTCTTTATCATGTTATTTATAGATATATGTAAAAAATGTTTGATACGTGCAAAAATTTTAGTGCATAAATCATAATTTAGGTAGCTAAACTATAGGCAAGTTTTGATTATTAGAAAATAAAACAGCGCTCAGTAAATCTTAACTGATTGCGCATTTTAGAATTTAGTTGAAAAATATATTTTATGTTAATGTTTACTTTCAACTGAATTGAACCGATATGTAAATAATGTAATAAATTCATTATATTTGAAATCAGATTAGAAAAAATAAAATTTATGAAGTTATACACACTTATGTGATCAACACATATCAACACCAATATTATTACTATTGTTATAAACATTGTGTGATTCGTTTTCTACACTTCATTTTCTCTCTGAAACTCGATATTTTGTGTATGTAGTGTTTTCTAAGTAATTAAACTGTTTTTGTATATAACATAAAATACATTTTTGATTTCACATCTATCAAAAATATTGCAAATACTTTTGGTAGAGCTGTTTACGGAGATCTACTAACTACATTAGTCTAAATTTATTTCTATATTATAATCTCCACGTACTGGTTGTGAGAAAGGCTCGTTCTAGTCTCTTTTTCCGATTCTTGTCTATGCAACTCCGCTAAAAGTCGTGGATCGATTGGAAGCGGTGCTAGTTGTGGCAGAGGAGCACATTCAGGCGGTATCTGAAAGTCATAATTCAAGAGGATCGTCTTAAAATTGTTTGAGAGGTTGTGAAGACGTTACATGTATCACACACAACAATTGAAAAACACTTAAAATGTCTTGGGCTAGTTAAGGATCTTGATATTTGGGTACCTCACGAATTGAAAAAAAAATCATTTAACACAAAGAATCAATATTTGCGATAAGCACCTTGAACGAAAATAGAAAACGACCAGAATTGTTAAATCGGAAAGGTAATAACGCAAGGCTTCACACATTTTTGACAACTCGTGGGAAACTATTGATATTTGGCTGGGATGTGATGCCAAATCCCCCATATAGCCCTGATCTGGCATAATCTAATTACCATTTATTTATCGCACCTGATTCAGTTTTTTGCCAATAAGGACAAGAAAATTTATGATCGAAATGATGAAAACTATTCTTTGTTAAAAAGTATTTTATTTTATACTACAAAACCGAAATTGCCAATCAATAATAGATTTTGTTGGATAGCATACTATTAGTTTAATGTCAATATTAATTTTCACATTAATAATCAAGATTTCAGAACATTTGTGGTTTACTGGCAAAGAACTTGGTGACATGACTTTCAAGTCTTCTTTAATGTACAATTTTTTCCCAACAAAAAAATTTCACAAAGACCAAAACAAAGCATAATAGGTGCAAAAACGAGTGGTATACAGTGGGTTCATTGCAATTTCCCAGCCTTGTTCATTCAATCTTTTGGTTAGATTAAGTCATCAAAGATTGTCATGACGGAATATATCGTTTTCCTGAATTCCCTTCTAGGCCAAATTCTGGTAGTATAGTACTGAATCGACGAAAGACAAAACTCATCCTGTTCCGTAAGGGAGATAAGCCTCTACCCTTAAAGCGGACACCTACTTCTTGACAGACAAGAATTCATAGGCACCAGAGGACTGTATATTAAGCAATTCGGATTTAGAGAACTCAAATTATACTCAACGAACTCCGAAAATTAAGAACAGGCGAGAGCTTAATTAGAATTTCAATGTTCTAACTCGCAAATCGAATAATACTCAAAGCTGAAAGATTGTTCAACATGGATATACCCGTGGGTGCAGCATTGTCAGGTTTTGCGAATAATATTGTTTTAGTACTAGTAGCAAGTGGAAAGTAAGTATAGACCTACATAGCAAAAGATACGATACGACACGAGTGGTGGAATGAATTCAACTAAAAAAGTCCAAATTAGCACCAGAAAAGACAGAAGCAGTTTCCCTGACATAAATACGAAGGATAGCGCCAATCCATTTTGAATGAATGGGCAAGGATTGCTTAAAGGGAAGCAACTGAATATCTGTAAGTACATTTAGACAAGAAAATGACATTCAAATGAAATGTTAACTAGATAAAAATGAAAACTGAAATAAAAACGATCCTTACCTACCTTAACTGATGCTGAACGTCTGTGGATCCAAATCAAGCAAAAGAAGAGTTCTATATGCGGCACCGGAATGGCACTTTACTACAAGGATCAAAAATGTAACGCATCTGCATTTCAACTGCATATAGAACTATATTAACAGAAGCCGTTGAAGCCATAGAAGACATACCGCCAGTAGAACTTCCTGCTAAAGCACGTGAAGAATCCTAGAAAGGAGAGCCCCAGAAAGGCAAATAAAGCAAAGATGATTGGAAAAGTGGCAAAGTATGTGAGATGAACCGGGAAACTCATAGCAATATAGAAACCTAGCTGAACAGGACACACGTGGAAGTCGATTACCACCTGAATCATTATCGGGTCACAAATATTTGAAGGCGAAGGATGGTAAATACTGTAAAGAAGTAGATGACGCTGAGCATACCTTTTTTCCAATGTCCAAGGGGGGTAGATGTTAGAGTGGTGTATGAGACAGAAGAAAGTAGGTCTTTTAATCAGACAAACATGATGGGTACTTCAGTAAAAAATGAACAAGGAAGAAAAGGAAACGCTAGATCAACAGTACCACATAAAGAGATAGCTTCGCAGCGATGAAACGTGAGAGCGGATTCCGGTGCAAGATACTGATAAAGATGAGGAAGTACTGAATCTACTGGTTGACCAAGATTCATAATAGTGTATCATTCTCTCGTGAAAAACTGGCCTGAGCGAGGCAACCAGCGAAACGTTCAAACCAATACGGATGATACGATCAGTTATAGCATCCCTCCATAAAAATCAAAAAATGTTTTGCATACTTGCTGTACTTTGTACCCTTTTTATGGCGTAAAAAAATCTCATCAAATATTTATTTCAGAATTTCCACTAATTTACAATCGATTATACTTTTAACATAGATACTACCTAACGTAAATCTCCCCACAAAAATCTAACCTCAATTTACACGTGTGAAAAATGGACCCAGAAGACTCAGTCAGAATAATATATTTCAGAATATTTACTTACTATTTGTTGTTGCGGTTGTTGAGGAGGCAAAGCTCCTGGAGGCGGTATTGTTGGATAGTAGTTTGTCGGAGATACTGGAGGGCTGGGATATGGCCAATAAAATATCTGAGGTGGCATGAATTGTCGCGGATCTAGTGCAGCTGCAGCAAGCGGTACTGGCGAATATCCAGGGAAGCTGGGTGCTGGGTGAAAAGGTGTTGATAGAATGTTACCTCCTGTAAGAATAATTGTGTAAACATTTTAAATAGCCACGAATTTTGATTCCAGTAGTAGTGGACGCACTGTTTACACTACCACTATATCAACAAAATGGTGTAAACTGTGTGTTAAGTATGACTATCACCAACGAATCCAGAAATTCGAACTTGAGTTAAAATCTTATTCAATTAGTTGTTATAAATATAATAGTCTAAATATATAAAAATAAGAGATATCTTTTTATTTTGATTGCAGAAAATCAAATGAATGTATTAAGCAAACAACGTAATTATAAGAAAAACTATTTGTTGTCCTACCACGTGATACCGGGTGAGATGTCCCTAAAATATTTCCACATGGATTAAATGTGGAATTGTGGACTCTTCGGATAGATTAAATTGATTTACTCCTACTTAAATATGCTAGAAGTCGTCTTGTTAAATTGTTTTAAAAACCTCCACCATTTTTCGCATCGCATATTCTTTATTTTTAACTCACATTTGGAAATATTTTTGATTTTAAACAGTAATTTATAAGTATTTCTAGAAACCATATTGTTAGGCTTAGTAATATTAAATTTTTGTCAAATAGATATAATCTATAAAAATATTTTTTGGATTTTTATAACTTAATATCTTGTTTTTCCCTGAAAATTAATAGAGACAACAAAAGGAATATATAAAAACGAAAGAGGAAAAGTTCAATTTGACGGAACAACCGGAAGAGTTGAGGACGGATATGGGTGTAAGGGAAGGAAGAGTTTTGGCTCCCTTCTGTTAATACTACTCGTGGATAGAATAATGGAAACAACAAAACAGAAGAAGAATAAACTGGGGACAATAATTAGCTACATAAATCTAGAACTAGTGAAAAGTATACACATGGATAAGGACAATAGAAGACATAAGAACGAACGTATAAGTATAAAAACATGCAAAAAAGTGGTAGTAAGCCAAAAAAAGGAAAATCTACTAATGAAAAGAGAGTGAACACATTTGATAATCTGGGTTAGAAATTTAATATAAGGATGATAAATAAAAAGAGAGAGATAAAACTGAGAAAAATAGCTGGAAAACGAGAATGGCCAGGATAACAAATGAAATATTATTAAAAAAGCTCAATCAGAAGCCAATAGGAAATAAAACAGTTGAATAATAAAAAGAGGGATAGAAGCAAAAAGAAATTATAAGAAAAATGAAAAAAAGACACAAGAAGGAGAAAAAACAAGGAAAACAATACAACAAATGAACGAAATATTCATAGTAGTCAGCAATAATTGAATGAGTATAATATTTACTATGTAGTTGAGAACGATTTCACAATAAAGTTCTAGATTAGTAAATATACTTACTTGATTCAATATTCAATATTTGTCGGATGAAATTATGACATATCTTAAGTATTGTTATTTTGTAGAGATAAATACTGAGAGAGACTGTGCTTAGTATATGGTGTGAATATCCAGTCCACAATTTTCATATAGAAAAGCATTGATCATTACAAGTGACTGAAACTATCCCAATTATTGTTAGTTTGAGGTGAGAGAAATGAAAAATTAAAGGTATTCACTATGTTTATAGTTGAAACTTATGTGGTAAAAATTCAGCAGCTAATAATTTTAAGATGACTGGTCGTCGAGGTCAATTGATACCTTTTTGATATTTGTTATCTAACTCCTTCAAAGCAGTATCAATATACGTACAAAACGAGGATAGTCCCAGAAGTACTTGACCTGACCTAGAGATGGCGGTAGTTGCTTGGAAAATCCCACTGTATTAAAAAGTAAACAATCTATACAGCATATGTTCCAAGTTTGAAGATGTCACGTTGTTTAGAATTTGCAGCCATCAATAGAGAACATTTTCAGTAAATTGGGAAAAATTGTTTATCGTTATGTGATACAATACTTTTATTTGAAAGGCATTAGCCCAACTAATAAAAGATGAACTAGATTCTACTCTGGGGAGTCTGCTCCTTCGTTATCAACAGAAAAATATTAGGTAGCAGAGTTGAAACGAGGCCGTACGACCTACGAAAACCAGCATCGCAGTGGTCGACCAAATCAGGTGACGATTCTAGAAATGTTGAAGAAAATCCACAAAGCGGTACTGGATGGTCGTCGACTGAAAATGCGCTAACTAACAGACATAAAAAGTGCGGTACATCGCATATTAACTGAAAAGTTGGTCATGAGAAAACTGTGCGCAAGATGAGTGACGCGTTTGCTAATAGTGGAATAAAAACAGCGTCGTGAAGATGTTTTCATCGAGTGTTTCACATAAATGAAGCCGAATTTTTGCGCCGATTCATAATCACTTCACACCCTAAACAGAAGAAAAATCATAACAATGGACTTATAAGATGAAACCGACTCCAAAGAACAATCAAAACAATGGATTGAGAAAGAAGAACCGGCTTCAAGACCGTTCAGGCAGGCAAGGTCATGGTGTCGGTTTTTTCGGATGCGCGTGGGATAATTTCCTTTTGCTATCTTAACAAAGAAAAAACTATCAGCGGCGATTATATTACTATGCGAAATTATTGGCCGCGTTTGGCTAAGAAGAAAGTGTTTTCATTAATACAATGCACCAGCCCATACATCCGTTATTGCAATGGTCACAATTAATGAATTAAAGTTTTAATTGCTACATCCATGCATCCTTTTTGTCCAATATATCCTCTTCGGATTATTCTCTGTTCTCAGACTTGAAAAAATGGTTCAGTGGTCAAAGATTTTCCAGCAATAAAAAGGTGATGTCGGCAGTTGATGGCTATTTTGAGATTTTGATAAGCTTGACGATTCTTATTATCAAAAGGGTATCGAAAAGTGTATGGAGCTAAAAGGATATTACATTGGAAAACCAATATACTTCTTTCAAAAATTTAAGTGTTCTCTTTGTTGGACCAGATACTCCTGGGACCATCCATTTTTGTAAAAGAAATATCTTTTTTCTGATGATTGTAATAATGGTCAACAAATATTTGTGGTGGGTTATTTAATAATAATTTTATCGATCGAATATTTCGCATAACCGACTCAATATTCAATTTTTTTAATGATAATTATTTCTTGATTGAATTTCCGTTGGTGACCCTGTACATTATGGTGGCATGTGAATTTTTTTTTAAACGAATCGTTCATATTTTTTTTCAGGAATTCTTGGAACAAAAACCTCATTTCGAACCTGGTTAGGGAACAGATGAGAGGAAGAGCTCATTGTAAATGAAAGTTCATGAAAATCATTCATTTTGAAATTTAATATTTGTATCGATAGAGCATGACGAAAGTATTCTTATTTTCAACATTAAAATTTAACCAAGGAAAATTGATATAACAAGTTTCAAACCACTCGTTTATATTTAGATGAATTATTGTTCCCTTTCCATTTTGCTATAAAATATATTAAACAAGTTCTATATTTGAAATATTCTCTATACCCACAGGATTAGAAAAAAAAGAGATGCTCAATATTTTATATTGAAAAAGTGTGTATGTCGAGCAAGTTATCAAAAATTCAATGTAGAATTCAGGAGTTTACGAAAATGGATATAGAAGATAACTAGTTGTCGATCTCGTTTGATATATTGGTTTCAAAAAATTTATTCTTATCTAGATTATCATTTTTTTGGGCAATTTCACTCAGACCTTTCGGTCTAAGAATAATTATTCAAATTTACCAATTAATTGAAGCATATTTACGTATTTTACTTTTCAATTTAAATTTCCACGATTTTGGGATGTGCATGTGCCGAAAATGGTGAATATATGCGTCTTCTCTATTGTGCAGATTTCTGTCGTAAATATGATTATTTGTATGATAGTACGGAAATTAAAAACCAAAAGAAACGTCTTGTATGAAAAAAAGTCCATTTTAACACCAAAAAATATTATTCACTGAAATAGAAAGAATTATACTCCATTCGGAAAAGTGTAGAGTAATAAATCAATCCCTCTCCTGGCCACCATAGTCGTAGTCACATTTAAGAACAATTTATTATTTTATTTTATCAAACCTCAGCAAATGAATCCAACATTTATTTTCTAAGAAAATTATTGCATCAAGTTCAAATTTCCCACTATGTTATGTACTTATCGGCCAAAACAATTCCTTTGAGGTATTTTAAGAACGGAATGATGTTGATAGGTAAATATTTCACGCCCTTTATAGTGTATACCTATAACAGACACGATTTGTAAAATGTTCTCTGGGAAAAATGATAATAAGGTACATTTTGCAAGAGGATAATAAAAGATTAAAATATGAGGTATACTTAAATGGTTATTGACAAGTTTCAGTTCAAGATAAAGTCCTATAAAAGAAAATTCCCAATACACAACTGCATTTCTTGCGCAGTGTTTGTCACAGAAACGGTTACAAAACTTTAGTGAATATTCAATATGTCGAACTTTGAAAACTATACTCCAATATATAAAGTGAAGACGCATAGCACTCTCTGTTAACGAGAAAGCCATGGCTTTAAATGTATATGGTGCATTAAAATATCAGTACTCTTCAATGAGTGTGCATGATTTAACAAGTATGTGTTCGAAGATGACAGTTCTAGGAAAATCAACGGTCTACAAACTTCTTAAGGAAAGGAAAACGAGTGAATGTTTAAGTGGTCCAAAGTCTCGCTTAGGAAGGCCAAAGGTTTACATCGATGAAGATTACAAATATGCAAGGAAAGTCCACTCATTTTACTTTAAAAAGAAAATTCCTACTATTGATAAAATTTTACCCTCCTTTTTGGAAGACGGATGGCCACCAATCAGCAGAAATAAGTTTTGGCAGGTTCTACATGAAGTAAATTTTTGTTGGGAAAAACAACGTAAAAATTCATATTTAAAAGATTCCGAAGAAATCGTGTGTTGGAGAAGGTCTTAATGACCTCCGGGAGGATGGAAAAACTATTTTTGGACGAGACTTGAGTTAACGAGGGGCACACTGTAGGAAAAATATGGCAAGATAAGACGGTTAACAATTTTAGACAAGCTTTCTTGGAGGGACCATCAACAGGA
Organism: Diorhabda elongata; assembly: GCA_026230145.1. NCBI lineage: Eukaryota > Metazoa > Arthropoda > Insecta > Coleoptera > Chrysomelidae > Diorhabda > Diorhabda elongata. The sequence continues at coordinate 22,851,027 of CM047933.1, read as the reverse complement.
TTGAGAGCTCCATCAGGGAAAGGCAGACGATTAATAGTAACACATATTGGCAGTGACGGTGGCGTTGTTGATGGTGGCCTACTGTTATTTGAATAAAAAAAAACGGTGACACGAGGATATGAATGCAGATGTGTTCGAGGAATATTTAATACAAATGCTAGATCTTATTCCAGCTGGATCTGTAATTGTTCTTGACAACGCCAGTTACCACTCGAGACAAGTTGAAAGTCTACCTACGACGTCATGGAGAAAACAAGACATTATTAACAATAAATATTACATTTAACAATGACTTGGTGAAAAACGCACTTTTGTCAATTGTCAACATAAATAAATATCCCCACAAGAAATATAATATTGATGAAGTGGTAAAAAATCGCCAAATTACTATTATTCGTCATCCTCCCTATCACTGTGAACTCAATCCGATCGAATTGATATGGACCAAAGTTAAAGGCGAAGTAGCTCGGAAAAACACAACAATTAAATTAAAGGTCTTCAGAATATTACTTAAAGAAGCTTTAAAAAGGGTTGTTCGTGAAAACTGGCAAAAATGCAATCAGCATGTTATCAAAGAGGAAGAAAAAATTTGGGAATTGGACAACATTATTGATCAAACTGTAGAACATCTTATGATTAATTTAAACAATTCATCCATTAGTTCTTCGAAATAAAAAACATATCCTGCAAATATGGAAATATTTGTAGACTGTATTCTTCAATTTTGGAAAGAAAAGGATGGCCATTCGGATTATCTAGGTAACCGCTTACATTTTAGTACGGTAATTATGGGGAAAATATATCTCTGTCCAGTTACTTATTTATCATTGGTATATTTAAGTATTCCAAATTTTGGACGAAAAGTACCGTACTACAAATTTCAGGGTTTTGCATTTATGATGAGCATTTAGTACTCTAAGCTTCTTCCAAATAATAAAGTATAGAGTATAATAAAGGAATGATAAGAATTAAGCAGTTGTAAACAAAGTTAAGAATGATGGGTTAAGCAGTTAATATTTTTATTGACTCTTCACGTAATCAAATGTAGTAATAGTTATTTACATAACTAGTATTTGACTACGTTACGCTATTTCCATAACGTGTTTACATACAATATTTCAACTAATTCCGTGTTTTATAATATTTAAAAGAATCTTCAATTACAATGAAAACATTAACATGGAATCAAATGGTAATAGTCGCCAAATTTCTAATTGCAAATTCACCTATGGGCACAGAGCTCATTTTTGGTGTACCCAAAAATATTGCTATTACGCCTCTCAACAGTCTTCTTGCAAGGCAAGATGGTTAGAAATACTTGGCATGAGATACTTGGAAAAGCCTAATAGGTTTCCTAGTGATATCAAAAGGTTCAAGCCAAAATAGCTGATCGGGTTTTTAGAAGACACCGGCCTTCAGTTATTCCAAGTAAGGCAGAACGAGCTTATCAGAATGACCTCCCACTACCACATCCATTTCGCTAAACAATATTTGGAGTCCAATCCACAGTCAACCGATTCAGCTGCACGTAATGAACCAACTTCAAAGCGTGAAAAGGTACAAAAGTGGGAAAGGTTATGGTATCAATTTTTCGTATACGCATAGTTTAATGATCATCAACTATCTTGATAAGATAAAAACCATACATAGCGGCTATTAAAGGGTGATCTCATTTGAAAAAGGGTGCTATAACATCTAAACCATGTAACGTGTCACAAATCAATGAAAACGATGTCAAAATTGCATGTATTGGGTTCCAAATTGGATTCCGCATCCTCCTTATTCTTCAGTTCTGGCCCTTAGTGAGTTTTTACTGTTCTCAAAAGGATGCCCGCTGGTCAGAAATTTTGCGCTGAAGCTGAAACCTATTTCGAGGCTAAAGACAAATCATACCATGAAAATGGTATTGAAAAATTGTATGCTCGTTATGTCGCCCTCTGTATTCAAAAACAGATTTAAATTTTTAGCCTACCTGTTATTACTCTGGAGCGATACTATATCTAAATTGAATAAATAAATACTAAATTAACGTGTGACAAAAATTTGTAGCTTATTCAGTCTAAATCATATGGTGCGTGTAAGTTAACTTAATTCCTCTTACATTCTTTGACCTAAAAGAAACTAAGTCATATCCAATAACCGAATAATTTTTTTAATAGCTTTTCTAATAATAAATATTTATTAAGTTTTTTGAATCTAACAGTCCTTAATTTAATGGGGAGCAGATCTATTTCTATTAATGAAAATATTATGTTTGCCTATACGTATAGTCGTAATTTGACTGATTTCTTATGAAACAGACTATCTAATTTCATATTGAATAATCAATCTCATATTGTTGAGCTCACTATTTTATTTTCAGGTGATTCTGTTTAATTTTTTGATTAAAAAATTATGGGAATATAATTATATTCGTTTTAAAAGAGAATGTAGCTACTATTTACTACATAAACATGCAGCGCTGAAGAGTGAAACCAAAGAAGGGATCGCAAAATCACACAAATAAACAACACACTAAATTAAATTCTAAAGACATTTGTAAATTACTTTTGTACCAGAAAATGTGTAGACCAAATATCCATTAAAAGCGTGTATATATACTCTTTGATATTGTAAAAAAGCGTGGACATTATTGCAAAGGCAATTCCATAAAGACCGTAGCATCTACTTTCGTTATTATTAAATTTGTGAGATGAAAAGAACTAAGACGGAGACGCGACGTAGAAAAATACTTTATTTTCATACTTTGTTTTTCGACAGAAGAAAACAGTAAAGGTAAACGTATAAATTCAAAATTCGAAGATAGTTTCCTTGCAAATTCGGATTTTATTAAGTTGTTACTGGAGATGAAAATTAACTCTAGGCTATAATCCTGAGAATAATTTGGAGTTCTCAATGAAAAACCAAGGAGTCTCCTCCCTCTTAAAAAGACCGCTAATCAAAGTCGAAAATTAAGGTTATGGTTTTTGTTTTATTGGATTTTATGGGCAAGGTGCGATCAGAATTAGCGAACAGCTGTCTTTTTACTTATAAATGCTTTTTATTCCGAAGTTTTTGGCCGATACAAGTTTTTCTGTCTATTTACATCCACTTACTCAGCAGATTTAATCCCATGCAACTACAGGCTCTTTCTAGTATTCTATTCTTGACATTAAGGGAGGCAACAACAGCCATTCAAAAATAAACCTACCATAAATTACTCGCTCACATAGATTAAATGTAGCTATAAATGCATTGGAGGAAATTGAAATTTCATGGTTTCATTTTACTTTGAAATAAAGATGTTCCAATTGATTTATCAATATTTCGTTAATCACGTGTTGATTAATTTTATACGTAAAGTGGATGAACAGATCTCTTTACGTTGCGTATCGAAATGTACAAAGCTTATTCACTGTTGCGACTAAAATCTTTCAACTGTTTAGAACGATTTAGTTGACGCAGAAGTTTGAAAATCTCAACACAATCCATCAAAAGAAGTTTTCTTAATAACAATTCAGGTACTCAAACAATTTCATACTTGCTCGAACATTTGTTAAATTTGGTGAAGTTTGTAAAAGTTTAAACGAATCTAATCATATATTAATCCAGTCTAATTAGACTAAAAAGTAGTGGTCAAGTAACAAAACTGCCTACATAGATTAATTGTGGTCGGCAAGCTTTATAAAAAAATAGATCAGACAAAAATTGTACTTAATAGAATTACCAACATCCCCAATGGCTTCTAATAACGAAGAGAGGGTTGCAATCACTGACTAGTTTCGATGTTATTACATCTCATATAAAGGTCGATATACGTCAAGCTCTTCAGAGGTGATGTAAATAAATAATATTCGTCGAGGCATTAGCGAGGAAAGTAGTTGTTCTCTTTCTCTTTTGGAAAAAGGAAAACTATATTTTCGAAATATCAAATCTCGATATAATTTCCAGAGGTGAATATTAGAAATCATTTATTTTGATATACGGGTGTTAACCAAATTTACAAATTTTCATAGTCCACTCCTTTCCGAGATATCACCCTTATAAGGTGATCACCGAGTTTGAGTTTTTTTTCATACAATTTCAGTAACGCTAGAAACTTGAAAATCTGTAATTTTTCTATACTCGCAAAGGACTGACTACGGGTATTTTTTCAATATTCCTGTTACATTATACGCTGGTGAAATTAACAGTCCTTAATTTTAAGCATTTATTATGAATCGTCTTACATTTCACATCTTTACTGTTTTCCACTCAATTTAATAAAAACATTATAAATTATGTTGTTTTTTTTTCCTCTGCAATTGGTTTTGAGATAAAATTCAAAAATACAAAATATATACAAATAAAACAAGAATTTCAAGTTATAATTTGATTTCACAAAAATTCATCTTGGAAAAAAGTTTTAATATAAAATAAAGGGTTGCCAATTTCAGCAATGGGAATTACAATATAACAATGTAATAACAGGAATATTGAAAAAGAACCCGTAGTCAGTCCTTTGCGAGTGTACAAAAATTACAGATTTTCAAGTTTTACTGAAATAAAAAAAATAAGAACTCATATTTGGTCACCACGTTGTAAGGGTAATATCTCGGAAAGGGGTGGGCTGAGGACATTTTGTTATAAAAAAGACCCATCTTAATTTCATACGAGCAATTACCTCCTGAATTTTGTATTCAGAAACACCCTGTATTTGAAACACCTCATATAACATCGGAAGGGAATCTACGATATCGGCGACTGCGTTTGTTATTTACCTGTTCAGTGATTCGCATTTAGAAGTAAGGATGGCGCCAGATAGCGTTATCTGAGCAATGTTCAACTAGATGCTTTCTTTGACGTTGTCTTCAGTTCGGGTCTCTACTTGAACGAGAGTTTGTTATACCATTCTTATAAGAAGTAATAACATCGAATTTATTCAGTGGTTATAACCCTCTCCTTGCAAATGCGAACCATTGGGGATGTTTATATCGACAAAATGTCGATTGTCATCACGCTCTTCAGAGGTGATGTAATTCAATATTCGTTGAGGCATTAGCCAGAAAAGTAATTGTTTTCTCCTTTAAAGAACGATAAACTATATTTTCAAAATATTTTCCAGAAGTGAAAAGTAGAATTTTATTTTGATATATTTGATACACCTTGTATTAAATCAAAAGATGTAGAGTCTGTTAAAAATTCTTTCCAATTCTTAATATACCATCATAGAATTGAGAAATCTCTATGGGAAACCACTTTCTTTCAAAATCAAAAAGAACAACGGGAGAAATTTACTCTGGTATCTTTCGTACAAAAGGATTAGAAGGAAATTTTAACATAGTGGATTTAAAATTGGTTTGTAAATTCAGCTATACATTAAAACATTTGTTAGGTAATCCAAAGGATAAAATACCAAATTCGGAAAAGACAAGAAGTATGAAGTTAGATGTGGTGATTGTGACGGGAGGTATATTGGGCAGACTAAGAGATCTGTTATTGTTCGGTTTAAAGAGCACATAGCTAGCTCATTTAAAATTTGGACGGACCGAAAAATCGAGTATTACCGATCATACTGGCAGTCATAAGCATGAAATAAATATAAATATTGTAGATTGTATTCAATAATACATTGTTGGATTCATTTGAAACATTAAGCTAGTTAAAAGTAAGAATATTTTAAATAAAAACAAAGTGCCTATTCCTTCAACCCACTCTAATGTTTATTATTTAGTAATTTATACGTTGAGCCCCAACCAAATTTGATAAACATGGGCAATTTTTCTTATGTTTTTACACTCCAAATGAAATGTGGATCCTAAGAAAAATAACCTTGAAATTTATTGGAAATGAAAACTGTAATAAACGATGTTTTGAAGTTACACCCTACTTGCAGTATGAGAAAACAAAATATTCTTCGCTTCTTTATCCTTTGAATTCATGCTTTTATGTAGAGTGTACAAAAATGTACAACGTGTTTTAAAGAATATTATTTATATAAGATGCCAAGTCGCAAAATGTCTGTGTAGTGTGCTTCTAAAACAGACATGCGCGGTAAGTCCAGCACTTATAATAAGAAAACCGGGTTGAGTGCCAAACCGCGCGAAAATCTCAGTAAAACAATTAAAACTAAATTGAAACCATAATCAACAAAAGACGAAAACTAGGAGAAGGTTCTGTAAAAACGTTAAACAAATTAAGGAGTCAAGGAAAAGAGTCCGTGAATAACAAAAAGCATCTTGTTGGTCCAAAGACTAAATCGACTTTAGAGGTTATATTCTTCATTTTTATTTTACATCGTCTCTAGTCCTGCTTAGATTAGATTATTCTTTATTTTAGTATTAGTGAGTTTTATGCATTACAAGATAACAAAAAATAAAATTCATTTCTCATGAGTTTACTGGGCCCGGTCAAAAGAAGGCGTCATGGTAATTACGATGAGCCCGCTAAAAGTCGCCGACAAGGAACTATTTATTGTACGCTGCCAGATGAGAACGACAATGTAAAGCAGGTTGCAAAAAGACATTTTTACACGTTTTTGCAATAACTGGAGGAAAAATTGAAACTTAAGTAAAAGCTAAGAAACTTGGTGAAGGGGTTATTGTGGAAAAAAAGAGGCAATAAAAAGGAAAACGGAAAATTTTCCATACAAGTCGAGGGCCTAGTATCTGAACACATTACTTATTTTCCTAAAGATGAGAGCCACTATGGAAAGCTTAAGAGTAACTTAGCTTTCAAGACAAACCAACCAAACTCTAAAATAACTTATCGATTTTACTACAATACTTTTCAAAATGAATTTTCCAATTTACGTTTTCACCATTCTCGTATCAATACTTGTCAGACTTGTGCATGTGCAGTCTAAAAGTAATCCAAATGATTCCCAGGTTAAAACAAAACTTGAGCTACATCATCGAAAAGCCAAGCGAGCTCTGAAAGAACTTAAAATGACCACCAATCAAGCCAGCTGCCATCATCTGAGGTATGCACGATATTGGTGGATCTTCAACAGGTACTACCACTTCTTTTTTTAACCCACAGCGAAATGTTCTTTTTACACCAGGTATCCTATAATTTCGGCATTCATGTTGGGGAAACCAATACAGGACTGATGTTTTTAGGGCATGAAGGTATCTCGGGCGCAGGAGCAACGAAATTGCGTCGTGTATCTGGAAAGCTGTTACTAGTGGACTAACAAGGAAATAAAAATTAACCCTATAGAGCGATAATTGCGGCGGACGAAACAAAAATAACTTTTTAACTATAATACCTATATTCTTTTTGTTTTTACTCATGGTAGTTAAAGGCTATTTGCAACAAGTGAATCGAAAGTTTTTGGTAAGCGGCCATTACTTTTTAAGTTGCGATCGGAGCTTCGCCCAAATTGTAAATCGATAAAGGGTTGAAAAATGCGAAGTTCCTTTTGTTTTAGTCCGACTCATTACAACTATTACAGCTACTTCTACATTAAGTACAATAAAATTTCAGGTTTCCACAGTGCAATAGATTCAGATATTACCTGAAAATCCAGACCAAGTTAAGACTAGAAAAACTCTAAATGAAATAGAGGCTTGGAAAACAATGTTTAAACACTCCACAATATGAACGTGCCACAGGTTGAATGTCGAAGCCACATTTCAGATGAAAAAATAGAAAAACCTCGAGGCAGTGATAGCTTGCTTAAAAGAAGAAAACAAAGGCTTTTACCCAAACCTTTTAGGGCTGCCCAGTTAATGAGTTTTGTTTAAACATAAGTTTGTCAGAAGTTTATTTTTAGGTTACAGGCACTAATATTATTTTCGCGATTGGAATCACCATGTTTTAGGTTTTGTTTTTTTTTTAAATTGTGGTATTAGTTTACATATTTAGTTCTGCTTAAAACACTTAATAAAATCTGATCTTGTAATGTAACGTTCTTTTTTTTTAATTAATAAAACGCTTTTCAACTTTTTCTCGTTTACTTTCATTCCCAGTTATTAATATTCTGCAGCTTTTGTGAACAGTCTGGCATAATTTTTGTTTTTTTAACTACCTACTCAACTGGTACTTAGCTCAGTTTTCATGCAATTATGCTGATACGTTTCTTCTGAAATATCTCCAAATATTTTAAATCACAAAATCTATTAGCAAAAAATTAGGTTAAACATTATAAACTAAAATCAGGTGGTAATAATTATTGGAAAACTAAGAATGTTTTTCTCAAAATTACATTTTTGGTACGGTTTTCATTACAAGTCTTCAATTTATTCTGAATTGTCTATATTGAATAAATATTCATTACGTTATAGGTCAGTAAAAAAATAGACACTACCGGTCAATAGTTTGTGCCTACACATAATCCGTTCATTGAAAAAAACAATAAACAAAACTCCCTTCCATATTTTCAAGCGAAGGTCGAAACGGTATATTACAAACCAAAAATAAAAGTGTCCGTTATTTGTTTATTTTATACGAGCACAAGATTCGTTTATTATTCTTTAAGTGTGTAATTTATTTTTTATTGTGTTATCTACCAAAACATTTGGCAATTGAAAACATTCAAAACGGCCTTGAAAAAACATAATTGTTGAAGATAAACGTATTATATTGATCAGTAAACGTGATCGAGGACTCATGTACCCAGAGAGAGCAGCTCAGATCGATGAATCTAGAAATCTGCAATAGAGTACTTCTACAGTGAAAAGGAAATTCAGGGAAGCTGGCTAACACGTCAAAATAAAATGAAGCGGTTCCAGTGGGCTGGAGAACATAAATATTGGACGCAGGATTTTATGGAATGATGAGTCAAAGTTTATTTGTTTATTTATGGATCTAGGAGAAGAATGTTTCTGCGCAGGTCAAAGAAAGAACGGATGTTAGATGGTTTGGGGAGGTTTTCGAAGAAGGGCCACTGGTAAAAATTGAAGGAATTCCGAAAAAAGAATGCTATAAAAAATATGAAAGGAGGAATGTATGTAGTACGTAGATCGGCAGAAAATTTATCTGCCAGCATTACAACGATCCCAAACATTCCTCAAAGCTGAACTGAAAGTGATAATTTAACCGTCAAAGTTGCCCGACTTCAACCCAATTGAGTTGTTATACAAATTGGCCAGGTAAGTAAGAAAGCAGTGTCATACTTTCCCTCTTTCACATCTTTAGAATGGAACCAAATACACGATTATTTGTCAAAATTTGTTAAAGAGAATGCTAAAATTGTGCACCGAAATAATGAAACCAAAAGTGATTACATCGATGAATAAAAAATTTCAATATGTAACTGTAGTTACTACATATATTCTTATCTATATGTTCTTCAAAATATAATTATATATATATATATATATATATATATATATATATATATATATATATATAAATCGATCGTATTGTTTGTATTTGTTGTGTATACCGCAAATTATAGGGTGGGCAAAGACTTTTGACTGGTAGTATACTTTATTTTATAATTTTTATGCTGGTTCATGGTTGGTAATATTTTACAGATTGACTTCCCGCGAGACAACGTGCGAACCTGGACCATGTTTATCAGCGATTCCCTGTCCGGACTCTGAATATTAATTGTCATTATTCGTAAAGAAGTCGTTGTTGGAAAGCCGCAGTGAATTTCAATTAACTTCCTTGAGATTGTCTTTGAATTGTTCCCTTTTTTATGTAACATTGAGATCCGTTTTCCTGCATTCTCGTGGACGTTACTTTTTTACTCTATTGTGTTTTTCAATGAGAAAGTTTTTCTATAGTTGGTAGAGTTGGTAAATTCTTGATTACACTGCGCATCAAAATTAACCAAAAACTTAAAAATTGTAATTTCAGAAGCGAGGAAAAGTATTTTTCTTTCATTTCAGAACATCCCATATACTAGAAATTGGTTGCATTCAAATCAAGTAATATAATACACAACAAAATGACGAAAAATAATAGCTTAATGAACACACTGCTTATACTATCACACCAACACCACACTCACTGAAAGTTTATCGTTTACCTGAATCTCTGAGGACGATAACATGGTTATCGAAACGCGCATCACACAGTGTTGATGTAATAGTAGTGCAAACAGTGTGTTCAGTATCTATAACACCAAAGGTTCAAAAATGCCAACTTAGTTTAATACTGCTTGATAAAGATCATGTTAAGAAATAACATTATGTAGCATGTCTTTATCATGCAGAAGAGAAATAAGGCTACGCTTCCCATTTTGCATAGTTCCTAAAATGTTACACTGTGCATAGTGGTTCGCCTCTCATACAATCTACTTCCCCGATCTTCATTATTCACAAGCAAAATGTAGTATTTGTCTTCTACGCATTATGATCAACAATGGATCAGTAGATGCCCTTCCAAAGTACAGATCTTTTGCGGTAAGTCCTCTTCATATCATATTTTGGCTTATTTCAAAGGAATACCCCGCAAAAAATTATTTTATAGAGAAGAACTGGTAACAATCTTTTGTCTCGGTATACAAATTGTCAAAAACCGATCTTTATCAGGAGCTATAAACATTTTAGTGCCTCAAGTTACCTCCTGTGACAGTAAAGCATATAGGATAGTACCAGAAGTATCTGGCCTGACCTAGAGATGTCTTTGCAGCATATCTTTCAAGTTTGAAGACGCCACGTTGTTAAGTATTTGTTTGGCAGCCATCAATAGTGAACGTTTTCAGTAAATTTGTGGAAAAAATTGGTCATCGTTATGTGATACAATACTTTTATTTGAAAGGCATTGGCCCATCAATATAATAACTGAACTAGATTCTACTCTCGGTGAAACTGCTCTTTCGTTATCAACAGTAAAATGTTAAGTAACAGAGTTAAAACAAGGTCGCACGATCTGCGAAGACCAGCATCGCAGTGGTCGATCAAATGAGGTAACGACTCCAGAAATGTTAACTTGAAACTTAGACATGAGAAAGCTGTGCGCAAAATGGGTGTAGCGTTTGCTCACAAAGGAACAAAAACAATGTCGTGAAGATGTTTCGATCGATTGTGTGGCAATGTTTCACAAAAACAAAGCCGAATTTTTGCAAAGAAGGCAAAGTCCGTTCCATATGCAGGGCGCATGGCGCGGGTTTTTGCAATAGACGTGGGATAATTTTTATTGACTAATTCGAAAAGGGTAAAACTATCAACAGTGGTCATTATGCGAAGGAATCAGACAGAAACAGCCGCATTTGGCTAAGAATAAAGTGTTGCCTCATCAGGACAATGCACCAGTTCCTATCCGTTATTTCAATGGCCAAAATAATCAATTGTAGTTTGAATTGCTACACCCATGCGCCTAATATAACCTGTTCGGATTATTCTCCGTTCCCAGACTTGAAAATATGGCAGGTGGTGAAATATTTTCCAACAATGAAGAGCAGCTTAAGGATTCTTATTATAAAAAGGGTATCCAACTTATTGATTTTCACTGGGAAAACTGTATGGAGCTAAAAAGAGATTACGTTGAAAAATAAATATATTTTTTCTAAAATTTTTGAGTTTTCTTTGTTGGGACCATTCTCGTAAAACCGTTTAAATGGTTTACTTAGTGATATTAAACTGGTCGGAGAGTTCAATTTGATTACATAGTTCTTTGCTAATAGCAACGATTCAGTTCAATTTCGATTTTGAGCGAAAACATTTCAAAATCTTGAGAATTACCTTTGATGATTCGGTAAAACGTTTTCAAACGAAAATAAATTGTAATTAAAATTATTGCTATTCTGTTTTCAATTTGATTACTATTTTCAGATTTACCGAACATTAAAATGATTGATTTCGAAATGCGTTAATTTTGGTGCACCGTGTATAATCACGTTAAATAAACGTCATATATCATTGCTATGTAATTCTGAGTTAGCAGAACGTTAAACATTCTACTTGCGAAAATGATAATAACAACAAGCTTTTTACTTGTCTTCAAAGTACTTATTTCAATATTGAATGACTGACAGCAGACTTATTTCAATATGGCTTTCGCTAATCTTTCGTGTTTATTCGAAATATCAGAAGTTGTGTCGAAACATTTCTTTTTTAGCACATTTGTATTTTCAGTAAGAGCTGGAAGTCACATGGTAGTAATTCTGGTGATAAAAGTGGATAAGTACAGAAGCCACAAACGAGTGACGAAAGGGTACAAGTGTGACTTGTTGTCATCATGAATAAGAAACCCGATGGCACATTTTTCACGTCTCTTTATTTGTACATCGCTTCGCAGATGTATCTCTTTGTGAAATTCGGATTTAACAGTTGTTCCTGGAACGAGCATGAAACGCATTCCCTCACTATCTAAGAGCACAATGCCCGGGACATTCATTTTCTCTTGAAATACATATAGATAAATCCAGATGCTACTGCTGTTTATTTATTTTAAGGCAGCGTACGACACAGTTCTCCGTTAGAGCTTATAAATGCAATGAAGAAGCTTCGAATTTCGGCAAAATTGATATGCTTGATTAGAATGCTGAAGATTTTTGCAATATTTGCAGATTACTGACAGCTTTCTTTTCGTTGGTATTGGTAACTCGAAAAATGAATCTTGGGATGAATTGAAGCAACAATTTCTACAAGGTTGATACATTTGAATATCTATGTTGACAAATAAAAGAGAATACCTCAAGCTCATAAAACACATGAAGAGCCGCTCACTAGTTAGATCAACAAAAGTATCTCACATATAATCAGTTATGATTCATGAGTCGGAAACTTGGATAATGAGGATGGTTCTAGAGCAAAAACTGTTTTACTTTGAACCAAAAATTCTGAAGGAAATGTATGGTTCACTAACAGAAAATAACTAATAAAATACTCGAACCTTATAGTCAACAACTTGCTACCTTGCACTGGGATATAGATTTATTAAAGTATATAAGATAATACGGTGGGTATGCCAAGTCATGCAGATGGATGGAAAATCAATTCTGAAAATCAGAAGGCAACGTCCACAAACCACGTAGCTCGGCCAAGAGGAAGGGATAACTTCGAATACTATGCTGAGCTACGTGACGGTTTGGAGAAGGAGAGAGCAAAGCTATGTGGTTTTTTTTTCAGATGAAAGTTTTATAGAGAAAATGATTTTATTTGGCACACAAATTCTAATTTTTCGGGATGAATCATGAATACGAGGTCTGGCCATTAAATAACTAGACTGCGCGCCTTTACGGCGCCCTAGACTGATGGGGTAAAATACTAATAAAGCGTTGAGTATCTAGATATCTTGTCTATGCACGTCCCAAAACACTTTCCGTCACTATTATAATATTTGTGCAGTAGCGGTTTGAAACGAACGGAGGGACCCGATTTGAGTCTATGAAAGCTGTAAAGCAAAAAACTGCAGAGCTCCTAAAGGCACTCACCGAAGAAGACTTCCAGCACTGCTTCGATCAATGGAAAAAACATATTGAAAGATATGTGACGAGAGGAGGAGAGTATATTGAAGGGGGGTATTCGAATGTAGGATAATTTTCATAATAAAACCCTTTTTCGTAACCAGTCTCGTTATTTAATAGCCAGACCTCGTACATTATTTAAAAAATAATGAACTGTTAATAAATTCATTTATTTTAGAGTAAAATATATTTATTAACAGTTTATGGATAATTTGCCACTTATTAAATATTAGTATGATAATGTAATAGTTATTTACGTTATAGATCCAGGAAGTGATGTAGTACGGTACGAGATAGAAGTTTGTGAACGGGGCGACGAAGGAGCCGAGTCAAGAATATCTAATCGAGTACCGTAATAATAACTTCACGGACGTATATCGTAATATGTTTTATTTTTCATACTTTTTTCTGTTTTAATAAAAAGCAAAATTACATCAAAATATGAAATGTCATATTTGATAATTTCACTGAAAAATGGCCCCTTCCATTATGCTTTCATTATTTAAAAAAATAAAAAGTAACAGAAGTCACTAACATTTTAAACAAAAGCAGACATATTGAATTTGATTGGGAGAACAAGGATACCGGACTCAAATTAGTACTGTAAAGTCGACTGTACAGAACAGTATAAAAAAAAATATTTTCTTAATAAATATTTAATAGGAAACTTGAAATATTGTGAAACAAAACCACGTAGGGTACGTGCAGGAAGAGAGGAGTTCCAAAAAGACTATATTATGACCACGTGGTTTATGGACGTTCCCTCACCAGGCGAAACAACAAAATTAAGATGTTTGAACCGCATCATCTTAAAATAAAACAATATTTAGTGTATTGATACGCATGTACGTTAGCAAAAAAAACTGATAATGGACAGCATAACAAAAAAAGCTATGGAAACCAATGTCATGCAGTTATAATGTAGCAGGATTTCCATATAGACAGTATCCAACTGACCCAGTAATTGTGAGTAAGATCATTTTAGATTTTTACGTCTTACATCTGTTTTTATCGGACGATTCTTTATTGAAAAGAAAATTAATATTCAACATATATTAATATTGCACAAGCTTTTATTCAGAAGTGGCAAATTTCAACGTTTCATATTAAACTCGGTGGACCGAAAAGGAATGTTGTTTCTGCTCATGTCAATATTTGATTGTCGTTTGTCATCTTTTCGAAATTATGTGACTTGTTCATCTCTGAATAATTACTCACACTTTTTTGCAATTTAAGGCGAAATTGCCAGTCTAAAACCAGAAGACACTGGCACTGTATGCTTTTGAAATTGCCATCAAAAAAATTTGCGATGTTTATCCAAGTGCATTGGACGTTCGAAAAAATATAATCTTCAAGTTTTATCTAACCTAAGGTAATGATAAACTTACCGTTTTTCCGAAAATAAGAAAAACTCATTTCTTGGACACTTAACCTTGAATAAGAAATTTTCTAGACACAGGATCGATTCGCTTATAACGATGTTCGATATATTCATACCAATATTTAACTCTATGGGAAATTTTGTACCCTTGAATGTTAACATAGACCGGGATATAATACTTAAATAAGAGTTAAAATGTTCAATATTGTAGGAATCGATGATACTGAAGGTGGAAAGATCTACTACCAATCGTACGAAAAATTGGTTCTGTACATTTTGATATGTTGTCAATTTAACTTACCTGTAAATTATTTTGATCGAAACTTCGAGATGGAAAAATAAGATCAATTTTCACATTTTAATCTACTGTGTGTTAAATTATACGTGGTGGAAATAATTTAAATCGTTATTCCAGTAATAGTTTTTTTCAAACAATCAATTTTTATATTACTCTTTGATTCAATTTCATACAGAGAGGACAAAAGAATTATTTCTTAGACTTAATCAATCAACGCCCATAAAACGACATATGTTTAAATGTCGTTTTATTTAAGTTAATTAGTGTTAGAATACAAAGTAATTCCGTTAATCTAATTAAACATATTTAAAAGAATAATTCATAGTTCTAAGAGATTATACGAGGATTGTCTGAGAATTTTCCAACCTAATAAAGAAGCAAGACATATTATTAACACAATAATTTTCATTTCTCAATATTGTCTCCTTCTAAGTGTTCTACTTTGTCCAGGAAATCTCTAAACTTTTCAATGCATATGTGATATCGTCCTCGTCCGAGGACAATCTCTCTCTTGTAATTGAAATTTTAAGGTTTGGGAAGGTGCATTGTCCCGATGGAAAAGTATTTTCTTTTTCTTCAAACGTCGTCGTTTTTTGCAATTTCTTACTTCATCTTATCCAGCAAATATGCGTAATACTCTCCCGATATTGCTTTTTACCTTTTTAGATAGTCTATAAACACACAATTCCATAACTATCCCAAAAAATGACTTCTACGGCCTATAAAAGCCTATTGCAAGGTCAATACATTGTATAGATGAATAACCCACGGCGCTTGAGAAGATGCAAGTTTCCACTACTTCATGGTTGCCACTAGTCAAAATTCCATGAGTAAAAAGAAACAATTTCCTAATCTCACATTTTATTTAGTATTTGTATGAGGTTTAGAAATGAAAATAACAATGCTAGATGAAGTAAACAAGAAAAAAGGAGTCACTGCATCACTAGCAATACTTATATCGTCTCCTATCTTGCTTCTGGAGTCTGTTGGACATAAAAGAGCACCCAGACGATGGTTGGCCAAGCCCTGGCTGGATAGAACGAGGAGAAAATGAGTTTAGCTATAGATTAAGATGAGAAAACATACAAAAATTAGTTGAGAATAGATGAAGAAACAGTTGAAAAACTCCTAAGGGAAATAAAACGTAGGATAACAAAGAAATTCTTGGCGAGAGACGTCCTATCAGCAGATCAGACACAAAAAAAATCTCATCGAACCGATAATATTGTAAGTGCGAGATCTTGCATGTAACAATAAGCTGAACTTCATCTATGCATGCTTTTGATCAAGAAATATTTCGTCTTGCATTGCATTGCACCATGCCAAGCTTTCTTTATAAAAATCCAACTAAAAAGTACTGTACGTACCCCAAACGTACTCGAAAAAACCTTGTTTAAAAACATCCCAACCGAGGAAACGAATCATATATCAAGGCCAACCAAAATGAGCTTAATCTAACATTAAAAATTATAATGAAAACATAAAAAAACTTGCCACAAGATCATTTTCACATGTTCTTAAAGGTCTGTAAAAAGTATTAAAGAGCTCCGACTGCAAAACTGAAGCGATCGACTGTTGAGAATGACGGTCTATTTAACGAATAATTTTAGTTAAGTTAGGAACAGTTATGCACAGTTTACACGTATCAAATAGCTAAAGCAAGTTACAAATCCAGTAACTAAAATTAAGTCCGGTTTTTTAGCGAGTGTCTACATTCCGGTTTAGTTGTCATTTAGTACTGTGGAATCAAACATGGCTAAAAAATACGTGCAGAAATACGAACATAAATATCTTCTGATCCTACTCTCGACTTCATCGAATCCCTTATTTTCTTTTTTTCTTGAGAGTAAGTTGTCCTCAACGCCCGTATCTTGTTTTTAATTTCAGGCTCACCGAATCCTTTGTCTATGCCAATGATTTCCTCAATTTCTTTATATGCCGAATCCCAAGCTTATTTATTTTTATAAATTGCAGCCCTTGTGTTCCATAGGCATAGCCTTTCGTAATATTCTTGTACAAACTTGTCGCTTCACTCCAACGAGTCATTTTAACACGCTACCGAATCAAATAAAAATAATCCCATCACTATGTACTAATGATCTAGACTAAACCAACTAGTACTACATCAAGTTGTTTTCACCATTCAAGTAACTAAATTTAGCTACTTGCTTTAACTACTTGACATGTGTAAACTCGGCTTTAGGACATACATATTCATATGTTGAATGTCAAACGGTTATATGAAATAATTTGGGACAAAATACTTTGAATATACTCTTTAAAAATTTGAAACAACTTGTGATTCAGTTCGAAAAAAGGTGTCGACCTTTTTGAAAAAGTAGTTGCTGTCCTTAACATATAATATCACTAATTATTCCTTTGAAAATTAGTAGAGTAAAATTAAAAATTGAACTATTTCGATATTTTCTCATCTTCATATGCAATATTAACAACTTTCAGCATTATTGCTATCTATAGAATGAATAAATAATCAATATTATGAATTTCTTTCTATTTCGTTTAGTTTATTGCTTTGAGATTTCATACACTGCACCCAGCTACCTTTATATTGCCAACCAGGTATCGTACATCCACATATAAGTGGCCTACCCCTTATCTATGAAAAATGTGTTATATAGCGAAAGGAAACTAAACAATAAACCCAAAGCATTATTGTGACAAACATTTATTAATTTAGTGTATATTAAAACAAAATTGTAACGCTAGAGCTGCATACAATACAGAAAAATAAAGTGTTCACAGAAATTGATTCTCACCTTTGAAACACCAGTAGGTAAATAACCAGAAGCTCAAGAAGCACATACACGTAACAGGTTAATATAAAAACTTTTTGAGAAAATTAATGTCAGAATGTGTCTACTAACTTTAAGGTATTTTTCTTGATATATATATAAAGAAATTGAAGTGATACGTTTTACAGATTTCATTTTAATTATTGCACTGAATCTTTATGTCATTAGAGTCCATATTGTTTCATTTAAAAGGTTTACCACCATTCTTAAAAGAAATTCGTTTAAAAGGTTGCAAAGGTGAATGAACTTTCGAAAAATGTACTTCATGTAAAATATAAGGTAAGTGAATGTTCGAAAAATATACTGCAAACATTCAAGATCGATTGATAAAATTGAGGTTCCGTTTGTTGTCCACTTACTGGAAATATCTTTCATACATTTAAAGAAGTAAGACTTTTTTGGTTGAAGTATTTGTTTCGATATTCATTCTTTTAGTTTTTTTTTTCTCTTTGAAAGGGAATAAAGCGAATATTTAACAAAGAGGCCAAAGAAAAACAACATGTAGTATCATGCAACCAGTGAAAACAAATTTGTTTGGCTTTTCCTATTTCCTTCGAAATATTCCAATTATTTTAATTGGGAGAGAACGGTGATCGTAATTGGTAATAGAAATTGGAAACGTAACATCGTGTTTATGATCGGTAGTTATAGTAAATTATAACGTACTATCTGAAATGAATATCATTTTGTGAATTCTAAATTAATTTTGTATATTATTATTCATAATTTTTTTTTTTTGATATCATTTTGTGGAGTTTCGAATAATTGTTCTTTTAAACAAATATCAGGGGAATGGACAGTGATATGTTTAATAATGTGTGAATTACCAGCCGCATTAGGAGGCTTGAGCTTAACAAATCCCGTTCGGCTTTTAAGATTTCCCGGCGGACTCCCAGCATTAGTCGATGCACTTTAGTCGGGGGAACCTCTTGACAATAATGAACACTGGGATCACTTGGAAATAGATAGACAGAATGAGAGACAACGAAGAACTGATGTTGAAAACCAATTAAGCTCAAAAATTATAGCCTTGTTGCAACCACATTAACAGCGTATGCTTTATATTATTATAGCATCGCAGTGGTTGACTATACTTCAAAGACTAGCTTATAGTACAGACCTTTCAGCAGAGAAACTTCGGGATGCCCTGATACTGGGGTATGGCTACACTCCCCCTGATCTCATTGAAACTATGACGGATCCTTCATGCCCTTAACCGCAAGGAGAGGAGCCTTGTTAAGAGAGAACATAGTGGCGTTCGAGACGAGACAGCTATATTTGCCGAAGTAGGCGGAAGGGGTCTGGGAAAGGAAAAGACCAGCGTTCTTCGACCGAACGGCATTGGATCATTCATCACCTTTGTCTGTTCAGCAGATTGAGCGCTTCACGCGGAATCTGGAGCATTTTCAAAGAGAACAGCTACTGCACTCATTGTGAAGTGGAAAAGTGGTGTTCGGAAATACTAGAATGGATTCACATACATATTCTAATGGCAATACTGAAGGTGGTCCTTCTGGGAATTCGAGAAACTCGGAAAAACGTTGGAGCACTTGTGGTAAAGATGGGGTCGTCTTTCAATGTGTGCATCAAACTATTTGCAAAATATCCGTAATCTATTTTCAAGAACTAAACAATTGTCCATTCTAAATAAACTTAATTACCATTGTATTGAATGACTTTAATGAATCTTATACCATTAGTTCGAGAAAATAAAATCAGAAAATGGATCTCGCATAAATTTTTTGGAAGATGGAATATTGTCCTTAATCTAAAATATATTTTTGTTAATAAATCGTCTTGGAAAAAGACCAAAAATATTGACTCAAAACTAATTTTTATTCGATATTAATGTTGTTGGTGAGCTAAAGACCGAAATAGGTCGAAACATCAATATTTTTAACTTTGTCAGAAACTAATTTTCAATGAGAAGAGACGTAAAATAAAAATAATTTAGCAAGTAAAACATATAAAAAGGTTAAAGAAGTGAAGATCTAAAATATATCAAGACTCTATTATTGAATTCTCTACTAAATTCCTCTTAAGTTTAAGACGTTGCTTACAAGTACTTCTTGTGCAGTTGAAATTTGAATATTTCACGCTCATATCTTTCTGCACGTACTAAAAAATTGAAGACATCAAAATGGTGGGAAATTTTGTGCCCCATAACATGACAAAATTAGGTTAAAAAAATTTTTAAGTCTTAACTCTCCAAAAATTGCAAAATTTGTTACATTTATGCGGCAAGTATATATAAAATTAATAAAATCATTTTGATATATGGGAGTACAGAAGTGCTTACCTGCTAAATACTTATTTTTAAAAATGAAAAATTCCATGGCGGTAAGCACAGTAAAGAGCGATTAACAACTTTGCTGGCAACAAACATGACAGGCTCTGAAAAACTCAAACCATTAGTTATAAGAAAGGCTAGAAAGACTCGGTGTTTTTCTGCTTGTGAATCTCTACCACTAGACTATGATGCTAACAAGAAAGCCTGAATGATAGCCGAAATATTCATTAAATGAATACAGAGAAGCGGGAAATATTACTTTTCATTGACAACTGTACAGCTCACAACATAATTCCGCCATTGAAAGCAGTTAAAGTTAAATTTTTTCCACCCAATATAACATCTAAGGTATAGCCCTTAGATCAAGGCTTAATAAAAAACTTCAAATCCGCTTACGGACAGGAAATTTCTTTAGAAAATAATAGCAATATGAAATAACATCTATTAATGTATTACATGCAATTAGGATAATAGACAAGGCTTGGAGTGTATCTGAAACTACAATATCAAATTGTTTCACTGAGGATTTTCGATGCCACAAGAAGAAGCTTCGGAAGAGCCCTTGAACCGGACATGATTGTAGACGCTGGCTGCAATGGACTTCCAAACACAAAAGTGCAATTTGAAGGTTATGTGACATATGATGAAGGTCTAGCTACTACTGGAACACTAACTGATACTGAAATCTTCGACATAGTTAATCAGAATATAGATGAGGATGACATTAATGAAAATGACGTTGATCATCCTGATTCAGTAAGTTTTGAACTACCAATAACAAACAAAGAAAGAGCTGTAATCAACACCCTACGAACCTTTGTTGGAAGATGTGATGATATCGAGGATTATGTATTCAGTTCATTGTTTGAGCTTGAATTGTTATTTAAACTTGACTCCACGAGTCGAAAAATATAAAAAATGTACTAGTTATAGAGATAAAATGTTGTTGATATTGTCTATTTAACCGTAACTCTTCCTCTGTCAATTGAACCACATCTCGAAATTGTTAGTATCCATGAAATGAACATCGAAAGAAAGTAACGAGTGATTTTTTTGCTGGTATCTTTTTGGCAACATTATTTTAGACAGATCACGCAAGAATCGTGTCTTGTGTCATTGTCAAACTTGTTCAGTTTGGTCTATAATTTAATCATGAATCGACTTACGAACGAACAACGCTTGGAAATTATTGAATTTTACTATCAAAATTCATGCTCGGTTAAGATATTATGGGCAATTTAGTCGGCCTACTGATGGAACTATTCGGAAGCTTGTGACTAATTTCGAGCCCAGTTTACACTATTGGACAATAAACCACTAACACGCAAACATTCAGTGAGGACCGAAGAATATATCGCGGCTGTATCCGCTAGTGTTACTGATGACCGTGAATGTCGATTCGCCGCCGTTCGCAGAAATTGGGCCTATGTTACTCCACTACATGAAAAATTTTGCGAAAGGATTTGTGTGTAAAACTTTTTAAGATACGGCTGGTGCAGGAATTGAGGCCACACAATCTCCCACAACGTCTAACATTTGGTGAATGCGCGCAGGCAAAGTTGAGGGAAATCCACTTTTTTACAGAAAAATTGTGCGACGGCACTCATTTCTGGTTAAATAGATACGTCAACAAGCAAAATTGCCGCATCTGGAGTGAAGACCAGCCAGAAGCATTGCAAGAGCTACCAATGTAACCGGAAAAGTCACTGTCTGGTGTGGATCATGGGCCAGTGGCATCATCGGACCGTACTTCTTCAAAAGCGACGATGGCCGGAAATGTTACTGTGAATGGCGAGCGCTACTGTGTGACGATTTTTTTTTGTCCAAAATGGGAGAATTGGACATGCCTGACATGTGGTTTCAACAAGACATGCCACACGGCACGCGAAAAATGGCCAAATTGAGAGCCGCCTTCGGTGAACAGTTCATCTAACGTTTGGGGCCCGTCAATTGGCCATCTATATAGTGTGATTTAACGTCTTTAGACGGTTAATGGTTAAAAAAAATTACACAAAAGCTCCGTATAATAAAAGTAAAGCAGTAATTATTCTAGATGCAGGGTCAAAAGAAGGGTGGATACCAGAAAGTCTTTTTTCAGCAGCCAAAAATAGTTCGGATTTTAGTTGTCAAAAGAATAAGATACCAGGTTCCAGTAATGGAAAAATACTTCCACCATATTATTGAACTGACTTTTTATGGCATAAATTAAAATCTAATGGACGTGCTCATAATACACCTACTTTAAACAGTTGTGTGGTCGAGTTGATGAAGACGGAAATTAAAAATGTAGTTCAGAACCTGAGAAAAAATTGATTTTCAAGATATTGGCGATAACTAAATTGAACTAGATGATACCTACTAATAAATAAAATATAATTTATATATTAATATATTGCCTATCATTTGGTAGATAAAAGATTAAATTTCAACAGTCCCATCATATTCAAATTTGAAACCCAATAATGTAAACCAAATTGTGAAAAATACTATGAACAATTAATTTGCAGAGAGTAAGTTTTTTGACTATACTATAAGGAAAATGACAGGTATTATAATTGATGACTTTTGAGTTTTATCGAATTTAATATAGGTTTCGGTAATAAGGGCACTTTCTTACGATTGTGAAAAATACTATGAACAATTCATAATTTCAGGATTATAGAATGGACCAAGTCTGAAATTTGAGGGTAGCAAGTTTTTTGACATATGCTTACAAACACTCGCTAACAGCATTTTTCGAAGGACCTTAAGGTTAGACACACATAAAATCACGTTTAGTATTTCTTTCTCAAATTTTATGATAGAGGTTCTGGACAATCTGTACCATAGTAGATGTCTAGTAAAACTAGAAATAACTAAAAATGAACCGGCCTAAAGAAAAAAGAAAAATTGTTATATACATTTTTTATGGATAACTAATAGGAAAACACGGAATAATTCTGGAAAGCACTTTGTATATTCATTGGCATAGTGGAGGTAGAAGAAAATCTTAAATATTATGTAAGCAGGAATCATTTCAACGGTTTATAATTATAAATTATAATACTTTTTGAGAAAAACTGATTGCTTTCAAATTTATTTTTTTGCAATCCTTTTAAAGGTCTTTTGCAGAAATATTGTAATTATCATTATATAGCTTCTTTTACAGTAAAGAAGCCATTTGTAAATTCAATTCGTGCCAAACTCCACAAATATCTAGAAAATACCAACAACGGAGTTGTAGATGGCTTCAGATAAAAAATAATTACGAAACACGGAGATTTTCTGATAAAAACGTATCACCAACGAATTTCTTTATATTTCATATAAATTCAAAAATTAATGTCCGCTGATCCAAACCGTTACGCAAATTAAATTAGTATTGATAATTTCATGCATATTAAGATGACATCTGATTTCATAAATGAATCGTCAATTTTCAACCTCTTTATCTTTATCTGGTGTTTTACCTACCGTTACCACAAAATGAAAAGAGAGAACCTTCGCTAGACAAGTAAATAAGGCTTGGTGAAAATATTTTCGACATTCTGAAAAAATATGTCCACCATATATAGTTAGTATACATACAAAACTACCTTCCTTCGGTTAGTACACACCCACTCCAGACTCCAGACAAATTTCAATAATTACATAAAATTTGTAGAAATCAATCCCATCCTTCAAATGGAAAAGGTTCAATTCAGAATATCTGAAAAGAATCTTTCGAATATTGAAAATTAAGTATTAAAAAATCAGCTGTTTTTGTTGTGGATATACATTTAAGGATTTTTTCGAGCCTGTCCTTTTATTTACCATGAACCCTATTTTTTTAATAATTTTACATTATCGATATAAATGTTCAATAAAAAATTAAGTAATGAACAAGATGATCAGCGAATGAGAGATAACTAAATTATAAGAAATAATATCTACAATTGAATTTAAAAAAATACATTGAAAAAAATTTATAAATTAATAAAATGCTTTGAAATTTTATGATTATTTAAAAAAAAATCAATAGAATAAATTAATAAAAAATAAATACACTATTAAGCTGTAGAGGAAACAACGATAAGAAAAATTTGTTTTTGTCCAAAATTCAAAATTTGGAATACTGTTTAGCGAAAGAAAAAATAATAGATGTAAAGTGTAGTACGGAGAATAATGCACATCAGTTGATAGACTGTCAACTACTGATGTCACAAACAAATAAAAATTGTAAATAAAAACAAGTTCATTTAAGGGGTACGTAGCTTTGTCCAAGACATTGTGTAAACTGTAGTAAATGACTTGTATATCAATAGACTAATCTCAACAGTCTAGTATATAAATGCCAATTCATAAACTTGACTTTCCGTTTTCCGATGCCGTTGATGGTTGTTGTTACAAAATTAAAAGCATCGAAATGCATAAGACCATTCAGAGTTGCCGTTTGCCAATCGTTCTGCCGTTGATGACTTTCAAAATAAACGAATTTTATCTTTTCCCGTCGGCCGTTCGTAGATATTTTCGTAGCAATAGCAAAATATTCCATCACACAGGGTGTAGAATTTCCTACGAACGTCAAACGGCAAATGTCACCCGCGAACGGCAAACAGATTCAAGTTTATAAATCGGCCTTATAAGTTTACATCTATGTTTATTCGACACACTATTACTAAAATTATGTTTATTAGTCCTTCGATCTAGAATAATGTTCAGTTCCTTGTAAAGAATTAATTAGCCCATAAAACATTTCAAATCATAAACAGCTTCAAAAAATAGTGTTTGGTTTTTGGCTTATCGCTCTTGAAGTATAAATATTTTTCAATTTTTGGAAACACAGCTTGAAGACGAGAAAATTCATTTAGATTCAGTTAGATTCAGGAAAAGTACCTCCATTATTTATAATTATAATTTAACACGGAAAATCGCCCTCCACGTGTCACGCCCTCGAAAGCGAATACGTCAATTAAAAAAAATGTTTAAGGTACTTATAGTGAATTTAAAGATCCAAAAAATATATAGTATAACTCAACACTTTGAAGAATTTGTTCCCGTTTGAATTTTCCTTTTATGTAAAGAATTAATTAGCCCATAAAACATTTCAAGTCATAAACAATTAAATAGCTTCAAAAAATAGTGTTTGGTTTTTCGCTTATTGCTCTTGAATTATAAATATTTTCCAATTTTGAAAACAAAGCTTAAAGACGAGGAAATTCACTAAAAAAAGTTCCAATTCCTGGAATTGTACCTCCATTATTCATAATTATAATTTAACGCGGAAAATCACCCTCCTCGTGTCATTGTTAGGTTGCGAATACCGCCTCGATAGCGAGTACGCCAATTGAAAAAAATGAAAAAAGGTACTTATAGTGAATTGAAAGTTCCAAAAAAATTATACTATAACTTCAACACTATGAAGAATTTGTTCCTGTTGGAATTTTCCAACAAACCAGACGATTGTTAATAAACAAAATTTTCTTCTGAGCTAAAAGAATGTTTAAATAACTGTGAAATTTTTTCGCTTCCTACGTATGTATATACAGTTAAAACCCGTTTTCAGTTAATTTTAGTTTTGACTAAGTAAAACTAGTTGTCACAAACCTCTTCAGTTGAAACTAGTTTTTACTAATCAAAAAAAAGTTAACTACATCTTTGTATGGTGTCAATTGAAATAAAATTTTATAGTCCGTATTATAATTGTATTGTAGATCTGAATTCACTGCATGTACGAAGGTATTTCCATCATTGGTTGGAGTCTCAGGTACAGCTTTATCTCTTCGCAGTGCTACTGAAATGTCATCCACCGGCTCAGGTGGATGGTAAGGTTTCGTAATATTCTTCTGGAAAAAATTTTGTGTTTCTAATCACAGTTTGTACAAAAAAAAATAATTTGCCACGAAAAATTCTGAATTTTTAGTGTTCTACGAAAATAAAATTTTGAAATAATAAATTTTTCAATGGGAAACACAGTTTCCCTTAAGTAGAAATCAAAATGAAAGATAGTTTCAACTGAAAATTCAAAAAATATAAAAAAAACTAGTTTTAACGCCGAGGGTACTAGTCAAGACTAGTTTTGACTAGCGAAAACAAGTTTTAACAGAATAGGTTTGTGAAAACTAATTTTCCCTTGTCAAAACTAGAATTAATTGAATATATATATATATATATATATATATATATATATATATATATATATATATATATATATATATATATATAAATAAGATAGAGTCGTAAAATATTTAATATTTTTCAAAAGGGAAAACCTTAATGTTGAATTTTTTTCTTCATTTATCATTATATTATTTTCATATTTATGCCAATAAAAGACATTTCTTCTCTTGAAAATATATTGTTTTCTATAATTCACAACTTTATAGAAAACTATTAAGTTAAAAAATTATGGTGAACGAAGTATTTACATTTTTGAAATTTTTATGACACAATCTTTATTTTGTTTTTTAAACTTTCCGTTAGTTTAGAAAGATCAAGAAAGTATGAGAAAATTTCGTCAATTAACAATCGTTTCATTTGTATAAAAAAATGATTTAGACAGAAAATTCGAACGGAAATAAATTCTTCAAAGTGTAAAGATTATATAATAATTATTTTTTAATTTCTCCATTTCTCCTGAATGCTATTTTTAGAGTTAACTCTAAAATTATAAATAATGGAGGTACAGTTCCAGTAATGCGATTTTTTTCAGTGAATTTCTTCCTTTAAGAAACTTTTTTAAAAATTCAAAATATTTATTATTCATGACCTTAAGCGAAAAACCAAACCCTATTGTTTAAAATTGTTTAATTGTTTATAACTTATATATAACTTATAATTTATAAAATTTTTATGTGCTATTCAAGTTTTAACGCACATCATTTCGGATAGAATGAGTTAATCCTCATAATTTTAGTAATATTTTGCCGAATTAACACCGATTTGTACTTCTAGACTAGACTATAATAACGTTACAACAAAATTTTGATTATCAGGAAAATATATACATTTGAACGCAACGTCTTGAAACTATGAGATAAACAATAATTCCAAGAATTTCATTAGATTTAGAACAAACATTTTTAATGTGAAATTTGGGGAATGTGAACATAAAGTTTCACAGATATATTAAGAGATGCTCAACAGGTATTAAATATTAATTTTGAAAATAGTAGAGAGAAAACTTTATCTCATTTCCAGGGAATAATTTCAACATATTAGACCCATGGATAACAAGCGTAACAACTTGTATGTGCAAGAGAGCGAATGCTAATGAAAATAGTAGGCGTTTTATACGAGGCTTGTCCATAAAATATGGTTTCCAATGAGCTGCGAGATTTGGTGAGATTGGCTTCCTTTCTCCTAGTTCCCATCCCGGCGAGCGTTCATTCTTGATTTGGTAGCCGCGGAAGACTAAGCTTCCATTTTATTCTCACGCCAGGTGTGAATTATGCTCTATGATTCGTTTTCTGTGTGTAAAATACGTTTCTTCGGTGGGCATTCATACCTAACTATGTAAAGTGAATGAAGAAAATTTTAATTTGGCCTCCATTGATTACCAACTCTTCCCTAAAGGAACACTTGGGAGGAACGCGTTTCACATCCGAAGAAGAGCTGAAAAAAAGAGGTTTCAAGCTATCTTCGCGGCGGCAGACTTCTACGACTCAATTATAAAGAAGATGGTATACCGCATGCAAAAGTTTTCCAAAAATATATTATTCAATGATAATAAAAATGTTTTTTATTGCGAAGGGATTCCTAGTTTATGGACAAGCCTCGTACAACACATATATTTCAAATCTTTATTTTCGTTCAGGATACCAAAGCAATATTTCTTCTACAGCGTCTTAAATCTTCAATTATTATATACAGTTCCTGGAATAATAAGTAAAAGTCCGAACTACCCGAGAGGTGAACATAAAAATACCTGTAAGCCTGAACAATTAACCAAATAACGAAACTCTAATGAAGATGATAGAATATACACTGCTAATAATGATTAACAATGAAATAAGAGAATAAGATGAAGAGTTTAACATAAATAAAACTACTGGAACAATAAAAAAAACATAAAGGAATGAAAAATTATGTTACAAATATAAACCTTGTTAGTGAGTTAGATGAATCTCTCACAAACCTGTCAACGAGGACTAAGTAAATTATTGAACTGGTAGAGGCTGATTTCTCATAGATATTTGTATAATCGCCTCATTGTTTTGCACATGTATCTCTAAGTCTTACCTAGAACAATCAATGTTCCAAATATGTTCATCCAGTCTCGATGTAAAATGCAATAAGTTCTATTAATAAATGTGGGTAAGCCACTATTTTTTATTTAATATTGCAAATTGAAATTATTGATTAATACTTATATATTGTTCAAATGTTAATTGAGTATTTCAATTTGAAATACTAAAGTTTGCACCAATAAATCCTGTAATAAAATAATCAAATGAACACAGAACAAAACATCACTTTCAAATTGATTGAATTTTTCAAAAAATTCATTTTAGTCAGTTAAATGATTGTGATCGCGATATCAATTATTGGATCAGTACCTACATGAACGTGATATTTCAAAAAATAAATATTTTTTATTCAAAGTTTTTGCTATATTAATACAGTCATTTGGTTGAATAAATTGAGGTTACCTGGAAAGTTTTCCGGGAGTTTTGAAAATTGACAATTTTATAGATTTTGACGTGCTCTTACCGAATTTGCTACTTCGTATCATTGCCGCTAGCGCCACCGTATTGGAAAAATGGCGCCTAAAAGCAGTTTTTCGCTAATAACTTCTTTCCGACGCATTTTACATAAAAAACATATTTACACAAAATAATTGTAGAGAAAATTTTCTACAATTTATGTCATAATTTTTTTCCTACAATCAATAGTTTCGGCGTGCGAGCGAGTTGAATAACTCAAATCACAACTTTTTAAGAAGCTATTTATTAACATTAAATATTAATAAATAAAGTGGTTTCAATAATCTAACTACTATACTCGTTGTAAATAAAACTATTAAGAACATACTATGCGCGTTTATGCTCTCTTAAATACTAATACTTTTGTATATAAAAACTATAATTAATAATATTTATGGTCGTTAGAGTTACATCAAGACAAAAATAAGGTCATGTAATTTGATAAGTTGATAGAACTTCAAGTGTCTAAGGGACATATGGAACCGCTTAAGTAAGACGTTGAGGACGGTTAGTTTACAATAAATCTTAACGAATACAATAGATACATTGGTAGAATTATGATTCTTCACAGTCACATTGATGTAAGACAGAAATTAGATAATCCGAGATAATACGTTAATGGAATATAAAATAAGAGACATATTGTATAACTGCTCATATTTCAGAATTTTAAAATATAAAAATTATAATGAAATTAAAAATTGTACTGTATATTGAAAACCCGGCTGTGGTCTGTCTCTGGATGTATAAAGGAATGCGTCCCTTCTGTGTCAAGCCCCTCCTCACCCTTCTAAGAAACATCTGGCCCTAGCGGAGCTCAATAGAAATATTTAGTCTTAGTCATCAGTAAATGTTCATCATTTCACAGTTTCGTTTGCATTTACAGAGCCAAGGCTTCTAATGGAGTAAAGTGTTTTAATGGTGGTGATATAATGAAAAAAAGTGAAGGAAAATGGATTGGAAACTTTTCGTAAATCAAGTATAAAAAAAGACAGTAAATACAAACTTTTGGTGGGATTAAAATCGATTTGTGTAGAAAGTGATATAAAAATGACAGCCATCTTTAAACTTTCGATACCATTCACGCACAACACCATCACTCTAGAAGTTTACCCCATACACACGACTCATTCTCCAATGGATTTCTGCAGCACTATGGCCTTCAGCCTGTAAAAAACGAATCACACTTCGCAATTCACACTTGGCTGTAGCATAACACCGACTGACGGCTGAATATCAGGAATGGCGGAGGTTGAAAAAAAAAACGGTCCTCGTACGTGCTGTTTATATAACAGCAGAGTTTATACCTAAGCAAAAGCAGACTCGTTTATGGGATCGTAATATTGTGTATAGTGTGCGTAAATTATCGATGAAAACAGTATTTCAGAGCTTGCTCAAGCTCGTAATGATGATTGGGGCAATCGTTGAAAGTCTTGAGCAGATTAAAGATTTAGTCACAGCCGATATCACGATTATTGCATGAAAAAATTATACCAAACGCGCCCAACTAAATAAAGAAAAAAAAGTCTATATGCATGCGACATTAATTCTGCGATGCAGTACATTTATTCATGTCTCGAAGAAAATTCCGAAGAGTGTCAGTTTTCTCTGGACAAACTAATGGCCAAAATTAGGTAATCACCATCCACATATAAAAACAGTGAAAGCACAACTATTAAGAAAATATGTTGTAGATATTTTTATTACTGTCACTTCTAATAAGGTGCATGTTGTTTGCTTTCGAAGTACAGGGTTTAAATGATTTACGTGAATCTGGTACAATGAAAAAAGTGACAACATAGAAGAACGTAAGCGTATTGTAAAGGTAGCAGCAGTAATTGTTACAGAGGATATTCAGTCTAGGATGTACAAAACAAAACATTATCCTCAATCAGACAAAACTGATGATCCCATCGTCGATGATACAGAAGAAACTTCCGTCGTTGATGTTTCAATCAGTACTGAAGACGATGAAAGCACAATACCTGGTCCGTCAACAACAATAAAACGACGGAGATTGAACTAAATTTGGAAGTAGTGACTCAGATATGGATAAGGCTTACTAGAGATAACACGCCGCTTTCTCTACCTCATGGTGGTGTGGAATTGAGAATTTCTGCCAAAACTTGTGTTGAACTACAGTTTACGGCGCTCGTACGAACAAACTATTGATTTTAGGAAAAAAAATTGTTATAAATTATAGGAAATTTTCTCTACAATTATTTTATATTGTTATGTTTTTATTGTAAAATGCGTCGGAAAGGATTTATTATCAAAAAACTGCTTTTAGGCGCAAAATAGGCAAAATTGAAACTAAACTTAACTCGATACACAAAAACCAATCGAGGTTAACAAATGTGTGAGTTATGCCTAAATATTCTTCTCACGAAACTCGGCCAAGTAAATTGGATTAAAACTGAATATCCAAATGCGGAATATTTATTTATACATCGTGAAAATATTTTTAGGTTTCGGTATAGTATCTATGATAAACAAGTTATTTGATTCTTGGAATGTTCTTGTTTGAATTGATATAACTGCCGACCAAAAGTTTAAGATCACATTAAAACAACATAGTTATCTATCAATTGCAACGACACCCCATAAGATAAATAAGATATATTTACACCTGTTTATATTGTTACCAGCAAGCGGAAGAGACACTTAACAGCATCAAAAATCTAAGTTGAACCTTTATCATTGACCACAGAGATGTGAAGTTGTATGATCAGATGCAGTGGGCCCCTGACCATCGAAATTAGACTGAAAAGGATTTTAAAAAAATCATTGAACCGATAAATCCAAGTTTTCAAAAACAAAGAATTTACGTTCAACGCAGTTCCCAAAAAAAGATGATGCCAGATTGTGTAGACCCACCAATGAACCATGATGGTGGCTCAATTATGGTCCGAGGTTGCTCTTCTAGCCAAGGAACTGGCGAATTGATCAAAATTGACGGAATTATGAAACAGTACAAAAAAATTTTAGGACAACATGCCGTTGCTTCGGGTTTGCTATTAATTGGAGATTGATCCATTTTCCAGCAGGACAATCATCCCAATCTTAGTTACAAATTCTGCAGGAAATATTTGGAAGAAAAAGAAGCACAAACGGTGTTAATAAACAGGGTTAGGCCTCCTCAAGGCTTGGATCTCAATCCCATTGAACTTCTGATAGCTTAATAGGAACGTCCGTAATTGTGGTCCATCCTCGTGTAAAGAAGTGTAGAATGCTATATATAACAATACACTATCAACCGTATGCTAATATTTGTGGAAATATTCATACAATGTAAAGAGAAATTTTTTAATGAAACATTAGTTTAGCTAACTATAGTCTCTTTTAGCAAGGACTGTTCAAATTTCTTTACGCTTTTAAACTATATTGATCGTAAAAAAGTGTTTTATTGGATGGTTTAATAGTTTAATTAAACAGTTAATTAAGGTGGTCTCAAACTTTTGGCCTACAGTGTATTCTAATGAATATTTTTGTACGTATTGTCTTCAGAAGAATAAATCTAATATAAATGGTAGTTCATGGTACTGCTTTAATTTCTCTTGCGACCAGAAAATAATTTGATTGTACATTCTTCTGTAGGGCTTTTAGTTTTTATTTTACCAATTTTTTGATGATTCTCTTTTTTGATAATACAAGTGCTTCAAAACTAAATCAATTTCTACAATTAGTTGAGTACTTTATAGTAGAAATTGACGTAATGATCAAATATTTCGGGAAAGAGTTCTACTTGTTCAAAGGTCAATCGATGGCAACCAATTCCTGAGGGAGAAAATCTTCATGAAATTTTTTATTTGATATGGATGTGTTGGAAGAAAATTTGTTGATTCAATCAGTGGACTTGTTATGAGAGGATGTACTAATTATAAAATTGTTGATGGACGGAAAAACCATGTTAAGCACTTTGTATGATTCTCTGATCGATGAAGGATTTTTGGTAAGTCAATCTTACAACTAAATGATGAATTATTCTAGTTTAAGACATGAGATAAATAATGACCGAAATTATCTATAAAAAAGGAAATACAGCAGAAGATATATCAGAATGTATTCAGGAGAATACAAAGAGCTCATTTTGCGAATCTTAAGCTCCTGTAAAACAAACTAATAACAAGAAGACTTATGACAGTGAATGTTAAGTGATGACACAAAAACCCCAAGAAAGATTAAGAATATTTGAAAGAAAAATTATCAGAAGATTATATGGAGGAATTATAATTATCGTAACGGACTGAAAAATTCAGTATACTAGAAAAGTCGATTAAATACTAGGCTATGAAAATATCGTACGATTCATTACAGCCCAAAGGTTAAGATGCTATGGCCACATTCAAAAAATGGAGGAAAATCGAATGCTTAAGAGAATCATGAATACGAAAATATACAGCAGTAGAAAAAGAGGCAGAACGCTTATCAGATGGACTGATTAAGTTCATGAATGAGCAATGAATCTGAAAGGATGGGAACATTGGTAAAGAACAGAGCAGTTTGGAGCTGAATTGTCGAGGAGGCCAAGGCTCACACCGAGCTGTAGTACCAATTGGTAAGGTGAGATATATTGAGTTGAATGTTTTTTACTTGATATTTTTGATTCTACTCAGCTGTTTTTTTGTTTTTTCTTTTTTGAATTTCTGAAGAATACATTCTTCAATTATAAATATATGTCCCGACAAAATTAATTCTCTATAAATCACACTTCGCAATTCACACTTGGCTGTAGCATAACACCGACTGACGGCTGAATATCAGGAATGGCGGAGGTTGAAAAAAAAAACGGTCCTCGTACGTGCTGTTTATATAACAGCAGAGTTTATACCTAAGCAAAAGCAGACTCGTTTATGGGATCGTAATATTGTGTATAGTGTGCGTAAATTATCGATGAAAACAGTATTTCAGAGCTTGCTCAAGCTCGTAATGATGATTGGGGCAATCGTTGAAAGTCTTGAGCAGATTAAAGATTTAGTCACAGCCGATATCACGATTATTGCATGAAAAAATTATACCAAACGCGCCCAACTAAATAAAGAAAAAAAAGTCTATATGCATGCGACATTAATTCTGCGATGCAGTACATTTATTCATGTCTCGAAGAAAATTCCGAAGAGTGTCAGTTTTCTCTGGACAAACTAATGGCCAAAATTAGGTAATCACCATCCACATATAAAAACAGTGAAAGCACAACTATTAAGAAAATATGTTGTAGATATTTTTATTACTGTCACTTCTAATAAGGTGCATGTTGTTTGCTTTCGAAGTACAGGGTTTAAATGATTTACGTGAATCTGGTACAATGAAAAAAGTGACAACATAGAAGAACGTAAGCGTATTGTAAAGGTAGCAGCAGTAATTGTTACAGAGGATATTCAGTCTAGGATGTACAAAACAAAACATTATCCTCAATCAGACAAAACTGATGATCCCATCGTCGATGATACAGAAGAAACTTCCGTCGTTGATGTTTCAATCAGTACTGAAGACGATGAAAGCACAATACCTGGTCCGTCAACAACAATAAAACGACGGAGATTGAACTAAATTTGGAAGTAGTGACTCAGATATGGATAAGGCTTACTAGAGATAACACGCCGCTTTCTCTACCTCATGGTGGTGTGGAATTGAGAATTTCTGCCAAAACTTGTGTTGAACTACAGTTTACGGCGCTCGTACGAACAAACTATTGATTTTAGGAAAAAAAATTGTTATAAATTATAGGAAATTTTCTCTACAATTATTTTATATTGTTATGTTTTTATTGTAAAATGCGTCGGAAAGGATTTATTATCAAAAAACTGCTTTTAGGCGCAAAATAGGCAAAATTGAAACTAAACTTAACTCGATACACAAAAACCAATCGAGGTTAACAAATGTGTGAGTTATGCCTAAATATTCTTCTCACGAAACTCGGCCAAGTAAATTGGATTAAAACTGAATATCCAAATGCGGAATATTTATTTATACATCGTGAAAATATTTTTAGGTTTCGGTATAGTATCTATGATAAACAAGTTATTTGATTCTTGGAATGTTCTTGTTTGAATTGATATAACTGCCGACCAAAAGTTTAAGATCACATTAAAACAACATAGTTATCTATCAATTGCAACGACACCCCATAAGATAAATAAGATATATTTACACCTGTTTATATTGTTACCAGCAAGCGGAAGAGACACTTAACAGCATCAAAAATCTAAGTTGAACCTTTATCATTGACCACAGAGATGTGAAGTTGTATGATCAGATGCAGTGGGCCCCTGACCATCGAAATTAGACTGAAAAGGATTTTAAAAAAATCATTGAACCGATAAATCCAAGTTTTCAAAAACAAAGAATTTACGTTCAACGCAGTTCCCAAAAAAAGATGATGCCAGATTGTGTAGACCCACCAATGAACCATGATGGTGGCTCAATTATGGTCCGAGGTTGCTCTTCTAGCCAAGGAACTGGCGAATTGATCAAAATTGACGGAATTATGAAACAGTACAAAAAAATTTTAGGACAACATGCCGTTGCTTCGGGTTTGCTATTAATTGGAGATTGATCCATTTTCCAGCAGGACAATCATCCCAATCTTAGTTACAAATTCTGCAGGAAATATTTGGAAGAAAAAGAAGCACAAACGGTGTTAATAAACAGGGTTAGGCCTCCTCAAGGCTTGGATCTCAATCCCATTGAACTTCTGATAGCTTAATAGGAACGTCCGTAATTGTGGTCCATCCTCGTGTAAAGAAGTGTAGAATGCTATATATAACAATACACTATCAACCGTATGCTAATATTTGTGGAAATATTCATACAATGTAAAGAGAAATTTTTTAATGAAACATTAGTTTAGCTAACTATAGTCTCTTTTAGCAAGGACTGTTCAAATTTCTTTACGCTTTTAAACTATATTGATCGTAAAAAAGTGTTTTATTGGATGGTTTAATAGTTTAATTAAACAGTTAATTAAGGTGGTCTCAAACTTTTGGCCTACAGTGTATTCTAATGAATATTTTTGTACGTATTGTCTTCAGAAGAATAAATCTAATATAAATGGTAGTTCATGGTACTGCTTTAATTTCTCTTGCGACCAGAAAATAATTTGATTGTACATTCTTCTGTAGGGCTTTTAGTTTTTATTTTACCAATTTTTTGATGATTCTCTTTTTTGATAATACAAGTGCTTCAAAACTAAATCAATTTCTACAATTAGTTGAGTACTTTATAGTAGAAATTGACGTAATGATCAAATATTTCGGGAAAGAGTTCTACTTGTTCAAAGGTCAATCGATGGCAACCAATTCCTGAGGGAGAAAATCTTCATGAAATTTTTTATTTGATATGGATGTGTTGGAAGAAAATTTGTTGATTCAATCAGTGGACTTGTTATGAGAGGATGTACTAATTATAAAATTGTTGATGGACGGAAAAACCATGTTAAGCACTTTGTATGATTCTCTGATCGATGAAGGATTTTTGGTAAGTCAATCTTACAACTAAATGATGAATTATTCTAGTTTAAGACATGAGATAAATAATGACCGAAATTATCTATAAAAAAGGAAATACAGCAGAAGATATATCAGAATGTATTCAGGAGAATACAAAGAGCTCATTTTGCGAATCTTAAGCTCCTGTAAAACAAACTAATAACAAGAAGACTTATGACAGTGAATGTTAAGTGATGACACAAAAACCCCAAGAAAGATTAAGAATATTTGAAAGAAAAATTATCAGAAGATTATATGGAGGAATTATAATTATCGTAACGGACTGAAAAATTCAGTATACTAGAAAAGTCGATTAAATACTAGGCTATGAAAATATCGTACGATTCATTACAGCCCAAAGGTTAAGATGCTATGGCCACATTCAAAAAATGGAGGAAAATCGAATGCTTAAGAGAATCATGAATACGAAAATATACAGCAGTAGAAAAAGAGGCAGAACGCTTATCAGATGGACTGATTAAGTTCATGAATGAGCAATGAATCTGAAAGGATGGGAACATTGGTAAAGAACAGAGCAGTTTGGAGCTGAATTGTCGAGGAGGCCAAGGCTCACACCGAGCTGTAGTACCAATTGGTAAGGTGAGATATATTGAGTTGAATGTTTTTTACTTGATATTTTTGATTCTACTCAGCTGTTTTTTTGTTTTTTCTTTTTTGAATTTCTGAAGAATACATTCTTCAATTATAAATATATGTCCCGACAAAATTAATTCTCTAATCTTTTTTCATGTCATGTTTCCAACGATTTTAAACTAAATCGATGTTTGTTCATTTTTCTTTATTTATAATTATTCATTATTCTTCCTTTTTTACGAATATTGTAGAATAAGCTGGAGTATTATTATTCAGTTCACTTATTCGATAAAGAAGCTGAAGCAGCAGAAATAAAACTTTCTTAATACCTCCAATTAATGATATAGCGATCACCACACAATAGGATGTGTTGCATTTATTAAAAATATATTGGAAAGTTGGAATTTTGTTCTGAAAAATATTGAACCATTCGCCAACACCACTCCAAAAGTTAAAATAATGAATGTGAAAAGCATAACACCAAATCATATTCAGATATCTAGCGAAAGCTATGCAAGAGGCTTAATCTGAACCTACAGCCGATTCCGTCTTCCGACAAAAATAATAGCTATTAGTATTTTTGAAGTTGACAGAATCAGTTAATATATATAAATCTATAACTAAGTAAACTAAAACCCAATATATAATAAAAAAATAATAATAATAATAATAATAAATGAAATAAGTATACACCATGATTTGTACAATGTTTCTTAGTCTACTTTCAAAAAAAAATCTATATGAACCTTAAATCTAATGATAGAAATATGGTAGATAAAAATCATGTTCCTGGATTTGTGATAATAAGGATTTAACAAAATTAAAATGTAATTTCATTTGGAAATGAAAAAAAATATTATAAAAGAAATCGTAATTCGTAAGTCGTAGTTTCACCTCTATCAAATTAATTATTTGAATATGTTAATTTTACTTACAAGTAACAATCATTGAAATTTTAATAAATCTGTTATTTTACAAATATCTTCCTAAAATGTTTATTTGGATTGATATAATGCTCATTTGAAATAAACTATACACCATCACTACTAGCTCAAAATGTTTAAAATAATACCCAATTTAACGAATATTCATTCAAAATGTTTACATAGTGTAAGCTCTCATTTGATTTAAGGTTCTGAAATATACCCTTCGCCATCTATTGACAACAATGACAATCGACTTCCGTCAACCAAAGACAACCCTTAATTAGTGAAATAAAGTATATTTAATAAATATAGAAATAAACAAAATAGTTGCCTTCAGTTTCAACAACTGTCCTAAAACCATAAGTTTTAAACAACAATTACCCAATCCCATTCTATAATCATTAGTCGCAGACATTTTTTGTTATGACAAAAGCCTTGTAAACATGGAATATAGGGGACCAGTTATATAGAAAAATATATAATTTCAACTTCTATAATGTAAAAAGTATTTAAACAACAATTGAATAGTAACCAGACGATTTTTCCTGAGCATAATTGCACTCATTATTTTTTATATTTTTGTATTGAAGAAATTTTTTTATAAAAACACCCTGTAGATGCTTTCTGTTAATTTATTTTTATTACATTTTACCCCTATACTACTTATCTTCAATAATATGAAATAAGTTGCCGTTACTGCGAAAGAGTATTTTGTGTGGCAGTACAAAACTAGTAACAGCTTTAAAACTATAAGTAACAAACTACCTAGAAATCTGGGACGCAATAAATAAGTATAGTGATCATTGATTTCTCCTCTTGGTTTTTCCAAATATCACTTCAATTCACATATCTTGCAATATGAAAATATAAAAAATTAAATGTCTCATACACGTAAAAATCGACCTGATTCTTTTCAAGCAAATAACAAATTCGGAATGTAGTTTTATCACAATTGTTGAGTACCAGTCTTGTATTATAGAGAATATAACTAATAATATAAGGTGGCAACTCAGGGAATCTCCCTGTAATATAAGGAATCGATCATGTCCCAGAGTTTGGATGCATTTGTTGAATAATTTTTACACCAAAACGAACTTTTCTTTTTTTATTCTTTGTGGACACGGATTTTTATTAGGTTTTTTTTTAATATAGCGTGTCAAAAAATGTTATGTACCACTAGGAAATTTAGGATTTTCATCAAATAGTTTTGCTGGATATTCCATAAAATGTATTTCAATATATCTTAGGGTGGTCGATAAAAATTAAATTCTTTCCGACGCCCTCTAAAAACTCCTTTTTATTAAAAAAACACTGAAGAATTTTTTTGAATTCAAAACAACACGATCTAAGTTAATTTTTTATATAATTACAATGGTAACCACAAACACGAACTTTGTGATTATTATAATTTGTTTTCATGTCCCCTCATTCAAAAAAAAATTATTATTTTGTTTCAATCACTTTTAGTTTTTTTTTGTGACAGCTGTATATTCTTTTATACCTCATTCACGTGTTTTTGTTTGAGTAACTTAATTTAGGCGACTGTATAACGATTGCGTTTATGTGTGTGGAAAATTAACTTTTACTTCTCATGGAAAATTCACGCCAGTAACTTTTTTACTGTGACGCTCTACTAC
This sequence comes from Diorhabda elongata, assembly GCA_026230145.1. Taxonomy (NCBI): domain Eukaryota; kingdom Metazoa; phylum Arthropoda; class Insecta; order Coleoptera; family Chrysomelidae; genus Diorhabda; species Diorhabda elongata. The sequence goes on along the minus strand of CM047933.1, from coordinate 22,811,614 downwards.
AGTCGAGCCATTAAGGCTTTCCTAGCATGCTACGCCTCATTTTAGTAGATCATGTTCCATGATGCGGACCATGTCTAAAGATTTTCCAAATTCAACTGCTGCCACCCATTAAAATCGACCCATAAAATGTCTTTAATAATTATAGAAATACTCATTAAAGTCGCGATTGGTTATTTTCTTTCATGAAGTTTTCGAACTTTTATAATTAATTTGATTTTTATATTTGTCAATCAAATTAACGCTAAATTGAATTATTTCCAATAAATGTGAAATGTCAGTAGAAACAATGATTGTTTGAATGAAAACCTAAACCTAAACAGATATAGAAATACTCAGCACAAGAAGTTAAGATGGAAGAGGCCAGCATACAAGGCACAATCGACTCCACCCCATGAAGCAGTGAAAAGTGCTATTTAGACTATTTTAGTCTGAGTCTGAGTCGCCAAGTTGAATCTTGGGATCCACATATATGTTGTGTTACGTGTGTGAGAATCCTGTTAGGTTGGATTAAACAAGAATCCAAACATTTGCCTTTTGGTGTACCAATGATTTGGACGGAACCAAAATATCATGTAAGTGATTGTTATTTGTGATTGATCCTAATAGAAGGCGTCAACACATTTGTTCGTAATCAACCCGATAAGGTATCTCAAGATACGAACCGTCAACTTCAAAAGAACCGCATTTATTGATACAAAGTGATTTAAACGATTTGGTACGTGATTTGAATGTATCAAAAAAACAATATGAGCTTTTGGGGAATAGATCAAAAGACTGGAATTTAGTTTATCCTGGTACGAAAAGTCCTTATTTCCGACATCGTGACGATGAAATGAAACCTTTTCTAAAGCAGATGATTCAGTCTATTGTAATAACATTCCTGTAGTGATGAATTTATTGAATTTTGAATATGATCCAAGACACTAGCGATTGTTCATTGACTCCTCAAAAAGTAGCTTGAAGCAGTGTTGCTATACAACGGAAACAAATGTTCTTCAGTGCCGGTTGCCCATGGTACTGATATGAAAGACACTCACAAGAACATAAAGTTCCTTACAATTGATGCAACGTACAGCAAATTCAGTTCTATGTGAAAATAAATCATTAAGGGATGTGTGCCGAGATTTTGTATTAAGTAAAACTTCATTATCAAGATTTATTAAACGAATGGAGGATAATCCTATAAATTTGAGATTTGGCTACAGTACTTCAAGAGATATATTTAATAAAGAACAAGAAGGCAGCCTCGCAGAATACTTGTTCAAACTTGCATACATATTTCATGGTATAGGTCCTAAGAAAGTTTGTCGCATTGTTTATGACTGTGCTATTAAATATAAAATAAATAAACTAGACAAATGGCATACAAACAGAATGACTGGTAAGGATTGGATGTGCGCTTTTCTTACACGAAATCTCTCTCGCCATTAGAAAACCTAAAGCAACAAGCCTCAGCAGAGCAACGTCATTCAATAAAACTAATTTGCAAGAATTTTATTCGAAATTAGCAGGAGTTACGGATCGATTTAAATTGATAGCTTCTTCTATATAGAATGCAGATGAAAATGGTGAAACGACGATGAAATGAAACTTTACTTTTCTAAAGCAGATGATTTAGTCTACTGTAATAACATTCCCGTAGTGTTGAATTTATTGAATTTTGTAAAGTCACTGGCGATTGACTCATCATAAACTAGCTTGAAAGCAGTGTTGCTAAACAACGGAATCAAATGTCTTTCGGTGCCGATTGCCCATGGTACTAATATGAAAGACACTCACAAGAACATGAAGTTCCTTAGAATTGATGCGACGTACAGCAAATTCAGTTCTATGTGAAAATAAATCATTAAGGGAGGTGTGTCGAGATTTTGTATTAAGTAAAACTTCATTATCAAGATTTATTAAACGAATGGAAGATAATCCTGTAAATTTGAGATTTGGCTATGGTACTTCAAGAGAGATATTTAATAAAGAACAAGATGGCAGCCTCGCAGAATACTTGTTCAAACTTAAAATGATCCTTTAGCGAACCCCGACGACATACTTTTATCACCGTTGCATATAAAAATCGACCAGATGAAAAATTTTGTAAAAGCTAAGCCTAAAGATGGCAGTGGATTCTTATAACTGAAAGAAAAATGTCCCAAACTCATCATGGCAAAAATTAACGAGGTAATATTTGTTGGTTCACAAATACAGGAACTAATGAAGGATACAAACTATGAAGAAACCTGAATGATCTAGAAAAAGTCGACTGGAAATGTTTTGTGAATGTTGTCCAAAATTTCATCATAAAGCGGAAAATTACAAATCATAGCTATTTATCGAATATTAAAGAATATTTTTAGTGTTAGTGATTACTGTATTTTTATAAAAATATATGTCTTGATGTCACAAAGAAATCTAATGTGTCAATTTTTTTCCATTGATATTTTATTGTTTAGTGGTCATAGTACATTCAACAAGTTTTCGTATGACAAAAAAAAGTTTGAATTTTGTTGACCAGTATCTTATAAAATTGAATAAAAATGAAACGCCTTCACTGTTATTAGAAAGCTTTGTAAGGAGCTTAATATACTTAGTCATTTAAGGTCATGATTCAATTTTTCTTCTATTTTTGGGCTTTTTCTACGTCTGTGAGTAGTTACGTATAAGTTATAAGTTATTTTCATGAATATGCCGAAAAAATCATTATATACGCATGCTCTGGATGTCTCCTTTGAAGGCCCAAAATTCTCTTGCATTCATACGTCTATAGTTTCAAGATAATTTACTTGGCGATATTCGTCTCAGATACTTTGTATAAATTATTAAATAAATATTACAATAATCAAAACATTTAGGTATATATTCCAAAGTGTTGTTCTTAATTTTTTATTGTTTTTTTTTATTAACTGAATTGTACCTTTTATTAAAAGTTATGAAATACTACACACCCTTAGTGAAGTCTTACGTAAGGTGCCTATTTGAGATTAAACATTAAACAAAATAAACAGTATTATATTCATTGAGTATTATTTTTTCCCTGCAATGGAAGATAGGAAAGAAAATTGATTTTTGATTGAAAAGACACATAACGAATTTGCGCAAATCAACTGCAAATATTAAAATTTTTACAAAACTATTGCAAGAATCTAACGATTTGTTTACAAAAGAGAGGATATTAAATATAAGAATTTGAGGCTTTGTGTGAAGAAATTTGAATATTAAAATGAAATTTGTACTTATGGAATTTTTAATAAAAATATCAATTTGAATATTTTTCGTTTTTTTATTTAATAGACAAAATGAACTGGGAAAATTTCTCAATTTAGATTTTTGTTTTTTGTTATTTCGATCAAATATTTGTTATTTTATTGATATTAGTTCTATAATTTCTCAAAATTCGAATAAAATTATATTTTTCCTGAAAATTACAAAAAAGATGATTATACCGAAAAATTAAATCAGATCATGTAAAGGCACTTGTTTTTTTAATTATAAAAAAAAATTCCCAGTGTTCCTTCATAAAAAAAGCTTTTTAGGGAGCATCTTAAATAATTTAATTTCCAACGACCACCCTAATATATCTAACTCCAAAATTTTGATGTTGTGTATTTAAAAGGCACTATGTAAATATTAAATATACAGTCAGCACAAGAAATGGGGACGAAAATAGCCATAAAATATGAAGATAAATGAATAAGTTTTATATTGAATAATTGTTTGCTTAAATGCAGTAAATGAATTATTGCTTTAAGAAAACTGTACAAAAATAACACAAAAAGTTTTAATTAAGATTAATAATAATGTAATTTTCAACGGGAGAATTCCGATAAAACATCAGGAGACACATAATAGAAAACAAGAAATTAAGTAGCATTATTATAAAGTAGATAAACCGATAGGATAAAATCAGATTGCTTAAGCTACTTTGTCACGTGAATTAAAAAAGGGGTGCAATAAGAAATATCGAAAAACCACATAAATATAAAATCCAATAAATCGCAGAAGGGATCCTTAGAAATGGCAATAGCAATATCTTTATTGTAAAGCATAAAAATTAAGGCACGTTGAACAAATTGTAATTTATCTTACAAGATGTCTTTTTGGGAATAATAACATTGAAAATGGACCCTTCATGTTTTCGGCAAGTACAATACTGTTATAACATTTTACATATTGAGAATTTTCATAATTGTTCTTAATTATTGTCTAAAGTAATGAATAAAAATCGTCATTTTCGTGAAAGAAACTTAAGGACATTAATATTTATTGTCTCAAATGCATTTTCCATTTTATATAATACAAAAAGGAATAAGTCATTTGCAGTTAGAAAAAAAACAAAATATTGGAATTTAGTTAGTAAATAGTTAAGGAGGAAATAGGATATTATCACATTTTTCTTAAGCATATGTACCAAATTTATCAGAAATACACCATTTTATCAAAACTAGGTGATCCATAATTATGTGCATCAATTTATAGAGCTAAGTGTAAATCCAAAAGTATTTTTTTCAGTACACTTTTCCCTAAAATTGAAATATAATAAAAATATACCCTTCTAGAAGATGACCGTAATGAAACGTGATAATCTTATATGAGTACTGAAACTTGTCTATCTAATAGCATTAATATAGAAAAAACAATTTGTATAAGAAAAGGGCAACGTACTGAGAAAAATATTGCAACAAAAAAACTTACAATAGACAAAGATAACAAAACATCCGATCTTTTCGAAGTGAGCAAAGAAAGAATCAATCTAAAATAGACAATTATAATAGAAAATATCCCAAAAAAATGAATTACAGTAAAGCTTACAGTCAAAAAAAAAACAAAGTAATTGAATCTGATCTTTTCGAAGTGCGCAAAGAAAGAGTCAATCTCAAATAGACAATGATAATAGAAAATATCCCAAAAAATGGCTTACAGTTAAAGCCTACAGTCAATAAAAACAGAGTAATTGAATCTGGATCACGAGTTTCTAAAATGTTGAAAATATTAATATCAAAAACATTAACAAACTTAGGACGGATCTCCCTATCAATATATCATAATAATGGAATATAAAAACATTGTGGACATGGTTTCCCCTTAGTTTATAGTTGATATTATCCCATAAATAAAAAGACCAGAATTTATTATCTGCATTGTATCTTATCAACAGCAATAGAAACTCAAGTGTTGAGTGGATCCATTTCTAATACCATAAAACGCCAATTGAAACTTTAAAGGGCGAATTGGGGACATTATTTTTTCCGCCAAACGAGGAATTCATATTATGGGAGATACTATAACATATTAAGATAATTGATTCCATGTTATCGCCTACCACATTCCATATGAAAAACGGCTATTACATTTTTTCGATTACAGGAAAATGCATCTAGGGGAAAGAGGGCATGACGGAGTAGCGAGGTAAGACAGGGTACCGTACACATAGAAGAAACTGGGCGTTTGTGAATATAAAACTATAAGCAAATAGGAAGCCATTCAAGTTTCTTATCAAATAACATTAATTTATTATTTTTTAGGTAAAATCATGGCATGTACTTGCAAGAAGAAAAACCAAAAGAGAAGAGTGGTTGATAGATTCTATGAAAATAGCTATAGATACAGTTTTAAACAAAGAAATGGGATACAAAAAAAACTGCTTTTGCACACGCAGTGTCTCGGACTACTTTAGAGCGACATGTTGAGAAAATGTAGGAAGGTGTGTAGTTACTATTGGTTCACCTTTAGAGCAGAAAAAATCTATATTTACACCTAAAGAAGATGGCCTAACAACTTTCGAACGAGACTTCTAGCATATCAATTGGCAGTTAAAAATTGAAAGGCACACAACTTTAATACTGATAGAGAAATGGCAAGCGTTAATTGGCTTAAAAGTTTTTTGAAACGTTATCAAAAGCTAGAGCAATGGAATTCAATAACTTTGTAATGAAACAGGGATTTCCAATGTATCTAAGACCAAGAGCAAAATATTAGCTATGAAAAGACGAAAATACGTGAGTGAGACAAAGTATCACAGTAGAAATATGTTTTAACGCCGCCGGAACCTTCATGCACCTACTGATGAATTTTCAGACACAACAAATGAAGCCAGAACGTTTTGATCATGTTCCATCAGTACTACAACAGTTTGCAATTCTCGAAATATTTTTGACTTTGTTTGAAAATTTCATCAAATTTTCTGGAGCTACTCCTACTAACCACATATTTCTGCTTCCAGATGGTCATGTGAGTCATACTAAAAATTTGGAAGTGACTGATCTAGCTCGTGAAAATGGAGTAAATATAATTTGATTTCCTCCTCACTGCAGACACACAATGCAGCCTGTAGACGTAGCATTTATGAAGCCAGTCAACACTTATTATGATCATGCTGTTACAGATTGGTTAAGATTACATCCTGGACGTGTGGTAACTGTATTCCAGATAAGTGAAATATTTGGTAATACATACGTTCAGGTGGCTACAATGTCCAACGCTATAAATGCATTTAGAAAATGTAGTATAGGGTCCTATAAGCAAAATAATTTTACTAATACTGAGTTTACTTCTGCTGAAACTACGAACATATAAAATATTGTAGGCCCATCGAATGTGACATGTCTGACTTTAACAACAATAGTGACAACTGCATCTTCAACAGTCACGACAACTTCTCACACTGAAATTCTTCCAACAGTGTTAATCACCGAATGTTATAAACATGTCACACTAAGAACAGCCGTCCCAGAACCTGAACCTAGATGTTTTTATTATTCTGAACGTTTCATTCATGCAGCAAAGAAAAATAGCTATAACAACCCCAACTCTTTATAAAAATGAGCTGGAAATTTATCAATCAATCCTAATGATCTTCGCCTCAAAAAGAACGCTAAAACCGAAGACAGACAAAAAAGAACAATTATGAAGATGCCATTTGCTTATATTGTAATGAAGAAAACAATTTTTTGACCTCGTCAGGACCTTGGATAGGCTGCCAGCTCTGTGGGCGTTAGGCTCACAACGCTTGTGCTGGCTTGGAGGATGAAGATCCAGAGAAAATATACAATTATTAAAAATGTGATATATTAATTCTTCGAAGACTGTATAAATCATATTTATATTATTGATTAACGTGCCATAAATTAATGAGAATGATAAACATAGTGATTAAGCTATATTTGGATTATTTATCTTAACTTCCCCACCATGTACCCTTACAATTTAAAAAGGGTTACAAAGACACTTTTTGTGTTCAAAATATAAGGAAACGATTTTTAAAATAATTTCTCAAAATTATTAGAAAAAAAAATGGATGGATACTACCCTATATTCATATAGTAAGAGGTAGGTTTGTATTCTAAACAAATCCATAATATGGCCTCGATAATAAAAACATTTGGCTTTTGAAAAAAAGATGGTGCTTTAGTCACTTTTTTACAGGATTCTTCAGAAACTATTTTCATTTTTTAATATATTAGCTCTAGGAATAAATGTACCTAATTCTGGATTCCCTGGTATAATCATTAACAGAGACTGTAGCCGATTAGCCGATGAATATCAACTACTCTTATACATCATATTTCGAATCAACAACTCTGTAAATATCATAATCTTGAATGTGAATATGAATGGAATGAAAAGTGCTTCTGCATGAAGTGTGTAAAGTTGTTTTTGTTGAAAAATCATATCTCTGATGAATCTGGTTCACTGTTGTTCCAAAGTTAAGTACATTTTAGTCTTCTGAAAGATTTCTCAATTAATGAACTTGAGTTTCCGAGTTTTCAAAAATTATTTTACTTATTATTTCATTGATTTAATTCCAATATCGTGTGAAATACTTCATCTTATTTTGTATCGCAATAAACATATCATTTTGAGTAAGTATATTTAACCAGAGCATAAATACACAAAGAATATTATGTACTGTGTAAATCTCAGTTTGTAGGTAATATACTCTAGATTCAATCCTATTATAATATCAATTATTTGATACAATTGTTTAGATTAATATGAAATTAAAATGAATTCTTGAATCAAATAACTTTATATCTAAAATTAATTAGTATAAAGGGTGTTCATAAATTCATGCGATAAAATTCAGGAGGTGATTGTTCGTATGAAATTAAGATGGGTATTTTATATAATGAAGTTTCCTCGGCCCACCTCTTACCGAGATATCACCCTTAACTGAAAACTAAACTAAAATTGAGTTTTTTATTTTTAAATATCAGTGGAGCTAGAAACTTGAAATTCTGTAATTTTTGTGCATTCGCAAAGGACGATATTGATATTCCTATTACATTGTAGAGGGTGAAATTAGCAGCAGCCTTTACTTTATTTAATATCAAAACTTTTTTTAAAGATGGAGTATTAAATTTTAAATCAAAATCTTTATTTTATTCAAAAATATTTCTTATTCTTAAATTTTGTCCCAAAACCAATAGCTACAGGGAAAAAAATAAACATAAATCATAATTTTTTTAATAGGTTGAGTGGAAAATAATAAATGTTGGAAATGACAACCTCTACCCTGTTTTTAATGTTTCTAAATAGAATAAGGATTTTGAGTTATAATTTTATTTCATAAAACTTCTTTTTGAAAAAAGTTTTGGTATGAAATAAAGTAAGGATTGCTAATTTCACCCTCTATAATATCACAAGAAAATTGAAAAAATACTCACAATCACACATGCACAAAAATTATAGAATAAAAAAAATAGAAACTCAATTTTGGTAACCATCTTTTAAAAGTGATATTTAAAAGAAGAGTAGGATGAGGAGATTTTGTTATAGGAAGACCCATCTCAAATTGCATACGAACAATCACTTACTGAATTTTGTAGCATGAATTTAGAAACACCTGTATGTCAAAAAGCTTTATAACTTAATATGAAATAATGTAAACTTAATATTATAAGTTAGTACTTGAAATAACTAAAAATAAATATAAACAAAACTTTAAAACTCAATGAAAAATTTTGTAATAATAATTTGACAATAAATTTTGTCAAAAAAACTGACTTCCATATTCTAAAAATTAAATATTGATGGAAGTTTTATTTCTTTTGTATGTAAAGATAATACTACAGTTTAAAGGTACTTCTCAAAATATCTCAATAATAAATTTACAACTGATATTTTGGATAAAAAAGTGCCCAAATGCGCTAAAAGTCATTACAACGTAACATTAATATTAAAAGATATGTCTTAAACATTTATTTTTAATTAGAAGGGACTTTTTGACCGAATAGGTTAGTTCTGCTAGGTCATAACAAGAATAAGAAGAATTGTGCTACTACCACAATATACTGTCACCTGTTGAAGTCGTGAAAAAATAAAAAACAAAGACTAACGAAAAGAAAAAACATAAAGTTAACTATCAAAAACGTGAGGTACTTTGCATGTATTCTTTTATAAGACATCACGTGTACCAATGTCAAATAAAATATATTAATTGAGCAGTTCCATATCAAAACTCGCCTCATTCATTTTGGTGAAAATCGACACTAGGATTAAGCAACAGAAGACCAGCCAAAAAACCATGGCTTACCAGAGAACATAGAGTTTAGAAATTAAATTTTGCAAAACTATATCAATATCTCTTTATTAGAGTGGCCACCTAACACTCCGTATATGAATCCTATAGAACAAATATGGGACTATCTCAAAATAAGGATTCGAAGTCATAGTCCCCCTGTTTCTAATTACAACCAACTCACAGAGTTCGTTATTGAAGAATGGGAGAATATACCGCAAGCTTTTGTTGAACAATTGATATCATCATGTCGCGACGTATGAATGCAGTGATAAGGTGTAAAGGAGGGCCCACGCGGTATTAGGGTTGACCCATATGCGTTTATTCTCTTTTACTGATTTTTTTTCAATTTAGAAGTATGCGCTTAGCTTATTTTTGCATTTCCAGCAACAACAAACTTTTATGAAAAAAATAAGGCAAATTACTTAGTTTTATTTTGTGTTTATATTATAAATATTTAGATTAAAGTGGTGCGTTAATTTTGTATAGGAGTTTATATAGAAAAAACTGTTTTTCCTCATTTTTTCAAAATGGATTTTGACATAGAATTCATCAATTGATATATAGCACCACTAACTTTGACGTAATTTTTTTTTGTTGATTACTCTAGTTTTATTTTAAATGTGTTGAAGACGATTTGGTTGTTCATAATAATTTTAACCCAAGAACATTGAGATTATTTCTCATTTTTGTTCAGTTTTCAAATAAAGCTCATTGCTTTAGTTTTTTTATACACAATGGTTTTCTTGGCATACCTTAACAAGGGGAGATGTCTGAAACCTACTAAACCAAAATTCAATTTCTTTATTCTTGTGAATCTGGCATGGACTGTAGGAAAAATTCATAAAATTTTAATCCATCCGATATTTTTGAATCAGAGATAAACGTATCCAAAAATTCTGTTACATACAGAGATATGTAAATAGATAAATACAGGACACATATAAAGTGTGTAAGAAGCACTACTTTAAGCCATAAGTTTATTGGAAAAATTGCTCTTTGGAAAAAACCAGTAGATTCAATTTTATTTTTTTCTCTACTCCAGCATCTGGTAGCATATTACTTCATTCTTGTTTTTTAATAATGTAAAGTAACACAACTAACTTAAATGGCTATAAAAGACCTTCTCACATGATAGCACATTCTGGAACAATTTTTCCCTATCAAAAATTCTAAAATTGTACGTTATAACATTCCTTGATATTATAAAAATGTATTTAATTATGTACAACCATCAATATTATAAAAAAATATCAAAATTTGTGAAGTTTATCTCAATAAAACTTTTCAACCTCATATAATAATTTCACAACCAGAGAGCTGCTTTTTACATGTTAGGATAGAATGGGGGATAAACAGGCAAAGAAGTAGGCGCAAAAGGCCTCTTAGCAGGAGTGGCTTGTTCATTAAAAGCATCCCCGTAGCTTCTTTTAACTGCCACGTGCGGTACCACCGGCATCACACCCGGCGTTTGCCCCTGTAATAATTGAGGATATAACATAGGAGGAGGTCTTTGCAATGCAATAGGAATTCTTGGAGGAATGATCATATAAGGATGAGTTGGGACCATAGGCATAAGAGGTACAGTGTGTTGAGGACTTTTAAGGACGGAATTAACTGGGACACCAGCAGCAGTCGACTGTGTACCATTGGGAGACAATTGTGAAATGTTTTGACTGAAAAGGGCAAGATTTTGTTGCGCAAAGTGATTTATCAATAACATTTCATTTTGTGCTTGTTGAGCTTGGTTTTGTCGTGCCATTAAATTGTGTTGTGCAATAATTTGTGCTTGTTGTTGAGCGAATAACGCGGAATTGTCCCAAGTAAATTGATGGGGTGTATGCGTAACCAAACTCTGAGACATAGTAGTGGCCGAGGCCGTTTGAGGGGGAGGAGGGGGAGGTATATTAGTTGGTGGTAGAGGCGCTATTGGAGGTAACATACCGGGACTTAGAAGAGCTGGAGTTGCCTTCGCTGGAGAAACCGGTGCGGGTATCCCTCCAGTTAGTACGAGATTCATATCCTCACCAGAGCATTGGAATACTTCGATATACCGTTGTTTCTTACCAAATATCATGTAACGATGGTGTTTTTGTTGCGCCGTCATAAAAGCCGATTGTTCAGAGTCCATTTGAATAAAAGCTTCACCACTGGGTTGACCCTACAACAACAAAAACTTATTAGAGTATTTAATTAAAGCAAATAGGAGTGTAATATTAACAAAGCGAGATAATGTAATTTTTCAATAGATTTATGACATATGGAAAATGGAGACTGGTTGTATTTGACGGGGCAAAAAGTCAATCCATGTGAAAATCCTGTTATCCAAGGCTTGAAAATTATACAAATATAAAAGTATATGATACATTTTTCAAGTCTAAGAAAACATTATAACATTAAATAAAGGAAATATTTTGAAAGACAAACTATTTTAATATTATTATAAAAGCTTCTTTTGACCAATCTTTCTATGATCTTAGATAACGTGGGAAGGAGTGTAATTGGACTCCAAGAAATAGAGTACTGCTTTATGTAGGTACAATTCTTTTTAAAATTCAACAATAATGGAGGTACATCCATTCAAAGAAGTAATTTTTTTTAATATCTGCTAAATGGTTTTTATTGTGGAAGTGATTATCCAACATTAGGATAATTCATCCCATATAAATAAAAGGTTATTTAGGAGGGTAACTAACAAATTTACTTCACGTTTTTTTCTAGTTCATTTTAGGAAATTATCTCGAAAACTATTTCTTTGGGGCCCTTATAAAAGTTTTTTTTGTTGCATTCACATAGAATTAATTATTCCTCAGTTTTATAATCACCCTATATACAAAACTACATGACACAGACAGATAATTGAAAAAATAAGATAAGAATAAACGGTTGCATCTCCCTTATTCTACTAGATATAAATCTTCAGTAATTGTCGGACTATCTCATTGATGGACGTCCTCTAATATGGTATACAACTTGACGAAGCCTCTACGTCAAAATCTTTTTTGCCCAGCGTCCATCCGCAAACCCAACCGGCCCTGATCCATTTCAACTCCTTTATTATTCGGCAGAAAAATTTTGCATAAAGCAAGTACCCTGGACCTCCTTGAATAATCATATTCATATAGGTATGTGTAGGAGAGATGTATTCTTCTTTTCTCTTCGCAGTAGTGTCTTTACTTGTCTTAATCATACTGTTCCTCTTTTCTTCCAATGTTGTACAGGTTCTTTCAGACTGTTATATTCTCCTAACACAGTTCCTTCTTGTTTTTGAACCATGGTATTCTTTCTTTGTCTAATAATGGTAGTTTTATCCTCACCTTTGAATTTATTCAAGAAGCTATACTTTTTCTACCTTCCATCGGCATGGCATGTTTTAGGTTTCCTGTTCAATTACTAGTAAGTGTTTTTTATGCAGAATTCCCTCTTTATCTACACAGTCTGTGTCTCATTCTTTCGAATCACCTTTCTGCCATTATAAACAGTGGCGTAAGGTACAGAATTACTTCCATAGTCATTGTAGGGAATTACTTTTTGCTCCTGTTATACATAATTGAACATCCTTTTAATTTATGGTAAAAATATGAGAACAATTCTGATAAAAGTTCTATTTACCTGGGTGTACTTAGCTAAGTATGATAAATACAAAAAGGTATTCATGATAACCATTAAAAAAAATGTAAAAGTGATTTAAAATTGTATTCCATACCTGAGAATTAATTACCATATGAACTCCTTGTAAAACGATGTTCTGAGCATAGTCACCTAGGAAATCTAAAATATGTTCGACTTGGGCTTCATATGGCAGTCCTCTTAACCTAACACAGTCTTTTCTAGTTCCGGAAGTTATGTATTGTTGTGGCAATAGAGGCACTTGTGGTATTTGAGCAATAAGAGGAGCTTGCTGTTCATACGTTTTTGGATCCGATGATCTATTCAAAACCTGAAATAAAAAATTTTTCTCCAACAATTTGTAGACAATCTGAACACAAATAAAAATATTGAGGGTACGTACTGAACATACTGTTTACACCACCACTACACCAACATTCACAATTACACTGTCTGACGCCCGTTTTGATAACTAAGTTAATGTCTTCAGCAACTGAAAGTAAACTGCACAGTCTCTGAAGACGATAACTTGGTTATCAAAACAGGCGTCAAACAGTGTAATTGTGAATATTGGTGTAGTGGTTGTGTAAACAACGTCTCTAGTATGAATGAATATCCCCAACGGTTCCAGAAATTCAATCTCAATTGAGGGCAAGTGGAAAAACTACCAAATGGATAATCAATTCAATTAATCGTTAGTGAATACTGAGCTAATCATTCAGTGGCTGATCCAAAAAAGTATCTATCAAGAAAAATTAACAATTCAATTAATTATTTCGACAGGAGCGCTATCAGACGAATTGTGCATAACTTTTTCTTTCAAAATGAGTTACCTAGAGTGAAAAAAGTTCTGAGAGAAGTTAACGAAGATAAGGACTTGCCGGATTTTAAAAGATCAACATTTTATAATTTATTATTTATATAATGGGATTTCAATACAAAAAATAATTGTGTGAAGGCGAGAATACCTCAGAAAAATTAAGGAACATGGGTAAATGCTTGACATAAGGTTTGGGTGAACTCTTCCATACAATCCACGAGACAAATATTTTTGGTGTTATTAATAAGGATAAAAATTGGAATATTATGAATAACTGATTTTTAAATGAATGTTTTCCATATTTTGGCCGTTTACTTTATATCTTTTCCAAAGTTCACGATTATCTTGTATATTTTTGTAATAATTGTGTACAATTATTTTCATATATAATTAATTTATTTCTTCAAATTCTCATTTCCTAGATCTATTGATATATTAATGCATCTAATTGTTTTTGATTTTAGGTCTCTTCTATTTTAAAATTAGTTTTTTTTTAATAATTTTTCTAAGAAAAATAAAATTTGACACCTGCGATTTCAAAGAAAAAATTAAAAATATAACGAATATGTATTTATTGAACAAAATAATAAAATCAATTCTCTTGATGTCACATTATATAAAATTAACAATAACATAAAAATAGAAGGGTATACGAAACAAACTTGGTCTTCAAGATATTTGAACTTCAATTCATGTCATCCTATGTCACAAAAAGATCAGTGATAATAAGTTTGGCTGATAGATTTATCCAACTATCAGATCCTGAATTTAGTTGATAAGCTATTCAAAAAGCAAAAACTGCAAAAACATGATTATCTGGAAAAAATGATAATCAACATATTTTAAAAAGGATAAAAAGACACCACAATCAATTAAAGAATAGAACAGAAACTAAACATCAATACATAAAACATTTTTCCTTACTATATGTACCTACAAGGACTTTCCCAACAACTATCAAATTATTTTAATAAATATGATATTGGTATAAGCCATAGAGGACATAATACATTATCCAAATATTTCACTACATTGAAATCTAAAACACCAAAAAACAAAAAAGTAATATTATATATCAAGTGCCCTGTACTAATTGTGACGCTGTCTATATAGGGCAGACCTTTCAATATTTAGAAAATAGACTAAAAGGTTATCGATATGATAAAAAAAAATAAAACTGAGTAACGAACCATGAAATATCAAAAAAACATAAATTCAGTTATAAAGATTCAAATATTCTTGGAACGGAATTTAATACACGAAAAAGAGAATTTTTAGAAATGGTTCACATTCATAAAAACAAAAAAGCTATAGTTGCTAAAAAATACCTAAATAATTTAAGTAAAATTTATAGAGCTCTATTTTGTAAATTCTAATAAAACTACAAAAAAAATTAATTTTTCTTATTAGAACAAATTTATTTTTTGATTTTATTCTTATTTTGATATTCATGATGAAGGTCAATATAAATACTCAAATTGACAATGTCAATATGATATTTTGATAGAGACTTGAAGAAAAGTCGTTTTTTTTTCCAAAAATTATTAAAAAGAAACTAATTTTAAGGCAGAAGAGACCTAAAATCAAGAACATTTAGATGCATTAATTAATTTATATTATCAATCTGCTGTATGAAACTGCAAATTATATTCTTGAATATGTTTTGATTTACTATTTTTCTTTGATAAATACACTTTAGGCCTTATGATTGCAGTATACAACCTTTGGTTGTAGCGCCAATTTTTTATAAACATCTGCATTCTGCATTCCATATTCCTTTTCCACTTGAGAGTTTATGAAATTTATTCCATATTTTTATCTGTAGGTTGTCTTCTAAATTGTAGTATTTTATTGTAAATATCCATTTATAACAAAATATTTCAGCACAGGTCAAAGATGAGCGTACTAGCAAAACAAGAAAAATTATACAAATCAAAAACCTATAAAATAGTTTGCAAACTAAGGATTTTTGTTTCAAGTTAATCTTAATCTCTGACCTGCATAATCGATATTATGTATATACAATTTTCAGTTATATCTTTTCATTCTAGCAATAATTGAAATATAGAGCAATGAATCAGACATTTCAATGTATCCAAATTTATAAACAATAATTATTATTTAAACATATTGCCACTACATACGATTATTGTTTGTTTTGTTACATTTTTCTATATAATAATTCCTCGTGGATGAACAAGTTTGTAATAAGAAGAAAATCATAGAATATCCTTAGAAAAATTGGAAAATGGGGCAGTCTTCAAGAACACTGTAATTATTTACTATTCATTCCTCTTTAAGCAGGTAAATTTTCAATTCAAAAACTACAAATTCGACTTGCGTAAAATAGAAAATACTATTCATGTTATACACTAGGAAGAACAGGTGAATAAAAACAAAAATAACATACTTGTTGCACTTCTGCAGTTGTCGATCTGAATAATTCGATATACCGAGAGCCTATACATTTTTTATGTTTGGAGAGAGCTTTTGGGGAATCCGATTCGTTTGCAAATAGAACAAACGCATCTCCTGTTGCCCTCCCATCCGGTTTTCTAACGAAAAGTACACCGTCTACACCGTCTAACACAGTGCAAGAGTTTTCACCGGCAGAGAAGAACTCCAACTGAAATTAACGAAAAAATAATAATATTAATATTTGTATTATAAATTTAAATGCAGTAAACTTATTTTATAACTACAGAGTGTTCAAAAAAAGTATCGTGTATGTGTTAGTCCAACATAACAAAAACTACTAGTAATTTAGAATTTTTCGTTATTGTTCTTTCTTGAAAATGACTGAAACTCTTCAATCAATCACAGAATAAAACCAACTCAAGCCACACGCTCGCGATACAAAGTCTCTAGCAAAAAATCTGTAGCTTCCAGTATTTTTGTGGTTTTAGTATCTCAAAGCCATTAGTCTTAGCTTTATAATTAGTAGTCTATGTTCTTATTTTGGTGAATAGAAAATATTCAACAGAAATTAATCTTAAACAATGGAAAAGGATTGTAATTAACAGTGAAAAAATTTACTACTAGTACAACCACTGGCACTACACTCCCCGCCCTTGGCCTCATCCACCACAGTCATCCAGTCATCACGGTCCAACGCTCGGCATCTCCTCCCTCACACCTAACTCCCGAAGATTCTCTTCGACATCATCTAGCCATCGTTTGCGCGGTAGCCCAGGTAGTCGCGGGCCCTCGGACTTCTGCCGGTACGCTTTGCGCACCCCTTGCTCCTCAGGCATGCGTTCCAAGTGACCTAGCCATCTGAGTCTCACCCTCTTCACTTCTGTCACCAGGCTGAGGTCTTCATAGAGCCGGTAGAGCTCGGTGTTTGTACGGCTGCGCCACACGCTTTGCTCGCACACTGGTCCATATATTCGGTATCTTTCACACCCACGTGTTGAGCAGTCGCTCCTCGCGGATGTTCAACACCCAAGTCTCGCTAGCGTACATTACAACCGGGCGATAGATCCGCTTTTTCTTTCTCCAATTCAGTAAACGTAACTTTAGTAGTCATTGGAAATTGAAGTATGCTCTATTTTCCGCTTCCACACGTTCTCTTATTTCGAGTTGTTATTATTTGAATCAACGTTGTTCTTGCTTGGAATCCTTCTTTCTCTTCTCAGAATCGGCTGTATATTTCTCTATCTCTTTCCATTTTCTTTGTACACTTTGTACACGCGTTTTATTCTTATACACACATAGGATGCCGCTGTTCTGGCACTTACAGTAAAAAAAGTTTAAATGTGTCAAGTTCATATGAAATTAACCTATCAATATATAGTGTTTCTTCCTCTGGTGCTGGTAACAGCTTCCAATCGCTTTTTCATGGATCGAATAAGTTTCTTTACTCGATCTTCTAGCCCGATTTTTTCTCTAAAGTTCATCCCATAAATGCTCGATAGGATTTAAGTCCGAGCTAAGCACTGGCTAATCCATAGCGGAAATCCTCCTCTCCACCGTCAGTTTCAATAAAAACCGATTAAAATGTCCCCCCAAACCATGCAGAAACATCCTCCAGAAGCCATGTTTCCTATTATGCAAATGCGAATTTTTCTCCAGGTCTGTTGTAGGCTCGTCGTCTCCTATCACTACTATGCTTTCGTTTGAAAAGAGAACGAAGCTACATTGTTGGAAAGTTCAATTCACGTGTTCTCTGCAAATGATGGATGAGCTGGGGTTAATTTTGGGCCAGTAGCTGGATTTTTGGGTCAAGATTAGATGCCTTGAGCCTACTTCTGACTGTTAAGCTAATCCTCGCTCTTGTTGAACTTGAACACCGATAAGGACCCGAATTCTCAGCTATGTGCTGACAATGAATCGGTCACCTCACTTGGACGTGTACTTATTTTCCAGAACCGCGTCTTTGATGAAGGTTACTAGTGTCTTGGTAGCGATGGTAAACTTTGGAAACAGCAGACTGACTCATGTTCAGCGCACTGGCAACTTTTCGCTGACTCTGGTCTTGTCGCAATAGGGTGTCCGCTTGAGCAGCTTTATCACTTATGTTCATTCTCAGGTAGAATTTTTGTTTGTTGTTATGGAGATGTTTGATTGCTAACTAATAGTGATGGGTCAGGTAGATAACCTTTTATACGGTTCAGTTACACCTAATTAGTACTATTATAAACAAGCATAAAGGGGTAGTTATCGATCATAACATATTGTTGGACTGTGAATACAAGAAACATTACAATATTTCATATAATTTTAAAACTAATATCATTATCTTAAGATTTGATTAACGACAATATAATTTCGTATTCAGTTTTTTTGTCAGTGACTTGCGATTGCAGGGTTCTCGCCCGAGTCGCCTGTTTTGCTAACGAATGTATATCTTCTATAGATATATTTGTCAGTTTAGCCATTATCTCCTCATTTACCAAAATATATGACTATGTTCGACACTAAACATCCTATTTTCCCAGATTGTTTTTCTATAAATACTGTTGTTTGTGCAGCAGCTCCTTAAAGTAATTTCATTAAACAATTGAAAAATGTCCCCGTGTAATCATCTGTCTCTTTTCGGTTATTTCCGCTATTTTTATTTCGAAAATTCATCACTAGCTTCCTCTTCCTGTCAACCATACTATTAGTTACGATATTATATGTTAATATTTTCGTCAGATAGCCCCAATTTACGATAGGTGTGAAACTCTACTCTACCATTTCTTCACGCCATGATAAAAAAACATTGTCTCACTCAGACTAACCATTTTCTCAATGACTATTCCCATCACTCACCAGCCCAACTCAATTTTGTGATTGATACATTCATACGAGGTATAGCTATTAAATAACAAGACTGGTGATATATACTCCTCCTCTATCCCTACATAACTCCATGAAAATCATTAATTGTTCAAAACAGTACTAGAAATCTTCTTCTGCCAGTTCCTTCAGGAGACGCATCATTTTTTCTTTTACAGTTTCAACAGACTCAAATCTTGTTCAATATAATTTTACCTTTTCTAATTGTCAATACCAATATTTTTGTGAGTTTCTTGTTCAAATGTGAGGATTTTAAACACTAGTTTTGCAAACACTTTTGGCTTATTGAAATTTTCATGTAAAATTTGCCGCGCACATTCTTTGTCAATTATTGTAGATTCAGCAATCGCAAGAACACTTAGGCGATGGGCTTATCAACCAAGATAACCGACTTTTTCGATATTTTCATCCGTTTTTGACGTAGAACGGCGTTCCAATTGTGAATCATCTTCAACATCATCTTGAAAACGCTTAAATCACTCACAACCACGTGGACGCGATAAACATCCATTGTCATACACTTGTTTCAATGAATTATAAATTTCAGTTGCAGTTTTTCCAAATTTCATTGGATATTTCAAGTCGATCATTTTAACGGAAAACAAAAAAACGAAGGCAACGACTACACTGGTTTGTCTACAGAAAGAATAGGCTTCAGGCTAAACAGCTGACAGTCGCTAAACTTTAAACAGCTGACACTCGCTAAACTTTGGCGCATGCGTACTTTGTTTTTAGCAAAGCTGGCCAACTCAACAGCTACACCTACACCCTACATCCGCCGCATAATAGAGAATAAAGCAAACAAGGACTGCACCCTACCTAATCATCTTGCGAGCAGTTCTTAGATACTGCCAAGTTTAAACCCAGTAACACAATTTATGTCAATATAGACACCTCCTGGTCTAGTAGGTATACCCTTGTCTCAAAACCCAATAAGAAATTGCCTCACCCTTCTTTGGCTCCCACTTACAACCTACCATGATCTTCCCAAAAACTATCTAGCCTTTCTCAATCGTCTCTACGATCTGCCAACAACTCCTCATAATTCGTCGATGTTGCAGGTTTTCTTTAGTTTCCTTGAATGCATTCATTCATAAGCCAAATGAAAGACGACAGAGAAACGAAAATAAACATAGTTCGGTAGATACTTAAGTAAGGATACAAAACTAGGATTATAACAGACAGACAAATAACCAAAGAATAGGTGGTGGAAATAAAACAGTTGAAAAATGAGCAAGTAAAGAATTGGGGCAGAAAAGAACTTGGAATAGAATCTATAACAGGCCTTATAAATAGAAGAAATACAAGTTAGTTCGGCCACAAGCAAAGAATACAAATTCTAGTGGAAAGAAGTGAAAGAGGACGTTCAAAACTAACGCAATAACAAAGATCTTAAAAGGAAGAAATAGGTATATTGTGGTTCCATCTAGCAACACTAATCAAAAATGAAAAAAACTGTGTCGACTACTTGAAACAAAAAGGACAATCAAAATTCATCATTAATTAGCCTAGCTGCATCGTCTGTTTACGGAAATTTCGAAAAAAGAATATTATATTTCATCAAAATACTAGCGAAATTGCATACTTTCAATTTGTGAAATACAAATAAGATATAAAGTAAACTTCCGAAAAATCACATTTTGTAGATGATTCAAACTTTCATATTACATTCGGGAGTTTTCTTTATTACAAACTCTCAAATTTTGAGGTTAATATAATGAGAAACGCAAACCCATAAAACAAATTAGACGAATCAACATATGTACTCTGTTGTCATTATAAAAATACTCACTACTTGTTTTGCCGAACAATCATACGGCAATCCTCTCATTCTGATAATCACAGCAGCGCCTTTCGACAAAAAGGCTTGTGCTTCACAACTAGATCCTCCCGCTATTGAAAGAAAATCATTTCCCGTGGCTCTGTATACTTCTATCCATCTTGCACCAAGATGGTGCTTATGTCGCTTCAAAGCCATGTCTCGATGTTCTTGACTAACAAAACGTACTAGAGCTTCCCCGTTTCTTCTTCCTTGTGCCGATAGACACAGAGCTACACCTCCTCTGTAATACAAATACACCAATTTATAAATCTAACAGTAAAATTTATAACAAATTATAGGTTTGTTCCAACCTGCTAGTCTGGACCATTCTCGAAACAGTTATTGGAAGCGTTTAAATGATATTTTCTGCTATCTATCGGTTGGAACACAAAACAGAATCGTTCGTATAATGGTAACTGCCCGCTTGGAACACGTAATCTCTATTGCGCAGAATCCTTACCGTACCAAGGACAGTTTTTTGGTGGGTTGGAACGAACCATATATGTAATACTTCTATTTGGACAGTTGGTATGGGAATAAGGGTATACGGCGCATGCTTGAGATTACGCAGAACCGACTGGAACCTCGGAGGATAGAGAATCGTTGCTATTCTTAATGGGAACAGCTTCTACTTATAGAAACTGTCCATATATAAGTATTACATATATAGAACGAACCTCATGATAATAAGAACTGTAGGAGTTAAAGTGTCTAACAAACATTTGATATTTATTTTCATCCACTTGACTTAATCGAATTGTTCAATTTGTGAAGGTCTCAACATATTATAATTTTACGTATTAGTATAGTGGTTAAAAATGAAAATATTTTTGTTCTTAACATTACGTATATGGAAAAAAATTTTACGAGAAGTGGCATCAAAAGAATGAAATGTGCCATTATTAAATATTCATGTTCTCTCTAGTTCCAGATACTTCGTACACGTTGCGCATGCTTGAGAATGCGCAGAATCGGAGGATAGAGAAATCGTTATCATTCTGTCTTAGTCGGAACAGCTTCCACTTACAGAAATTGCAATATAGAAGTTATGGATGATAGAGGTAACGAGTACCATCTCATATGAGAGCTTAGTTTAAAAACTGTCCGCTTGTAGACGGTAAATTATAATTCAAAACTAGACCAGAATGGCGCTCCTGTCGGGCGAGATATCATATGATCGTTCAGTTCAGATTTCCGTGCGTCTTATTTGAATGTTAAAAAATTTTAAATGACCTCCCTAACGTAAAGAATTTGATGGACACTTTCTGTAGCACAGAGATGGTTTTCCTTACCTCTACCCTCCATAATAGAAGTATTACATATATACCGCCACACGCCAATGCGAAAACGATCATCAGCTGAAAGGACAGCAGGCTACGAATATTACAAAAAATTTTGTGGCAAGATAACGACGTTCCTACTTTTTTGTCGACTACTTGAAACAGAGAGGACAATCAAAATCTATCATTAATTAGCCTAGCTGCATCTTCTGTTTACGGAAATTTTGAAAAAATAATATTATTTTTCATCAAAATACTAGCGAAATTGCACACTTTCAATTTGTGAAATAAAGTTACAGATTGATATAAAGTAAACTGAATATTTGAGTTGTCTAAACAACAAACCTGAATGAAAGTAAAGTAATTTGGGAAGTAAATAAAATATGTAGGTGACGTACAAAAAGGATAATAAAAATGATGCACGGATTCTCGAACAATATAATAAAATTTAACAGAGGGCAGACGATTTTAAAAATTTGTTTCGATGTAAACAAAAAATTTTTAAAGATAATTCCTAATAAAAAAAATGTATGAACCCACGTCCGTCGTATCCGGAGCTTGCTCGGTTAACGAACGCAATTAAAGTAGTGGGTTATACTAACAATAAAAGCCACTTGCTCTTAGTCCAAAGGAGAGTTATGAACAAGCTCACAAACAAAAGCACATTAAATATTCAAAAAGGACCAAAATGAATTGAGATAAGGTGGAAAGCAAAGGAAATATGTAAGTGACAGACATAAAGGATGAAAATAAAGTTGAATGGCGTGAATTAAGAATTAAATGAGTGGGTGGTGTACAAATAGAACAATAATATGGTGAAATGTTGTGAAAAGTGAATGTTTGAATTATGTACAAGAAGGATCAAAATGATTTTAAAATAAAACAGAAAATAAACTAATTGTGTAAATAGCTTACAAAAAGCACAAAAATATGGGAAAATGGGGTAAAACGTGAATTGAATGTTTAAGATGTGTACAAAAAGGACCATTATATGTAAGTAATAAGTCAGGTTAAAAGCAAATGAAATGTATATGTGGTGTACATAAAGGATAAGAATAAAGTAATATGAGGAGAAAAGTGAATCAAACGTAATACTCGGTATAAAAAAAGGACCAGAATGAATTAAAATAAGGTAAAAAGCAAATAACATATGTAAGTGGTGACAAAAATGATAAAAACAAATTAGAATGGAATGAAAATTTAATTATTTGTGTGATTGGTATACAAATAGGACAAGATTATAGTCAAATAAAGTGAAAAGCTAATTGAATATTCTAATGACGTTCAAAACGGACCAGAAAGATTTTAAAATAAAAAAAAAAGTGAACTGAATGTGTAAGTAGCTTACAGAAGACAAAAATGAGGTAAAAAGTGGATTTAATGTTTTAGTGGTGTCCAAAAAGAGTCATAATGAGTAATAAAGTGAATAAAAAAAGTATGTGGTGAACAAAAAGGATAAGAATAAGATAAAATGTAGTGAAAATTAATTAAATGTTCAAGTGGGGCACGGGAAGTGCCATTATATGTTTAAAATAAGGTAGCATGTAGGTTTTAGTGTTATACACAAAAGACAAGAATATAGTAAAATAAGATGAAAAGTGATAACAATGGATGAATTGTGTAGAAAAAGGACCAGAGTAATTTTAAAGTGAATTGATTATATTAGTGGTGTAGAAAAAGGATCCAAATATGGTAAAATAATATTAAAATTATTTTGGGGTATTCAGAAAGGGACGATTTTAAATTAAATTCAAAAAAATTGTATTGCAAAAGTAAATAGATTAGTAGAAGGGGAAAAAATGAACCATCATTATTTAAAAATAAAATTAGTGATACAAAAAAAAATCAGGATAATGTTAATAGAATATAGAAATTAGGTGGCAAGTGAGGCTCGCCACAAGTTTAATTAGCATTTCGACTATCTTTAGAGTACTACCACGATTTCAGTAGACAGATAATAACCGAAGAAGACCTAGAAAAGGACACCTTAGGGTGACATCGAACAAACAAGATCGATATTTGCTAATGCAGACGAATAGTGATGTTCTAACAAAACATCAAGACCAAAAACAAGATTCATTCATTGCATGTCTTATAAATCCTACAAGATATAAAAAGGTTACATATTAAAAATGAAATTTCTTTGGCATAAAAATTCAAAATATGAAAGCTTACTTTGCAACATTTAATCCTCTGAAAAATTTGGCTATATCTTGATCACTACTTTGCCAAGGTAATCCTCTGGCTCTTACGACACAATTGCTGTCTATTTCATCGTCTTTGGAACTGAAACAATTGAAACAATGTTTAATAAAAATATTTCAAAATGAGATTTTTTCAGTCGTCACAAAGTACCAATTATTTTTGCACCTTTATGACTTATTGATTTTGTGATAACAAATTTAATGCACTACTACGTGATATTATGTGAAATTATTGTTATTCGGGATTGCAATTTCTACCAATTTATTTATATAAAATTGAAAACAATATAAATGTTTTGTCTGGTGATACAGAGATTTAAAAAAATAGTTACATAACAAGACAAGTGATAAATTTCACACGAACGAGAATGATGTTAACATGGTACTAGCCGAGTTAAATGTAAAAAAATCACTTTCTATCGAGGCTTGTACGCTATTTTCCCTACGATCGCTGATTAATTATACATAATTTCCTAAAAATGAATCTTCTAAAGTCCATGAATAATTTGAATTTTGTTCATACACAAAGTCATCCAGGACTTGCTGGCCCCTCGTTTCTGAGTTATACGCCTTCAAAGTTGCGAAATCCGTAACTATTACATGGACAACCTGTACAATCTAATGATAGCAAAAATTGATTTTTGCTTTCAACAAAAAGGTACTGTTCGTTTGACTCGATAAAATTTATGCTTTAGGTGATATGTAGACTTTTAGATTGTTGTACATACTAAAGAAACTGTTCGCCATAAAGAGACATTCTGAAGAAAATTATCATAAATTGTAATTATTTATTGAAAATACTTACAAGATGTATTAAAACACAATCAAATATTTTTTTTATTGAACTGCACACTATCGAACATCGTGTTACATAAGGAAAAAAATTAAATGTAAAAAAATTTAGTTCGTTAGCCTACAACTTATCATATAATGGAGGATATTTCTTTGAACTTGGAAGAGCATTCCAAGATTCTGCCTTATAAGGTCACAGTGGAAGTTTATTTTATCGATCATTTCGTTCCTTGTGTTTACCGGTGTTGCATACACCAAGCTTTAAGATATCTCAAAAAAACCATTGTATTTAATTCAGGAGAACGTGGTGGCCATCCCCGAGCAATCTACTTATTAGGGAAAATGTTATCCAAGATAATTTTTTACCTGTCTCTGCGAATGTTTCAATTGTACCGTGAGGATTATGGAAATTAATAAAACCGTCCCCTGTGAAACCAGCTTCATCAGTAAACATTTGAATATCCTCCGTAGACTCTGGAAGTGTGTAGAAGTACAAGGCGCCCACTTCCAACATTGATTATATTTTTTTTGTTTAATAAGTTGTAGGCTAACTAAATTTTTCTACATTTCAATTTTTTCCTTAGGTAAGTAAAACGATATATGCAGTTCAATTAATAATGTTTGATTGTGTTTTGATCCCTTCTGTAAATATTTTCTATAAATAATTACAATTTATGATAATTTTCTTCAGAATGTCTGTATTGGGCATGAGTCGCCCTTGGCCTTCGGCCCATACTCACTCCAGAATTTTTGCATCCCGAAACACCCTGTAGTCTAAAAGTATTTTATGGTATAACTTTCTATTATCCTTTTCTAATTCTATTCTATTGAAATAGACTTCAAATTAGACAAAGTCATGATTCAGGTCATTTATTTACAAAAATTGAACATTTTTCTTTATTTCATAATTGAACCCTAATAATTTGTTCGAAAATCTGTTAAAACCAAAATTATTTTCATCAATAACTTAATTCTCCACCATATGCAGTTTATACTCAGCTTAAGGATTATACGTAATAGTATCCATAGACTAAATTTATCTTAAAGGAATGTTATATTTATCATTATTATTGAATTATAGTTTAAGAATTATTCTGGACATTACACTTGGTATCAACTCACATATAACTGCTGTTAAAACCATTGAATGAATTAATGTCTTATATTGAGGGGTTAGATGTAATGGTATCCACAGGATAAATCTATCCTAAAGATATTGTTGAAGTTTTTAGATTATTCTGAACATTACAGTTACCATTAAAACACATACTACCTTTAATAGCATTTTGGAATCATCAGAAACTCTGACTAGGCATCAATTAGTCTTATATTGGGGCCTAAATATATCCTAATGGAATGCACCATTTATTATTATTATTCAATTCAACATTTTACACAATTCTAGACATTACACTCGGCATTTAAACAAATACAAATGCTAACAACATGTTGGTACCATCAAAAGATTTGACTTGGTAGCAATTGAAGTCTAATGCTTCAAATAAAAGATTGAGGTAAATCATACAAACTGTAACTGGCTTGAACTAAAATCACTTAATACTATTAAACATACCTTAGAAGTTTTATAGAGTAAATGTAATTAATTTTTTGGTTAAGTTTATCAAAAATATTCTTGGTTCTAGTTATAGGGTTAGCTGTAGGAAAATTTACTCATGTTTCAATTAATTATGGTTAATTAGACTTACAGCCAATTTTGCTGCAATTTCTGTGACTTTGGTGAGATATATAATTACATATTTCAAATGATATACATTACTATATCATAAATAACTGTAAGTCAATTTCATCAATGAATAAATGGTTTAGTTATTCAATATATTGTTATATGAGACAAATTATTCACAAATCTTGTACAGTTTCATTGTATAAATTTTATAAGATGGTAATGGTTTTGATGGTGAATAAATTGTTCCTTAGTAACTATACAAAATTGAACACATGGTTAAAAATTTTTCAATGGATCAAAATAATAGTAATATTGAAAATTTTACAAAATTCAAATTGTTCTAAGTGTCTTCTGTTTTATAATTAGTTTTTTTATAATTTTTGAGTTTTTATCAAAATGTGAAGATTGATAGTAGTTCAGTTTCATCTGTTTTTCAAAAATTATGAAAAAAACTAATTTTAAAACAGAAGAAGCTAGAATCAAGACTATTTAGAAACATAAACATATATATAAAAGTCTAAGAAAGAAGATATTGAAGAAATTTAGAAGAATTAAACAATATCATAATTTTTTCCAAAGAGAGTCAATCTTAACTGCTAGAATAGTCATGTAGAGTCCATGTAGAATTTCAACTATTTGTTTACAATTAAAACCAGCTAATAGATGCTGTTACAAAACTTTCCATGATCAATCTAATGGTATAATTTTATAAATCTGCTTAAAACAATTTCTTATGCTTCTTTTAACAAAATAAAGAATATGCAACAAAAAGGATATTAGTTTAAAATTCAACATTCCAATATAATTCAAAAGTTCTCTTCTGAATTATAATCATGTTTTATCTTTGATGCATATTAATTGTTGATCGTTATATAGATCAATATATTTATTATCATGTTATTACTTTAATTATAAAATCTCTTCTTTATATGTTGTATGTATCTATAAGGGTATCATATACACTGCGACCCAGAGGATCTATTGTGACCCACTTGCTGGGATATTGGGAAACCCGGTTCTTACAGCTGATCTGTTAGACCCACTCTTTTTTTAAACGTAAAAACATATATTATTACAATAATTCATAAATATTCCCCTTAGTAAATACAGAGATTCATGGTATTGCATTTTGCGCGTTTATTTATAGGTTATGAACATTTTAATTATATAAGAAAACATTTTTTACTAAAATTCGATTATTGTTTAATATTAAAACATCCGGTATTTGGTTACAAAAAAAAGTAACCATATTGATTTATATGGAAAAAAGTTTTTAAATCCTATTTTTTCAATTTTGAAAGGAAACATATGTAAAAACTTTCAAGCGGTTATTACGTAAATAAAGTGATTATAGATAAAAATAATACATTGAACGATTTTTAGGAAGAGTCTAACAACAACTAATCATTCGCTTTGATAATATGTGGAATAATTATTGCGTAATATGAATAATTAGATCAAAATGTAAAATATTTATTTAATTATTGTGTTGGAATAAAAACGTAAACACATACAAATAAGTTCAAATTTGAATCAACAGTAATATATAGTTACAAATATGATCACAAAAGATAAAAATTAAAAAAAAACTCACCAGAAAACACAAAAACAACAGTGGCAGAATAAAATATTCACTAGTTGTAATTATATTAAGAACGAGGTGATATCACAGACAGTTTTGTCGATTAAAGTTTAAAAATGTAACTAAAGGTAAATCACTGCAAATTAATACTATAATGTACTATAAAGTTGTAAAGAATTTAAAAAAAATGTCGATTGACGAAAAAACTTAAATTCTCTATCTTCGTCGTGAAGAATTCCGAACACAAAATAACACAGGAGCTGGTCAACGTGTAATAACTAGACAGGCCCGCACTTCAAACTAGGAGTTATCGTTTACTTGCTATTTTCATTATTTGTGATTGATGTCAATATTAGTTTATATATTAGATTAGAGCTCAAGTATTTAGTAAACAAAAGATGCAACTTTCAGACAGAAGAAGAACAGGGCTGTCACAAATTTTATTTCTCACAGTTGATAAGAATCCAATTGTAGATAATTTTGACTGTAGGATAAAAGCAAAACATTTTGTAAATAACAGAAAAACTAAAATTATACACAAACAAAATTATATACTATCTGACAAAATGAGGTAAACACTCGTTTAAATATTAGTGGCAATCACTTTTCAAAAATACACATTTCATTAAAATACCAAGAATATGCAGAATTGGTTAGCTGTCCCATCTAAGTGACTTTGGCTGAGCTCAAATTGTTGGATTTCGCGAAAATGTTCTATATATAAAATACCAATAGGACCAACAGATTTATACTCCAGTGTCAGCAAGCGGTGGGCTCAGAAGTCTCAAGAACCAGAATAATTGACGCTCTTATACATCTGTTTAAAGAGCATATAAGGATGCGTACAGTATATTGTCGAATTTTGACCTTTTTTCGGTCTATCCACACTGGGTGTTGATTCTAACAGTTGATCATCGTCCTAACTAACTGCTATGGTACAAAGTCATTGAGACCAACAATGGAATCATGTCAATTTCACTCATAAATCTCGCTCTAATTCACAATTTGATTGTGAATTCAATCGAAGATTGAAATTTTTACATTTTAATATTGGTTGGCAAATATTCCATGTATCGTATCGAGAATAGTGCTAGGTGAAAATTAACAATTTGATCTTCTCCTCTGCGAATCCGATAGATTATTTTCTCAGGTTGGGATTATTGGTAACGAAAAATCCGATTGCCTTGCAAAAGAAGCCACTTCTTTCAACACCATGATTAACCTTCAAATATGTGAAGACGTAAAAGCTTACATGAAAAATCTAATTCCAACACCTTGCCAAATCATTGGAATCAAGTAACTCCTATTATGCGTGATATTCAATCGACAGTTAATCAATTTATCAATTCTGTTTTATCCAGACTTAATATGACTGTTACTCCCAAAGAGGCCACAATCGATTTTCACTTGTTCAAGAGATTGAAGCAGTTCCTGGGCGACATTTTTATGTATAATAAATTAATGGATTGTAATTTATACTATGGAAATAGTATAGCTGTCACATACAAGTTCAACTGAATAAGAATCTATGATACAGATTGACTAATGGCAGAGAGAGAATTGAACTTTTTTAAATAATGATTGAGATTGGCGAGTAAGGTAAACATACATTTAGAGAAAATATTCCACATATAGTTTGTAGAATAGTGAGAATTTGAAGACGGTCATGTTAACCGGAAAAACATATGATATTGTCCTGATCCAACTTTAAATTGACTGTAAGAATGTCATCATTATATTATGAGGAATTGAGTATTTTGAGAGTAGTATGACAAATACCATCACCAATTCATATATTTCTTTAATTTAACAGGAAAATTGTATATGGATTTTGTGTAGAACAAGTAAAATTTCACCCAGTTTTTTTTAATATTCCAACTGAAGACAATGGAGACCGCCAGAATCTAGCTTTTCAACAGAAAATATCCAAATATTTGGACGGCAATCATCCATTATGGGGCTATTTGATAATACACTCAGGAAGGGTCGGGCAGGAATTGCAAGAAACCAAAATTCAAACATTAACTTAAATTTTGTTCTTCTAAGAGTGTACTCCAATTTTTACTTGAATGAACAAGTTTTATGGCTTTCCAATATGAATCAACTTGAGATACATTTTTGGATAATCTTAAGAAGCGAAATTAGAAAGTATGAAAACTGTTACTGAGATCATCAATCAATGGTTAATCACATCTTATTCTAAAAAAAAAATATTTAAAATGTTTAGGCTAATGATGAATTTTTGAGTTACCTTATATACGCACAATATAAATAGTAACAATAGTAGAGACACTCCAGTTTATTTGTGGATCTTCCTTGATTGGGGCCTACTTTAAAATACTAGTTATCTATACAAATAATTAAAAATTATACAGTTCAGTACATAATGTCGAGTACGGCCCAGTATTTCTTTATCGAAATAGTTCAAAGTGGGGTAAGTAGAAATGTCAAATTCGATTGGTTCAGTTCAATAGCTGATAACAAGAAACTGATAAAGAAGTCCATGCTTTCGACAAATCTATTTAAATTTTATAAAACGCCAACATGTACTCAAGAAATTGTGCTATCTGTTAGTTGAATATCGAAAACCATTTTTTATATTTTAACAAAAATTAACATAGATAATTGTTATAATAGATTTTTTAACATTTAGAGTTTATTGTAAATTGTAAATAAATGTGATTATGAGAGGATACGTAGCTCGAAAGGAGAAATTTGAATGATTCAATAGATTTACATCAAAACAAATATTAGAGATAAAAAAAATTGAAAACAAATCAAAAAGGCAGTATCACAACGTTTCAATAATTCTAAAATTGTAATGTCAGCACGTTCAGTAAACATTATATCTATATGTATATGTATATATATTATATGACGTGATATATGGATTATTAGGAAAATTTCGATAATTATGATTCTTACTCTTGTCTATTCGATTTAATATCAATGAATAGGTATCTCAAAGGTTTGGAAAATTAGATGAAGCTGCAGCGCTCCTGTCCGAAGGTCATCGACCAAAAAAGCCAAAACTTTTACACCAGACGAACTGAGTAACAGGTTGGCTGGAAAGTTCGTAGGCTAGCTTAGAAAAAGATTTTTTTATTGCATTTGATTTTATTATACAGTATAGTTGCCTTCGAGGATGATAGAACGTTTATAGCTATCATACAAATTTTCAAAATAGGCAGAACTGTCGTCGATAACTTCTGCATCGGCGCAAAATTTTCGTCTAGCAAGCGTCTACTTGAAGTAATAGACACAGATCTGGAGTGTACAGTGGATGCGGAAGCAAATCAAAAGCTCAATTCATTCAATTTTGGAAAAATTTTCATTTTTTGTAACATCACTTTCTGTCCTTTCCCAATGAGGCCGGTTTTCCGAGATTGTGACCTAGAAACGCTCTAATAACGCTATGCCATTATCGATGTTTATAGTGTTTTTCTTATTGTTGTTATTAAGAACATTATACTATGCGCAACCCAAAATACTAATGTCATATATTTAGAGTCTTAAGGTTTCAATCAGCTTTACTTTACGGTTATCCCAAATTTTTTGATGTTTTCGCCGGCAATAGCCTCTTTTAGGGCAACTATGCATGCATGGTTTATTTCGTTTTGTTTAAATTTAGTAAACCACTTTCCAACGGTTGATTTTCAAACTAATAAAAGTTGCTTCACTCAAAATGCTACTCACAAACTAACGGTATGGTAGCTGCGTGTTTTTTTGAAAGTTGGCGCTACAAACCAAATATATTTGATACTAATACCGTCATATGTGTCAGCCTACGGAATTTATAGCTGACCTAATACTTTAGGAATGATAAATTTCCCAAAGCCTGATTCACGAGTGGCATGGCACAAATCACGAGGAAATTGAAATTTTGATTTGGACGCGGCTCTTCCAATTTCCATGTATTGAATCATATTGGTCAAAAAGTATTTTATACTATGGGAGCTAGTCGAAGATGGTGAAGAGGTTGCACAGTAATTAAAGTTCAATAACTACTTAAACATGCATACATACAGCGACCTGAGAAGCTAATGCTGATGCATTTGGCTTCTAAAGCTTGGTCTAGTCTTTTCCCGAGACCAGAAGAGGATCGTGAATGCGAGAGTGATGATGGTCCACTCACCACCCACCTCTCGCTTTCACTCGTGTCAATTTTTCGGGCGCAAGTCAAAGGAAGTGCGGGATATAGAATCAATCGAGAGTGTGGATGGCTGATACTTCTGCTATCTCAGCTCGCCAAAGCACTTTTCCCAACCTGGATTGCGCATAAAAGTAAACTTGCAGGAAATTAACTTTTTCAGCGTGATTGTACGTTTTCTTGTTGTATAAATATTTTCACTGAAAAATTTCATTAGTCACACTGTATAAGGAAATTCATATTTGAAAGCAACTATTTGAATATTTTACTTTAAATATTTTCAACAGCCTGTCACCAGTTTGGAGACATACACCTTATTTATTTGGTGATAAAAATGCGATAAACAAACTGGGATTATTTGTTTTCGATTGATAAT
Source organism: Diorhabda elongata (assembly GCA_026230145.1). Classification (NCBI taxonomy): domain Eukaryota; kingdom Metazoa; phylum Arthropoda; class Insecta; order Coleoptera; family Chrysomelidae; genus Diorhabda; species Diorhabda elongata. The sequence continues at coordinate 22,778,501 of CM047933.1, read as the reverse complement.
ATGATTGCACAGATTGAGACGTACATCGATAAATAAACCAGTACCTGTATATGATGATGAAGTCAATATTGAAGATTACTACTGTACACAATCATCAGTTCTCATCATTCATTGGAACATTTATTACTTTCGAATTTGTATTTAAGGAAACTGTGAGATTAAAACAGCTATCAAATAGCAGATTATAGACGTTAGATTTTATGCTTATAGAGCATTTTGGAAAGTATAATCCGGGTACAGAACGAGATTTTTATTACTTTCCAAATGTAGCGTTTTGTTTTCGGTAGAAATTCCAAATTTAAAATTGAACCTACGAAAGCATTACATTTTTGTCAAACTTCATCTATTTTAATTTGTGGGCTTGTTTGTTTAGATGGAATTTTTCAAATCAAATTTTCACTAACTTGTGATTAATTTATTGACTTGGAATTTTCAAGATATTAATAACATTATATAATAAATAAAAAAATTGGTGAAATATATAATAATATAAGATTGGCAACTATGTACTTTCGATTTTTACTGATAGAGAGCGTTGCTTTATTTTTTAAATAACTTATGTTAGTGCTGTACTTTACCGTTTGTCACGTAATACTGGTCAAATTGAGGTACATTAGAAGCAATTTTTATTAAAGGTATTAGTTGTAGGTTAATTTTAAATGGAGTGCAGAAACAAACATTTTCGGCATATTTTACTTTTTTATTTCCGTAAAGGAAATAAAGCTGCTGCGGTTCACAAAGTAATATGTGAAGTTTATGGTACTCATTGTTTAACAGAGCACACATGTCAGAATTGATATAAAAATTCTGTTTCGGAGATTTTTCCCTCAAAGTTTAGCAGCTTTCTGGCCGGCCTACTGAAGTTGATGACCATGAAGTCATAATTGAACGCACAAAAAAATTGAAAACACTTGAAATACCTTGGGCTAGTTATAAAGGTTGATATTAAGGTACCTCACGGATTGAAAGAAATTCATTTAAAACAAAGAATCAACATTTGCAATATGAACCTTAAACGAAATGAAACCGACCCTTTCTTGTAAAGAATTATGACTGGTGATAAAAAATGGTTCCTATACAGTAACATAGTTCAAAAACGATCATGGAGCAAGCTCATGCTGTCAGTATGGTGAGATTTAAGCTGCTTCCAAGAAACCAAACGATCAATTCTGATGTTTACTGTCAATAATTATTGAAACTGCATGAAGCAATAAACAAAACGGTTTGAATTATCAAATTGGAAAGGTTTAGTGTTCCACTATGATAATGCAAAGCCTCACACATCTTGGCAACTCGTAACAGCCCTGATCTGGCACCGTATGATTACCATTTATTTCGAAGTTTGCAGAATTGTAGTTTCATAAAACTTTCACAAATGACGATGACCTTCAATCGAACCTGATTCAGTTTTTTGCTGATAAGAACCATAAATATTATGGGCGCGGAATCATGAAGCTGAAAGGGAGATGGCAAAAGTTCATTGAGCAAAATGGGGAATACATATAATTGATTAAAAACCATTCTTTGCTAAAAAAAAGTGTTTTATTTTATACTACAAAACCGAAATTACTTTGACAACAATCCATTATAAATTGAATGATTAACTCAATTGTTAGAGAAAAAAGAATGTTCTATTTTGAATTAAGGTCATTCTATAATAGTATTTTTAATTGAATTAATTTTATTTTAGAAAATTTAACACGATTTTTTGTGAAATAAATAATTTATATAAGTCTTAAGATAAATATGGTTTCAAATGAAGAATAGCCTCGACAGCTGAACGGTTAATGACAATCTTATGGTTTGTAGATCAAGTCTCATTAAATATATATATTTTACATAGGAAAAACTTAAGACATAAAAATTTTGCAAATTACACTTGGTTTGAAATGCATTATAAATCCACTTTCTGGCATTAATCTTGGTATCATTGACAAAGTATATTGTACACATATAGGTGCAGACTTTTTGGCACAAATTTTTATCTAATTCCGCTATCAAATGTTACACTTGATTTTAGGAAATGTCACATTTTTCATAGCGTTCATATATCAGTTTTGAAAAATAGATATGTAAAAAATTTACGTAACTATTTCAAAGAATAATTTATTAATTACTGTAAAAACTGACAAATAACTCATTATGTCAATTCAATAATATGTTAAGCTTTATAAACATCGAAAACAACATGATTAAAGACACAGTAAGTTCATTTTCTTGGTAAATATTCCCTTGAATTTCATTTGAAGCTGTGATATCTACATGTATACCAGGGGCTTGACCCAAAATATTTTCTGACATTCTTCTCTTATTTTCTAATGAACTCTGAGCATAGCCTTCGACTACACTGTGGGATTTCCATCCTCCGTGTTGCTTTATTTTCAGAATATCCAGCAGACATCACAAATTCGCGAATGACGTGTGCTTTGCTAACTTTAAAAAAGATGCTTTCATCAATTTTTTTAAATATATATATATATATATATATATATATATATATATATAAGTTAATACTTCTAAGTGTTCTTGATTTTAGGTCTCTTCTGTTTCAAAATTAGTTTTTTTTTCTCATTGGAACAAAGTTCTAAGTTGATTTTATCCTTATTTTGTTATTCCTGATGAAGGAGATCAATATAAATAAGCAAATTGTCAGTGTCAATATCATATTTTGATAAAAACTTAAAGAAAAGTCGAAACGTCAAAATTTATCTTTTAAAAACTATCAAAAAAAAACTAATTTTGAAAGAGAAGTACATTTAGATGCATTAATATATCAAAAGGTGTAAGAAATTGAAGAAATTTAGCAAGATCAGATATATTAGAATCTATGTTGAAAAATTTTTCATTTTATACATAGTGTGTATAAAAAGTGTTCAAAGTTTAACGTCATAAAGATCAAATTTCTTTATTTTCTTAAATAGAACCACCCAGTTTTTTTCTATATTAATGCATTCAGGGGTAAAAATAAGGCAAATTCATGTATACTTTCCTATACCTAGCCTTACCTTACCGTTATCCAGATTATAATGTTTTTTGTAACTTTTTAGAGATGCCAGGTGTAGTCTAAATTTTATTTTGACGCGTTGATACAAGCACTAAGAAATAAGAAAGTATTTTTGTTTATCTTCTCAAGGTCTGTAAAAAAAATCAAATCAAATTGTATTTACTAATTCTATTCCAACTTTTAGTCGATTCGGAGATATTTGAGGTTTTAAATTTTTATTGTATTTCTTAATAAGTTTTAATATTTTATGTACACTTTCAGTAGGCTTTGTAATAAATGACAATTATTTAACTGTCATTAGTCAATTGTTGATACTTTCGAAAATCGTTAAAATAACTCGTTTTCAATTTAATAACCAAGATTATGTAAATTTGCTTTTAATACATGGTGAATGTGACAAAGTTGTTACAAGAACATGTACTTCATTTGCTGCAAGATATCCAGATAGACCACGACTAAACTTGCATACTGTTAAAGAATCAACAATTTGAAGCCATAGGTTCATTTGAAGCAAAATTTAATCGAATTAAACCAGTTATTGACCTACATCTGCATCTCTAAAAATTTACAGAAAACATTTAATATCTGGATAACGGTAAGGTTTAGCTATAGGAAAGTATACATGAATTTGCCTTATTTTTTACCCCTGAATGCATTAAAAAAGAACCGTGTGGTTCTATTTGAAAAAATAAAGAAATTTGATATTTATGTAGTTAAACTTTGAACACTCTTTATACACACACTGTATAATAAAAAAAATTTCAACTTAGATTCTATGACGTCTGATCTTCTAATAGAAACCATTTTCATATTTTTAAGGGTATCCTGTAAAAAAATTATAAGGGTCTGCAACGGTCAAATTTTTAACAAAAAATTAATAACTCAAAAAGTATGCATTTTTCGAAAAAAGTTTTCAGACAAAAGTATATTAAAATTTTATGTAGATTTCGAAAATTTATTAATATACGGGACGAATATAAACTGGTCCAAGTCTCTGGGAAGTTTGTCATATGGGACTTATTACTTTCTACGTACGATTACAATGTGGTAAAATGATTGTAATGTGTGAAATATAGTTCAAAAGTAAATGAACACAACCATTGTGTAGACATTTGAAATTTTAACCCATTATTTCTAAACTCTCTCTCTCTCTCAACTATTTTTTCACACTTTCCAACTATTTTTTGATAATTTTACCTTCATAACATCGTAAAGGCATTCTAATTAATATTTGAAGAAGCAAATAATTCGGTGAAAGGAAAAATAACAAAGAATTCTGCCGTCTTCAGCGGGATAGATTTATAATATTATAATGAATTTCTATATTGGAATTTTATGTACATAACTTCTCGAAAATTACTTTGGAATTTAAAAATGGATTGTTTTTTGACCAAAACTCGCATTGGTCATAAAGTGATGAAATTATTATTTTTTTTTTTTTGGAAAAAGTGGTTCAAATTTTCAATTAAGTTTTTTTTAATATCTTGAAGCAACTCCAATTTTGTGGAAATCTTTCTAGGAATGTTTATGTTCATAATTTTCATTAATGTGGATACCTCATCTTTTCTAAAAATACTATTGTAAATTATTTTTAATATTCGAGAATGAAATGATCAGTGAATCATTTTTCAAATAGTTCCGCGGTGTTGTCTTCATGGTAATCAACCAAGAAATGGGAAATGTTTTTAGCCGAAGAAAGCAAAGCATATTTTGAACATAATTTTTCGGATCATCACCCCTTGCCACATTTAACTAAATCATATGTATCAAATAAGGTTTCGTCCAAATTCACTCTGTTTCTGTTTGCGTTACAGTATATCTTAATACTTAAAAAATAGTCTCGTCGAAACTGGACGATACGATTTTATTCCATAATAACTATTGAGCAATTAACTTTTTTATGTTTAAAACCACAATTTATTAAAACACATGTATCTAAACATTCATAGTCATAATAGGAGATGTACACAAATTTATGTCGAATTTTGGCTCTAAATTTGTATATAACAGTCAAATGCGCCAAATAATATTTTTGGTTGCATGATCAACTTCTAATAGTTGTCGGTTATATATTTCGTTTTAGAGTATGAACTATACCATCTCCCACTTGCACAGCGCGATAAATGGTAGACTATGAGATTAAAGCCGAGAAAAACTTGGGAAAAACGAAATAGAGGAGGACATAAGAATACTGAATATAGAAAACTGGAGAGCAAAATGCCGGAACCGAAAAGAATGGAGAATAATAACAAAGAAGCCAAAACAAACGACAAATTATAAAGAAAAGAAAAATTAGAAAACGAGGAGTAATCCACCTCAACAAAAAAAGGATTTAAAGCGCCAAAAGCGATAGCCATAATCCACATGGGATTGAAAGGCTTGATGATGAGATTAAAGTTAATTATTCAATCCGTTTAATAGAACTTAGAAGTTTTTGATTGATCTTAGGCACTCAAACATATTTGAAATAACTTTCTAACATTAGACATGTTAATCTTCATGTGCAAAATCTCGACAGACTTTCTTCACAATTCTACACTATATCGTCTCTTGTCTCAGTCGAATTCAGATTGAATCTTTTATTTTATGCCCATAATGGGACGGTCTTTTCAAAATAAAAAAGTCTGTTTGTTTGCTCTGATCGCTCGTGTTCCTTAGCGGCACTTTAATTTCTTATTGGGGTTACAACTAGTGAAATTTTCTACATTGATCATGGGAATGGTTTTTACAAGCACTTCTTTAAAATTTGCCACGATAAATCAGTTATTCGATCGGAATTAATAACCTTCATATAATAGCGGATTTTACAGCTAATTACGAACCAATAATTCTATGTGACCTATGTAAGACATTATTGGGAACAAAAGTTTGGAGCCTCCAGGGGAGCAAGGAAAATATGTGAGCGAACGGCACAGCATTGGTTTAACAGTTTTAATAGTGGAGATTTGACACTAGCGAATCGTTCGCGCTAATTTCGTACACCTACTTGGGATATTGAGGTTACAAGCGAAGCAGTACAAAAACCAACCTAGCACTAGCACTCTCTTGGATTTCAAAAAGATCCCGTACATATCCATTTAAAAAGTTGACGAATGGTGCCACATGAATTAAAGGCCGCTTGACATGATGCAATACAACGTGCAATGCAATGCAAGACGCAATATTTCTTGATAAAAAGCATTCGTAGATGAAATTCAGCTGATTGTTTCACGCAAAATCTCACACTTGCAACAGCCAGCCTGTCCATCAGACACCAAAAGCGAGGCAATATCAGATATAAATATTGCCAGTTATTCGCTGACCACTTTTTTCTAGTTCATTTCACTCTATGAAATATTTTGACTTTGGAAAAACGACATGCAATTTATTATACGTTGTCTTGCACCATGTCGAGCTGTCTTAACTGATAATCAAGCTAAGCGTCGAGTAAATGTGTGTCAATAGCTCCTTGTCTTACCCAAAAGATGATCGTTTTATTAGAAATGACTTGCAATGCAAAATGGATTTATTTAAACAGCCCGAACATGAAAATTCAGTGGTTAGACGATACAATTACCAAGAGCCCGTCGCAAACATTCGATTCGAGCGGAAAGTCTTGTTGTGTGGAATTGTGACGGTTTAGTGTACCTCGAAATAATTCCAGTTGGTCAAGATATCAATGCCGAATGTATTAAGTTTTATTAGAGAAACATCCATTAGTTAAACTAAAGCGGATTCTTTTACAACCATATGAAACCACATACTGCGATACTGTATAAAATCGAAGATGTTGAAAATACAATGCTTCAATTTATTGCATCGAAGCCCAAAAAATGGTTTTACTAAGATCTAAAAAAACTTGTACAACGTTAAAGTAAAATCATGGAATACGATGGCTATACTTATAATAATAATAAAGGTTTCTTCTTGTATGATTATAATAACAAAATAAACGTTGAAAACCAATATTATTTTTGAGAAAACTTCTATATAAATCAAGATTTTTCTGCTTCTAATAAGTTTTTAGATAAACACAATTATATAATTCAAACACAGTTTATAAGTAGGTCAATTTTTTGTAATCCCTCGTCCGCAGCAATACTGATTAGTATTTTCTTGTTGAAAATGATTAAATAACCATCATTTAGAATGATATCTACATACTCTACTTCACCACTGTCGCTGCAAGAGACAGTCATCTCAATTAAATATCTAACTGCTAGAAATAAACTGCATATGATCAAGATTAGTTTTTCGACTGTGAAAATAAACCATATTTATAAGTTTTATACATTAGAAATCAACTTACCATATTCCTGGCTCCAGTGTAAGATGAATATTTTCTGGTATTTCGAATCTATGCCCTGAAAAAAAAAAAGGAAAATAATGTGAAAACTCTATTTCGGAGGAGTACGAGATGTTACTATTAGATATATAGACGCTGTGAAATATTTTGAATTAATACATTCCTACACATTAACACTTTTAACATGAGAGGGTTGCTACTAAAGTTCTGAGACATTGCCACACAACATACGAGTGCTAATTTAGTTGCTTACAGATACTTGAAACATTAATCTTGGTCAAAAAATAGAATTGAATCGCTAAGATTTTCGATGATTTTTGATTTGGATTAAACTAACTGCTGTGTACCAAGTAACTCGCTTTGACTGTTTTTTTCGTGATTGTCCAAAATCGGCTGTTGTACCAAAACAATCGATGCTTTGCGTAAATTGATATTGCAAAATCATCAAAAGGTGTCTGTAAGATCGTGACAGGCGACGAATCATGGATCTATTCATATGAACCCGAAAATAAACAACAATCGACTATATGAGTATTTCAAGACGAGCCGATTCGACAAAATTTGTTCGCGCATGAAGCACTTTGAAGCAAATGATGCCGGTTTTTTGGGAATAACTGAACATGTCGTAATCGTTCCATTAGAGCAACATAGAACGGTGAATTCTTAATGTTACACCAGCATTTTTTTGCCAGGAAATATCGAAAAAATTAGGGAAAGTAATCGCAGAAGATGTATCACTTTCCACCACGACAATGCGAGCTCTCATATATCAATTCAAACAAAAATATTTTTAAACAGTTGAAACATCGAAATGATGAGTCGTCAGTCATATTGATCTAAATGGAGAATATTTTGAAACACAATAAAGCTATATCCAATTATAAATAAATAAATTGTTTTTATTTATCTATCTCAAAACTTATGTAGCAACCTTCGTATGGGGTTTCATCAAGTAATGTACAAAATTCATAAAACGTAGATGTACTGGAAAACGTGCTATGATATTGAAAATAATTGCGCAGAACGAAATGGCAACGATGCACAAAATTAAGTTGTAGTGCCTCATTTCAAACGTAAAATTGTGTTCTGCGTCAGTATGACCCATAACTCTTCTCGATTTTCACTACCTAGACAATATGTAAAAACACGTCCAACATTTTATTCTATTCCGCGTCTTTTGGCATACGTAAAAAATGTGATGACATAATTTGATGATGTTTTTCTGCATTATAATAAATTAAGTTAAGTATGGGTCACATAAAAAAAAAGAAAAAAAATGTGTCGTCGGTTAACGTAGATCCTACTTTATAAATATCAAAGGAGTATGATGGGGTGACTTAGGTGTCCAACCCATGGATACACGCCTTCCAATCCACCTTCTTTTAAACTTGTTATCCAGAAACTTTCAAAAATTAAGACCATAATTTTGTAGTGCCCTATCTTGTTGAACCAAATACTTCCATACGAAGATATGCTAAATATTGCTCAGCTATTGAGGTTCCGCGAAAAAATAAGGACCAATAAATCTTCCCCTGACGATCCCAACCCAAAAATTATTTTTTCCCGGTTATGACTAAAATAGCCAGTTTGCTTGTCAAGTTAGTAAAATTATGGTAGAGGTGATCTTCCAAAATACTCCACATATAAGTTTGCAGCTATACCACACGTAATCAGCAACTAATGAAAACGGAGCCCTGTTATTTACATAAGATCGGAAAGAGCAGAAATGGGTCCAGTTGCCGATTTAAACATCCAGCCCCGGCGACACAGAGATTCCAGTCTAATGTATCGATCTCGTCGAGTAATACAGGTCGTGAAGCCAAATACTTACTCCAGGTTCAGAATTAGATAAGTGCTCAATATTTTACAATGTAAAAAATGCTCAATCACTTGCCAATTTAAATCAAATCGATATCATCTATTCGCGCATTTCGCAATAATTTGAGGGAATATTTACTAGAAAGTGTCCCTCTGTAAACAACTTCTATTCTAATAATTCTAATATTTATCTTTTTTTGTGGCCACGTATTTTTTGTAACCTATTTATGTTTTTGTAACCAATTTTTATAGAGACGATTTCTAAGAAGTGCTTTTTGTTTGTTCATGGCAAATTAGAGATTTCTGGAAATCAAAAATTCTAGAATGTGATTTTAGTATATAAAACGAGGCTCTAGCAGTCGTAGTTAGTAGTCATAGCGAACACATTGGGATAGTGGCAAGTGAACTAAACAGTGTATTTAAAATAAATTAGAAGTATTAGTGAATAGTTAAGTGTGCTAGTGTTAGTGAATAGTTATTGTAGTAAATTATGTAACTAAGATACACCGTGTGTATGAATTCATCCTACTCGTCTTGTGGTTGGAAACTGTGCAAATGAATAGAAAATTACATTATGATCGAATAATTACGTGTAAAACTGGTAAATTTTGTGTTTGTTATCTCTAGGTTCCGTGGAAGCCACTTGGGAATCTCTGCCCGAAAAGATAAACGTTCATATTCATAATGTTAAAACATTTTTGCACATGCTAAAATTTAACAACACGTTTAAATCCACGCCCGTTACATCCATTATAACGGGTATTAAATTTCTACCGTAAAATGTTTACTGCAACATAACAATGAACGAATACAATGAGTTTTGATAAAGGTCCATAAATTGAAGGTACTTATTTTCAAGCGAATGGAAGTTTCTGGAATCATAAAAAATGCGAAAAACATTTAATAGTTAAAACGCTATAAAAGAGAGTTTTTTTTCTCTGAAAATGATTACATTTCAGTAAAAGCTGGTCGAAATATTTGGATGTGTACTAAAAATTCGCAATTTTTTGGAAACGTCCTTAGTGATTAACAATATTCTGCGTTTTTTGATATAGGTCAAAAAAATATAGCATCAAATTTGTTGAAGTTAAGACGTTATCAATGTTTTTTTTTAAATAGGAAGCTAGGTATTATACATTATTGGACTAAATTTGTTTTTCTGCATAATACAAAAAAATAATTTATGTTAGTGTCATATTAAACCAAAGCTATTCCCTATAGAAATTACTCAGTATGTCACTGTCTGACAGAGGTGAAGATGATGGTATAGTCTTGTAGATACTTCTCAATACTCATGTGGAACTGATGAACTTACATTAAAAATCAAGAATTATTGCCCAATTGCACTCCTTCCCACGTTTTCTAATATGTAAGAAAGATTGGTCAAAAAGAGGCTTTTATCATTTCTGTTGAAATATAAAATACTTATTGTCCATCAATTTGGGTTTTTAAGTAACAAATCACAAATGATGCTACATTCTCCCTCCTAAATAATGTCTACTCCAGCCTAAACAGCCATCACTCCGCTGCAACAACTTTTTGTGATTTTTTAAGGCTTTCGATTGTGTCATAATATTTTAATTACCAATAACTTGTAAAGATTAATAAAACGATAACTTCTTACAAGCCAATAGAATGAGGAGTGTCCCAAGGCTCAGAACTAGGCCTTTTTTGTTTTTTTTTTCTTTTTATAAACATGTCTATTTGCAGACGCTACTTGTTTCACTTGGAGCAACCTTGATCTCACGGCACTTCATAGGACCTTATCTAGTGACCTAATCATCCTTAAATCATTGCAGCTACCAATGACGTCGTTGAATTTCATCTAAAAAATTAAGTTCCTCCTGTTATGCGCTGATATCAGTTTCAAAAGAACTGGACTTATCCACCTCCTTAAAAGTTTATTACGCACTTATTGAGTCACATCTGCGATATGCCCTTCCCTTCTGGGGACTCAATTTGAGCGAATTTAAACTACAGAAGAATTAGTTAAGGGCTCAATATTTTATAATGTACAAAAATGCACAATCATTTGCCAATTGAAATCAAATCGATATCATCTTTTCCCGCAATAATTTGAGGGCATATTTAATGAAAACTGAAAAGCCTTCTACTCTTTAAACGCTCATATCTGAAACTCAGTACAGTCATTTTAAATATTATTGCATATTAATCTAAATATTTCATGAATGTACCTGAGCTAATACGAGTTTTCGGGCTTTTATTGGTCTTTTATTATCGTAAGCTATACATAACAATAGAAAAAGGTTTGGAATGGTCAAAAGCCTTGTGTATTAAAGATTAATAAGTCGTATCGTAAAATTTATAAGTACCTATTTGCCAATGAAAATTAGAAATTTTGTATTTTAATTTCAAGAAGTACAAGTAACAGTAGACGAAATTCAGAAAGCTTTACAACTATGAAAAAATGGAAAACAGAAAGGCATGGAAATATTTCCATTAATTTGGTGAAACTAATTTAATACTGACACTAACAAATAGTTGTTTTCCTAAAACAATCATAAAAATTAATAAAAACAGCTGATCTTACCAGATTAATTTGTACCCTATGCTCCCTAGCACGTGTTTATATCTATAGAAGTAAATACAAATAATTAAGTCTGAATATACAATAGTACTAAGTACTATAATAATGTAGGATTGTGAAACGTGGTGCAAATCTCGGAACCCTTTTGCTCCATGATAAAAAACTAAGAGTGATCCTCAATTCATTTAAAATATACAGGGTATTACATTTTAAGTAATGAAGTAATTGATGGGATTTTATCAATACTTCAATATTTGAACACTCTGTGATAAAAAAATGTAACAACAAACATCACGATTGATAGTTCAAGGTATTATAAATCATTTTTGTTAGATTCACTTGTCTAAATTGAGAAAAATGATCGAAATTGAACTTCTCATTCCGACAAAGAAAGAAATATCTCAAGATCGGCAAAACTTAGGTACATATAATTTTATTGAAATTAAAAAAAATATATGAAACAGAGAGAGAGAGAGAGAGAGAGAGAGAGAGAGTTTAAAGTGCAAGAGATAGACAATGACGTGGCAGTGTACAACATGGCTTCCGTCTAAAGTTACAGTTAGCTGAGCTCATAGAAAAAAAAATTGGGGAACACTGTTGACCAACAACCGTCATCTTCTGATGGTTTCTTCTTGTTGCATCTAATGAAAGATGTGTCACAAACTTATGACAGCATATCTAAAAAAATTCTAAGTACTATCTTTCAGATGAAGTCTATTCGGATTGACATTATCTTCGACCAATATTTTTTACCGTCAATCAAAGATTGTGAGCGTTCACGCCGAGAAGAATCAACTTGTCCAATATCTATTGGTCCAAATCAAGTTCGGCCACATAATTTTGCAGCAGAACTCAAAAATGTCCAATTCAAAGAAGCTCTAGTAATAAAACAATTTACGTTTTAATAAATGTGATTCTTACAAATTTTTAAATAACAAAGTAATTAAAACTACAGAAGAATCATTATCATGTGTAGAACATGAAGAAGCTGATTCTAGAATTATTTTCCACATTTGCCAAATTGTGTGGAACCAGAAGTTGTTATATGCTGTTCAGACTCTGATATTTCAATTATACTTCTGGGAAATATGGATCATTCAAACGCATCTTTGAAAATTTGGATAAATATGGGTGTAGGGAATCATCAGCGATACATCAACGTCAATGAACTGTAACGAATCCTTGGTGTCTCTTTATCGAAAGCTTTACCATGTTTTCACGCGATTACCGGATGTGATCATACGCCAGAATTTTTTAGTAAAGGTACAGTTAGACCTTTTAAAATGTTAGAAAAATCAGAAGAATACCAGTTGGTTTTAAACATATTATTACGCATGACAAAGAAATACTTGAAGCTACATTTGTTACCCTAGAGAAATTTGTTTGTTAAATGTATGAAATTAAAAATTCTTCGGATGTTAACGATGTTAGATTTCGATTATTCTCCAGGACTTTTCAGTCTAAACAATACAATGAGTATTTTGAAAAAAATTTCGAAAATTCGCAAAGCAGAACTGCTCCAGCATTTATTGACGGTTCGGTACGTGACTAAGCTATGGAGAAATGCTCACTTGAAACATCCAACAACTTTATCTCCAGTTACTTCCGGTTGGACAATTATCGATGATAAATATGATTTTGTCTGGTATCTTGGAGAGCAATTACCTACGTCAGCTACAAATATTACTATTCAAAGTAAGTATAGAACACTTATTGATAAAAACTAAGATATTAATCTGCCAAAAGGAAGAATTACACTAATGTTAATTTTTTCCCAAGACGATGATATAAATAGTTCTGACAGTGAGAGCGACGACGATGAAGATTATGAAGTTGCTTCCCTTTTTTGTGACACTATTATAGACTGAAAAGATTTCAAAGTATTCATAGAAAAGCTTCGAAACTTAATATGATTTTCAATATTGTATTATTATTATATCATCTTCTATATATATAAAAATAAATTGCTGTTCGTTAGTCTCGATAAAACAGCTGTTCCGATTTGGCTAATTTTGGTCTTAATTATTTGTGGAAGTCCAAGGAGGGTTTAAAAGGTGAAGAAAGAATTCTCGGAATTAAATAAAAACAACAATTTTGTTTTCCCTTGATGTTTTATCACAAATTAAATTTCTGAACGCAACCATAATATTTGACATTTAACAATCAACTAATATATCGATCCCCATCCTCTATGTCGATCGATACCTCAGACAAAGAGTGCATTCTTCTATCTTTGTGAGTGACAATTACCGCTACGTGCGCGAGAACTTTCTTTACTTCGGTAATCCTTTGTGATAGTGTCATTTCAAGTTATGTGCTCTTTTTTTGTTCATCTTTTGTGATAGTGACAATTTACTGTTAGACATTGGAAATAATAAAGTCGCAGTGGACACCTCGACCGAATTCATCACATTACTCACAGATTTCTGTTACATCACAGACTCAAAAGAAGAGCTTGCTTTCCCAGATATAACGCAACAGTTTAATAACCATAATTGGCTGGGTGAACGAGCAATATTGGCGGCGAAAAATAAAGATGTCGAGGATCATAATGCGACCATTCAGAATTTTCTTAAGGGCCAGTTGGTTTCCTTCAAATCTAGTCTATCCCACGAAGTTTTTAAATTCACTGGATTTGCCTGGATTACCACCTCATAATTTGCATCGACTGCGCAATGGAACAAGAGTGGCTGTGAAAAAGGTGATGAATAACGTCATTAAGGCAACAATCATAAAGAGAAAATACAAAGGAGAGGATGTCTTTATCCTGATGATTCCCACGGATTTACCATTCGATGTTAAACGCTTGCAATTTCCTGGCCTTTGTGATAACCATAAATAAATCGCAAGACCAGTTGTTAGACGTTTGCGGAGTTTCCCTGTTTCGCTCATGGACAAACAAAACAAAAAAATATAATTAATCAGAAAACTTTACATTGATTAACACACTGTATCATAACTGTACATATCTGTCAATATTAAATTGAAACATTATAAATAGCCAGTATTTCAGGAAACCTCTGTTATGTAAGTGAGCAACATCATTTTAATTAATCGAAAATAATAATAAAACTTCGTCCATAACGAGCATTTTTTTTATTTGTTTTAATAAAATCCTTTTGTTTGTTTTAAGTTTATTTTATACAAAAGTTTAGGTCTTTTATTTATCGATTGAGGCAGTGCGAAGTCTGCCGGGTCAACTAGTATTAAATATTTGTAATTCGCCTATGATAATCAGGGTAATTTGAATAAAATATATAATTTTTGAAACGTTAATGATGCATTTTTTAAATTTTCTTCTTCTTTCTTTTGAACATTATTCCAATTTTATTTCTGTTTTTATGTTTGAATTTTTCATATTCAAATTTGTACAAGAACGAATGTAAGTAATTTTTGCAATTATTTTTTGAATAATTCTTGTTAATATTCTGAAATTTTCTCTCTCTCTGACTACTAGCATCATACGGCAAATTTTTCATGAGTTTTCAGTTTTTAGCGTTTAACAAATTTATTTTAGATTATTTAATCTTCAAAGAACACAACATAAAATGTTTTGAATTATTGATTTAAAAAAATAAAAAATTTGCGTATGGCACATAATTAACAACGCTGAAAATGTCTTACAATAAAAAGTGTATGTCTGGTAAACTATCTAAATACAAAATGTTGAACATTAGGCGTTCAAAGACAGGGCCGGATTAAGCTAGTGGCTTGGGGGGTTATATCCCCGGGCTCCAGGTCCAAGAGGGCCCCATCATTTGGAAAACATTCTGTATTTTTTAATGTTTTGATACCACAAATCTAAAGTATTGATATCAATTTTTAATTTTTCCGGCCTTATATATCTTAATCCGGCCCTGTTCAAAGACAGGTAGCCGACTCTAACCGAAAGAGCAAGAAGGACGGCATATCAAAAAATCAACTGACCTGAAATACTTGTTTTCTAAACGTTGCCAGCTCCCATACTATAAGTATATCTATGATAAAACTTGAATTTCTTTTAAAGTTATACAGAGAGAGTCATTTGTTTTTATACTGTATGTAATGTGATATTTTTAAAATTTTTCACTCATAACCATATTAACATCAATTACGGTTACCATAAAACATTATTTTCAACCATATTCCAGAAGTAGGTAAACATTCAAATATACGATTTTTTTTAAATGGAATGCCCTATATTTCAATTTATTACTTAAAATAAAATACCCCGTATATTTTATCACTCTTAGTTTTTTATCATCTTCTTCTCCTATATGTCCTGCGGGCTTTGACCTTCCTAATTTTCCTTCCCTAGTTAGTTCTTCCAATTGCGCATCTTTAGAACAATCATTGCGTTACCCGCTACCTTTTCCGAGGTCTTCTAATTGACTTTTTGATTTTAAAAAATAAAAAATTTGCGTGTGGCACATAATTAACAACACTGAAAATGTCTGGCAATAAAAAGTGTATGTCTGGTAGAATTTGAAAATAACGCGTTCAAAAATTATTTAAAAATTCAGGATTATTACCTGTACAGGTTACCACCTGCCAAATAGCCCTCACACTCTAATAGAAAGAGCAAGGACGGCATATCAACTGACCTGACATTTTCTGTCAAACACCTTGTTAGCTCTTATACTATAAATCGTTAAAGAATCATGCCGGTTTACCCTTATCTGCTCTACTTAGTACTTCAGACTCACGTATTACAAAACTAATACAAGTTCATTACACTTGCTGACTACACAAATATATAGGTAAAAACAAAACTGCAAGCTAACGTTGGAAATTTGTACTTTTGACAAGAAATCTAGATTCAGAAAAAATATATTATTGTTAAAGTAATAAATATAAAGCGTTTATGAAGTAACATCACTAATGTTCAACTAATTCAAATCATCTGCATGATTTAATTAGAAATACGGAGGTTTCTGAAAAGTTTCTGGCATAACAAAGAAATAAGACATTTTTCTGCATAATAATTCTCATTTTTCAGTTTATAGTCTATACATTTAGTCCAGCACTTTTTAAACCTTTCAAATGATAGTTGCCTATCTCCTCGTAATTGGCGTTTACGTATGTGATAACGTCATTATTTAATGCAAAAGCAAGTGGAACTTGAAAGTTGGAAAAAAGGAAAAAGTCGCTAGGGGTCATATCTGATGAATACGGAAAGTGGTAAACTAAACCGATCACCGAAATGTGCGAAAGTACGTTGTCCTTATGGAAAATGCTAAATGCCGTCGTTTTTGCAATTTCCTTCCTTTACCTTATCTCTCAATTGTTGCGTAATACTCCCCTGTTATCGTTTTACTTCTTAGATTATAGTGGATGAACATCTTTGGACGTTTCGGAACATGTTCGCCCTCTTCAATCCACTGTCTCGACTGTTTTTCGTTCGAGGAGTGTATTGGTGGATCCACGTTACATCTACAACTATGAATAGACGTCAAAATACGACTTACTTTACTCAAACCACGTCAATAAGAAATGATCATTCGAATGCATTTTGTTGTCGTCCAGTACCGTTGGCCGTCCCGAACGCTTGTCGACAGTCAGTCTCATACGACCACATTTGAGTTCAGCTGCCAAAAAATTTACGGTCGTACAAGGGTGGTGCAGAGTTTTCGCACGCAATTTCTAGCTCCTCTTTCATTTAAAAAATAGACTTAGGGCCTAACCTGATTGTGACGCCATGGCGACGTCGGCTGATGCGGAGAAGCCAGAGGCCACAATTCCTTAGTCAGTTCCCTAAGTCCTCGTACCGAAAATGGGCGCGTGATGCATAGAAGAAATCGCATCTATTTATTATGTGCGCCGCAAAATTTGCATATTCTTGAACCATTTTGGCAAGTCTTACTGAATACATACATTATATTCAACTAGATTTGTTACAGAGCCATCGTTGTTTGATTCGATACAAAAAAGTTTTCCTTTCAAAAAGTTTGTTTCCTTTTACAGGGATCTGATTGCAGTTTTCATCGTATAGATTGGCGTGCTGTTCATGCTTGTTGAAATACAACACTTTTGAATGGGTCAAAAATAAAATTCATTTCTTTATAATACTTTTGTTGTACCAGCATACTTGTTAGGTTCCTCATGGTTTTGACCGTAGTTTCTTTAAATTATGTTCACAGCCCAATTCTTTAAAATAAACTCCAGTTCTTCCGCCGTCCGATTTTCCTCTAATGGATTCTTTTCATCATTGCCAAAGTCCATAAATGCTTTCCATACAAATTTTTGGATTTCTACTGTAGTAAAAAATTTTATTAACCTTTTCACTGCGACGCTTTTCTATAGTTGGGCCAATGAAGTTTCTCAGCTTTGCCCCATTTTAGTAGGTCTAGACGAATGTTCTGTGCTTGCGGACGATCCCTAAAGTCGGGACACAAGATTTTCAACATCTGACTGTGGCAGCTGATTAAAATAGTCCCATAAACTCGTTCTAATTGAATTCAGAAATTATCGATAAAGTAATCCTCCACACTGCAGTTTTGGTAATTTACTTTCGATTTGGATACCTATCATTAAATAAGGGAGATACCTTATCACAAGTTCTTCTTCTTCTTTTCTCTTTTGGCCTTTTGTCTGACGACATACAGCCAGGATCTGTATTTTGCTAGTTACCAGTTTATTTGAAGAATGTACCACATGGTACGTCTGAAGACTTGCTTTATGCCCTTCAAAATAGGAATAGGTTACTACAGAGAGTGGTAGATAGAAACTCTTCTCGTCCTGTGGTGTATCCAGGATATTTCATAGAGGGTTGCACATCACAAGTTCTTTTACGATTACCGTAACCTCTTATCAAAATAATCAGTATTCTATCTTGTTCGGTAGACATAGTTAAATTTTAAAAGTCACAATGAACATGCCTGACATAATATCTGGACATTTTGAAAAGTACTTTCCCTAAAAATGGCAATACACAGGTCGGCCAAAGTCAGACACCAAATTTGCCTTAAGAGATAAACATGCATCGTTAAAATGAATTCCTTAAAAGAAATTACAACAGGGATTCTAAAAAGGGGTACTGTAAGTATTCAAATCGATGTCCAACTTGATCAATGCATTTATGGCAACATGTATCAACGGAGAAGCAGGTCCGGCGCAGCTGTCTACGAAGAGTTTCAAATTCCTTATCTTTGCAGTTCGGAGGTCGGGAAGCGGGCGTGGTCCTCTTGCAAAAACGGGGTCTTTGAGAATCCTCGTCTGCATATCCATTCTCCAAAATGGACAATCCCGCAAATATAATGCGTAGTGCGGCGAGCTCCATCTTGCATGAAATAATGGATGATCGCGAGTGTTGGATCGTTGTCCATTTATCCACGTATATCTTTGGCCCTAAAGAAAGTACAGACCCACGAGACACACACCAGACAAATGTAATTCTTCTTCAATGGAAACGTGGGGATTCTGGGTGTTTCAGTACACGAAGTTATGCAGATTGACCGTACCCGTCCAGCTTGAAGGTTCCTTCCCCCGACCACAAATTGGGATGGTGGAGCTGCGGATCTTCCTGACTGCATCCGATGTACCACTCGCAAAAATCAAATCTACCATCGAAATCATCCTCGAGAATTGCGTGGACAAGAGACTGACGATAGTGCATGTGTTTCCGTTAGTTGTTCGGAAATTATTGTTGATATTCGATAAACATAGTTTCGTAATCCGCATTCGTATGCAGACACAACGTAATAAAAAAACTCTTTATTGAAGAGTGATTTTGTATGGGTTATTCCATCTAAAAACGCGTCTACTCGTCTAGCACGTGTTATCATGACACAGACACAACTATTGCAATGTTGCAATATTTCTAATGACTTTCAAAAGCGTCAAAAGGTGATGTTTACAAAGTAAAGCGTTAAGAAATATTTTCAACACTAATATCCAAAATATTTAAAACATTTTTAACCAAATATAGTAAATGAGACATAATTATTCAATTTTAAAGAAATCACTTAGAAATATTATAGAATTAGCAGTTAATTAGTCTGTTAATAAATAATGTAAATGATGTATTTTCATAATTTAGCAATTTTAGCACTTATTAATGTAAGTTTGTAAAATTTCAGCCATTTTGGGCGGTTAGTTTCTCTTTGACAATCATATAAGTGATTCGTTGTGAAAATTTTTATGAAAATTGACAAATTGAGAATCGATCTGTCATTGAATATTCGTTTTTGAAGGAAAATACACCTACACAAATAAAAGAGAATTTAGAGACGTGTCGGATTACGTAATCTGCACCATCATTTTCAACCATAAATTTTTTGGCAGTTAAATTAAAAAATGCCCGTATCAGCTTGACCAACGACGAGGATTCTGGACCGACAAAAACTGCGACCATCAGCTAGATCAACAAAACAGTTCAGTGTACTAGACGACCGTTGAATTAAGGTTAGAATTACTTTTCCATTAGGCAACGCATCTTCTCACACTTGGTGATCGCTATAGCTAAAATTAACGAGTTCCACATCGAATTTGTTCATCGGCCAGACCTTGCCCCCAGTGACTTTTTCATGTTTTTTAACTATAAGGTTTCACTCGTAGAAGAGAGATTTTTATCAGTCGAGAAGGTGACCACATACGTAAACGTCTATTTTGATGAGAAAGAAGGCAACTTTTATTTTAAAGCATTAAAAAAGGTTAGAACATCGCTGAACTTAGTGTATAGATTCAAAAGGAAATGAAAATGATTATGGAAAAAATATCTCGTTTCTTTGTTAGATAGGAAACTTTTCAGATAAACCTCGTAGCTATTTTAGGGTAGAAAGATAATCTGCTGGTGAATATTTAGAAACAAATATTTTTTACATCACAATAACCATTCATTATTAATATTATTTAAAAAAACCTGGAACCACTTTCGTAAATCCCACTTAGCATTTCTAGCTTAAAAGATAAATTTTTGCTTTCAATTGAGGAACCTCCAAAACATGTAACTTGAGCGCACCAACCGCTTCTTCAGGTGCAGAAAAAAGATGATCTCGTTATTTATTTTTAATCTGCGGAAATAGGAAGAAATAATTTGGTGTCTGTAGGACTGTACGGTGAATGACCTATCAATATTCAAAAACGTTTTTGTTTGAACTGATGACTCGTGGTGGATAATAATTCGTCTTATGCAATTGGTTTCCTTCATTTTTTTATTAGTTCTGGCAAACAAATGCTGGTGTACCATTCAGAATTGACCGTACTACGTTGGTAAAATGGAACGATGGCAACATGTCCAGTTTTCCGAAAAAACTTTGAGGAGCTTCATGCGCGATCAACTTTTGTTGCATTTGGCTCGTCAAGTCGATTTTTGTTTAGTTTCGGGTTCGTATCACTTCGTCGTTTGTCACGATCTTATAAACGTTGTTTAAAGCACCGCGATTGAATATAGGCGAGTATGCCTCAATCTCATGGTATGTCACATGACGATCTTGTACAACATCGATGTTTTCTGGCACAACAATTTTGTAAGACCATCACGAGATTCGGCGTACTGCTGTTGGTTTAATCCACTTCAGTCAGTCTGAAAACAACTCAGATAGCAAGTTCTGAGTACGTTCACCATTAAAAGTATCAAACTTTATGATGGCAATATTATATTTGATTTATTCACATCAGTGTTGTCAGTGTTACCTAATTTATCACATCATTCGACACAAAAATACAAAGTAATATCTAAAAACTTCATAAGTTCATTAAATCGTCTCTTCTATAATCCATGTAGCTGCTTTGAATATAAATTGCAGACTTCTCATCTTACGATTAATGTAAAATTTACGAGGGCGGTTCGATTAAAGCGATACTTTTTGATGAAAAATTTATTATTTCCTAATTTACGCACTTAGTACGAGGAATTCCGAATTCTTTCAAACCATTCAAAAAGCATTCAATCGAAAATTTCACAAAATATGGAATTCTTTCTGTCATAACTCTAAATTCGCTTTCCAAAAATGTTTGGGAACAGAAAGTGAGCCAGACTGCTAAAAAATCATAAAGCTGTTCGGCCAATTTCATGCAACGATAAGTGACGAATGGGTAAGCCCATTATCGTGATGGTACAAAATTCTTATCTTTAACAAATGCTGTTGTTTTTTCATAATTTCGGCATCATAACACGTTAGAAAATTATAATTTTATTGGGTAATTATAGTTTTCGCTGGTTCTAAATGATCAATAAAGATTACACTTTTGAAATCAGAAAATATTGTGATTATGACCTTATCAGTTGAAAAAACAGATTTTGCCCTCTGGGAAGCACGTTCCTCGGATTTAGTTGATTGTTTCGATTGTATATCCGTTTTGGGAGTACAATGGTGTACCCATATACTGTAACATTCATTTGAATTTCTAATGCAAGCGAATTTTTCATCGGCAATAGTGGCACCCAGCTTGCAGATTCATATGGAACCTTTCATGCAAACTATTGCATATTTACAACATTAGTATGTAACGGAAATGGATCGTAAGGGGGTCGAAACGGAAAGGAGAGGTATCGGACACAAACAAGAAACTTGTGAATAGAAAGTAATGACCAAAACGGAAGCTCCGTTCGACAAATGCTAAGACCGAGAGAGCAGCAACTTTTGGTTACAAATTTTTCGGCAATCTAATTTTGTATGTCGAGCACCAGTATTTTAAACTAAATATGATCACCCCATTTGAGTCTTTTTGATCTTTCCTTACTATTGTTGTTCATTCTGATATGTATGTTGTTTTTATGAATCCGTTAAGAATTCTAATAGTGAAAAGATCTTTCTGGTCAACGTTACTTTCTGAAATAAGATGGGGTATTAGGTGTGGTATATATAGAAATAGAAGCATATCTAAAGCACTGAGCCGTCTAGCAAATCAATTGGAAGTTAAAGGTGGAAAGGCACACAAGTTTAATACTTTAATAGAAAAAAAGCCAATAGAATGTGGAGTGTCTCGAGGTTCAATACTAGGCCCTATTTTGTTTCTTCTGTTTATAAACGACATCGCCTATCTAGGTATCAGCGGTAAAATATGTCTATTTCATCACTGACATCGTTGAATCTGTAAAATTCTTAGGGCTTGTTGTGGACTATACCTTGAAATTGGAGTTACATATTGCCACCTTATCTAAAAAATTAAGTTTGTCCTGTTTGGCGCTGAGATCAGTTTTCAAAGAACCGACCTTATCTAACAGTTTATTATGTCCTTCCCTTCTGGGGTATGTGTGGTGCGACACAGTTTGAGCGAATCTTCAAACTACAAAAGAGAGCTGTTAGATATTTACTCGAACTAAACAGCAGAACTCACTGCAGGGACTTGTTTCAAAGATTAAAAATTCTGACTCTTCCTTCCTTATTCATCTTTGAATCCGTTTGCCTAATTCGTAAGCACGCTTCTCCAATTTCAGAAAGATATCGGATCCATCCATCCACGGCTATCCACTTAGGAATGCGACGTTGAGAATTAGTTAAGGGTTCACTATTTCACAATGCAAAACATGCACAATCACTTGCCAATTGAAATCAAATCTATACCATCTTTTCCCGCATTTAGCAATAATTTGAGGGCATATTTACTGGAAAGTGCCTTTTACTTTGTAAACAACTTCTATTCTAATAATAATATTTAATACTATGGACTTATATACTAATTACTACCTAAGACTATTACCTATAATTTGGTTATTTATTGTGGTTTTATTCAGTATATTTTATTTTATTTGTATCTTTATTTAGTTATTTTTATGTTTGTGTTCTAGTTTTTACAAGCTTTTTTGACAATAAAGTATTTCTCTCTCAAATATCGAGGAGGAAAACCAGAGTAAATTACCTCAACTACTGATAGAAATGAACTAAAAATTTTGAGAAAGTCCAGAAAAGTTAATACGATGATGGTCGCCTCAAAATGAATAGTAAAAAAAATAAAACACTAAAAACTCAGTCAAAATACGAAAAATAAATAATAAAGATGCATTATGCTTTTATTGTAATGATATAAACCGCAATTTTTTTATATTGTCAAAACCTTGAATAAGCTGAATATTGACCTCACAATGCTTGTGTTGAAGTGGACAGTGAAGATTATTAAAAAATTGATTTTCCAAAGACTGTACCAATCGTAAGATTAATGACATAACATGACATGAATTAATGAACATAATGATTTTGCTGTATTTTCTTATTTTTCTTAGCAATCCCGAAAATATCGATGCAGTTCATGACATGATTTTATCAAACCGTCGAATTGGGCTGAATCACTGAATATTTCATATGAACGCGTTCATCATATAGTTCACGTCAATTTGGACATGAGAAAAATTGCTGCAAAATAGATCCCCAAATGTTTGAATGTTGACCAAAAGCGTGCAAGGGTAAAAACATCGCGTTCGATCTGTGATCAATTTGAAAACGATGTAGACTTTTTAAACCGAATTGTTACTATGGATGAGACTTGGGTACATTTCTACGATCCAGAAACAGAGCAACAATCGATGAAATTGCGACACTCTGGTTCTCCAAGACCTAAAAAGTTTCGTGTCCAAAAATCTGCTGGAAAAGTTCTTGCTTAAGTTTTTTGGAATTGCCATAGAGTAATCATTATTGGTTTTTTTGGGATAAGGGTAGAACAATAACTGGAGATTACTATTCGACATTACTGACCACTCTACGGGAAACTACTGAAGAGAAAAGATGTGGAAAGCTATCCAAATGTTTTTTGTTTTTGCAGGACAACAGCCCTGCACACAAATCTCATGTTGCCATGCAAAAAATTCGTGATTTAGGTTTGAATTACTAGAACACCCCCCTTATTCTCCAGATTTAGCTCCGTCCGACTATCATCTCTTTCCTCGACTGAAAGGAAGTTTAAGAGGTTGTAAATTTTCTTCCAACTAGGAGGTAATAAAAGCTGCGGAGGTCTGCTTTGCAGAGCAAGAAGAAACATTTTTTTTGAAATATCTAGAGACGTTGCAGGTTCGATGTAATAAATGTATCCAATTAAGAAGAGAATATGTTGAGTAATAAAATATTTTGACATTGAAATTTTGTTTGTTTTTATAGTAGCTAACAATTTTTCAATATATACTCGTACGTGCTCATATGGGCACTATCAAAAACAGATAACCACATACAAATCATCCCATAGAACGGAGCTCGTGTAAGATTATATGTATTCAACTATTCCTCAGTTGCATTAATTGTTTTTCCACGTAATTAATAATGTTCATTCAAAACTCGAATTTCTTTTTTATCCAAAAACAAAAACAATTTTGTTTATGTAAGAAATGAAATTTATCTATCTGCAAGATTAATAAAAAATTTTGATATCGGCGAAATTACACTGGAAAATCATTTTCACGCCCACCCTCGTATAGGTACTAAGTTATATCTGAAGGTAGAGAACACGGGAGTTTTACATCTAAACATTTCTCACTGACAACGAGGTATGAATAATACACTCTAGTGAGAAATTTATCCCAGGAGTGATGCTCTTTAAAACGGAAATAAATGATTACCTTTTGTCTTAGAATAATTGACGACATGGAATAAATCAAGGTTAAGTTGTTCGCTTAGGTGAACTGTTAATGATGTTTAAAAATTTGAGAATCTATTTAACTAATGAACTACTACCTGACCCTTAACCATGACAAATGAATTCGAATTGGTTTTGGAATCGATCGGTAAAGGCATTTAAATGTTTTTCCAAAAAAATTGCATTTAAAAAAATGTTTTCATATTTTTTTTTGAGATTTCTCAAAATCTTCCGATCCGAATCGGACAGTTGCAACTTTCACGTACATATTCACAGCATAATGGTGGAAGAGACGCCGACATTTTAGGATACGATTGTCCCGAACCATCAGTCTGTATGAATAATAATTCATTGAACTAACTTTTTTGTTAACCTAGGAACCTGTAACTGGTTTTATCATCTTCATTGAAAAATGATATCCATCTTCACCTTGCCAAAATAAGGTAGTCGATGTGTTTCGGACACACATTGCTACGCCCATGTAAAATAATATCTTCGATTTTCTAAATTTTCACCAACCAAGACATTAGCGTCAATTGTTGGCGCATTAAAACGTCTCGCCTATTCTCCTACTGGCGTCTTATCAGCTTGGATGACAATTTTGTGATTATCAGACAGTATAGGGTCCAAAATGGACGTGATTAATGCAACCAATTCGTTTCTGTTCTGTTCTACAATTGGTCTTTTCGCCGAATTATTGTGTGCACAACGATCGACTTACTTAATCGTCTATAAAATAAATTTGGAAGTATTTGTAGTCACTATTCGGCGTTGGCAATAAGTAACCTATTAAATGATATATTTGACCCTAAATCATAAAATTTTCTTAAATAACTTTTGTTGCATCAAATGACGTAATTTGGAAACAATTATCTTATTGTTGAATATGAATAAAAAAATATTCAGAATTTGGTCCATTTGCGGAAACCAATGACTGTAATGGTTCTGGTGGTGGTATCAATGGCGTCAATTTGACTTGACCGCTCGTGCATCACAATCCATGAGCTTCATGTTTAAACTTAAATGCCTCACAATATTGGTATACAACGTTCATTGGTCCAATAGCAACGATTTGCTGTGAACTGTACTCGATTTCTACGTTATAATTGAATGCAGCTCGATAGGGTTTAAATTTCATGTTGTTGATTTCGTATCGATCGATTCTGTTCAATTTCATTCCGCGCTTCGCGTTGCACGTCAGTTTGACTTGCTCTTGTATATCTTTGACTCGCAGCATTGCCAGTTTTACGACTTAAGTTTGTACGTCTAATTGTTGGCATTTTCAAAAACGAAAATTCTTCTTTATAACCGTGTGTATCACTTGTTATGTTAGTAACGTTCATGTCAGCCTATCCAAACTTGCCAAAACTCACTCCATATTAAACTGATTTTTTAACTCTTTCATGATATATGCAGCACGCATTCTGTCAATTTTATGTCAAACGTCTTAATGTTACATTAAAAAAATTTAATGTGAGATTAGAAGTTAGTATTCTCAAAAAACTATTCTTAAATTTTCTAATTTTCCGCGACATTTTCTAAATCTGTTCTTTCATAAGAACCTTCTCCTGACAATAACCAACACAAAAAAAAATAGTGAAATCGGTCCAGCTGTTCACGCGTGATGGTGTGCCCAAGGGAAATAGGGATTCATTTTTATGTATATACAAGATATGCAACAAAAGTTTTGAGAATATTTCCTCAAAATCATATACAAAGGATTATCCGCCTTCAGCAGCGTTTTATTGTTAAAATAATTAAGTTTTAATATAATAGACAATAATATAATATAACCTTAGACAGAGAGAGAGAGGAAAAAAATTGTTACAATTTGCAGACAAAAGCTCGTAAAAACTAAAAAACAAAAATAACTAAATAAAGATACAAATAAAACTTCAATATACAGAAGGTATAGTAATAGAGTGGAAAGCACTTTCTAGTAAATATACCCTGAAATTATTGGGAAATGCGGGAAAAAATGATATCTATTTGATTTCAATTTCAATCATTTTTTTACATTGTAAAATATTGATCCCTTAACTATTTCTGAACGTGGAGTAGGTGAGTAAATGTCGTGCTCCGCGTTCCTAACTGGATAGCCGTGCAAAGATCTTTCTAAAATTGGAGAAGCGTGCTTACGAATTACACAAACGGATTCAAAGATGAATAAGGAAGGAAGAGTCAGAATTTTTAATCTTTTAAAGAAGTTCCTGCTGTTCAGTCCGAGTAAATATCTAACAGCTCTTGTTTGTAGTTTGAAGATTCGTTCAAATTGAGTCTCACCAGGCGTGCCCCAAAAGGGAAGGGCATATCCGAGATGCGACTTAAAAAGGACATAATAGACTGTTAATAAGGTGGAGAAGATCAGTTCTTTGGCAACTGATCTCAGCGCAAAGCATTAGGAACTTAAGTTTATATTGGAATTCTTTGTAGATAGTTTCATTATAGAAAATGAAATAATTTCATACGATAACTCATAACTTTGAGTAACTCCTTTTTTGTGCGAATCATTTTAGGAATATTTTTGCTAGGAGATGATGGATAAGCCATATTTCAAATAAAGCCATGGTCATGTCCTTGTAGTAATCAGCGAAGGATTGAGAAATTTTGTTTATCGGAAAAAAGCGATGCTGCTTGGAAATTTACCAAGAATATAATTAACCAATAAACTATATACAATAGAAGTTATGAGAATATTTCCTCAAAGTTATTTAATAGATATAAAAATTTCGACCGCGAAAAAGAAGAGTTGAAGTCGTTCTAATTCTTACGAAACATCCAAAAAAGCAAAAAGGAATTATGTCGCCTTTAGTGGTGTCGCATTATTAAAATAATTGAGTTTCATTATAAGATTTAATAATATATCAGTACGTTCAAATGTTCTTGATTTTAGGTCTCTTCTGATTTAAAATTAGTTTTTTTAATAATTTTTTAGAGATTATTTTTGATAAGGACTGAAACGTCAATTTTTTATGAATCTCTCAAAAAACTAATTTTAAAACAGAAAACATCTAAAATGAGAGACATTTAGAAGCATTAATATATCAAAAAGTCTAATAAATAAGAAATTAAAGACATATATATATATATATATATATATATATATATATATATATATATATATATAGGTGCTTCACGCAGGCCTTTTAGGCCCATAGTTTAGAAGTGTTTCCCCTTCCCTCTTTCTTATATTTTGCTTTCGTTTTCCAGTCCTGAATTTCCCTCTCTCTTGGTCTTAGACAATAGAAAATAATTTTATAATAGAATTTTTATATTGGAATTCTTTGTGTATGTGTATGAGAATTCGCCCCCTTTTGACGCGTTTGTTTAAATTTGTAAGAAACTTGGTTTCAGAGTTTCTGGAGGATAAATTTATCGTCGAATACCTGGTATAATCATGAACTACGTATACCTACGTTTGCGATAACCCGATAAACAAAATAATTTATAAAATAAAATTTGTTTTGTTTTCAATTCGTTTATCAACCATATTTTCAGTATTACTAATACTTGTCTACTAACAAAGAAAATATTCAAGTACTTACCGACGGAAATGAGTCTTTGGACAATATTGACCATATCTTTAGCTTCTCTCTTATAAAATTCATTATCAGGTTCAGGTTCTATTTCTAAATCTAAGTATACAGTAAAGAAAAATATCGAATCTCAGTAAAACTTACCAATATTTTAAATTAAAATGAATAACTCATCACTAAATCAATTTTAAGGTTAGAACTGCACACCCGAATTTCGAATATCAATTTTGAATCAAATCAGTACACGGGTAAAAATATTTAAACAACCATTTACATTTATTACAACAATACAGTTCTAATTTAGTTGTTACGGGAATGGCACGAATTATTAGTGGAAAAACTCGATTGTAATTTTGTTAAAACTAAGCTATAACTCGATATTATTTTGTCAGCAAAAATTCCACACTATCGTATCAACAACGTGCTTATATTGTTTATGTAGGTACATTCACGAATTTCAAGATTAACATTCGTATAGTTACTGTCGATGTTTTACTCGGTGTCTCAAAATAAGTCGGGTGATATGTAATAATTAATAGAATATGCTTGAAAAATTTAACCCATCAATGTCCAGAATTATGAACTCTTCCTGAGATGATTAAAATATGTGTTTTTGTTAAAGATGAACTAAAATATGCCATAAAAAATAAAAAGAAAATTTTTTGAATTATAGGTTTTGGTGGTGTGTCGCTAGTGATCCCTTAGACATCTTCGAAAATTAATAAAAAAATTCTAATATACTTTTTATTCAACAAAATAAGAGGATTGAACTATTAAAATTTTTACATGTTGTGCAATTCATCAAAACAGTCATATCAAAAATACGGCCCGCGGGCCACTTCCGGCCCTTGGACCGTATCAATAAGGCCCGCGATCGCAATGTGTCACAAAAAGAAGAATCATGTTTTTTAGAACTTTTAGACTTCATTCGATTCCTCTACTCGTACTGTAAAGTCTACGGATGTTTATAAGTAATTTCAAGGGCAGAGCGAGCCTAAACAAGCTTTGTGAGAAAGACAGTATCGCCATTTCTTAACAGCAAGCGGAAATATCATTTCATTTTTGTCGAAAACGATAGAATCTTCTACGCACTTCGAGTCTAGACTAGAACCTTCCTTAACCATATAAAACGGGTGCGTCAGTGGGACGTCACTTAGTTGAGTCGAGTAGTCGAATCGATAGGGTTGGAGAAGGATTTTATTTGTACTGCGAAGTAGTAGTGATTGTGCATTTATTTGTGCCGTGCATGTGGGATATCCATAATTGTTGTGTTGAGTTCCATATATGTTACGATTTTGGCATAATGTCACAAAAGCGTAAAGTTGCTGGTGAGTGCAGCAACGGGAAATTGCATAATTTTTCATAGAATGGAAAGGTAAACCATCGTGTTTGATTTGTAATCGAACACTTGCTGTTTGTAAGGAGTTTAATTTGAAGAGACTCTATGATACGAATCACATGTCAAAACTCTATTGTTACACTGAAAAAATAAGAATCGACACATTGTCATCTAAACTTTAAGGTCAAAAATCGATGTTTACTAAAGCTAATACAGTGAGCGAAGATGCCCTGAAATCAAGTTTTATTATTATAATAGAAATCGCGAAAAGATCAAAACACAATAAAAACCGTACCATGAACAACTAGATGTTAAAGGCGGCGGTTCGTTTCTGGTCGCGACGCCTTTCACACACTAATTCGTGTGAACTAGAGGTCGTGTATTATCGGTCGTGAAAATCAAGCAGTCGTGAGACATGCGCAGAACGAGTAGTATTTTCGCCCAGTTTACGACTACGTGTGAACCCGCCTTAAGTGTTGCTCTATCGGTAATATGATGAAGGTTACGGGGTCAAAGACGACTTCCCGCGCTTTCAAAGACGATTTCCCGCGCATTTAACGTGATTAGAAGACAACTCTCACGTAACTACAACAAAAATTGCCTAACAAGTACATGTTAGTTCCGCAGAGGATGTTTTTCCTATATTAGGAACATTCCATGAAACCTCCATATCCCGAATAAAACTATCCCTACTCCATGCTAAAATAACAAGTGAGTCTCTCTCCTTCGAGTGTTATTCCATGGTCTTCAAGATAATCAAGTGTATTGAAAAATCAGGCATCGAAATTACAAGTGACTCAATCAATACGAGGTTACTACACGATGTTTCGATAGGTGATCAAAAATTAGTAATATTGTAAAAGGCAAGCAAATATGAGGCTATTAATTATCTAAAAATTTGCTGACCTCAACGTGAAGATGTCAGCACTTATCAATATAAGTTAGGAAATATATTTTTGCATGTGTTCTCACTAAAGGAAAAAACTAAGAAAACCAGCTATATAATTAAAAAATCTCACTAAATGGTACTGTATAACTGTCGGATTGAGTCTGGGGAGATGGAAGAGACTATCGGCATATCAAAAGATCACATTTAACATATACTAGTTCAGGAGCCAATGACAGATTCTCATGAACATTAATAAAAAATCTCTAAAATACATTGAAATTTACCGTCAACTACGCATGTAGAAAAAAAAGTTTTCCAATCAAATTATAGATTACCCAATATTTTTATAAAAAAACAAAATCAGATGACCATAACATGAAAATAAATTAATATCAACTTGCTGTTTCTCATTGGTTCTCTCAAGGTCTCAAGGTTCATCAGCTTGAAAGGTGTCACGCAGCGAGACAACGACTTTGCAACGACTAACAGCTAGCTGATTTTGTTCATTATATACTAGAGCATGTTAACAATCCATTTATAAATTTTCATCCGGAAAGTAGTTCTCTAATAAAGACCAAGAACTACTATAACTGAATCAATAACCGCAATTGGTGTGACCCGCGAAAATTTAACTGTTACTATAAAATTAGAACTCATCGACCCGCGAGCGACAATTTTGAAACTATGAATGCGATCGATCCCTAAACTGATTCGGTATAAAACCCACTAACAAAGCTATTCAGTTACCCACGTTGAGTGAGGAGATAACCATTAAAACTGAGAAAGGTATCAATTATTTTTTATTTTCTCATATGATCATGGAATCTCCATTACAACTAGAGCCTCCTCTCGAAAAATTCAGCATAAAACAGGTCAAGAAATCAATACAACAGTTGAATCCGGATATCACATAATTAGTGCCAAAATCCTGAAGGAACTATCAGCTGTTTTTTCAACTTAGACATAGTGTGATAATTTTTCTTTATCTAAAGCCGTTGTCAAATGTGAAACTTTAAGTCACTTCTTCTCCTTCATATATCAGTTATGAGAAGTAGTTATGTAAAAGCTTTACGTAACTGCTTAAGTTTCAAAGAATAATATCATATTTCATTATGTAAACTGACATTAACTCATTATTTTAATTCAATAGTATTTTAAGATCTATAAACATTGAAAACAACATTATTAAAGACAGAGTTATTTAAAACAGTAATTCCATTGTCTAGGTGAATATTCTCTTGAACTTCTAGTATAATGTTAATTTCCTTTGCAGCTACGATATCTACATATATGCTAGGGGCTTGGCCCAGAATGTTTTCTGAAAATCTTATCTTATTTTCTAATGAACTCTCAACAGAACCTTCGGTTACAATGCTGGATTTCCATCCTCCATGTTGCTTTATTTCCAGAAAGTCAGATCCTGAGTCTGCCAGAGACGCTGACGAGCGTCTGAAACAATGTCCTGCGTATCCTTTAACATTAGATAGACCCAGTTACTGAGCAATCTTTGCCGGTAATTTGCCAATGGTATCTATGCCCATGGGTTGTATGCCACTTTTTCATTATAATATCACTCAAAGAATCTATTGTGCTCTACAGCAGGAGGTCCAATATTTCTATACTTTTTGAGGAAGTCAACAAGATTAACACTAGCACTATTCCAAGCAGTGACCACAAATTCGCGAATACGTGTGTTTTGCTTTCTAAAATTGTAATTGTAAAACAGGCTCCCTCAATTCCTATTTTCGTTTTGACCTAAGGAACAGATTTATTTAGTAATAAATTATAAACATATCGTTAAGTGGTACTTTTGCAAATAGGAATATTTCATCTTCAGCCTCTTTTATAAATCTACATACTTATTCGTCAAAGTCTCCGATATTTTTCCTGCTGACAGTCTCTTCAGACAAGCCAAAAGCATAGTGTGCTTCTTGACTTACGTAATTTGCATTTTCATAACTAGTTACGTATATAACTATTTCATCTCTTCACAGATGATAATGATGATGAAGACACGATCGCATCTGATTGCTCCTCTGACAGTGAATAGGAGAGAGATGGATTTACTCAAACAAAAACGAGAATGAAAATGATTAATTTTCATTGTTATTTTTATTCAACTCATTGAAATTAAAGTTAATTCATTGAAAAAATATAGTACAATAAATTATTCATCAATAATTTCCTCTATTATTGAGCTTCATTCTATTACTACATTAATTTTCATTCATTTCATCGTAGCATATAAATGATTACCAAGTAAATTTCTAGTTGAAAGGAAATCATTGGAAATATAAATTTTTTATCATATTCCAGCAGCCAGCTGACGTATAATTCACCATGCCATCTGACTTTGCTTTTCCTTCAAAATATTAGATAGACTATGATTCGATTTATTTTCACATAAGAGAAAATGACTAGAAAAACTTTTTTTCGCCACGGATTCGTAGCTGACGCTCGAAAAGCAATAATTAACGCATTGGTACCTGGCTCCAGGACAATACTGACTGAAGAAACGTTAGCTATCCGCGCGTTTGTTGTTGCATTTGGAACATAAGCATATTCGAAAGAACATTTCCCAGATTTTGTTGACGCGGTTTAATCAGAATGAGCCTGGTATTTTGTGTCAATATGCAAGACGGTTTCATTGACCGGGAGAGTGTTGGAAAAGAGAGAAAATATAAAACAAACGACCACCTTTGAAGAAAAGTGTTTCTCCATCAAGAAAACGCACCTTCTCACATTCCAGTGATCTAAATAAGTAAAATTTACGAATTACACTTTGAATTGGTTGATCAACAGATCAAATTATTATGGAAAAAGTCTTGTTTCTGTGTTAGGTCGGCAACTCTAGTAGTCTTTTGTGGATAATCATGAGTATAAACAATTAAAATGTCTTAGTTGTTTTTGTAATAAGTACACATCAAAATCTCTATCTCTCCTTATTTGCTCAAATAAAATATGAAAAATCTCCTCAAATCATATGGTATAATGAACAAAAGTGGCAACCATCTATTAAGACTAACGTTAACCAGTGATGATTTTCGGTTCGCTTTCTTGAAAAAAAAAATAAAAGCTCAAATTCTGATAAAGAACAGGATGAAACGTCAAATTTTCACCTATATTAAAACATCACGAACATATAAAAAAGTCAATGAAATAAAAAGTGAAGTAATTTCAAAAATTCATTCCAATTCATGCTTTCCTATTATTTTGGCAATTCAATTATAAAATTTCATGAAAATAATGGAAATAACTCATGATTCTCCTAAAACAATAACAGTTAATTATAATATAAGTGGAAGAAATGATAGTTTTGCGCATGAGTTGTGAACAAGTGCGCAAAATACTTCACGCACGAATATCAAACAATATTTTATCTACGATCAAAATAAAAAATACTTTTATGAAATAAAATATGAAATATAAAAATCGCCATATGAGTTGATGTATATTTTTTTTCTTAACTTTTCCGGAAGCAGGTTTTAAGTTACATAGCTCGCAATTTTTGCACTTTCAAAACGAGTGCAATCAGATTCTTCTTCCTTGTTTATTTAGCTTAAAAATCAGTATTTTATCAATCAAGTTTTTATTTTGGTACACACTGTACCAACTTGATTCAATTTTTGCTGACGTAATGACTCAAAGGTTATTCACGCTGTATCACTCTTTGAAAAAAATAGTAAATTGACATCGAAATCGACATATTTCGGATTTCGCTGTTTATTTAGCTGAAGAAGGTATACGTAATTTAATGGCCCCTTGTACATAAGCCTAATTGCCTCATTCATTATTTTTTTCTTCTCTGGTAGTTCCTTTATGAAAAAACTATTAATCGAATGTTAAGTAAGGTTTGGAAAATTTTAGAATGAATACGTTTAAGTATAGGCAACACTATGTACAGCATTGAGTATTATTGGTTGTCTCCATCGAAGGTATATATTTTGAATGTCTTAAGATATGTAAGATTATTAATAGTATTAACAAGGGTTAATATCAAAAATATGTGGAATAATTCCAGTGAAAGATAGTAGTCCTGTCAACAAGATCAAAAATGTGAAATATAGAGATAACGGTCATAAAAATATGAGCGATAGCTCTGGATTCGGAATCACTTCTTAAAAAAATATTATTGAAGAATTTAGTACAAGTGAAATTGTTGTTAACATAATAGAAACAATGTTATTTTTAGTTTTAGCAATTTTGTGAAAAGCATGTTAAACAGGAGGAAATTTCCGATTAAAAATCCCAATTCTCGGAACTTTATGTGCATTATTATTAATTTTAATTTGACGTTGAAAATAAGGCACCGCGCGGCTGTAATGGTGTGCTTGTTAACACTTGAAAGGATGGAGCTTTGGTTGGAAAAAAAAATTATTACCATGTTATTCAATTTTCAATTTTTTTCCTAATCTCCGTTGGTATCGATAATGGGATAAAAGATAAATAATTGGCCTATAAAATTGGAACTTCGTCAAGCACTTTTTAATATATACGAGGATGGTCCCAGAAGTTTCTAGAGATGGCGTTAGTTGCACCACGTTGTTTGGCAGCCAATAATAGTGAACGTTTTCAGTGAATTTGTGGAAAAAATTGGTCATCGTTATGTGATGCAATACTTTTATTTGAGATGCCTTAGATCAACCAATATAAAAGCTGAACTAGATTCTACTCTGGGTGAGACTACTCCTTCGTTATCAAAAATAAAATATTGGGTAGCAGAGTTCAAACGAGGCCGTACAACCTGCGATGACCAGCATCGCAGTGGTCTACCATATGAGGTTGACGACACCAGAAATGTTGAAGAAAATTGACAAAGAGGTACTAGATGATCGTGGACTGAAAGTGCGCGAGCTAGCAGACATGGTAGGCATTTCCAAAAGTGCGGTACATCACATATTAACTGAAAGTTTGGAAATGAGAAAGCTGTGCGCAAGATGGATACCGCGTTTGCTCACAATAGAACAAAAACGGCGTTGCGAAGATGTTTCCATCGAGTGTTTGGTAAAGTCAAATTTTTGCGCCGATTCATTACCATGGATGAACCGTGGGTCCATCACTTCACGCCCGAAACAAAAGAACAATCAAGACAATGGATTGAAAAGGTAGAACTGGCTCCAAAGAAAGCAAAAACCGTTCCATCTGCAGTCAAGGTCATGGCGTCGGTTTCTTGGGATGAGCGTGGGATAATTTTCAATGACTATCTTGAAAAAGAGGAAACCATCAACCGTGGGTATTATACGAACTTGTTGCAACGTTTGAACGAAGAAATCAAGCAAAAACCGCCGCATTTGGCTAAGACGAAAGTTTTGTTTCATCAAGACAATGTACCAGCTGACACATGTGCAACCAAAATAAATGAAGTGAACTTTAAATTGCTCCCGTACGAACCCTATTGGCCAGAATTAGACCCATCGGATTATTTTCTGTTCCTGGACTTGAAATAATGGTTCACTGGACAAAAGATTTTCTAACAATGAAGAGGTTACGTCGGCAGTTAAAGGCTATTGTGAGGAGCTCGAGGATTATTATTATATAAAGGGTATCGACCTCATAGAGCATCACTGGAAAAAGTGTTTGTAGCTAAAAGGATATTACGTTGAAAAATAAATATATTTTTTTCCAAAACTTTTATGTTTTCTTTGTTGGACCAATTATTTCTGGGACAATCCTCGTAGCCAGTTTTCACATTAAACAATGGGAGAATATTGTTGGTTAACAATTGAATAACTTTTCGAAAAATGCTGAGCTCGATTCTTTTAAGTGTTAATAAGATACTAGAATTATTTAAAATTATGAAAATGATATTTTATGTTAGAAAAAAAATTATTTTATCTAATGAACTCTCTTTATCGGCGGCGTGTGTAACAACCGCGCGGAGCCCTATTTTCAAGGTCCAATTAACGAACTTTTTTCAAAGCTTCAATATTTATATTTTTTGAGTTATTAACAAAAAACTAAATAACATATTTTTTCATCTTATTTTGTTAATGACAATTCAAAAACATTTTTCTAGATTCCGAATCCAATTTTTAGGACCCTTATTTCTATTTTTCTCGTTTTTGAACTTGTTGACTAGACAATTTAAGCACTAGTAGTAGGGTTCCTTGGATGTTGAGCTCCTTCAGCATATAGGGTAAATATAGAGCGTGAAAAACTGTAAGTTATAATTTAATCTGTATATTCAGGAAACAATTAGTTTAACCCTCGTTTAGTCGCGCATAGATCTGGCAGTCCCATTCCAATTTATATTAAGACATTTCAAACTGAATTACTGTGGACTCTTTGCTTGAGTTCATAAATGGGGTTAGTTTTATCACTTTACAAATATTTATAGAAAGCGTCCAGTGCCTGCTTTTAGACTAATTGACTGTTCCGTATGTTTTCAAGCATTTAGTGAAATTTTCGATTTTTTTTATGCAAGAAACAGTACAAATATAAATAGAATATGTTATAGATTTGATAAATTTAACAATATTGATAAACTAAATCGATTGGCTTTCGACAAAATTTATGAAAACATTCTGTTTACTAATGACAATTTAGAAGAAACGGATGAATCGGATATTAAAGGATGGGACATGGGACAATTGGATATGTCGAAATTGGGTCTTTCGGCTCTGATATTGAGCACGAGGTCGATGATGGAGATGAGGAAATTGAAGACGAAGAAGATAATAATACTATATTAGTAGTTAACTTTCTCCCTTAGTCAATTGGTTTTTGAAAAAAATTTTGCAGCTAGAGACGGCACTTGATAGAAAGAAAACGTCTTGGAGACAAACACCGAGACAATCACACAATATTTTAGTCCAATTGCTTGATGTAGTCAGCCGGAATGCAAAAAGTATACAAAAGTGCTGGGAATTGATTTTCGACGATAATATTTTGAGTATTATCGTTGAAAATATAAATAAGTATATAGAGAGCATAAAACAAAAATTTTTCAGTTATCGGAATTATAGAAACTCTGATACTATTGAGTTACGAGCATTTTTAGGTTTATTGTATCTAGCAGGTGTTTTTCATGGGAACCATCAAAACAGGTGATATAGGACTCGATTTGATGATCGTTCTATACACACTGACAAGTTTTTCTCCAGAAAAGAATTTACCATAGTAGACAAAGAACCAGAAAAAGGATTACCATGAATCGAAGCACACTATGGAAACTTTTAAAAGAAATAGGTTTTCGCAGAAAAAATTCTCCAGAAAGTCTATTTGGTGATTATCTAGATTAGGTTACACCCCTCCGATTTCATTTCATTTCAACGATTAATTTAAATATTACAATCACTGAAAAATCATTACAATATTTGATTCTTTAAACGCAAACAAGTACGTGAAGGGATGATTTCCACGTCCTATATATATATATATATATATATACTAAAATTTTAACGAAATCGGAGGGGTGTAACCTAATCTAGATAATTAACGTCTATTTTAATAGAAAGAAACGATATTGTAGTATGGAAAAGAAATAATCTAAGTAGGATCACTGAAGGAACAACACCTAATAAATTTTGGAAACTGTTTCAAATCGATAACAGACTTTTTCAACTAATGTATCTACTGGTTTAAATCCACCAACAGGAAAAGGGCGTAGACTGAAAATATCACGATTGACAATTTAAGACATTTCATACCACTATTATGAGCTTCACTTGTCTAAATTAAATGGATTCATTGGTAGTACACCTTTAGGTCAACTCTTCGTTTTCGAAAAAAATAACAATAATAACAACAGAGCCTGAGTACATGGAACCTTATTAAACAAATAAGTGATCAAATATAGGTCGCTCAATTTAAAAATTTCTGTGTTTTCTTTGCTATCACTTGTGAGTCAATAGTGGAATCACTAGAATATATTTCAGTTGGTTTGATCGTTCTTTTTTCACTGCGATTTGGTTAATTTTGTTTATAAAAAGGATACATTCTAACATGGAAGAAACAGTTTGGGGTATATCATCCATTCTTCCCAAACACTTCGCTACTTCTTTCCTAAGGTCATGGAATGTGCTGTAATATGTCGGCAGATCTATATCTTTTCTACACGCTTCTGGATGAAGGCATTGTCGTAGAGGTAATTGTCCATCTGTGACTATCCGGAATCCAGAACTGTGTGGATCTAAAATAAAAAAAAAATAATTTTGAATAAATATTATAATATCGAACATTTCAATAACTGACAATAGTAACGTAATTATCAGCATATTCAATTCCAAAATTATGTGAGAAATACTATTTCTCATGCCATCCTGTTCACACCACATACATAAATCGACATAAACTTCTACTGTCATCTTATAATATGTACTTAGACGGGATAAAACTGTCAGATTCTAGAAGTATAAAGTCTATTGTTTCGACTACTGAACATACATAGAAAAGATTATTGACAGCAAACATATTAAAACCTACATCGACATAGGAAGCGCTTCTAAAAACAATTCACATAAATCCATCAAAAGGGCGTTAGAAGAACGGGAAGTAGAAATCTCTATTTTAAAATTGATCTTAACAATACTACACCAGTATATATAGTAACGGGAGAAGTAAACAGAAACGCTTCCACTGTCACGGCCTACCCCTAATGTGGTCATTGGTAGTAGACAAAATTTGAAGAGAAAAGCATGAAGGCGCAATCTCTGCCAGGATGCAAACGGACCTACACACAAAACTGGAGTCATGAAGAGCACTTCTCTATCAACCCCAGTTAAGAAACACTAATTCCAGAAGTACCTGGCAAAACAGAGAAAACACAAACATTTTGGAAAAAAATATATTTGTT
The DNA here is from genome assembly GCA_026230145.1 of Diorhabda elongata. Taxonomy (NCBI): domain Eukaryota; kingdom Metazoa; phylum Arthropoda; class Insecta; order Coleoptera; family Chrysomelidae; genus Diorhabda; species Diorhabda elongata. The sequence goes on along the minus strand of CM047933.1, from coordinate 22,738,806 downwards.
TTTGAATATACACTTTTCTCAGAGATGTTCAATAAGTTCAAAACCTTTTTTATAATAAGAATCGTCAAGTTAACTGCCGACTTCACCTCTTCATTATTGGAAAATCTTTGACCACCGAACCATTTTTTCAAGTCTGACAGCAGGAAATAATCCGACGGGGTGAAATTTGGCGAATATGGTCCACGAGGTAGCAATTCAAACTTAAATTCAATAATTTTGGCCATTGCAATAACGGATGTGTGAGCTGGTGCATTGTCTTGGCGAAACAACACTTTCTTCTTACCCGAATGCGACCGATTTTCTTTGATTTCTTCGCTAAAACGTTGTAATAAGTCTGCATAGTACTCGCCCTTGATAATCTTTCCTTTTTCAAGATAGTTAATGAAAATTATTCCACGCGGATCCCAAAAAACCAAGGCTATGACCTTAACTGCAGATGGAACGGTCTTTGCCTTCTTTGGAGCCGGTTCTCTTTTTTCAGTCCATGTTTTGATAGTTCTTTTGTTTCGGTGTGAAGTAATGGAGCCACGTTTCATCCATGGTTATGAAACAGCGCAAAAATTCGGCTTTATTTCTGTGAAACATTGCCAAATACTCTAAGGAAACATTTTCACGACACAGTTTTTGTTCCATTGTGGGCACCTATCTTGCGCATATCTTTCTCATGTCTAAATTTTCAGTTAATATGCGATGATCCGTACTTTGTGGATTTTATTCAAAATTTCTGGAGTCGTCACCTCATTTGGTCGAGCACTAAGATGCTGGTACTATTGATAACGAAGGAGCAGTCTCACCCAGAGTAGAATCTAGTTCAGATATTGGTTGGGCTAATGCCTTCCAAATAAAAGTATCGTATCACATAACGATGACCAATTTTTTCCAAATTTACAAATTCACTGAAAACATCTACCAATGATGGCTGCCTAACAAATACTAAAAAACGTAGCGTCTTCAAACTTCAAACACATGCTATATAAATTGTGTAATTTCTAATACAGTATTTTTCAAGCAACTAACGCCATCTCTAGAGCAGGTCAGGAACTTCTGGGACCACCCTCGTGTATGCGCATCCTTCCTTAATGGAATTCAATTGATACTTTCCAATGAACTGAAACATCAAGGAGAGATCCTAAATAAAACACATACTTGGAACAACCATTTATACAAAGTAATCTCAAAAACCACTGAAGTTGTTACAGAGTATGAGGCTGTTAGACGTTCACAACCATCAATGTGCATATGACCAATTTTTTAAACCTGAGAATCATTCTTTAGGTCGGAACACTATGGTAATAATATGGACTTCACTTTTTCTAGGTTATATCGATTGTTCTACTATGTTTAGAATAAAACTCGATATCACTTATCTCTCTACATCAACTTTCTGGAGTAGATCGATCATCGTGATTTCAATGTTTTTATATCTTATTTAGCTCCTGGTTTTATTCTCCCCATATAACGATTCTTGTGATTATCGAATCCTCTTTTCAGATACTTCGATCTAGTGAAGTATAAATGTTCGACCAAGAGGATTAGTAAGTTGGAATTTTTGGAACCGTTGGTGATATTCATACTAAACACACTGTTTACTCCAACACAAGCGATTAAATTGTCTGACGCGCGATTCGATAACCAAGTTATCGTCTTCAGAGTTTGAAGATAAACTGTACAGTGCACGCGCGTCGGACAGTGTAATTGTGAGTGTTAGTGAAGTGGTGTTGTAAACAGTGTATTCAGTAAGACGGTTAGTCTTTGTCTCGCATGTGTTGTCTTGGTTTTGCAGTGTTTTGGTCATAGTCTTGCAGGGTCTAGTTATAGTCATGGTCATGGTGTTGCCCTTTTGTGGGAGACTTTTATTGGAGATGATTTTCCAAAATCAAAATTGAATAGTTATTTAGTTTATTCGAAGTAAAGATAAGATTAAGAAATAAGATATACTCCAGTAACAAATTATAACATGTAGATTACGTAATTTGTTCGCATGATATTACAACTTGAACAATTTGCAACGATTTTGCTTAGTCACGAACGGTAAAATTTTTCCTCACTCATATGTGAAACATACTCTACAGAAAATAGATTGTACCATAAGCAAAATATATTTTTTTAGTTCCAATAATGAACCGAAAAAAATTATATTTTTAAATTAATTTGATTTACATCTGGAAATTTAGATATTTAAAGTTATAGAGAGCTTAAAGGGCGAAAGACGGAACCCAACCCAAAGTAATGTGTTATCGTAAATGTGTAAATGCATTTCCTTCGCCAGGAAAAAAGTTATAAGAAATTATAGGCCACAATTACAATAATAGAGCTTATATCAATTTTTTTTATCAATATAAACCACAATAAATAAATACTAAGTTTTAAAAGAAAGAAAATTTAATAGAAAAACGCATATATATAGAAAACACGAAACACCTCAAGAGCCTTGCATACTGGGTCTAAGTCTAGCACAATTCTTGTACTATTCGGTCTTGATTTGTGTCTTGCTCTTGGTATTTCTTTTTAGAAGGCGAATAGCGTGAGACTAAGACCATCATTAGTTTTGTATGGATATCTCTTGTCTACTTTTACCTTATGACTATCGCTGTACTACTGAACGAACGATTAACACATTGTTTGTTCCATATTTCTTAAGAAAACTAATCTATCCGTGGGATTTATGTAGAATTTCGACAAATGACATCAGAAACACATGATAAAAACTTACAAATAATCTCCGTTGTGTTATCAGCCTTTGAAAAGTCACCTTTCTGTCAGAAGCTCGACTATAGTAGTAATTTGACGTTTTATTTTATTTATCAATTTTTTCATTTCAAATAAATGTATTCGACTTACCAATATGTAAATTATTACAATAATTATGAAAATCGTTGAGCACATCTTCTAGTTGTCTCCCAGTTGTTTTGATAATATCGTCGGTTAAAACCGATTCTGAGATAACTTCAGTCGAGAGAATATTTTCGTTAATATCTGCTACTTGAGGTCTTATTGGATATTGTTGAACTCCTACCACCTGAAACGAGAATTAAAAAACTTATGTTATTTGTTTACATCATGATAAATATTTTGAAATGTATGTATTTGATAATGGTAAGCATAAGTAAAGCCTTTTTGAACATTTAATTTACATTATAAACAGATTCATTGCCTTTTCTTTTTGTGGTAACCAATCCACAGTTCGTAGCAATTGGTTATAGAAGCCTATATGGAAAAAATAATTGTGGGTACATAATAGATTTAGATCCTTAGCCTTTCTTTCTAGGTTTAGAAAGCCCTGTTCATGGAAGCTTCAGTTCTCGTCTACATATACAGTTAATTTACAAGTCCTCTTACTTTCTGCCCATTCATAATTTATAGCCCTTTGTTATTTCTTATTCTTTTTTTTCCAAATTAATCTTTACCTTATCCAACCATCCCCAGCTCGTTTTTCTACCTTAGTCTTGCTTTTTTATCATATTTATTACATTGTTTCTCTCCAGAGCTTCTCCTATTATTTATTTGCTCCTGTGTATAAATCATTGTGTTTTTTTCTCATTCATCATCTCGGCTCCTTTTTTATGTCATAGTCATTGTTTCAAAAGTATAAGTTATGATAGGCCTTTTCACAGTTTTATATATTTCAAGTTTTGTTTTCCTATTTTCACCAGTTTCTCTGTTCGCTGCTCTTATCTTCTCTCTTACTTCTTCGGCTCTATCTGCATTGATTATTATTGTCACATCTAGCTATTTGAATATTTTTTCACTACTCCAATCTCACATTTTCCAATAATTACTTTGTTCCTTCATACTAACTTAGTTACTTCTCACTTCTGCTCGATTTGGTTCCATCATTTGCTTCCTGATTAGTTCCTCGGTTTTACATATCACCTTTACTGGTTCTGTCCTTCTTCATTCTAGCCATGTGTTCAAATAATCTTAACTGTTGTTTGATTTTTTTCATTACATTCAAAACTCTTAATTCGTTTCTAATTGTGTGGTTTCTTATTTATCTAGTCTCTTCACTTCACACGCAGTTTTTCTTAGTATCTCCATTTCACCCGTTTCTATTTTTTGCTTTAATTTGTTAGTTATGGCCAAGGATTTGCAAACATAGATCAGCATTGGTAGTAGTATTGACTCGTAGATTCTCTTTTCTGTACATTCTATAAACTCTTCTGTTTAAAAATACTCTGTACAGAGCTATATGTGGATATTGTCTAATTAACCTTCATTGTTATCACTTCTCATCTTGTTTTACAATTGTCCCTAGGTACTTTAGCTTATAAACGCTTTTCTTTTCCTGTTCTAGTATTTGCACAGTTATTTCTTCGGATTTCTTTGATATTTTCATAATTATTGTTTTTTGTATTGTTTCCTTTCATAACTCCACTTATGTATTCTATTTTGTGAAGTCTATTTATCGAAAAAATATAATGAATCAAATCAATGATCAGTGCATGATCATCACGTGAACATTCCGGTCAAAATGGGATGCGGTATCGTTATAGGTGTAGGTGTAGTACAGGAACGGCATCATATTATCGTACTGTAGAGATATTTGTCTGTTGCGTAATTTTCTCTCCGCATAAGAAAACTTCTATAAAGCTGAATTTTAATGCTAATGAAAAACAAATGATTTTGAATATTTATAAAAACTTGTATGCAAGAAAATGATGTCAACACTGTTGTTGACGTGATTTTCAAAACGGCAAATATTTCGGGAGTATTTTTTTCAAATGTCTACCGAATCCTTCGTGAATATAGAGATTTCAGTGGCCGACTCAAAAAAGTTTCCATCAAGAAAAATAATTGATGATTTCGACAGGAGCGCCGTCAGAAGAATTGTGTTTTTTTTCTCTCAAAATGAGTTACAATGTATAATGTTCTGAGAGTAGTTAATTTATTAAAAGAAATGGTATATCAATCCAACAAACGACGAAGGAACAGTTTATTATTAGAAAAAGCAAAAATAATTGTGTGGAGACGAGAATACCATAGAAAAATTAACACATTTCGTGAAGAAAATAGAGCATTTTACTACCTGGATGAAACATAGGTAAGCGCTGGACATACTAACGATAAGGTCTGGTTGAATTTTTCCATAAAAGGTAAGCATTCTTGGATGGACTTTCCACCGGATTAAAAATCTCATCAGGTAGGTTATAATTCAAGAAACTATTTTACAAGCTTTTATTTAGTGTCACATGTCTGTGTATGTATGAGTTATCAAACTTAAGAAATTCATTTTGATTGACATCTACTTATAGCACTATATCTTATCTTCTTATTTGATCAAAGGCTATCTCCAAAACTATAAAACATAAATGAATTTCCTTATCTTTATTCATAATATCTCACTTCGCACAAATTATTTGAGTTTCACACAAGCGATGAAAATATCAAAGGTCAGCGGATGTCTGAGAGATATAGGAGAAACAAAGAGATGAGTTCACAGAGCAAGACCAGAATCTATAAAACGTGTGTGAGACCTAAATTCAGAGACCGAACACACGCCGACTTGTAGGCAGCTCACCAAAGTGGTGGTACGAGAGCTGGAGTTAAGCTTCTCAGGAAGATCCAGGAAGAGCGCCAAACGTACAGGACCTGGTCCTATTGAAAGAGAAAGAAGAAGATATTTTACTATTATTAATTACTGGGTTTACTTAGATAATTTCCATATTAATTACAATTCAAGAGAAATCAATTAATAGTATATTTTATGTTTGGTTTTATAGGAAAAATTTAATTTTAGGTTAGGTTAGGAAATTTTAGGAAAAGTGCAGAGACAGGTTTTCTGCCAGATACTTTAGGGGTATTTGAATCGAAAACAAAAAGGAGACAATCACGAGGAAATTGACCTTTCCGGGGACGAAAGAAAATTGGTTTTCGAAAACCGAAGTTTGAAGAGAAATATTTTCTTGTATTAGACAATACTTCGTACCTCACGTGGAAACTTTAGAAAATTCCAACAATGGCAACAAGGAAAGCAGGCAAATAAAATCATTTTACGATTGCCGCCCTACTATTGTGAACTCAATCCCATTGACTTGATCTGACCACGAAGCTATTCAGAGAATTTCACCTGATAAGTGGAAAAAGTGTATTCAACATGTCCAGGAAAAGGTTGAAACCAAAATGTGTCATTGATTTGGAAGTTGAGCCCTTTATTATAAATGTTGACGATAGTGGAAGTTCAATATCGTCTGATTGGGAATAAGAAATGTGTTTATTGAGCTAAAAAATCAAGATTTTATTTTGATGTTCCAATACACATATTTTTAAATTTTTAAATGAATGTGTTCCATATTTTTTTCGTTCACTTTGTATTATAAACTTCACGTTTAGAATTTAATACAAAGTGGTAATATTTCTCCATAATTTTCGTCTCCTATTTCTTCTTCGTTTCCTCAGTATTAATTTTTTTTATAATTTTCTCGTCTTCTTTGATTGTCGATTAATTTATGTAAAAATTAATTTGATTGAATGATTGTATAAAAAATGTTGTATGAATAACGAATAAAAAGTGATATTATCGCTTTCGATTGACTAGCTTTCAAACAATAATGTATCACTTTTCTTTGTTAATATATAGATAACTATTACAGGTTTATATTTTATTAGTTTCTAAACATTCACTTCAATGTAAATGTGAAAAATATGTGAAGGCGCCCGTCATCTTACTTTCAAATTAGTAGCAGCTTTTTGGATGATAACGTAACCGATTTAAAAATTATTCATCAATATTAGAATATCATTAAATATGAGATGTGATGTAATCAATTTCACATTTTCTGACATTCACCTAGTTTGCATGTCAAACTACGATTTGTTTAGTAAACTCGGATATACAAAAAACTGAAAGTTGCAACTTGTATAAGGAAATGGGCATGTGCTATGAAGAATACCTACTCATCAAGTTCTGTATCATTAGTCAGATTACCTTGGTTATAAAAATTCATGTAATTTACGGTAGTTAAAAATAAATTAGTTTTACCGTACGGTTTTAAGTTGTGTCATAGGAAGTAATACATCAAATCCTCATCGAATTACACATTCCAATAATTTCATACTATATACAATGTGTCTACAAAAGATCTTCAAACACCCCTAGAACTTATTATTTGAATCAAAACAAGCTAAGTGAATGTATAATACCAAACAAAAGGCGAAGAATAATGTCACATACGATCATTTTATGAAAAAACATTTCTTTTTCTGAAAATGTATTACTTGTGTTTTTTGCTTGATTAAATAAGAAGTACAGTCTTCCTGACTGTAGGCTTTCTTGTTATTTGGGCTGTCTACTTCTCAGAAAGAGAGAAAGAGAGAGAAATGCTTTATTGACAAAAAATTGTTACAATTTTTAGACAAAAGCTTGTAAAAAATAAAAAACAAACTAAATTGAGATAAAACAAATAAAATAAAATTTCAATATACAGAAAAAAAACCACAATGAATAACAAAATTATAGGTAATAGTAATAGGTAATAATTAGTATATAAGTCCATAACAAAAATTAAACCAGTAAGCAGCATGTCCAGAATTAAATATTATTATTAGAATAGAAGTCGTTTATAGGAGGCACTTTCCAGTAAATATGCCCTCAAATTATTGCGGAATGCGGGAAAAGATGATATCGATTTTATTTCAATTGGCAAGTGATTGTGCATTTTTTCGATTGCAAAATATTGAGCTCTTGACTAATTCTGAACGTGGAGTAAGTATAGTCGTGCAACGATCTAAGGAAGAGTCAGAATTGTTGAAAAACTAGTTTCGTCTGCAAATAGACATAGTTTACCACTGATGTTTATATGGCCGATGACGTTTATAAACAGAAGAAATAAAATAGTGCCTAGTACTGGGCCTTGGGGCACTCCACAATCTATTGGCTTGCAAGAAGACATCGTTGTACCAACTCTTAGAGGCTGACTTCTGTTGGTAAGGTATGACTCGAACCATGCAAGAGGTGTTCCCCTGAAACTGTAGTACTGCAATTTGTTGATTAAAATATTATGATTAACACAATCGAAAGCCTTAGAAAAATCACAAAAAGTTGTTGTACTGAAGTTAAGGCTGTTTAGGCTATAGTAGACATTATTTAGGAGAGAGAATATAGCATCATTCGTGCATTTGTTAACCAATCTTTCTATAAATTTAGATAACGTGGAAAGGAGTGCAATTGGGCGATAATTCGTTGCTTGATTTTTATCTCCTCCTTTATGAAAAGGTATAATTATAGCCGTGTTAAGGCAATTGGGAAAAGTGCAATTTTGAAATGAAATGTTAATTAAAGTGGTAAGGTGATTTAATGTGCAATCGGGCAGACTCGAAAATATTTTTAATGTCCATTAAGTCCATCAGTTCCAAATGTAAGTCCAAAAATAATTGAAATTATAATTTTTTTATTAGGAATCCAATAATTAGTATTTTTCTAAGTCCGTTATTATATTCACGTTTTTTGTTTCATTCATTTGCATTAATAAAGAATGTAATTTCTGAATCGGTTAAAAAGCGTGAAAAAAAGTACCTTGGCGGTTCATTTTTTCTCCGATAAACTATCACACTTTCATTTCTTGATATTCGTTCAAGAAAGTCCGTTTTGTGTCTAATTGAAAGGAGTGTAGTATTATTATTAGTGATGGAGAGTAATAGTGAAGAAAGTTTAAACTGCACACCAGAAGAAGTTGTTGATTCGATAACTGCTGCGACTATGAATCTTCTCCCTGAGAAATCCACTGAACAGTATTTAAAGGAATATAATTCTTTTATGGAATAGCGTACTGAAAAAGGCATAAACAGCTTCACAGATAGAGTGTTATTAGCTTACTTTGAAACTAAATCCATAATGTGGAAGTCCTCAACACTTTGGCCGACTTATTCAAAACTGAAAGGCACCCTAATAGGAAATAGCGTCGTAGACATCAGTAAATACTCGAAACTCATTGCAAATTTGAAAAATAAATCAGTTGTCAATAGACCCAAACACTTGTCCGTGAAGAAATTAATAAGTTTCTGTTGCAAGCTCCAAACGACCATTATCTAATGCATTAGGTATGACAGCAAAAAAAATTTCATCTTTCATCGTTCAGGATGCTTTAATAATTGGAATCGCAGGAGCTCTGCGGAGGGAGGAATTATATAAAATGAAGTGTAACTATATTAATAATACCGGAAATGTTTTAATTATCACAGTACCTGATACAAAAGCTCATGTTCAACGTCGATTTACTGTTATTGGTGAAATATCTTACATATAGATTAAACTTGTTAAACATTTATAAAAAATATAAAAACCAACGACGCGCAACTGTCGATACAGATCATTTCTTTTTGCAGTATAGAAATGGAAAATGCAAAACCCAAGTTGTAGGTATCAATACTTTTTCAAAAATTCCCTTGCTTATCGCAACATATTTGAATTTACCTAATCCAAAAAACTACATTGGGCGTACGGTGGGTGGAAATCCAACACAGTTGCGGAGGGTTACGTAGACGACTCAATATAAAACAAAATGTATTCCGCAGTGAAAATTTTAACAGGAATAACTGGTTCGACTTCAAGCAACATTGTAAATGTTCACGATCCTACCAACAATCCAATAAGTACCAATACTCGTTAAATGTTGCCCATTCAAGTATCAATAGTAATTAACTTCTTCTTCACTTCAAATTAATAATGCTCACAGTTGTACTTTTAGAATTACTATTACAAAATAAAAAATGATAAAAGTTTTGTCGAATTGTCTACAGACGTAGAAAAAAAAAATTGTACGAAACTCTTGAGTAAAGTAACTCTTTCTATTCGTGGTAATACTTTTTTTCAGCGTCCTACTCGTGAAAAAAAAGAGTTACTTCACTCACTTGTTGTATATATAACTATTTCCAAACAGTTTATATTTGCTATTGAATAAATCTTTCTTTCTTATGAATAACGTCTAATATCAGATATTGACAACATGACAATCTATAACATGAATATGAAAATACAAACTGTTTTAACTTTATAGATTTCCTGTTTTCTTATTTATCGTAATATCAATACACGAAAAAGTAGAGAAGCTCCAAATCAAAACACAGTATTAGACCAAAATTCAGTTCTCGACTTATAGATGGCAATCAGTGCTTAAAAATACTTGTAAACAAATGGTATTTTAGCGTTTCAAATCTAAACGCTGTATTTTGTTATCAAAACTCTACTGATTTTTGGTCGATCAAATCAAAACGCAGCTTTTGGCATATTTCGTATGTGTCAAAACACATTATTTTTTTATTTGAAAACAAAAAGGTGTTGAATGGATTTTAACATGTAAATAAAAATAATTGTTTTGTCAAAGCGCTGTTTTCAACTGTTATTGAAAATAAACAGTCAACAGGTGTGTTTATTGCCGGAATGTTTTGAACCTTTGTTTTTGTGTTAATAAAGGTACTTAATTAATAATAACAAAGGAAACAGAATCATCTTAAAGTTGAATCTCTCGTTTGAAAAAGGTAGATAGCTAGAAACACTGAACAATCCATTATTGAATTGAAAAATTCACCTGCTAATGGTGTATCATACTGCTTCGATCTATAGTAAATGCAAATACAGTAAATGCAGCTTCCTATTCAATAACCTTTTTAGTATCTCATTTAGCGTTGTACAATTTCTCTATTATGGATCTACAAATTCAAGCTCCGGCCTTATATCCATGGTTAGAATGCGAGTCTAGTAAAGGACCAAATGAGATTGGTTCAGCACACAACACAATTTTCTAAATCAAATCTTTTTTCAAACAGATACTCAAATGGTTACATTATTGTATAACTGATTTATTTATTTTGTACTTTTCTCAGTGAGCTGGAACCTTACCTAAAGAAATGAAAACGTGGAAAAAAGTATTAATAACATACAATAGATATGAATTTTTTTGAAATAAACTTAATGATTCTGGCAACTTTGGTGCCTTCGCACATAAGAGAACAAGACTGTGTGTAGTTGTACAACATGACATGCGCATTGATGTGATGAGACTCTTTTCAGGCGCAATAGAAATGCTAGGAAAACGATGGGGAAAATGTATTAACCTTAAAGGAAAATAAAAATGACAACTTTGCCAAACAGTAAAGGTATTTCCCTTTAATCCAAAATAAGTGAGGAGCTCTGCGTCAAAACGCAATATTTGATGAAGTTGAAAATTGTAGAAATTCGTCATTTTTACTGTAGCTCAGAGAAGTTATTTTAAGACAGTTTTTTGGTAAAATTATATTTTTACAATAACTATATTTAGGTTCAGGCCAAAATTTAGAATACTGAGAGTTTTTGCCCTCAAAAACAGGAGGTCATGTTAAAAATGCGTTTTGTTGTATTTTCAACCAAATTATAGTGCGGTATATTAACAATAGAAACTTTGTGTAAGAAGTTAAATAAAAAGAACAACTTTCGCGGATGTGGAAAAGTTTTCTGCGAGTAGTGGTGACAATGCATGGAGTGTCATAGTCGCAACAAATCTCGTTTGAAAATGTAGATAATGCCTTTAGAAATGGATTGGTTTACTTAACTAAGACTTTGTAAACTGTCCGCTGAACAACTCTTTATTGAATTGAAGAATTCTACTTATGGTGTATCCTACTGCTTTGATCTACAGCAAATGCGGATGTTACCGAAGCTTCCTATCCAAGAAGCTTTTTACGCTTTGTACAATTTCTGTACTAATGTTTTCTAATAGATACTGACATGCTTACATTCTTTTGTTACTGATTTAATTATTTTGCACTCGTCTGATTCCTTATTTTGTACTTTTTTGATGCTAGCCACAGCTAGAGCCTTGCATAAACTTACCTAAAGAAATGAAAACGTGGAATGAATAATATACAACAAATATGGATTCTTTTAAAATAAACTGAATGATACTGGCAACTTTAGTTTTTCATAGTGTTGGTTTCAACTTCGTTCCAAGGTTAGGCACTCCTCTGACGCGGGTCGAAATTACTGACTTTTCAAGGTCAATGTTCCATTGTCAGCGTGAAATGATATGCGCACTACGACCACACGATGCGTTCAATCATATCAGTGTCCAAAGTTGGAAGTTTAGTAAAATCTCCCTCACTTACTGATTGAGCGAGTATCAAATCTCTAGCATAAAAGTTTCAAATTTAAGATACAATTATTATTAAGTATATAAAAGATTTTCCAATTTTTGTGCAGTTTTATTGATACACCAAGTGCACAAATAACTTTGTTATCCCCATATAAGTGATAAGTGGGCGGGAATCGCTCAACTGAAATAATCGACAAAAGCGAAGATACCAAAAGGTGGTTTGGAGAAAAGCATCTTTTAGTTTACGGGAATTTCTTTCTCTGGTAAGAGAAAACTAATTTTTTGAAAAACTATCAGCTGCTGAATGTAAAAAGTTGTTAGGTTCCTTCAGTTTAACGAATCTATGGATTGAGCTGTCCATATACGACAAAGTTACAATTAACACGTGACAACTCAATAAGGATCGCGACTTACTCTCGACTAGCTGAAAATAGATTAATTGGAATCATTTAACACCCCTCGAAACTTCCCGTTTGCTTATTACATAGAAAAACATGTGCCAATAATTAAATACTGCAATGCCTAAATCCACATACCTTTTGCGAAATGACACAGATGACATAGATTACCTCAAATACCTATCAAAAAGAATTCGTGAATGTACAGACAAATATGAAGCGAAATATTGTCTTGGTTTAGTTAATGGGCGTATGAACATACTGCAAATAGTGAGGGTTGATCAGGGAAATACCGAAATAATTAAGAAAATATACAATACCGATGAGGTGTTTTTGCACACCCTATAAATTGCGTGATATACAACAACTAAAAACAATACGATTGTATAATAAATAGATTATTTCGAAATAATAGTTGCAAATTCTCATGGAAATGAAGGTATACGAGAACTATTCATGCGAATTCAATAACATGTTCTATACTACTTCTTTTTGCTATGAGTTTCAACTATGTACAGATTTCTTGAGGAGTAATGATGAATTTTATGCATGTTCTAATGTTTCATTTATGTGAAAAGTAGAATCATCGCCAAAAAAGCACAAAATCAAATTTTCGGAGGACGGATTTGTTCACAAAAAACCAACCTGCCAGTACATTCATTCCCTGTCAAGTCTTGGTACAATTGATTATAAGAGGGATATATTTTATATTTGGAATCATATTTACGACCGATTTTTGATGGATGATGACTTGTTTTACGAATACCATGTGGGGTCGGTAACGGCTAGCAGTTCAAGTAAACAGTTTCTCATACTTCCTCTTCATCCTCAGTTCATATCTGTTTGTTTTCCAATACAAAAATCACTCATTCGGTTAATCATTAATCATTTTAAACGTTTTCCAAATAATAGTGTGATGGAAATATTAGCTGGAAGCTGCTATCTTGCCCTAGGCAAGCTTTGAATTAGTCAAGAATCCTAGAAATTCCCCAGATTTGACCCCAAGGTAATTTTCAAAGCTTGAAGAACATTTGCGTGCTAAGCAATTTTATTCTGATAACGTAGATGTGATGATACTCTTTACAGGCGCATTAGAAAATATAAAACATCGAAGGAAAATAAAAACGAAAACTCTTTAGTTGTATGTAGGTCGCGAGCGAAGTAAAGGGATAAATCGTCGTAGAAATGGTACGCTCAAAGCCCGAAAACAGCCTGTGGCCGTTTAATTAAAGCAGTTAAGTGCGTGCGTTCAGTGCGCATTGCGTTTGCCAGAACCCGAATGAAATTATTTTAGATTTAGAAGATGTCAGCTAATCTAATATAATGCTGCTTATTATTAATCATTGGTAACAAAATAGTACAACACTCATTTGAATAAATGACAACGTTTTTAAATATGTTTTATATCCATATAGCCAATAGTTTATATAAATTATTAACAGTCGTTTTAATTTAAAAAAGTATATTACTAAAATCAATCTTCGCTGTATATCCATCTATTTGTTTTTGCATGAGGAATTGTTGTGGCATTTTGAATTGCATTGAACTTTATGTTTGACGCAGTTAGGTTAGGTTAGTTATATTGACTATTGACTATATGGATATAAAACATATATAAAAACGTTGTCATTAACAATAAGTAAAATTATATTTTTAGAATAACTATATTTAGGTTTAGGCCAAAATTTCAAATATAGATGAATTTTTGTCCTCAAAAACTGGAAGTCATGTTGAAAAATGCGTTTTGTTCTTAATTCGCGGTTAAACTGTATTTTGAACCAAATTATAGTTCGTTTGATTAACAATAGAAACTTTGTGTAAGAAGATAAATAAAAAGAACAACTGTCGCGGATGTTGAGAAAGTTTTCTGCGAGAAGTGGTGACAATGCATGGTGTGTCATATCTGGGTACACAGAAATTGCATGGAATTTGAAGACATGTGCTCTAAATGTGTTGCAGAGAAAAAACGCTGCGAAAAATTAAACTAAAAACTATGCTAAAATTAAAAATAGTAATTTCACCTCTTATGTTACGGTAATCTCACCCGGAAACCTCGGGATAGATTACCAATTTTGATTTTAGACCAAAGTTTGTATATATTTTTAATAGCCTTTGAGAAAAACTATCTCCGGGCTCACCCACTCTACTCATATAATTAGTATATTATTATTTCACTTTTGTATAGTTTTAAGTGGATTGATGTGCTTGGCTTTTTTTTATACATTTCACTAAATCATTTGTGTTGTTCGCTGATAACTAATTAGCATGCAATCGTCTTTTGATAAAAATTACAGTAATTAATGAACCAGTTTTACATATTATGTTTTTCAAGGTTTGCGTGATGACGTATTCGTAAATTTTTATTACAAGTGAATATTTTTTTGTGATTCAAGAAACACGAAATAGAACGAAAAATTAATAACTGCGTTGATGATTAAGGTATAAATATCGAAGTTACAGAAAAACATTATTATGATCTTAGTTATTTCTCCAACTAATGATTGTAACAGATGTAATTTTATTCGTCGTTTTTTGACATAAGTCAATATCACATAAATAGTAGTTTATTATGCCCTTATTGAGTCGCATCTCAGATATGCTTTTTCTTTCTGGGGTACTGTGGTGCGTCTCAATTTGAGCGGATCTTCAAACTACAAAAAAGAGCTGTTAGATATTTACTCGGACTAAACAGCAGGGCTCACTGCAGAAACTTCTTTAAAAGATTAAAAATTCTGACTCTCCCCTCCTTATTTATCTTTGAGTTTGTTTGCCTAATTCGTAAACACGCTTCTCCAATTTTAGAAAGATCTTTGCACGGTTACCCACTTAGGAACGCGGAGCACGACCTTTACCTACCTACTCCACGTTCAGAATTAATTAAGGGCTGAATATTTTACAATGCAAAAAAATGCACAATCACTTGCCAATTCATATCAAATCGATATCATCTTTTTCCGCATTTCGCAACAATTTAAAGGCATATTTACTGGAAAGTGCCTTTTACTCTGTAAATGATAATAATAATATTTAATTCGCGGTATGCTGCATACTGGTTTGATTTTTGCTATAGACTTATATACTTATTATTACCTATTACTATAATCTATAATTTTGTTACTCATTGTGGTTTTCTTCTGTACCTATATTGAAATTTTATTTTATTTGTATCTTTATTTAGATATTTTTATATTTGTTTTTTAGTATTTACAAGCTTTTGTCTACAAATTGTAACAATTTTTTGACAATAAAGCATTTTTTTCTATATCAAAAATAAAACTTGTCGAATTTATAACGTTATCAATATTTTTTAAATAGTTCGAAGAAGATAAGCGATCTGCCTATTTTCAAATATTTATGCTATGACGTTATCCATATTTGTTTAAATAGGAAGTTATGTTTTTTCTACAAAATTTGATAAACCTCTCTATATTATAACAATTAATTTAAGTGCAACTCAATTTTAGTGAATCCATTAAACTAAAATTATTTTTTAATGAATTATGCAAGACGATGGTATCGATGCAGTTCATGACATGATTTTATCAGACCGTCGAATTGGGCTAAAACGGATATCTGAAGCACTGAATATTTCATACGAATGCGTTCATCATATAGTTCACGTCAATTTGGACATGACACATTGACCAAAAGCGTGCAAGGGTAGAATCATCGCGTTTGAAAACTATGTAGACTTCTTAAACCGAATAGTTACGATGGATGAGACTTGGGTACATTTCTACGATCCAGAAACATAGCAATAATCGATGAAATGGCGACACTCTGGTTCTCCAAGACTTAAGAAGTTTCGTGTCCAAAAATCTGCTGGAAAAGTTCTTGCTCCAGTTTTTTGGGATTGCCATGGAATAATCATGATTCATTTTCTGGATAAGGGTAGAACAATAAGTGGAGATTACTATTCGACATTACTTATCACTCTACGGGAAAAAATTAAGAGAAAAGACGCGGAAAGCTACCCAAAGGTGTTTTGTTTTTCCAGGAAAACGCCTCTGCACACAAAACTCATGTTGCCATGCAAAAAATTCGTGATTTAGGGTTTGAATTACTAGAACACCCCCCTTATTCACCAGATTTGGCTCCGTCCGACTATCATCTCTTTCCTCAACTGAAAAAAAGTTTAAAAGGTCGTAAATTTTCATCCAACGAGGAGGAAATAAAAGCTGTGGAGGTCTGGTTTGCAGAGCAAGAAGAAACATTTTTTTGTAAGGTCTAGAAACATTGAAGGTTCGCTGTAATAAATGTATCCAAACAGGAGGAGAATATGTTGAGTAATAATATATTTTGACACTGCTAACTACATGCAATCTATCTGTTATGGCCATGAAGTTTGGAAGAATTCTTAATATACTTCTTAAATTGATCTATTTCTGCTTTTTGCTATTCGCTTATACGAATCCACCACATCTTTAATGTAGAGATAGGAAAGGGAAAGGGGACCTGTCTACATTATGAGAATTTTCATCCATTTATATGATCAGTTGCTTTTAAAAATTGGACGGAATTGCCAGTTCACTTCAGTATAACTTTGATTATGAATTGATAATGATATTCGACATAATTTATAGCTATAGTAAAATAACCCAATTATTTAGATATTTTCAACGTAGATATTTCGGGTCCAAGGGAAAAGGAAATAGACGAGTCGTAGGCATGTGGCATTAATAATTATCGAATTAAGAAATTGATATACCAAGTTTATAGTTTATGTTTTTGGTATACTTCGGTTCCAAATTATTAGTCTTTTGAGATGTAATAGTAATAAATAGTTGACATATCGAATAGTTATTCCTAATAAATGTAAAAAATATTAGCAGCTAGAAGTTTATTTTATTCCAATCTGTGTCATCTTCGAAATGCTATTATTAAGATTCTTTCACTACATATTAGAGGCATATATTCACAACTGTGAAATTACATATATTGGTCATATTGGTCATTATTACTTCATTTTTATATAAGCTCCTACAATTTCTATTGGGTTTAACTCGCAATAGTGGGGCCGGGGTGGTAATCGAAGTTCGTCTCGTTCTTGCGCTATTTATACTTACCTACTAACTAATTAATATAAAAGTTTATACAAAAACGTGTAAAATCTGGAAGGTAAGTCGTTGGTTTGAAACGCTTCCATCTGTGAACTTCACAAAGGGAATTGATCAGTTCAGTAGTAAACAATAAACATGTTTGGGTTGCGCACTATCTCTCTAGATATTTATTGCTGTATTATTCTCTGATGTTGGGAACTTTCAAGTCTATCTCCATGGTAGGGCTACTATGGCCCTTAACACTTTGTTTTGAAAGCGCTAAATATCTTGAGATTACTGTTTGTTCAAATTTTACAGTTATTTTTATAAATGAACATTTTGGATTTTTTGAAACATTGTTATAGGTACTGATCACAACTAGTGAATAAAATTCTTTCTCTATATTCGTATCTTAATATCTATTGTTATAGTCGTAGATGGAGTATAAAATTCAGCTTGCGACAATGCTCAAAACTGACTTGATACATTACAAATTGAAATTTCATCTGTGTGAGTTATGATCTACATTACAGCTCGTCATTTAAATCTTATTTTCCGACATTAACATGCATTTTCTTTTAAAATTTTGAACAATAATACAACAGTCATGTCACACTTTTGAGCACATCGATAAAATATTACATTGTCACATTATTTGCACACAGAAATGACTTTTTATATGCATAGAATTTACTCTTTCTAACATGAACAAGGTTGAGAATAATTTAGCTACTTAAGTTTTGATATATGACAACATCAATGTGAGTAGGTCAAATCTGACATTTCCATCATACAGTTTGACATTTTTAATGATAAATGTACAAGTTCTACTGGAGTTGTTCACTGAAACATTCATCTTGTTAAAAAAATGGAATTGAATCGCGAGCATTTTCGTACCATGATTTTGATTTTGACTAACTGACATGGATTAAACCAATAGCAGTGTGCCGATTTATTTAGACTTTTGGTGATGATGCACTTCTCGAGTCACTGTGTTTCGCTGATTTCCCGGATTCAATCGTAGTCGCACTTCGCTACGGGATAAATTTCGTGAAGATCGTCCAAAATCTGATGTTATGAAAATATCGATGCTGTGCGTAAACAAATAATGCATGATCGTCATGTGTCATCATGTGTTCCACTCGCATACTCTCCATATTTCTTGAATATTTAGCTGTTAAAAAGATTGGTTCGCGTTGGATACCGTTTAATTTGACAATAGCTCAAAAGAAAGCTCGTGTCGATTGGTTCAGTCAATTCAACTCAATTCAGTGTTTTTGATATCTGAAACCGGTTTACAATTCTCATCAAATTTCTCGCAAACTTCTATAAAAAGTCAAATATAAAAATATGTTTCTTATTTCAAGTATAACTCAAACTCATTTCTATTTAAGGAAGTAGAGGATGTATCCGCACTCGCTCGAGAGGCTCGAGGGGCTGAAATATAGTGTGACCTTTTCAAATGGACACATTGTATTAATAATTATTTTTTTTTTTTTGGAATATATACACGTGCCTTTGAAATCTAATGCTGTTCTAATTGTTAATTTTATATTTGATATAAATTTTCCATTAATTTTTTGTGCGCCACGTAATTATCATTAATGTTGCTTAATGAGTGACGACAATAGCATGTTTTTCTTGAAACTGAATAATAATTTACTATTGACAAATGCAATGTAATCCTCCTTGACCAAAGACCATTTTCCAATACAATTACAACACTTTAATGACTTGAAATGTAATTTGACTTATCAATAAATGTCTTAAAAATTATGCGATTGATTAATTGCGATACGAGGGCTATTTTATATTTTTCTAATAATTGCAAGGATATCAGGAATAATAAGCGAAGAAAATATGTAATTCGTGATTGGCATATATTTATTAATTTTAAACATAACCCTATCACTCGTGAATTCTCCAAATGTACTAAAAATTTTCTTGCAGTACTTCAGCTTATATATTGTTTGTAACATCTTTCAGGTTGCTTTAATATTCGAAATCACAGAATATCTGCGGAGGGAGGAATGGTATAAAATGAAGTGTAACGATATTGATAATACCAGAAATGTTATAATTATCACAGTAACTGATATAAAAACCAACGACCCACAAATGTCGAAACAGTATAGAAATGGAAAATGCAAAATCCAAGTTGTAGGTATCAATACTTTTTCAAAAATTCCCTCTCATATCGCAATATATTTGAATTTACCAAAAACTACACTGGGCATACATTTCGGCGCTCTTCGGCGTTTCTATTAGTGGATTCCGGTGGTGATATAATTTAACTATAGAAGCACGGTGGGTGGAAATCAACACAGTTGCGGAGGGTAACGTAGACGCCACAATAAAAAACAAAATGGATTCCGCAGTGAAAATTTTAACGAGAACTACTAGTTCGACTTCAAGCAACACCGTTCACAATTTTTACGATCCTACCAACAATCCAATAAGAACTAATACAACTATAGGCAATGTCGATTCTTTGAACTCGTTAAATGTTACCAATTCAAGTACCAACAGTAATATTATATATACGAATTTTTTCAAGTCTACGAACGTAGAACAATTTTTGTATGAAACTCGAGAGTAAAATGACTTTTTTTCACTCGTAAGAATAGGTCAAACCGTCCTACTAGTAAAAAAAAGTATTACTTTACTTACTTGTTGCATAAATAACTATTTTGTAGCAAAACAATATAATATAGCGAAATAAAAAAAGTAGTAGTGATTAATGGATTCATTAATCACTGCGATACTAATAAGTTTGAGAAATCAGACGTATAATGAGTACATTATACAACAGACGTGGGTAAACTAATTCTTTCCTTATTTTCGTATTAATGTATTAATTTAAAACACCTTGTAATATGATAAAATAGCTAAAACAAACTGGATTTTCGAACTTAAAGTGTTTTCACAAAGACAATTTAGAAATTTGACTCTAATATAAAATGGATTAAAAATTTTTAGTCAACTGTGATAATTACTTAGGACAAATATAAGTATTAACAATTTAATTGGATGTTGTTAAACCGATTTCTATTAAGTCAACAACCCACTTAACCTAGTATCAGTAAATTCATCAATGTATACTCAAAAAAAAATATAAATACAGGGTCTACTTCTTCTTCTTCTTCAACGTATTGTAGGCCTGTAATTTCCTTCTTGTCATCCTTGAGATGTTGATGTCCATGAATCCATCCATCTTTTTGGAGGTCTTCCTAAAGGTCGTCGTGTCCCTGGTTCTTGTCATCCTTGAGATGTTGATGTCCATGAATCCATCCATCTTTTTGGAGGTCTTCCTAAAGGTCGTCGTGTCCCTGGTTTACCGTTTATCGTGCGATCTTTGCTAATCTTTCTTTCTCTGGTCAATATGGGCCCTTTTATTCATACTGGTATTATTCCAGATAATGTCCTGGAGTGCGCCTGATATTCGGCTGGCTTTGTTTGCTTGTCCTTTTACTTAATTTATTCTGGTCTGCGCTGATTTGTGTGCTTAGGTAGTCAAATAACATTACCTGTTCTATGGTTTTATTTTCTAGGTGGCGTTTGCAACTCATTGGTTCTTTAGAGATGACAAGGATTTTAATTTTTGCGGTAAATACTTGCATGTTAAAGGTTTTAGCTTTTACGTAAAATGAATATAGGAGCTGCTGTAAATCGTCTTCTCTCTCTGCAACAATTACAATTACAGCATCGGCATAACAGATTATTTTTATTGCGCACGTTGTAAGTGAATATCCTCTTGCAGTATTCTTGATATGATTTATTATTTCGTCCATTATCATGTTTAACAGTTGCGGGCTTAAGGAGTGTCCCTGTCGGATACCCGTTGGTGTTTGTATTTCCTCTGTCAGGTTTTGGTTAACTAATATGAGAGTGGATTTGTTATAGTTTAAATGTCTTATGATGTCTATTATAGTTTTCGGAACGTATTTCTTTTTTAGGATGTCTACTACATAGCTTAGGCTTACCCTGTCGAATGCTTTGGTGAGATCTATGAGGCACATATACGCGGGCTTGCCGTATTCTATAGCTTTTTAAACTAGTTGTCTGCTTGTGAAGATGGCATCTATGTATTTACATGTTCATTTAATGTTATTCCAATGATTTTTGTAAAAAGCTTCATGGTTGTATTTAGTAGGGTTATACCTCTATAGTTCTCCTGTCCCTTTTCTTAAATATAAGAATGGCTATGCTCTTTTTCTATTCGTTTGAAACTTCTTTGGTTGATAGTATTCTGTTGAATACTATTTAAGTTCTACTATTAGTTGTTGTCCTCCGTATTTCAATAACTCATTTGGTATGTTATGTAATTCAGATGGTTTCCTGTTTTTGATCTTTTTTGCGTGTTCTAAATACAGGTTGATGTATTAAATATATTTTCCCATGAGGTCATTTCACAAAAAATGTGAAATAAACCGAAAATCTTCACGTATCAAAACATAATTGAGCAGCAAATTCGTTGTTCCGCCCATTTTGCCCGACCATGTGCAATAAAAAAAATTATTTGGAATAAATCAAGTTTTAATTCAATTTTATCATATTTCACGAATTATTATCTTTCATATGAAAATTTCCATACATCGATGCTATTCTAACTATAATTTATTGAGATTTATTGGATATAATTTTTAAATTATATTTATTTCATATGTGATTATCGTTTCGCCTTAAGCGGAGAAAATATTTAGAGAAATATTTCAGAATTCAACTAAATTTTAATCAAATTTAGAATGTATAGTTTGTATCAATATTTATATATACGAACTACAGTAGTTTGTTAACATTATAGGAATTAATTATCTAAATTTAGACGAATTAATAAGTTTTCTAAGTAGTAATAGTTGCATAAATTCAACCATTTTTGTAATGGAAATTTTTTTGAATATTCACTATCATAATGCAGATTCATGTCCGCTTTGTATACCAGTAAACAAATTTACGAAACACACTTGGTCTAACCGGATCATGAATGTGTACTTCAAACATCTGAAAATTAAGTAAATTATCTATTCTTTAAATCTTCTTGGTCTTCAAATGTTCTATCAGACACTTAAATCCTTGCAGATGATGTTTGAACAGGCGAAGCGTGTCAAAAAGGAGAGTAAATCAGTAGAAGACGATCCGCGCAAAGAAGTTCCAGTTACCATGAATGATCGTTTCATCAAATCTAATAAATCCTGTCTTGTTTGATACTTGCTTTCCAATTTATTAAGCACTTTGTGCACGAAACTCATTAATTCGACGCTTGGCATACAGGAATTCATTGGAACAAACTTCGGTTTGTGTCAAGTGTCAAATTTGAAAACATTGTTGCCGTGTCCGAGATACAAGATACTTGATTAATTGAATTTGAAATACGAATACTCCTTTGAAACTATACTTTTTACTATATATTCCTTCTTAAGCCCTTTTATTTCATTAAGTAATAATGCATATTCCCAATGTTTGAAATTTAAAATAAGTTCCCACAAACCTACAGTTTGTTTTTAAAATACAATTTTGATGCTCATGGAACCCCAGCATTTTATCTGGTGTTCGAGGAGCAAGGGAAAACGCAACTGCGTTCGACACACAGATTTTAAAAGCAATTTGGAGCATGCGTTTGAGGCATTGGGTGCTCAAATTGTGTAATCGGAAAGCGACTAAAATCAATAAATAAACCTTCTGCTAAATGTTACACGATAATTAAACCTTCTGAAGATTTTCGCAAATATACTGTTGATTTCTTCATCTGTTATCCACGGCATCGTTCATCATTAATATAGTCGTGTGGATTTTGCACCACAACTAGCAGTGAAAGATGATCCATGTGAAAAATCTCTCGTTATTTTTCCTACCAACGCTAATCTTGATCTTTTGCGCACACTGATCATTTGAGTATTGCCTGATAACCAACAAAGATATAAACAGTTAAAAAGTAGCTCCAAAAGCTTTCACCCATAAAAAAACAAGTTTAAAAAGCGATCTGCAAAGATTTGTTATACCGCATTCAGAGATAGTCACTAAAGATGAGACCAATATAGTTCAGTGAGTAGAAAAAAGATGTGAACCACAAAAGGTAAGATATCGATGTCATGACTGAAGATAATGTTGATCGTTTTTATCAAGATCCACAGCATCGCTCATAGTGAATATGTTCCTGACTGAATTGTTCTATATTAACATTCGATGTTGATAAGGAATCATGGTGAGATATGAATGAAGATGATATTGACTATAATCCAGAGGGATGATTTGTTTGCTTCTAGGTAAACTCATTCTGATTTTCTATTATAATTTATGGAGTCGTTCTTAGTGTTTATCCCTCATAGCGCATATTTTTATGAAGAAAAATATAAATTATGGTTTAGAAAACGTATTTTTGGAGATGAACAGGTTTCTTTTACCTATGCCTTCGATCAAAAGCGGAATGTTTCTCTTAAAACCAAAGTAATTTGAATCAATCTACTTCAAAGAACTGCCCCAATACATTCATCCCAAACTTTAAATTAAAGACTAAAAGCATTTTTGGCAGGCTCATTTTGGTATGGCTTTAATCTATTATTCAGTGGTTTCATCAATGTTAAAAATTGTTTTAAAACGTTTCTTTTTTAGCATGTTGCCATGCAAAAAATTCGTGATTTAGAGTTTGAATTACTAGAACACCCCCCTTATTCACCAGATTTGGCTCCGTCCGACTATCATCTCTTTCCTCAACTGAAAAAAGTTTAAAATGTCCTCAATTTTCTTCCAACGAGGAGATAATAAAAGCTGTGGAGGTTTGGGTTGCATAGCAAGAAGAAACTTTTTTTTGAAAAGTCCAGAGACGTTGCAGGCTCGCTGTAATAAATGTATCCAATTAAGAGGAGAATATGTTAAGTAATAAAATATTTTAACATTGAAATTTTGTTTGGTTCTATAGTAGGCTAAGAATTTTTCAATATATGTATGTAATGCTAGCAGATAAGATTTAAAAGTCTGTCATGCAGTATCAGGAGCAACAGAGGAAGCATAGCCCTAGACGATATATTGTTTTCACTGAATAATAACTAAGCTCACATTTCTTTTTAGTGCATTTACTGTGACTGCACATGACAGCGACTGATTGTTACTTAATGTAGACAAAGCCTTGTAAAAACTAAAAAACAAACATAAAAATAACTGAATAAATATACAAATAAAATAAAATTGCAATATACAGAAGAAAACCAAAATGAATAACAAAATTATAGGTGACAGTAATAGGTTATTAGTTTATATAAAAGTCCATAGCAAAAAATAAACCAGTATGCAGCATGCCCAGTAAATATAAATAAATATGCCCTCGATTTATCGATTTGTTTTTAATTGGCAAGTGATTGTGCATTTTTTTGTTTTGTAAAATATTGAGCCCTTAATTAATTCTGAACGTGGAGTAGGTAGGTAAAGGTGGATAGCCGTGCAACGACCTTTCCGAAATTGGAGAAGCGTGCTTACGAATTAGACAAATGGATTCAAAGATTAATAAGGAAGGAAGAGTCAGAATTTTTAATCTTTTAAAGAAATCTTTGCAGTCCGAGTAAATATCGGCTCAAATTGAGTCGCACCACACGTACCCCAGAAGGGAAGGGCATATGCGACTTAATAAGGGCATAAAAGACTGGTCTCAGCGCAAAACATGCAGAACTTCATTTTTTAGATAAAGCGGCGATGGGTAACTCCCATTTCAAGGAATTATCCACAACAAGCCCTAAGAATTTTACAGATTCAACGACGTCAATGTGATAAAAAATGCGGCAATGTATTTTTATATGATAAAACTTTGGTTTTAGAAACGTTGAGACAGAGAAGATTAGAATCGAATCATGATTTAAGGGTGATTAGGTCACTATGTATGGTCCTAGAAGTGCCATGAGATCAGCGTTGCTCCAAGAGAAACTATTGTTGATTAAAATATTACGATTAACACAATCGAAAGTGTTAGGACAAATCACAAATAATTGTTGCAGTGCTATGTAATGTGCAAAAAGATAATAGTAGAACGGCATCCTTATTAAGTTGAGTAAATCTTAGTTTAATTTATAATAATTGTCAATAGTATGAACATTTTTCGGAAGTTTCACCAGAGAAAGTCCAAAATATGCTTCATTTGATATTTTCTTACTGAATTTTTAGTTGTACATTCAGCTCAGTGCTAGGAACAATACATTTCAATTACTATTTTTGTACTAGGGGCGTTCTTAAATGAATCTTAATTAAAACTTTAATTATGCTCAGGGTTACATAGACCAAATACAATACGGTTTTGTTTTGTATGTTAATATACCGCATCATTGTATGGTGATTTTTGGACGATTTCACCATTTTAAAAAACGTACATATTTGTAAACCAAATATATTCCTGTTTATACATTTTTAGCTAAAACTAAAAGCTTCGTAATGTCGTTTGACAGAAAATAACCGAATACATATGCAAAATAGAAACTGCTGAATATAATGTCTGTTTTTAAAAAATGTTAATTCCAAATTATACATCGGTGCGATACCAGAATTGCTGTTTATTGAACATTCTATTAGCAGAAATTAAAAAATGTTTGAATGTTTGAGACAAGACGAAATAATCAAATTAAATAGTTAAAAAAAACTCGCTTTTATAGTTAATCGAACAAAAAAAGGAAAGAATAAATAACAATACAATAATACAATGACAGGCAAGGTTAGTACATTTTGTGTGCTAATTACGAACGAATGTTTATGAGTTAAGCCGGTACTACACGATGCGTCCAAAGTCTGCGCCAACATTGAACGAAAGCTGGAAACACCTAAATTTACCAAATAAAATGAAAACATGTCAAAAAAGTAATGAATAGATTTACATTCTTTCAAAATAAACTGGATGTAACTGGCAACTTTGGATTTTCATAAAAAACAAGTAGCATTATCGCAAAAGAAGACAAGAATTGTGTGTAGTTGTACCAAAAGTGTTGCCTCTAACTTCGTTCCAATGTTGAGTCCTTCTTTTTCAAAACATTTGTCGAATGACAGGCGCTCTACGACCACACGATTAATACCCATAATTCATGGAATGTACAATGATTTTGAAAAAAAATAAAAACTCAAACAGTTTATTTTATTTCATAACTTTCGATATAAGCCAAAAAAATAAAGCGTCAATATTATATAGGAATCTGGCTGTGTTTTATCTGAAACCGTGGGGATTTCCTCGAGCCCAGTCACGATTCGCTATACCGTTTAAACAAAGCGTTGTCTGGTTTGAAAATAGTACACTGAATGCTTCAAAAAATATTTTCGAATATCCCTCATGCTTTCTGTTTTATGAAATTTTGCAATAATTCTGCTTAATGTGTATCTTGCAGGTCTTTCAAAATGTGTTCATGACTTCGAAGTCTAATGCCTTAACCTACCATCATTAGAATTTCAATCCTTTCTCTTTACGTCAAAGGAGACTAATAATAAAATTGATGTGATGATAATTGTTAGATTGACAATAATAAACAGTTAATTTATCAAAACAATTAAAAAAATTGACAAAAACATGGTTTTTATTTCAAGTTTTAATTCTCTCTATTATTTAGTTTTTTCATACATTCTAAATCAATATTTTTTTAATCAATTCTCTTATTTTTTTTCTTATGTGATTTTCGTTTTATGAATTTTGTGCATTACTTTAATATAACTTTATGTTTATAATCCACGGGCCCACATATAATGGGTTTCAGTGATTTGATGAGTGTCCCAAATTAATCAATAACAGCTTATAAAAATCAATAATTCGATAAAATACTATAGGAAACTGAGAAAAACTTGTGGCATACAAAGTGATTGGTACGTTCCGAGTGACCGCCACCTCTATAATGTCAGAATAGTGACTTGAAAATATTTATTAATAACAAGCTGATTCTTGTTTTGTGGATTGTAAAAAATATATGATGTGTTTGAAACCTACACTCGAAAGTTGTTAAAATTATGTTAATTTTTTATATCAATAACAGCTTATATTTTTTCTGTTAAGAATTAAATTTATAACACCATGTAGTTATTGGCATAAAAAAATGGAAGCCATTGATTTAGAATGAACTTATCAAAATTACGAGGTCTGTCTATTAAATAACGAAACTGGGCAAAGTATCAGTCTCAAATTTTTCGTTAGAATGAAAAAAACTCCGACTGAGTGCTATAAATTGTTGTAAAGAGGCCTATGGGAAGAGCACGGAAGATGACCAGCGCCCAGGTCGCCCTGTGACTGTTTTAACTCCGGAAACAGTGACCAAAATCAACCAAATTGTACGTGCAGATGACCGAATAAGCATCCGCATGATTGCCGAGACTGTAAACGCCGATAAAGAAACGATTAGAAAAATTTTACACGAGGAATTACACATGGCAAAAGTCTAACTACTGACCAAAAGCTCTTGCATCAACAGATCTGCTCAGATTCCCTTGAAAAATTAGAAAAAAATCTGCTTTGAAAGGGACCCGATTTAAGTCGATAGAAGCGATGATGCAAAAAACGGCAGAGTTCTTAAAGGCACTCACCCAAGAAGACTTCCAGCACAGCTTCGATAAATGGAAAAAACGTATGGAAAGGTGTGCGGCGAGGGGAGGGGAGTATATTGAAGGGGAGCATTCGAATGAAGAATAATTCTTTTTTCGTAACCAGTCTCGTTATTTAATAGCCAGACCTCGTAAGCCTTGAATACATAACATGGGTAAGAGTATGATAAGCCATCCCACGACGATCATGATGAAACTCTATACATAGAAGAGGCCATTATCTCAGGAAAATTAACAGATATCGAACCATGGATAACTTTGATAGATAGGTCTCATCAAAATCTATCTGTATGTGAAAAGTCATTATGATTGATGCAGGCGTAGAAGAGTTTCTGTGGAAAAAGTATGCAAATGCATCATTTTTATCAAAACACCTAACCTAACCTAACCCAACCTTACAAATATTACTAAATTTTCATTATATCTATTGATTTTTCGTGAAAATGAGACATTTGCATACTTTTTCCACAGAAACTCTTCTACGCCTTATCCATGGTTCGATATCTGTTAGCATTCCTGAGATAATGGGTGTTGTGGGGTGGCTTATCATACTTGTGCCATAACATGTTGATGTCCTGGACATAATTTTCGCTAGTTTTGATTGAAATTGCTTGAACGGAGAATTCCTATGCAATCTTACAGGTTATTCAATTAAAATGGATATTATTTCTTAAATTACCTAATTATATAAACAATTACAGCAATAAAAATAAGTGATTTGCATGAAAATTTGTGTATCTGCAATAAAACAGGTAACTATCAGTTTTATTTTCTATGACTATTTGCAATATGTTACAGCATTTTTATTAAGTTGTCTGGCGTGCATAAAAGAATTCAATACTTTGAAATTTCTAGAGTTTATTTATTTTGAAAATTGATACCAGTTTTTCTAAATAAAATAATTTCATGTGCGTCTCTGAAGTATGAAATTCTTTTTAATTTCTTATTATTTACTAGACATTTTTATATTGTATTCGAGATTTTTGGGTATGGTGATATGAAATTATAGCGGAAATTCTGATAATGATGTGACAATATTTACTTTTTTATCCTTTTCAATCCTACATATGGGTGACCATCAGATACTACTATTTTTTGTGTCTAGTACTTCATTTATTATTCCACTTGTTATTTTTTATCCAAACATCAAGAATATGATAAAATTGATAATATTCTACCGTTGTAATTAAATATTAAAGTAAAAGAAGAAATAAAAGAATGACTTAAAATGTCAGTATCCTGGCATATTCAATTTTTAAATATTTTCTTCTTCTTCTTACTCACATTTTCTTCCAATATCAATTGCAGAAGACAGTTATGCGCGGATCAATCAATATCTTATAAATACGCACGGAACTCATACCAAAATAAGAAATGAAAAATGATGTTTATTTCCCGTATAAAATTCAGTGAATATCTAACTAACCGTTAGTCCACATGGACTCATCATCTCCAATGTTAGAACAATGAAAACATCTGTATGTACACAATTTCTTCGAAATATTCCTACTAGACATTGGCGTCGCTTGGTAAAATTTATTTAAATCATAAATTTCTTTAAATACATAGAAATATGGCTTTCTTTACAGCATGGGCGAATAGACAATGAAATTGCACAGTGTAGTGAGAATAAAGAAAGGTATGAATTTGATAATAAAGATTTAGATATACAAACACAGCAAGTAATTTTAAATATATTCGTATGTTTATAAAAAGAAAATATTCAGATATCTGATAATGCAATCATAATAAGAATTGCTGAATTAAATAGAGTAAATAAATTTGTCATTTATCGAGTAGTCACGAAAGGGGCGGATCATTCACAGCACCGAAAAACATGTAAGGAAAAATTGAAATCAGTTGACAAAGCTACTCAAGATTTTATACGTAGGACAATTTATAGTTTATATAAGGAGAACAGGGTGGCAACATTAGAAGTAATACAAAAAAAGGTAGCAGATTATCCAGAATACAATTATACCAGTTTAGAAACATTACGTCAAGTTTTAAACACAAAAACGTATGGCAATAATCGAATAATCAAGGATAGTTCGATGGCGACAAGATTATTTGCGTCAGATAAAAGTTCTAATAGACGAATGGACAGGGTCGAGCCGTGCTGAAGGAGCAAGGGATGCATGGCACCCGGGCGGCACTAATACGGGGCGGTAAAAGACAAAATGTCTCTAAAAAAAAATAACAGAACCCCATCATACAAAAAAAAGTTTTTATTAATTTTCCCAATCTAAAATGTAAACAGTAGGTGCGTCATACATACACCTCAAAATCGGCATTGAACTATCCATTTACTTCTATCTCCAATAAGATCTAGACACATTTGCTAAAGATCTAGACACATTTGCTAGATAGAGACGATTTTTACTAATGAATATTTTCCCGGCGTAGGTAGGTACTTTTTTCTTTGACTAGACTAGAAATTTACCTCATATCTCGCCTCACTAATAAAATTTCGACTAGGTACACTAATAGGGTGGCATATTTTTTTCTTGCACCCGGGCGGCGGATGGAGTACAAATATTCCTTTTCCTGTCAGCGTTCGTAAAAAAATGCCCAACAAACAAAGAATTGCTTACTGTTATTAAATGTTGGTGGACCACAAGGGTTTCACAGAGACTCCAGGGGGGGTCTACGTTGGGCGTGACAAAAATGGAGGTCCACAATCGTAAGCGGGGGTCAATAAAAATTTATTTAGTTTCGATAGTGAAGAGCTAAAATGTTGGCTTGACTTCTCTTATCAATATAGGCAGGTAATATTTAAAGAAGCTCACCGACTGTGACGTGAAAAAACTTCCATATTCCATATTCATTACATCGCGTCGACTCCTGCGTGATTTTTTATGAAAAAGGTAACTGCAACTAGCTGTGTTTTCCACCGATAACATTTAGTAGGGGAGCGGGGGGCTAGTTATAACGGGGGCAAGTAGTAACAAGCATTTTTTACCTACATAACAGAAGAATATTCGTTTGATTTTCAACCTAACCTACTACGTAATACCCTTTCTATCGTATAAGCGTGATCACTACCCCGCCGGACGGCGCAGGAAGCGGTGTTGTGTAGGCGCTCTGATTAAGCTAGGTAATGGACTTTTGTTTATACAAAATTGATTATCGTAGATTTCAAGTTGTTTGGCAGTTGTTAATTTATACAAATTTGTTTAGTTTAACTATATTTAATGTTATTTCACACCAAGTAGGCGACTTTTTTTTTAATACAGGTTATTTAAAAGTACCTAGCAGTGGGGTATGTTGCAACACTTTTAGGGGGTAAGTTGTAACGTGTTACGTATAAGTTCTATGATAAGAATTTATTTTATATCTGGATCATTTCATCAAGTTTGTCAAACCGTCGGAGCAAGAACCTGTCCTCCTATTACTCGACAATCATCATTCACACGTAAACATCTCAGTGGTGAAAAAACCAAAAGATAATCACGTTATGATGCTATCGTTCTCCCCCCCCCCCTGTGAACATAATCTGCAGCCGTTGGATGTTGGAGTTTACGGTCCATTCAAGAATTATTTAAGCCGGACACAGACAGTGTGGATGCATAACAACCCAGGAAAAATGATGACCATATACGATATTCATGGGATAGGTAAGGATTCTTAGCAATGAATAATTCTAATATTATGAATGGTTTTAAAGCCACGGATCAGCCAAATCCTGCAAGCAAAGAATCTGAAATAGCTATGAACATGACTGCCTCCTGATTGACAACAGATCTTCCTAATATAGCTTCATTTGATAATTGTTCTTTAGATATAAGTGTCAATGAAATCATAAGGTCCATGGAAAATTATAATACAGAAACGTTTGTAAAGTTTCTTATGCTAAATATGACAAATAAATCTTTATAAAATATAAAACTGGTTTTCAATTCCTAATGTTACAATTTGCCTCAAGCCTGTTACAACTAGACCCAACCACGGTGACACTCGTCAGTTTTTTTTTCAAAGCCGTTTCTACCAAAAATAGTTACAGGTTCTATCAAAAGTTTATTTGGGATGTTGAATAGTTGTTAATTGGAATAGTACTGCTAGATTTCATAAATACGAAACAAGTAACCTTTCATAGCCAAGAAGCGACAAATTGTTACAACTAGTGATAGAGTGATAGATTGCACCTATCGCTTCAATTTATGATCAAAGCAATTAACAAAATAAGAAACAATGCATTAAATACACGCTTATTTGCACAATTGTCCGATGAAAATGATAAAAAAGTACGCTGGTTGTTGAAAGATGCATGTTTATCAAGATTTTAGTCACTTTTTGACTCAGTTTTGGAGTTTCTGGAATATAAAGATCCTGATTTAACCTTCAGCTTTTCTTGGTAAATTAAAATTAATGGAGGGAAATATTGGTCGTTGCGAATTTTTCCAGTTTTCAAACTTGTTGCAAGTTAAATGCCTGAAATAGCAAGTTATTGTGACATACGTTCAACATTTCATTACCCTGCATGATGATTTCACGAAGGGAGTTACTCGAGCTTAGTTGAGCTGCAAGTGACATTTGAAAGAGGGTATCGAAAATATTCGCTGCCGATACTCGAAAAATATCCTGAACCGACTGTGGGGAATTGTGCAAAATATCTTAGAAAATTTTGGACGTCAAACTTATTAACAAAAAAGAAGCGGATTGATTATCACATTGATTGATTGATTTGCGGTTATTTCTCATATTGATAATTTGCTGTCAACTCATCAAGTACATCCCTCTCATTGAATTTATATTTTTCTTCAAGAAGTAGAAGTTATATTACGTTATAAGTGTTTAATTTGATTATATTCCCACTGTTACAAGAATAATTCTTCGAAGAAACTCAACTAAACGCAATTTTCCATATATAGATCTAATTTTCTTTTTTCCGAGATTTGGAAATTGGTACCTATTAATGTAGCTGAAGGGGGGTTCACCGGATCCTGCTAAATTTTGAAAGTGGTCTATAAAACAAAAAAGTTTGGGCAATGGTACACGCTCAGTTATTCAAAGATTTTCAAAAGTTTTGACTTGTTCTATTTGTTTTTCTTTGGCTATTAGTGTGACTTTTATTATCATTTTTTTGCATTTTGTATGTTAATTTCCATTTGCATTTTCTCTATCTCTTCTACCTGAATTTTTGTTTGTGCTTCCATCTTTCTGCCATAATTGCCTCGTTGTCTGCATATAATGAATCTTCTAAGTTTATTGGTATCATATTAAGGTACCCTTTTTTCGTTTCTATTACTTTCTTTGGTGTTTAAGTATTTCATCCATTGTTAGTATGAAGAATAGTTGTTTTAAACTAGGTATCCCTTTGTTTTATTCCTTTTTCCAACATAAAGTCTACTAATCTTTGGCCATTCAGTTGTATATTCTCTTTTATTTTTTTATATATGCCTTTATATACCATCGTGATAGTTTTCTTCTCTTTTTGGTAATTCTAGTTTTCAAATTTTCCCAAAACTCGTATCGTAATTCAAAGTTTAGGGTTTATAACTAAAATCTCCAATATATTTTATCATATTATGCTGCAATTATGTTAAAATATTGATTGATACAAAGATACAAATCTTTACTGCCACATATTTAAACTGATATTGTAGATTCAACCATCATATATTCCTTGTTTTATAATCCACCAACCGCAATTGGTGGTAGCCACAATTGGCAGACCTATTAAGATTATGAAATATTAACATTATGGCCCAACCAGTCGCCAATGAGTTATGCTGGTACGCGTGCAATATGATACTCAAAACGTTAGTCATCGAAGTAGGCGGCGATTTCATGTCAGCAACGCCTCAAGAATTAAATTACATTTTAGATAGTAGATACGACAGTTTGAATTTACTCTTTTTCTAATTAGTTACGAGGATAAATTGAAAAATTCATAGCTTACTATAGAACCAACATATTCTCCTCTTAATTATCCATTAAACATTTATTAGAGCGAACCTGCAACGTCTCTAGTCGTATAAGTGGATCGTTGTGTAACAGGGAAAAAATAAATGATCGAGATGTCATTAATGACTTGTACATGAGAGGTAAATTATATATGAGTATGATTGTGGGTAGCTGAATACAAACGAGACCGTATCTTCTTTCTTTATGACGTCAGAAAGTTTTCAGATAACCCCCGTATTTTTATAATGTTAACAAAGTTAAATCCAATCTAACCTTTGAAAGTTGCTTTATTATCTTTTACTTACAAAACAAAACTCCATAGGTTTTTGATTTTTTCGTAGTACATTTCACCAGACATACACAATTTTTTTTTAAATACTTCACTGACATCATTTTGGTAGTATCTTATTAAATCAATGATAGCTTACTATTACTTATATCTCGAACCATTTCTTAAATGACTAGTGAATTGTTGATTTAACGTACCTGTAACAAAACAATTATTATTTAGAAAGTTTTTTGGTTTCTACAGTGATAAATACATTTTTTTTAAATTAATTAATATTTTTTCTGATTAAAGTGCTTCATCTTATCATACGACTACTTATATGGTTTCTTACGTGCTAATGAAACATCAGTTCTTCCCAAAGTCTGAACAGACTCCTATAAAATTGGCAGGCCCATGTTAAAACTTGGCTATCCCTATTTAAATAAAAATAATTTTGTGCTTTTTGTTTCATATAAGAATTAAGTGCTTATTAGGACTTTTCTCAAAAAGTATTGCTTATTCAACATTTAATCATGAAAAATTCATTGAATAACTTTAGTTTCGATGACCTCACTAGGAATGGTGTATCTTAATAAGACGGGTACTTTTGTTTCAATATCAACGATCATATCTATGATCGATTTTATTTTAATTTTGTTCCTTAACTCATAATTTGGTTAAATTAGGTAAGGTTATAATCCATTCAAATAGGATGTGCAAGAGATTCCTGTCAAGAAGTATTTTAAATCCAACTTCTGGTTATCAAAAATTTCTTGAATGACATTTTTTTCAATGACCTCACTAGGAATGGTCGATC
Source organism: Diorhabda elongata (assembly GCA_026230145.1). Taxonomy (NCBI): domain Eukaryota; kingdom Metazoa; phylum Arthropoda; class Insecta; order Coleoptera; family Chrysomelidae; genus Diorhabda; species Diorhabda elongata. Next base: position 22,703,767 of record CM047933.1, on the reverse strand, counting down.
TTGATGAGATGCCTGCTTTTGTTCCAATATCAATGATCGTATTTGAAACAAAAAATTATGCAAATAGTAATTTTTTTGTTCAAACAATGAAGAAATAATTGCACAATAAAATATACTTGCGTACATAGAAAACGGCCCACTGTGAACTTTTGAGTTTAATTATTTATTTTATAAATATGCTGTTTGGAAGAAATTTAATATGCTCTAATATGAGTGTAAATTTATGAAAACTTCCTGTGTTTATATGACCTCTTCTTGCTCTAATAACATCACTTATACGATTAGGAATTTCTTGTGGGATGTTAAGTCATTCTTCTTTAATTGCAACAATAAGTTCTGGGATCGAGTTTGGGGTAGGAAGTCTAACTTTCTAGCTCATCCCATAAATGTTTTATCAGATTTAGGCCAGGACTGTATGCTGGCTGCTCCATAACCCGAAAACCAACTTCTGCATGATTTTGGCGATGATAATGCAAGGCCGTACTTGCATTATCGTTTATAAGGGCAAATACGTTTCAAATGTAGTCGACGTGTACCACATGAATTGCGAAATTCTCTCCGATATATTTATCAGCCGTTACCCCTCTTTTTCCGTAAACATGTTCGCCCCTACGCATAAATACAGGGTCATTTCGTGTTTCTATAGAAATTAACAGCCCAGATCATGCAGGAACCACCTATATAAGTACTCCGCTCTTCAAAGCGTCTATTTGCAAATCGCACTCTTGGTCTTCGGTACACTTTCTTTCCTTCCTGAAAACAGAGACCACCATTGTTCCAACGTCGAATTCAGATGATCTTGTGCAAAACGCAGGCGTGCTTATCGATGAGTTGGAGTAAATTTTTGGATTTTGTTTGTTTTAGGGATAAGGTTATTTTCCTGCAGTCTTCGTCTCCAGTCGTCCACTGACTAATACTCACCTCTCGTACCTCACGGAGCTGTCGTTGCACGCATTGAGTTGACGATTTCTTAATGTTTTGACACAATAAAGCGGTCATCACAAGCGGTTGTAAATCCAGTCTCCTCATAAAGCTGGCACACCAATCTAACTGCTGCGTGGATCATATCCAATTTTCTAGCAACAGCTGGCTGACCAAGCTCATTTTCGATTAAAGCACTCACTTCGGCGGTTTTTTTTGTGTAGCATTCATTGAACACTTGAACATTATTAAGTTATATAAACCATAATATGCAAATTTCTATTGCAAAGTTAAAAGTTTACAATGGGCCGACTTCTATGAACGCAAATGTTTGAGCAGAAGTTTTAATTTAGAGTATAAAAAACTAAATCCCATTGGGTACATGTAAATTTATTCAGTCCCTGAGAGATCCGAGGTCAAACCCCCTAGCGCTCGACTAATTCGTTTATAAATTTTGGTTATAGGTGTAATTAAGCAAAATTATTTTACATGACGTATTTATGTCTGTCTTCAACCAATATTAGACCTTTTCTAATCTTTCAGGACCGATTATATCTCTAAAAGTATTCTTTTATCACAGAGGATTTCTTTAGATATTCCTCATTGGCTAGATAATTTATTTTAATTGTTAGCTAGAGTTCGTTTGAGGAGATATATTTTTTGCTAATTCTCAAGTCTGTCACGTCGGAAATTTCGGTACAAAATTTCTTTTATTTTATTATTGGCGGCATCTGCGCTTATTCTAAAAATGTAGGTGTGATTTTCTTGATAATGTTTAAATTTGCTTTTTGAAATTTCTCCTTCGTATTATATGTCACTCATTAGCATAATGGATATACTGGTTTTTGATGTGAGACTTTCTACCAAGCTACCGTATTATATTTATTTAATTTTAAGACATAATTTTTGATTAATATGATCGGAGTTAAAAGTAGAAATTCTTGTTTTATAATTAGAACACTGAAAAAATAAATTCTTAAGAAGTAACATTAAAATGTTTAAACACATTCTATAACCTGTCAATTACGCTAGCTTACACATTTTGACCGTATCTTTTCGTAAAAAAGTTGTCAAAACTTCAAGCACAGTTGTCAAACAACTGACTGGAACATACTCTCTGGTGAGGTGGAATTCGAATTTTCTAGATACATAAAAAACTAGTCTGGCATCTAATTCTTTTCTCCCCAGGCGCTTTAAAAATAAGCAAAATAAACCCAGATTCACTAAAGGTTTACGTATATCTGCTAAGAAAATACGATCTTTATCTCACCTAAGGAAATTCTCTTCAAAAATTTCGTGAAATTCTATCAAATAATTTATCATAAGACAATAAAAGTTGCCAAAGAAACTTGGTCCTATGAGAATGATCTAAGAAATAAGGCTTCTTCATCGAACATAAACACTACTTCACCTGGTAGCCTCAATAAATAGTTTGTGAATGTAGCCACAAATTTGTCATGATCCTTCTCATGATCCTCTTTCATATCACCCTGATGCTAATGCTAACTAACACAGTTTCTTCTTTATGCTTGTGGTTTTAGCAGAGCTTCGCAGTACAATTAATGAAAATAAATATTCATCTGGAACTGATGGACTTACATCAGAAATGTCTGCCCGATTGCACATTAAATCACCTTACCACTTTAATTAACGTTTCATTTCAAAATGGCACTTTTCGCAATTGTCTCAAGATGGCTATAATTATACCTTTTCATAAAGGAGGAGATAAAAATCAAGCATCGAATTATCGCCCAATTGCACTCTTTCCCACGTTATCTAAGATCGTAGAAAGATTCGTCAACAAATGCACGAATGATGCTATATTCTCTCACTCTCACTTCACTGCAACAACTTTTAGTGATTATTCTAAGGCTTTCGATTATGTTGATCATAATATTTTAATCAACAAATTGCAGTACTACGGTGTCAGGGGAACACCTCTCGCATGGTTTAAGTCATACCTTACCAACAGAACTCACCTTGTTGATACAATTATGTCTTCCTGCAAGTCAATAAAATGTGGAGTGCCGTAAGGTTCAGTACTAGGCCCTATTTTGTTCTTCATTTCATGAACGACATCGCCTATCTAGGCAACGACATCAGTGGTAAAATATGTCTATTTGTAGAGCAGCCCTGATCTCACGGCACTTCATATCTAGTGACCTAATCACCCTTAAATCATGATGCGATTCTAATCTTTTCTGTCTCTGTTTCTAAAACCAAAGTTTCATCATATAAAAATAAATTGCAGCTTTTTTTAGTAAATAACACCACCAATGACGTCGTTGAATCTGTAAAATTCTTAGGGCTTGTTGTTAACAATTCCTTGAAATGGGAGTTATATATTGCCGCCTTATGTAAAAAATAAAGTTCTTCCTGCTTTGCGCCGAGATCACTTTTCAAAGAACTGCACTTGATAGTCAATTATGCCTTTATTGAGTCGCATCTGCGATATACCATTCCCATCTTCTAAAAGATTACTGACTCTTCTTTCCTTATTTAACTTTGAATCCGTTTGCCTAATTCCTAAGCACGGTTCTCTAAGTTCAGAAAGGTCGTGGTACGGCTATCCCCTTATTATTCAGATCGCAGTGGGGCATCTTTCATCTCTTTTTGTAAAGATGAGATTTTGGCTATTTGATGACAGGCATTTTAGTTTGATTATTTTTAAAAGCCTTTTATTTAGTTTGTTTTAGCTATAATATATTTTCAATTACCCTACATAGTGACTTATGTTTAATAATTCTCAATTCTTACTCAAGGTTCAAAATGTCGATGCAAATATTAATTTAATTAGAATGTCTAGTAGAAGAGAAGACCCAACATAGTGCTTCCTTATTACTTCAGATTTCTTATTGCGAACTAAAATAAAAAATGGGTACACCACCACGTATGTTGTGTGTGAAAGCTGTGAAATTCTTTTACTATACTCGTTAGATACCTTCCATTTGGTTCGCCAATGTTCTGGAAAGAACCTAGTAATCATGAAAATAGACAGTGGATACAATACAAAAGGCAAATATTGTTTATCTTGATGCTACGTCTGGAACTAAGCCAATTTTAAATTCAAAAGATCCTTCGTATCAAATTTTGAAGATGACAATGACAATGAAAGTCATGTTGCGGTTACCTTGTCTAAAAACAAAGTTTACTCGAAATTTTTCAAAAGGAAAGGTGAATAATGTTGTACTGATTTCCGAGGACTTTTAAAAACTTTGATGAAACAGAATTCGTTGAATCTTTGGAATATAATCTTAAAGCTGTTTTATTGTACAATGGTAATGAGAAACTATCCAAACCAATACTAGGAGAGTTGTAAATCAATCTGTACGGTGAAAAGCTAGAAAAACTGATCAGGTATGAAGAACATCAACAGAAAGTGTATAGCCATCTCAAAGTCATTGCTTTATAATTGGGTTGATCCACTCAGCTCTGGTTTTTTCTTTTTTTGTGGAACAGGAGGTCCAGATAGGAGAGGATGATCCATTTAAAACGAGTATATTCCAGCCAAAATCAAATATAAGTCGTTGGTAAAATCATTATTCGACCTCTTTTACATATTAAACTGTCAATTAAAAAGCTAATTGGGAGTCATTCTAAAAAGTTGTAAATGAGGTTTTTGAGAATAAAAATAGTAAAAATTATGAGGACATTGTGGCTGATTTATTGGAAACAGATAATAGTAAATATGTCAAGAAAGATTCACTTGCATTTGAATTATTTCGCTACCAATTTAGGTGTAAGGTAGTGTATGGTAATAGAATTAATTAATTGTAAACTAATTGTGATTTTTGTATCCATCATCAAAGAATAAAAATCTTTTAGATTGATCCATTAGATAAATTTAATGGTTTTACTTTTATATTACCTAAAAAATATCTATCAGATGCAAACTGGTTGTAGATGATGAAATTATACAAGAGATAAAATTAAAATATCTAGGCATAGAAATATCAGGATACGGGGATATCGAAGAAACCAAGCGGCAAAAGCAGAACGAACCTCAGCTTACCTGAGCTACAAGGCTGTCATCCGGCCTATATTAACATGTTCAGCGGAAACTAGAATAGACACATCGAACACAAAGAGAATATTAGAAACCACCGAAATGAAAATAGTGCACAGGATCGCTGGAAAAACACTTTTTGACAGGGAGAGAAGTGAGGACATAAGAAGAACACGTAAGATTGACAACGTAAACGAATGAGAGAAAATAGAGATTGGAACGAACGCATAGATCGAATGAATGTCGATAGAATGGTCGAAATAGCTAGAGACAAGTCGCACCCCGCAAGAGATGGAGCGACAACCTGTCTAATAATTAAACCGCAGAGGATACGAGGGCAACAAGCATTTTGCTTACATTAAAGAAAGAAGAAGAAGAGGAAGTCTTTTATATTGTACTTTTTTATTTGAAAACACTATTTCGCAAGAAAAATTACTTAAGCATACTGTTTATTCAGCAAAATCTAGTAATAAGTACCCAACAACAAAAAATACGTTTAAAATAACGGCTATAAAATGAAGTAACTCAATTTGAGGAGTTCCCTTCACGTATGCATGCCTCTAGCCGCCAAGTTGCATATTAATGAATGAAGAATATTTTATTGGCCATTAATAATATAGTCTAAGAGCCAGCTTAAATCTGACAACACATATTTTACAGTTGTTGAAGTTTCGTCCAGTGATTCTGCTATACACACAAGTAATGGATGATAGCTAAACCCGACCGCGGAAGGTTTGGAGTCCCTCAGGTGAACCAAGTTTGAAAACTTGTTCACTGAGTGTAGCAGTCTCATTGGACGAAATTTTATGAATCGTAAATTATGTATTGTCAGAATTAAGCTGGCTCATGGACTAATATGAATCGAAACAAACCTTATTATTGGAATCTATAGGAAACAAATATATATGAACCGAATCTAAATATACGGTATGTTGGTCTAATAAAATAAATTAAAAAGTAAATGATTTTATTTCCCATACCCTCATGTATTTATAGCGATCAATACCCACATAAAATGCATTTTAATGTAGGTACAATGTTCCTACTTAATAGTATGTAAACACAAACATTTGTATTGATCTGATATATAGTACGAGGGCAAGCCCGTGACATTTCAATTTTACGGCTTATTAACTGTCAAAAGACATCTTGACAACCTACTTCGTCTAGCTCGTAGTTGACATGCATTGCATTTTATTGGTTTTTACATTTAAGAGAATATTGTCAGCAAACGACAGCTGTAATCTCGAATCCTTCTGTTATGAATGCAGTGCCTCTCACTACTGCAAACAAATTAAATAGCCATAGTCTGATTTAACATCAAATTTGTTACAATCAAACAAAAGACAAAGGATAGGAAAGAATGGAAAGAGCTATGGCAAAGAGAGAAAGACAGAAAAGCATCAGGATTGAGTTGAACGTTTCCAAGATGGCTCGGAGAACGTTCTATATGACTCCCGGTCTGGTCGACCTTCTACGTAATAAAACGGAGGTCAGAACCGAAAAATATCGTTTATTTGATTCAAACTAAAATTTGTAGCTTCATAAAAACTTTCGAAACTAAAAAGCTATTTACTCCGCAACAGCTTTTAATCCTCTACAAGGTCCAGATTCATCCATCTTTAGAATATTGCTCGCATATTTGGAGTCCGGCTCCCAAGCATACCCTGAAAGTACTCGACTCAATACAGAAAAGAGCAGTTCGATTTATAGGCGAGCCAGAGTTGACCATAAGCTTGGGACAGCTTGGAGCATAGAAGAATGGTCGCTGATCTGACTCTGTTTTACCGATACTACCACGGCAAATGCTTTTCCGAACTGTCTATCATAATTCCGCCTAGAGCGGTATTTACAAGACCTACTCGACAGGCAGACGTGGCTTATGAATACCGAGTTCAACTGCAGATAGCCAGAACTTCAATTTATGAGAACTCATTTCTTTGTAAAATTTGAAGCCTGTGGAATCAGTTAGCAAGGCACGTCTCTTCCGATTACTACAGCCTAGAGAAGTTCAATATCCATTTTTACATAAAAAAAATTACGTCAAAGTTAGACAAGGGTAATAAAATGTGAAATAATGCTAAGACCATGATACTAAATCGAAATGTGAAACTGAAAGAATGTAAATGATAGCAAGACATTAATATAAGACAAAATACGAAGTAAAAATAAACGAGAGAACTGGTATAATCGGAAGAGTATTCAATGCAATTAATACAAAGCTTCTAGTCAAGAAGAAAATACTAAAGCAAGCAGAGATAAATAGAAAAGTAGCCATATCTAAATTGACCTGTCGTCCAGAAAAATGGATACATACACAGAAACAACAAAGAAAACTAACGAGAAGAGAAATGAAATTTTGAAGAGAAATAGAGAATGAAACAAGATACTACAAAATAAGAAATCTAACATTAGCAGAGAAATTTTGATTTTGAAACTAATTCAATATGGAACCACTTAGGAGGTTTGACCACGTTATAAGAATAGAGGAAGAACTATTAATGCAGAATATATATAAAGCAAAAAAATAAGAAATAAAGACTATACAAAATAAATAAAATAGTAGTGGGAATCGAGGGATAAGAGGGAAGGAATTAAAACAAAAGACAAATGATAGGACAGAATGGAAACGGCTATAGCAAACAAGGAAAGACAGAAAAACATTAGGTTTGAGTTGAACATTTTCAAGATAGTTCGGAAGACGTTCTATATGATTCCTGGTCTGGTCGACCTTCTACATAATAAAACTGAGTTTTATTAAACTAAACGAACTAAAATTTGAGTCTATTTAGTAAAACAACCCAAGGTGTTCAACATAGACCATGCTGTGGTTCTTTCCGCATTGTTTGTCAATAAAATTTTAGTATTCTATATAAGGTGACATGTAAACTAAAAGCTACAAGATATGAGTCCATTAGAGCTATTGAAAAAGCGGTACACGCGTCGTGAAAGAGCTGGCAGAAAAAGCCTTCCAACATTGTTTACATGAATGGAAGATTGGCTGGGAGCGTTGTAGTGAGAAAGTGTATTATTATGTAAAAATGTAATAATTCAATATTGAATCTTTTATTTAACAGCCTAAGTTACTGAGTTGATTTGAGATGCATTTGACAAAGAAAAAAGTCAATGCAAACATACAGCTTCCATGGTTACTACTTGCTTTTTCATCCGCGCTTTTTGTCTATTTCCACTAGTGGCTATTTCATATTTACAAAACTGAAATAATGGTCAAGTAGAAAGGTATTCAACCCCAAAGATGCAATTATCTCAAAAAAAATATCTGCTTTGATGCGTTGACGAATCTTATTATTTGGAAGAAATGAAAAAATTGGAGGAACGTTGGTCCAAATGTTTAAGAGTCCGAAATGATTTTTTATGTAAAAAAGGCAAGGATTTATTGACATGTCATTGACATCAAAATATTTTGATAAAAACTTAAAGAAAAATCGAAACGTCAAATTTTAAAATTATTGAAAAAGCTAATTTTGAAATGGGAGAAACCTAAAATCTAGAACATTTAGAAACATAAACATATCTTAAAAATTAGACATCTGCTGGAAGTCTTCTTTGGTGAGGGCCTTTAGGAGCTCTGCCGTTTTGTGATTTACCGCTTCGGGTCCCTTTCAAATCAGATCTTTTTCTAACCTTTCAAGGAAATCTGAGCAGGCCCACTGACGCAAGAGCTTTTGGTCAGGAGTCAGATTTTTTGGCACCAGCTTCGCACAGACTTTAGCAGTAAAGTCGTCTCAAACTTGATCCATTTGATAGCCTTATTAGAAATTGTGAAAAATGTGCAATAAAAGCATACAGGGAACAAAACATGAGCTCTGGTTCCTGCGTGCAATGCAATTGCTACCAAATTTTGCTTCATTATAAACTATCAAGTTACGATAACAAGTCGACAGCACCGGACAATTGCAAAAATTGCCTTTTCACGAGTCTGATTGGTATTCTACACTGATGGCTCGAAAATCAGAAAGAGCCAAATGGTATATGGTCCAAGTGCTATCTCAACGGTCTCAGAACTTTCTATTCTTAGGTAACAGCATACGCTATAGTACATGGGCCTAATAAAACTACCGTATTTCAAAGATCTTTATTCTATCAGTCAACAGAGCAGCCTTCCAAGTACTTGAATCTTTTAAAATTAAGTCAAAGCTATTGCGGGAATGCACGCAGTCTCTGAACTCACCGGAAGCAAACAACAAGTTTGATATGGATACCTAGCCACACCTGGGTGCAATAAACTAGCTGATCCTCTGACAGAGAAGGACGGATCAAATCCTTCCATAGAAGCACAACCTTTTATAGATTTTATAGGGTAACAAGGGAAAAGCAGACTCTAGGTCTGAAGAAATCAAATAAATTTCCTTCTTATTTTACGATGCCTGAAAAGTTCTTTCATTCAAAATAGCATAGTTCCTTCCATGCTAGCGCGAGGCTATTCATCGACAATGACTACAGTATTCTCTATTCTTAAAGTAGAAGTACGCACTATAACCGTATGTCGTTGTTACTTGACTCTTAAATAAGCTGGGTATACAATAGATCTTTAGGACCAAGTGTTACCATAGTTGATTCGACATTTACACCCTAGCTCATATTATCTCTATTACATTGAAGTATGAATGGAAAAAGAATTAGACAACAATGAATATTAATTTGCCATCCGGTGAATGCTTACTGGTTGAATTTAACTCTAAAAAGAGTGGTAACATTAAATAGTTACATGGTACAAGACGGGGAAAAGAGATAAATCAGAGGACTGGAGCAATTGGAAGATTATTCAACGCAATTGAGACACATTATATAGCCAAAAGACAAGAAGAAACTCGTTGGTCTATTTTTGAAAGGATAGGAATATTTTGATGAAGGATTTAGAGATTAGCTCTGATACAGAGCAACTTTTCCTCTACAGTGTACCTATATCATAGTTTCTATCAAAAAAAAAACAAAACAAATAACTTAAATATATAAAAAAGTAGCCATACCCATATAGAATCGAATAAGAGACGAAAAACCAAGGAATAACAGTATAGAAGAGAATTGAACCAAATTAAAACAAAATCGAGGATGGACAACTAAAATGGTTTGGCTACGTCGTGAGAAAGACATAACAGGAAGACGGTAAGGGACCTGGATAGAAGATATCAAGATGGCAGGCGATAGCTAGATATAAAGCAAGATAAACAGGATAGGGAAGAAGCTGTGAAACTTTTTCATAAAAATTTCAGAAAAACTTAATCAAAACACATATGAAAAATTATCGACAATATTTGATGTTCTTGTGAAATGAATGTTGTCTTGATTATTTTGTTTGGTTTAAAATATTTTAGAAACAGTTATCATTAACGACAAATCCATTATTCTTAATGTCGAAATCATTCTTAATAAAAACTGAAAATAACGTCATAAAAAGTAGTGTAAAATGTTTCTGAAAATCAAATCACATCTCTATTCACTACAAGTTTTTTTAAAATGACTGCAAATTAATTTTTTTATAGACTCTAACTGTATCTTCAACTTAATCTCGTTCTCGTCACGACTGATGATTTTAAGAAGCGATTATTTTGGAGAACGAAGCGTTCTTACTAACATTATTTTTTTTATATATAATGTGTGAAAATAGTTTTGTAATAAATATATTTTCAAAAGCAATGTACAACATAAAGAATCTAAACTAAATGTTTTATGGGACGGAACCGGTAATAAAGAAGTTATTAGCGACATTATTCTAGTTTTTCACGGTATGACTTGAGTCGGAAGAGGTTTTATTCTGTTATTTTTTTCTTTATTTACACAGTTTACGTACTGCTTCAAGAATTGTAATAAATATAATTTATTACGTATAATTTTCATACTACAAGTAGTAGTACCCAACACTGGTTTTTAAGCAAAAGTCACATAAGATCATAAACATTATAAAGAAAAAATATCTACTTATTTCCAACCATCCCTTTACGAGGACGGTCCCAGAAGTACCTGGCCTGACATAGAGATGGCGTAGTTGCTTGAAAATTCCACAGTATTAGAAAGTATACAATCTATATAGTATATATTTCAAGTTTGAAGACCCCACAAAATGGAACAAAAGCAGCTTCGTGAAGATGTTTCCATCCATGTATGGCAATGTTTCACAGACATAAAGCCGAATTTTTTCGCCGTTTCATAACCATGAATAAAATATGGGTTCATCACTTCATATCAAAAAGAAAAAAACTAAAACAATGGGCTGAAGAAGTCTCTAAAGGAAGCAAAGACCGTTCCATCTGCAGGCAAGGTCATGGCGTCGGTTTTTTTAGATGCGCGCGAGATAATTTTCATTGACTATCTTGAAAAAGGAAAAACTATCACCGGCGAGTATTATTCGAACTTATTGCAACGTTTGTCTGGGTGGTCAAAGATTTTCCAGCAATGAAGAGGTGATATCGGCAGTTAATGGCTATTTTGAGAAGCTTGACGATTCTTAATATAAAAAGGATATCGAACTTATTGAACATCGATGGGAAAAATGTATGGAGAGTTACAAGGAGATATTTTTTCCAAAATTTTTGTGTTTTCTATGTTGGACCCTCCTCGTACATGGGATGAATATAAAAATCCGAAATTTTTTACATTTAGTTTATTGACAGAAATGTCTTTTGAGAGTTCTATTTTGTGATCTTAGTGCTCTATTACAATATTAATCTCATCGAGGATTCGTAGACTTCCAGATCCTTGAAGTTAACCCCAATAAATCTGAGACAGTACTAATTACAAAAAAGAAAAAATTCACCATGAGAGTTCCACCAATCTTGAAGACAGAACTATTGAGGTGTGCTGCCACACTAAAGAAAAAGCTTAGCTGGGAAACCATATTGATAAGCAGACACGGGCAATAATGTTTTGTACTTACAGAAGATTGGCAAAACGAAGGGTCTGAAACCTATTGTATATATCTATACTATATCAACCGTATAGTGGACGGTCAAAGTTCTTGATAAAGATCCCCGGATATTTATGCAGAAAATTTAGCGGTAAATATTGCGATTATGCTGCCATCACAAAAATTCTGGAGAGCAACTAAATCTGGACATACGCCTATATTAAAGAGAGTGAATTTGAAGATGTTGTAACCTTAAGGTGCCGTCCCTTCGTCCCAACTGCTACAACTCCAAAATCAAATTCAAAGTCACAATAGGAAAATTGATGTCATATTCCTGAATATAAAAGGGTTCGTTTTGTATAGGGATGGTGTAGATGGACCCAACTGGAAGCTGGAACACCTTTGTGTAGCAGTGGATGAAAATAGAGGGTCAAACGCCTGTCTACAATCTTTCAAGAACTGAAACAAATATAAATAAATCTGTAACCGACGAATATCGAGCTTGAAAAGGCAGACCGGCTAGTGTACTGTCACGAATAGGCTCTATTAGACTTTTCTGTTTCTGAATATAATGTTAACATTAAAGGAAAAAGCTTATATGATTCAATCTTAGGGACGCGACGAAAGATCGATAAATATTCGTCTAGACTAGAATACAAGAAAATACAATAATTTTTTTTTACACTTTGAATGGTTCTTGGACTGTAGATTCTAAAAAAATAAAGTTGGAACTAGTCACTTTTTCGATTATTCAACTTTAGTCTTTTGATATCCACTCACAGCATAATTATTTAAGATATAATTGAAAATTTGTTTAGTTTATTTTATTATCAAATAATTAACCTTATTAAGTCACAACGCAAATTTCTATCGATAGATCTAATCTTCCCTTTTTTTTCGAGATTGGGAAATTGGTAGTAATGTAGCTTATGGTGGTCTACGAAAGAATAAAGTTTGGACACCAATGGTTTAGGTGGTCTTCCCCATCGTCTTCTTCCTTCTAGATTGTTCCTTTTTAACTTCCTAACAAGTATATTATTTTCTATTCATTTTATATGTTTGTTCTAGAATTGCCGTCTCTGTCTCTACCATCTTACTATGTCCTGTATTCCTTGGTGTGGTCTTCATTCCGTATTCTGTCGTATCGAGTTTTGTTTTGTATACTTTTTAGTTTTTTCATTTCAACTGTTCCCATCGCCTGTAGTGTTCTACTCGTATCTGATCTTGTTTCTGCTGCATATATAATGATAGATCTTATAATCTTTTTGTATCTTGTATGATTTGTAATGTTTATAATTTGTAAATTGTGTTATAACTATTGAGAAAATAAAGTTTGCTATGAGAATGTTTTTGTTTTTGTAAGAGACAATGACAAAGAAAAATGTGATATATTTTCTTAAGACATAAAGGTGAGTTTTTCTACAACAAAGTCATAAATAGTTATAAATTCATAGGGTTTTTAATTTTTCTATGTATACGAAAATTTTGAACATTTTTGATAGATGGCGTTAGCTGCACCGTTTGCATTAATACATGAATCAACACCACTTAAGCCTCTTACTTTCAAGCAAATATCAGTAATTTTTTTTCTTAAAAATCAAAACGAATCGTAACACAAAAGATACTCAAATTCAAAGAATGTTATCTAGTTGGAAAGGATAGGTTGTTAAATATGTGATCATAGATAGTTATTAATTCATAGCGTTTTTAATTTTTCTATGTATACGAAAGTTAGAAACATTTTCGAAACATTTAACATATCAAATTCAAAGAATGTCATCTTGTTGGAGAGGATAGTTTGTTGAAATAGTAATTTTATTTAGGTTTTCATTTTCCAGACTATATCTTCCAGGCATCCCAAAATTCGAGGCGCTTTCATTGATTGTTCTGCTACTCCCAGATATTCAAAATGAAACACTTGTCCCATGATTTTTGAGTCGATGGTATGGACGTCACTAGACATTTGTTCTTCTGGGTGTTGATCAGCATGTTTAGTTGCTTTGGTGTTAAAGGATTGTTACTACAATTTGGAGATTATATAAAATTATGAATATGAAGTAAAAACTGCATTTCTACAGGGGAAAATTGGATTTTAGAAGGTGCATCTCGAATGGTTAGGAAATGAAAAATTTATAACTAGAAAAAATTTCTGGAGATAAGTTCAATTTTACTAGGTTTCCGAGGTTTCTGAATTCGAATATTATGACAGAAAAGGTCTAAGAGGTACCTGGTGCTAACGGTGGCCGACGTCTATGTCGTCTACTGGAGTCCCGTGGAAATTTATGATGAAAATGGCGAAATATTTACATGCGGTTTTTCGAGGTCACTTAACAGGGATATTAACACAGAAAGAGTGATGAACGAGATTCTCATTCTTAACGATTGCATGTATAATTCTAAGTAACTACTTCATTTTTATTTTGCATTATAAACATTTATTTATTCTTTACAAAACATAGTGAAAAAGAATTCAATGTTTATTTTTTTTGTTGAATGATAATTCTGTCCGTAATTTTCGTTGACCTCTCATTTTATTTTCTTCAATCTCTTTAATATATTTCATCAATGCTGCCAACGCCATTAAAATCTCACAAATTTGAAAAAATCTATTCGATTTTTTCTAGATAATCGGTAAAGCTGATTTAAATGATATCGGTACCTCGCAGAACATCATATTTCCGGCAGAATTTTACAAATTTCTTTAACCATTCAAAATGCGCTTGTCAAAATGCATTTTCCCCCTACACAAATACAATTTACATTTCCTATTCATAATTTTTGTTGAAAAAAGTGCCTGAAGTTCTCACGAAGCGAATGCTTTTTGTTGCCTCTTGGTCCGTCTTGTTGCTAAGAAATTTTTTACCTCGACTCCAGGAAATAAATGACTTGCTACTCTACTAAATTACTAGCCGTGACCAAACTAGGTTTAACAATTACCCGCAACAACTATTTTGATACCTTTTCAAGCAAAATATATATATTTACTGGCATAATTTATATTTTATCATCTCAGCTTCTATGATCACCATAATTATAAAAATACGGTTAACATTGCACCCAGTATCTACTAATCGCTACATTTTTTTTGTTAGAGAATATTCTTATGCAAGAAAAGAGTAGAATGCTACATATATATCTAATATTTATGATATTCAACTATTATTTTTTAAGATTCGGATATTTTCAAAAGTACTAAACTTAGTTGTTATAATGGACCATTTTGAAAGAGTTGAAAGCTTAATCATAACACGCTCTAATACCAAGATTTCTAAAAGTCTGTTAAGTAAAATGATCACAACTGTAAAAGAAACTTTTGGAAATTGGAAGTCAAGATTTTTATTAAGATATGTAATGGAAAATAATGAACGTTTAGTATGTTTATATAAATTAGTATTTTAGCACAATTAGAAATTTTGTGTAGAAATTCATTTATCAAAAACACCGTTCCAAGCAGGTACTTCCCGGTTGATTATTTCCATTGTATCAAACAAAAAATGGCCAGTGTCCACTTCCTGGTACATCGTTTGATTAATTTGCCACTTAGCATTGAAATATACAATTAGGAGAAGACTTTGATTGAGGATGTTGTTGTATTTAACGTCTTAAGAAAATTGTAGATACGATAATTAATCGTCATAGACTCATATAGAAGAATTAGATAATATATTTGACAGTAGATTTGAAATGAGTTTATAAATCCAACAACACTTTCGAATAATTATGGATTATCATAAAGATAAAATATTGAATTTGTAAGAATAGTATTTACGAATTTAGCTTCATGAACGGAACTAACTGGGCAAACTAGAAGGTCTGTTAATGTATGGTTTAAAGAGTATCTAGCTTATTTGAAATATAGTTGGATAGAAAAATCGAACATTGTAAAAAACGCTTAATAGTGGAAAAGAAGTAAATAAGGTTAAATTGTTAAAACATCTATCTAACATTGAATTGTCGTAATATATATTTAAAAGTATAGATAATGTAAAAAAGTAGTTTAAATAACGACAAAGGGGCCTATCCCTCATGCATCACTCTATAATTCATCGTTTAGGATGTGATTTCCTATGTTTTTATTTCTATTTCCTCCTTGAGATTATCTGGAAAATTAGCTTTTGTCCCTTACACCAACTCAAAGGGTGTATAGTTGTAGTATTACGTAAAGTATTATATCAGCAAACATTCTAGCGAATCTTCCTCCTATTTATGATATGTGACAGCATATTCATTGAATTTTCGCTCTCCCGTATTATTACATGATGATATGCTTCAAGTTAAATACTACAAATGTTCCAAAAAAAGGCAATTCCATCTATAGGATAGGTAGAAAACAAATGATTGGAATTTGCTTAGTAAAAAATTTTCGTGATGACATCTGTGTACTACAAGGTATTTTTTACGATTTCGCCATAACTAGTGGCAACATTGCAATGAGATTTTATTCAAATCTGTTTTGAAATCTCGTGCATCTGCTTTCCGATTTCTCTATCATGTATAAATTTTGTACAATTTCAGAATATGATTTCAGTCGACCATGGAAAAGCATGTTTTCTCAGACATCAACAATACAAATTTTGTTTTTAATATTATGGTTTACGTGTACAAGGATGTATAAATGAAAACGAATTGTTGACGCACGAAAGGATGAATTTTCAATTAATTTTTAATAAATTCTGAAGGCATGTTGAAGTATGTAAAATTAGATAAGATAGTAAAGTAAAAGTAATTTAATTTAGCTTTTGATTTTATATTTCCTGCACATATCTTGGATGTCTATGCAATCTCCTTGAGATTCCAGCAGAAGATAGCGTTTTTTCATTTTTTCTATGTCTTGGTGGAACCGTTCACTTTGCTCTTCACTGTAATCCCCTAATTTCTCAGGGAAATAGTCATGTTGCATCCAAGATTTTTATAATGGCATAACATTGTTCCTACTAGGTTTTTGTACACGGGTTCTTTATTGTTGTTCTTTATAAACCTGTCACAAATTGCTTCATTAATCCGAGCTTTATGTGCAGCGGTAGTAGCAAAATCTTATTAAGGTCAATCAACGCAACGGTTCTAGTAATTCAAACCCTAAATCACGAATTTTTTGCATGACAAGATGAGATTTGTGTGCAGCGGCTTTGTCCTGCAAAAACAAAACACCATTGGATAGCTTTCCGCGTCTTTTATCTTTAATTTTTTTCCCGTGGAGTGGTCAGTAATGTCAAATAGTAATCTCCAGTTATTGTTCTACCCTTATCCAAAAAATCAATCATGATTACTCCATGGTAATCCCAAACAACTGAAGGAAGAACTTTTCCAGCAGATTTTCGGACTCGAAGTTTTTTAGGTCTTGGAGAACTAGAGTGTCGCCATTCCATCGTTTGTTGCTTTGATTCTGGATCGTAGAAATGTACCCAAGTTTCATCCATAGTAACAATTCGGTTTAAGAAGTCTACATCGTTTTCAAATCGAGCACAGATCGAGCGCGATGCTTCTACCCTTGCACGCGTTCGTATGAAATATTCAGTGCTTCAGCCCAATTCGACGGTCTGGCCTTCCCGATCGGTCAATATATTCACTGGAAAATTTACCTCTTTTGAAGCTTGCAGTCCAATTGTTCACGGTCGCATACGAAGGACATTGATCAGCAAGGGTATTAAGCATATCGTCGTAAATTTGCTTACCTATTAACCCTTTTAAATACAGGTATTTGATGGCTCGATACTCCATTTTTTTGATTTTCACCATTTCGGTGGACATCTTTTTTCTTTTAATTTATTGCGTAACTCTGGTTCACTTTTTTGACGTCAAACGTAAGTATTTCATTACATCAGGAATATTACCATAGAACACCATTGAATTTTTTAATAAATTTAATATCGTTGAGTACTGCTGATGAACCAAGAATTGACGCTTAAATTGGAACTCGATTTGATTATATAAAGGATGCGGTTAATCTGTGGTACAAATCACCGCACCGTCTATGAGAGTGAAAAGTATAAAAACAAATTCATGAGATCGGCTTCGTATAAAATTTTATTAAAAAATTGATAGCAGTATCGGCAAAATCGTGAAAAATACGGATGGAGACGAAAATTATTTACAAAACAAACCTCAAGTCTTCTACCTATCCTAAAGAGGGTTACCTTATTTTAAAGCACCCTTTATAAACTCACGTATAACTTTATTCTTATAATTTGTTTCTCGATCTGCTCTGATTTCTCTTATAAGCAGGAGCCGATTCTGCCTATGTATACGATATTGAATGGTTTTATCTCTGTGTATATTATAATGAATTTATGGTTTTGACTTCAAGTTTCTTAATAATTGGATATCCGTGACAATTCTTTACGTATTTCTGCACGTCTCCCTCTAAGATCAGACCTTTTTTAATACCCCATTCTCTTTATCTAAGAAATCTTGTACTGTACATATTTTGAAAATAAAATGCACAATTCCATATCAAATCATATTTTACCAATAGCTTAAGGATCAAGTGTTTATAATAGATTTTTTTTAATGAGATATCCTCTACTACAAAATCCGATACAACTGACTTTCAGATTTGTTCCGCTACTGGATACTTATCAAATACACAACAATAAAATGTTTGAGAAATCTTGTTTTCGCAATTTATGATTAATTGTATAAAATTATATCTGCATCTTGAATGAGACAATATTTTTCTTTTGAATTGCGGTTACGGAATTGTAATTGGATGTTTTTGAAAAAATATAACATTGTAGACGTCCCTGACGTTTCAACTTCCAATTAATTTCATTGTATGAACGAGAATTTTCCGTAAGAATCATGTAGTCGACAATAGTAATAAGCTAATTTGTATTTCTAATATTCTGACCCCTTGACCTATTTTACATGCCAGCGAAAAGTGACTTGAATGAATGATAAGCGATGAATATATAAAAGATGTAGGGGAGAGTAAGATTTCCGTAGCGCCACGATTTGGCTTAATTAGGCCAAAATAAATCGAAAATTAGAAATGAAATTTTTTGATATCTCGCTTTTTTTTCGAGATATCGATACTTAAATTTATAATCAAACGTTAGTTCAAAATTCACTTTATTGAAGAGATGGCGTTCAATACTTCGTTTCAAATTCAATATGAATTTAATTTTTATATTATTTACCCCGATACTCCAAAATTATATTTATATTATAGACTTTTATTCTTCATTTTCGACTTATTTTGGGTCGATTTACAAAATGGCATAATCAAATCCAGGCGCCACGGAAATCGTACTCGTGCCAAGATGTATAAGAAAAGTAATGAAACAGATAACTCAGCTCGCTTTGGAATCAACTCCAAACATCGTCGAGATTGATGAACAATGACAGACTCTGAATGTCGTTTAACACTTAGGATGTTATAATACCGGCAATCAGATAGCGAAAATCTTATCTTTACAGAAATAGTTTTCAGAATCAACGAACCATCCAAAAGTATAGATAAACAACATTACACATAAAATTAATCCCTTGGAATTCCTGAATAAAACTGGTTACTAAATCGAATAATACTAAAAAAAATAATAAACGTAAATACAGTATTATACATAATTCGAAATGTTTTTTTTATAATCATCCGGTAGGTATTTTTAGTAGGGTTCAAAATCAATAGTTAGTTGAGAATTGTGGAAGTTTACAGTGTATTAAAGGTCAAATTATTCTAAAATAAAAGTTTTGTGAAGTAGTAAAGCATGTGGCAACGGTAGCTTTAAGTCGATTTGCAGATTCGGTAAGTGTCCTACTAGACTCTAGAGCCTAGCACATAGAGAGGCCAAACAGTGACAAAAGACACACAAAAGACTACATCCATAAACAGATGCTTAAAAAATGACTACAACTGTTTTTAACCAATAAATGTCAAGAGGAGATTGCTATCTAGGGAACAAATACTTTTCAGACTAAACTGAAAAGTATTGCAAAGCAAGGAGTGATAATGGGATGAATATATCAGAGTAACTCCAATATACGAAGAAATATACAGTATGTTCACATTAAATATAATACCAAATATTCAAGGTATTCTTGCAGAACTGAAAAGGAACCATATGTTCGGTACGACAACTGGGAGGATTTAAAATAAACATGGTTTTAGATATAAAATAGTAAATAAGAGACAAATAGTAATGGAAAGTAGTTGTTTGATAAAGTGGAAAAACGAATGTATAACAAAATTTCGGGAGTATCGTAAAGAAGGGAGACAAATCTATTACTTGGATGAAACAAGGTTTGACAGCCACGATACTGTTCGTAAAACCTGAACAAATGATAATTGGAAATGTAATTATATTGCTGTATTCGAAGCCCGTTAAGGATAGCTCTTTAGATTACCTCCAGGATAGCGAAGAGACCCTTCTCGATTCTTGGTTCAAAGAACTGATACCAGTACTAAATGCAAACAGTGTAAATAACGCCTTGTATCATTCAAGATAAATTCGTGAAATTTCAACTAAATATTTCTCAAAAGCAGACATACGAAGCTTCTACTAGTTTCAAGAAGCAAAAATAATTAATACTGTAGACGAAATGATCAAGAAGAATGATCACACTGTTTCAAGATTACCTCCATACTACTGTGTTTTAAATCTAATCGAATTTACAAATAAAAATTTGAAGCAA
The DNA here is from genome assembly GCA_026230145.1 of Diorhabda elongata. Taxonomy (NCBI): domain Eukaryota; kingdom Metazoa; phylum Arthropoda; class Insecta; order Coleoptera; family Chrysomelidae; genus Diorhabda; species Diorhabda elongata. The sequence goes on along the minus strand of CM047933.1, from coordinate 22,683,344 downwards.
CAAATTCATCATTGTTTTTAATTTTTTTCACTTCAATTCACTTGTTATATTAAGTACAATACTTATTGATGGGTTCCTTATCTATCTACTATATCTACTACTATCTACTATAAAGTGAAAAAATATGCATCCCCGAAAAAAAAAACGTTCAGAACGACCTCGATAAACCACAACCGGTAAAACGTATTATGTCGATCAGTAAACGTGAATGACGACTCACGGTCCCAAAGGTGGCAACTCATATCAAAGAATCTGGGGATATGCCTTCAAGTAATTCTTCAGTGAAAAAGTAAACAACAACCGACCGTATGGGTCTTTCAAGACAAGCCAAATCCAACAAAATCTTTTCTTGCATGAAGCATTTCGAAGCAAATGGACTTTTTTTTCGGAATAATTGGACATATCGCCCACGTTCCATTAGAGCAATGTGGAACGGTCAATTCTGAATGGTACACCAGCATTTGTTTGTCACCCAATGATTTATTCTTAAGATCAAAAATAAATTACGAGGTCAACGATTTTTTACACCTGAAAAAGAGTTTAATGCGTTCAAATCACATTTTTTGGAAGTACCTCATTCGGAATGGAAATTGGTTCAAACGCATGCAAAAGTGTATAGATATTATTGGAGAATATTTTGAAAATCAATTATAAATATTTGTTTTTATTTATTTATCTCAAAATTAAAGATAAACGTATTATACTTGTATTGATCAGTAATCGACGACTAACGGGACCAGGGACAGCAGCTCAGATCAATAAATCTAGGGATCTGCCTTCGAGTACTTCTACATTAGAGAGGACATTGAAACAAGCAGGCCTTTTGGAAGAAAACTCACCTAAGACGACAAAATAAAGTTAAGAGGTTGCAGTGGGCTAAAGACAATAAAAATTGGAAGCATGAAGAGTTGGAGTTTTATGGAGTGATAAGTTTAAGGCTTTTGGATCTAACACAAAAGTGTTTGTGCGCAGACCAACGGAAGAACGTATGTAAGATCCATGTGTAATCCCGATTGTAAAACACGGCAGAGGCTCGGTGATGGTTTAGGAATATTTTGGAGAAAGGTGGCTGGAGACATGGTAAAAATTCAAGGGTTGCGTTCAATTTCAAATTTCTATCTCTACTATCTATCTACAAAAACCCCTCGCATGGATTTTGCACAGAAGTTTAATACTCATAAGCTATTTTTATGCTGAAATGCCGAAAGTATAATGTGCAAAGAATATGAGCAAGATGGGTGCCACGAATGTCAGTAGATACACAATAATTGGTGTGAAGAGATTGGACAAAATATTTAGAAATGCAATGACATCGATGGAAGATATTTATATAGGTCAGGGGTCCGAGGAAAGGGTACGGTTTTTGTTTATTTTTTTAAAGATTAAGAAAATGTAATTAATTATTGAATTATTTATCAAGTTGTGCTAGTCTAATTAAAATTGTAAAAGCCACTAACCACGGAAACAAATAAAACCATAATATTTAATAATAATGTAATAAAAACTGAAGAAGCACATAATTAGCATAAATATTTTAAGACGGAAAATATAATTGAGGGTCTTTGAAACCAACCGTGTCCGAGAGACTCTCGAAATTAACTATCGAGTTATTATAAATTGCTTGAAAACATAACAAAATGAAACTACATTTGATAAAATTATCGAACACTCTAAAAGCAAAAAGACAAGCAAAGAAATTTCATATTGATTAGATATACGAAACTATTAGCCTGTATTTTCTGAATAATGAAGACAAGAGCATTTAGAAGTTTTACCATTATGACACCTAAAGGGTGAAAGGTTAAGCTTTTATACTTGGAACAGAACAGTGTTTTATTGGTTTTCGAAATGCTGTCCTTAATGTGTACATTTTTGCATACCAATTCTGGGAACATTTTTTTCTCTCCAAAGCTAATATCTTAAGAAACAACAGCTTCTTGAAGAAAATCGCTGTCCGCGCATATTTTATTTGACAGTGGGAAACATGTTTTTTGAGCTGCTTCCAAGGAACCAAACAATCAATTAATGAAACTGGATAAAGCATTCAAAGAAATTGTCAATTTGGAAAGGTTTAGTATTCCTCCATGATAATGCAAAGTCTCACACATCTGTGGCACCTCGTGAGAAACTATTGTAGCTTGGCTGGGAAGTGATGCCACTTCCTTCATACATATCTGGCACCATATGATGACCATTTAGTTCAAAGTTTGAATGTTCGGAGTGCGCGGCGCGTTCGGTTCGTTCGGAGTGTTATTTTGCAAGTGTATATGCACCTTTAGAAACAATAATACAAACATATTCTTATACTGGAATAGTATAAGATAAATGATAAATACTAAACAGCAAATTCAATGAATTGTTCGGATTTTTCATTACCTAATAATGTTGTATCTCTTATCAAAAGTAATGTAGTCGTGTGAATAAAAGTCTCGTAGTAAGGTCATTAACAAAACAAACGTGTTAAAATTTTCAAATTTAAATTTAACGATATAAGTAAGTTTTTATGATTTATTTTAATTAGCTTATTCAGAAACTTTATTAATGATTATGTAAAGGTAGTAAAAAATCTACAAGGTTTGACCAATTTAAATAATATGAAATATGGAAATTTTAACGAACAATTATGGGATTAGTACAAAATAGTGCAAAAATTAATTGCACTGAAATTTGGTTAAATTAATTTTCTTTAATACAAATTAGTCTGGCATTGATAGATAGCAATTGAAGACCAGTATACAAGGTATTAACACATTTATTTCAGTTTAGCCTGGGACTTGATTTTTAATATTTTCAGATGACATAATGTATGAAGATACATTAGAAAATCTTGTGACGAAGAAGAAATATACAGGGTAATTCTAAATTTGTGTAACAAAATTCAGGAGGTGATTGCTAGTATGAAATTAAAATATGTATTTTCTATAACAAAACTTCCTCACCCCACTCCTTTCCGTGATATCACATGTACAAATGACGTAACTAATTAAGTTTACTTTAAACAAGTCAAAAAGTCGCCGTACTCAGCTTACAGCGCGAGATACTTCAGCGCATTTTCTACCGTTAGCAATCAATAAATAACAAATAACAAAAATCTTAATTCATCAAAAGTTTGCATGAAAAATAAAACAAGAGAAATATAAATAATTTTGTCCTCATTTTTTATTAACAATTCTCATAATAATTGGTTTATGAAATGAAAAATGACCTCAAATAACGCCCATTGAAGCCAATTGACGTCTATTGTCACTTGATGTTGATCGATGTCTTATGAATGCAACTAGATGTCTTCACTTCGCAATATCTACGGAAAGTAGCTGCTCAGAAATCATGAAGCAACGGATATCCGTTACGTATTGCCGCACGAGCTCAACAAATTCATCAATGATGATGAGGTACCGTCCCATTGCACTCTTCATCTTAGATACTCTAACGACGGTCGAAAAATTTCTTAGACCAGGGACGCATCATCTTCCACTTCATATGCTGCTCGGTACATAGATCTGACGATGAATTACAATTGACGTAAAGCTTTGTGCATTCACCGACCAAATCTCGCCGGCGTCAAAATGAGGATAAGAGCCTCCATTTCAGTACATTGCTACCACGCTAGTTACACGAGGTAACACCTGTCCGGCTGGCATATGATTGATACGTCATAAATATGTTGAACATGCACAATTGCGTTTACTTTAAACAAATAAAAAAGTTGTCTAGCTCTCAGAGCTCTCAATTGATGTTGATCGATGTCGATTGATGTTGATTCAAGTCAATTCATGTCATTTGGCCAATAGGATCGATAAGATCACATTTTGGTTAATTTGATTGATTTTTTCCTGATAATGCCAAATTTTTTTTCGATAATGCATATCTATAGCTATACAGGAATTAAATGCAAAAAACTCCAGCTCGCTACATGCTTTCTGTGAGGAGATACCATTGCTACAAATAGGCGGACGGACAAAATTTGGTTGGTAATTTTGATTTTGTAGTAAAAAATAAAACACTTTTTTCAACAGAGAATAGTTTTCAATCAATTATATATTCCCCATGAACTTTTGAGTTCAACCATTCAAAGAATTCTACAAACTTCGAAATAAATGGTGATCATATGGTGCCAGATTAGGGCTGTATGGGGGATTTGGCATCACTTCCCAGTCAAGCTCCAATAGTTTCCCACGAGTTGCCAAAAATGTGTGAGGCCTTGCATTATCATGGTGGAATACTAAACTTTTCCAATTTAACAATTCTGGTCGTTTTTCTTTGATTGCTTCATCCAGTTTCATTAATTGATCGTTTGGTTCCTTGGAAGCAGCTCAAAAAACTTTTGTAATTCCACCAAACTGACAGTATGAGCTTTTTAGTGCATTTTTTACAATAAAATGCGCTAAAAATTCAGGAAAACTTATCATCTAGATATGCATCGTATGTAATAAATACCTTTTCATCACCAATTTTTATAACAGGTAGTTATTCTGTGATTTAATACTGAACTTTTGGTTTCAACTAGATTTTGCTAGTGAATTTCGGAAGATACGACCGACTATGCGAAAGTCGAAAATATCTGAATTTGCTACATATTTTGCCTTTTTATTTATTAAAATTGATAAAATGTGAAATTCTCTCTTATAAATTCAATAAATATTAATGTCGAGATAACGAGTCATTAATAATTGTATAAGAAGCTCCTTTGACTTTCTAATTGAATGTTCTTGGAATAATTCGGTTGGAGTGGTTAAATTTTACAAAAACAAGTATCCAATTATTACTCGTACAGATACCAATTAATGTGGTTTCCTGTCGAATGGCACTAATTTATACTTTCGTTGAATTTTTATCTTTTAGGTTAAAAATTTATACAAAAATGTGAAAATTGTTGGAATTATTATTTTTAGCAATATTTTTTCTTTGGCTGTGGAATCAGCTACCAAGGCACGTCCTTCCCACACACTATAACCTACAGAAGTTCAAGATCAATATCTACAGGCATCTCCACACAGCAGACACCACTCGAACTACTCGAGTGTAATAGGGTTTATTTTCTTGTGCTTGCTTTTTACATAAAAAAATCAGTTACTTAAATGTGTTAGTTTGAAAAAAGTTTCTATCTTCTATTCTCGTTTAATCTTTTCAGGTGTAGAAAAGAATTCTGGTTCCTCTTATATCCAATGTTCCATTATTTTCTGTCTCTTGCTTGCTTTTGATTTCAATTTTATGGTTTTTCATTTTTCATCTGTTATCCCCTTATTTCATCTATTATAAACATATCATTATAATAGAGTTAATCTGTACGTCGCATTTCTAACTGATGACGAATTTTTGATAGATAAAGTGCGCGAGCTCTCATTTTGTACATAAATACCTGAATTTGATTTATAACATAGTAATATTTAGCTCAAATCATACAATCCTTTTCAAAATCAGAGCGAAATAATATCAGTTAACTAGTTAGTCTGAAAACACGATCATTATCAGTTCAGAGCACCTTCACCTCATTCAAAAAAATTGGTGAACATTTGGCGTACTTCCAAACCAACCGAATCCTCCTGCTCCTGATAAAGGCAATATATTTTCTGGCTTCCGAAGATTCATCCTATTGATGGAATGGTCGATTATTTTTTTCTAAAAATGCATCTCTTAATAGATTGTGCAGGCAACAAGTTATCTTAACCAGCTTATCGCAAAATTCTGGCCTTATCGCTAGAGTTGTGTGCAATATTCGAAAAATCTGGCACAGAAGAGCGAATGAACTTTCAGTAACTCAACGAGGGCTGCATAATCGATAATTAGAAATAGTTTTTCTCCTATCAGATTTTGCAAACAACTTGCTCTATGGCTTCATGAGATGGTTATGTAATCTAAAAGCTTCATCATCAACTACAACGTATGGAAACTTTTTATTTGAATTGGGAAGTGCGCGAAAAAGCAATGGGTAACAGCTAGTACATATAATGAGCAATATATCACAATTTGCGGCAAGTAGTTTACCATATCGTCGCTTAAGTTCTAACACCGCGTAAGTGCAAAAAAAGCCTTTTTGAATGTTAATCGATAGAAAATCGAGAGTAGCACCTCTAAACAACTGATACAGAGATCTTAAAATCGATCTATGTTTATAAATTTTAGAAAAATATATGTATTATTGTCATTTTTAACTTACGCGGTGTTAGAACTATACAGGGTGTCCCACGACGAGTTAAAACTATTTGTATATGGCAAAATACTTATAATAAAATCATGAAAATTTGTACGTTTGGGTTTTCGGATACGATCTTTTCAAATAAAATATTTTCAAGGGTTCTATCGGAAGTCGACTGTAACTTTGTTATTTTAAATCGAATTTCCCTGTATGTTAATACATTTTAGAAATCTACGTAAAATTTTATTATACTTTTGTCTAGAAACTTTTTTCGAAAAATACATACTATTTGAGTTATTAATTTTTTTGTAAAAAATTTGACCGTTGCAGACGCTTATAAATTATTTTTTTACGAGGATACCCTTGAAGATATGAAGATGGTTTCTATTCGGTTACTTTTATCAAGATCAGACCTATTTGAATCTATGTTGAAAAATTTTTCATTTCATACAGGGTGTGTATAAAGAGTGTTCAAATTTAACTTTACATTACATTACATTCCGTTTCGCCAATGTCATATCTGTATGACAATATTTGAAATTCATTGAAGCGCCTATGCATATTATCAGAAAATCCAAAATATAGTCTGTCTCGCATTCACACAATAATTGCTTGATAATTCAGCTTGAATTTTTACTCACTAAAAGCACTACCATTGCCGCATCTCTTTTCCATCCGTTTATTTTACGTACGAGGTCTGGCTATTAAATAACGAGCAGTGCTGGAAGTATTCTTTGGTGAGCGCCTTTAAGAGCTCTGCCGTTTTTTGCTTTACCGCTTTCATCGACTCAAATCGGGTCCCTTTCAAAGCAGATCTTTTTCTAACCTTTCAAGGAAATATGAGCAGACCTGTTGATGCAAGAGCTTCTGGTCAGATTTTTTGGCACCACCTTCGCAAAGACTTTTGTCATGTGTAATTCCTCGATTAAAACATTTCTAACCGTTTTTTATCGGCGTTTACAGCTTCGGCAATCATCCGGATGCTCATTCGACGATCTACACGTACAATTTGGTTGCTTTTGGTCACTGTTTCCGGAGTGGAAACAGTCACAGGGCAATCTAGGTGCTGGTCATCTTCAGTGCTTTCTTGGGATTCACTAAAGCGCTTACACTAACTCAAAAACACGCGTACGAGATAGATAATTGTCCCCAAAGGCAAGAGGCCAATATAGCACTTAGTTGGAGTTTTTTTCTATTTAACGAGAAATTTGAGATTTTGAAATTTCGTCACACATGATTTTTGGCACGTTCGTTTCGAACCTCTACTGCACAAATACACTATAATAGTTGAGGAAACGTATTTTGGGACGTGCATAGACAAGATATCTAGATACCCAACGCACTACTCGTTTTTTACCCCACCTCTCTATGGCGCCCTCTAGACACGCAGTCTCGTTATTTAATAGCCAGACCTCGTATTGATCACTGTAGCAATATTCTCGAGTTTAATTAAAACAGTTCGGCAACGTTGTAAAATATTGTAGTGTGAACCTTGTTCGTACGATCGAACGGAAGCATATCAGTTTATCGTTAAACCTTTTTTTCAGTTTTATCTATTCAGTTTTTGTTAACTTAATTTTATCGTAGTTTTTCGTTGCCGACTGATGTTTGACTAACACTTTTGTAGAAAATACTATTATGAAATTTTCCGTAGATTCCGTTTTAAAAATGTCTTCATCAAGTAAAAAATTTTAATTCTCAAATATTAAACAAATTAAGTGAAAATTATATTTTATATTTTATTTATAATGCAATAAAAAATAAAAATTTTGTTGTACATCTTGGAACAATTAGTATTCAAGAATTATGTAAATTATAGATGCTGATGATATTAAAGGAGAAAAAGTATATTGGAAACATATAGGCACAGATATGTGACGGAAAGTTGGTCACTATTAAGTTTTAATAATCAGCTGAAAAATGAGTTAAATTCAAGGTTATCACTTAGGTGTACAAAAATAGGTAAAAAGTAATACCATGAAGTGAACACATTTCAAAATTAATCCTACTACTCCTGAACTCACTCCATACATAAAACACCCATACTTCATGGTATTATTTTGTTCAATTACTTTTTAACTATTGTAATTTGAGGGTACTCAGAACGTGTTGTCATCCGAGTGCTATTTGAGTTGTTTACAGATACTTGGAACATTTATCTTCGTGCGATGATTTTCTATGACTTTCGACTAATTTTACGAATTCAATCGTGGTCGCACTTCGCTACAGGATGAATTTCGTGAAGGTCGTCAAAAATCGGCTGTTATGCCAGAAAACATCGATGCTGTGCCTAAACTGATTTTTCAAGATCTTCATTTGACATACCTTAAGATTGAGGAATTAGTTCCAATCCCATAAATTCCATATTGCATGAACATTTGGCTGTCAAAAAGATTTGATCGCGTTGGATACCGCATAATTTGACAATCGTTCAAAAAAAGTTCGAGTCGATTTAAGCAAGTAAATGCTGAAAAAATTCAATCGCAATGCTTCAAAAGAATTCTATAAATCAAATCTAATAAAAGTTATTCTCGCATGAAGTACTTCGAAGCAAATGGTAGCCTGTTCTGGATGGTACACCAGTCAAAGCATCGAATTCGTCGTACAATCCATGTTTAGCACCCAATAATTTCTTCTTATTTCCGCAGATCGAACGTTTTTTTACACCTGAAGAAGCGGTTGATGCGTTCAAATCATATGTTTTGGAGGTACTTCAATCGTAATGGGAAAAATGTTCAAACGAATTCAAAAGTGAATTGATCTTAATGAGGAACATTTTAAAAAACAATAAAACCATATCCAATTATAAAAAGAGTAGCAACCCTAGTAACTATGACGATGAATTGCAACTTAACTCAATAACGGATTTTTCAGCTAATTATTAGAACATAATATATATAGGAGCAACTTTCTTCTACATTGCAGTACCTATAAATTCATAACGGAATTTGTTATTCAAATCATACGCGATTTGGAGATTTTTGGTACTTATACAGGCCGTAATTGCTTATCAGCGACTGAAGATGTATATAGATATGCTATACATATACTGATGTTATTTTGTAAAATTTCGATATTTTTGTTTTTCGCTCATTGCTGTATCAATATTTTTTTGACAGCGTATCAAGAAAATACAGGAAGATTTTGTGATGACCAAAATAAAAATCCGGAGGCTACAAATTCCTATCTGCAAGTAGGGCCATATGCGTATCAATGTATTGGTATAATTTTTTTTTAATCTTTGATATAATTTTCTATAATAACAATGGGTTCGTTATCTACGTTTATTAGCCAATTATGTTTAACAAAGTGAGAACATCTGTAAAAACATTTGCGCTATTTGATGACCGACATGATACAGGGTATTTGTAAAAAACATGTGATCCTGTCTAAATGATAGATATAAAACTAAAAAATATTTGGGGTTTACTCAGTAAAAAATGTTGGTAACTCCATCCGTATTCAAAATAAAGAAAAAAAATTATACACATTTCCTACAATTTTATACGAAAATGTTTCGGAAGCTGATACATCCAATGATTTTGTTTTTATGTCTGACTCTCATAGAGGGCGCTAGTTACGCGGTTCGTATTGATCATAACTTTTTCGGTATTAGATTCATTAAGCAAAATTTCAAGTGAACTTGAACATAAAAAGGTACTTTTGATAAAACTGGAAACTGTGTACTGTTTTCGGAATATTTTGATTTGAAAATAATGAAGTAATAACTGATGCTGGTATAAATGTGATAATTAAACAAGAAGAAAATTTGAAAAAGGACTAATATAAAATAGAATTCAATTAGAGTAGATGTTCAAAATATCCTCCATTTTCACGAATACACATGTCAATTCTTATTTCTAAAGAATCTATTAATCTTCTAAGCGGTTAGGAGTCAACTATGCGGTCATTAAAGTGACGTTGAATTCTGTCTTTCAATTTTTGAGGTGAATTTACCTCTGTAGCATAAAATTTTTCTTTAAGATATGACCAACCTGTGTAATCCAAGGGATTATAATCGCATGACCGAGGAGGCCAATGAATCGAATTCTGCACCTCTACCAATCTATAGATTCGGAAAATTGTTACATAACCAATTACGACACGTTCTATCAAAGTGGAGTGGAGCTCCATCGTGCATAACAAATAGAGATCTTCGCTTATTTAGCATTTAATCTTGTAATACGTCGAATAAGTGATAGCTTAAAAAATCCAGGTATATATCACCATTTAAATTTCCATGTAGAATGGAAATTTATATAGGCAATATTGTATTGTCTATTAAAACATACTTTAGATTTTGAACAACACCAAAAGTAGTAATCGAGAGGAGTCAAATTGGGGGATCTAGTCGGCCATTCGATCGTTCGACGTCTTGCAATCCACCTATTGGAAAAAATAGAGTCTAGCTGTACGTGCAAAATGCGGTGGTGCTCCGTTTTATTGGTAGTAAATAGATGGATCTATCTCATTTGGGCGATTAACATCAGGGAAAAGTCTTTGTAATGTAGGCACTAAGAAGTAAAAAATCTAGATAAACCTCACCGTTAACTGTGCCCTCAAAAAAAAGAACCAATAATTTCATTATTAGCGATACCAGCTCAAACGTTCATGACATTGAGTGCGAGCCTCAAACATCGAGAAGAATTTTCTTTGCTCCAAACTCTATAGTTCTATTTGTTAACTTCCGCTTCCGTTTAAAAGAAACGTCGCTTCATCAGAAAAAAACTATTTTATTTGCCTTCTACCAGCATGATCTTCAGTTAACTCCTGAACCAACTGAACTGTTATGGTGGTATCAAATCGATATTAATGAAGATGTAGACTCCAGAGAATTTCTCTATATTTTCAATAAAAAATTATATAATAAGAAGAAATTTTAGTATGTATTGATTTTTTTCCATATTGGCTACAATTAATTGAAAAGAAATGGGAAAAAAATTATTTGAAAATTGTTGGGAAAATTTGAAATTTTTCCAAAATGTTCAATTGTTTGGTTAAAAAGAAAAGAAAATATGTATTTCTTCGAAAATTTGTTTTATGAATGATTCAATGAAAATTGATAATTTTGGCCTCTATAGAAGTTATTTATAAGCTTGATTGCCTTAGAAAAACTTGATAGATTTACGATTTTTTTTTCCAAGAAAACTATAGCTTCTAAAAAAAAAGTTTTAAAAACCTTTTTATCGAGTTCATTTTCTTCCATCATGAGTGATAAATCTCGCAAAAAAGGTTGTTCGAGGATATATTGAAAAATTCTTAGCCTACAATAATACCAAAACAAAATATTTTATTATTCAACATATTCTCCTCTTAATTGGATATATTCATTACAGCAAACCTGCAACGTCTCTAGACCTTTAAAAAAATGTTTTTTCTTGCTCTGCAAACCAGACCTCAACAGCTTTTATTACCTTAATTTACGACCTTTTAAAATTTTCTTCAGTTGAGGAAAGAGATGATAGTTGGGACGAAATCTGGTGAAAAAGGGGAGTGTTCTAGTAATTTAAACCCTAAATCAGAAATTTTTTGCATAGCAACATGAGATTTGTGTGCAGCGGCGTTGTCCTGGAAAAACAAAGCACCTTTGGATAGCTTTCCGCGTCTTTTATCTTTAATTTTTTCCCGTGGAGTGGTCAGTAATGTCGAATAGTAATCTCCAGTTATTGTTCTACCCTTATCTAAAAAATCAATCATGATAATCCATGGTAATCCCAAAAAATTGAAGCAAGAACTTTTCCAGCAGATTTTTGGACACGGAACTTCTTAGGTCTTGGAGAACCAGAGTGTCGCCATTCCATCGATTGTTGCTTCGTTTTTGGATCGTAGAAATGTACCCAAGTGACATCCATAGTAACTATTCGGTTTTCAAATCGAACACAGATCGAATGCGATGCTTCTACCCTTACATACTTTTGGTCAGCAATTTTTCTCATGTCCAAACTGCCGTGAACTATATGATGAACGAATATTCAGTTCTTCAGATATCCGTTTTAGCCCAATTCGATGGTCTGATAAAACCATGTCATGAACTGCATCGATATTTTCGGGGACTGACACAGAAACTGGCCTTCCCGATCGGTGATCATCTTCAATGGAAAATTTACCTCTTTTGAAGCTTGCAGTCCAATTTTTTACGGTCGCATACGAAGGACATTGATCACCAAGGGTATTAAGCATATCTTCGTAAATCTGCTTACCTCTTAACCCTTTTAAATACAGGTACTTGATAATGGCTCGATACTTCAATTTTTCGATTTTCACAATTTTTTTTACGTTTTTGATGTCAAACTTTTCACTGACACTTCTAATAAGTTATTGTTCGTTGCTATGGTAACGCAATATTTTGTTTTATATATGAGACCACTACGTAGTACGTACGTACACTAAGTTGATGAAACTAGGTGAAAATATACAAAAAAAAAATTTTTGCAGTTCTTCAATTTATAAATTTGGCGAATCTTTAAGAACTGTTTGGATTAGGTTAGATTCGACTCCTGGGAGCTGTAAGTTCTTCAAATTGGTGAAGTGGCTCGATAGGTCTCTCTTTTGGAGTCTGAAAGGGACGAGAACAGGAAGTGAAGCTTAAAATCAGCTGAAAATGGCCGGCGAGGCACTGGTGGGTTCACTAATGTCAACTAGGGGAAACTGGCCTGAAATTTACTACTGCCCCAGCCTATCGTGCATCGAAGCATGTATTGCAAGCTTTCAGTGAGGGTTTAAGATAGTTTTTGCCAATAACACGGGCAACTTTTATACAGAAACTCAACTTTGAATGAAAATATTCCTGAATATTGTGCGTTATGAAATTTTTTTATTGAATATTCAATCATATTTTAAATAAAAAAGTAAATTCCTGTGTGAGGTGAATGACCTCTTTATTGGATCAACTCGTTTTTGAACGGAAATTAAAAATGTTAATAGTCAAATATAATATGAGCCTTAATGGCGATTTAAATTCAGTTTTACAATCCCTTATAAAACACCTCGAAATAATATTTAAAAAAAATCTAGTTGACCAAACTGGTTTGGAAATTACGAAACGAACTTTATACGAAATTTAATTTTTGTGCGTCACTTTTTCCGGTTAATGTATTTTTATTTGGGATCGAATGAGCACTAATAATTATTCTTTTATTGTTAGTTGTAATGTACAGTGGGTTGCCAAATCAATTCGGATAGGTTTTTCTTATCAATTTCTCTCTTCTAACATACTCGATATATTCGGTGTGAGTTTTGAGCACCGGGAATCAGTTTTTAAAAAATCCTTTGATAACGAGAGAGATGCTGAGTCCGTGATTTTGTGTAATAATTATTAATTAAAAGTGATTATTGCTTTACTGTTAACAATATAAAGGTGATTTGAAGAGATTAGAGCAAAAATGAGGTTTTATATGGCTTTCAGTGTTGACAGGATCCGCGACGAGAACGACATCTGACATATGTGAGGCACAACTATATTGAACTATTTATCATTCAATTGTCACGTGTTTATTTATATTGAGAGCATGATTTGGCAATAATTTGACCACATCGAGCACTGTGATCGATTCAGTTGTCCTCACTATATACTTCACTCCCTGATAATAGGCGAAGATTTCAAAACTCTTCCTCTACAAAAGAGTCATTCTCAGAGAAATATAGCAAAATTTGCTGCGTTTATAAGTTTGTTGTCAATAAAATATGAATAAATTTTGACTAATACAGCACTTTCGCTTAAATGTAAAGTCAGGAAGACGAAGATGGTTCCAGTGGCCTGACCTAGAGATCGCGTAGTTACTATAAAAATACAACTATAGTGTAAAGTACTCAATGTGAAAGGCGTTAGCTCAACCAATATAAAAGATGAACTAGGCTCTACTCTGAGGAGTCTGATCCTTCGTTATCAACAGTAAAATAATGGGTAGAAGAGTTTAAACAAGGCCATACAACCTGAAGGGACCAGCATCGCAGTGGTCGATCAAATAAGATGACGACTCCACAAATGTTGGAGAAAATAAACAATGCGGTACTGGATGATCGTTGACTGAAAGTAGGCGATCTAGCAGACATGGTAGGCATTTCAAAAAGTGCGGTGCATCGCATATTAACTGAAAATTTGGACACCAGAGTGCTGTGCGCAAGAAAGGTGACGCGATTGCTCACAATGGAACAAAAACAGCCTCATGGAGATGTTTCCATCGAGTGTTTGGCAATGTTTCACAGACATAAAGCCGTTTAATAAGCATTGATTAACATCGGTCCATCACTTCACACCCGAAACAAAAGAAAAATCAAAAAATGGACTGAAAATGAAGAACCGGCTCCAACAAGGTAAAAACCGGTTATTGCGTCGGTTTTTTGGGATGCGCGGAGATAATATTCATTTACTATCTTTAAAAAGAAAAAACTATCTAGGGCGAACTTATTGCAACGTTTGAGCGAAGAAATCAAGCAAAAACGGCCGCATTTAGCTAAAAAGAAAAGATGATTTCATCAAGACAGTGCACCAGCGCACACATCCGTTATTACTATGACCAACATTAATGAATTAAAGTTTGAATTGCTATCTCATGCACCCTATTCGCCAGATTTAGCTCCCTCGGAGTATTTTCTGTTCCCATACTTGAAAAAATGGATCGGTGGTCAAAAATTGTGAAGAAGTGATATTAGCAGTTAATGGCTTTTTGGGGAGCTTGAATATTCTAATTATAATTAAGGTGTAGAACTTATTGAACATCGCTGGGAAAAATGTATGGAGCTAAAAGGATATTACGCTGAAAAATAAATATATTTTTGTCCAAAATTTTTATGTTTTTTTTTTGTTGGGCGCGGTACTTCTGGGACCATCTTCGTAAAGAATATTTGCACCTGACAAGTCATCGGCCAGTTCAGAAACTGCGATTGACAAGAGACGATGTAGAAGAAACGACTTTACTGGGCTCATAAGCATCCCTGAGGCTGTTGAAAACTGAATTAGGATCAATTTTATCTTAAACAACAATATATTTAATAGATTTGTTCCTTGGATGAGTCAAGATTCTATTCGAAAAATTCAGACAGGCGCTGGACACCACCCTGCCGCTTACTGCATAGTTAAACACTAATTGTACAATCTCTCATAAACGCTATAGCGGTTGAGTATATTTATGAGAAAAAATCAGTACAAGCAAGTCCTAGAAACTCATCGTTTACCAGCAACTCCAAGAATGGTGCCCACAAATCATAAGATTTTAGTTTTAACCTGGACTGCAATTCTCCTCATATGAACACAATAGAAAACTTATAGGAAATTACAGGGGCGGAAATAAAATGAGAATAGAAAAAAATAATACCTAAAGTGAAATTAATTGAAGAGGTGATCATTATTACAAGGCATCACAACTCCAAAATAAAAGTTACAAACAACGTAAGAGAGCTTACTGAGACCATGTGAATACAATTACCGCTCTATATACTTCAACATGTTATGAAATTAGAGTTAGATACTTCCACACACTTCAATCGGACTGCTAGGTAACATTGAGATGCAACTTATCCCAACCGTTGAACTGTTCGAAGAGAGCCTCCTCGATCTCCAGAGTTAACTCCTTGTGATTTCTGTTCATGGGGTTACAAATAGCGTGTGACACCATAATAAATACACCTTAAATCTTTTAACGTGTACGGCAATCTATGACACGTAGACTACGTTCATGTATTTTGGCTAGCATTTTGTATCGTATTAGATCTTATACCCAGTCAATTTATTAAAAATTATGAGTTCCATTTATTTCTCTGGTGCTATTGGTTTTGGGGAAAAAATTTAGAATAAAAAATATTTTTGATTTAAATAAGGATCTTAAGTTATAATTCTATAATAAAAACTCAATTTTTAGAGCGAACAGAGAAAATTTTGGTTTTGGAAAAACCCATCACAATTTTAATACGAGCAATCACCTCCTGAATTTTTTCGCATGAATTTAGAAACACCCTTTATGTATATCCTCTCAATAGCAGTGAGATTTCATTAACATTTTAAAAACTTTATAATAGGAGAAAATTTGTTTCAGATTCAGATTCTTCAGTTATCTATAATATTACTAAGTTAGACTTAAGAGAAAAAGACGCTCTTCATCGGTAGAGTTGATGGAATAATCAGTGGAAACGATTATAAAACAACAACACACTCATTCAGAAATATCGTCAATAATCGAAATTTCTTTTTCTAAAAATATTTATTTCTACATTTAGTTTGTGACATATGGATAGAATGACAGAAGATAGATGGGTTACAGATGAGGGATGGATGGGAGCACTAAAAAGTGGAGAGGATGGGAATAAATAAGAAAAAAACGTAGAGAAAAATAGTCGGAGGAGGTTAGAAGAGATTTGTATACAGTGAAAGTGAGGGACTGACAAAATGAGACAAAAAACTGAAAAAATGGAAAGAACCAGTGGAAAATTTCTAAGCCAAGGGCCAGATAGGCCAGTATAGCTGAAATATATATTTTTAGTTGAAATATCAAGCTCAAACTAAAGTGGCAATAGTTTAGTTTGAGGTTTCTTTTCACGAAGATTTCACGCATTAAAAAATGGGAAAATAACATCATTCATTGTATTTGATAAATGTTCAATTATTTGATCTCCTACCTCGTTTAAAATATATACTTGGTGTTTCGGGACTTGATGCAAAAAATTTGGGAAAGATGGTGTGGAAATAATGCTGTGAAATAACAAAAATCCGTTTATAAGTTGCTTAATTAGAACTTTTATTTAAGTATATTCTCTAAATTATACATTGGAACCTTATGAATTTTTGAACGATTATCAAGTATGTCCAAGTATGACGGAATAAATAATTTTATTCCCATTCTAAATGGATTCATCCAGCAAAAAAACGAGGACATCGATTTTTGCAAAAAAATTCATTTTGCAGTTTTACCGGTCTTCCAGGAAGATTTTTGATTCAATGTTAATTTTGTAAACACCGGCTAGAGTAGAGTAAATAACGCACATTATAAAAAAATAATTGGCCCCGATAGGTCAATTTGGGCCATAATGGCGGTCGTTAAAAATGAGTATACCACTTGAAATACTTAAATAGCGAATTCACAACGTAGACTTCCACATGGCGGACAGGGTTCAAAAAACGTTTTACGCACTACTATATGAAGGCCAGGGGGTCTCATGCCCAATGGTTAAGAATCAAACTTTTTCAGGGACAACCTGTACACTACAAAGATAGCAATAAACAATTTTTCAATCGATTTTTCAACAAAACTCTTTGTTTAACTTGATAAAATTTATAGTTTGGGAGATTTGTAGATTTTTAGATTGTTGTACATGCGAAGGAAACCGTTTGCCATAAAGAGACATTCTGAGGAACATTATCATAAATTGTAATTATCTTTGAAAATACTCACACGAGGTATTAATACACAATCAAACATTTCTTGGAGAACTAATGAATAAATAAATTAACATTTGTAATACATACTATTGAAGATCATATATCAAAGTCATTGGTAGCCAAAAATGATTTCTTACAATTCAGTTGAAATTTCAAATTTACAACTGAATGCTCCAAGGGAAATAAAAATTCGTTTGAGGGTTTACTTAATTTTTATTTTACAAATTCTAGAAAATACAAAGATATGAAGTTAAAATAAATGCTGGAATGCACAATTATAGTAAACAATTAACAGATAGAAGTAATTGAGTCTCTCTAAAAATTCGCATATTTTCAAGATTATGTCACGATTGGAGCTATCCGCGCGTTGAGTGACGCTTTTGCATACTTAGAACCAAAAGCACATTTCTCAATCCTCATAACACGGATTGAAGGAAATTAGTTGGATTTTCCGCGTCGATTCATAACTGTAGACGAAACCTGGATCTTCTACCGTTATTGATTGATAAAAGTTTTGTCGATTTTTTCAAGTCTACAGTCGTAGAGAAATTTTTGTATGAAACTTGTGAGTAAAGTAACTTTTTTCACTCTATCAAAAAATACATAGAAAGACGTTTGCTCCCAAACGTGATGATACTAAGTAACAAATAGAAGGAATTGAGTTGCATATTTTCAAGATTATATCACGATTGGAGCAGGTTCTTATTTTGTTTTTACCAGTCAAATAGTATTAAGAAAAGAATCTATTCATAATGAAAAAAAAACAAGTTATTAATTTGTCTTACTTTTTCCTTAGATTCATCCTTGAATATCGTAGAAATATTATATACCTAATCATTACTGTCAAACCAATCATGAATCAATTAAATAGTGAAATTTCGCAATTTAAGTCAAGTTCTAAACCTATTTAATTACAATAATTGATGTAATTATTCAAATCAATGCTATGTAACTACCAAAAAAATTCTTGGAAATACTATATATTTACTTATTACCTTCTCAAAATGAATATCTACACTCTACAGTGTCTTGTTAAAATGTTGCTTTATTTCTTTAAACACTTGAAACTATTACTTATTATTGTGATTGCGATTTTCCAATCAAATGGATACTTTTCATACTTGCTATGTACACTAGCGGTAGAAAGTTTTTGGACACCCCATAATCCATTCATTAAATTACAAAATAAAACACATCAACAAATTTCTTTTTCATATTGTCATATTAGAAATGAAAAATACTTGATACGAGGGTTTGTTTATATTTGGTTGGTGTTTTTGTTCTCGCAAATCAGAACTAAGGGTTGTCTCTCGAGCATTAATCGCAATTCTTTGTAATCTAAGTAAGAGAAACCGTAAAATTGCCGCAGAATTAAAGATAACTCGCTTTACCGTGGACTGCAATGTAAAAAAATACGTGGGTTGCTACTTAAGTTTTAAGATATGGCAACACCGATGTAAATGTGTCAAATCTAACATTGTCATCATGAAGTTTGTCATTTTTAACGGTGAACATACTCAAAACGTGCTGTTCAAAAAGTGCTATTTGAGTTGTTTACAGATAATTGAAAAATATTCATCTTGGTCAAAAAATGGAAATAAATCGTGCTATTGTCTGTTACCTACTTTCGACGTGCTACAAGTGACGTCTACAAGCTCGTAACAGGCGACGAATCATGGATCTATGCATACGAACCCCAATCTAAACAAAAACCGACCGTATGGGTCTTTCAAGACAAGCCAAATCCAGAAAAGTTTTTCTTTCATGAAGCACTTCGAAGCAAATGGTCTTTTTTTCGGAATAACTGGACATATCACCCTCGTACCATTAGAGCAACGTGAAACGGTCAATTTTAAGTGATACACCAGCATTTGTTTGACAGAAATATTCGAAGAATTAGGGAAACTAATAGCAGAAGACGAATCATTCTCCACCACGACATGGAGATTCCTGCGCTGTATAGTCCTTATTTGGTACCCAATGATTTATTCTTCTTCTTCTTCTTACGTTAGGACTAGGTCCTGTATTTTCATCAAGGGTTTGCCAAGAGTAGTTGGGATGCTGAGGACCAGCTTTCATACCACCTTATAGGTGGTCGTCCAGGAGGTCGAGTTGTGTCTGGTTTCTTTTCCTTTGCAATTTTTGCTAACCGTTCATTTGGCATTCTGTCAACATGCTCTCTCCATTCTCTTCTGCAGCTCCTTGCCCATCTTACTACATCCTGAATATCGCACAGGAGCCGATTAGTGGTTGTGTTCTCCGCTCTAGTTTCTATTGCATATGTCATGACCGGCCTTACGCAAGTTTTATATATTCTAATTTTACATTTTGTGCTCATGTATTTATTTCACCAAATTAAGTCTCTAAGGTATCCTGATATTAATACTGCCTTCGTTGTTTGTGCTTTTACTTCTTTCTTTAGATTTCTATCGCTTGTTATGTTTGTCCCTAGATATTTGAAGGACATCACTTGTTCTACATTCTGATCGTAGATCGCTAGTTTACATCTTTTCGGTTCTTTAGATATTGTCAGAGATTTTGTTTTCTTTGTGGATATTTGCATGTTGTACGTGTTCGCTATTTGTTGGAATTTATATAGGAGCTTCTGTAGATTATCTTCGTCTTCCGAAATGATTACTGCGTCATCAGCATAGTATATTATTTTTATCTCTTTGTTTCCCATTCGGTATCCTCTCCCGGCTTGCTTTACTTCGTTGATGATTTCATCCATTATAATATTGAACAGGATTGGGCTTAGGCTATCCCCTTGTCTGATACCAGTTGTCACAGGTATTTAATTGCCTAATTTGTTTGCCGTTCTCACAAAGGTATAATTATCGGTGTTAAGTTTATCGATAACTCTTATTATATTGGGGTGAACGTTCCTTTTTTTTATTAGAGTTATAACATCAGTTAAGCGTATCCTATCAAACGCTTGGGTGAGATCAATGAAGCACATAAAGGCTGCCTTATTAAACTCTATGGCTTTTTCAGTTATTTGGCGCATTATAAATATAGCATCTATAGCAGATCTGTTGTTTCTGAAACCTTGTTGTTCTTCACATATCCCGGTAGACATTACTTCTTCTGCTAAGATTTTAGTGAATAGTTTCAGAACCGTACTCATTAGGCTAATGCCTCGTTAATTTTGGGGATCGGTTTTTTCTCCCTTTTTGAAAATCGGTATCAGAATACTTTCTTTCCATTCAGATGGTACATTTTTGACCTCTAGTATTTTATTGAAGAACGATTGTAGTTCATCATACAGTTTGTCGCCTCCATATTTGATCATTTCTTTTGTTATTTCGTCGATGCCTGGGGCTTTTCTGTTCTTTATTTGGCTATCATTTGTTGTATTTTATGCAGGGAGAAAATCCTATTTTGTATTCCATTGATGTCTTCATCTTCGTAGGGTAATTCCTGTGCTGATACGTTAGCTTGTGTTGAACTATAATGTTTTTCAAAATGTCTTTCCCATTCGTCTGCCGTGATTTTTGTATCTTGTATGTATTTATTCTTAAGATCAAAAATAAATTACGAGGTCAACGGTTTTCTATACCTGAAGAAGAGTTTAATGCGTTAAAATCACATTTTTTTGGAAATACTTCATTCGGAATGTTATTATTATATTTTGGAACCAAATAGACGACGATTATTTGTCGAAGTTGTTACATGGAGTGCTAAAATTTGAACCGAAATAATAAAAGTAAAAAAGAGTTGCATCGATGAATCAAAAATTTAAATTCGTATTTACATATTATGTTCTTTAAAATATCAATATGAAAATTGATCGTATTGTTTTTATTTGTTATGTATAGAGTGGGCAAAAACTTTTCACCGATGATGTACCTGGAGCAAGTGTCATGAAATATTAATCGTCAATTTCTACTAAATGACGAAAGTTACAATCAAGAGAAACTAACATTAATTTATCATTAACACCAACTTTCCTAAATTCTAATTGAAAATATTATTACTAATTACTTCTTCAATATATAAGGGGGAGTCGATACGTATTATATTTCTCGCCTCTTAAATGAACAGGTAATATTGTTCATAGCCATAGCTCATTTAATGACTGATTTGGGGGATGAAATTATGTACATGACATGATACGAGGGTTGCCTTTTAAGTTTTTACGAACAAATTCCAAACAAAGTGTTTTATAGCTGTTCTTAATATTCGTATAAACTAATTCTGGAAACATTTTTCCTCTCTGAAACTGATATCATAGAAACATGGTTTTGAAAGTCATGCGAATCCCCCTGGAACATTTTCCGTGCGCTGTTATGAAAATACCACCTTTACGTCTTTGTAAAAACAAATGGAAACGAGGTGTTTTCTTTTCAGATGAGAATATAATAAAAAAATATTTCCAACCCTCGTATACAAGCTATGGTCAAACGAAACCGAAGATCGGAAGACGGTTGAAGCAGACAATGATTTAAAAAAGAAAATTTAAAATGAAACCGAAACGTATGTCGAATATTTTTTTCTTGAATAATTGTTTCTCATTCGTTTCAGTGAAATTGTTGTAATTGTGACATTGACACAAATAAATAGATCACTCAAAAATAATACTAATTCACTGCACCTCTAAAAAAAAGTTTTAATATGTGAAAAATGACTTAATAGATTGGATATAAAAAACATATAAATCAACTTTCTGCAACAAATATATTTTGCTTAATTGAAATAATTGAATTCTATTATTTGATTACTTGCTTTTTATAACATAGTTGCTAATTTTATCTGGTAATTGCTGAGGAATGAAAATTTTATATTTGGCAATTGTGTACAAATTACACTATAAAACTAACCATTCAATGACAATGTTACTATTTAACAAAATCAACTATGACTTCATATCTTCAAATGTGGCCAACCCTTCATTATCATTGTATGAAAACACGACAATAATAATCGATGGGTCCGAGCATGGTAATCGACGGGTCCGAGCATGGTAATCGACGGGTTCGAGCATGGTAATCGACGGGTCCGAGCATGAACATTCCAAAATCACTCTAAATGATTACTGAAGTATTGGACATTACTATAATCGGTAATTCAAGACATTGTCTGAATTGGATAGGCGTACAATCATATATTTATTCGAAACTAGATGTGAATCACGAATTTGTTCACATTCTGAATACGTTCACCATTAAAAATGTCAAACTTTATTATGGTAATGTGAGATTTATCATATCCAAATCAATGTTGCCATATCTCAAAACTCAAGTAACCACCCTCGTTATTCCACAAAATTTACGTGACAAATTATCAGAATATTTTACATTCATGATAATTTCTGCGAATTACAAGTGTATTTCAAAAGAAACGGGCCAATATTCTATACTCCACATCTGATACTTCAATGAGAAAGACACAGAAGCTCAGCGCGATCGGTTTTTTGGGGGATAGGGTAATGTTTATTTGGGAAATTATTTTAGAAATGGCTCTAATATAGTAACAATTTTCCTCTGCAGGATTGAGATTGGGGTAATTTTTTGACGTTAAAATGGATTCTTTTAGTGTGGCGGTGGCTCGGTGTGTGTGTCTGGGATTAAATTTGAAATTTGAAAAGAAAATAATGACTCGAGAAAGGAGAAAGCTTTTGGGGTGTATTGACCAGGTGAGAATACGTATAGACCGTACAGCTACGATGAACGAGTTCAACAGGTTACCGAAAATTGACTAAATAAACTCCAGTTAAAAGTTTTACTGAGGCTACTTGGACTTGGAAAGCAAATTCTAGATTTTTGTCCATCATCCTATAGATAGGGATAAAAAAAGGTGAATTTTTTTCTAAAATTTGGGGAAATGATAAAAATTAGAAAATAGCTGCGGGATACTATTGAATTAGACTGATAACAAAACTAACCGAACCGATTGAAAGAAAGCTGTAAGCGCCATGGAAGAAGTAGAAGGCAGGAAACTCGTACTTTGCCCTTAAATTAGTGGACAGAAAGCTGTTGTAACCGAATATGCTACAGATGAAGAAGTCGCTGAAGACTTAACGAAACTTCTCAGACAGTTTACCGGCGATATTTCCTTACATTAAGCTACAAATAGTTTGAGATCCAAATGGTTCTTTGATCAAATTTAGTAGTTTGATTTGTTTTAACTTTGTTATAAAACTTATTTTTAAATCAGAGAAAAAATTGAATTATCATCTCTTAGGCTCTAACCACCCTATATAAATCAGTAATAGCAGAAAAATTGAAATAATCAATTTGTATGAATCAATTTCAGTGATGTTGAAATTCAAAATATATTAAGTTGTTTTTTCTTTTTCGGAAAAATCACAATTTGTCGGCAACTATATGAATTTTTGAAGCTGTAATTATTATCCCTTTAGCTCTAGCCACACTTTATTCAGATCAGTAATAGCGGCAAACTTCAAATTATCATTTTGTGTGAAACAATTTATTTCAAATCTGTGAAATTGAAGTTAACAATATTCTAAAGTTGTTTTTTTAGAAAAATCGTAATTTTACGGCAAGTTACGAATTTTTGAAGCTGTAATTATCATCCCTTTAGCTCTAGTCACACTTTATACAGATCAGTAATAGCAACTAACTTCAAATAATCATTTTGTGTGAAACAATTTATTTCAAATCAGTGAAATTGAAGTTCACAACATTCTAAAGTTTTTTTTTTAGAAAAATCGTAATTTTACGGCAAGTTACGAATTTTTGAAGCTGTAATTATCATCCCTTTAGCTCTAGCCACACTTTATACAGATCAGTAATAGCAACTAACTTCAAATAATCATTTTGTGTGAAACAATTTATTTCAAATCAGTGAAATTGAAGTTCACAACATTCTAAAGTTTTTTTTTTCAGAAAAATCGCATTTTTATGGCAAGTTATGAATTTTTGAAGCTGTAATTATCATCCCTTTAGTTCTAGCTACACTTTATACAGCTCAGTAATAGAATCTAACTTCAAATTATCAATTTGTGTAAAATTATAGAATCTGTAACCTTGAACTTTTATTTCTATCTTTTAGTTGTGAATTTTCTGGTGATGGGTCTTTCGATTTACTAACGTAGTTAATTTTTCATTTCGTTCGTGCGTCGTGGTCGGCCGGTTGCAGAATAATAAGCAGCCGCTTATTTATTATTCTTCTGTGCTTATGATATGTTACACATATTCACGTCATTTTTAGTTGATGAAAAAAATTACTGAGTCCAAGCTGGTATAGTGAAATCATTGGTCGGGCGGCGTAGCTAGTTTAACAAATAGAACGCCATTTTATTGAACCTAATAGTCCACAAAACAAGATAGTTCTACATAAACGAGGCTCGAGTTACTAAGACTAGTTTATTTGAAAGAAAGTTTTATGATCCAACTTGATGGAACTACTAATTTGTTTCAATCATTTTTTCAAATTTTCCAGTCATTTATTGGAAAAAATTAAGGTCACTTTGTAATCCATACAGGTAGAAAATATTCAAAAGTTTAAAATAAGTAGCCGCCATTTTTCCTAGAATAGATTAAAATTTGAAATAGCCAGTAACTGTTTGCAGATTGTGAATTACACGATTTTTACTTAATACGGTTCATACAATGATTTTTATAATGCTTCCCAATAATAAAAAAAATATTCATAAAGCACTAATACATACTTACCACTTTTCAGTATGTTCATTTTTTTATCACAGGTAGTAAATTTTACGAGGAGTTGATTTGGCCCTACTTAAAGGATATTTTGGAGTTGGTAATTTATTCTCTCATTTAGTTTACGTTTTAGTTTTAATATGAATGATTTGAAGACGAATTTGTGAAATTGTCGAAAAAACATATTTAATGAATTTGTAATAGAAAATCAAGATAAACAGTGGTTAATGTGCTCTGTCATCTGTAACAAGTAATTGATGAAAGAGAAGAGATGAAGAAGCATTTTGCAATTCCACTTGTATGGCAAGGACCCACAAACTATTTTGATGATTGTAATTTCTGTGAGACAAAGACAGAGGGGTTTTTATTAAAAAGAATAGCCTAAGATCGAATATCCATACTTGCAATCTACCATAAGATCGATTCCTTCACATTGCAGACTTAGCAGTTCCGACGGCGCCTTTGAATTGGCGAGATATTGTTTTGGAAAATAATTGAGATGATAATGGTTTTATTGGAAAGCTAAGTATACTGACCTCTCATTCACGCCTGATTCCAGCCACATTTGATTGTTTGGAAACAGTTAAATGATTTATTACGTGATTTAGAATTGCCAAAGCAACAGTTAGAATTTTTTGGTTTCCGTCTTAAGGAGTGGAAAGTACTTGCCAAATAACAAAAAATAAGTACCTAATTTAAGAAAAAAATCCACGTTTTACCCCCCTAAAGTATTTTCAATAGATAATTACAATTTATGATGATTTTTTTCAGAATATCTCTTTATGGCAAACGGTTTCTTTGGCATGTACAACGATCTAAAAATCTATTTTATGGAGTTAAACAACTTGTTAAAAATTCATTTAGATTGTACAGGTTGTCCTTATAAAAGTTACGGATGGTTAACCATTGGGCAAGAGCCGCCCCTATCCTTCAGAGAGTAGTGTAGAATTATTGTGTATACATATTACATATGAGTATGTAATCGTCCATTGAAAATTCATAATGTTCAAGTGTATAATTTAGAAAATATACTTAAATATAAAGAAAATAAGTTCTGATTTTGCAGCTTCGAATGCCTATAACTCAGAAATGAGACGTCGTATAAGATTTTTTTTTCAAATCACAGAATTATTTTCAGGTCATCTATTCACCCCCAGATTTTTGGAATCCAGTCTCGTACAGTGTTATAGTAAATAATAAATAAAGTAATGAATCAGGAAAAGTTTGATTTTTAGTTGTCCCAATGAATTGAAACAATATAGTACCAATTAAGATTGAAGAAATCATCACCAACCCTTAACAACATAAAACTAATCTGGGCTCAAATGAAGGGATATGTCGCGAGAAATTATATAACATGTCAATATCAAAATGGTCGTCATTTATTATGTGACCACGAAAATTTTTAGAATAATCGGCACAACCCTACAAAACATGTCATAGCAAGAAAAAAGATTTTGGAATTTAATGTCTTAATAGAGGAAAGTCCGCTAACTGAGGAAACTGATGATGATGACTTTTTTAGGAGCAAACGACTTATTATATATTTTTTGATAGGAACTTAATTTCAAAAAGCATATAAAAATTAATTGTTTGATGATTGATATTGACAATATATATAATTATTTTAATCAATTGTTCACTTAAAATCAATATAAAAAAACATATAAAATGATCTAAAAATAAAGTATTTTCGTGTTTCCTGCCACTGATTTAATACAATCATTAGTTAATGCCTTATTGTTTGCTTTTTTACATTTTATGATGTATTGTTTTTTTGGTTGATCATTCTAAAATCTACTGAAAACTCAGATTTAACGACGTGGGTTGTACGAGAAGCTTTCTATCTAACAAATAAGCAAGAAATTTTTTTCCATAATCATTTTTATTTTCCAGCACAGCCTCTTTTTAAGTTTAGAAATATTCTAACTATTCCAAATAATAGTTGCAATCTTTCTCCTCAAAATAAGCGTTTACGTTTGCGATAAAGTCCTCGTCTGATGTGAATCTCGCTATGCAAGTGAAATTTTAGGGATAAGAATAAGAAGAAGAAGACGCGAAAGGCTAGATCTGGTGAATACGATGGAAGGTTAACCAATTCGTAGTAAAATTCTCATCGAAGTGTTTCGACTATAATTTTAAAATTTTCAAATATAGTCGATGAGCACAAAAAACGGTAAATGGTAGAAGATCCAGGTTACTCTACACAATTACGTAATTCTTCAATCAGTATAAAGCAAGTATATTCTTTCCATATGTCAATAGCCTCTTCTATCTCTCTAACCTCGATCCGACGGTCGTCCAGTACAATTTGAGTTGTCGCAATTTTTGGCCGTTCCGAACACTCATCAACACTCTGATATTTCCACGTTTATTAAGTAGAAATTTTTGTAACCGTTGATGATATTCATACTAATCACTCTGATTAAACTACCACTACTCCAACACTCACAATTTTCACTGTCTGACACGCGTTTCTATAACCAAGTTATCGTCTTCAGAGACTGAAGGTAAACAGTTTACCTTCATCATAAATGATGGTGAGAATCTCTCAACGCATACGTAAGTTTGTTTCCCAACTAATACTGATAAGAGCTGACACCTTAAAGTTAAGACTTTTCCTTAGAAAACACTCGTATATTAACATTTATTTTTTGCTGCTTCGCAGCTGTACTGTACATTTTCAAATGAGCTACAAAGCTTGTTAACCTAATTCGAAATGCTAGCTTCGTTTAACTCGGGTATTATGTACTACGAGGTTCATGACATTAATTGTGAAAATGCACCTGTTTGGTCATATTTAAATGTATCAATTGTGAAGAAGTCGAATATTTCACTTTACATGATCTCTTCATTATCATGAGCTCGTGTTGAACCAAACTCTTTTTAATCGTCAAAAATGGAACCAACTGATTTAATATTTATTTCAATCCGTATTTTTCAATTATCCAAATGATTATAAATAACAAAAATTCCACTTCAATAATTTATGAACCAATTTTGGTATCTATATGTTTTTTAGAATAATATTCCATAAAGTAATCAAAGAGTCATTACTAATTGTTTTTTTTTTCATTATATAATTTATTTTCATAAATTCACATTATAATATTTAAATATATTTCAACATATCTCATAATTATAAATTTCACCTGATTTAAATGATTTTTCAAACAACAAAAAAATTTTTGTAGAAAATAATTTTAGAATTCAAAACTTTATCAGTAAAAAAATTGATCCCCAACCATGATAACGATTATTTGTTTTTATGTGTAAATAAAATACAATGTGTGTTTGTCTCATTCGAATTATTCCATATTTATTACATCAATATAAATTTATACGCTTCAATATGAATCAAAATTACAAATGAATGTACTCACCTTGTTCTGAATAACATCCACTATCACATAAATGAGAAGAACTATTTCTTGTTCGTCAGATCCCATCAAAGGTCCCTGGAGACCCGCTGTGGTTACATACAAAACACATATGTAATGGGGACCGATCATATTTAATCCCTTGATACTCATCTGCAATTTTTCCAAAAAAAAATCGAACTAACACGGCATATTTACAAACCAATTATAAACAATCCGACATTTTGCCACGTGACACCTGTTTGATTCGGGCAAAAGCAGATTCCGTTATATTACTAGCGTTTCGGACTTTTTTACAAGTTTTTTTAGAGATAAAACGTACGAACAATGTGTTTTTTTTTTTAGAATAAGTTTATAAAGATCACAGATTATTTTTGTTAACTTAACCTTAGTTAGTATGTCAGTTACACTTAAATGCACAAGAAAGTTACAGTAGTAAACACATCACAATTAATTTAAATAAAAAAAGTTTTTATCGAATCAATTTTAAAGGAAATTGATGTTATATTATTATAGTAGTCTATTGGAATTCATAAAATATCAATAATTAGGTTGTCTGTAACTTTGTCAGAGAAAACACATTCACTTTACACATTTACACATTTGGAATAGATGTACGACACGAAAATAATATATTAACGGAACAAGTTGAAAACAATAACCGTCGTCACAAAAACGAGTTAAAATTTCATAAAAATTGTTTAGAAAACGTTCACAGTTCAGTTTCACAGCCTAACTAGTAAATTAAATTTATATATTTTCGAGTATATTCGTACAGGTATCTCTGTAGGCCGTTTCCCGTGTGCACGCCAAGAGACACCACAGACGTTTACCTGAACTACCGACCAATCAGAATAAAGTACGAGTACCATGTTCAGTCGCAAGGTAACTGTACCTGGTTTATTCTATAGTTAGTTATATAATTAAACTTCGGTTGCCGCATGTTGCCTATTTTTGTTCATTTCTTTTTAAGAGCCATTCATAAGAAAAGGCGTGATTTTCTTAATGCCAATTTTACTTAACAAAATATTCAATACCACTCATTTTGCCTCGATTACAAAGTGAATGCTGCTTAGAATATTTAAAATATAATATTAATTTACCCTTGTATGTTTTATTACGATAGCGATTTCTGCAAGTATGAGCTAATTTATTTTTAAAAATCAATTATTAAAATATTTGAAAACATTAAAAATTTGAAAATATTAGTCAAATTTCTATTTCATATAGTTTTATTTGAAAGTATACAGTGAAGCACGAAAAATGATTAGTATTTTTTATTTATTTTTACAATAACATATGAAATTTTCATTTTATTTATTGTTGAAAATGATTTATACAGGGGTAAATTATGCTTGATATCTTGCTTCTTCAGAATAAAACAGACCAAAAAACAATTTACTTTAAAGGAAGACATCGTAAATTAATATTTGTAGTGTAGAATCAAACTGATTTTATGATAAAAAAATGGCGGCACTTACGATAGAAATTAAACGGCGTTAGAATCCAGTAGCGTCTCATTAATGAATTCATTTGAGTGAGTGTAAATTAAAAATATTCACGATTTTTGTAAACAGTAAGACGGTTATTTAAAAAAACTTAGTTAAACTAAAAACCTAAAAGAAACTTAATCTTCTCTACGCTTTATTTTCATCAATATATTCAATTGTTTATAGTCTGGTTTTATGATTCATAGAGTAATAAAATGATGAAACATTTATCCATAGGCGTACCACTTGTTTAATAGTGCAGTGAATCGCATGAAATTTTGGAATTAAGTTCTATTTACCCTTCACTTCAAAATCTACCCTATGCCAATATGTGCGAATTATTGTAAGGGGTGTAAACTATCTCTTATTGTCAAAATTCAATAAAATGAAAGCTAGAGTTAAAGAAAGTTAAAAAAATCATTTGTGGGATTTAAATGAAGATCGCATGATGTTTTAGGATACTATTTATGTTTTCAACCCTTAATCAATGTATTTGCACCCATATTATATTCAATGTATGTATAAAAAGACTCTTTTCACTAAAACAGATGTTACCAGAGACATAGAGGTTTTTTTTACCTTATGTATAAGCTTTAATTATACTCCAAAATTTGAAAAAAATGCGTTAGTTTGCTTTAGGTATAGCTCTCTCAATGTTTGAGCTTGGTAGTCGATTCAAAAATCATTTTGTAGGAAAATTTATAATTTATTAACTTAAGTACCTGTATTTTTTAATGGGAAACGTTTAAAGAGTTCCAAAGCACGCTACTGCGAAGTTTGAAAGATTATACCTCGGTTAATTCTTAAGTTGAGAAAAAAATGAAAAAAAATCAAAATCTTCAATTTAAAAAACTCAAATTTTTTGTTCTGTAGTAGTTTTAACGTATCTTTCATATTTTTTAAGTTATTTTTAATGAAAATCAATCTAAAAAAAAAATAAAAAAATGCTTTCTCCATTTTAAACATAACTCTTTTCAGAATCAAGCTCTCTAAACCATTCAATTAAAGTGATATTTAAATTTTTAACATTTTATTACAATTAGGGTGGGAGTATCAAGGGTAGAAATATCGTGTTTTCCATGAAATGAAAGTATTTTATATTATTTTCATCACAAATCCTTTATTTTATATATTGTAGAGTCTTATATATAGAGTTGTCAAAGTTCTTTAAGGAAGAATTAATACATTTTTTTCGTAAAATTTACCGTTTTCCACTTATTCAATTTTCAATTTTTCAAAATCTTCTGAATAAATATAGACCTAATATCCAAAACAAAAACATTCATTTTATTTTTACAAGCTAGATTCAACCTCCTTACAGTTTATCTGATAAAATCTGAAGCTTTTGAGTTATTTGTGAAAAATCGATCAAAAATATGATTTTTTGTAACAAAAACTCAAAATTTCAATCACGAATAAGTCAAAAAGTATTGATTTGTCGAAAAAACTCTATAGTGTAATTTGTGCTTAGAATGTTTTTTTTCTATAGATTTCTATGATTAGTTTTAACCAAAAAGACCACCTCCTAGGTATTCACCCCCAGAGTAAAAGCACATATCAGCATATTATAGACTTTGATTTTTAAGGTATTTACTATCTAATGTTGAAATTTCAAGCAAATTGTTGCGTCTTGATGGGAATCTGAGGTAAAAACAGTTATTCACTGGACTATAAGCAGACAGATGAATATTTTTCCAAGTAATACGTCGAGTATTTTCGTATGAAGTAACATTTTTATAAAAATAATTGATATATCGGATGTACACTTATATTTACCCAATTAACCTGCATTTAACTTCCGAACAGCTTAATGTGGAAAAGTGCAATTTTTTCTGAAATGATCCATTTTTCCACGAGGTATGAGGAGCGTTGAGTCATACTGGTTATATAAGTATAGTACTTCAATCATAAAGAATAATTTTGATATAAAAACTCAACAATATAAGAAGAGCTACTTCTTACAAATCCGAATCGGAATCAGAAGACAACTTCTACATTCTCACTTCTTCCTTAATCGTATGATTAACTGCCTTTTCCCAGTTTTCAGGCTTCCCATTATTTATAGCCTCCAAAGATAACTGTTCAACA
Source organism: Diorhabda elongata (assembly GCA_026230145.1). Taxonomy (NCBI): domain Eukaryota; kingdom Metazoa; phylum Arthropoda; class Insecta; order Coleoptera; family Chrysomelidae; genus Diorhabda; species Diorhabda elongata. The sequence continues at coordinate 22,651,254 of CM047933.1, read as the reverse complement.
TAACTCGTTTGAAAATAATTATTTCTTCTCAAAACTTCTCCCTTTTTCTGAATTGGAAATTTTTGGCTGAATCAGATCAGATCAGATCAATAGGGTTTAGTTCGCAATGATATGTTGGAGATCTAACCACCGTCATTTCACGTCTTTCAGCAATTTTATATCATTTTAATTTTTCACAACTGAAACACAAATAATACACTTCTTATTTCACAGAATCAAGTTGAAATATTCTTTGAATTGAGCTCTTTCTGTAAATCTCTTTTTAGCTACTTAGTTGTGGGCAATTTTTCTATAGCCTCGAGTGATAACTTATATTATTTATCCATTACTATTATACAGTTCTAAGGAAGAACATCTATCGCTTGTTCGAACGAATCATTAAAAATCATCAGAATTCATGTCCTTATGGTAGTTATCGGAACGAGTAGATTCAAAAGTCAATAGACCACCTTCAACATAATCGTTTGAACTACCAATGTGTCTGCGCCTCTTATTATCGGTGTGTGAAAAGCAGTACATAAATTAAATGAATAAGCCTGTCTTCGACTTGTAACAGTTGTATCTTTCCAAAATTTATGTGTTGTTTGTCCTTCATTGATCCATGTTTCAACTAACTAAAATATATTTCTTCTTTGATTTATCATTTCTTTTATAGTCCTCAAGTTAATCCTCCATAATAAAAAATCGTTTCTTTCTCTGAAAATAGTTTTCATAGTGTGCTTCGACTCAGTTCAGGGTATCCCATATTTTCAGATTTTCTTGCGGTTTTTGTTCATTTCTTGTAGGTTGTCTGCAGACATATATTGAGTTATATTTACTGGCTCCATCGTTCATAACATCGTCTATGATTATGTTGGATACCATTGGACATAGTACTTCGTCTTATCTTAGTTATTCCTTCCTTGCAGTGGCGGCTCTTGGTGAAAAGTTTTAGGTGTTCTGCAATGCTTTCAAAAAACTTACCTTGTAGAAATTTTGTTGTTTTAGTAAAATTTTTACTGCTTCCAGCGACTTCCGCACTGGAATAATCAATTGTTGTAAAAAATTTTAGGTGCTCTGCAATGTTTCCAAAAAACTCACCTTGTAGAAGTTTTTTTGTCTTAGTAAAGGTTCCATTGCCTTCATCTACTTCTGCGCTCGAATGATGAATTATGGTAATGTTTGGCACACAAGAAAAATATGCACTACCAATCACTATATTATCTTTACTATACGTTACAACTTTACTTTTATTGCCTTTGAAGAAAATTTGCAATGTTACAATGTACAAAAGTGTCCTGAGCAGAAGATTCAACACTTCCATCAACTTAACCATGTTGAGAGATTGTTCTCCAAACTCTCGGGACTAACTTAGAATTGCATCTAGTTCAGCCGAAAACTTCCAATTCAGATGTAATACAATTAATAATTTTCAAAAATACATACTTATTTTCCGTAAATTCAACCAAATAGTTGGATCTAATTTAGTGGCTTAATCTCATTGTATGTCGCATGACGTTCTTGCAAAATTAGTTTAGGCACATCATCGATGTTTTTTCGCACAACAACCGATTTTTGACGACTTTCACGAGATTAAACCTTTAGCGAAGTTCGAACACGATTGAATTCGGAAGATCAGCGAAACACAGTTTTTTGAGATGGGGCTTCATCATCAAAAGTCTAAACAAGTTGATCGGAATACTGTTGTTGGTTTTAACCACATCGAATATCGTTCAGGATTTAATTCCAATTATCTCAAAACAACCCACGTATGTATGTCTTTGACAGCGAAACGGAGGAGAAATATTTGAAATTGATATCTGAAGCACTGAATATTTCATACGAACGCGCTCATCATATAGTTCACGTCAATTTTGATATGAGAAAAATTGCTGCAAAATGAATCCCCAAATGTTTGAATGTTGACCAAAAGCGAGCAAGGGTAGAAGCATCACGTTTAATCTGTGCTCGATTTGATGTAGATGTAGACTTCTTAAACCGAATTGTTACTATGGACTTGGGTACGATCCAGAAACAAAGCAACAATTGATGAAATGGCGTCACTCTGGTTCTCCAAGACCTAAGAAGATTCGTGTCCAAAAATCTGCTGGAAAAGCTCTTGCTTCAGTTTTTCGAGATTACCATGGAGTAATCATGATTGATTTTTTGGATAAAGGTAGAACAATAAGTGGAGATTACTATTCGACATTACTGACCACTTTACGGAAAAAAATTAAAGAGAAAAGACGCGGAAAGCTATCCAAAGGTATTTTGTTTTTCCAGGACAACGCCCCTGTACACAAATCTTATGTTGCCATGTAAAAAATTCGTTATTTAGGGTTTGAATTACTAGAACACCCCCCTTATTCACCAGATTTGGCTCCGTCCGACTATGATCTCTTTCCTCAACTGAAAAAAAGTTTAAGAGGTTGTAAATTTTCTGCCAGCGACGAGGTAATAAAAGCTGTGGAGGTCTGGTTTGAAGAGCAAGAAGGAACATTTTTTTGAAAGATCTAGAAACGTTGCAGGTTCGCTGTAATTAATCTATCCAATTAAGAGGAGAATATGTTGATTAATGAAATATTTTGATATTGAAATTTTGTTTGGTTCTATAGTAGACTAAGAAGTTTTCAATATACCCTCGTAGTTTATAGTAAAGGTTGTCCAAGAATATTTACCATTGGAAGCTAAGTTTTAGTAAAGTAAATTATTTGATTCTATATGACTTTAACACATTCGAAGAGATGATGCGTATTTTGAGAAGCTCACAAAAGATTAATTTATGAATGGTTTGAAAAAAAGTCACTTATTCATTTAAAAGTCGTATATTTATTTTCGAGATATGTACACTGTGGCACATTATTGTTGTATAGGTTGGATTAGGTATGTTCCACAATGGTCGTGGTTCACTCGAAAACCTGTGCTCCATTGTATTCGTTTCATTGATCCTTGACAAAGTCCTTCTGGATATCATGCAATCACTTCTGTTTGATCATATATCCTGATGTTTGACTCGTGTCAATAGAAACTTTCAGCAATTTCATCGGTAGTAACTCTGTTACTGCCTCTAACCACCTCGTCCCACCTTTAGCAAACCTATCTGACTTGAACTTCCCTTCTATTTCATATTGTTCAGCTCATGCCTGGTTGTCTATATGGTTTCTTATGTTTCTGTTTGATTCACCACTTGGCTCTATTGCGTAGATGACCGCTTATTAAGTCTAGTTTTTAGTCTTTAGACTTTTTTGAAAACCACCAGTTCTTGTTCCATATTTTGTTAACGAGCCATATGTGAAGATTGAGATTTTTTTATCCTTTATTAACACGTTGACTGCCAACTACGAGATATTCGTAGATTGCTTTCTTTTCTAGGAAAATAAATAATTCATGATTATTCTTCGACATTATCTTCAGATTAGGAATCATCTTCATTATCAATTGAATTCTTAGAAGGCTCATAATCGCTACTGTCGTTACCATCCTTGCGTAGAACTCAATTTCATTTTGAGTCAGTGGTCTTTTCTTATCCATATTGGATTCTTGATAATTTAATTATAACAATAATTATAAAACAAAACACTCAAGAAAGACGCAAATTTAATAAACTCGACAATATCTGAGATACAACTGACGAATATGGACGCGTATATATGATTTAGCTTTAGAGAAGCGACATGTCGAATCGTGTCTGTGCGTGTCTGTGTACGAATTAACTCGTAGTTGGCTTCCGCGGATTTGTTACAGAAGCCAACTACGAGATAATTCGTAACACCTTTTTTTTTAAAAACACATTTTTTATACTTTTTATGCACTAGAAATTGAGTTTTTAATAATTTAATGTAATTAAATCAAATTGTAATTTTAAACGGAATTCTGAACCTTGCGTGGCAGTCAACGTGTTAAGGAATTTTCATCCCATTTTTCACTTGTAGGAATGAATGTTATCTTCAAGTCTAGGTAGTTTTCGTACTATTTTAACCATTTCTTCCAGGATAATTGTATGCTCATAATTTTTTTTGCCTTTTAAAGTTAATTCCTCTCGTGGTGATATAGTGGAATAACGTACAAAAAATACAATATCAATTAAATGGTATTTAATATTATTCATACGTATTAAAAAATTTACTACTATGCAGAGATTTTTAGAAGATTCTGTAAAAAATAAAATATAATTATATAAAGAGGTGTTAGATATGTTATTAACGCAAGTTTGAAATAAATCTTTTCAAATTGTATATCGACATTATCAACAACATATTTTTTCATGCACTTATATTTCTTTTTCTTCCATATTTCTACTTTCTATTTGCTCGTATACTCAATATTGGTCAACAAGTCATAAAAATCGTGTATTTCATTCACCTGCCCGTTTTTTTAACGGGCAATTGTAGTCAGTGGTAGCTTCAGATGGTGAATTTAACGAAAGTGGGACCAGATCAAATTCCCTATTGGTGGTGAATTCGATAGTAAACATTCGCACGTGGATTATCGTGGTGGGAGACAATATGGTTCTTTTTGCGTGGTGTTGATTTATTTATTCATGTTGACATCTCAGTAGACGCCGCTACTGATGTATTGCCGTTTCGCTTACGGTTTACCTTTATCAACTTTAGAGACGATAATACCCTTTCTGTTGTCCCGTCCGATCTCTGCTTGATAAAAGATTATTAACAAAAAATATATGTGTACATTCATACTCAGTAACGAACGACTGTTACGGATAATATGAATATATATTTTTCATTTCATTATACACGAAGATGGTCCCAACAAAGAAAACACAAAAAAAATATATTTATTTTAGCTACATACACTTTTCCCAGCAATGTTCAATAAGTTCGATAGACTTTTCTACAAAAAGAATCGTCAAACTCCTAAAAATAGCAGTGTTGGCAAATCTTTCACCACCGAGCTATTTTTTCAACAGAAAATAATCCGGGGGGGGGGGCTAAATCTGGCGAATAGGGTGCATGAGATAGAAATTCAAATTCATTCAATTTTGACCAATGCAATAACGGATGTGTGAGCTGCTACATTGTCTTGATGAAACAACACTTTCTTCTTAGCCAATGCGGCTGTTTTGCTTGATTTTTTTCGCTCAAACGTTGCAATAAGTTCGCATTATATTCGTTGTTGATACTTTTTCTTTTTTCAATCGAAATTATCTTATGCGCATCCCAAAAAAAACCGACGCCATAATCTTGCCTGCAGATAGTATGGTCTTTGCCTTCTTTGGAGTCGGTTCTCCCTTTTCAGTCCATTGTTTTGATTGTTCTTTCGTTTCGGGTGTGAAGTGATTGATGAAACGTTTTATCTAGAGTTATGAAACGACGCATAAATTCGACTTTATTTCTATAAAACATTACCAAACACTCGTTGAAAACATCTTTACGACGTTATTTTTGTTCTATTGTGAGTACCCATCTTTCGTACAGCGTTCTCGTGCGGCGTCAATATTTTCAGTTAACATGCGATTTTCCGCACTTTTGGAAATGCCTAGTATGTCTTCTAGATGGCGCACTTTCAGTCGACAATCATCCAGTGCCGCTCTGTGGACATGCCCCATGCAGCCCTAATCTGGCACCATCTGATTACCATTTATTTAGAAGTTGAATGGTCAAACTTTCACCAAGGACGATGACCTCCAATAGCATCTGGTTCAGTTTTTTGTTGATAAGGACCAGAAATTTCATGACCGCGGAATCATGAAGATGGAAGAAAGATGGAAGAAAGATGGCAAAAAGTCATCGAGCAAAATGGAGAGTATATAATTGATTGAAAACAATTCTTTGTGAAAAAAATTGTTTTATTTTATACTACAACACCGAAATTAGTTTATCGCCAAACCTAATAATAATAATAATAATATATTCATTTACAAACTTTTAGGTTTTTTGGGTCACTTGTATTTATAGCAATGTTTTTTCCTAAAATGATAGTACTATAACATTGTAATAATTGTGCTATCTGTTCAACTGAATTCTGCCTAGTATTTATTTACTATTGTATCAATATGTTGTTTCCACTGAATAACATCTGAGTTTGCATTTCTTCTTAGGGTATATTCTGTGATTTACCCTCTGTCTTTACTTTTTCGACTTTACCATAATCAGCGTCTACTATAAAAGACTAATTGTAACGAGATTTACACCAAAAAAATAATTTTTTGAGACATTTTAAATAAAGTGTGTTTTTCAATATTTCTTATCCAATATTCAGTCATCTTTCTTTTATTTGCGTTTCGCACGACTTACCTAATAAATCATGTTTTGAAGACAAGTTTTTTGATAGTTGTCGATTATCTACAACATTATTTATAATACATTTTTTGTTGTTTCTTTACCATTGGCTGAAATATTATTATTTCAAGCCGTTACAAGCGTTCATGTCCATGTTATTAAAACTAATTAAATACTATGTTAAAAATTCAAATGAATACTATATTCAACGTGAAAATAATTGTTTATTAACTGTAGAACCACTCCCTTCGTAGTATTTTTTCAGCATATCATTAAGAAAATACTCTTCGAAATAAATTTGTTACTTAGCGGGCTCGAAGAACTTTTTACTTTATTCAAGGTCATTCATCAAGAAATGTACGAGCCCTGTCTTAGTGAAGTTATCCCAACTATGTTTATTATCTCGCACATCCCGAAGAAAAACTTATTAGGTTATGATTTTTATGGGTCTACATAAATATAAATATAACATACAAATAATTTTTTTCTATGAGTTAGGCGACGTGAATTGGCCCGAATGGCTTCAAAATTCGTTACTGTGCTGATGCGTCCGATTTCCAGGATAGGAAAAAAGAAAAAAACAGCATGTTGCTACATTCTAGACTAGACTACATTCCGTAGTTAAAATAGCTACCCGTTCGGATCTCTGGATAGGGACCTGAAGCATCTATCAGGCAAATCAGGGAAATTTATGTAATATACGAGGTCTTAACACGAATATAACATCTGCAGTCGAAGAAACCTCATATATTGACTCTAGCAGAAACAAAGGTGAACTCAACAACATCCAAGGTCCACCTTCTATATCCTGGATACTACTTACAAACCCGATTCATGTATAATTTTGCACTCGCCGTCTTCGTTAGGAACGACATATCTTGCTAGCGGAAAGAAAATTTTGAGCCTTGAGAATTCGATGTTATGTGGTTTAGAACAACGACTCAAAGAACAACAAAATTCTTTTGCTTCTTATACAGACCTCCTAGCGATACCCGCTTCAAGCAGTTATTCTCAAACCTTGCCGATAAAATCGATTACCTGAAATCAAACTAACCAAACGGAGATATTGTTATGGCTGGATAATTTAATGTTCATCACATCGACTAGTTGAATTTTTCCAACAAAACTGACGATGAGTTGGCGGAAAGCAGAAACTATTGCCAACAGTCACAGACTGATCCAACTTATCAATGACTAAGCTGAAATTTATGGAATCATTAGTGATATTCACCAACACTCACAATGACACTGTTTGACGTGCGTTTCCATAACCTTCAGAGACTGAACTCAGACCCCGATCGATATGGTGACCTTGCTAACCAATTAGACTTGTTTCTAACAACAAACCCTGATCTGTACAACGCGACTACTCGGAATGATGTTCCGAGTAGTCGCGTTGTGTTGATCACAAACTAATTACAGCAACAAATGAACTGATAATTTGAACTAAGAATCCATCAAGACCACGTAAAGTTTGGCTAAATGTTGGTCGGCCAAATGGAAGCATTTAAGATAAGCCTTTTTTGTGGTTCCTAGGAAAGATCTTCTTTCTCCCATAATAGGTCTAACGTCTGTTCCTTCTTCGAAATCTCTCCTCATTTGGTTTTAGATTTTCAGTACACCTCTTTAGTAGTCGACATCTACCCCGTGTTCCAATTGGAGATTTATCCTTTGGTATTTTTCCAGTCTATCGTCTGTCATTCGACTTATATGGTTTTTTCTGTCGAGATGTCATGTTTTCCTGTGAGGTTAAAGATATTTAATAATCTTTGAAGATCATATCATGGCGTCATCATCATAGCAGAGGATTTTCATTTCTCTGTCACTCATTCCGTAACCTTTGCCGAGCCGCACAACCTTTTTTATAATTTCATCCATTATTATGTTAAATATCATGGGACTAAGTGAGTCTCCTTGTCTAATACTACTATTGACTGGTATGAGTTTTGTTTGTTTACCATTAATGCGAGCTTCAACTTGATCGTCTAAGTTAAGGGTGGATGGTATCGATTATATTGGTAGGTATGTTTCTATTGTACAAGGTGAATAACATCTTGCACTTTAATACTGTCAAAGGCTCTTGTGATGTCAATGAAGCATAGGAATGCTGGTTTGTTACATTTCTTCTAGTGTTGGGATCATCCTGTGATCATCCTCATTCTGTCCTGTAGATTTTCTGTTTTTCTACCTGATATATTAGAATGAACAAGTGTTTGTTTGATGTTTGATATAGTAAACAATTCCATAAATACCAACCAACAGTTATGCTTTCGTTTTTCGAGAATTTGCATCGTTGTGGCAGCATACTGCGTCCACAGAAATGAAGATCTGGTAGCTCAATTACCGTGAAAACAAATAGAAACCATGGATGTGACGTCAATTAAGTAATCAATGAACTTTTTTTTTGGCGAACGTCATTGGAAATAAATATCAGCAATACCTCGACTCGGCTTCAAAGAGGTTGTGGATAGTGCCTACATTGTCTAGATGCTAATTTGAAGCAAATATTCTTTAGAATTAATGGAAACAAAAATGTATAGATAATGACTTAGTCTTGTATATTTTGGCGCATACTGTATATTATAGATAACAAAAACTGTAGAGTAAACAACTTTTGACTGGAAAATGAATAAGTAGACAAATGACAGGGTGCAGAAGTTACAGATAAATGACAAGGAGATAAATCAAGATTACTTGAAAACATGCTAGATTACAAAGAAAAGAACCTCGTTTCAAGTGCTGTAAATTGTGAACTGTGTGTAGACTATTGAGGTAATCAGGGTTTGGTCGACTTCTTGAATGGTGACTTCCACGTTATTCCTTATGCGCAGTATGTTGGTTTTTTCAGTACCTTATTCTTTAAATAGCTTGGTTAGGTTGTCTATCCATTTTCTTTTTCTGATATTTGACTCTATTCGCAAAGTTTAGTTATTTCTTTTCGTTGTTATCTTAACACTCTCGAGTATTGTTCCCAATGTTAGCTTTTTATCTGCCTAACTAGTGAGTTAATCTCATTCCTAATAAATTTGTATCTCTTATAAGCTTCTGGTGTTTGTAACGTTCTATACGCTAAGAAAACTTCTCGATTTTGCATACATTTGTCTTTAACTTCTTGCCGGAGCCATGGAATTTCGTTGTTGGTTACGACTATGTGTGGGCCTGCGTTCATAGGTGTTTCTTCTATTTTTTCCCCTAGTCTTTTCTAATATAAATCCCTTGTTGATTTGTTCCACAGGATATCTATGCTCTTTTTTTCCATTGTTGTTTTTTCCAGTTTCTTCCTTGGTGATAATTGTATTCGTCCTTTCGCCAATAAAAGACTGTAAAGTCGATCAATGATTTGTGTTCTCTTGTGTTTTTGAATGTGTATTTGTATATTTCTTTGTGCTGGAATATATATTAATTATTCTTAGATCTTAATAGTCACAAAAGTTGACCATTAGCTCTCAGCTTTTATTGATATTTGCTTCGTTGAAGCGTTGTTTAACTCCAGGTATTATATGTTTTCCGACGCGGGCGTTGAAATCTCCTAATAATATATTGGCTTCCTCGGCAAGTAGAAAATTCAGCGTATTTTGTAGGTATAAAGCCTCCTTATCGTGTTTGGGTTTGCCTTCTTCTGGGCCATAGTATGTTCAGTTTTTATGTCCGATCGCAAGTTTTAGTATTGTTTTTATATTTTTTATGTATTAGTATGCTCCTCCTTTTGCTCTTTTGTCTTTTCCCACTTCACTTAAATAAATTCATCGTTCACCCCTTGATCTCTTTTATTGACTGACATTACGTTCCAGATGGTTATTCTCATTATACGTTTGTTTCTTCATTTCTTTATTCTTTTCCTCACGTGAGTCATCATCGTTGAATCCTTCCATATCCGAGACTTTATATCGGTACTTTGGGCTAGTTATCTGTTTACTGAGGGTTGGCTGCTAGCCTGGACCCTCAACCCCCTGTTTTTCGTGGGCTTGGGACCAGCTACTCAATTTATCCAGAAGAACTGCAGGCAGAGTTTGCTTTGGATTCCTATGGCTCTTAAGTGTGTGCTAACGAGATTTCGGAAATAATCACGGTTGGTATAGAAGCCTATATTTAAACTGCAGTCAACAACAGATGCTGTTTATCACAAATTCTAGCACATAAAATCTTGAAAACTACCTGCAAGCAGACAATAGATGCTTACAAGAAACGATGTAATTAGAGAGTAGAAAATAAAATCCTCAATTGCTCAAATGGATCAGAGATCAAAGCATTCTACGTCAAGCTGATATAGGATATAACAACATAGAACAGAAGTATAGTTGGGTGAAAAGATCTTTATTGAGGGGAGAATGAGCGAAAAGGAAAAGAGGGCGTCATCGGAAAAAATGAATAGCAGCATGTAGGAAAGGGGATCGCATTAGCTTGACTCCAAGACTTGGGTCTATAAGGCATATTGAGCTGTTTGACAATATATTGGTATTTTAAGACGATTTCTGACTTTTTGAGGAAGTTTGAAAGGTAGTTACTATCGCAACATATTTATCGGACCCACTGTCGTGTCGTGAAGTATATAATAGCTCATAATAACTTATCTATACTTTAGTATTACTACTGATAATACTCATACATACTAATACAATTGCACTTGTGCTTCATTCGTTCTATATCTCTATATGTTTTTTTGTTTTATTCACCATTCTCCTGGGGTTACTTGAATTTGTATCAATGTCCATGTCTCACAGTAACCAACTGCCACTCTTTCTACTAAATCATCTAGATATTCATATCTTCTCACTTGTTCCATTTGTTTTTTCTGTATTAGAATATTTTTTTATGTAAAAAGCAATCACAAAAGGGTAAACTCGAGTAATTCAAGATGTCCCTGTTGTGTAGAGATGCCTGTGGATATTGATCTTGAACTTCTGAGTCAAGCCTAGTTCGTAAACACTTTTCTCCAATTTCAGAAAGATCGTTGCACGGCTGTCCACTTAGGAAAGACTTACCTACTCCTCGGTCAGAATTAGTTAAGTGCTCAATATTTTACAATGTAAAAAAATGCACAATCATTTAACAATTGAAATCAAATCGATATTATCTTTTCCCGCATTTCGCAATAATTTGAGTGAATATATACTGGAAAGTGTCTTCAACTCTGTAAAAAACTTCTATTCTAATAAAAATATTTAATACCGGGCATGCTGCATACTGGTTTAATTTTACTATGGACTTAAATATATATATATATATATATTTATATATATATATATATATATTTATATATATACTAATTATTATCTATTACTATTACCTATAATTTTGTTACTCATTGTGGTTTTCTTCTGTATATTGAAATTTTATTTTATTTGTATCTTTATTTAGTTATTTTTATGTTTGTTTTTTAGTTTCTACAAGTTTTTGTTTACAAATTGTAACAATTTTTTGACGATAAAGAATTTCTCTCTATATATAGTTGTGGGTTGGAGCATTTTTTTATTGCGGCAGTACCTAGTGCCGAACATTATTTTTAATATCAGTAGTGTAGTTATTATTTCCGACAACTTTGTTTTAATTGGTATTTGTATAAGAATTCTTAATAGTACTAATATTATTAAATTTAAACTATATGCTAATATAGCTTGTTTTTTCGTCTTCCTTGTCGAACATTCGGCGTGGTGCCCCAAGCTTACCATTAAATTAGTTTATGTCTCTGTTTAATTGTGCTTTTCCTAGCTGAAAGACTATCATTATATAACAGAATTAAAAATCTTTATTACTTTAAATTTCAAGTGTTTTAGGCGTATCTTAAAATATTTTCAATGTATTTATATACCTATAAGGGAATAACACATTATTATTATTATTGTAACTACATATTTGTGAACGTATTACAGTTAAATATTTCATGTTTTCTTGTATATTACGGAACTACACGGCTTCAGTTCTCTGATGAAATGGAGTTTGTCGGTTCAATGTTCTCGAATAAGCGGTCATTGCCTGCTATCTTGTCAGCCAAGTCTTCAGCACCGGTACATTCAGCAGTTACCTTGTTGGACCTTGCCACACTCTCGCCGAAGACGACCTTTTTTCCAATACACGTATATAAATTATTTACTAAAAACAAAGAATTGAAGACTCTCACTATGCTGCAGACCTGGGCTATGTATTTAGCTTTTATTAACTAATAATACATATGTTCGAAATGTGTTTGAATTACAGATTGTATTGGGTATTCTAAGTTTAAACTTAAAGATCAGTTGAGACGAGAGCTTGTCATTTAATTTAGAATTACTACGAGGATTGTTCTGAGAGGTTTAAATCTGAATATTTCAACACATAAAAGTTTGAGAATATATGGGATTATATTCATAAACTATATTGAAGGAGGTGAAATAATAACAGGAAGGTATTAAGCAGCATTGCTTGATAAGATAGATAAATAGACGTGCTTTATAATAAAAAATAAACATAAAAATAACTTAATGAAGATAGAAATAAAATAAAATTTCAATATACAGAAGAAAACCACAACGAATAAAAAAAGTATGGGTAATAATTCGTATATAAATCAATAGCAAAAATTAAACCAGTATGCAGCATGTCCAGAATTAAATATTTTTATTAAAATAGAAGTCGTTTACAGAGTAGAAGGCACTTTCCAGTAAATATCTTCTCAAATTATTGTAGAATGCGAGAAAAGATAATATCGATTTGATTTCAATTGGCAAATGATTGTGCATTTTTTTGTATTGTGAAATATTGAGCCCTTAACTAATTCTGAACGAGGAGTAGGTAAGTAAAGATCGTTGCTAAGTAGATAGCCGTGCAACGACCTTTCTGAAATTGGTTAAGCGTGCTTACGAATTAGGCAAAAGGATTTAAAGATAAATAAAAAAGGAAAAGTCAGAATTTTTAATCTTTTAAGTCCCTGCAGTGAGTCCTGCTATTTAGTCTCTGTTTTATAGTTTTAAGATTCGCTCAAATTGAGTCGCACAACACGTACCCCAGAAAGAAATGTCATATCGTATATGCGACTCAACAAGGATATAATAAACTGTTTAGTTCTTTGGAAACTGATATATAACTCCCATTTCCAGGAATCGTCCACAACATCCCTAAGAATTTTACAGGGTGATTAGGTCACTATATATGGTCCTATGATGTGCCGTGAGATCAGGGTTGGTCCAAGATAAACTAGTATCGTCTGCGAAAAGACATATTTTACCACTTATGTCTAGATAGGCGATGTCGTTTATAAAGAGAAGAAACAAAATACCACATTCTATTGGCTTGCAATAAGTCATCATTGTATCTACCCGTACAAGCTGACTTCTGTTGGTAATTAAAATATTATTATTAACACAATCGAAAGCCTTAGAAAAATCACAAAAAGTTGTTGTTTGTTACATTGAAACCCAACTTGATGGGTAGTAAGTATTTTATATTTAAACAAAAATGCCTCTTTTTGACGAATTTTTCTTATATCTTAGATAACGTGGGAGATAAAGAGAGAAATTGCAAAAAGCGATCGCATTTGAGGAAAAAGAAAATACTTTTCCATAACGATAACGCAGATTCTCACGCTTTAGGGATAGTCATAGCTAAATTTTACGAATTTACTGATCCCAGCGACTTTTTCCTGTTTTTTTGTGTTGATAGTTTAACTTGAAGGAGAGAGATCCTGATTAGAACATTTTCCTTTTTTATAATTTATAATAATCTTTTGTGTGAAATATGGGATGGCCATCATAATATTGATTATATAATATCAAATCTTGCCTACACCAAATGTTCTTATGATCAATTGTCTTGTTTGTTTTTTTCTACCTTGAAGTAAAAACAAATTATGTTGAAATTTTTTTCTTGTTTTATTGTCGGATTCCCTAATACATTTGTTATTTTGTTTGCTGCTGAAGACTTTTGATTTCTTTGCTTTATATCGAACGTCCTTTTAAGAAATTCGATAACATTTGGAAACACGGCTATGTTTACATCATTTCAACTAAAATGGTATTTTTCAGCATCGTGTAGATGTTCCACAGAATAGAAGGTTTAACGATCTTTTTTTGTGCCAAAAACCTAAAATTCCGTCCCCGGTAATAGTTTTGGGCTTCTTCAGATCCATTTATTCCGTGAATAAACTATAAATACTTCGTACCTCAATTTTAAATTTTTGGATAGTGATTGTGTTGTAGTAGCGAGTGGTGCATTAGTAATTTCGTCAGGCACATTTTCAACCTCGCTTTCACTGCTTTTGATTTCTTTGCTTTATATCGAACGTCCTTTTAAGAAATTCGATAACATTTGGAAACACGGCTATGTTTACATCATTTCAACTAAAATGGTATTTTTCAGCATCGTGTAGATGTTCCACAGAGTAGAAGGTTTAACGATCTTTTTTTGTGCCAAAAACCTAAAATTCCGTCCCCGGTAATAGTTTTGGGCTTCTTCAGATCCATTTATTCCGTGAATAAACTATAAATACTTCGTACCTCAATTTTAAATTTTTGGATAGTGATTGTGTTGTAGTAGCGAGTGGTGCATTAGTAATTTCGTCAGGCACATTTTCAACCTCGCTTTCACTGCTTTTGATTTCTTTGCTTTATATCGAACGTCCTTTTAAGAAATTCGATAACATTTGGAAACACGGCTATGTTTACATCATTTCAACTAAAATGGTATTTTTCAGCATCGTGTAGATGTTCCACAGAATAGAAGGTTTAACGATCTTTTTTGTGCCAAAAACCTAAAATTCCGTCCCCGGTAATAGTTTTGGGCTTCTTCAGATCCATTCATTCCGTGAATAAACTATAAATACTTCGTACCTCAATTTTAAATTTTTGGATAGTGATTGTGTTGTAGTAGCGAGTGGTGCATTAGTAATTTCGTCAGGCACATTTTCAACCTCGCTTTCACTGCTGCTTTCCATTATTTATTGCACTAATCGTAACCAAACACCATTCACACTTTCAGAAAAGAAAAAACTCACGTTTTCAAGCATTGAAAGGCTTGATGATGAAAATGTCTAATTACTGAATTAGTATTTTGTTGCTATAGTAATGATGAACTACATTCTTTTAATGTCTACCTATATTTCCATAATAATACTTGGTATTTAGAGAACAAGAAGGAACTGAGAGGACAAATTGCCAGCACCGAAAGGAATAGAAAATAATAACAAAATCAGCCAAGAAAAACGACAAACTATGAGGAAAGCAAAAATAGAAAACGAGGAGTAATCCACCTCAAAAAAGGATTTTGAAGCGCTAAAAGCGATAGCCATAATCCAAAGGATTGAAAGGCTTGATTATGATGATGATGATGAAAATGTCTAATTAAGGAATTGGTATGTCGTTGCTATCGTAATGACAAACTGCATTCTTTTAATGTCTACTCATATTTCCATAATAATACTTGGTATATAGAGAACAAGAAGGAACTGAGACGGCAAATTACCAGCATCGAAAGGAATAGATAATAATAACAAAGCAGTCAAGAAAAACGATAAACTATGAGGAAAGCAAAAATAGAAAACGAGGAGAAATCCACCTCAAAAAAGGATTTCAAAGCGTTAATTCGATAGCCATAATAACAAAGGATTGAAAAGCTTGATAATGATGATGTCTAATTAGTGAATTGGCATGTCGTTGCTATAGTAAAGATGAACTGCATTATTTTAATATCTACCTAGATTTCCATTATAATACTCGGTTACCAGGTACATGACAATGACAAAAACGTATTTCACTTTCCGGCTTAGTCCAGAAAGTACGTACTTATCGCACAAAGCCGAAAAAGCTATACTTTCCCAAAGAAAAAGATTCCGGAAAATAGTTACTTTCCCGACAATTGCCGAAAAATAATTGATACCTAGCACAGAGATCGGAAATAAACCACTTGCTCTCTTATTTCAAATAAAATGAGTTATAAGCAAACTCACAAACTCACATATAAGTGAAGCTAATATAAGCGTGTTTAAAAATTGGTACATATTTATTCCTCTTTTCGGTATTGTTTTCAAAATTTTCCGTGGTGATCATATAAAAAAGTAGACAAAATTGAAATATTATATAAATATATTAATATTCAACTTGACAATTCTGTATATAGTTCTTCACTATAAAAAGGACTATCGAGCATTTTCAAATAAGTTTTACATTGAACCAGTACTTATTTTAAAAATTGTAACATGTTACGTTTTTCTTCCAACATTTTGAATATGCCTTCATTCACGTATTGTGGCACAGTGGTCACTTCTGATTTATTTATTCCAACATTCGAGTATGGAGGGTGGAAGCAAAGAGAACCTTCTCGGTGTATCGAAAAGTGTCTGTTGAATTGAAACAAATTAAGGTGGCGTTACAGTAGCAAGTGGAATAATTTTAAAAAGCCATAAATTATTAGAGTAGGATAGTAAATTAAATTCTTTTTTTCTTTTTCTAAAGTCATAACTATTTCAAAGAAACTATTAATATACAAATTCATTAGAAAATTGTACATAAAATGTATAACTGCTAAATTTATATTATTTCCATTTGCTACTAGCGCTATTTTGGCGGGTCTTCGTATTATGATTTGCTGTTTACAACTGGACACTTTTTCTATTAATCCCCCATACAATAGGGATGAGCAAATTAAAAAAAAAATATATTTTTAAACAATATCGATTTATGCAGAATAAAAAATATCGATATTTTGATTTATCGATACTTTTACTTCAAGATGCGATTACTCAAAAAATTGTCAAATTATTCGAACGTTAAAAAATATGAACACACATTTAATTTTTTCAGTTTTATTTATTGATTGAAAAAATAGATATTTGATTATTGTTAATAATAACTTTTATTATTTGTCAACGTAACCTAAAAATAGTTTTTCATGATCATCATATTCTATTGATGCAGCAATTTCAGTTCTTGTTTCATATTATTTCGTTTTTGAGAGGGTCGGATGCCTCAACATTTGCATAAAAGCATTATAATGCTAAGTTTTTAGATAAGTGGCTAAATTTGTAGTATATCTACACGTTTTATATTCTTAAATTACAAGAAACAAGTTGTTTCCTATTTTTGCGAAAAAATTCCACACCACAGACATTTTCAAGCTAAACAATAACAATTATAAAATAAAAATACACAATAAACTGTCACTTACATATGTACACTATACACACAACCTAATGCCGAGTTTACACGTATCAAGTAGCTAAGCAAGTTACTAAAGCCAGTAACTAAAATTTAAGTCCGGTTTTTTAGCGAGTGTACATTTTGATAAGTATTCCGGTTTAGTTGTAATACAGTGGTTAATTCCACTGTACTAAATGACATGACAATCCACATGGCTGAAAAAAATACGTGTAGCAATAAGGCATTGTATCTTGGACATATGAATTTTCAGAAACACTTGCAGAAGAAATGAATAAAAAGCGTTGTTGGGTACGAAAATGGATTAGTCGAAGAGATGTATATGGTGCTTCATCTACTTTTAAGAGAATTACTTTAATGTTGTCGCTTCACTCCAACGAGACATTTTAACACGCTACCAAATCAAATAAAAATAATCCCCTCATTATGTACTAATAAACTAGGCTAAACCAACCCGTCTACACTCGTTTAGTCGGCGTTTTAGTTGCCGGAAAGCAGTGGTGGGAGAAACTACTTGCTCAAGTAAATAGAAATTGTTTCTATTCAATTGACTAAACAGTTTACTAAATTAGGTACTTGCGCAAGTACTAAATCAAGCCATACAAGTAACTAAATTTAGCTGCTTGCTTTAGCTGCTTGACTCGTGTGAACTCAGCTTCATACATAACTGTGGTTGCCACTGTTAAATAAAGAGACAGCACTAATAGTAAAGTTCGCGCGTTCTGGTCTACCCTTAAACGTATACTTATATATTCAATTAATTTATACTCAAAACGTAAAATATTACAATACATAATTAGTATAAAATATTATGAAGATCTTGAAAAAATATCAAATTTTATACTCGAAAATAAATATTCAATATAAAAAAATCGATGACATTTATCGATTATTTTTTTTAAAATATCGATAGTTTAATATATCGATATTTTATGTCCTTCCCTACCACACAAGACAGTTGTCCTTACCTCTACCCTCCATACACTTGAGTTTTTGAAGAAATTGATTTGTTATCGACCTTCCACTTCAATCGAGAAAGTCAATAAAACCTAGGAATTCGAATTCTTCCTCAACTATCTACATTACGCATATCAAAGTAAATTTGTGGTGACTTTATTCTTTATGATCGCTTTTATTTTATTCTGCTAACAAAAATTCTAGTTATGAATGAATTTCCTTTTGTTTGAAGCAAACAGAACGAATAGAATAGAACAGATCCTTTTATTCAAATCTGTTCATTCTACCCGTTCCTCTTCAGTAAATTCCATCTGTGTTTCCGCTTCCTTTCTCATTTTGTTTTTTTTTTTCCGCAGTTCTACAGCTGCCAGGTTGGAGTTTCATCCACACCCAAAGGACTCAACCGGTACATCACAACAAACAAATTCAATTAAACTCAACAACAACTGGGAATTCCGTTGAGTGTTGCAAGGGAGTTAAGACCAGAAAATTTGATTCTACATTTTTTAAAAAGGCCTCTAACTATGTCGCAGACAAAATTTCAGAAAATTATTTATGATAAAAATCAACCAAATATTACGAGTTGAAAGTTTTTGTGAGTAATATTAGTATGCAAACAATCAATTTCTTGCTGTAGGTGTAATTTGTGTTGCCTGAATCTTCATCTTTTGATAAATATTTTGTTTTACAATAAAGCAACTATAGTTTCCCTTATTCCAAAGCAAAACCAGTGAATTTTGTATCAAAATATACTTTAGTATGAATGATTTTTATTTCATTGAAAATATATAGGTTTAAAAAGGAATCTTGTATATAATGTATTCGTACATGGGTGAACTAACCGTATAGCATATGTCGAGGGGCACCCGGAACTCAAAGGGCTTCTAAATAGATTATTAGTATATACATATATTTCAAGATTCTCAAGATTTTTGTTTTTTTTAGTAAATTTTTTATTTAAAAATATTTTTTTGACTTCCAATATAGTGTATGTAAATGAAAAAAAAAATATTTGTTTCTTTTGAATTCGTAAACATAATTTACTATGATCACAAAACTGTGGAAGGATTGTAGCACCTCAAACTTAGGTACGTACCTCTATCTTACATATTATGATTTGTAATATTGTGTATAATTCTTTGTTTTGTTTAGTTCTGAAAGATCTTTAAAAACTTTTATTTAATTGCTTTCTCTATTTGTAATTAAAATTTAATTACCAACACTGCCAATTATAGAGGTTTGTACAATAATAATAAATGTATTGTATGCAATAAGAAAACAAAAAATGTTGGTATTCAACCACAACATATTTTGTTTATTACTAAATATTCTCGGGAATGCCAAAAACATGAAAAAATGTCATTATTATAACAAATTTCAAATGCATCCCTAATCATAAAGATAACAACGTGAGACTTTGCTTCGGAAAAATATGTCATACTACGGTAGCAAATTATGACTAAAGTACTTGAGAGAAATTTATATAAGCCACTTATCAAAAGAAGATCATTATTACAAGAAAAATCAAATGTTAAAACCCTATTAATATAAAATATAACAGCATGAGACTTGGCTTTGGAATAGAATTGTCATACTATGGCAGCAAATTGTGACTAAAGCAACTTTTTCCTCCACATTCGCCAGTCGCTAGTAGCCGCGAAAAAGTAGAGACGACTTATACGCCAAGACAATCTATTCATGTATTTAAACGGGAGTGTTTTCCAACGCGGTACTGAGTAGCTGCTACTCAAATTAAGTCGCTATTCGGTAAGTCGCCAGTCGCCAGACCTCTCTGGGAGCAGACAAGCAACTGATTCGTGACGATTTTTCAGGTAGGATAGTGTTTCAAAGGTTATGTTTTATTAATGATTTGATCAAAAATGTATTTATTTTTTAGATTTTTTTAATTTTTAAGCACAATGGAAGACCCGCTTTCAGTGTAGATGATGAACAGCTTGTGGATCACATATCCAATTATCCAGAAGTTTATGATCCTAAACATGAATCCTACAAATTGTACACTAAAAAAGAAACAATATGGTTAAAAATTGCAAAAGAATTGAATAAAACTAGTAACTATTTCAACAACAAATTTATTGTTATATAGGTATGTAGGTACATTGTTTTTTTGTGTAGCGATTGATGATTGTAAACAAACACTATTCATTTATCATTTCATCCTGCCATTTTACTGCACCTTCATTGACAAAGTAATTTGTGAATCTACTTCTAACGTCAAAACCTTCTCCACGAGCAAATCCCCCCGTACCTTTCAGCGGCATCATATTCTCAGTAGGAAGTGGAAAAATTTCGTCTTCAAAATTATTTTTTTTGTTTATTTGAAATATATTCTTCGCGCAACATATTGTGCAAACAACAGCATGCTAAAATAATTAAGTCAACTGTTGACGGTTTTACGTTAAATGGTATAAAAAAAATTCTAAAAACATGACAATAAAGACCAAAACAATTCTTAGTAACTGCTTTTTTATTGTCCTGTAATATTTGTTTTTGGGATATGTTTCATAACATTTTTATCTAACTTAAATGCATCGTCGCCAACTATAACATAAGACAGGATTATATTTTTGGAATGAGGAAATAGCTCAGGTTGGGGAAAATTAAATTTGTCGCTATAGATTTGTTGAGATTTTGATACCTGCATCACTTTCCTTGCCGTAAGATCCGATATCTACTATAACGAATTTATAGTTGGCATCAACAAGTGCTAAAAGAACTGTAGAAAAATAATTCTTGTAATTTCCCATCAATAGCTGCAACGATGTTGGGGAAATTCCAATGTGTTCAAAAATCTTTTACCTTTTCTTTAAAATTTTCTTCTGAAGGTGGCGGTAGATACAATGGCTTTAGTTTTTTACATATATTTCTTAAGACTTCTGGATAAATATGCTTATGTAGCTGTGACTTATTCGAAACGCAAAAGACAACGACCTGTAAGACTCTCCTGTTGCCAAAAATCTACAATAAAAATATTTTTGTTAATATTAATAATAGTCCCCCATAGTTATCTATGTAAAGGTTTGCTCAGAAATAAATATTTACTTTTTAGGTACTGTATGTAAAAAAAGATGGAAAAACTTATAAACTATTATGTATAAATAAAAAAAGTATACAAAAAAACCAACGGAAGTCAAGGAAATGGCTCAAGAAAAAGAAACCCAGTTTTGGAATTGTTAGGATTTTTAGACGTAGTGGAACCACGAATTAGGTACACATTTTTTTCTGTAAGATAAGTAATTAATTGTTCAGTAAATATCTTGAATTTTTGTTAGAAAATTTTTACAATAAAAAAAGTTAAGTACATTTTTATGGAAATTAACAAATCGTAGTGGAAAAAGAATGTTTCATTACTGATTTTAACGTAATTAGTGCAAAATTAACATTGTTTTAGATTATTGACGAATGCTGAAGTTGAAAAAAGTAGGGATCAAACTTCGCATCAAAATGAATTACATAAGGAATCTTATAGATACCAGTTAGACGACAAAGCCAATGACACATTTATGGATGTCACTGAATCTGTAATTGATGTAATAACTCCGGCTAAACGTACCGCAGAAACTGGTAGTACTTAATCGACCTTAATAGAGGTTTCTCCAAAAGATTTACCTCAGAAAAGGAAGAAAAGCGTAACATCGCAAATTCTCACTGCAATAAATAAAAATAATTTGGAATGAGAGGCAATAGTGAGTCAACTAACTGTTGCTCCTGTACCTGCTGAGGACGAAATTGATTTACTTTTCAAGACCTTCGCAATGTCTGTGAAAAAATTTCCCCGATTTTTGATGGCATAAACAAAAATAAAATTTTTAAAGTGATTTCTGATGCTGAAATGGAGTTGCTACAAAGCTCAGAATCATCTCCTCATCCATGCACAAACAAATATCAATGCAGAACACCTCTGCCAACTCCCTCGCCTAATACTTCTTCTACTGTTAATAATAACTGGGAACAGGGCCATCAAATTATGCCTCGAATACTAATAATAGTCACCATGAAAGTCAACTCAGTACAGCAAGTTATTTTCGAAATTTTACCACAAACAATGAAATTTTTTTGTATTATCATTATCATTATAAAAACATAATAGGTTTGAGTATACCCATTTGGTTTGTTTTTTTAATTTGTAGAAAAATATGTTGATTCAATTAAAATTAAAGTATATCAAAATTTATTTGTATTCTTTTATTATTCCTCTTCAAAAGTAACATTCTTTTTTTAAAACATAAAAATTTTACTTACCTTAACGTCACGCCTAATTTTTCTGCTGGTGTTATTGGTTCCTTAACACGATTATAGGGTGCTTTCAGAAGATCATGCCCTATTAGTTCCAATATGTGGTTAAACTGATGGCGGGAAATTCGGAAATATTCTTTAAATTTTGATTCATTATCAACCAAATGTTTATTAATCAAAATAGAGTGAAATCCTTCATACTGCCTATTTTTAAACATTAGCAATACCTTTTCCCGCCTTCTTTCAGACTCTAGTCCTAATTGAAGAAGCAAATTTTTATTTTCAGTCTGATAATGTAGAAGAATCACTCTTTGTGTAGAAATATTCATTTTATTATTATAGGTGTAGCATAAAAATAATTATTAAAACAATTGCGACTTCTATAAAATGACATTTGTTGACGAAAGCACGAAGGACATTAAACCCAAATGCTCAATCCTTATCAATATAAAACATAAAAGCATAAGACTTTGTTTCGATAGGGTAGCAAATTATGGGTAGAGCCTGAGCGTCTAATAAATATGAGCCAGTTTCTGAAAAGGCTTGGGACCGTCATGAAAACAAAAAAAGTGTCATCTTATTATAAAAACAAATGCTAAATCTCTATCAATATAACATATAACCACGTAGACTTTGCTTTGAGAAATTCTGTCATACTATGGCACCAAATGTGACTAGACCCTGGGCGACAATGTGTACAAGCCATTTTCTGAAAATACTTAGGAACGCCATGAAAACATGAAAAAATTTTAAATATTTTAAAAAAAAGCTAAAAACCTATCAATATAAAATATAACCGGGTAGAGTTTGCTTTAAAAAAATCTGTCATACTAACGCAGCAAATTATAACTAGAATCTGGGAAACAAATGTGTGGGAGCTCGTTTCAAAACATAAAAATATTATTATAATAATAAAATTCAATACTAAACGTTTATTAATGAAAAACTTACCAGCGTAAGATTTGCTTTGAGAAATCTGTCATGAGCCAGTTCAGCCATATTCATAAAATCAATAAAACTCAAAAAAAAATTATTATAATATTACAAATAAAATGCTCAATGCTTTTAATATGAAACATAACATCATGACACTAGGCTTTAAAAAACTGTCACTAGTTGTACTAGAACCATTTTAAAAAAAAATCAAAAATTCCATGAAAATATAAAAAATTTCATTATTTTAATAGAAAATTATATGTTCAATGTCTATTAATATAAAACATAACAGCATGAGACTAGGTTTTGAAAAACTGTCTCACTAGGGTAGCAAATTGTAACTAGAACCCTTGCGATAAATGTGTATGAGCCAGTTTCTACACAAAACACCGAAACGCCATAGAAACCACAAAAAATGTCATTATTACTATAAAACTCAAATGCTCAATGCCTATAATATAAAACATAACAACATGAGACTAAGCTTTGAAAAACTCTATCATACTAGGGTAGCAAATTGTAACTAGAGCCCTTGCGATAAATGTGTATGAGCCAGTTTTTAGACAAAACACCGAAACGCCATGGAAACCACAAAAAGTGTCATTATTACGATAAAACTCAAATACTCAATGCCTATTAGTATAAAACATAACAACATGAGACTAGGCTTTCAAAAACTCTGTCACAGTAGGGTGCAAATTGTAACTAGAACCCTTGTGATAAATATGTATGAGCCAGTTTCTAGATAAAACACCGAAACGCAATGTCATTATTTTTATTATGTTGTCGCCTAGCGTAAAATTTTGGTTCAAAAACTCTGTCATATTGTGACAGCAAAATGTGACTAGAACCCAGGCGATAAATGTGTATGGGGCAATTTCTAAAAATGCTTTGCAATTCCTCGAGTTGCCCTAGCCTACTTCTTGGACTGGTTTTGAGACAATACTTTTTCACTAGGTGGAAGCTAGTATTTTCCTCGGTATGTTCATAAAAGGTTGACAGTTGGATATGTATTATAGTTTCCTCCTTTACCCAAATCAGCGACCCTGGTTATGTTGTGTCAGTGATAAGCACATTCCCTGCTATTAGGCCTCTAGAGTATTGCCTTTCATCTATTTAGCTAGTTTAAGAAATTTTTCTCATCTATGAATGTTTTGATTTGTCTGTAGAGATATGACTCTGTTTTCTCCCTCGTCTACAGCTTAAGGTGCCTTAATCTTCGATTAGAGGACTCCTTTTGCAGGATCAGGCTTTGTGAACCATTGAGTGGCTTCAAGCTTTCAAATTATTATTGCATTCTACAAGTTAAGTTCATTAATAACGCATTTATTCTCATATCCTCACAAAGATTCAAGACATTGGTAGATATAAGCAACACTGAATTATCTATAACTATGTAATATCTCAATTAAAATAAAAATGTTTGTTTGATATTATAATTAATTAAATTATCATACATGCAACTTGACTTACCTGTTTATTACTGAATTTTCCCACCAATACAACTTTTCCCGCGAAAATTAATTTCCGCGGTTGAGTCTCCTTGGCGGGAATCTTCACATTTATTCCTTGACTACTAAACTGTAGAGTGGGCTGTAAGAAAAGCTTAAATAGGGCCAAAGGGCCAATCCCTTACAGCCCACTCTATAGTTTAGTAGGCGAGGAATAAATGTTAAGAGTGAAGATTTCCGCCGTGGAGAAGTAGTGTATTAGTGGGAAAATTCAGTATAAAACAGGTAACTCAAGTTATAAGGTTTAAGTTTACCTTCAGTCTCTGAAGGTGATAACTTGGTTATCGAAACGCGCGCGGCAGACAGTGATTGTTAATGTAGTGGTAGTGTAAACAGTGCGTTTAGTAAATTCGGAAACAGCTACCTTTACTAATCAATGATGTGGATACAAGTCAAAGAGAAAAAAAATTCAAATAAAGTGTATAATTTCAAATTTATACATAAATGAACATTATTAGATTAAAATTCGGCAAATCCATTCTAGAATCTACTTATGAAAGTTAGCTGTAAATATTGTTAAGCTGCTGAGTACATCGTATAAAAGTTGATCTACGAGACAGCTCTTTTAATTTTGACGCTCCAGTATATGTACAAGCACTACGAAGACCTCCTAAAATATCTAAAATTGTATTTTGCACTTCCCCTTTGTAAGGTACTTCGACAGTTTTGCCTTCTGATGCTCTATATTCTGCTACTCCACCTAGGGGTACAAAAATGGGTTACACTTTGGATGATACACATTTTATAATTAGATAAATGTATACCTGCATGTTTATCCATTGCTGTATTAGATGACATTCCATAGAATAACTTGAATTTCTTCCCATTTTTTTCGATCACCTCACCATCGCACTCGTCATGACCAGCGAACATTCCTCCGGCCATTACAAAGTCAGCACCAGCTCCGAAAGCTTTAGCTACATCACCAGGACAAGTACATCCGCCATCCTAAAATATAAAAATCTTACTTACTAGCTCATTGCGTATCGATGTTTTAAATGTCATTTGACCAAATTTTACATGAATCTGACATTTAGATTAGTTAGTGTAAAACGAGGAAAAGTTGCGTAAATATTTTCTCTGTCCCATGGAATGAATTATTTGTACTCGGTGAACAACTTTTAAAAGGGGCCATATAAAAAACGAATGATGAACTATCGAGATTATATATCATTGTAACTAATTCAGAAAGGTCCGTGAACATGCACTTGAAGAATAAAAATAAAAAATCGAGTGTTTCATTGATCGACTTTTGAATTAATATGGACTCTTCTTATGTTTACTATATAGTCCAGATACTCTTTTGCCAAACACCAACTGCAGGTACTAGTTGCGATTTGATTTCTGTCAAACCTTATTCGGGGTAGCTGAGAATTAGAAGCTACCTCGAGATCGAAGGTATGAGATGGTATACATGGAAGAAAAAATAAAGAAAACTCATATAAGGTCTCCAATTACCAAATCCCGCGTGTTAATTGATCATCTTTTATTTAAATATTCCAAGTAATAATGCTGGCATGGTGGTATGTATCAAATTCTAAATAGAGATCTAACAACAGGAGTTATTTTAATAAAATGGTTCAAATATGTTGAAACTAATTTTGCCAATCTAAATTCCAGAATCAATTCTGGAATATTTCTAACATATTTTCTCACACACTTTTAACAATCGTTGCAAAAATCAGTTTATTAAAGTAAAAACTGTTATAACATACATCATATTCAAAGATTTGCGTACCTCTGACGTTGTCAAAAAATTCAAGCGTGGGAAACTATTTTCATTGTATAAAGAGGTAACGGAAACCTAGTAAGTTTTTTTGGCACTCTTTTAGATATTAGAAATGAAATCCATGAATTAAATCACTGGAACAAGGAGGTAAGTATATTAAATCACCTTCCGAATCAGAAAATCATGTTTCCTCATAAAATATCAAAACTTATTGAACTACCAAATACATGCACATAGATACAATTTATTACCGGATGCTTTGGGGTCTTGTATACCCAAAGGATCTATTGTGTCCCTCTTTCTTGTTGCGATACTGGAGAGCCCAGTGTTTGCCGCCAAAGCATTAATACCACCCCTTTTAAAAAGTCTAGAATATGGAATAATGGAATGTTTGCAAGAGAGCTTCTTCTTTCATTTCAAGTTCTTCCAGGTGTAGTGCTCCGAGATAATGTGGATAGAGGTTTCGTCGTCTGTGCAATAAAACCTGGACGCCGCATTATGTGTTAAGTCTAACTATTCAGGAGTTTTTTGAGTCGACAGAGCCCTGATAGAACTCCTGTTAATATTCGTAGATTATACTTACTTAGGTTGATACATTCAGCAGATCTACTTTAATTATAGTTTCCCAGAAGTGTTTTTGCACATGTCAGCTCCTATAGGTTGCCCCAATAATTGGTTTTGCTCCTATATACGTTCTTTTCCATTGCTTTCTCCATTATTCTGTAGCTGATATAGTTCGCCCAATATCAATTGCAGAAGACAGTTATGCGAGGAACAATCAATATTTCATAAATACGCACGGCACTCTTACCCAATTAAGAAATGAAAAATAATATTTACTCCCCGCATAAAATTCGGTAAACATCTAATATACCGTCAGTCCACGCGGACTCATCATGTCTCCCTGTTTACCAATGAAAACATCGAATCGTGAATATAAATGCATTTCTATTGGCCGAAGCTGTCGGAAGGCGTATGTACACAATTTCTTCGAAATATTCCTGCCAGGCAGTCACAAAAGGGGTTGCTGTGGATTATTCACAGAACAGAAAAACATGTAAATGAAAACAAAGAGCTTTGGAAAAACTGTATTGAACATGTTGTCAAAGAATATGAGTATGTGGTATCACCCTCTTTACAACTCTTCATAATTCAATCGAATGAAGATGAAGAATTTATTTTTCTTTATGGTTTTTTCTTTGAAATTTCGTTTTTCAGAAAAAAAAACGAATGGGGTACAAAAAGGGCTCAGTTCACGTCTGGTACACTGTTTAAACCAAACTCACTTACAGGCAGGTACATTTTACTCGTCTATTTACGTTTTATAATTTAATACTCAGTTGTAATAAGTTAACGAGGTATAATGATGATTATTTTCTAAGTTCTAAGTAGGACTACAATTAAGTTCATAAGATATACATATTTTTAAAAGTATTTATAAAAATAATAAATTTATGAAATGAGGTTAGGTTAGGTACGCTTACATAAGTTGATATTATTTTAGAATTTTAAGCTTAAACCAAAGTTGGAAAATCCTAATTCCACAAATGACGAGTTGTCATGCAATTTTTCATCCCTTATTTAACTCCTTTCAGGGGATGAAAATCCAAAATATGTTCTTAATAGGAGGGTTGTATTGTAATAGGAAAGAATTTTTTTACAGAATAGTAGTTATCGATCACTTTTTCCATTTCTTTGGAATATCTTATTGTTTAAGTTGTATATACGCGATCCGGCAAAATAACCGCCTATTTTCTGGCTAAATTCGTTTTCGCTTTTTGTGGAAGGATCAAAACATACTAAAGTGATATTTCACATTTTCTTACTATTTTTCACGAAATGCATAATTTATTAAGATGTGTTTACACGATCTGGCAGAGTAACCGTTTTATTTTATCTCGAAATTCATTCTTACAGTACCAATAGGCTATTCTGTATTTTTTATTAATTTTTACTTGTACATACACACTATATAATTTGTAAAAAATAATTTTAATTCATTAGATCCCTTTGGAATTTTTTTTAAATATTATTTATAATTTTTCAAATAACGAATACTGAGAGAAAAACAAATAGATTATAGAGACCTCAAACTAATAGAAACACTTTATCGTAACCAGACAGCCAAGATGAAATACATATAAAACGTGGAGTAAGACAGGGTTGCATATTATCACCGATACTCTTTAAAATATATTCGGGAGTAATTATCCAAGAAGCACTAGCAGAAGAGGAAGCGGGGATTCGAATAAATGGAGTTCCAGTTAATAACATGTAAAAACTTGAATAAAGAATTGAAAAAGAGAATAATAAAATGTTACATATACTCGATCCTTCTGCACGGAAAGGAGGCAGTTACTTTAAACAAAGCATTAATGAAAAAACTGGAAACCTTTGAAATGTGGATATTGAGAAGAATACTACGAATATAATGGACAGAGAGAATCTCTAATGAAGAAGTGTTACGCTAAATAGCAACACAAAGAGAACTATTGACTACCATAAAAGCCCGCAAATTAGAGTAATTGGGTCATGTAATGAGGGGATAACTGTGCGAATTCCAGAGATTGATGATGCAAGGAAAGATAGGGGAAAAGAGAGGTATAGGATGACGAAGAATATCATGGCTGCGAAAGTTAAAGGAGTGGATTGATTGCACACCAAACCAATTGTTTAGAGCAGCTGTGAATGAAATACAAATAGTCTTGATAGTCGCCAGCCTTCGTCAGAAGATAGCACTTTAAGAAGAAGAAGAAATAACGAAGAACAAAGAAGTCTTGAAATGTTGTTATCGTATTTATTATTCTTTAAATAAAAAAACTAAATTTCAGGTGAATTTAAAAATAAACAATAAAAAAAGTTAATAAACAATTGAGTTAGAGGTTTGTTTTAGAGCTCAATTTGTTTAATAATTGGTAACTAACAAAGAAATTTTAAGCATTTTTATTGTATCTTCAATAGTTATTTTATTAACAATAAGTAAAAAATAGAAAGAAAACTACAAGTCCAGAAATACAATATGTTTATAAGTTATATACAAAATATGGATTTATTTACTAATTATTACCTATTACCATTACCTATTAGTTAATAATTATGGTTTTCTTCTGTATATTGAAATTTTGTAGTCGTGGTTGCCTTTATGTTTGCGTTATTAGATATTCACTTTATCCCAAATAATTTTTTTTCACTTTTTTCAACTCTAACTATTTTATATACCAACATGTTACTAAAGTAATACAAAAAGTACATTTTTTTTCTATATGAACGTTTATTTTAAAAAAAACATGTATTGCCAAATGGCAACGTTAGGCAGAAATAAGTACATAATTCCAAAAATTTTAGTAAAAATTAGAAACTTTGCTTTTCGTATGAAAAATAGGATTGCATTCTAACAAACTCCTACATTGCACTTTTTACATATTGTCCTTATTATAGAGTAGCATCCTTCACCTGCACATATTTTTTTATGTGTAAGTGTAGTGAAGTACTAGGTCTTCCGCAGATTTAGGGGAAGTTTCCTAACTGGTTAAATAGACTTGCAGCAATTCGCTTTATTTTTATGTTTTTTCGTTTTTACAAGCTTTTGTCTACAAATTGTAACAATTTTAGACAATAAAACATTTCTCTCTCTCTCTCTCTCTCTATATATATATATATATATATATATATATATAATTAAATAAATAAAAAAAATTTAAAAAAATATATGTTTTTTTTTTATTTATTTAATTAAAAAATGAAAAGTTAATGATTTCTTTTTAATATAATACGAAAGAACGTAATAAATAATGATTTAAAAAAAATGGTTCCTCAATATTATTATTTAGTAACAAAAAAAATTGTTATTTAACAAGTGCGTTTCTATGCTATGAAAAAAATTTTTTTAAGATACGATTTTTTTTAAATCATTATTTTCATTAAGAATAAAATCTAAAAAGCAGTTTCCAAAAATTTTATTAACAATGCATTTGTTTATAACAATTATTCAAATAATGTTATTTAAAAATAAAAATTGTTATAAGACTTTCATTAATAAGAAAACAAACTATTCCTGATGGCCTTATTTACATAAATATTTTTTTAATGCTTTCGAATGTTAATAAAAAAGTGAAAAATTTTTCACACGAGGATCTTAAACCTTTTTAAGATTAGGATTAGATGCCTAGTTTTGAAATAATCAGCGTTTTCATGTTAACATTCAAATGGTGAATATTAAGTAATTAGCTAAAAAGCTTAATCAATAAAAAAACTTGTAATAAAAAGTTTTTGTTGACGGATTATTGTTAATTGAAATGTCTACTTGGTACCCAAATTTTATTATTCCTTAATATCAATATTTAAACAGTTAAAATAATTGTTATAGTTCATGAGTCAGATTGGGATGAAGCACGCTTTTTTACCCTTATTTTCGCCGCTAAATTAAAGTTATAAATATTGTCGCTATAATTCCAGGAAGTGGGACATTTTTTAGGATATATTCTGCTCTTTTTTTCAAATTTTGATTATCTCAAATAGTTTTTGAAATATATAAAAAAAATCAAACCTATTATTTTTTTGTTTTACTTTGTTGTTTCTAACTATTGCATTTTTTTCAGCTCATCTTGGAATATTCATAATTTGTTTTTGATGCCATTCCGAATCAAATGAGATCAAAATCATAATTTTCAGTGGGCCAATTCAAATTTGAACGAAATAGGACTTGTGAACCAGACAGAACAGTGAGTCAGTCAGGACGTGTTTTTTTGTTATATATATATATTTAGATAGTCGCTTCATGACGTGCATATGACATTAAAATCAAACCCATTGGAAAATAATTCTCTTATTAAAACAATATTTACCTACCGAAATAATGTGTCCTTGTAGTCCATGAGCAGCATCTGCACATTCTATAACAGCTGAAAGTTGAGGATACCCAACTCCCGTCTTCATTCGTGTTGTACAAACTGATCCCGGACCAATTCCAACTTTAATTATATCAGCTCCAGATAAAATCAATTCTTCTACCATTTCACCTGTTACCACATTACCTGCCTTCAATGAAAGTGGTTGTTATTTTACGTAACAAATATGGAATTGTGTGTCTTAATGTACAGAGTGTTCTGGGTCTTCAATAAAAAAGTTCGGGAGTGAGTAGGTCATGTGAAAATAATGCTGAGTCATGAAAAAAATTCCTCACACCACCGCTCGTTTCTGAGTTATAGGTCTTTAAAATTGCGAAATCAGAACTTATGTTTAAGTATATTTTCTAAATTACACATTTGAACATTATGAATTTTTAATGGATTATCACGAATATCCATATAGTGTGTTTGACGGAATAAATAATTCTACTATCTAAAGGCCATTAAAAATTCATAATATTCGAATGTAACATTTAGAAAATAAACTTATGATTAGGTTAGGTTAGGGATCGTATGACAGAATTTTTTCGCAATATTATTTTCACGTTATCTACTCACTCCCTAATTTTTTGCATCAAGTTCCGGAACACCCTATATAAAATAAGGCATAAGTTAATATAATCTATATAGGGTGTTTGGTAGATCCTTGAACAAACGAAAATGTACTGTAAGTGGTGACCATAAAAAATTTTATAGGTTTATTAGCTGCTTTCATACCTTTCAACCCTTCTAACATTTTTGTAGCTAGACCCAATTTTTTATTAGCATCTTAGGGGATAGTTATTACAGATTATTGTAAACAACTAAACTATGGATCCCTAAACCTAAAAAAATTTCCGAACCTACCCTTTTTGTTTCAGATTTTTTAAAAAGCGACATGTAATTAATTCCTACAAGGATGGTCCCAGAATTAGCTGGACTAACAAAGGAAGCACAAAAATTTTGGAAAAAGGTGTATTTATTTTTCAATGTAACCTCCTTTTAGTTCCATACACGTTTCCCAGCGACGTTCAATAAGTTCGATACCTTTTTTATAATATGAATCGTAAAGCCCTCAAAATAGCCATTAACTTCCGATATCACCTCTTAATTACTGGAAAATCTTTGATCACCGAGCTATCATATATGAAATAATCACTAGTACTTTTAAAAAGATAATCCATCGTACAGGGTGAATAACATGTATTGAGTAATGACGTCAACAACTTTTAAAAAATGTTAACACAAAATAATCAGCGGATTTAAAGAATTGAGGTATTAAAAATTTGATGGAATTGAATTATTTCGGAAATATGGCGACTTTCTGCAATAATACACACAAGTTTATGTTCTCTATAACTCATTTTAAAGTGTCATATGATACTGCAGAAATGTCTTCAGGTATTGCAGCCTTCAATCGAGTACAAGAAAAAGTCTGCCTGCACAGATGTGCCTGTAGGTAGACACAAAAGTCTGCAGGCAAACCGGTAATAGACTGGAAAATGTAAACGTCAGTGAATTCCAAGTGACCTGATTTGAAGAAGTCTCCTTACGGTGATAAATCTGGGAAACCTATAGGTTAATAGTGCTCGCCATAATGTGAGATCTCGTGATCAGAAAACATTTCTCTAGTGACTTCCATAAATGTATTTCTTGCATGGGCCGTTGATCTATTAAAAAACCATATTGCTGCACTGTTGATCCTCAAATGTCTATCCTACAAAATGACATCGCTCGACATTCATGACAAATCATGAAATGGCTTACTTTTGAAATGAAGCACTATGGTTGTCAATTGCTCAAACGAGGCTGGATAGGTTTTTCTGCTAATGTAGTTTTCGAATATTCTGCCGTGTTCTTAAAATTATAAACTGTTCTTATTAAGTTTGAAGAACTTAGAAAGAGGGATTCGTTTTAAAGTGACACACTACGCAATAGAGATAGAAATTAGGGAAAATTTCAAGACAGTTATAAACTATCATTTCTGTAAAACCCTTGGTGTCTTTAATAATTGAATTGAAGCTTGATTTTTAGCAGTTTTTTTTTATTCCTTGATACCTCAAGAACCGTAATTGTTGTGGCTGTCCTCTGTTATATCGCTTTCTATTATGTACAGAAGTGAACAAAACGAATGAAAAGTGAATCGTTAACATAAAAGAATGTTTAGGAACACTCAGTTGTTGCCTCACCTTTTCTGGATATTTTTTTTTCTCTATTCATGCGATGTCTAGGTTTTGATATAACTCATGGCAATTTCTATGCGAATATTTTTCTACAGATGTCTTCGTTGTCATGGTTCTCATAATTCTTACTTATTGCCATATAGAAATTTCAAAAATTAATGATATCCATGTTTCAAATATAGCTAAAGCATGTGCGTCAATTGAAGATGGCATATTATACAGAGTGATCTTTATATATGGAAAGCCTCAATTATCTCGGAAACGGCTTGTGTACAAGAGTCTTGTGATACGGCCGATATTATGCTGATATAAAATAATGAAGTTTGTTATTACAAATGGATCACCCTGTATATTTTTAGCTTTTCGAAATTCTTATTATTTTTCATCTAATGTTCTCTAAACCTACATGCCATAATTTTGGAGTTATGGCTACATTTGCATTATTTACGCCGAAATTAAAATAATACATTTAGGTGGCTGTAACAACTACAATAACAAATTTGACGTATCAATAAATTATAATTGTTGAAGTTTATTGAAAGTCACAATTGATCGTTTATTTGAAAAAGGACGAATTGATATTTTACTGATATTAGAATATGGCAATTGACGTGGAAGTCAACAAGAAACGTGTAATATCTTTAATAATTTATATCCTAACCGAAATCCCATAACAAGATCTATTGTCAGTAAATTAGTAAAAAAATTTAACGAAACTGGTTGAGTAGAAGATTTATCCAAAACAGGGCGCAGAAAAACTGCATCAACTGAAAACAAATATTTAGATGTTTGTGTCCTGCAGAGAACTTTGATATTTCGTAAACATGCGTAATGAAAATTTCACGTGATAATAAATTCCATTCATACAAAGTAACGAATATTCAAATTAAACGAATTTATTCAATAGTAGCCATCTAAATGTACAATATTTATTGTAACTTTGGTGGAGATACTGTAAATGTATCTATAACTCCTAAATTATGGCATTTCGAGAATATTACATGAAAAATAATCAGTATTTCTTAAGGATTTATATGAACACAAAAGATATAGGGTGATCCATTTGAAATAAAAAAGTTGATTATTTTTCCGGAAAAAAGAAAAATCTGACAATGTAGATACCACCATAATACCGTCGGTATCACAAGACTCTTGCGCATAAACATTTGTAAAAATCGTATGTGATGTAATGTAGATTCATAAGAAGAAGAGGTGAAGGTTGCAAGTTATTTAACATTTCCTGGAAAACGTTCGAAGAACATGAAGACTGAAAGGGGTGTGTTCAAATCCGTTAAACGACGAAATTTTCAATACTACACCAGATTACACGTGAATTGGAATAATACATTATGGGTAAATGTTTTGTTTTCTTGATGGGAGTCGATTTTGCATCAATTCATTTGACGGAATAGAACCAGCAATTTAATTCCACTACCACTGTCTTTTTTACTGAAAGTTGAGTAATGGTTCAGGATGGAATGTGTTCGAAACAAGAGCAGATTTACTAGCGATCTATGGTGTGTTGAATGTCTATGTAAATAACGGGGACGTTCTGCAGGATCCTGTCATGTCATTCGCTCTTATAACAAAACAGATTTTTCACTCATGCACTATAATTCTCATCCTAATAAACACGGCTCGTTGTGTAAACAACGTTAACATAAATGTAATGTATTAAGCCAGTAAATTTTCCAGACCTTAATTCATTGAGTGTGATATGTGAAGAGTCTCTGTAGTAGATAAACGGTTGCAATCAAGATTTGGGATAATAATAATTCCGTTTGTATTAAATTTGATAATATACTTACGATGATAGTGTGCGTTGGGAAGACTGCTCTAACTTTTCTAACATAATCGACAAAATGTTGAGAGTAACCATTCGCTACATCTAAACAAATAAATGTTACACCAGGTACTGCGTTCAGTATATCCGATAATCTAACAAAATCAGCGTCAGACATTCCTGAACTGGCAGCTACATGTTTCAAACACTCCGGGTGATTTTGAGCAAATTGTTTCCATTCATCTACGCTATAGTACTTGTGGACACAAGTAAATAAACCGTTCTAAAACAAAATGTTTTCTTAATTACAAAAGGCTTTTATATCCTGATAGAAATTAAGAAACTTCCTCATTTCACAATGTTATGCTTTTAATACAGTTTACTATAATCATAATACAGTTAGTTGGCCGTATCTAAGAGGATCAACCCCCTATCGCAAGTGGAATTTAACACACTGTTTGTTACTATTACACCTACACTCTAAAGTATATACAGGCTGGTCCTTCGAGCCTTCGATGTGACTGGCTGTATTTACTAAACTGACTTTAAATATACTTAATGTTCATGAATGAGGTCAATAAACTATCTGTCTATCTATCTACCTATGTATTTATACTGTCTGGTCCTTCGAGCCGGATATAACCTATGGTAGGCGTTTATTAACAGCCGCTGCTTCCCGCGACTAATTCGCATAAAAAAATAAGCAAAGAGAATAGAACACTATCTGAAAACTTAGTTATCGAAACGCCCGTTAGATAGAGAGATTCTTAGTTTTGATGTAGTAGTAGCACTAAACAGTATATTCGGTATAAATATCACTAACGGATCCAGAAATTCTTATCTTATCAGCATCTATTATATTAATCATTTTTAAAGACCAAATGTATCAAGAAAAAATTGTTTACTCAATTTGTTTATACATTGAGAAGATATTGAGGTAGTTGATAAGAAGGTATGTGGATAGTTTTGAGATTGTATAGACTAAGCCGTTGAAAGGAAGGCATGTGAATGGTTGCTTACCAATTAGGGTCGATTCCTAGGTAGGATTGAAATCCAAACAGGTATATTGGAAGAATCAATAGTGAACCGATTCCAATTTGGGGAATCAATGGAAGAAGAAATAAAAGATTGTCATTTTTTTAAAAATAATAAGATCTATGGATCAGTTTTAAATATTTGCTAGATATATTTATTCTATTTAAAAAAAAATAAAGACCACAATTTAAAATTATTGCTACCATCCACATTTCGGTAAGAATATTGTATTTTATTAAAAATAGAAGATAAAATTTTGTAATGGCAATAAATACTTAAAATTACTCTATATACTATTCCAGAATACGCAGTTGAAAGAAAGACGTATGGATGGTTGCCTATCAAATAGACCAGATTCACAGTTGGGATTCAAATCAGAACAGGTGTCTTGCTCATCAGTAAAGGAGCGTTGGAATGTGGGAAATCGATAAAAGAAGAAGTTAAAGAAACAGAATATTGTCAATTTTTTTAATTAGTTTATCACCATACTACTTACAAATTTCGGCAAAATTGTTCAAATTCGACCTCATATACTTTATAGTATGTGAGGTCAAATCTATAATGTAGATGGGTGAACATGAACATCAATTATGAAGAGCTCGATAGACTAAAATAAGAGGGACTTGATAGTAATGTCGCCCTT
Organism: Diorhabda elongata; assembly: GCA_026230145.1. Taxonomy (NCBI): domain Eukaryota; kingdom Metazoa; phylum Arthropoda; class Insecta; order Coleoptera; family Chrysomelidae; genus Diorhabda; species Diorhabda elongata. The sequence continues at coordinate 22,613,993 of CM047933.1, read as the reverse complement.
TTATGTTTTGTATTCTGTATGGTGCCGATAAAGCAATAGCAATAGCAATAGCAATTCCGTGTTGGAATTTCATAATCTTCATAATTATATGCTCGTTTTCCTCATCCGATGTAAATATTCTTGGATGGTGGACCAAGGTTAGATAAGGGTATTTAAGAGTACCGTCATTGTCCGACATGGGTTTGCTCCCACTTCTGCCCTTAGCATATCGTTGCCTAATGTTGTTGGTATTCTTGACCGATGTGAATTAGACAGATCAAAATTATTGGATTTGAACTTAGAGAACCGTCTGTGGGATTTACGAACAGAAGCTTCTTTATAAATTCCAACAAATAGCGAACACGCACAACATGCAAATATCCACAAAAAAACAAAATCTCTGACAATATCTAAAGAACCGAGAAGATGTAAACTAGCGATCTACGATCAGAGTGTAGAACAAGTGATGTCCTTCACATATCTAGGGACAAACATAACAAGCGATAGAAACCTAAAGAAATAAGTAAAAGCACAAACAACGAAGGCAGCATTAATATCAGGATACCTTAAAGATTTAATTTTGCGAAATAAATACATGAGCACAAAATGTAAAATTAAAATATATAAAAATTGCGTAAGGCCGGTCATGACATATGCAATAGAAACTAGAGCGGAGAACACAACCACTAAACGGCTCCTAAGAACAACAGAAATGCGGACTCTGAGATCAATAACAGGACATACGTTACTCGATCGGAAGAAAAATGAAGAAATAATAAGGGACATGTGCGATATTCAGGATATAGTAAGATGGGCAAGGAGCCGCAGAAGAGAATGGAGAGACCATGTTGACAGAATGCCAAATGAACGGTTAGCAAAAATTGCAAAGGAAAAGAAACCAGACACAACTCGACCTCCTGGACGACCACCTATAAAGTGGTATGAAAGCTGGTCCTCAGCATCCCAACTACTCCTGGCAAACCTTTGATGAAAATACAGGACCTAACGTAAGAAGAAGAAGAAGAAGTATTTCGCCCCAAATTGCAATATTTAGAAATAAAAAAGTCACAATAACCTTAAAACTTAGTTGATATGACTTCAAAGGACACACTGACCTGACAAATGACAATCATGTATCGATATGCGCAGAAACGATAATACTTTTCAGCCTCCTAATAATAAACTACGCAAAGACTAACTTTGTATATTTACATAACATTAAATACACTGTTTACTACTACGAATACTTACAATTACACTATCTGACGCGCGTCTTTATAACAAAGTTATCGTCTTTATAGACTGAAAGTAGAGTGTTGGTATATTGGTAGCAGTCGAGTGTGTTCAGTATGAATATCACGGATAGTTCCGGAAATTTCAATTTAATCATATCTCGGAATATCATCAAGGATTGAAATTATTGTAATTCTTACTTTTGCAAGAGCATGTGCCATCTTGAAAGTGCCGACAGTGTCCATATTTGACGCCATAACAGGGATGCCTTCATAAGTTTGTTTTGAATTTTTAAATGTAATATTCCTGTATAAGTTAACCTGAAAAAAATGTGTATAATTAACAATTATAATTCGTTTGTATTATTTCTGAAAATATTATCAAATTACATGGAGCCAACACGAACCTTATCTACTAATTTCATGAAACGGTATGTTAGTTCTATTATCAATTTTTTTTATCCGAAGATGAGGGCATCCGCACCATCAGTGGCCATACGAGTCCGACGGTGTGTGGGGCTGTACCTGTACGACCCACTAAAATCCTTCCTCTTTAATCTATACCTTTCTGAGGCTCCCATTCTGGACCCGCGTTTACATTCCACAGAATGGCTGTTTTCGCTTTGCGTTTGCTCTGTTCGTTCAATGTTTTGTAAGAGCTGCTGCTGCTTGGCGTTATCTGGTCATCGACCAAATCGTCCCGTTTCTTCGTCCGTACGCTACAGCGTCCCAGTTCTCTTCTTTCGCGATCATAATCTCTACGATATTCTCGGAAGTGAATTTTCCGATTTACAAAATTCCCTTATGAAGATTACTTGTTTCAGTTTTTCGACCAGAACCATCGAGAAGATAAACCGTGATGAATTTACGGTTTTATCAAAAAAGTGGCATTAAATCATCGATCAGAACAGTACCGATATCACTGATTAGTGTTTGAAATCCGAACTTATAATGATACATGCTGAGATTTTCAGGATGAGGTTCAGAAACTTTTCAGACAATCTTCGTACTTAAGTAAACATCAGTATTTGATTTGCTCGAAATTTTGATCTTAAAGATGAACTCTGACCTGGTCGTGAGACCGCTTAGAGCTAAACTAAAAAACAATTTGGAGCCATGTACGAAAGACTGGGGATTCCAAAAAAGGAAGAAATTTGGGTTCTATAGAAATTAACGTCAAGATATATAACGAACGAATTTCCTTTTGCGAATCTCTACTGTAACGAACCATATTGAAAACACATGATTTTGGGAGATAAAAAGACAATAATGTGCCAAAGAGATAGTACTTGAAACCCAAAGAAACCCTTATTAATGCGATGGAATGTGATGGTTGATGTTTGTTAGATTGGAAGAATATCGAAAAAAACAACCAAAATTGATTGATGGGAAAGGAGGACTATCATTGGTTCTACTACCTACAAAATTCCCAAATATTTCATAACTGGCTTTAAAACAATCAGATTTTCGACCAGAAAAATCGAGAAGTTCAATAGTGATGAAATTGTGGTTTTATCAGAAAAGTGGTATAAAGTCATCGACCAGAACAGTATCGATATCACTGATTAGTGTTTGAAATACGAACTTATAACGATACATGCTGATATTTTCAGGTTGAGGTTCAGAAACTTTTCAGACAATCTTCGTACTTAAGTGAACATCAGTAAATTATTTGCTCGAAACTTCGATCTTAAAGATGAACGCTGACCTGGTCGTGAGACCTCTTTAAAGCTAAATTAAAACTAAAACACAATTTGGAGCCATTTACGGAAGACTGGATACAACAAAAAAGTTACATACTTGGGTTCCACAGGAATTAACGTCGAAATATATAACGAATGATTTTCCTTTTACGAATCTCTACTGAAACGAACCAAAATGGACGATAAAAAGATTACGTAAGACAATAATTTGGAGCTCAAAGAAACCCGTATTAATGCGAAGGACTGTGATGATTGACGCTTGTTAGATTGAAAGAATATCGAAAAAAAAAACGACCAAAATTGATTGATGGGAAAGGTGATGTATTTAACGTCCTTTTACATCATTAGCGACTCTTTACAAATTGAGATGTTTAGTCTTAAATTTGTGTGCATTCACCTAAACTTCAGCTCCCGATGGAATATCATATGTTCCATTATCTACAAAATTCCCTTATGAAGATTACTTGTTTCAGTTTTTCGACCAGAAACATCGAGAAGTTCAACAGTTATGAAATTATGGTTTTATCAGAAAAGAGATCGATTAGAACATTATAAATATCATTGATTAGTGTTTGAAAAAAAAACCGAAATTATTGCCAATCAAGTATAATCTTTGTATGTCTGAGAGACTCTGGCTGTACTACTTACACTTTATTCCCATTATGTGAGAATTCTAAAAAACTAGTGATGCCGCCATGTCATTTTTGACGACTTATTATCATAATACATATCGACCAATAAATCTTAGTTCAATATCATTGTAACACCTTTTTAATAAAATATGATTTTATATAATTTCAAGTTATGTTTTATCATTCGTTGCGTAAACATTGTATTTTAATATTTCCCACTTAGCTGCATAGGATCTATTATATTTGATACTTTAATAATTAAGTACATGGAAAACCCAATAATCAACGATAAGACATGTAAACACACATTCGCGAAGTGAAGTATCCGATAAAGTTTTTCTTTTTATAATTTTCTAAGATATCTCTGTACTTTGTTCAAATTGTATAATTTCCTTTTGACTATCACATGCGTTAATAAATACTGGAGACCTCACTATTAAGTAAATGCCACGCAATAAGTATTTATGTTCAATCTTCAAATGTTATTTTACTAAATATAAATAAGCTGAAATAGACTTGTTCATTATACAAACGAATTACAAAATTTCATTTAAAATCCTGTAAAAAGCTTTATAAAACACATGAAACATATTTTAAACGTCCTTGTAATCCTCTGCTTTACATGTTGTTTGCAGTAATTGCAAAAGATGTTTAGATTGTAAACAATTATTTGTTTATACCAACAATAAATAAATGTCGTTACCTGTATTTGATTAAGCTTCAGAGAAAATTGAATATAAAATACCTAGGTACAAAAATTTGACTAGTTAATCCTGGCAAACTGGAAAATTTATAAAATATCCTTCTTAGTTTGTTCCTTCTCAGACAAAAGGAACTCTTTCAGTATTTAATCTTCTATAAAATTATATCTAATCAAGCTCATGTAAGAGTTCAAATGAAAATACTATAAATGGAAAATTTGTAGTCATAGGAACTACCAAAAGTCCATTCTTTCGTCATCACATAGACTTAACTTTCAGTACTTGGAAGTGTTGCTAAAACGTCTCGATCAAGTTCGAGTTGAAATGAAAATATTAAAAATGAAGAATTAGTAGTCACAGGAACGCCAGTCTCTCACCCTCTCACAAAGACGTAACTTTTATTACCTGAACATTCTACACAATTGTCTCACTTAAGATTATGTCAAAATATTAATATAAAAATTTCGTAGTCAATGGAACAACAGAAACCCCATTCTCTCACAATGGTCCAAATTTCAGTGCCTGATTCTCCTACTAAACCGATGCAATCAACCTTACGTCAGAGTTCAAATGATGATATTGAAGATGAAAATTCCAGTAATTAACATCCCATAAAATGTCTAAGCAGCTGTTGTCAGAGTTTAAAAGTTAGAATATTGAAGACGAAGATTTCATAGTTACAAGAACTATCAAAACCCAGTCTCTTCTTTCTCTCACGTAGACGCAACTTTAAGAACCTGAACCTCCTACTAAATTGTCGCAATGTCAGAAATCATATGGAATAGTTGAAGATAAACAATATGTAAGGCCTCTTAACATGATGCAATAAAACGTGCAACGCAATGAAAGCGCAATATTTCTTGCGTGCAAGAAATATTGCTAATATTTTTATTGCGTGCAAGTTGCAATTCTAGGGAGAGGTCCAGTTACTTTTCGCGTTTATTTTGTAGCCTGATAAACATGCGAGGCAGCGACAGATATAATAGTTGCCATTTATTCACTGACAACTTTTTTCTTGATCATTTCACATTTTGTTATTTTCATTTTTAAGCCTGTCACAAAATATTAAATAAAATTTGCGTCAGGAATTTGTTTAATTTACATATGGAATTTTTGTTAGTGTTGCTAGTGGTAAGAGTGGTAATGTCAAACGTCGCGAAATATTAATCTATGAAATATTCTGACTTTTGAAAAAATTGCGTGCAATATCTTGCCAGTTGTCTTGCACCATGTCAAGCTGCCTTTACAGAAACCTCCAAAACCCCATTCCCTTACTGTCCCACATGAACGTTACTTTCAGTACCTGAACCTCCTACGAAATTGTCTGGACCAAACTCATGTCAGAGTTCAAATGAAAAAGATCAAGATTTCATTGAACAGAAACCTCCAAAGCCACATTTTCTTACTGTCTCTCATAGGCACAAGTTTCAGCACTAGAAGCTCCTTCGAAATTGTCTTGATCAAGCTGGTGTCAGAGTACAAATGATAAAGATCAAGATTTCACAGTTACAACAGAAACCTCCAAAACCCCATTCTCTTACACCTTCACATAGACGTAACTTTCAGCACTTAAACCTCCTACAAAATTGTCTTCATCAAGCTCGTGTCAAAGTTCAAATAAAAAACCACTATTTCAAAAAAACCACAGATTTCAAATGAAAAAGATCAAGATTTCGTTGTTACAGGAATCACTAAAACCCCATTCTCCATTGAGATTCCCTGTGTTTTCAGTGACAAATAAAAAGACAATAAATGATAGTGCGTTTGAAATTTTCAGGTGGTAGGATTTTTAAAAGGACTACTTGATGGATATATAGAAAATTTTGATGTCTAGGAATATTTACATAAAATTGTTATTTTTACTCTGAATATGGTTTTTAACCATATTATTAAATAGTTCTCCAATATTTTGAAGTATTACAAGAATATTATAAAGAGAATCGGATTGGCTATAATAGTAAAGCAAAATTGGGTAGAGTTGGAGAATTATTTAATTTTGAAAAAATGATAAGATTTCAGGAAGTAGGGTAAAAATCGTATTTTGATAAATAATGTAATACCACAAGTGAGTTTCAGTATAACTGCCACTTTACACATTAAATCAAATATGGTGTGAAATTTAAAAAATATATGGAAGAATTGAAGCCTCAAATTTTTCTCAAAAATGACTTTAAAATGACGGTTGGAATTTTTGTTGATACACGAATTAAAAAAACTATTTCATTGAAGAATTTCCCAAACTACTTACTAGTGCTCATTAAATAAATTAGAATAATTAAAAAACAGTAGACACCAATATTAAGGAAATTAGAAACAAAGAGCTTGTTATAAAATCTTAGAAGAGTTTGTAGAATCTCTCTAGAGAACTTCTGCTGCACGTTCATTTCAATAAACCTAAAAACAACATAGAGTTGCATACAGAAGAATAAGGAGAGCTTTTTCGTCATCAAAGCATATACTTCGAACACTGTTGAAGTCCTGACCAATACAATGAATTTAGGCTCAAAATTTTGAAAATACTTTATTTCTAAAATGAAAGTGACCGTTGAAGTTGGAATTTTTTGTTGATACAAGAATTAAAACTTTCATTGAAGGGTGACCAAAATTACTAAATAGTGCTCATTAAATAAGTTGGAATGATTAAAAAGCAGTAGATACCGATATCAAAGAAATAACAAACAAAGATCTTGTTAAGAAATGTTAGAAGAGATTGTAGAATTTATTTGAAAGAACTTTCATTTGAATAGACCTGAAAAGAACATTCAGAAGAACCTTCAGAACTTTTTCATCAACAAAGCATGTACTTCAAACAGTGTTCTAAGTCCTAATATAATAAAAATGTATGGGATTTAGGGAGTAATACTTATAAACACAAAATGTAATGTAATGAGGATCATTTGCTGACTTTTCTTTTTTTGTAATTTGATATTATTGTAGAAGTTGATAAAAAATTATATATGTTATTTTCATGAATCAATGAACTCACTTTTTGGTCTATAGTAATAAATATTTTGATATTTTGATAAAGAACGAAATTAGGTCGAAATGTCAATAATCTTATGTATAAAAAATAACTTTATTTATTAATGCAGACTCACAATTCAGATCATTTATTCAAGAAAATAAATATTTATTTACATTTATAAGTAAAAATCTAAATTGGAGTTTCTTAAATATTGATTAACCATTTTCCAAAATACAAAGCAAATTTTTTTAGTCCATATATATATATATATATATATATATATATATATATATATATATATATATATATATATATATATATATACATATATAGTTTTGTCGATTGAAAATTCTTCGAAATATCATACTATTTCATATAAGTGAAAATTCGCAATGGACCTGTATAATAGTATTTTTAAAAGAGCCTTCTATATAAAAAAAAATTAGGAAGAACAAATTAAATGATTATAAATAAAATAGCGCCAAAATAAATTTCCATTTTTGAAAATCAATATAAAATTGCGTACTTACATCGTTTCTACTTTTGATCGTCGATCTTTTAGGTCTCAGAAGAACGTCTTTAAAATCTAATTTAATTTCATTTATAATATTGGGCATATTTTATTTTGTCGATATACTAAAATAAATAAATTAAAATAGCATTCAGCTGACTGTGTTACGTCAGACTGATCGGGAGACTTTTAACGCATTCAACCGCAACACATTTCGCACTCTAAATCGTATCGACGTTAGAAGTGGCTATACAACCAACTAGCCTAGATTTAATATCGCACTTTCCAATGGGTCTGAAAACGTTGTCGGGTTTAAACTGTTGTCTAGTACTAATAATAGCGCTGATATAACTTTTTAAAATATAATATTTTTATTACGCCCTCAGTTCTTCTGGCAACGCACCAATCGCTTGCTTACGTCACCAGCGCCGATCAAGTTTCGTCCGACAAGCTACAGCAGCATTCACATGTTGTTTTGTTTTACTATCCTATCGCGTCGTATTAGTTCTATTTTTTGTTAGGATGTAGAAGCCTGAATCGACAAAAGTTCGTTATAAATATTGAAATATTGTATTGTATAAACACCACTATTACTGCACCAAATAAAATATTTTTTAGTATCCTTCAGGGTGTAATGTGATGTTAGGTACTTTCATTTTCTAAATAGTATATTAAAAACTTAAAACTTACGATACAGGGTAGCTTGACGTTTTATTATAAAAATAATGTAATATTTGTATGGTGTTACTTGTGATTAGATTTTTTGTTTTTTTGCATTGGCGTGGCGTCCAGACGGGAACTAACCTGAATATTTTTGAAGAAAAAAAAAGACACCACGGGTTTTTTCGGAACTAATAACTTTTAAAATTCATGTTTAACATTTAGCAAATATTGACCTGTAGAGTATTTTTTTAAATAAAAAATAAAATCGGTCTAATTGTCATGACGAAATCGTCAAAATGTGGTACGGAATTTTTTTTCTTTAAACTACCGTGGGAATATTGAAAGCATTATAATATTAATTTTAATATAATTTTGGAAATGAATTTTTCATTTTTTCATTTCATTTCATTTTTAATCTTGTTAATATATTTTGATACTTCTTATATATTTCTCTGTTTCAATAGAGTCAAATTATACAAAAGATAGATTGAATTTTTAGCAGAATATCTATACAATGTTATTCCAGAACAACTACCTTTATTCAAATTTAAGTTTCGTTATTTTAAAAGTTTGGCAATTTTATTTAAACAATTGTCTCGTACTGGACCACAATAAGGTTATTAATCGATACGGTTTAAAATTTTTGACCTATAAATCACAATTATTATATCCTTGTTAAACATAAATACCGTTAAAAGTGGTACAAACTGATTTGTAAAGCACAAAACCTTCAAGGTCTTTCTCTCTTAAGATCACAGATGATTTCCACTTTCTCTTCACATTAACTTGAAGATTGGTCAAAGGCGAAACAATTATATTCAGGGTTATTCTAAATGTTGGACCAATTTTTAAAAATTCGTATTTATTAAAGTACAAATGTTACATGAATAATTTTAATACCAATGAAAAGAGGAAATTTCCAAGTTTTTTTTTAATGTATTACAAGTGTAGGCAGGCGGTGATTGTTCCGGAAGCGGCCGTTAGAGTTCTCGCGGCAATAGACCGCCATTTTCTGTCACTGCCAGTTGTGAGTGAGATGGCGACAGTGGAGCACAAGGTGTTGTGTTATTGAGTTCGCAAGAAGTCAGTCGTAAATTGTAGTGCAGCGGGCATTTCATTTAGGCGGCTTTAGACAAATTCTGGCAAATTTAAACCTAACCTTATTTTCCAAAAAAAAGCAATAAACCTTTGTTATATATAATGGTGTGTAGTGTGATTATACCTTCAATGTGGAGAACCGGCGAAAAAGTCGAGGGTGGCAAAATAACGAGCTTTCGCTGATGGTAGCATGGAAGTTCACGATGAAAAACGTAATGGACGTCCGCCGGTTTCGGATGCATTTGTCCAGAAGATCAACAGTGATTACTCAAAGGTCTGTGAATTTGTTGACCGCATTCTTCCACGGCACAACTGAAAAAACTTTAACAGAAACGTTTGGTTCTCTAAATGTGAGTGCTCGTTGGGTCTCTTGGATTCTAACTGACTGAAGAGGAACGCTTTGACTGTGCTCGCAAATTTCTTAAACAATATGAGGAGGTACGAAATACGGAGAAGTTGTTGTTCTCCATTGTCTAACAGTAATTTCTGAAATACCTGTCGACTAAGCCATTTTTTTGTGTACAGTGGTCCTAAATACCGATTTTTATAAAGAAAAGTCGAGTATAGAAGAGGTCTGGTGAGTTGGCGACAATACTCATGGCTGAAGAATAACACACTAGACTAACCTAAATAATCAAGCCCTATTTAGAATTGCATACGAAAAAAAAAACGTTTTAAAAATATGGCATATCTTGTCTCGGCACAGTTCAATGTTTTGCAAACTTACCTCTATAAATTTACACCTCAATTTTTTATATTTATTGTAAATAGTGTGGATGTGTTTGACAAATTTTGTTAATACTCAGGATTTGTAGTTTAGTTTAGACTTTCCTGAAGGTATCTTCAATTGTGCGTTTGGAAGTTTTGGTCGATGAGAACATAATCTAAAAGCCAAATTATTCCTGACAAAAAAATTTAATTCCAGTTCCAACTCAGTTTGAAAGTCAAGATGAGAGGGGAAATTTTAGTTTAGCAGTTCCAAAAGTTTTTTATTGCTATTACACCAATTGTCTTAAGAAATAGTACAAAAAATAATTATTATAAATTATAAACCGACAAACAATACATATTGAAAATCAAAGATCTACTTGCTTCTCTTGTTTTGTATGTCCGTAAATAATTCGAAACCATGTAACGGATTTTAACGCGGTTCGAACCAATCGACAGAGCGATGCAAAGGGAACATTTTGATGTATGATGAGTCGAGGTTTGGTGGAATACATCGAAGTTCAACACATATTCAAAATCAAAGATCTACGTTCTTTTACTGCTATAATAAACTCCAAAAGGTGGGAGAAAGTAGAGACAGTGAACGAAAAAGTGAAAACTATGATTATTGGATGTCTTATAATATGGATAAATTAGTATTTTAATAATCCACCCTAAATTTCAGAAAACAAACTATATACTAATAGATATGAAATATTATTTATATAAAATATAAATGTGATTCTTAAATATGTTAATTTTTAGTCAAAATGTGAATAAACTATGGATAAAACATCCATTTTATTATTTGTATAGTACTAATAGGTTAGTTAAATGTAAATGTTATTAAGTTGTTGAGTACATCGGACAAACGTTGATCTACGAGGTAATTCTATTAATTTCAAAGATCCTGTATATGTGCAGGCACTTCGAAGACCACCTAAAATATCCAACACTGTATTTCTAACTTCCCCTTTGTAAGGTACTTGGACGGTTTTTCCTTCTGACGCTCGGTATTCTGCAACACCACCTAAAATTGATGATACTTTGATAACATTATAATATTTAACATAAAATTTTTATCATAAATCATTTTATATATTAGTCCTGTATAGTAGATGGAATATATCGAGTTTCTGTACCGAACTGGCATTCTGTACCGCATGGATACCGACGCTATGTCATCAAATAGAAACATTCAGATTGGACGGTAGGATTAGTTTTCGGCATCATCCGAGTGAGTAGCTGTACAATATTTAACATTTTTCCGCATTTATTGTATGAAATAATATCTCTAGAGTTGGAAATATGAAAATTGGTGCTAGAGATTGAAAAGTACCCGTGTCTGTATAATTACACACTACCTGATTTCACGTATGGACCTTCTTGAGGAAGCTTGGGTAAAAATTGCTTCTAAAATACGCTCATCAGATAAATAATAAGTCTCATTATTATTACTACTTACATTGCCATGGAAGGACAATTGATGGCTTTATAAAATAATTAGATACCAGCGGACAATTATACCATTATACCAATTATACCGTGGCGTACTGAACACCGTATTCTATGCGAATAAAATTGTATAGCACACACACACACTTTCTTTATTATTTTGAATATAGTTTTGTAATTAATGCATCAAATTGGTGTTAGAAGCACCTGAAATTTTTGCGTCATCATACGGAAAGTACATTCAATTGTTTTTCTTCCCCTACTGAGTCTGTAATTGAATATTTTCTTCTTATTATTTAGCTCCATCGCTGGATAAGGGTGCATTATATTGTGCCTCAGTGGAGATACAGCAACTGCCACAAAGAAGTAGGGTGCAGTTTTGTCTCTGCGTGAGGCAAGGGTGCAGAAATAGGAAGTTGAAGGCCGTCTCTTCTAATCAGTAACTTAAAGCAGATACGTTTCGGTATTTTCGCGAAATTCCGGGAGTTACAGTGATTCTTTTTACGTCAGTGTCTCGCACTGCCACACTGTTAGTATAAACTAAATTTTTAACATCTTTCGAGGTGAAGTGTTGAATGAATGCAACTACATTTTTTAGAGTCTTTTGAATGTCTTTCTGGTTGTTGGATTTAGAGGTAGTTAGATTAGGTTAGGTTAGATAAAATTTTGCACTTACATGACCAGTAGACAACTTTTTTAAATATTTATAATATATTTAATATACCCCATAAGAAAAATCGCAGGCCGTCAGAATTATTGATACGCCAAAAACGCCACTGTTTAAATTTTTTTCAATGTAAGCATGTCTCGAATAGCGTTTTCGTTTTCTTATCAATCGCAAAAAAAAACAACCATCGTTATAACTTCATCTTCACTACTGGTAGACATGTTGGTTTCATGTTCAAAGCATTACTAAACCTACTATTCAAATTCAGCCAGATATCATAGGAAGCTTTTTAGGTAAATATAGCATTACGAAACGATATTGATGGATCAGAGAGCAGCCTATGATTGCAAATGGTCAGGACTGGCGAAGCCCTTATAATGAGTATTTTATACCATAATTCATTAGCATATCGCTAGAAATATTTCTTATAAGCAAATAACAGTTCCTAATCCAAATAGTGAGATTTTCAAGAATAACTTCAGCTACTTAGACGTAAAATATTTAGCAGGTTGAGGTTGAAATGTTACCGCAAAAATTCAATAATATTGTCAAGATTTGCTTAAATAAAAATTGTGTAGCTTTTCACACATATTTTTTGGAATAATGTTATAGAATGATAAATTTATGTAGTTAGTTTTTGTTGTTATACAGTCTAAAATTAGGTTGGCATCCCTGCTTTTATGTTAAAGATATCGGTACATTAATAGTGGATATTGAGTTTTTATGTTCATTGTTTAATCCAATCCTGTTTTCTACTAAAGAAATACATTTTTTCTTCCTCTTCTTCAACGTATTGTAAGCCTTAGATCTGTAGTTTCCAGCTTCTCATTCTTGGGATGTTGATTTCTATGAATTCATCCATCTTTTTGGAGGTCTTCCTAAAGGTCTTCGTGTCCCTGGTTTACCGTCTCGTGCGATCTTTGCTAATCTTTCTCTGGTCATCCTGTCCACGTGTTCGTTCCAAGCTCTTCTATGTTTACGTCCCCATCTGACTATGTCTTCCACCTCACATCCGTGTCTTATGTATGTGTTTCTCTTTCTGTCTCTTAGTGTGTATCCACATATGTTTCAGAGTATTTTCATTTCTGTTGCTCAAATTATTTTTTCAGTTCTTTTGTTGTCCACCATATGTCAATATGAGTGTAACGTAGGTTTTGTATATTTTAACTTTTAAGTGAAAAAATACATTTCAATACTACAATAACTACTTTTAGTTATTACTACTGCATAACAGTTTGTATTTTGCATTTACCATAAGACTATTTTGAATGGCACTTACAAATAACCCCACTCAGGGTTCCAACCTAAAACTTGTATCCATTCATTTATGATAATATATCAAATATTCAAATTATAGAGAACAATATCTAAAAACAATGAATGTTTCATTATCAACATATAAATGTATACCTGCATGTTTTTCCATTGCTGTACTGGATGACATTCCATAGAATAGCTTGAATTTCTTCCCATCTTTTTCGATCACCTCACCATCACACTCGTCATGGCCAGCGAACATTCCTCCGGCCATCACAAAGTCAGCACCAGCTCCGAAAGCTTTAGCTACATCTCCAGGACAAGTACAACCACCATCCTATTGAGAATTATTGGAAATTAAACAATAAAATCATTGTTATATTTTTACATTTGAATCGGTGGGGTTTAGATTTGATTGGCAGTTCGCGACTAGCCGGCATCAAAAAATGTCTGACATTTTTGACAATCGAACAAAAGAATTCTTGCTATTGAACTTAAGTTCTGAATCAGAAACGTATGATGCTGAGGAGAAAATATTGTTTTATTCCTTTATGAATAAGAAATTTAAATTACCTAATAACTTTATTCTATCGAAGAGGAAAAACAACTAAAATGAGTAATACTGATTTTGCTAATTATTTCCTAACGAATTGATACCAGTTAACTGAAGTACATGAGAAAATCCGTCAAAACATCGACATTCTTTAGTTTCGTATTCATATGATCATCACTTTTTGTATCGTAAAACTCTCTGTATTCCTTTACCACCTCTATTAACTTTTCATTTTTTCGTAACAAAATTCAGGAAAGACTTACTAGTCACCCACACGTGTGGTACAGCAAACTGTGTCTGAACCACAGCGGGATATATCTGCGAGCTCACGCGTGTCGTATCAGCTCGAGCTGCGTCAGCAATTCGCGTCAATGTAATCAATCTTATAGATTACTAAACTACGTGCTGTGCTGAGTCATCTCACACGTGCTATATGTGTCCCAATTTGCACCTTGCCGTACATTTACTGAATTTGAACAATAATTTCTACTTACAGATATAATGTGACCCTCTAAACCATGAGCAGCATCTGCACACTCGATAACAGCTGAGAGCTGGGGATATCCAACGCCAGTCTTTATTCTCGTTGTACAAACTGATCCTGGACCAATTCCAACTTTAACTATATCAGCTCCAGATAAAATCAATTCTTCTACCATTTCACCTGTTACTACATTACCTGCCTGATACAAATATAACTTCAACATTTTTTGGCAGAAAAAACATATTACATATTTGTTGTTCAGTTAAGAAGAGAGAAAATATAATCGGTATGATGAAAGTTATTCAAAATAATTAAAATTATGTAATTATTAGACGGGATTGATAATTTTTTTGATAAAACTATTCTAAAATATATAACAGTCCGCCATGATATGCAACTTGAGTTGTATGGTTTACTATAATTTTTACAGTAGAACTCCGTGCGCTTTATTCGGGCGGAGAATTGTTAATCTCATTTCAGCACGTGTTTTATTTGATCCTTCTATCAAGTCAATCGAAAGTATACCCAAAATATTATAGCTACCAGTCTTTTGGGCTTTTTGTGACATTTACTTTTTTTGACACGGGCCTGGTTCTCACGGCAATACTCTAGAAATCGCTCACAACATTCTACTTGACGCTGCTTTGCACTACGCCGACAATTCTAGGAATCCACCTTGCACTGATTTTTATCATATTTAATTTATAAATAATATTTATTTAGAGCACTTGTGACGCTGGTCAGTGGTCACAGAGCAATTGTTCCACTGATTTAATGTTTTCTGGAGTAGTTATCGTCATAGGACCTCCCACACGTGGTCATCTTCCAATTATTCTCGTCTCCAGCGAAACAACCAATTTTTAATTGTTGAAAATTACGGTCACAAGTCACCGTAAACAGCCTCCATTCTGTTTTTGATTTGTGTTGGTGTTCAGCCTTCTTGTTGTTGAAACTTTGTGTATAGTTCGGAAATTGTTCCGCCAACGTACGACAGTATCCTTAGAGACCAGCTGTGTGAGCACCTGGTAGTGGTTTGGCGTCTCAAAGACACTGGTGCATATGATTAGAAGAATGACGATGGGGAACGGCTCTGGCAGAGTGAAGGTATCGGGGTCTTTAGGCACAGTTTTTACTGTGAACACAGGTTTGAGTCAAGGAAACCCACTATCGACAACACTGTTCAATTTCTCACGGGAAGGTGCCGCAAAGAGCATCCGAACGAATCCCGGAGGAACTATTTGCAATAGGCTAAAACAGTACCTCGCCTATGCAGATGATGTTGACATCAAGGCACGAACCACTTCGGCCTTTTCAGGAGCGGTTGAGGAGTTCGATCGTGCAGAGGACTCAAAATTAATTAACAGAAAACTATGTACATTAGAACCTCAAGGAGGCATCCCAAATCACGTTTTAAGTCAGACAACCTCGCTTCCCTGTGTGCCACTAATTCAAATATCTTGGATCCTTGATAACTGAAGATAATGACGTGACAACGGAGATCAAGGCAAAAGTCGCTGCGGGGAACAGATGCTTCTAGGCATTCCAGAGAGCGCTCAAGTTTAGAGGACTCTCACGAAGGTCAAAGCTCACAATGTACAAGACACAGTCACATACGAATGCGAGACATGGACTATGACGACGACAAGCGAGCGAATTTTGAACAGCTGGGAACGTGAGATTTTTGGCACTGTTTGTGAGAATGGTGCGTGGAGATTCCGCGGGAATGTTGAGCTGAGACAGATGTATGGCGAGCAAAATTTGGTGACGTTCATCCAGGGGGCACGCCTGAGGTGCCTGGGATAAGTGGAGAGAATGTCTTCTGATCCATACCCGCGCAGAGCATGGAGGATGGCGACTGAGAGGAAGACCAAGCTTTCGCTATTTGGAAGACGTTTAAGCGGACCTGATTTAGCAAACGGTTTGACGTTGGAGGCACCATGCTCAGGACAGAAAGGATTGGCAATAGATCTTTGAGAAGGCCCAGGTTCTCAATGGATCGTAGGGCCGGTTAAAGAAAGAAAGAAAAAGAATAGATAAAGAATACAAATACCTTAGAAGCTCCCGAGACTACCAGAAGGCGGGACAATGTCTATATTTAATTTGGTTGCAAACAGAATAACATATTCCTTACAAACTAAAAAACCACGCCCAATGAGTATTTCTATTGCTCTAAAATAAGGTAACCGTTCGGTCGGATCATATTGAATTGAATTCTCTGGTGGTCGGGGTAAGTGTTATAAAATTCAAGGTTACAACATGCTATGCAGTCTGTATTCTTTTGTGTAGGTTATTTGTGATATAAATAGGACATATTATCACAATGTTAATATTTATTATGACATAAATGGTAATAAAATTATATCCGGAACACTAAATACAGATACCCTTACAAAGTTTCTCACTATGTTCTAGCTTTTAACTAAATGTTTCATTTTAAGAAACATCTCATAAATACGAGTAGAGAAATTGAGGTCCTTTTTCATTGAAGCATTAAAACGTAAATAATGAAATTTTTGGTTCAAATATGGATTTACTTACAATAATAGTGTGCGATGGGAATGTTGTTCTCACTGTAGACACAAATTCAACAAAATGTTGTGAATAGCCATTAGCAACATCTAAACAAATAAAGGAAACATCAGGAACTACTTCTAATATATCAGACAGTCTTTTAAAATCATCTGCCGACATTCCAGCACTGACGGCCACATTTTTTAAACATTCCGGATTTTCTTTGGCAAACTGTTTCCACTCATCTACGCTATAGTATTTGTGTATACAAGTAAATAATCCATTCTGGAACAAAATATTGTCTTTGATTTTTTTTTCTTATTTTCAGTACAATTTTGGTTCTTATTAAATTATAATTTGATATCTGGTGCTACATAGGTGACACTATATATTTTGAGATACAAGAAAACTAGCAATTCAAAAGCTCAAAGTCAGTGATATATAGTTTTAGGTAGTTTATATACAACTTTTTTTCTTTAATGTTTAAACCAATATTTATAGACAAAAAATTATTAGAAATTCAAAAATCTTGTAGGTAGTTTAAACATTTTAGTAAGACTGCCATATTGCGTGACGTCATAAGTATAAAATAAACACTGAACATATGATACAAAGTAAATACGACAATTATTGTCTCGGTTATTCTAAAATAGGCGTTATTATTAAACTTTGATTAATCTGAAAAATGGTATATAAATCGTGTTTTGTACCTGGATGTAAAAATACCACGACTAAAACACCAGATAGTTTTTTTATGATGCCAAGAAATTCGAATATACAATAAGGATGGTTTGAAAGTGTTGGTCGTTTTGAGGATCTTGTGAGATGTAATTATTTTTGTTGCCACTGTTTACACCACCGCTTTACCAACACTCACAATCACACTGTCTAACGCACGTTTTTATAACCAAGTTATCGTCTTCAAAGACTAAAGGTAAACTATACTAAAAGTATTTTTGTTGCCAGGACCATTTCTATGTAAGTAAGATTCAAATTTAGCTTGTTTTAATATTTTATAGTAAGAACTTAACCTATAAAAGGTTTATTCACTTTATTATTATATATACAAAAATGTTTTATTTAGACGTAACTAATAAATAAAAATAACAGCACACGCTACGTTGCCGGCAACGACAACCTCGTGATCATCAAGTAGACAACTGTTCAATGTTTTTATTAAACCTATGACGACACAACTGAAAACCAATGACAATCGTTTTGTTATATAGTTGAAAATTTAAAATTTTTGCGATTTTCAAATAAATATAAATTGTTTTTTCAATTGCAATTAAATATTTTACTTTCTGACATTATTTTATATCAAGAACTTATAAAGTAAACAAAAAAATATATACTCTTTGAAAAAGTATAACAACATTGATCATTGTTTTGATTCACTATTTTTCTTTGTTGAATACATTTTGGTTAGGTTAGGCGACGCACCCTCAAATCTTTTAATCACCGCAGAAGATACTTTGATTTTACTTCAGTGTAAATTAGTTGAACACTCCACTAAAAAACTTAATAACTTACAAATTATAACATAACCTCTCTTTTTTTTTCTGCTTTGCCATTTCTTAATTTTTTAACTCAACGCTCAAAACGCCTCGGAATCCATTCCACTTGGGTTTACGACTATAAAGCTCTGGACTAAGTAGAACGGGAAAGATCGTCGTCGTGATTGTCGTGAATGCTTAGTGGAATGCACCCGTAATCTGTTGAATTTAAGTTGGACGCGAACGAGGGCGTCAACTTATAAAATAAACGAAAAAATGTATACTATTTAAAAAATACAGTACAAATATTGATGAATGAATTTATCTATCTTTATGTGATGATCATCCACTGATCATTGTTTTGGTTCACTATTTTTCTTCGTTGAATAGATTTTAGTATTTGATGCTAACAATTAGAATAATTACAACCGTTTGAAAAGTTTAGAATTATTCATTCACTGATAAAAGTATCTTAACAACAAAAGTTTTTATTTATATGTATGTACGAGTATTAGTTTCTTTAGATGACTTTTCCCTAGTTCTTCTGTTTTATTCAACAATGTTCTTATTGGTTTATGTTATATAATTTGTTTAAATTTTTATCCCATATGTGTGTCACATTCATTTTTATACACGTACAACAGATTTTTTATATTGGTTACATTAAACTTATCTGATTATTGTTTTACTTTCTAATTTGAACATTTTTATTACTTGTTTATCTTCATCAACATCAGGAATGACATTTACATATAACATTATTATCTTTTTTGGACATTATTGAATTTACTTACTTTTGATAAAGCGCGTGCCATATTGAAAGTTCCGACAGTATCCATGTTTGAGGCCATAACAGGAACTCCATGATAATTTTTTTTTGAGTTACGAAAGGTAATTTTTTTATACAAGTAAACCTAAAAAATATGGAAAAAATTGAATGCTGAGAGTTTATAAAATTTGTCAAATTAATAGATTAGATTAGCAATGAGTTTTTTTCAAATTTCAAAATTAATATTTCCAAGTAAATTGTAGGAGAATATAGAAAAATGACTTGTGGATAGAATATTGTAGTTTCCCCCCTAATTATTTAGTGTATGCAAGTACAAGAGAGCTAATAATATGACCAAATATGTATGACAAAATTGTTAAGCTGGTTGAAAGATAATAGCAAACATATATAGCAATAGATAATTAATACTTCTGATTAATTTAAAATAAAATATACTGAAATATTTATTATTGCCATTTATTATTTATTTCGCATTTTTAAAAAAGAGGACGAGGAAAAAGAGGTATATTTCTTGTTATAGTTTTAATTTTGATTGTAACATTGTGTCTTTTCAGCAGCAACAACGGAAAATGTTAAGGAATTAGCTAGTGCCATTTGTTGCAAAATATATGAGTAACAAATTGTTAATTTGAATTCGTTTCAGAAAAACTCGGTATAACAAACGTAAAACAGGCATGTATTAAGGAGGATTTGTAAATGCCAGCGGTGACGCTTTCGTTGACGTTACGTTCGACTTCCCGTTGGCTAAATTATAACATAAACTCTTGAATGTTTCGCTTCTTTTCTTCTGCTTTGCCATTTCTTAATTTTGCTTAGTGGAATGCATCCGTAATCTGTTGAATTTATGTTGAACGCGAACAAGGGCGCCAACGCGGACACGAGAGTAAAAATTTATAAATTGACGATTAACATAAATTGAGATAACGCGCAGTGGCGGCGATAAGATTACAAGAAATAATTATTTTTAAATCCAAATATATATTCTGCTGTATAACAAGCTCCTCAAGATGATTGTTTTATAGTATACCTTTACATTAAATTGTGTGATGTAAATTAAATTTATGCTGATACAATAAGGTTGTGAAATAATTGTCATGATAAACGAAGAAATCATTCTGCTCCATTTGTAATATTATTTTATGTGCTTCAAATACATTCATGACAGTTTAAACCACTCCATAATATTCAATAACTGCGTAATTTCATAGAAAAATGCCAAATTACAGGGGAAAGAAGAAGAATGTATTCAAATAAACAAAAAATTTAAAACCCTTCCAATATTATAAATAATTTTTTGAGTCTAACTTGGTCGATTTTTTACTATTTAGTATTTTTGAGTGTATAAAACCATTTTAAGGAGAGAATTTTGAGGTTAGAAATGAATACCTAGGATACTTTTTTGTAGAGAATTTTGTACTATAAATTTTTTTTAGGGCAGTTTTTTTGAATTCTTCATAGTTTTCGAGTTAATCGCATTTCAAATTTTTTTTCAGTCGCAAGTTCCAAAATTTGGAAAATCCATGCCCGTAATTTTCTTGAGAGTTGCTAGACTCATTCAGTATCCCAAAAGCTCCCAGAATCTAGAAATCCAAAACCGCCCAATTTAATTTAAGGTTTCAGCTCAATTGCGCCTAATTTGCCTGTACTGGAGGTAAATGTTCACAAATATTGGGATATACTGTAAAATTATTTGAAATGTACCGATACTGATTAATTTTCCAAGCAATGACACTTCTAAAAAAATTTCCAGATATTCATTGTTACTAATAAAAATTATTGGGGACAAGTATTATCAGACTTATAAATATCAATATATAAAATATTGTTTGATGTAATACCTATAAATAATATATTACCACCATATTATTCAGTAGGTACCTATAGTGAAAATTTAAAAATTTTTACAACTTCTATTGGTTAGAAATTTAGTATATTACAACTACATGGGACGAATGTTTTCTGCCCTGTGCGTCATAATAACCTCGGCTTCGCCTCAGGAATCATGACGCGCAGGACAGATTTGAACTTTCGGTCCGTGTAGTGTATAGATTTTTCTTCATACCTCAGTCGAAGGTACATACTTTTTTTTCTGTGACAAAAGTTAAACAATTACTTTCGCCTCGGGCATCATGACGCGCAAGTACGTACTATCGACCGAAGTATAAAGAAATAGTATATTACTTAACGAGTTTGTAAAGTGACACAGTAACGAGTCCCAAATACAGGTAAAAAATTCTTGAAAAAACGTATTTTTTAAATAAGAAATCCAATTAAACAACATCAGACATGAGTTGAAAGGTATTTCAACACATGTGTTGAAAAATATATAAACACGTGTGCTGAAAAGTTAAAAAATCCTAAAAAATATACATTAAATTTTCATTCAACTACTTTATACATTACCCAGTAATAGTAATAACACTTAATTTTAACGTTTAAATTATCTTGCAGACACTAGTATGTATTTGAACACAAATCACAACAAACTTTTAACTTTTATTTTAAACACTAACATAATCGCAAAAATCATATTGTCTACTTCTTGTCTTCTTGAATTTAGCCTTTTGCCTTTTGGCATCCAGCCAGATTGATATTATATTCGCGTATTCCCTCAATCGTTCGAGATCATATATAACATAAGAAAAAGAAGCATTTCAATACATGTATGTTTTGTTATTTTCTAGTACATGTGTTGAAATAAGATAAAAATGAGTGTGCATTCTATCATTTTCATAAGTGATCGTAGGAAATAGCTATTTGTATAACAAGGAAGGAAAATGCTATTTTTCCTGCCGAGGAAAAGTACGACTTTGACCCCTATAATGAGGCTAGGGAATGTATTCTTTGGATAGAGGTAGACGAAAAAATATTTTCACGAATTTTTAAACTAACCTAATCTAAGTTGATTTTTAATAACAAAATGTTTCTTTTAAACCTATGTTCGAAGAGTTATCACACTGAATTCTGTTAATAATGTTAAAACATTATAAGATTATACGTAAATATGAAGTGCAATTAAATAACTAAGATGTAATATTATAAAAAAAAAGATGCGTTAACATATCTATAGTTTTTAAAAACAAAATCTCAACTTACATCGTTCCTACTTCTTATTGTTGATCTCTTAGGTCTCAAGAGGACGTCTTTGAAATCCAATTTAATTTCATTGATTATATTAGGCATATTTAGAGTTGTTGCATTAGAACAAAAATTATTTTCTATTGATATAAACAGACTAATAGTAATATAACTAATGAGTAATCAACTCATTTCACAATCAGCGGTAACCAACAAATATAAAGATAACCTTATGAGTGGATAACATTATCAAATCGAACACTAGTTAAATGTGGCTACTAAACCAACAAAACTGCATTCAATTTGAACTTCTACTGAATGTTCAATTTTATAGAATAATCAATGTTGATTGAGAATTATATAGAAATATATATATATATATATATATATATATATATATATATATATATATATATATATATATATATATATATACCAACATTTACTTTCGGAGATACCGGAAGTGGCCATTATCTCAGGAAGGCTAACAGATATCAAGCTATGGATAACTTTGTTCGATAGTGTGAACAGTCATGATGCAGAAGAGTTTCTGTGAAAAAGTATGCAAATGCATTTGACTATTGCAGAATACTACAGTAGATTCAGGGAGGCGATAACATCTGCTTTTTTATCGTCTCAAGAAGAGCGATACCTGATTGGAGGTCCAGACATTTTAGTCCAATTTGACGAGGTTAAATTTGAACGCGAAAATATCATAGAGGTCAGTAATAGGATGGACACTGGTTGCTTGGCATAATTGCTAATGGATCGAAAGACATCAGATTTGAAGCTTGTCTAGACACTGAAAGAACTGAGGTCTTGATTCCTCTAATCAAAAAGCACGTTGCTCCAGGAAGCATAATTCATACAGATTGCTGGCTAGCTTATCGATGCCTCAGCACACTCATGAGTGGGTCAATCACAAAGATTTGTTTCTGATAGCGGGGTTCATACCCGAAGAATTGAGGCCAGATGGTGACCTCTGACAGCATTCTTCCGCGATAGGCATGTACCTTCAGAAGATTGGGAGGACATAATCATAGAATATGTATGGCGACGAGAATTTCGTAAATTTGAACCAAAAATTCATCACAATCCATTCATTTCATTAATTCAAAAAATCCAAAAAGATTTTCGATTGTAAAAGTTATAGATTTAAGTCCAATTAAAATATTTGATTCAAGAAAATTATTCTTATTTCAGTCTCTAGCACAACCTAACCTAACCTAACTGATCATTACAAAAATTACTAAATTTTCATATCTATTGATAATAATGCATTTGCATACTTTTCTCATAGAAACTCTTCTGTGCATGCGTCAATCATCATGACTTTTCACACACAGATAGATTTTGATGAGATCTATCAAACCAAGTTATCCATGGTTCGATATCTGTTAGCCATCATGAGGTAATGGCCAGTTCCGGTATCCCCGTAGGTAAATCTTATCATCAATAGTATATGTATAGAGTTTTATGATGATCATTGTGGGGTGGATTATCATACTGGTGCCAATATTGGACCTACAAACAATTAGATTATGCACTGTACGTTCACGAAAATTTGTGGACATGAATTAAAAATTATAACGAATCTCATTCTACAAGCTATTTTTGTATGATTAATGTGTAAAATGAATAATGGAATTCAGGTGTTCTGTTCTTAATCCTATAATAATTGTTTTATGTTCATACACCACATTATTATTGACGACACATCGCCATATTCAAATGTCTAGGCTCTCAACAAAAGAATTTCGCTAACAGTTGAATTCCTAGAGTCTAATAAATCTCTTGTGATAACACCCGAACGTTCACTGAAGAAAACATTACCGTAGTCCTGATACAGGAACACTGTGTCTACAAGTAATAGGTTAGAGGACTCACATTTAATAATACCAAGGTAATATTTGACACGTCATATATATCATAAATCACTTTCATCTTTCAGAATTCTCGACAAGAGACTTTGTACCAATTGGAACATATCTTGAATATGAGAAAAGGCGTCAAGAAATCGTCATAGTTTCCTGCTACTTCGATGGGAAATGCACTGTGGAACACTGTCAGAGAAAGAAGCAGCCAATACTCCTAGAATACGAACCAAACGCACACAATATTGCTTGAGGAAGCATCCACATATTTACAAAGGGTAAAGAAAGAAGTTTTAGACCTAACATTAAATACATCGAACTTAAAAAAGCGGATGAAAAATTGGAGAACAATTTGACATTATTAATATTTTTGTCATGATTATGACTGGCAACGCGATCGGCAATACTCGATTTTCTATATTTTAAATTAGCTTTGTGCTCTTTCAATCGGACAATAATGGATCTCTTAGTCTGTCCAATATACTTCCCGTCACAAGGTAATTTATCGTAAGGATTGCCCAAAAATTGTTTTAATGTATCATTGGATTTAAAACCCACTCTGTTAAATATTCCTTCCAATCCTCTTGTATAAACAGGATTGAAAGATACCAGAGCAAATTTTTCTTGTTTTCATTTTGAGTTTGGAAAAAAGTGGTTTCAAATAAAGATTTATTAAACCTATGATGATTAATTAACTTATCTACAATTCTTTTATCATAACCGTTGAGTAGCACTACATCCTCAATTATGGTCCTTTCCTTATATCTCGATGGTAAGTGAAAAGTGAATTAATCGATATATCAGGAAATGGAGACTAGCCATCTTATGTTCCATACAACGAAAGAAGTTTGCAAGAAGGAAATGGCTGAATCTAGAAATCAAATATATCTTCGATAAACGAAGTATTCTTGAAATATAAGCAAACGGACTTTACAAAATACTAACATATAAATTAAACGATTTAGAATT
Organism: Diorhabda elongata; assembly: GCA_026230145.1. Lineage (NCBI taxonomy): Eukaryota > Metazoa > Arthropoda > Insecta > Coleoptera > Chrysomelidae > Diorhabda > Diorhabda elongata. The sequence goes on along the minus strand of CM047933.1, from coordinate 22,588,667 downwards.
TGAAAACTGCTGTGAGTTTAAAAGAATAAGAAATTTAAACCATGGCCCAAGAAAGTTTCTTTGAAGTCTATCAACATTGTCGAAAACCTTTCTTCCCAGGCGTTTGACAGAAAAGAGATAGAGTTGTTTGGGTTTTGCTGTTACAGGCGATGGAGAATTGATTGTATATTGAAAGTTCTATTCAGTAACTTTCTCATGGAATTAATTTTCGCGGGAGGTTTATTAGTGGAAAAATTTAGTATAAAACAGGTAAGTCAAGTTATTAGATTTTAGTTTGCATGCAGTTTTTGAAGACAATAACTTGGTTATCGAAACCCGCCCCAGACTGTGTGAGTTTTTGTGTAGTGGTAGTGTAAACAGTATGAATATCGCTAACGGTTCCAGAAATTCCAGAAACTTAATTACTAAAACACATTACCCCTATCTCAATGCTATTATATTATCTGATATTTCGAGTCTTCCATGGGATGTTAGGTCATATCCGGCTCGAAGAACCAGATAATGTAATTGATGTAGCGTTGGTGTAGGTATCAATATAGTTACAAACTTTGAACAAAAATTTTTATTGCAAATATACAAATTATGTTTTTCTTAACCTATTATCGTTTATTTTTTTGTGCAGCTTTTCCAAATACTTTGCCTTTCTTTCCTGTTTTATTATCCTTTCCTTTTTTCTTCATTTTTTGTTGGAAATTACTTTCGTAACGCAGCTTTTTAACTTTCTTGTTTGAAGTATCTACCAAATCAGAGAAATGAGATTTCCTTTTTTTCCCCACGTTTCCATTACTCTGGAAACTTTCATCTCTAACTGTATTAATTTTCTTTTGTTTTTGTTTTCTTTTCGCCAATCTCGCCTGAACTAGCGCTACTTTATTCAGTTCATTGTTTATTCTATCTTCAGAATCATTTTTGTTTTTTCCTTTTTTTTTAATCTTATTTTTGTCGGTCACATTTTTCAAACTGAGTTTTTGTTTTTCATCTTTTCTTTGTTTTTTCGTTTGGAACCATGGACGTACTTCCTGTTTTTCACCTTTCAATAATTTTTCAGCCCGATTCGCTTGATTTTCAGTTTTACTCAACAACCTCTCCTGATATTCCTCTTGTAAAATTTTATTTATTTCGTTTTCTAGCAATTGAATTTTTGTTCTATATTTTTCTAGAATATCAGGTGGAATTACTCTGCTTTTTACTGGATTTTTAGCACGTTTAATCACCTCTTTCACCATTTTTCTTTCCTTTTCTCCAGCCAAACTTACGGATACACCCGCCCTTCCTGCCCTAGCAGTTCTACCAACCCTATGGATATAATGCTCAACGGTAGCGGGCATAACGAAATTTATAACCGTTTGAACTCCTGAAATATCAAGACCTCGAGCAGCTACGTCAGTTGCTATCAAAACGTCAACTTGTTTATTTTTAAATCTTTCTAAATTTTCTAATCGTTGGGGCTGCGTTAAATTACCATGTAATTCAGCCACTTTAAGACCTAATAGACCCAAGAGTATATGCAAACGGTGCGCTTGTTTCTTAGTTTGAACAAACACCATACAATGTTCCCGGAATGTTCTACAAACAAGAGCAGCTAGTATCGGTTCTCTATCAGTTTCTTTATCGGATCTAATTCTTATAAATTCTTGCCTCAAATTGAAAGCTACGTCTCTATTGCTATCGACGAATAATCTAACGGGTTTACTAAGAGACACCGCTGCTAAACTTTCTACTTCTTCTGTCATAGTGGCAGAAAACAACATCGTCTGCCTCTTTCTGGAACACTGTTTGATAATTTCATTCATTTGTTCGGCAAAATATTCGTCCAACATACGATCCGCTTCATCTAAAATAAGTACTTCTATCGAATCCAAACTGAACGTCGGGGTACTCTTTAAATGATCTATTAATCTACCAGGTGTTGCTATTACTATGTCGGGACTTTTTCTCAAAATATTTTCTTGGGTTTTAAGGTCGAGACCTCCTACAGCTAAGCCAACCTGTATGTCGGTAAATTGACATATTTGCTTAGTTACTTGGTATACTTGAACACCCAATTCCCTAGTTGGTACTAGGACTAACACTCTTATTACTGGAGTACCATCAGATGGCCTGTAAAGAAGTCGTTCTAGAGTTGGTAACATGTAAGCGGCTGTTTTTCCTGTACCTGTTGCAGCGCAACCACATATATCTCTACCTGAAAATAAAAAAAAAAAAAACAATGAAATTAATCACAATCATATACATGGTGGTCCAATGAAAGGTACCTACTCTTAATAACAGCTGAATTAATAACTTTCGAAAGAAATGGTGAAACACTTTGAGATTGATTTCAAGGAAAACACATTTTACCATATTATTGGTTAAGTAAAGGCATCTCTCCACCCATATACACTGTGCCCCAACAAAAAGTATTCACACTAAATAGTTAAATAGATAACTTACTAAAAAGTGGTGGAACACTTAAAACTGATGTCAAGGAAAATACTTTTATACGTAGCATCACCTCTTTTTCCATCTAGACAGCAGTATCCACCCTATCTACTGAAATGATTTAATATTTAAATGAGGCTTCAGCAGCCGGAAAAAACACTACTAGAAGAGAAAGAAGCGGAAACATCAGATGACGTGACGTAGATAACATTAACGAAATTACAGCGGAAAAACAATGGACTGGTAAAAATAGCAAGAGATAAATATCCAATTGAAACACATGATTGAGATCGTCCACGAAAGAGGTGGAAAGAGGAAGATAGAACCAGAATGAGGAAAGATATCGAAGAAGGAACATGCGTTATAGAAGAAAGAAGAGGAATTCATATTGTTACATACGCGCTCACTGAAGTAACCCTGTTCTATTATATTGATGCATGTTAAAGTTTGGCGAATGTGTAGGGTACTTTCTGTTAGATCTGTTTACCTATCTTTTGTTACATGTTTACATAATGTTGTGACTGTTTTGCAGAGAAAATTTCCCACAAGAAATTATTTTTTGTTTGCAGGAAACTAGCGATTTCCAGTAAACAAAATATTTGGAAAGGGATAATAATATTTAAATTAGGCTCTAGCAACCGTAGTAGTCAGTAAATAATTTCGTGTCAGAGTGAAGACAGCGAAATAGTAATAAGAAAATCAAACGATGAATTTAAATAAATTGGATAAGTGTTAGTAGATAGTTTAGAACAGTTCTGCTTTAGGAGAAACCACAGCACTGAATAGTAAATCTTGATACTAGTAGAATATACTACTCAAGGTTTCAACCAGAAAGAGTCCACAGGAGTAATCTTTCTAGACACAAGCAAAGATTTCGATCGATTATGGCCGAGAGCTTGCTTTACAAGATGATAGACAGGATACATAAATCGCTCATAAAACTTCTGAGCACTTACTTCAAAGAGAGGAAGTTTTAGGTGAAGGTTGCAAAAAAGAAATCGGAAGAAGTCGGAAAGCAGCAGGCGGAAGTACCGCAAGGAGCTGTGCTATCACCGATGTTGTATAATGTATACACAGCGAACATCCAAAAAAAGGAAAACACCATGACAGCGCTATATGCGGACGATACCGCAGTAGCAACGAGGTGAAACACATCACGAAAAGACTCCGAAAGGCTGTTAACGAAATAGATAAATGGTGTAAAACATGGAAAAGAAAAGAAAGAAAAGCCGTTCTCTACAAGAAAAGAACGAGAAATCAAAAATCACCGACGAAGAAATCCAGTGGACAAAAAAGGCCAAATACCTAGGCGTAACATTGGATTAAGGTCTCACTCTCAGCGAACACCTGAAAAATACAGAGTGAAACAAGCCAGAACAATACTGTGCAGATTGATAGGTAGAAAAAGCAAGCCGAAGTCAGAAACAAAACTCAGGTTTATCAGGAGTATAATAATACCGATTATGCAAATCGAACGCAACAAAAATAAAACAGGCCAACAAAACAACGCTGAGACAAGACAAGAATGACTTTCTAAAAAGTGGTGTAACATTAAGAACTGATTTCAAGGAGAATACTTTTATACGTAGCTTCACCCCTTTTACGATCTAGACAGTGGTATCCACTTTTTTTACTGCAATAATAATTTTTTAAGAAAGCAGTGGAACGGTGTCTCAAAGAAGAGTGCCCACCCTAATTCACTGCTGAGGTGAAAACTTCCTAAAAAGTGATGAAACACTACTGATTTCAAGAACATACTACACCCTAATACATATACACAGTGTCTCATCGAAAATTATGCATAACATCAAAACTCTTTATATATAAGGTGTTTCAACGAAAATTACCCAAGAATATCCGCTGAGGTTATAACTTTTTGAAGAAAGTGGTGAAACACTTCGAGCTTGATTTCAAGTAGAACAAAATAAAAATAAAGCTACAATAAAAGTTTTAAGTGGGCACCTTGCACGTCTACACAGTTCCGGAGTCTACGGAAGATATTTCCTTGAACTTGGAAGAGCATTCTAAGATTCTGCTTTTAGCGTCACAATGTGAGGGTTATTCTATCTACAGTTTCGTTCATTGTGTTTACTGGTGTATGTTCACGGGAACATGCAAATGGACCTAACTAACCTATTCATCTAGTAGGAAAAATATTGTTAAGATGATTTTTAACTTCATTTAGGAAGTGGGACGGGCTCCATCGTGCATGAACCACATGTATCTGCGAATGTTTAAGAGGAATATCACATAAAATGGGTGGGAAATCATTTTGGAGAAATTCTAAGTATCGCTGACCATTCAGGTTATTATCAAAAAAATATGGGCCAACTAAATTATTACCTACTATTGCTGCCCACACATTTACACAAAATCGATGTTGATTTTTTATTTGGATTGTACAGTGAGGATTATCATCTACCCGTAAATGTAAATTATGGGAATTTATATAATCGTTTCGTGCGAAAACATTCTAAATATCCTCTGTACACTCCGGGCAAGATGCCCACTTCAAACATTTTTTTGTTTCTATTTGATAAGTTGTAGGCTAACCAACTAAATTTTTCTATATTTCAATTTTTTTCTTATGTAACACGATGTTCGACAATATGTAGTTCAGTTAGAAATATTTGATTGTGTTTTAATACCTCCTGTAAGTATTTTCAATAAATAATTACAATTTATGATAATTTTCTTTAGAATGTTTCTTTGTGGCGAACGGTTCCTTGTCATGTACAATGATCTAAAAATTTACATATCTCCGAAACTATAAATTTCATCGAGTTAAATAAAGAATAATTTTTTGTTAAAAAATCGATTGAAAAATTCATTTTAGCTATCTTTAGAATGTACAGGTTGTCCCTGTAATGCTGGGACCACAATAGCGGCAAACATCAATGCCCATTAGCGCGATGATTTTTTACCTGCTAAAGCGGGTTGCTACACTCAACGTGAATGCCCATCATTGGCGATAGAAATTGCTTTAATTTTAGTTGAATTCAAGCAAGATGGACGTTGACAGAGCTCTGTATTTCATGAGTGTAAATTTTTATTATAAAGACTTTTTAATTCTGTTTAAATTTCTTTTTCATTTCTTCAATAGTTGTTTTAAAAGGTAATAATTCGATTATTCGTCACCAAGCATCACTTTGCGTTCCAGGATTCTTGAAACTTTTCGAGTTGTAGATCCCATAAACATAGTTCTGTTTGCAGAATTTCGAGAAACGCAATTACTTTCTCGTTACTCCACTCCATAGTTTATTGTACGTAATTCAAAGACAAACACGTGCGATCTGACAAACACGCACACTGACAATACGTAGTGTGGCCGCTACATGGTATTAATTTCTTTGATGTACCGCCACTTGAGCTATGACCCAACGGCAAACGGCAATTATGGCATTTCTCGTTAGTCTGGCTCCAAAGTAAAAGTTACGAATTTTTCAACCATTGAACATAAGCCGCCCTTGGCATTAGGACGTCAAACACACTTCATTAAAAATTCATAATGTTCGAATGTATAATTTAGAAAATATACTTATGTAGAAGTTCTGATTTTGCAACTTTGAATGCCTATAACTCAGAAACGAGGCGTCGCATTAGAGAATTTTTTTATGTCACAGTATTATTTTCATGGCACCTAGTCACTTCCGAACTTTTTGTATCAAGTCCAGGTCTAGCATCATTTTTAAGAAAACAAATTTATAATAAAAAAAATTGGAAAAATTGTTCTAACAGAATGTTTGCTATAAATTTTATTAAACATGGTGACCACAGAGTTTTTAAAATAAAATTCCCTGACTTTTCCACGTTTTCCAGAGATCTAATTTTAAAACTGTTTAGTTTAGTTTAAAAATATTCGATAAGTATGATTAATAGATAACTGTATTTAAAGAATATTACTTAGGAAAAGTGTAGTAAATAAGAAATTACCATAACACTTCTATTTTACTTATATTTATTAAATAAATATGAAAAATTAACACTTTTAGCGCAAAAAAACAAAATAACATATGTGATACATATATACTCTTTTCTTTATATTATTATATTATTATCATTATAATTATTCATTTATTCTCTAATTTTTCATTTTCATCATCTATGGATGAAATATCTCGATAACTAGTTTCTTTTTTCTTTCTTTTTTTCTAAAAAATTTTTCAATTGCTGCTTCTTTGAATATTTATTCTTATTATCAAAGTCATCTAATTCTTTATCTTTATTCATTTTTTTTTAAATTTTTCTTCATAATGGCTTCTTGAATTCTTAATCGACTGAATCAGACTATTCGATATTTCAATTTTTTCAATGTGAACATTTCTCAATTTATCATAAATTAATCTCTGGGCGATGAGCAAATCTTCTTGAAGATTTTCAATTAAGCAGTCTTTATTCATAGAAAATACTCGTTCAAGAGATGAGTTACCATGAAAAAATGTAAAAAAACTTTTATGTATTTGGTCAATTCTTTAAAATCATCTGGTGTAGCCATAATATTTTCTAACCCAAACAATTTAGTTTTTTATCATCTGACTTAAAATAATCGCTCAATGATCAGCTGGTATTTTTTATGCACACATTTTCAAAAGATAAAACAGATGGTACAATTGCAATTGCACGCGCGCCAATTTTTCAATCAAACGAAAAAATTATAGTAGTTGAATAATTCTAAATAATCCTGAAAATTTTCATTTTTTCCAGATTTTTAGAGAAATTCCTTAACTTTTCCAGTGTTGTGGTCACCATGTTAAAATAAAAAAATCTCACCTAATAATGCCACTGGGATAGTAGCAGACTGAATAGGCGTGGGATGTACAAATTTCATTTCAGCAATAGCTTTTAGTAGAGGCCTAGACAAATTCATTTGATAGAAACTAATATTATCTTCCACGCTCAATTCAACGTCCTCAAAAAATGTTTCATTGTTATTTCCATTCTCCACATTAACTTTTTTCTTTTTCTTTTTTTCTTTATGTTTTATTTTATCAGGTTTCAGTTCATCATCTGATAAAGATATATCAGACTCTACAGCATCATTGATAGTTTCACCCATATCTGCAGGTTCTTCTGCAATCTGAGGACCTCTAGCCTTTTTGATTTTGTCATCAGTTTTTTGTTTTGCTTTTCTCTTGATATATTTAGTGAGATCATTCCATGTATCTTTGTTATATTCCTCAGTTGAGCTGACAAAGTTAAAATCTGTGTCAAAGTCATCTTTGCTTCTAGTTTTTTGTTTAGATGGTTGGAACTAAAATGTACAAATAATATTATATAGTATAGTAAAAGCACCAGGCAATGTGTAGTTCTTCCAATATCAATTGCAGAAGACAGTTATACGAGGAACAAAAAATAAAGAATCAAAAAATGTAAAAAACAAGAAATGAAAAATAATTAGAAAAAAAAATAATGTAAAAGACAAATAAGAATAATAAAAAATTTGAAACAATAGTGAAAAAAAAATGAATAAAGTGAATAATAGTTAGATGAAAAAATGGGAAAAAATATACATCTGAATGGGTAACTAAACACTAACAATACTGTACTATCAAAATGTAACAAATTAATGTATAAAATACTAACAAGTGATAATATACTTTAAAAAAACACTAGCAATACATAAAACATTTGTCTAGCCTTTTGGCTCGGTCCAGTGCCATCTTTCTAGGAAGAAAAAATTTTAAAAAATCTGAAATATGAGTTATATCTTTTCATGTATGAAATTCCTATGAAATATTCATATTGATACCAATTCTTATATAAACTAATGATTACAATGTGATAGAATATATGGAAAAGTTTCATATTAAGCTTGGTTTATGCAGTCAAAATTAAAAATTAAACTAACAAATTAAATTACTAGTTGAAAGACACTGAAATGGTACTTGTAGTACATGCAGAAAATTAACAGTACATTTAAATTGGAATTAAACTAGGAGTTCCTCAACTAGTTCTCAGTTTTATTATAAAAATAAGAAAAAGCAATGCCCGAAGTCAGCAATGTCCTTTAGAAGATGGAACATGATAGACAGTGTCAGGAGCTTTCCACATTTTTATGACGAAAAGAATCTATACAAGGAATTCCTAATTAATTAATAATTATCATTGGCATAAACCAAAACATTACCAGCAAGAAAGTTTTTTAATTTAGTTATAATTTTGATTACATAAATCAAGCTTTTGATGGTATCAAATTATAGGATTTTACCTCGACTTCTTCATCACTATTTTCAGACAAATCCTCCACTTCTTCGTCCTCTTCGATAGTTCTTATGATGGTATCATATTTCTTTAGCGTTTTTATCATTTTACAATAGATATTTTACTTTTTTTAACTTTGTTGTACACATAACCCAACTTCCAATAAACACATGTGAAGCTGATGTATTTTGTGTCACATATGACAAAGGGAAACTTATTTCATTTGCTACATTCACAGCGTCATCTATGGTTGCATATGAAGCTTGTAAAATGGAAATTTATGAAAACGAAAATAAAATTCAATACTATTTTTCCTCACATTAAAAAAAAAACTAGATAGTATTGCATGTTTTTCTTGATTTCCGCAGTTATTTTTTCATAAATAATGTACAATATTGTCGGTACATATATTTTAGAGCAGATTTTAATGTTGGTAGAAGTGAACCGATCTAAATCTGTCATTTATGTCACAAATGGATCATGGCTGCTAAGAATATAGTCAGTTATTTGTTTATTGTTTTAATTATACATCAAGCTACAGGTAAACAAAAAATATACGGCTTTAAATATTGCTTTAATTCAATCACTTTACAATATATAATGATTTTTTAATAATTTCGATACTAACTTGGTTCTTAGAAACCAAATAACCATTAAACAACTTGTTTTGCTTCTAATATATATGGAAATTGAAATGTTCTTAGTTTTTTGCATTAGCTAACTCTATTTTCCACTTAATGTATTCAATATACTAAACTAGAAATAGTGTGTAGTCCCTAACGTGTACAACTGTTACTGCTAAATAAATTCTACTTGTTTTGCAGTTTGTTCAAAAGCTTGTATTAATAATAATAATTTTTTCTACTATTTACCATTACTTTTCTATAACTGCATACTATCATTTTAAGTATACTCGTTAAATCATAAGCTTTAATTGGTATTTTGATTACTTCTGCAGTTAAAAAACATCTTGAAACGTAATTTTTTTCATAAATTCAAAGTCAAATGTTAATCATATTGAAGTGTGTAGTTTACTCTATATCATTGCCGAAGTTTATACATACACATTTTATTTTTGGTACTACTGAAAAATTCATACCTATTTTAGGAGAGGTTCAAAGACAACCAGAACTGAGGGAAGATTCAGAAGATGATTATGACCTAATTAATATAAATGATCCTGGTGAACCTCCTCCTCCTGATCTCATTACTAAACAACATAATCCAAATTCCTTACAAAATACAAATGTTAAACGTTATAAGTGCCACTCTTGTGAACCACCAGATTGTTCTAAACCCACCATTTGCCAAAATGCTGTTCAGTGCTGGAAGTCCCGTGTTAGGGAAAGTAATGGAGAAGAAAGTATTACAAGAGGGTGTACTGTCTTGCAAGAACAGCTTCCTCTTTATTGTAGAGCTGGTTCGATAACAGTCCAACACAAACGACACGCAAGTGGGCAATTCAAAATAGATTGTTGTATAGGAGATTTTTGCAATGACGGAGAGTTTCCTGAATTACCTCCAGTGGTTGAAGAAAGTAATCAATATAAAGAATCAGTATTTTATGGACTGAAAATATTTGCGGCTATTTTGGGACCTTTGGTCTTGTTTGGTACTATTGGTATTATTATTCTTTATTTTATGAGAAGATATTATAGAAACAGGTAAGTTCAGTCATAGTATTTGATATTATACTTATGAGAGGTAAATGTTATTGTAATTGTATTTTTACTAAGAAAGTTATGAATAATGTTCAATTAACATTCATTGGACATGGTCAATAGGAGAAATTACTTCATCATTATAATGCAATTTTAACATTAATCCCTTAATGCAGCTTTTTCTCAAAAAACCCAAAAAAGTCAATTTTGGTATACTGTGCTTTTATTCCAAGAAAAGGCTATATTTAACTCTTTAATAAATAAAGCTGTAGCTCACAATCCCTTGTTTATGATAAATATTGATAAAATGGTTTTTTTCTTTGCTTTCAAATTATTTTTTCCAATTATATTCGAGTGTGAAAAATTAAAGCAGCATAAAATACAGCACTGCTCAAATTAACTCGATCATACAAGTTAAGAGGTTAATTAGTTAGCATTAACAATAACTAAACCAACTTTTAATGAAGAGAATAACAAATGATTTTCTCAAAGAAGGCAAAAGAGATATAAATAAACACTATTAAAAATTAATGGATTGACTGGGCAAACATAGGCAAAACATCAAATAATATTGGAAAATGGTAGAAGACAGAAAATAGTGGATGAAATGGAGGCACATGAGACCAGAACCTTAACCAGCCACTTAAAAAGGTAAAAAGTAAATCAAAAATTTACAATAAGAAGACAATGAATACAGACGAGGAAGGATAATGCTAAGGATAATTTTTGGAAAGGTGAAGGTAGTATAAGGAAACTGGATAAGAACAAATTAGCTAGACTACAGATATAGACTAGGAATTCCAGATACATGATGAGCAAAAAACATGTTAGGAGAAAGTTAACTAACACAACTTGAAAAATAGCATAAGGTAAAGGCACCGATAATTGTTACAATTAGAATCTCTTATGGTATTTAAGTGTTTTTTTTTTGGAAATCCAATAATTGACACCTATTATTCAGTTGTTGACACACCAGTAATGGACAAGTAGTACCAATGATTGACACCTTATCACATATCACATTATCAGTTAAAGCAAATGGCTGCTGCAGCTTAATATCGTAGGAGTAAGAGGCTGGTTTGGAGGATAGGGGATTTTTTGGAGGTTTTTCCTTATACCATTGTAAAGCAATAAAATATGTCACCCAATTAATATCGCCAGCTCATCTGAGATATCGCAGTTGGCTACCATAACTTAATACTGCAAATAATCCAAAAGGATAGTTATCAAGTTACATGACCAGGGGGTATTTCCATAAAAATATCATATATCATACCATCTTAAAGCAACAAATTAGTAACAAAATATGACAGCAGGCTCTTTTCGCTAGCTCCCTCCGTTAATGAGACCTTGCAATTGGTTACCTTAAGTTAATATTATGGTAGGGGACCATTCATTTATTGGGAAAGGCTGGAACAACAAAATCAATCATCAAGTAAGAAATTTGGTACCAAATAGCAACAAATTATGAACCGGGTCCGGAACTTGCCCTCCCAAATGGCTTAATGTATATTTGTAATGCAACCAAACGGTTTGTTTGGACTGACTATAGATTTATTTGTACTCTTGTGTTCATAGAAATTGGCCCACTGTAAACTTTTGACTTTAGTTATATATTTTTTGAAAATATTGATCAGTTAAAAAAATATGCTATTTTAAAGACAATTTAATATGCTTTAATGTAAATATAAATTTATTAAAACTTATTTCGACTTCCAATGTGAAATTAATACATTAAGCAAATTAAGCTTTTTATAATTAACATAAATAAGATTATTAATAATTTAAAAGTTAACCTTAATTTCTTAATAATAGGGGTGACCTCCTCTTGTCCTAATAACCTCTCTCATACCACTAGTCATAGATCTAATCAAGTTAGCTATAGTTTCTTGTGGGATGTTAGCCATTCTTTAATTGCAACAATAAGTTTTGGGATCGAGTTTGGGATAGGAAGTCTAATTTTTTAGCTCATCCCATAAATGTTCTATCAGATTTAGGCCAGGAAAGTATACTGATCACTCCATAACCTGAAAACCGACTTCTGAGATGTAATCTTACACGATTTTGGCAGTGTACGATCTTGTTATGCATAAAGGTAAATTCGTCTCAAATGTAGTCGTCGTAAGGTACCACATGAATTGCTAAAATCATTTCCATCTTTCTTTTGTCTTGAAACATTTTCATGGTGTGGTATTGTAGATGGTCAGATAATTGGACCTTTTATTTTTGACAACGCAATTAACGGGGAACGCTACCTAAATTTTATAAGGGATGAATTACCACTTCTTCTAGAAGATATATCACTAGCAACTCGTAGGACTATGTTGTTTCAGCACGATGGGTGCCTGGCGTATTTCTCTAGACAAGTTAGAGAATTTTTAGATAATGCTTACCCTGATAGATGGATAGGACCTTGTTTGTGCAATTAGACCTACTACTATTCAGAGTATTTCGAGAGCAGAAATTGAGACTGCTGTTCAATCTACTCTTCAAAGAATAAACGTTTGTATAGAAAATGATGGGCGACAATTTGAACATTTAGGTCGTCCCTAGCGAGGTACCTTAAGTTATATTTCAATTTTAACTTCCATAACGCAGTTTCCCGGTGACAGCATAAGTAATATTGACATAATAATTGGAACTATTATTAATAGAACAAGGAAAGACAATTTTGAGGGGTCAAAAAATGTTAAAATCCGTTCAGTGAACCCGGAGTAATTTATGTTTAAAGGAAAATGCTTAAAATTTACACATTTCTTAGGATATCTTGTAATAAGAAAAAGATATCGACATGCGGTTTTCTCTATTCTGTTACTAATTCAACATTTTTCAAGGATAGCTAGATTTAAAAAAATAAATAAATAGCGCCCTCTAGAGTATACGTTACTCATTAGATTGTTTCTATAATTCTTACATTGGTAGAAAGGAGCACTCTTCAAAAAGACTAAGTTTGCATAGATAGGTTAAGTAGAACTGGACTTACAGGTGTTTTTTCATAATAAAGTTCCCGCTTCCCTCCACCTCTTATTTGAAGTGATAGACTAAAACTTGTAAATTCAAATATACGCTGAATTTCTTGAAGAATACGATAATCATAGTTTAAATGCATCTTAATTGGGCAAAACTTGTAAATTATTCACTTTATAATTTTTAGTATTTAATTACGCCTACCACTCTGTAAATAATTTCCAGGTTTTTCTCGAGGTCACTTTTGTTATAAATTTTTTTTCCCGAAGCTGTACTATAAACGGTTCCCGAGATATGACCGAGAGCAATTCTTATTGGGACACCCGGTACATGGGGCGATCTTTCTCAGCCAGAACTAGTCCACCCCTGGGACATAAATAGAATGACGTCTCATCTATGATCCATATTCTTTCCGGGTGCTTTAGAACATCTTGGTCATTTTCTAGTAGATCAAGTGTTTCTTCAAACCAATGTATAATTTTTTCTTTGGTGATTAATGATCGAGCTCTGTCAATTTATTCGTTTTAAATATATTTGTGGACATTCACGTTGAAATAACTTAAACCTCAAAGTGTTCCAATTGTAGCCAATAAATGTTTATTTGATATTTGTTGATTCATTTTCGGCCATTTAATGAATTAGTAATCAAAAATAAAATTGAATAAGTATTTGATAGCTAAACAAATATTATAAACCCTAATAAGTGTCCCTATGCTTAATTTTTTACAAATTAACTTCTTACAGATCAAACCAACCTTAAAGTAACATACATCGTTCCTTATAGAAAACAAACTGAACATACTACTATTTCTAAGTACAAGCTCATACTGAGAATGCATCAAACGCAGTTGTCGAAATTTTATAGTGGATCGATTTGAACGCATGCAAGTTTATATTACATACCAAATACTATTTATACACCATTCTATTCAATCATTTTAAAGAATAATGATGAAATTCACTTAATCTACAGTGTACTTACTATGTAATAAAGAGAATAATTTGAAAAAATTTATAAAAATTCATTAAATTTTTCAAAATCCATTTATATATAAATAAAAATACTATTGACAATTAAATAATTTTGTTTTATAGAATGTGTAATGAAAATAGAGATGACCCAGACACATATTATGCTACCGATGAACTATTGAGAGCTACAGCTGCTGGAGATAGTACTTTAAGAGAATATTTAGAACAATCCATGACATCTGGAAGTGGTTCAGGTTTACCACTCTTAATACAAAGAACCTTGGCTAAACAGATATCATTAGTGGAGTGTATCGGTAAAGGGAGATATGGAGAAGTGTGGAAAGGATTGTGGCATGGAGAAAATATTGCTGTTAAAATATTTTTCTCAAGAGATGAAGCGAGTTGGTCTAGAGAAACAGAAATTTATAGGTAAGATTGTTTTACTCAAAATTAATATCAACCAATAATTTTAAATACTTACTTAGATTGATTTGATATTATGTTTTAAGGAAAATTAGTGGAATACAAGTTCTCTAATTTAAATTATTATCCTTTCGCCAGGTGCTATGCCTGTCGTTGGACAGCAGACAGGTGCTTTTATTATTATAGGAAATGGAAATTTCCGCTGACTTTTTGTGTTCAAGTTATTTTTCCTAGTATTCATCCCCTACAATAAAAGCGTTAAGTAAACCTCAGTCTTTCAATGAACAGTTAACAATGTAGGGAAAGTTGCCAACTACCGTTGGTATTCAAGTGTCAACTTAGCTGAGAATCTTTTAGCAAAGAAAATTACATTCCTGGGCACCTGAGGAAAAATATATTGGCTATTCATCTAGAATAATCAATGATGATTTTGATCATATAATGAACGTAGCTGGGATCAACACACAGATATTCTTTACTTCAGGATTATCAACAAAAAATCCTCATTGAAGAAATATTTGTCTCTAAAATCCTAAAAACTGGTTCTATATTTGATGAAAAAACCTTCCCATTGATGTGAAAGCTTTTCTAAGCCTTCATTATCAGAAAAGAGCTGTTGAAGACGTTGAAGAGACTGCTACATCTTCAGATGCACTGCCCAATAGAAAGCCAACAAGAGGTTAGTGTAAGCAGTGAAAAACGAGAAATCGTGTGAAAAGTGTTCAGCATTTCTGTGTTAGAAACATTCCAAAATAATATGCAAAGATTATTTAAATATCATGAAAGGTATTCCTAATATATTGTGGAATAAATATATGATTTTATTTCAAATAAATTCATTTGTTGTGTATTGTTATGTTGAGGGATAACGCTTACATCTTCTAGATCATTGGATTTATATTTACACAACATCACTTCTATAAACAATTCTATATACTACTGTAATGTAATATTTTATGTGATTTATAACTGTCTATATATATTTTCTTTCATGGTTTCTATTTATGATTATCTGAGACTAGTAGTAAACAATTCATGCTTCTTAACTAACTTTTAAATGTTTAACAATATTATAATTTTGGTTTCTATCAACCATGTCCTCGCGTCGATTCAGCTTTGTATGATCTTAGGGGTTAATAACCATCATACATTTATTTTTTCGTTAGTTTATATTTTATTTTCACCTATAAAAACAACAATCTTTTAGTAATAATAAATAAAATAAGCAGTAAGGGTGAATTGGGAAGTGAAATAGAACAGAGTTGTGTGCTGTCCAGAATACGGTTAGCATCTGGTGGTATTGCAAAAGCCTAAATACCTAGCGGATCTGTAAATACATTATTGTAATACTAATCTCGCAATATTTTGCTTTCATGTTTTAGCACAATACTACTTCGACATGAGAACATATTAGGTTACATAGGATCTGATATGACATCTCGCAATTCGTGTACTCAATTATGGCTCATTACACACTATCATTCTTTAGGTAGTCTCTATGATTATCTTAATCATACTTCTTTATCTCATCAGCAACTAATGAGGCTGTGTCTATCTGTAGCTAATGGTCTTGTACATTTACATACTGAAATATTTGGAACACAGGTATGTAATACTTTTCGGATGGAAACACTTTTAATTGAAATATTAACATTATTAATTTTATGAGAAAATTTCTAACTTAAGTAACTCTAACTTGAGTAACCTTACATTAGTAGCTCCCAAGATAAAGGGATAATTAGCACTACTTCCAGGGAATTCCACATCTATCTAAATTCAATAGTCAGCTTGGTGTATTTCTTCATGTTTAGTAGTTTCCTAAGAAATCATTTTTATTGGAAACACTGGTATTCATTCTTAGAAAACATTGCTATTTATTGTTTGGTTTTAATATGACATTATCGTTTCGACGAGAAATAATCATTTTCAAAGTTGTTTTGAATATTTTTCGTAATTATAAATCTACTTAAAATTTTTCTATACTTTTCATTGTTTTAATACAAGTTAAGTCGTGTTCAGTGTCTTTGTATGGAATAAAGTTCAGTTATAAATTTTATTTCAGTAATTGTGTCAAAAATAGAATTTCTGTCCAAATTTGAATTTATATTTCTCATATACTCTAGCATTATTTCGATCAATTTCTTTCTATGGTCTTCCTCTTTTTATTCCTCCTTCTCCTTCTATGTTCTTTTTTGCAAATTTATCTTCTACATTTTTTTCAAATACCCCAACCACTGTTTGTGTTATTATAAAGGACCCAGTGTTTCTGTCAGCATTTTTTTCAGCACTGGTTTGTTCTTCCTCAAAATCTCGCATTTTCACCTTAATTATTACCAAGTTTTGTACTATTCAACCTTTTACTAGAAATTATCCTGATAAGTAGTGGCAACCGAACCCAGAGGATGATTCTACTTTTTGAAAAGTAACCAAAATAGTATGGACTACACAAAAGATCAATTAAATAGAGTTGGGAGGGGATTCAAATAACTTCAACCAATTAAA
The DNA here is from genome assembly GCA_026230145.1 of Diorhabda elongata. Classification (NCBI taxonomy): domain Eukaryota; kingdom Metazoa; phylum Arthropoda; class Insecta; order Coleoptera; family Chrysomelidae; genus Diorhabda; species Diorhabda elongata. The sequence continues at coordinate 22,571,520 of CM047933.1, read as the reverse complement.
AGCGACGACAAACCAAAACAGTATAGATTGAATAAAGTAGAGGAGTGTGAATGCCTTGAAGTGAAAGTAACAAACGAATGAGATTAAACCAGGGAAATTGACAACAGACTAGCGAGAGGGAACCAATAGTTTGGAGCCCTAGGAGGACTATTGAGATCAAAAGATATTTCAAGAGCCGCATTTACAGGAATCGAAATAGAGAACTGGCGTGAAGCAGTCATGAACAAAAATAGATGGAGACAAGCAGTAGAGCGACTCCAATTCTTACGGCTATAAGGCCTGTGAAGCTGATTTATATATCATCAAATTGAACTTTCCCTGATAATGGGAAGAACACTTCTCAAAAGCTTGGAATTTAATAAAGAGCTCTCAATTCCAAATTTGCTGAAATCCCCAATGTTATAACTAGTCAGCAAAGAGTACCTGTTCATGGTAAAATATATATAATACCATGTTTTATATCCATGTTAGTGTTGGCTTGATTATTCTGTTAACTCTAATTTATTGAATGATCCAAATGCTTTACTTTCTTTCACTATTTCTTTTATATATTTCTGTTTCTTTATTGCTATTTAATAATTTACCAAGGAATGAAATTCATGAACTTTTTCCATTTAATATTTTCTGCTCTCTCTCACTTTCAGTTCTTTATCTTCTTTTTTGCCATAATTCTGGTTTTACAGGAATTACCGATTCCAAATTTTGTTTCAATCTCTTCTCGGTTTTGGAACACCTATTACTTGCTTAGTTTTTGTTAATAAAAGTAGATCATAAGGCTAGATTAATAATGAATCCAGGCTTATTTTGGACTTTAATTTCTTCTCTAATTTAGTTACTGGCTATTCTGCTATATGAACTGTCTAGTTTCAAAATTTTGTTACAATAAGTTCAAATACTTATACAGATTGTTCTAGTCTATTGTGTCATAGGCCTGTTGAAAATCTATAAACATCTTGTGCAGTACTAGATTATGTATATAGTCTTCATCTATTAAATTAAATTATAGAGTATAAAAATCTGCTCCACTGCTACTCTTCTTTTTTTAATCCACTATTTTATCCTGGCACTTGGTTGAGATATTTTCCACAACTATTCCACCATCTTTTACCATATTTAAAAGTGATAACTTCTTTAATTTTCATGTTAGGTAATTGTTCTTTGTTCCATATATTCCTTATTATTTTACATATTCTATTTTGTATATAATTCCTGTCATATTTAATGATTCCTACTGAAATCTTATTGTCTCCTACGCTCTTATGGTTCTTTAAACCTTTTGTTTCCTCTAGACCATTCTTTTTTATTCGATACTTCTTATTTGTTTTTTCTTGTGGGCGTGCCAGTAGACTTCCTTTGACATTCCTTTTTAAAGACGCATATTTTTATATGTTCCCTCTCTTGATTTTTTGGATTTTTTCCAAAAATTCCTCAATTATTAGCTTTGCACAAACTTGATGATAAGTATGTTTCTTCATTTATAACATACAGGCTATTATTTCTCTTCTTCTGTTTCCATATCAATGTTTGCACAGATTTATGACAGGTAATGGCAATTATTATGTTGGAATTTTATTCTGAACACATTGTTTCAACTACCATTACACCAATACTCACAATAAACCAGTTTACCTTCAGTCTCTGAAGACGATACCTTGGTTATCGAAGCGTACATCAGACAGTGTAATCTTGAGTACTGGTGCACTGGTTAGTGTAAAAAGTGTGTTAAGTATAGTAATAGTTACTTGTTATGTATTGAGAATTAACATGATTTTTAGGGAAAACCAGCAATAGCACATAGAGACATTAAAAGCAAAAATATATTAGTGAAAAACAATGGTACCTGTTGCCTAGCCGATTTTGGGTTAGCCGTAACTCACTTCCAATCCACCGATGAATTAGATATTGGGTCTAATCCGAGAGTTGGAACAAAACGATATATGAGTCCCGAGGTTCTTGACGAGACGTGAGTAATTAACCACTATTGAATCTGTCGCTCACCAATTATACAATTGAAGCACATGATTGCGCAATGCATTTTGATTTATTTAGATTTACATTTGTATTAGCTTAAAACAAAATTTTCTTATATTATATCTTTATTACTTGATAAAAGGGCTTGAGAAGATAGTCAAAAATATAGTTTCAGAAAAGTATTCCTATAGTATTCGTATTTTTTATTCAATTTATCAAGTATCTTGTATTTCGTATAGGACAACAAATAAACAATTATTTTGTGACATGTTTTCAAATTTGACCCTAGACACAAAACTTACCGAAGTTTCTTCCAATTGATTATCGTGTATCAAGTTCATGTGTCCACGGGTTTCATGCACAAAATGCTTAATACATTTCAAAAAAATTATTGCACAATCTGTACAAAACCGATTTCATTTGAGTTAATCAGGAAATAAATGTTGTAAGAAATTTGAGCTTTCACCTACTTTGGAAATTTAGAAATTTACTTGATTTATGCAGACGGTTAATGTTTTAAATTAAATTTTCACATTACCAGTCAACTTTAAGTACACAGTATATTAAATTGTTACGTTTGTGCTGATGTCTCTTACAACGGGGTGTCTAGGAGCCTTGAAAACCGGGAAAAAAGACGGGAATTTCGCAGAGCCGGGAAAAACTGGAGAATTTTCACTAATTTTGAGTGTGCCAACCAGGTATAGCAAATTGGTTATCACGTATCTTTGGTTGCCTAACTTAAGGGCTCTGATGGCGCCTGGTATTGACACCAGTTTTGGGATTCCCCTGACTCTTTTAGGGTCTCATGTTGTTTTTTACAAAATTATTTTAAAGTGAACCTTAGATTTGGTGCAAGGTTACCTGCCAATTTGCATTATTTCTTTAAGAAATGCGATTAAGGTGCGTAACCGAATATTTCATGTTTCATATTAGTTTTCAGGTATTGTAAGTCTGAGTTGTTTTGCTTTAAACGTTTTGTATGTACATTTAAAACATATATTCAAAAATATTTAAAACACATGAACAGTCGTTTTTTTTCACAAATTCTGTACCTATAAGAAAAAATCATAGTCAATCATTCAGCAACCTTTTTCGGAGTTATTTTTAAAAAGTTGTTTGAGACGATAAAAATCGCTTAAAACATAAAAAGTAAATGTTGATTGCTTTGATTTCCATCCCAAATTCTGTTCTGTTCGATGGGTAGAAAACATACCTGTTTCTGAAAAAATTCAGTCAATAGATAATAATCTACTATAGGTTGAACTAGCATTCTTTCATTCTCTATCTGAAGAACTAGAAACAGTCCTTAAAAATTTTGGTTTGCCCCTAACTCCATTTCTTTATGAAGACCTGATTTCAGTTCTGAAGTGGTTCGTTGTAGGCGAAATTTTTCAAAGCACTCCTATTTATAAAGACAGACATTTCCAAACCAACCTTAAAAAAGGAACGGCTTTGAAGTCATCAAGTCAAAGATGAGGACATGTTGGTTAGGTTTGTACAAGGATTGTAGAAACTGTTAGATGTATATGGTTTCCAAACTTTTGGAAAATACCCCTTAGTGTTCAAATTTACTAAAGCAATTACTTTCCTTAATCCCTATAAGACTGGCAAGGATCAAGATCACTCCGTGCTACTGATGTCTGCAGTATTTGACTTTTTGTTGACTGCAAACAGATGCAACGCCACTACATTCGAAGAAGCAGTTAGAGCTTTTAAATAAAAATGCTAAGAACATTTTTTGCTTAAAATTTGTTCCTCTATCAATGTCCGCGGTTATTTTTAACATCAAAATTTTCTTCATCTAGTTGGGGTGAAATTTACCTCTATGGCAAAAGCACACATCAAGTTCATGGAAATCGAAGGTGGAAGCCTTGGTAGCCTGGACTATATATTGAGGCTTTTACCAAAAAGGGACATACATATTTTTATAATGAATATTAATTTTTTTTGTAGATCAATTAATATAAATTGATTAAATAAGTGAATGAGAATTAGAAAATATTATTAATTGATTAAAAAGAAATTTTTTTATAATAAATGTTCATTTTTTTTTATATATCAATTAATATAAATTGAATAAATAAGTGAATTAATACTAGAAAATATTATTTTTTGATTACAATCAATACAAATAAATTTTTTTATAATAAATGTATCAATTTTTTGTAGATCAATTGATATAAATTGAATAATTAAGTGAATAAATACTAGAAAATATTATTTATTGATTACAAACATTACAAACAAATTCCCCTTGAATATTTTGCTCTTCCACACCTCTAATTTCTTTCATTAAATATCCAAAGGTACATTTTTCAAATAGGAATCATTTTATAGAAGCTAATAAATACAAATAAAAACAATTTTACATGTTGAATATTATTTTTTAGGATACGAATGGATCATTTCGATTCGTTTAGGAGAGCAGATGTTTATGCTCTGGGATTAGTGTTTTGGGAGATGTGTAGGAGGACAATCAGTAATGGCATTGCCGAAGATTATAAACCACCTTTTTATGACGTTGTACCTAGTGATCCAAGTTTTGAAGATATGAGAAAAGTTGTGTGTGTTGATTGTCAACGTCCTAATTTACCCAACAGATGGGCCAGTGATACGGTATGTAATATCATTTCTAAGAATGATTTAGCATATAAAATCTCACTAACATTTTGGTAGTATAGTAGTGTCCCAAGTTTTTTTCGATTTGCCTTGGCTTCTTTTTGTAGCTGACTTGATCTACTGTATTTTTTTACTATTTTATTATCCCCTATTCAATGTAGTTGACCCCTTATCCACTTATTGTTTCTCATTTACTTCAGTTAGGTGTCTCCTTCCTGTTGAGTATGAATTTAAGAGTACATAGCCTCGAAATCCTATTTTTCACACTTTTCTTAAAAATAGTTCTAAATGCACTGTTTCAAATGCTTTTCTTTAAATCCATGAACACAATTACCACATAGTTGTTCTCATTTAACTCTCTATATGTTTGATCAAAATAAAAATTAGGTCGAAATGTCAATGTTTTTATCTTTTTCAAAGAACAATTTTCAATTAGCGACCTAAACTCAAAAAGATTTATCAACAAAAAATATTGTTTTACATACTTTCATTGTGGCCTTTTCCATCCCCTGAAAATTTTTATCAAGAACTTGATATATTTCAACACTTGTACTGATTCTTTTGTTTACCTCTGCCTCTTGCTTTCAATTGCCTTGCATTTCTTCAACTCAATTATTGAAACTGTGCTTATTTTAACTGAATTTCTCCATTTTAAAATATGATTTTTCCCCGTACCCAATGATGTCTTTGTAGCTTTCGTTTTTAAGGAACATTATTAAACTATCTGCATAACTGCACTCTGAGATTCCATCGACTTCCAATATCTGTATTTGTATTCGAGCCATTCAGTGTAGGTTTGTCATACAGAAATAGGGAAGTAAATTTAATACCTGCAAAAACATTTGTCGATATACAATGCAGATGCCATCAAGGGAGTAATCAAAAAATTATTTCAGATGAGAAAGAGGCTGCCATGAAGGCACTTTATAGTTTACATAGTTAATTTGACCAAAATGATTTCTTAAGAAGTTGTAATAATAAAGTTAACGGCGTCCCTCGAATGAAACTAAAGAACATATATTACATCCATTTACATATCACTTTCGAAAAGAGATACTTGAAATTACCGTGAAATTACCGTTTGTAAAAAATATTTTAGAGACACTTATCAGGAGAGTGCGGACGGATATACGAATATTGTTCTAAAGAACAGTAAAATAGATGATACAAATGTTATAAAGCATATAAAGTCATTTCCAAACTACAGTAGTCACTATACCAGAGCTCATAATCCAAGACCACAATATTTAAATCCTGACGTCTATGAACTATACGTCACAGAATGTGTGAAGAAACATGTAGCGCCAATGGAAGAAAAATATTACTCTACAAAATTTAATTCACATTTTAAACAACCATCAAAGGATACGTGTCAAACTTATTATGCTTTTCAAATAAAAATTCAATCTTAAGACGATGTATTATAAGCAAAATTTATATGTTTATAATTTTAGATATCGTGAATTTAGTAAAAATATAAGCCACATGTTTGTTTGGCCAGAAAATGAAGTATCTCATAGGTCTCAAGTAATTTCATCTTGTCTAATATAGTACATCAAGACTTACGCTACAAACTTGCGTGGTACAGTATTTGTCAACAGTAATAAGCTTACTGCAACAATATTTCCCGAACATGGGAACCGTCAGTCCAACTTTTGGGTATTGAGACCATTTTTGATGGTAATATTTTTATGGATGAAGATGTGTCAGCTAAAGTAGAATTTCTTGGTCTACGTGAAGATTGCACTTTAAAAGTAGAATGGAAAAAAGCAGGTGCTGACTATCCAATCATAGCAGACAGAGCTTTAAAAATTTTGGTATCGTTTGCTACTAATTACAGGTTTGAGAGTGGTTTCTCAACTTTGGTGACACTAAAAACTAAGGTCAGGAATCTTCTCAATGTGGAACACGATTTGAGATGTGCTTTAAGTTAGAGTAAACCTAACAATACCAAAATTGTAAAAATGAAGCAGTACCAACCTTCACACTAAAATTTATAAATTTATTTTATGATTTCTGAGTTTTAGAAATTACCTAGCTTATGACTGTAATTCAGAGTAAATTTTTTATGTGCTATTTTTTATGTTTAATAAAGCCTACCTACGTATTTGTATATTATTTGATTTCAACGTTGGGAGGAGGGGTAAAATCAGTGACTCTAGTTAGGTCGTAACGGTAACAGACTTAAAAAGGTTAAGAACCACATCTAAAAGAAAATTATTATTTTTAGTTACTAGCTGGGATGTCGAAACTTATGAAAGAATGTTGGCATCAGAATCCTAACGTCAGACTTCCAGCACTTAGAATAAAGAAGACATTATTGAAATTAGCGAGCGCAGATACAGTCATCAAAATGGAAGATATGGAAATTTGTGTTTGAGTAAGGTATTTTAACAAAGAGCAATTTGTTGGTAAAAAATACATTCTTTAGATTAGAATACAATTATAGGAATGAACTGATAGAAGTTTTGTAATGATTAAGATTTTTATTTTTTCCCATCATAATTTCATGAACTGAGTAGTAATAGTTAGAATTAACGGTCTTATTTAACAATTTAAACTATCTTTGATTCTTTCCTATAATTGTTTGTTAGATCAGAGCAGAAGCCATCGAAAATAATAAAAAGTGAAAAAAAAAAATGGTAGGATAAAACCTATTAGGCAGAGAATATAAAAAGAATGAGGGGAAAATAAATCACAGACGATCTGAGTTCGGGTAGTGGGTGGGGGTGAGCTTTTAAAGTAAAAATGTTTTTTTTTTGTTTAAATTTACACTTTAATTACTCAAAAAATGTTACAAGGATTAAAATGTACAAATATATGCTCAAATTGTCATGATTCTGCAAAATGCTCCAATGTAAAAAACAAAAACTATGAGGGAGTTGGTGATTCAGATGAAAGTCTGGATGAAATACCAACGCAGACTAAAAATAATAGCAGAATCTAAAGATTAAGAAACGCCATCGAAGAGACAAAAACTTATGGATAAGTAATTACAATTGAAGATAAGATAATTCTAAATAACAAGTTTATTTGATTCAAAAATATTATAATGCATAATGAAATCAGTATAAAGTATGTAAATTCAACAGTACGACTTATATTTATGAGATTTTCTATGACATAAATGTAATAAGAATTTAATAAATTAACTATTTTACTGAAAACAATGGGAACAGTCGCAATTTTTACATAAAATCTCCTTTAAATCCCAACTTTAATATTTAGAACAACTATTTTCGCATGTTTTTTGCAATCTTTATGTTCTATAGATTTGCAATTTTTGTCGATTATCAATATAAGATGAAATCTTACATTTTTCGAGTAATAAAAGTATAAATAAATAAAAAAAGGATAAAATAAAATAAATATTTTAAATCAGAACACTTACAGGGTGTTTAAAACATAGAATGGTAAGTTTTTAACAAATTTCGTAAAAAAATTGTTTTAAAAGATAAAACATGAGTAAAAACCAATAACAATAGTTGTAGATCTTTTGATTCTCCACAACTTTACTATTCATTTTCTGTAGAACTTCTAGTTTTGGCAGAAATAAAAAAAAAACATTTTTTACCCAGAAAAACTCGCCCCCACCCACTACCAGAACCTCTAATAGGTTTCATACTACTATAATTTTTTTCACTTACAAAAATTATCGACCCTGGTCTATGTAGCATTGTAGAATCTACAGTTCTAAAAGGTTTGTTGTGATATGGAACAAATGATTTCCATATTTTACAGTGGTCATGATTTTTATCAGTAAATTATACTAGAACTGAACGATATTATTTTTGTTTTGAATTTTAGACTAATTCAAAAGTTGAAAACGGTGAAAATAGAGATATAATTCTAGAAATACGCGCGGTAGATCATCAGATTCAGAATTATGTCTATATAAACGTAAAGTCGGATCGGTGGAAGTCTTCCATCACGTGACTAATACGTCATCAATAATATTCATATGAATCAAATCATAATTTTTGATAATTCAGTAGAAATAATCGTTATGATTAATATTCCAAAAGTCGGCCTTTTACGAATTGGTAGTTGAAAAAAAATTAAACGCACCAGTTTTATTAATCTAAATATTTACAATATAAACACAAAATAAAACTAAGTTACATTGAGATAATAATGAACACCTACAAATTAATCGAATATGACCTTAACATAACCTTAATTTGCCTTATTGTTTTCCATAAAAGTTTGTTTATGCTGGAAATGCATAAATAAGCTAAGCTCATACCTCAAAATTGAAAGAATACAGAAAAAAATTAGTAAAAGAGAATAAATGCATATGGGTCAACCCTAATACCGCGTAGGCCCTCCTACACTTCTTATCACTGCATTCATGCGTCGCGGCATGCTTGATATCAAGTGTTCAACAAAAGCTTGGGGTATATTCTCACATTCTTCAATAGCGACCTCTATGAGTTGGTTGTGATTAGAAACAGGGAGACTCTGACTTCGAATTCTTTTTTGAAGATAATCACATAGATGTTCTATTAGGTAGCCTTTCTAATAAAGGGATATTAACATCATGTAAGTATCCAATAACCTGTCTAGCCACGTAAAGAAGGGCGTTGTCCTGCATGCATAAAAAATTCGGTTCAACGAACAGAGCCAAAGGCATTACATATTTGACAATAATATTGGGCATACGTAGACCTCGTACGTATAGGGACCAATTCCGTAAAGGCATCGAAGCAAATTCCTTCCAAACCATTCTAAAGCCACCACCAAAAGGCACTTAAGGAGAGATATTACAGTTGGCAAACCTTACTCCTTGCTTTCGCCAGACACGCTCACGTCCATCTGGAGCTTTAAGGCTAACTCTAGTTTCATCGGAGAACAGAACCCGTTTCCAATTATTGATTTAATCCTACAAAATTTCATTTCCGAACTTTATGTTCACTGGCAGTCAATAGTTTTTTAGCTGGTCTTCTGTTTCTTCTGCTCCACGTAAACGTCTTCTAACTGTTAGAGACGATATTCCAAACATTTGATAATTCATTTCATAATTCATCCTGGTCTTCGATAATTCATCCCGTCAAGTCCTTTCACTTATCCGAAAAATCGACTGGGACGTGAGCGCACCGTTCACATAATCGCACTCGCGTTCTTTTTTGGAGAGATTGTGGATCGGACATAAAATCCAGCTTCGAGATAAACATTAGTTGATCGTGACTTGATATTTGGAGTCGTGTTTTTGAAAAAAAAAGCGCCCGATTTAGAAAGATTTTGTAATTTTTGCATATTCCAATTAAGATTACTTGAAAGGTTGATGTGATTATACTCTTATAGGTGGTTTTAAATTCTATGGTATGCATTACTTGAAAATCCAGCTCTCAAAAGAGCTACTACGACCTCCTTGGTAATATAAAAATAGAATAGGATTGCTTCTATTCTATTAATATTATCCTTGATTGATGTTAAGGAAATATCATATTGCATGTTTTGTTAACCATCATTTGCCATCCGTAGATAAAAATTGTTACCTTGCCAACTACCTTATCATGTAAATGCTTGGTTCCACTCGACCCCACTTTCTTTCCGCTTTTGACATTATTTGACAATTCACTTGCGGTCTACCGTGACGTGTTTTATAAGATAATACTGAATAACATAACACAACCAAAGGAGCTCTATTTCTTTAATTTGAGCTCTTATCAGTTTCATATTAAGGGTCGTTATGATGTTTTGGTTATAGATAGACCTTGAGCGTAAACGTTGAGCTCTGCCGTTTTGCTGACTTCTGTTTTGGATATAAATCCTCTAATTATGGCATGGTGAAGCTTTCTGATAGAGCTAACTGTATAGTTGAGGAAATATCTACAACAGAATAAATAATGAAAGGTGTGGGTGGTGTAAGAAAATACAATTTTTCCGCCATAGAAATTAAATATTTTTTCAAAATTCAAATAATGCCCTAGAAAGCAGGAAAATGTGGCTACAATAAGAAACAAAATGATCAAAGTGAAATTAAAATAGTAAATCTATTAATTAGAAAAATTTATAAAACTTGTACTTGATAAATTATTTGCCGATGTTAGATGAATATATTTCAAAATAATTTTTATTTTTTAATGACGTTATTTGTACTAAGTAATTTTAAACATTTTTTTACTTGCTCTAAAAATTATATAGCGTGTCCACTTGAACTCACAGCATATGGGTTTATTATTAAAATTATGGAAAGTTATTCTTCTTAAAAAGTTCTGCATAGTGTAATACTTCAAATACAGGTTTCACTTATCAATATTGTTCAGTCGTGTACATGTATTTTTAAAAATATGAATTATGTTGTATCTACGTTCATTTTTAATAATATAGAAAATTGTTATATATATTTTTTTTTTCTAAAAGGAAACAAGTAACTCATTTTTTTATCAAATATTTGATAAGCCCAATCACAATTTAACATGAATAAATTTGCTAAATAATAAATATGCATTATGTTTTATATTTTACTGAAATAGTGTTCCCATTATATAAAGAATTTATAATTTACAATTGTAAATATATTTTATTGATAACTATTTTTGTTTCTATAAATATTGAGAGTACTCCACTTTTGAGCGAAAAACCAATTTTTTAACATACATATGACTGAAAAATTTCAATACCTACAACTTTTGTTTTACATAATGCAAAACTGTTTTTTTATTATTAATAATAATATATTTCCCATATACTGCAAATTAAAGTGGATATATTGTATATTCTCTACTGACAATCAATATTTAGACTATATGTGGGTTATTAATTTTTTTATTCTCATAGTTTTCATTTTTTTTGTGTTATAAGTTGAGAAAAACAAGTAAGGAATTTTACAAATTAATTATAATTCAATGTGCCAAACTATTGAATATGTTCTAATATGACTAGTATGTCGAATTTAACTTAGCTCTAAGGATTTAATTTAGTTTACTGATTGTCGTTAATGCCTTAGTGCCATTTTCACTTTATTAATACGTTTTTATACTCATTATTGTTAACGTTTTAGAAGTAACAAAGTAATACTTTAAATTGTAAAATAATTATATAGGTTTCTCTTATATATGAAAAATGTTTCCCAAAGTTGTGTGATCAATACTTTCTAAGATGTAGCAGGTCTTTTCTCTTAATCAGATACTCAATACACTTATCCCCTTATTTACACTGAAAATAGGTTCGCAGCAAAACCATGTAAAATCAAATTTCTAATTTAGTCATTTATTTAAGTAAAGATTTTTTTAAAAATCCAACTATTGAACTCATTATAGATTAGAATCAAAGAAATATTCAAGATACTTAATGTGTAATGAGTTATTTGTTGTTATCAGTCTTTTTCCTGATTTTCATGTCACTTTCATTGTTTGAACATTTCTGATGCTGAATTTCTGGAACTGTTGTTAATATTCATACTAAACATACTATTTACTAATGGCTTATCTTTAACTTACTACCAGATATCGTAAAATGTAACAGCCAAAAATAGTAACTGATCCTCAAAATTAAAGCTGCAATTATAACCAAGGTTTTTACATCTTACCATCCTTTTAAAGCAAATGATCCCAAACAAATCATTGTTAACCCATTGAATAGTTAATGAACACCAAATTGTTAAAAACATAATTTAAAATAACATGTAAATATTTAACATGACGTTGTCCTATTAAATTACTTAAGGTTAATTATTATTTTCCCAAACATAGTAAACAAACTCCTAAAGTTCAACCTTTTATTATTATAAGCTTTTTATGTCTCTAAATTAATTAACCAGTACCAAAAAATGATTTACTGCACAATTGATGCTTTTTTGGCTGGACGTCTTCTTTTGCGTTTCATGCCAATAGGAATAGCTCTTACCTCTGTAGGGTGTTGGACATGCTTAAGCCAAATTGCCAATCCAACGAGATGCTTGCAAATATAAACTTTGGGCAATTGCATGTACAGTGTAACCAATTTGCTTTTTCTTGGAGCATTATTACTTCCCACTCGCTAAATGTTGTTCTTTGTATTCGTCAAAGGTCTCCCACGGTCTTTCATAATTTTTACAATCCAAATCCGACCCAGCTGGAATTCTGTATGAGCACATTAGCTCAGTGTTAATCTTTAATGGTTCGACAGTTTTGCCCATTGGTAACTTTATGTTCCGATCTTTATATACACTGTCGACAGTTGAGCAAACCGTCTTTCGTGCCACCATCTTTTATAGTTTTATTGAAGGCATCCCCTTCAATTCAAAACAGGTCCAATCTTTTAATTTTTGTTTCCAAGAATATAACTTTTCATATTTCATACTCTGTCATGTTTTTTATATTATAGAAGCTTAAATATTGTCACTAATTAGACAAGATTGAAAATTTATAATACTCTAATACATAAACTCTCACTGGTGGTAAAAAATTATTAGGATTCATATTTTCTTAATGTATAATGTAGTTCAGATTGCAGAGTCTCTGTTATTACCATCACTGTTGCTAAAAATTTTTTAACAATATATATTTTTTTAACGAATTTTGAAAAAAATATATATTGTTAAAAAATTTTTAGCAACAGTTTATAAACCATATCAAACAGAAACCATCTAGTTAGTGCGATAAGTGTACTATGATAAAAAAAACCAATAATTTTTGCTTTGAATTTGGAGTAAGTAATTTCGCTTTGTGGCTTTCGATAATGCTGTGCCTTTTCAAAGTATGAATTATCATACATTTTTTCATTTAACTTAACAAGTGTTATTCAAATAAATACTTGAATTGTGTTTGTTGTAAAACATAAAATGTGATTTAATCAATATACGAATATTTGCAAATTATGAGGATTGGTGCAAAAGTCATGTTTTTTTGTATAATACCAGTCTGGTTGAAAAATGTGACATTTACAGATCGATCGACATTTTAACCGCTTACCACATAGTGGTTCCTTAATCTTGTAAATAAAATCAGATGTCGATGAGTGCTCCAATTCTTTTCATCCCCCAACGTTGCAGGGTTACTTCTATCTCGCACAACATTCGCCAAATGACTGAGTCCACAGCCCTCACTGCGCTACTACCACCTATCACGGATCGATCTGTTGCTCTACATATTCACTATACTAAAATAGTTGCCTTGACTTGTATTCCAACCCTCGAAGTTTTTTATTTACATTCAAATATCGGTGGTTTTTTTTATTGTATTACTTTCCATCTTGATGTCCAATAACCCATTCAAAATTTTTTATCGAGTGAATTTAGAGATAATCTATTAAACTTAGTTTTTCTAGTTCTGATATAACAATTTCTATGACAGAAATTAAATTGAATAGTATATTTTATCACTTTCATTGTCATAATCTGGAAACCCGAGAACCTCGGTCAGTTCTGATACTTTTCCCCATAGTTTGAGGAGAAATTTTTATGTTTTATAATAATGAAGAAAGCGGTTTTTATACATCCGGTTTTTGTGTTTAGTATACTTTGTTACTTTGAACAGTATATAGAGAATATGTTGAATTTTAGAAACTTATTATATTTAAATGGTTAGGTTAGTTCTGGTCTAGAAGCTTAAATTTTAGGCATTTTTGAAACTAATGTAAAAAATTGAACCCTGGTTGACATGTTTACAGTCTTTGTAGTAATCTGGAACAAAAATTTTGGAAAATTCTTAATCTGCAAAGATGTTGCTATCACATTTACCTTAGCCAAAAAAAAATTACCAAATGACGTCGACATATTAATTTTTTTGCCTCTTTTTTTAACCATTTTAAATTTTTTAAAAATACTTCAAATTGAAATTTTTTGAAATGCAAAGCATACGCGTAAGAGATATATAAAAATTTCCAAGGAATAGAACTTGAGATAACACATCAACCACTTCAAAAAAAAATTGTTTGAGAAATAATTCTAGTAGAATAACTTGTTCCACTCGCCGGCTCAGACGCTACGTCACAAAATTTACTGTATCTCCAGAAATAATGCAAGTTTTTTAAAATCCGTCTAATGACATATTTTTAAGGGTCTAAGCTTTGAAAAGATTCTAAGTTCTAGACCAGAATACCTCCTTAATACTTGTTTAACGTGTTTCGACATATCTTATGTTGCTTTAAATATTCAGGTTTTTCTTTTGTATAAAGTTTTATAGAAGAGTTCAGTAATAGTTGATAATCATCTCTTACAAAATGAATCAGATTGCTCTTTCTTTACAAAAAAAAAAAAATGTGAATGTAACTAAATTTTTGATATAATTTAAGTGTGTTGAACACCAAGGTGTTTGTTATCTGATATTAGGGACCTCAAGCTATTCGATATTAGGAGCCGCCATGTGCACGAAATGAACACGGTATTACCTCAAAAATGCCGTCTAGAATAGAATAAACTAGGCCTGGTTTGAAACTAACATTTTTTCTCCAAATGTTACATATTATAAAAGTTCAAAAACTATTACGTTTGATGGTGATAGTATCCAAAACAAAACAACACTGAAAAACCTGTGAACAAACAAAAACTTTCTCAAAATTCTAACAGCAGAAGCAATAGAAACACATCGGCTACTGCGCTGTGTCGGAAGCTAGGGCTTCTAGCTCACATGATCGCCGCTGGGCTGCAGCACTTACTAGAGCCAGAATCTATGCGCCTATACGATAATCGGCTACTTCCACCTATTCTAGGGTTATATACATTTTATTCTCTTAACTAGTTTTGAATTCAAATATTTATAATTTTAGACGTTCATAAATCGTTCGTGGAAGAATAAAGCAAAGGATACATTTATTTCTAACACGTGCCGTGTTAACACATGCCAATACGACACGTCAGAATACCACACATCAGATAGGCCGGACATATATCTATGTTGTAAAACGTATGTACCAACTGACATTTTGATGTTTTTAATTGGTAAAGTAGTATCCTCGACTTCACGTTCACACAACACACATTCCCAGTCCTCCGAATCTCATAATGTAATGGAACACCTACAAGAAGAGATGGATTGATTGGATGAAGAAGAGGAAATGGTTGGGGTTGTTGCAGCATTGCTTGTGCTATAATATTTGTAAAATTGATTAATGTATTGGAAAAGGAACTTTCTGTACAACGCTTTCAGAATCATTCGAGTAGGTAGTTATCGAGGACAGAGCTGGTGAAGGTTGCGGCATTGTTACAGTTACAACACTAAGTTACTTATGCCAATTTTGAGACGAACTTGTTTATTGTAGGGAAGTTTTTTTCCACTTTTAGCTAAACTTAAGAAAAATAAATCGATATCATCACTGGTAGTTTGTACTGCAGTTTGATGTGGCGTTTGGATCTGAGACCTCATGAGGTTATTTGATTTCATTATATCCACTAAGTCACTCATTGACTTCTTGTTTTTTTGCCTGAAGATGGTCTAGAAAAAGAATAAACATTTGGTGTATCAAGATCGTTTTGTTTTATTTATACTTAAGAAAGCGAATTAGGAGATTTGCTCGTTGCATGATCTTCATCTCCATCGTTTCAGTAATAATAGTCATACATCTGTCTTCACTTTGACTTTCTACGTTACTATGTGATGCTCTCGGCTCAAGATGGAGTGCCAAAAAAGACATTTCATTTTCGAATTTCTAAACTCGGCACAGGTGGTGAATATAACCTACAACACTTTGTAACTCTTCTGATGAAAATCTGACCAACGTAGATATTGAAAACACGCGCTATTACGTGTTAAAGCGTGTTCTCGGTAGATGTATATAAAATAACGTAATAGATATTTATGTATCACGTGTTAATGCGTGTTAACACGACACGTGTCATTAGCTTAAACAGTGATTTCAATTCAAGTGAAATATATAAAAAATGCCAAATAATCACTGCGAGAAAACTCCGTTGAACACCTTTATTGCAAGATATTTAGACACAATGAGAAATAATATGTATTTGAAGAAATCTAACTCTGAAAACATTTTTAATTAATATATTGTTATTTATATACTCCATTTCTTTATATTCGTATGAGAATATTCTTACTTTTAATTTGTTTGTAATTAAAAGAGAAATCTGGTTCGTTTTGTAATCAATCATAGTATATTGTAACTCAGTACCTTTGTAAATATTATGTTGTATATAATGTGTACATCATAACGTAAATATCTTGATATCATATCTGTTTTCGAACTGCTCAAATTAGACGAGCTTTTTTCGTGTAAGTTAAGCAGTTTATTTAATATTTCTTTTATAATTGATTCATATCAAATCAGTAAATAATTATGAAAATACTCAATACATACTCAGTGTTATCATAATCAGTATTTTGTTGTATTCGTTAGGTTTAAATAGAAAAACATGTTAACATTTTGTATATACGTTCATGTCATCAAATGGGATATTCCTTGAGCAATATATTTAGTTTCGAAATTATCTCAGACTTTTATTCATCTACAAAAATTTTAATTTCAACAATTCTGTTTTGTACTTACTTTCCAAAAATTGATGGATTTTAAATTTTTGGAAATCTAACAATAACATTTTAATTTTATAATAATGATACTTTGGGGTCGTCCATAAATTACGTCACACGAATTTTATTTTTTGTCTTTCCCCCCGCACTTGTTACAGCTGGTCACATTTGTGAGTCTCACCCATCCTTACTGTGATGTCACATATAATAACAAAAAAAACATTAATAGAATTATATCAATTTATCTTCAAAATCTAAATAATCTTGATTTCATGGACTTTGAATCCATTCCTTTAAATTATTTATAACTGAAATAGCAGCCACTTCGTTATTAATGCCATGAACATTAGTTGTGTAAACATATTTTTCATCAAACCAAACAGCATCACCGTCATCATCCACTCAAAGAAATTCTCTGGCACGTCTAGAAGCAATTCTTTGAGGACGAAACTTCGCCATAGGTAAAACTTCTTGTTGATTTTATGTAATTGCTTGTCTTGATTAGTGGCTTGGTATGATACAAAATGTAGACCACAGACACTACATGATCATTTAACCAAGAATGTTTCGACATTAAGACAATAGCTATCATATGGAACTTGCTTCGAATGTGATAATCCTCGGAGATCCAAAGCTTACTGAATAGTGAAGCGAATTTACATTCGCAGTCATCTTTTTCTGTGGTTACGTATCCGTTTTATGTCTGACTAATTAAAACAGGTAATGGTAAGAACTCCTCTCGCAATAGTCGTCAAAGACTGGATCGTCGCAGTACACTATGGTGTATATTTATACAGATTTAGTTGTATAAGTTTTTGTAAAGTAATAGTTTAAATTTATATTATAATAGATTTTGAAATGTCCCATCACGAAATTTAGGACCACTCTTGTCACATTTAGTCGACCCCCTACAACCCCGTTAACGTGTGACGTAATTTATGGATGGTCCCTTTTCCAATTTTTTCCAGAAAAAGGAAAGTGGCAATATCTATCAGGACTAAAGTTATAGCGCTCCAAACTTTTTACAATATAGTTTTAGCTAAATATATAGTTAACGGTTCATGAGAAATTAAAAATGGTGCCGACAATTTTGTTTGATCTACCATAGGCGTAGATACCTCATTTTATAAATTTATTATTTTTATGAATACTTTTGAAAATATGTCTATCTTTATACCAGAAAGTATTCGTTAAAGGCAATATAAATTTGACGTCATTATACGCCGTTATTTAGACAGATGCAATTAATTGTAATTCTACTTGGAACTTGGAAAAAAATAATTATTATACTTCGTCAACTTTCTCCAACTGAATATTAAACTATAAAATGTAAATAGACGAGTAAAATGTACCTTTCTGTAAAGGAGTTTAGCTTAAACAGGGTACCAGACATGAACTGAGCCCTTTTTCTACTCCATTCGTTTTTTTGGAGTACGGAATTTCAAAGCAAAAACCATAAAGTCCGTGTAAATGAAACAAAAGAGAAAAAAACATTTCAATTCCAAAGTATTTTTATAAATAATAAAGGTATAATAGTTAGCAATTTGTTTGTTGGGCATTTTTTACGATCGATGACAGGAATAGGAATATTTTTTTCAGACATAAATGCTAAAAAATTACTGACTGGTGGAATGTTAGGTAAAGGCTGTTCATTAAACCACTTTTCAAATAATTCTGCTGTCATATCTTCATGATAATTAGCTGCACAGGTTTTAATTTTTTCAGCAGATGTTCTCCTTATATAAACTGTCCTACGTATAAAATATCCACAGCACCCACTTTCGCGACTACTTGATAAAATGAAAATTCATTTACTCTAGTTAATTCGGCAATTTTTATTATTATTGCATTATCAGATTGCTGAATGTTTTCCTTTTTTAAACATTCGAATATATTTAAAATAACTTGCTGTGTTTGTATATCTAAATTTTCATTATTAAATTCATACCTGTCTTTAGTCTAACTACACTGTGCAATTTCATTTTCTTCATCCGCCTTGGTCTAAAGAACATATTTCTATTTATTTAAAGAAATTTATGAATTAAATGAATCTCAATAAACGACGCCCCACTGCTTATCGCAGACTGTTTAGCAGGAATATTTCGAAGAGATTGTGTACATATGCCTTCCGACAGCTTCAGCCAGCAGAAATGCATTTATGTTTACGATTAGATGTTTTCATTGGTAAACAGTGAAGATGATTAGTCCACGTTGGCTGTCGGTTTGTTCTGATGTTTACTGAATTTTATAGGGGGAGTAAACATTATTTTTCATTTCTCAATTTGGTATGAGTGCCGTGCGTATTTACGAAATATTGATTGTTCCCCTCATAACTGTCTTCTGCAATTGATATTGGATGAACTATAACTATTCCAAAGTTTACGTTCATATTATATATTTTTGTTATAATAATTGTCCATAATTATTTATAATTTATATTATTAATCTGCTTCACGAAACCGCAAATTATGTTTTAGATGCGGTACTGTTACATGCTTGGTCTAGGCGTTTTCAACTTTACTATTTTACTATTTTTCTTCGATAAATTGAGTATAGTATATTATAGAGTATATATTAT
Source organism: Diorhabda elongata (assembly GCA_026230145.1). Taxonomy (NCBI): domain Eukaryota; kingdom Metazoa; phylum Arthropoda; class Insecta; order Coleoptera; family Chrysomelidae; genus Diorhabda; species Diorhabda elongata. The sequence goes on along the minus strand of CM047933.1, from coordinate 22,551,948 downwards.
ATAAGTTTATTTCAATAGTTCGTTTTCCGTTTCAAATTTGAAATTCATGACACACTGTCTCATGGAGATAACCGTATTATGTCAAGAAGTTGTAAGCACTCCACTCATCAGTGTGTATTCTTGTACCTTCTTTCACATGTTTTAGGTTAAGTGGAATAAATGTCCTTCTATCTCGGCGATTATCCGAAATCTTTTTTTTTTAAGATTTTTAAGGATATTGCGTTTACGGATTTGATGTGCCGAGAGGAAACAATAATGGTCAAAGACTTACATTGGTATAACAATTTTATATTCCACCTCAACTTACACACCCAACTTCAACACCATTCGTCATCGGCAAGAGACGGAAGTCTAGCCCATATTGACCGTTTTTTTATTTAATCAAAAATTACAAATATGACTACGAAACTATCAAAATTAGTCCTTGGTTTCTTGTCCGATTTTCATTTATTGATCATAAGATTTTGCTCTATAAGTACCATTAGTAAATAAAAGTTAGAAATTTTATTTTAATTCCAAGAATCTCTTCTACACAAATTTCGCCGCAAATAGGATTTTAGATTTTTCTATATACTCCGGAATGAGACGGAAGTTTAGCCCATATTGATATGAGTTTTCTTTTATTTTTTTATTTAATACAAAATTATGGATATGACTACGGAAATATTAAAATTAGTCCTTGGTTTCCTTTTTGGATTTTTATTTATTTAAACAAAGAGAATTAGTATATAATGTTTGAACAAATATTTTACGTACTAAATAAATGACATTCTCCTTTAGCTAGAATATTAAAAAGTGCTGAAAAAGAAAAAAAATGCGATTACTTATTTTAAACAATTGACTTTCATATTTTGATTTCGTATTTGACCATAAGATTTTTCAAAAGAGTATATTTTGACAGGATCACTCACTTCAAAATCTGTGGTTGCAATACATTTAGTCATCTTTAAAACTAACGTGGTAAGAACTTTTTCACCTGCAAAAATAAGAAATTACAAAAAATAGAATTAAATTATACGACGAAGTTAAAAACTAATAAATTTCAACAATGTGTATCAAATATTAAAATACAAGACGTAGACTAAAATTTTTCATATTATAATGTTATACAGTGCGTTTCTAAATTCGAGACAAAATTCAGGAGGTGTTTGCTGGTATGAAATAGATGGGTCTTTCCTATAACAACATTTCTTGAATCAACCTTTCCGAGAAATCACACCTTTGAAAGGTGGTGACTAAAATTGAGTGTTTATTTTTTTTCTTCAAATTTCAGTAATGCTAAAAACTTGAAATTGTGTAATTTTCATACACTCACAAAGAACTAACTACCTACATTATACGGGGGTGAATCGTATTACATTTTACTTCTTTATTAAAAAAATTATAAATTATGGTATTAACTTTTTCTCTGCAGCTATTGGTTTAAAAAAAATTCAAGAATGAAAAATATTTCTAAATAAAACAAGGATTTTAAGTTATAACTTTATTTTATAATACTTCATCTTAAAAAAAAAGTTTTGATATGAAATAAAGTAGGGATCGATAATTTCATATAATGTAACAGGAATATTGAAAAAATACCCATAGTTAGTCCTTTGCGAGTTCATGAAAAATACAGAATTTCAAGTTTCTAGCATTACTGAAATTTCAAAAAAAATATTAACAGTTCAATTTCAGTCACCACTTTTTAAGGGTAATATCTCGGAAAGTGGTGGATTGAAGAAATTTTACTATAGAGTAGACCCATCTCAATTTCATACGAGCAATTTCCTCATAAATTGAGAAACACCCTGTATACAATACGGGAGAATTACCGGAAGAATAGCTTTAATCGGTATTTATGAGAATTCCCAAAAAACAACAAGCCAAGAAGTGTAACGGTCACAGTTTGATAAGCCATGTAACTATGGTCCATTCTTATTTACGAGAGAGTATTAAAACCTAATAACTTATCGAGAATTTAGTACGCTCATTTAAATATTATTACAGAAAATTGAAAAATTTACTATAATTTTCATAAATGTACATGAGCCAAATTTTCCGTATTTTATTGGTCTCTTATAACAGTTTAGACAGGCCAAAAGCCCTGTGTATGATAGATTACATAGCCGTATCATAAGATTTGCTCTGATGGGACGTAATAACATCGAAACTAGTCAGTAGCTAAACCCTCTCCTTGCAATTGCGAGACATTGGGGAAGAAATTAACTTAAGATTATAAACGAAATGCGAAACCAAAGAAGAAATATATTTTATTTAGATGAAATGACAGTGGTTACATCTCCAGCATATCATTGCGAATTAAGCCTGATTGAACTGGTATGAGCGATAAAGGGAAAAGTTAAAAAAAGAATTCTTTTTAAATGAGTGATGTTAAACGGTTGTTCTTCACTTGTTCTTTGAGGCTGTAAATAGTGTCAATCAGAAAACTAGGAAAACACAGTAAATCATACATAAAAATTGAACAATATTACTGATGGAATGATCGAGTCATTTATTGTGAAAATTGGTTGCACTAGTCTATCATCCGACTCCTACTTATCCTATTAAATTATTGTATTAAAATTATTTATGAACGTGAAATTCTTTAAAAGTCAAAGTTTAAACCTTTATACCTATATATCTAGTATGACACAATGATCTTCATACCTTTGGAAAAAAAATTACCTTCAATTGTTTGGAAGTTATAAGCAAGTAACCAAGAAAGTTTGGTGGATATTCTGCATTACTTGTTTTGATGCTTCGACGAAGTTACCTGAAACTCGAAGTGAATGTCCACACAGTCGTGCAATTTCACTAAGAACTCACTGTGTTCAAACATTGTCTTACTGCGAATCCTTTGATTCGGGTCAAAAACCAAGAATGATCGGAAGTTTTAACTCTACAATATCTTATTTGTCTCACTTTACGAGTAGAAACATTGGGATATGGAGGTAAAGGTAGGTATAAAATACGATTTATTTGCATAACTACCAATTGATAATCGCTGGAGTCGCTTTGGCAATGACAATCATTGTGACGAGAGATTTTGTATATATTTAGATTATATTTTGAAAAATAGTGATTAATTTCTTGTTAGGTTTATTATACTATAATATTTAAATTGAGCATTACCTACAGTTTTGTCGTGACAAGTTCTAACCAGGTTTGTTGATAAATCGGCAATATTCGATGGGGCCATTTCATGCAATAGCTCGAAATCAATATTTCCTTTTTGATCCATCTGCAAAATGAAAGTAATGAATTTGATATAAACCAAATTTTTGTCATCAAAATAATAGTGAAGTCACATTCCCACGGATCGAAGTGTATTGATCGATTTAGTGGTTTAACAAAAAACGTTTTATACAAACATAGCTGATCAACTTTTCCGTGAATTCACAAAATTTCAGTTCCATCAAGTTTTTATATCTATTGACTATATCTATTGACATATCGGGACCTATGATCGGCTTAATATTTATTCATTCATTCGTTTTGTTCGGAATCTGATCGAAGCAATCGTTCCATAGCCATATTTTATGATCCTTACTGACCTAGTATATACCGGATATAGGTACCCTGGAAGAATAATGATTGATTTTATAGAAAAATGGTTAATGGTTAGCTGCGTTTTCATTTGTACTATCAGAAAATATTATTAAGCAATTTAAGCCTTTCAAAAAACTGAAGAAAGAGAAAAAACCGTGCCCATTGTAGCGGCTGATCCGCCCTTAAATAATTATTGTTTTCTCGGTTTTTAGAGGGGTGCAAATATAGAATTTTAGATCATTAGATGGCACAAATTTATCTGAGAGCACGGTTTTTTCTTATTTTCTTCACTTTTTAGGGGGTTGCAAACTATTTAATAATAGTTTTCTGATAGTAGCCATGTACGATTTTTCTATAAAATTAATCATTATTCTTCTAGGGTATTTCTAGTCTAGTACATCATGGGTAAATATTTAATTCCCCTTATCTATTATTAATTCTCATGAGCAGTAGTAATTAACATGGTTTGTTTTTGAAATTTTTGGTTTTGTAACAAATTATGTAAAAGCTCATTGATGTTAAAAATTAGTGTCAAATCAAAACAAAGAAAAATCACAGAGATATAATAATATTCCTTGGAAAAATTGAAAGTACGAAAATAAAGTAATAAAAAGTGTTTTGTAATTTGTATCATATTTTCCGAAAAACTCTTACTATAAACTCGGATTTGAATAGACAAAGTTGCCTTTCTGTATGCAACATTCACTTGCGTAAATAATATTATTTATGCAATAACTATGGCGCGGACTGGATTCATTAATTTTTCCTATACCAAGTGCCATCCTAAAATATTACTGATGGTAAAATATAAACGGACTAATATGGTAATTTGATGCTTACCAAACCAGATGTAATCCATACGCAGGTCCAGTATTCCTACAAATTTGAAATTAATTCGTTAACCACAGTGAATACGAGGGCTGCTACTTAAGTCTTGAGATATGGCAACACCGATGTGAATATACCAAATCTAACATTGTAATCATGAAGTTTGATATTCCTAATGGTGAACATACTCAGAACGTGTTGTCATACGAGTGCTATTTGAATTATTTACAAATACTTGAAATATTCATCTTGGTCAATAAATGGAATTAAATAGCGAACATTTTCGTGTGATGATTTTCTGACTTTCGACGTGAATTAAACGAACAGCAGGGTACCCATTAACTCGCTTCGACTTTTGGTGAAGAAGCACCATCACGAGCCACCGTGTTTTTCTGTTTTTCTGTTGAATTGCGTGAAGGTCGACCAAAATCGGCTGTTGGGCCATAAAACCTCGATGATGTGCATAAACTGATATTGCAAGATCGTCAAGTAACATACCGTGAGATTGAGGCATACCATGGCATTAGTTCCACTCGCATACATACAATGTTGCATATTTGTTCGCGTCGGATACAATAGAATTGAAAAATACTCAAAAAAAGTTTATGTCGATGTTATGGATCCTTCAAGACTAACCAAAACCAACAAACTTATTCGTACAAGAAGCACTTCGAGGCAAATGGTCGCCTGTTTTTTCAGATGTCGCCACTGTTCCCTTAGAGCAATGTAGAGCGGTTAATTCTGAATAGTACACCATTTGTCATAAGTGTGCAAAAAACTCAAGGGCATCAATTCCAGAAGATGAATAATTCTCCACCACGAGAATGCGAGTTCTCACACAAACGTTTTTGAACAGTTAAAACATCGAATTGATGGATCGGAATTGAAAAAATGCTTCGAAAATTGTTCAATCTCATGCAAAAGTGTATTGATCTCAAAGGAGAATATTTTGAAAATCAATAAAACCATATCCAATTATAAATATTTATTATTATTTGTCAAAACTTAATTAGAAGCCCTCATATGTCACCACCGTTTCCATAAATTATAATAAAATTATAATATTAATATTCCACTTATTTATGTGATAAACTATAAAAAGTGTTTTTCAGTTTTACAAAACAATAACGGCAATAATAATAAACTGCGTGTCAGCGAAAACGGGCCACCCCATCCCATTTGCGAAATCATCAATTTTTAATAATTGCTTATTTATTAATTCAGTGAAATGGGTTAGTGTGTCTACGGAGCAGGCACAACGGCCCTGTTCAGAGGAGAAACAACTCGGAATCAAGTAAACGATATAATTGTTAGTTGCTGGTTACAGGTCAAACACTAATCGAGTGAATGAAAATTTCGACTACTTCATGTACGTTTATTGTGATTTAAAACGTTTGCGTTGTAATATTTCAAGTTTTAGACGTTTCGTTGTACTAAAGTAGCCTCCATAGTGTCGAGTTTAGTTCTTAGTAATGGATGAAAAATATCGGAGACTGTTGAGATTAAAATATTGCCGGATATTGGAACGAGTCAAAAGGAGATAGTCTGTACTGTGATGTCTCACCCATCTTCTGTCGTTACCGCCATCTGTCAACTGTTGTGTGTGTTTATTTTCTATGATCGCACCCATTATGTGTCTTATTGTCTATGATACAATATCATCTGTCGTTACTGCCAACATGGATGTCTTCTTTCATGTTTGCTGTGTTGTCTTTGTCAATTGTCGTTTCTGTCATTTGTTGAAAGATCACAAAGAACACACCAGCGATTTCTGTCGACCGGCTCTCACCAGCGACGGCCGGTACGGGTGGAAAACGAAAAGAACAGCTTGGATGGATCGCAAATTGGCTTTCAACAAGCTCACGGAATATCAGTTAGCACGTCTACTATTCGACAAAGGTTCAAAGAAAATGGTTTGACAGCTTGCTGTCCAACTACAGACTCTTGTTTACCCAGCTCACAGAAGGCGCAGACTTGATTATGCTTGTGGACAAAACAAAAGGTATTGTTTACGGATGAGTATAGAATGTGCCTGTATGGCAAAGATGGTAGAAATAAGGTGTACAGAAGAGCTTGAGAACGGTATGCTGTCTGTATTCGGTTACCACAGGTTGCGTATAGGGGAGACTCGGTAATGTTTTGGGAAGAATCTTAGAAGATTATGTACTACCATATGCTGGATTTATTGGTAATGGTTTACTGCTAATGCAAGGTAATGATCGACCGCATACGACAAGAATGGTAATGGAGCACCTCGAAGAGGTTGGTACTGCAAAAATGGACTGGCCCTGATTGAGGAATGGACCAATTTTTCTCAAGCAAACATTCAGAATGTATTGCGTTCTATACCCACTCGTATCCTGTATCGAGGTGGCAATACGCTTTTTTGGAAAATAAACCCCTTCACTTTTTTTGTGTGGTTTGTTAAATTATTGTAATGTCAACTGAAAGTGTTGATACTTAATAAATCTATAAATTTTCGGAAATAAAAAATAAACTACATATAATATCATAGTATCAGATAGACATAATCTCAGAATGTTTTCGTACTCTGCACCCTACCAAAAACTTTTGGCCGGTGTATAGTTATTCTATTCTATGTTTTACAAAGAACTTTTTCTTCAAATAAAAATAATAATAACTCAAATATGTACCATTAGTTTTGGGTCACGATCTAAAATTCCTTTTTTACCTTCCTCTATAGATGCTTCTGGAACACCAGTTTTATCTACACATACTTTATGCATTGTTTCTGTTAAGTTTCTCAGTTTTGGATCCGTAATCTGAAACATAAATGTTCAAAAAAATTATATAAGAATTTCTTAAAAATGGTGAAATACTACTTAAATTGGAACCATATGGAAAACTTTTTTATTAGGGGTTTTATGAAAAAAAAAGTTATTATTGATAAAAAGTTCTGCATAGTCCAAATGTTAAAATACAACTATCAGATATCAATTTTTCAAAACAGTATACGAGGTTTGTCAAAAAATTTTTGTGCAAGTAAAAAAAAACTAACAAATGAAAATTTAGTTTCATGTTTGAAACTTGGACAAGTATTGAACCAATTTTATCTAAAATTCCTATGCAAAGCCAACGCTCCCATTCAATTTGTTTGCTCAAATGTGTGCCATTGTTTTTTTTTATTTTAAGTACAAGTTGCATTTTCAGTAAAGACAGAGAGAGAGAGAGAGAGAGAAATGCAAAATTATAAGTAATAGTAATAGGTAATAATTAGTATATAAGTCGTATAAAAGTCCATAACAAAAATTAAACCAGTATGCGGCATGTCCGGAATTAAACAATATTATTAGAATAGAATCGTTTATAGAATAGAAGGCACTATCCAGTAATCCAGTAAATATGCCCTGAATTTATTGTAGAATACAAGAAAAGATAATATCGATTTGATTTCAATTGGCAAGTGATTGTGCATTTTTTTGCATTGTAAAATATTGAGCCCTTAACTAATTCTGAACGTGAAGTAGGATTAAAGGTGGTGCTCGGCATTCCTAAGCAGATAGCTGTGCAACAATCTAAAATTGGAGAAGCGTGCTTACCAATTAGGCAAACGGATTCAAAGATGAATAAAGAATGAATATTCAGAATTTTTAATATTTCAAAGAAATACCTGCAGTGAGCCCTGCTGTTTAGTCCGAGTAAATATCTAACAGGTCTCTTTGTAGTTTGAAGACTCGCTCAAATTGAGTCACACCCAACGTACCCCAGAAGGGAAGGGCATATGCGACTCAATAAGGGCATAATAGACTGTTAAGTTCAGTTCTTTGGAAACTGAATTCAGCGCAAATCAGGGTAAACTTAATTTTTTAGATAACGCGGCAATATGCAACTCACATTTATAGGAATTGTTCACAACGAGCCCTAAGTATTTTACAGATTCAACGACGTGGGGGTGTTATTTAATAAACGTTGTGACAGAGAATATTAGAATCGCACCTTGATTGAAGTGTGGTTAGGTCACTCGATATAGTCCTATGAAGTGCCGTGCCTCTGCTTGAATAACTATGCAAAGCCATCGCTTCCATTTGTTCACCCAATTGATTGTTATTGAAATACAAGTTATGAGTAAGTGGTTTATTATTTTATTTTTTTACCTAAATTATAGGTAATTATCAATAATTCGATATACAAATGTATGTATATTATCTAATTTGTTGTGAAAAACATCATAAATATATGAATAAATATATATTTTTCCTTATGAATAGAAGATTAGTTTTTTATGTGAACACCATTTATTATTGACAACAAAAAATTCTGGGACTCTTTAAAAACTTTAGAATTTTGTAAATTGTAATTTCTAGATGATATATGATGGAATTCTTCTCCTTCGTGAAGTAAAATAAATGAATATATATATAAATAAGGTTCAAAATAGTAAAACATACCTCCATTAAAGGATTTGAAGTTGCTGTTGCAAATATAACAAAAACTAGAAGATCCCGAAACATGGTGTGTGACTTTTTTAATAATGACATGCATGATACCATATTTATATGTTTTCAATTAATTGATATATATTCATACCAATTTATTTAATTATAATTCAATTACTGTTAATTACTAATGTGATTATACAAATTTTTATTGAAGACAACACGAAGTTGTATTGGGTAGTCTATTCTTTCAACCTATGGTGTGTGGGTTATTATCATAATATTTCTGTTTTTTTAATCGAAGCTGATTCACATGATTATTTTAGAGAAAAATAGACACTTTCAAAAGATAGAGACATATAAAAAATATTTTTCTGATTCTGACTTAAATAAATTAAATTCAAAATTTTCTTTACTAAAAATCGATGTGTATTATTACTAACCATGTACCTTTTACCATTTTATTTGTACTTTCATAATTTCATCGGTAAAGAATTTATGTGGTTTAGTGGGAAAAAACTTAGCCACATTATTTTCCATTTATTCCATCAAGAACGTTCCATCAAGAATGAAAACAGCTGATTATAGTCAGACGGTGCAATATTGGGGCTATATCGTGGATTTTTGTAACCTGGCGTTGACAGACTAGGGGCGCTTATTTTAAATTTCCTCTTGTAATTTGACTGTTTGACCAAGATTGTGGATTTCACGTAGATAGTCAATCTCGATTTAGTAGTCTTTTGTGTCACTTCATTATCACACTCAGATGCTTAACGATCTATCCATCAATCAATATTATTTTTTGAGAAGTGGATTCATTTTATTACGCTTGAAGAAAGTAACTAATTCATGTGGGAACCAAACATCAGAGATTTTTTTATGACCAGGCTTTCTTTAATGATACCAAACTGTTTTGTAATTGACATCCAGTGCATTAGCGATGTCTTGGAAGCTAACATGCTGTCTTTCAATATCAATTGCTTTAGAAAAGCTAAAAAGAGCAAAGTATAATTGAAACATGGGAACAAAAAGAAGAAATCTTTTTGAAAAGACGACAAGAAAAGTTATTCTTCATAAAAAGTTGTGCATGGTTCAAGACCTGGAATTCAATCATCAGATATCAAAATTTGTTATTCGTATACGAGATATGTAAAAAATATGAATTTTTGCCCAAGAGTAAAGTACTTTCATTTTTGAGAATATTGACAATTGTTATCAAAAAAATTGATCATTATTGAAAATTATTGTCAGATATCCAATATTATCGATCTGCCAGGAAAAAATTCTTTTTTTTTTTTGGGTTTAGTAACTTCTCTGTATCAGCATTGCCCTGACAAATTCAGAAGATTAGCAATTTACATATAGAACGATTTGTTATCTAGGATGCATTGACAGCAAACGTCAAATCGCTAGCTAGATTTCATAAAATACAAGAAATGGCGGTTATAAAAAATAACAATTATCATCCATACAAACCCCAGTTTGTGCTACATGCCATACCACATTAGCTGTGAGAGAATACCTTGAATCGACTTTCGACCTGCTAGATCTCCACACTTAACCCCTCTGGATTATTTCTTATGGGGTTACTTAAAACATAGGGTTTACCAGCAAAGGTCTTTTCAAAATATTGATCATTTGGAAAGGACAATTACAGAGGCATGTCAGGAAATTACTGCAGATACAATCAAGCATGTATTAAGGGAATTTAATAGACGAACCACTAAATGTTTAAAAAGAGATGGTGGATATGTTGAGGCTTTAGTCAATTGAAACAAAAAATAAATTATTTTACTTCCATTTTTTTATTATCTTTCGATCAAATATTGAAAAATAACTATTCGAAGGATTCATTATATTGTTATGAATGTTATTTAATACTTATGTGTTAACTTTTCATTTGCAAAATAAAACATTATGATATGTATGCATTAACTATTCAATTGCAATGTACATTATTGCATAACTTAATAATGAACCGAAAGTATATCATGTCTTTTAATAAAATATGAACAAGATTTACATATGCATGTATTTTATATACCCAAAAATATTTTTCTGTGGCAGAAGGGCAATATTGGATATCTGACAATAGTTTTAAATCGTAATTTTCGATTTTGTAAAAAATAAAAGTACCTTACTCTTGGGTGGAAATCATGTTTTTTGACGAACCTCGTATATGACTGATAAAAATTGTCATCTGATGGTTGAATTTTACGTTTTAGACCATGCAAAACTTTTTATGAAGAATGACTAACCAATATAAAAGCTGAACTAGATTCTACTCTAGGTGAGACTGCTCCTTCGTTATCTACAGTAAATTATTGGGTAGCAGAGTTTAAACGAGACCGTACGCCCTGCGAAGACTAGCATCGCAGTGGTCGACGAAATGAGGTGACGACTTCAGAAATGTTAAATAAAATCAACGAAACAGCACTAGATGATCGTCGACTGAAGTGCGCTAGATAGCAGACATAGCAGACATTTCAAAAAGTACGGTATATCGCATATTAAATGAAAATTTGGCGAAAGCTGTGCGGAAGATGGGTGCTCCGTTTGGTCACAATGGAAACAAAAAAAACGCCGTAAAGATGTTTCGATCGAGTATTTGGTAATGCTTCACAGATATAAAGCCTAATTTTAGCGCCGTTTTATAATCATGGATGAAACTTGGTTTCATCATTTCACACTTAAAATAATTAAATCCATGGAAGAACTGGTTCAAAAGAAGGCAAAAACCGTTCCATCTGCATGCAAGGTCATCGCATCGGGTTTTTGGGATGCAAGTGAGATAATTTTCATTAACTATCTTGAAAAAGGAAAAACTATCAACGATGAGTATTATGCGAATTGATTATGACGTTTGAACGAAGACATCAAGCAAAAACGGCTGCTTTTGGCTAAGAAGAAAATGTTGTTTCATCAAGACAATGCAGTGACCAAAACTGATTAATTGAAGTTTGAATTGCTACCTCATGAACTCTATTTACCAGATTTAGCGTCTCGGATAATTTTCAGTTCCAGACTTGAAAAAATGGATCGGTGGTTCAAGATTTCCCAACAATAAAGAGGTGATTTCAGCAGTTGAAGACTATTTTGAGGAGCTTTATGATTATTATTGTAAAAAGTGTATCGAACTTCACTGGGAAAAGTGTATGGAGCTAAAAGGAAAATAAATATATTTCTCTCCAAAATGTTTGTGTTTTCTTTGTATGACCAGGTACTTCTTGGACAATGTTCGTATGTGAGGCGATGTAAGGAAAAGGCCTATATAACTTGCGGCAAAGTGTTTTCTAGCATCAGGATAACGCATCCAAGTTTCGCAACAGCGTTAAGCACTTGCATAGTGAATGATTTTCTTTGGATAAGTGAGTTATATTTGTGATAAATCAGAGGATGGACAATCTTTCTTTTGAGATGTATTAGAAGTACTCGTACATGCCGAGGAAAATCTGTTTAACGTATCTCTCAAGGAGACAAATACCAAGAATGTGTTAAAAAGAAAATAAACTTTAGTGTACTTGAATGTGATCAATACAAATAGGAAGCTATTTCTTTATTGAAAAACAATAATGATTTCTTAATAAATTTTCTATTGAAAGAGGGCCAGAAGCAAGGCAAAGGAATCAGCCCTCATATAATATATTTTGTTGGTATTCTTTTATATTGCTTGTAAATCTGTGTTTGCACTATAAAAGTTCCTCCCCCTTGCATTTGCAGAAGATTTAAAGTGGAGATTTTCAATACTATATAAATGTTTGACTATTTTCAAAAACTCAATATCTAAGAGATAAACTTTTATTTTTAACTTGCCTATTATCAAATATAAATAATATCTCTATTTTCATCAATTAGCTAATGATCTTTTGGTTTTTTTTCGATCTTGAATGAGGTTGTGTTTACTGTCTGGGATGCAAAAGAGGAGAATGGAACGACATTTACCGGAAGAAAACGAAAAGAAAGCTCTTGTAAATAAAAACGTTTTTCTCTGTTTGGGGATTTTTTTGTTTGTTTTCTGTGATTTTTTTTAATTGTTTTATGATTTGTTATAGGAGGAAGATTTGTTGGAGTTGGCCCTAATATAGGAGTTGCTCCACTGCAGGGCTGGGGTTATGTTTGCGGTCTTGGCTGGAAAAGCGAACGACAATTTCCGGAAGAAAACGAGAAGAAAGCTCTAGTAAATAAAAACGTTTTCTATGTTTGGAAATTTTTTTGTAAGTTTTGTTTAGTATGTTTTTTAAAAATTTTGTTTTTTTTTTGAAATATTTAAATAGGGCCGAGCGGGTACAGTTCCGGCTGCATCATCCCCTATCGTCGGCCATTTGGCTGGTGATCCGGTTCACCAGGTTACAGGGAAACCGCAAGAAAACCTGTATCACCGACGATGTTTAACAGAGGTGCTAGTGCCTTTTATATTAACGCTGCTATGATTCCATGCACAAGCGTGAGTTTAATTTGATGGACGATGCAGAGCGGAAGATAACAAAAAGCAACAAGTGGATAAGCAAGTGTCACACTCCATTGTAATATATTTATCATAATATATCTTATTGATAGAATGTATGGAATAAGACAACTCAATAGGTATTTCGAAAGGAAAATCATTTTAGGAACACATTAACAAGAGGTAAATGGAACGAGAAGGTTCAATTAAAGCTGTCTTTGTTGTTTTAAAAAATAGCACGAATATCTATTAAAATGTAATTTAAATGGAAGTAAATATTATTCAGTATCAAGGTGAAGCAATTATTTGGAAAAATTGCTATATTTGAAGTATTAATATTTGTTGCATGTGTGAGTAATTACACATTGCGATTCTCAAACTAATCTCTTCTACCGCTTTTAATTAATAAAAACATTAATGTATTCCACAACTTTATTTCAGTTTATCATCATTTTACAGTATCTAAAAAGTACATTCATCTTGAATTTATAAAAAGCTGTGCTACAAACATTCACAAGTTGCGCTCAAGGAAAATTTAAATTTGAAGTTCCCATTAAATTAAATCGCGCGTTTCATAACTGCCATTTAGCCTAAATGTTCTTTAATTTAGCACATTAACGTCTCTTTTAGGGACAGACGTCAAATGCAAACATATACTGTGTTTTAATTGTTAAGTTAAGCCCGGAGTCTTTTTCATAAGTTTTAAAAAATAAATGGTTTATGACACATTCGCTATATATCTTGTTACATTAAGTTCAACTGTATACGATGCTCGGTTTCGGACAATTAACATTGTAGCTCGTTGGCCAGGTTCCGTTCACGACTAGATCATATTCAATAAGGGCCTTATCTCTCGGGAGAGCCTGTAACTCCTAGAGAGCGCGTCCCCGGGTGGCGGATAGGGGAATGCTTCCCAGATATGGGTGGTAGGGCGGAAATCAAATACGTCCCGTGGACCAACAGGAAAAATCTGCAGCGTCTGACCCAGAGTGGGCGGCTGCAAACAGCGACGGCTCCCCAGGTTAGGGGCGGCTGAACCTACACTCACCAAGACGTCTGGCCAACGTGGTGTTTTATGGCTAAACCCCTCTCATATGAAGACATACCAAAAACAATGGCCCCCAGTGCCCAGCGGCTCGAACGACCCTGGCCAAGGTAGCGGTCAGACCAGTCGTAGAGCAGGGGGTGCTAAGAATCCCTGGGTAAAACAAGGCTGCCAACTTCACATTGCAACTTATAACGCTAAGTCAATTGGAAATGAGGAAAGGTTAACGGAACTACAGTACGAACTGGACAGAATAAACTGGGATATTCTGGGAATATCAGAAACAAGGAGAAGAGGTGAAGAATCCATTAGACTAAGATCAGGACATATCCTATTCTACAAAGGAAGAGAAGATAATAGTCTGGGTGGTGTGGGTTTTCTTATCAACAAACGAATCTCCCCAAATCTTCAAATACTTAAAGCCATATCAGATAGAGTAATATACATAACACTTAAGATTAACTCCAATATAACAATTAAAGTCGTTCAAATCTATGCCCCAACAAGTAGTCATGAGGACGAAGAGATCGAGGTGCTGTATGATGAAATCACACAGAGCCTAACAGAAAATAAGACAAGATACACGCTGATAATAGGAGACTTCAACGCAAGAATAGGAGAGCAGTGTAATAGCTCACAGTATGTTGGACAACTTGGACTGGGGAAACGAAATGAAAGAGGGACGATGCTTGCAAATTTCCTGGAAAAAGAACAACTATACATAATGAATACGTTTTTCAAAAAAAGACCTCACAAAAAATGGACCTGGGCCAGCCCGGATGGAATTACAAAAAACGAAATAGACTACGTGCTAACACCAAATAAACATATCGTCCAAGAAGTTGACGTTCTTAATTCCTTTAATACGGGCAGCGACCACAGATTAGTCCGGTGCAGGATCGTATTAAACACAAAATTGGAAAGAGCAAAAAAATTCAACAGCACGCAATACCGTATAGATCCTGATACAATAAGAGACAACAAGTCAATATATAGCAAAAGATTGACAGAACGACTAACAAAGGAAACAACATCATCACACGAGAGCTTGGACGAAACAAACAATAGACTGGTAAAAGAACTGAAAGAAACAACTACAAGTTTAGTATCATCAAAAACTAAAAGAATAGAAAAGTTTACAACACAAACCAAACAGCTACTGGAAAAAAGGAGAGAGCTCATTAAAGACAACAAAAGGAATACAGTAGAGTATGCCGAACTAAACAAAACAGCAAGGAAAATGGCCAAGCAGGACATACGAAAGTATCAAGAAAATCGAATAGAGGAGTTGATACAGCAAAACAGAGGTCTGAACATCTTTAAAAAAGAAAACGCACATAAAAAAGAAATGATCAAATTGAGAGACGGACAAGGTAACATAACAGAAGATCGAAGAGAGATACTCAAGGTAACAGAGAAGTTCTACACAGGTCTGTACGAGTCCAAAATAGACAATGAGGATGTTAGAAAAGCAAACAGTGACCATAAAAACAGGATATGTAACGTTGGCTCCGAGGACCTACCTGAGATTGAAGAGGAAGAAATTGTAAAAGCTTTAAATCAACTAAAAAACGGAAAGGCGGCAGGTGACGATAACATCATACCGGAAATGTTGAAGGAAGGTGGAAGCCTACTGATAAGAGAGCTTAAATCATTATTTAATACATGCCTAACCGAGGGAAGAATACCACAGGATTGGAACACCGCGATAGTCATACTGATATATAAGAAAGGTGATCCAAGCAACCTAGAAAACTATAGACCAATCAGCCTGCTATCACAGATCTACAAGCTTTTTATGAGAATAATAGCAAACCGCCTTGAATTCAAACTCGACGCATACCAACCCTATGAGCAGGCGGGCTTCAGAAAAGGCATGAGTACAATAGAACATCTCCACACCGTAAGGACACTGAACGAAAAAGTAACGGAATATAACATCCCATTATGGATCGCCTTCATAGATTTTAGAAAGGCCTTCGACACAGTTGAATTTTGGGCAATTATCAGGTCAATGAAAAATGCAAGAATAGACCAACGATATATTGACATTATACAGACACTAAACGACAACTCAAAAATGAAAGTAAGGCTATATGAAGACACTGAGGAAATCATAATTAAAAGAGGCGTTAGACAAGGAGACATTGTGTCACCCAAATTGTTTACACTGGTGCTAGAAGACGTTTTTAAGAGCCTACATTGGGAAGACAGAGGAATTGATATATCGGGAGAAAAACTAAGTAACCTAAGATTTGCCGATGACATTGCCATTTTTGCCCCAAACAGTGAAGAATTAGAATACATGCTTATAGAACTACAACAAGAAGCAAGAAAAGTAGGCCTAGAAATGAACATTTCTAAAACCAAATTCATGACAAACCAACGGACAAACAAAGAGAGTATAAATGTGCGAGGACAACAGATAAAGAAAGTGAACTCTTATATCTACCTAGGTCAAGAATTAACATTGGGTAAAACCAATCAAGAACTTGAAATTAACCACAGAATACATCTAGGATGGGCGGCCTACGGGAAGATGCGACACGTCTTCAACTCCAACCTACCCCTCAAACTAAAAACCAAGGTTTACATGGAATGCATTCTCCCAGTAACAACCTACGGATGTGAAACATGGGTCCTAACAAAGAAAATCTTAAATAAATTAAAGGTACATCAAAGATCAATAGAACGGAAAATGATAGGAATAACGCTTAAAGACCATAAAACCAATGAGTGGATAAGAAATAGAACCAAAATCGAGGACATAGTGAGGCGAATAGGTAGTCTTAAATGGAACTGGGCCGGACATATTGCTCGAAATAACACCAACTGGAGCGGAAAAATAACAAGATGGAGACCTTGGGGGGAGAAAAGAAGCACCGGTAGACCACAACAAAGATGGTATGATGATATCAAGAGAACAGCCGGACGTAACTGGTACCAAGTGGCACAGAACAGGGAAAACTGGAAAAATATGAGAGAGGCCTATATCCAAAGGATAGAAAACGGCTAGAAGAGAGAGAGAGAAGGGCCTTATAATACTGGCGGGTTGAGAGCGTTTTCAAAGCTGACCAGGTGCGATCACGTGCTGCGAATTCGTTGCGGACGAGATCGCTGCGAATAGTAGCATAGACGTCATTTTGTACTGTCTCGTACAAACGTCAACCCGTACGCCCCACCTCACTTCAGACCGTAACGAGACTAGAATGTGAGAGGTCGTAGGTGCTCACTAGTATCGTCATGACATCATTGGCGTCTTGGGATATTGATACAGAAAGATTTATAAGTGAAATTTAAAATCATTACGTAATATGGGACCAAGAAAGCAGAGAATTTAATGATCATAATTTAAAAAAAAAGGGATGAGAAGAGGATAAAATGATTACAAAGTTAATGCAAAGGATGAACGAGAGGATGAATAAAGACAGAAAAAGTGGTAAAAGTGAATCCGAAGACAACTTTTTGTTGTCTCTGATTGAAGATTTGAAATCAATTCATGCAGACTATAAAATGGATACCAAAATGGAGATAATGGGAGATTTGAATAAATACAAGCATATGTATAATAGCTCTACACTATCCAGGATATTTTACCATAGCTACCCCGGAATAATTCATTGCAGCCAATTAATTATTCACCAAGTGTTTATAACGTGAACAGTAAGGCGAAAGATACAGTTTATAATGATTCTTTTTGCTGATTAGTAATTTCCTAAATCCTGCTACTTACCACCTTTCATCATAATCTTTACGTTTTATCACCTAATTAACAAATTCAAATTAGTTTATCCTGGTTTAATTGAAATTAAGTTTTCCACTAAAAATTGTTATAATTTGTTGACGAAAGCTTGTAAAAACTAAAAAAAAATAAATAAAGATACAAATAAAATAAAATTTCAATGTACAGAAAAAAGCCACAATGAATAACAAAATTATAGATGATAGTCATAGGTAACAATTATTATTAGAATAGAAGTCGTTTACAGAGTAGAAGGCCCTTTCCTGTAAATATGCCCTCAAATTATAGCGAAATGCGGGAAAAGATGATATCGAAATGATTTCAATTGGCAAGTGATTGTGCATTTTTTTATTGTAAAATATTGAGCCCTTAACTAATTCTGAACGTGAACTAAAGGTCGTGCTCCGCGTTCATAAGGCGGCAATATGTAACTCCCATTTCAAAGAATGGTCCTCAAAACACCCTAAAAATTTTTATATGATAAAACCTTTAGTTTTAGAAACGTTGAGACAGGGAATATTGAATCGCACCTTGATTGAAGTGTGGTTAGGTCACTCGATATAGTCCTATGAAGTGGCGTGAGATCAGAGAAAGAGAGTTCCAAGAGAAACTACTGTCTCCTGCAAAATACATATTTTACCACTGATGTCTAGATAGTCATAGAGAAACAAAATAGGGCCTAGTACTGAGCATTAGGTCACTCCACATTCTATTAGCTTGCAAGAAGACACCGTTGGATCAACCTATACAAGTTGACTTCTGTTGGTAAGGGATAACTTAAACCATGCTAGAGGTGTTCCCTTGAAACCGTAGTACTGCAATTTGTTAATTAAAACTAAAAAAATCACAAGTTGTTGTAGTGGAGTGATGGGTGTTTAGGCTGGATTAGACATTATTCAGGAGGGAGAGTATAGCATTATTTATGCATTTGTTACTTACAACCCCAAATTGATGGAGAGTAAGTATTTCATATTTAAGTAGAAATGATAAAAGCCTCTTTTTGACCAATCTTTCTGATCTTAGATAATGTGGGGAAGTATAATTATAACCGTCTTAAGGCAATTTTGGAAAGTGCTATTTTGAAATAAAACGTTAATCTTCACACCTTTCTCATATTAATTTCGTGAACTCTGCAAATGAACAGATCTGCCCTCCATGATCTCACAAGAAAACTAATGTAAAAAAAACTAAAGGAGAATCTGATTCGATGATGTTCAGATGGTAAGAAAATCATAGATCACCTATATTTACATGGATCATGACAATGTTAATTGTTCTAAACAAAATGACGTCGACGGGGGGTCTGAGTCTGAACTACTTATATAGAATCCTTCATAAAATAGTTACAAAATAAGTTTTATCAATGGCACGTAATTTAAAGTTAGTTCATACTTTTACATATAGCATATATAAAAGCTATAGTATCGTAAAAGATGGAATTTTGAGAATTATTAGGAAATTTGAAGTTAATATAAAAGTTATTTCCTTACTCATATGAAATGTGGACAAATCGGATTTCAATAGTTATATTTAATTATAATAATAATCTGAACAATTTAAAATAGAACTTTTTGTATTTTTGAATAAAATATAGCATACAGAAATGTTACATATTAAAAAATTTTCTTACATGAGTTTTATAATAAATACCATGCAGTTAATTTTGTATTATTTGCAACCAGCAGTCATCCATTAATACTTTCCTTATGAGTATTTGGGAAGAAATGCGTTACATTAATAGATTCCCAATGTTATACGAGGATTGTCATCATGAAATTTGACATTTTTAATGGTGAACGTACTCGGAACGAGTTGTCATACGAGTGCTATTCGAGTTGTTCAAAGATATTTGAAACATTCATTTTGGTCGTCTTTCGACATGAATTAAACCAACAGCAGTGTGCCAATCAACTCGCTTCGACTTTTGTTGATTAAGCACCATCTCGAGCCAACGTGTTGTGCTAGTTTTCCGATTTCAATTATAGTCGCACTTCCCTACAGGATGAATTACGTGACCAAAATCGGCTGTTGTACCAGAAAACCTTGATGCTGTGCGTAAGATGATATTGCAAGATCGTCATGTGACATACCGTTAGATTGAAGCATACTTGGGTATTAGTTCCACTGGCGTATATAGCCAGTTTTTCCTGGTGTTTGTTGAGAACGTTATGAGTGTTCGGTATAGATACATCGACAAGAAGGACTGAATTAACTCTTCTATTAACCACCACGATGTCAGGTCTGTTATTGTCACCTGTCTTTCGGTGATAGTAGAGCCTAAAATTATCATTTTCGAGCACCTTCTGCGGCTGGTATTTGTAATATGGTGTAGACGTATTGAGAAGACCGAACTTGTTGGCCAGTTTCTGGTGGATTATGTTGCACACTTGGTTATGCCGGTGTAGATAGTCGGTATTAGCTAACACACTACGAGCAGATGTTATATGTTGGATGGTCTCTGATGTTTGTTGGCATTTTCTGCATTTGTCAGATTGAGTATTCGGATCCTTAATAATATTTTCTTGTAGTTATTGGTGTTACTAACTTGACCCTGGATAGCTATCACGAAGCTTTCAGTCTCTGAAAGAGATTGCCGCTAGTAAGCCATCTGTTTAAAGCCTCCTTGTCAACATGCGGTTGGTTGAGGTCATGATAATGTCTACCGTGTAGTGCCCTTCGTGACCACTGTTCCAGCTTCTCGGTGTCCAATACTATATTTAAGTCAGATTCTGGCGATGCGAGTTTGAGATGTGAATAATTCTTATCCGCTTTGGATATAATCCGGTGCAGAGTTCAGACTTCCGATTTCATATGAGAGAATTCACGTCGTTTCATTACCTGTCGAGAGTGCAGGTTGATAAGGCCGATCAAGCCTCTTCCACTCTCCTTTCGGGGTAATGTTGTTCTAATAGTGGATGACTTCGGGTGGTGGTTGTTATTCTTCGTCATCATTGTTCGTGTCAACCTCGGAATACCCTCCAGCTCTGTTTTCGTCCACTTTAGGATTCCAAAAGAGTACGTTAAAATAGGTATGGCATAGGTGTTGATTGCCTGGACTAAGTTGCCTGCATTTAATTCGAATTGCTTAAGTGACTTCACTCTTTTGGTATATTGATCCTGGATTCTAGCTTTTGCCTGCTTGTGGTTCAGCAGCTTAGCCTGTTGAAATCCTAGGTATTTGTAGGTTTCTCCGTTTTCCATTGCCTGTACGATATCTCCTTTGGGAAGTTGCACATTTCCGTTCATGATAATACAGTTCTCGATATGTAGAATCTTGCACTTAGACAGTCCAAGCTCCATATGTATATCGGTGGAAAATCGATGTGTTATATCGAGAAGGTGATTGATTTGATGCTTATTTGCTGCATATAGCTTGATATCGTCTATATAGAGAAGATGGGAGATGGTATAGTTGGTGTCTCTGTTCGCTTTAATGTTGAATCCGTACTTTGTATCATTGAGCATGGTAGATAGGTCATTCATTGCAAAGCAGAAGCACAACGGACTCAGGGATTCGCCCTGGTATATTTCCTTACGAATGGGTATTTCGTCAGTACTGATGGAAGTTCGATCGGTTTGAAGATATAGATTCGTTGGGTGAACTTTGTAAATCCGCAAGACCTCCACAAGCCAGGAATGAGGTACACTATCAAACGCTTTCTTATAGTCCACGAAAGCAGTGTGTATTCCGGTGATCTTTCTGTGCTTGCCGAAGTATCACAGAGTCCATGATAAGCTGTTCTTTACATCCTTGATGGAATATCTTCTGGGTTGTGTCGCTCAGGAATTTCTTATACCAGAAGTTTTGGATATTATGAACTCCAGGTGCTTTCCAGTTGTTATTATTTTAGATTACGTCAGTGATTTTTTTCAGTGTGAAATCATCAAACTGCATCGGAGTAATATTTTTAATCGCATCTCTTCGGCTGCTATTCAGTCGGCATTTCTCTTGTGGATTCTGGGAGTTAACCACAATGAGTACCAATACTTTTCCAATGTTGGTTTCGATGCTATAGGTTGATTGGTGTTTTTATGGGGAGAAGCTACAAGTTTCCTGTTAGAGTTTTTGTTGGTCCTCAGATTAGGTAATTTCAGGTGACGTATATGGTTTGGGCGCTCAAATTTCGCTAATGCCTTGTGCATTTCGAGTGACACTTTATCGACGATATTTGGTTAGTTATTGTCTTAATCGTGTATAGTCTGATTGTTGGTGATTTTATATTCACGTTTGCCAGTGTGGGTTTCACCGTGTGTACCGTTTGCATCTTGCACTGCGAGATGATCATATATTCTGCTCAACCACACGGGGGTTAGTATTATTATTATCATTATTATTATTATTATTTTAGTGGTGGTGATATAACGAATAGACCCGAGCTTTGTACTTTTATTAATCAACTTTGGGTCATCTGTGAGAAACGTCTATGAAATAGGCGGTTCGTGATTTTAGTGAAAAACCTGCCCAGACGGTGAAAAATCAGCTAAAAGGCAACACTATATAATAGTGAATATAAAGCTGAATTATATTTTCAAATAAGAAGTGGGAAAAGTCTGATTCAAACACACATAGCACTTTTATATTTTTTTATTAAAATTAATAAATTTTTTCTGACATACAGTCCAAATCTTTTAGTTAATAATATAATAAATAATTGAAAAATTAACATATAAATGGTAAAAATACACACAATCATAAAAATCACAAATACAAACATTCAAACCAATATATACAATTATTTTAAACTGAGAAATGTAAGCAATAGCAAGTAGTTTGAAGCAAAAATAAGTGTCTACCTTTGTTCACATTGTTCAAACTTCAAATACAAATCATTCAATGACGGAATGAATGTAGTTCCGAAAAGATGAACTTCCCAATTTTTGCTAAAGCTTTTTCTTGATTATCCTAATTTCTAAAAGGATTTTTACCGACAATGGTTCATTTTTTCCCAAAGCCCCTTCAAAATTGTAACAATTTTACTAAATATCTCCGAAAATTTTTAATCTAGAGGTGTATTATATTTATCATTGTACGCCGGTGTATTCTTATGCGCAGAGCGCAATGAGCTCTTATATATGTAAATAAGAACTCACGCCTTGTAACTTAACAAATTAGTTCTATGTAAGATGCTGTGTTGATCAGACGTAGATTTTGTTATTCTTACCAATAGCCAATAATAAAGGCTTTTATAGCGATAATTTGATTAACCAAGTACCTTAAAAAGTGAAAAACGTTTAAAGCACACAATGAACTTCAATCCAAATATAAGGTAATCAACATTTTTTAAGAGAATTTATTCTTTAATTTCTTATTTCTTCCAAATTTTCTTGATTTTAGGTCTCCTCTGTTTTAAAATTACTTTTTTTTTTAATGTTTAGAAGAAAGATAAAAAGAGACGTTTCCACTTATTTCAGTCCCCAAATATTTTTCAGTTTTCTATCTATCCTAGAGATGGGATCACCTTTTTTGAAACACCTTGTATATATAAGCTTTTTTGTAGAACTTTCATAAGCTTCATTATCTGTTTGCAGATTTTTTTCTCTAAAATCAATATTTTTATAGAGATTTAGTAAAATTGTTATAATTAATTGGATTGGGGGCAAACGATTTTTGCGGAGCTGCGGATTTAAATTGATGAATAATATATATGAAAAAGTAAGCAATACACATAAAAAGTGAAGTCAAAAAAGATATTAGAAGAAACTTAAAAACGAATATAAATCTTTTTAAAGTGGGGTAGGGGGTTCACAATAAATTAATTTCGATTTAATTTTGGAAATTACTATTGCGTTAGAATAATTATTTAACGAAGTTGGTAAAAATTTGATGAAAAACGACATTGGAATGTTTAAAAATCTAAAATCGCATTTTCTTCAAAAAAGGATTTCCCAGTTCAAAACAGTCAACAGTAAGTACATAATTCTAAAAATATACCAAGTACAAATAAAAATGTATCATAAATTTGGTTATTTTCAATTGAACGTTGAGAAATTTGCTAAGAATCAAGTAACAGTTGAAGAAATTAAGTTTGGTTTTTTATCATCTAAAGCTGCTTTCTTATTTAATTATTTTTATTCCTATATTGAAGCTTGGAATAATGGTGTTGTTTCTATAGGAATTGCTCTATAAGTATACTGTATTCAACTTTTATTCCATTGACTTTCGATGTTAGTTCCTAAATGAAACAATGATTTTATGACTCTTCGTTTTATTAGATAGTAAAGAGTGTTAATCAATGTTCACTAGATATTCAAAACATTGCTACGCCTCATTCAATTAGATATAGGAGTACAATTCAGATGAAGTACTAAGAGTAGAATGTTAAATTTCGTATTAAAAATTTCAAGATTTATATTCAATCTACCTTTCTCGAAATCTTGTACCTCCTTACTCTATATAATTTCTCTATAATGCTGCTACTTTCAGATTTTGGTACAGAGTACCTAATTCATTCACTCACGAGCCACCACTGAACTGGAATATCACTAAAATCATTCAAAGGATGAATTATTTGAACAAACATTTTTTTAGAAAAATAGATCGAACAGAATCTTCTTAACATCTACATTTTATGAACAACATGTAAAATATGAAATAGAATATTTATAATGTATGAATAGAGGTGATATTTTTCAATTATAAATATAAATGGTTAGGTCGAAAAATTTTCATATTTGTTCTAGGCGAAACCGTTTGTACACATCAACGGCTTTGTTCATATACTTACAATCACCGTCTTGGAGTGTTATCAACGTTATATCTCAAATAAATAAAAAGACGCATTTTAATTTGCACTTTCATGATCTGTAGGTTTACTATATCCATACTTAACTAAAACTTATTTATTAAAACCTTTTTTTCCTATCGGGTGATCGCACACATCTCCCCCTGTAACATATTTCGGTTTCGTGCGATACCTCCGTAGAAGTTGATGTTCTTACCAGTTTCATATCCCAGGGCTCAACTTGAAACGGAAATGTCTTCTTTTCTCGTTTTTCTTCGACAACCGGAAGAGTTGTAGGAAATTCTTGAAGAGTAGTAAATTCTGTCGATGACTCTGTAACATTAAAAGTAGGAGAACTTGCTTCTGTTAATTCTTCTGGGAATGTTGGATTTGAGGTTGTGGTGACGATTGATTCACTGTTTATTTCTGTTTCAGTAGATGTAGTTGGTGGGACTGTCGTTGAAATATCTCGGGCCATTCCGAACATTTCATAAATAGAATCTATGAAATCCTCCTCACCTTTTGTAAAACCTTCTGTGGTAGGTGTAGTGGTAATTGTCCCAATTTTGTCGTAATTAGTTACAAAGTCATTGTCAATATTTTTAGTTGTCGTTTCTTGGGTTATATATTCATTTGTGCTTTCTTTATCCGTATAAGTTGGCATAGTACTATACGCTTCTCTATTATCATTTTGATTAGTTACTGTATAATCAGTGATAAGATCGTCTGTTGTTGTTTCATTTTCCACCTCAATATCAGCTGAAATAGTATCGTTATCATCAGTTTTGATCTCTGGGTTAGATACTGATTGACGTTCTAAATGTATATATTTTGGTTTTTGATAATTATTGTGTTTTTGTTCATAATTCACTTTTTCAATGTTATTAAAAGAATTCAATACTGAAAAATAATTTTGAGATTCCGATGTTTCTAGTTTGTCTACTGGTCGTTGTTTAACTAATTTCCATACTCCTTTCCTTCTTTTTTTCTTATTTGTATCTTTCACTGATTGGTTATCAAAGCTATTGATAGCGTCAAATTTCTCCTCAATTTGTTTTGAGGTATTTTTGAAATTTTCGTCAATATTTTCCGTGGTAATTTCTTCTGAAGATGCTTTGATTGGTAAAGCATACGGTTGATCAGGAAATGTTGGTTGTTCTGGTAGCGGATCCATACTTGGCAGATCTTCCGGCTTGTTTATTATGTTACCATGAGTTTTATCTGCAAAAAATTTTTAATAGGATTGAAATATTGGTTTAGAATACAAATAAATTCAAAAAGTGTGTTCATCAAGTATCGGTTGATATTTCGATATCTGTTTATCAAAAAAATCAGACTATATGCATGAGTCGATTAAAATTAACTTATTTTTACGGTTCACCTTGTATATATTTTTTGTTTTGCTTGCAGCAATTCTCGACCGTTAATTGAGATACAGCCTAAATTGTTTTATCTTTATGGTGCACGTGTTGTCGGTCCTTCTTGTTAGCATTGCTACTCGAAGGATTTGATTCTGTGGATAAAACCTGTTACTTCAGTCATACACCTTTGCCCAACCTAGAGTTTCTTTAAGAGATTTTGATCTAGTGGCCAGGCTTTATAGCCGTACGTAATTACTGGCAATATCAGCTTTCTTTTTAGTCTGGGCTTTATTCTAGACTTAAAGATACTTGCTATGCAATATTAACTTTCTGTTAATTTCTGGATATAGTGAACCAGAATTAAGTTTTTATTTTGTTCTGTTATGTATATTAGTTCACTATTTCAAGTATGGTATGGATGATTGTCATATCATGATGATCTATCATTTCGATGTGCATGACCTTTTTTTGTTCAGGTTCATCTTCATGTCTACTTCATTGTAAACCAAATTGAGGTCGTTGATCTGTTGTTGTAGTTCTTTAGAATTGTTTGCGATTAGGAAAATATCGTCAGCGAATCTTAGATAGTTCAGATTTTCTCCATCAAATCTTTAGATCTTATTAGTTCCAGTCCAATTTCCTAAAAATTTTCTCTAAGGTGGTCGATAAAGGTTTCGAAGATATTCTGAGACTTCTCTGCATGTGGGGAACTCCTCTAGGGTATACTAGCTGTCATTAATTTTGTTTGAATGTTTTAAAATTTATCAATGTTCACTTTAGTAGTACATCACCCCACTTTAGGGTTCAAAATTACTCAAATGAAGATTTTAAAAAAGATTGATTAAAAGGATGAGCACAATAGAGTAGCCAGATAGTTTTACTGATTTATAAATTTTGACTTATTCCTTTCTAGGATTATCTGTATACAATACAAAATTTGACTTATGCAGATGGAATGAATTATTTGAACTTCTATTCAACAGTTATTTAATAAACCGTTCATAAATCGAAATATAATAATAACTTAATAACACACTGAATGTTACAAAACACTATAGACATTTTTTATTAATATTAGTACCATATAGTCGATTCCAATGTAGTATGAGAAGTTTTTGTAAAAAAATTCTTGACTTTTACTACAAAACTATTACCTAGTGTGATGAAAGCAAAGTGATAAATAAAAAAGAAAAAAAAAGAAGAAGTCCTAAGATTTGGATACTGCCTCAAAGAAAAGTTCGTACATCCATTTTCTAATAGTGTAGTTTGAAAATTTAGAAATAAATCGGAAAATTTAATTCCTTGATATTCATTACTGCTAGATTCTTAATAATTGCATTCAAATGATTCTCATGCATAGTTAAATAAATCGTTTTTACTTGCTCCTGTGAAGTTCACTCAAAAGGAGTTACGTATTCTAATAATTAGGCCTTTGCGTTTGTTTGTTTGTAACTTTGGACAAAGAGCCAGTGACTTATTTAATAATAGAACTTTCGTTCGACAGAGAATTCGAGCCTCCGATCTCTGTGTTGAAAATTAATCATTTCGATAACCTTACTATCTACACAGTTGCGGCTCGAAACAAACTTCGACGAGATTTAGTTATATAAGCAGCGAAGCCTTAATATTAGGTTTGTATCAATTAGAAAACTATAAAGCGAGAAATAAATATAGTTTAAAAAACACAAAAAAAATTTTAATCGAAATTCTATTTGAATGATGAAAACTTTCAGCTTTTTTTCATAAAAATACAATTAAAAAGAAATGGTTAAAAAACGTATGTCTTCAAATGATGTTTTTTCTATACGGTAGTTGATAACTATAACTGCTCAGATCAATATAAAAAATAATTTCAGGGGTACGTTCACGAAATATATCTATAATGCTTTCAAAAAGAGTGCGTATTCAATTATAATACTTACCATCGCTAATGTTATCAGAAAGAAAAGCATCATGCCAATTTTCAGGAGAAGCTACGACGTTGAGTCTTTTAATAGATGAATGCGGCGCTTGATCTTCTTCATATTCTTCTGGAGCTACTGTTATTTGGAATTCTGGTCTTGGAGTCGTTGTACCTCGTTTTTCTTGAAAGAATTGAGGATAATTTCCTCCTTCTACTTCAGCTTCTTCATCTACATTTTTTTTGAGATTCTCGGGTATCCTATAATGAGTTTTTCCCCTTGATCTAGAGTTTATGCTTCTTCTTGTTGCTTGTTCCGAACGATCCTGATGAGAAACAGGTTTACGTACGTTTGCTCTTGTTCTTGCTCTAATTCTGGGTCTTGGAGTTTCCGTTTCAACTTCTCTACTTGTATATTTAGGTATTAATTCTCCAACAAATTTTACCGTAGAACTATCAATGGTAACGGGTACTTCATAATCTTCTTTATGTTGACTTGGGGTCTGATAAGTAAATATCCTGGGGGATGCAGGTGTAGTTACAATTTCTTTTTTTAAGGTCGGAAGTGGTCCAAAGTTCGGCTGTCTGAAAAATCCAAAGAAGTCTTCACTGGATTCTTCTTTTTCGATAGGCTTTGGAGTAGTCACTTTTCTTGTTACTTTCTCTGTAGTAGTAGATGTAATTCTTGGCCTGTCTCGAATTCTACCCCTAACTTTCACTTTAGGAACTTGCTCTTGTTCATACCGATAAGTTTCAGCAGGATGTGTTACTTGAACGTTTATTACAGGTTTTGGGGAAGAAGCTGTGTTTTCGTATTGTAAAATTGGTTGAGCAGTGGTTATTCGTATTTTAGGGTACTCATCACTTAGTACCGGCTTTTCAGATTTCTGATCTATTTGTTCATATTGCTGATAAGTTTCTGATACATCAGGATGAGTATGTAGAGTTATTGGTGTAGCTGAGATAGGAACTTGATGTACCTGAAACAGAATTTATAATAAGCTTATACATTATTCAAGATCATGATGGTATTAACAAATTGGAAAGTATATACAGAAGACTGATATTTTGGTGGTTTTTGAAATAAAAATCGGAATTTTTCTATAAAAAGTGGTATTATCAACTTACAGAGCTAAAATTTTGTATATTTTTTCTGGATAGTCTCTGTCATACTTTACACACTTATGCCACCTCTTTCGATTCCTTTTTCGTAAAAATCTCTGTTAGGTAACCATTCGCGCGTGAAGGATTCTACCTCCGCATTGCTTTCGAATCACAGCCTGATAAGTGCTTCTTTCAATGGATCAAATAAATAATAGTCCCATGGTGACAAATAAGCACTATAAGGAGGGTGTTCCAGTGTTTTCTAACCCAATTCATTCAAAATTTTCATCGTAAACCAAGCTGTATGCAGTCTAGCATTGTTTTGCAGCAATATCGCACTACGGAGTGGAATATTGTGTCGTTTCAATCTGTAGATAGATTTCATAATCTCCTGCTACTTTGATGGAAACGGGACCCGTAGCGGCGACACCAGAACTGCAAAGACTAGTAGAGTACTGCCAGAGAAAGAAGCTGCCAATACACGTAGGATTCGATGCTCACAACACTGTTTGGGGTAGCAAATATACCACCAGCAGAGGTGAGCAACTCTTAGCATATGTTCTAACTAATAACCTTCACATACACAATGTAGGGAACAAGTTTGTAACAAGAGTAAGGAAAGAAGTTTTAGACATAAAAATGAGTACTTTGAACCTAAAAAATCAGGTAGAAACTGGTGAGTATAGTATGAGCCGTCTCTCTCTGATCACAAAATAATCATTTTCGGACTAGAGACAGATTTCACTGAGCCAGAAATCAGTTGGAATCCAAGAAAAACCGATTGGGAAGCATATAAAACCAATCTAGACTATAACCTACGGCGTAACCAGATCAGTAAGGCTAAACACCATATGAGTCTGGAGCAAGACTTTACAAAAGTGAGTGAGGCCATACTCGATGTATACGAATCGAGTTGGCCCATTCAAAAAAGCAAAAAAGGTAGCGATGCTCCCTGGTGGAATGATCGTAAGTCCAAGCTAAAAACTGAAACACGAAACCTCTTTAACAGAGCAAAGTGTTCCAAAAAGCTTCAGAAAATTCTGCGAGGAAATTGACTCCACACTTGCGGCTTCAAGACTTCACAAAGTCTTGGAGAAGGACAAAGTCATTACAACCATGGCATTAAGGAAACTGTAAAAGCAAATGGGATAAAAACATCATACAAGAAATGAACAGAAATGCCATTAAGTGGTATAGGGATGGAGAAAAAAAAACTGGAATAAGAATGTACGGGCCCAGAACCAAACATTTTGAAAGTCTGGGCAGAGCACCAAGCATTTTTCAAGCAGAAATTTATGCAATTGAAAAATGTGTTCGGTTCAATCTAGAGAGGAACTATCGCAAACTCGATCGGGATTGCCTAGAAAAATTAAACGAGCTGGGCAAGAAAAATAAAATTACCCTTCAATGGACTCCGGAACACATCGGAACGAAGGGAAATGAAATAGCTGGTAAGCTTACTAAAGCGGGAGCAGATAAGCCCTTTGTGAAACCTGAGCCTCTCTGTGGCATCAGATACAGAGCAATGAAAAAAGCACTGAAAAAGAAGGTAGATAGGAGCAAAACGAATTATTGGAACAAAAAACAAGGGCTGCGACAGGCAAAGACTCTTCTGGGAAACTATAACCAGAGTAGATTTGCAAAATGTATCAACCTAAGTAAGAACAATCTACGAATACTAACAGGAGTTCTCTCGGGGCACTGTCGCTAGACCCAGCAGATAATGAGGGGTGCAGACTTTGTTGCACAGGGGACTAAAGCTCTATCCATATTCTCTAGAAGTGTGAAACAGTAAGGAACTGCACCTGGGAGCGTGTGAAATAGAGGACGAAGATCTCTGGAAATTAAAGCCATCCCACATTCTAGACTTTTTAAAAAGCGTGGGATTAATGGATCAGCTGTAAACATAGGGTTCTCCAGTGTCGCAGCAAGAAAGGAGAACACAATAGATCCTTTGGGTCGCAGTATATACGAAACCCCAAATCCATACATACATACATTAATTCAAAATACGCATTGCTACAATTTTTCAGATTGATAATTGAGTTTTGATTAAAAAATGCGATTACTGTTAACGTGTAACGATACATTCATCAATATTATGATTAAGGACTCAAACTTTAGGATATTTTTTTTATCTTCATGATTGATATTTTCACAGTATCATTAAAAAGTAGTCCCGGTCTAATAAACTTATCAGAAGATTTAAGAAATAAGAAAAAAAAGAATTCTAGAAAAACAATTTTTTCAATCTTTCGTTTTAATCCTTATTAATTTACCTCGTTTTCAGTTGTCGATATTCTCTCCGTTATAGAATTTGGTGTGGTGTGTCCCCTGGTTCTAAATCTCTGTTTGGTACTATAACTTTTAGTACTATAGTCAACATCAATTGGATATCTTGTACGTTCGGTTGTTACTCTTGCACTAGTTGGTCTCCTTCTGGATACTGGTCTTCTGGTAGTACTGCTGTCACTATATCTACTTCCTCCTCTTGTACGACTGCGTGTACGGCTGTGATGAGAGGTAGTAGATTCTATAGGTTTTTCGGTAGTTGTAGTTGTAGTAGTTGAAATAATTTTCTCGGTAGTTGGTAAATATGATGGACCAGTATAAATAGAATTGGCTGTCGTCGTGGGTACCAAGAGATTTGGAATGAGTAGTGATCGAACGGATGGATCATCAAAAGGAGTCAAGTGATGTATTGGTTTTTCCTCATACTGTTCCTGTTGTTCTTCCTTATATTTTCCTTGAGATGTAGGAATGTATTGATTGGTATAAGGATCGACTTCAAATTGTCCTTGTTGCTCGTATTTTGGAGTGGTTCGTTGATTGTTTAAAATTTGGCTGTCCATCAAATTTTGATTCAATGTATGCGAATGCTGCTCAACTGGTAGTTTCTCTGTATATGAATTTTGATTAGAATTTAAACTATAAACGTTTGTTGGAATATTTTCAATTTCTGTAATAGAATCGGAATATTGAGCAACACTCGGTTTTTCATTCGAAATTGGCTCTATCTCGACATCAGTTTGAGCTTCGTAATATGTATTAGTTGGTTTTTTATATTGAGGAGTAGATTTATCTCTTATATGAAATTCTTCGAGCACTGTATAATGTTCTTCGAGTTGAGGTGTAGTTGTCGTCGAAGTTGTTGTAGTAGTTGGACGAGTTCTTACTCTCCCTCGGGATTTACTGCTAGGTTTGGTAGTAGTTTCAACGTAGCTATCTCTTAGGATCGATAATGGTGTGCTAGAAAACCGGTGTAACTCTGGATCGAATTTATATTCTGTATTTTCATCTTCTTGACTTGGACGTATCCTTTGTTTGCTTTGATTTCTTAAATATTTATATTCTTGTTCATCGTTTTGAGTTGGTCGAGATCTGTAGTTGTTTTCATATCTATAATCAGTATCTTCATCATGTTGACTAGTTTTATAATTATTCTGATTCTTGATCCTAGGTTTTTCTTCTAATTGAGTATTAATTTCATGTAGCTCGAACTCATTTATCGCTAATTCTAAGGGATTCACATCAGGAAGTCTACCTTTTTGTTTATTTTCACTTGAATGTGTTACTGTATTTTGTCTTGATGGAAGTTGGGTTACCGTTTCTGTTTTAGGTTTGATATTTACAATTTCTTCTTGTTGATCTTGCGTTGCATCTTCGAATGAAGTTGCAATGGGCTCGTACCGATTTTTGGCACTATTCTTATTATCAGTATATTGTTGTGTATAGGCAGGTGTACTTATTCGTTCTTGGTCAAATACAGGTTGTGATGATAAATATGAGGGATTTCTATCAGGAACGTCATACTCAACATTTTCAGATGGTCTTAACTGACTGTAGATATTACCATTGCTAGAAGGAGTCGTTACTGTTGCTATTTCGTCTATATATGCATACTGAAACGGTGGTTTTGTTGGATGTTTTCTATTTAGATTATCTAGATTGTTCGAAAAGCTTTTCATTGGTTGGGTATATTCGGTTTTTTGTGATTTTTTGTTATAACTGGAGTTTGGTATCGAGAATTCTTGTTGATTTTCGTTTACAGCAAAATGCAGCAACTGTGGTTGTGGTGATGGAAACTGCTGTTGTGGTGATGGAAACTGCTGTTGAGGTGATGGAAATTGCTGTTGAGGTGATGGAAACTTCTCTTGAGGTAATGGAAATTGCGCCTGTGGTGATGTAAACTGTTCTTGAGGCGATGAAAACTGTTGTTGAGGTGATGAAACAAATTGTACTGGTTGATAATATGATTGTCCAATATAAGGTTGTATATTTAATGAATCATAGCTGTTTTTAGGTTTAGATGTGGTAGTTGAGGAGACATCTTTAACGATTTGCTCAACGTTAGAATTACTATACTGATTAGGTTTTATAGTAGAGCGTTTGCCCTGTAATTCGTCTTTATTTGAAATAACTACTGATCCCACGTGAGGAGCTGGTAAAGGTATTTTAGAAAAACCAGGAGGTGCTTTAAAACTAAGTGGAGCTACAAAAAACGGCAAGCTTTCTATATTTCTGTTTAATCTGCTACCATCAATAGCGTTGAGATATGGCAATGGAAACTTAGAATATTCTGATGATTCCAATGTTGACGGTCCAATGAATATTTGAGGTGAATCATGCTGAATACTATCCTGAACTGCTATGGATTTAGCATCTTTCAAAGCTTCTAGAACATCTGAAATAGCAACTTGTTGTTTTTCGCCTTCGACGTATACAGCTAGAGGAGGTTGATGTGGTTTTCTTTTTTGTATCGGCTTTGGAGTTGTGGTTGTTTGGAATAAAAAGGAATCCCCGTGATGAATTTGTTCCTGAAGTTTTGTGGCTTGTAAAGCCTGTTGTATAAAATCTTGTTCGATTGCCGCTAGACGGTGTTGCTTGTCAGGTTGGTTATCGTATTTAGGTGATTCAATCTGAAACAAAGTAAAAGATTTTAACTTTTACAAATGGCTTCAAATTTAATATATTTAAGCTTCTCTGTATAAACTGCAAAATTGATTTGCCTTGTACAATTTGTCCATAATGTAATGTAACGTACTTTTTTCAAATAGTGTAGGCCAGAAGTAGAGTGAAAATATACTGAGTTATCGTTTGAAATTGTGATTATTGAAAAATGTATGTATCAAAAATCTTATAGATGATTAGTTCAAAATTTCTCTGGCATATAGCCACTATGGCTGTTATTAGCGCAATTTGGACGGTTCACGTTTTCTTGCAGATGAATAAACAAAGAATGTTAACTTTCAAGGCGTTAACAATTTGTAGTATGCCAATCGACTTGTACGTTTTTCTTCAAACATTTTTAATATTCCTTTCTTCACGTATTGTGGCACAGTAGTCACTTCTGATTTATTTATTTTAGTATTCGAGTTTTTTGAAGAAATTAATTTGTTATCGATCTCCCACTCCATTCGAGAAATTCAACATAAAACCAGAATGTTAGAATAAATGAAACAGAAGTGACTACTGAGCCACAATACGTAAAGAAAGGAATATTAAAAATGTTTGAAGAAAAACATACAAGTCGAATGGCATGTTACATATTACTAATGTGGAAGCCAATTGACTGGTTTATTTCTCAAAATCAACTTATCGTCAATCTCGATTCCAATAAGTCGACGTTTTCACACTACATCTCGCTGGATCAATATAATCCATTTTTGAGGGAAGAAGATTCAAATATGCCACTACTGTGTAAGCATTTCTTAATTGTGTATATTTCTGGTTGTAATGGAGTCTATTGTCGACTATTTTCACTCAATATGCGACAATATTGCTTATTTACAAACACGTTGAGCCAAAACCGAGTCTTATACATGACCACATCGGAAATCTCGGTGAACAGCAGTTAAGGATTCGTCATTGCGCGCAAAACTGTCATGGACGACTACGAGTCGTAGGAATTGATACCTTATTTTCACAATGAATCTGGATAAATCCATAGCGTGATTGAAGAGTCAATCTATTCATGATTATTTGCAAGAATTATGGAGTAGAAAGAAGGATGAGTATCTCATATGAAAGAAAAGTTTGAAAAGTGTCCTCCTGTACGTTAAATTACAGTTCAAAAACCTTTCATAATGGTGTAGACAAAAGATATGGTATGAATGTAACAATTGTAGATGAGTTGAAAAAATTAACATCATCGTTCATTATTGAACATTTCAACAACTTGTGTTGTACAGAAGTTTCAAAAGTTGTCCAAGAGTGAACAATTTTTGGCGCTTACTCATTTAACATATTTTGACGGACACGTTTTCGTATACACAGATTGCTCTCCTCACCTCTACCCTCCACATCCAGAGTATACTAAGCATCATGGATTTGTTTGACAGTAACGTTTTCGTCGATTCTATTAGAGTCAAAAAATACATTTTAGAATATGAACAGTTATTCATTTTACCTGTTTATAAATAGTTTGGCTGTCTTGTGGAACTAGTCGACTATTTTCTTTCAGATTTTCCAATGGGACATAAACTAATTGCACAGCTTCTTTTTCTATACCAAAATTCGTCTTCGTATTTTCACCTAGAGCTTGTTTATTCTGTTGCAGAGCCCTGTTGAAGTTTGCATATGTACCCTCTGCACCACCGTTAGAATTTTGATAAATCTTATTATGCTGGTTTACTGTTTCAGGACGTTGGTATTGAAAACCAGATCCACTGGGACTTTGGTATTGAATATTAGGTATATTCATGTCTTGAAATTGAACGTTTCCTGATAGTTCTTGATTAATTGATACAGGATTAAATGCTGGATAATAATTGCTGTCATTATTGATAGGAATGGTGATTTGTGGAATATTATTGAGTACGTTTGAGGATGGTAAACGATCTCTAACAATCGTTTGTGAATTCTGGATATATTGTGATTGGGGTGGTGGAGGACGATATATTTGTTCACCTTGCTTCGGATGATACGGAAATTTTGGACTACCTGAAACACACAATATTTAATTAAATCTATTAATGTTCAGGAAAAAATATTTTAGTATATCAGTTCTTAATAAACTATTCATTCATCAGCCTATTCTCCTAATATATAAGTTTTTTTTAATCGAAGTAGATGTAATATTACGAAGCGCGAAAAACATAAGTGATGAAGTGTGTGTGATAAACTAGAAATGAAAAAAAAAACATAAGAAGAACAGCTGAAGAGAAAAGAGAGAGAGAAAGGGAGAAGGAACTAGCAAAAGTAGATTATAATAAACTGCTCGTGAATGGAAAACTATGAAAGTGGGATAAGAAAATAGATAGAAGGAATAAATAGGTGTCAAAAAGAGGATAATCTACAGGAAAAGAGTAAGGACATAAATAGGACAAGAATCAATAAGTACGATAAAAAAATAACGGAGCATTAATAAGTCAGATGTGGTGAAAAAAGAGAAACATGGAAATAGGAAAAAAGAACGCAAGAAGTACGTAACAAGAAGGAGTTTTTAGGTGACTGATCCTTTAATCCCACTCCTTTTAAAAAGTCTAGAAAGTGGGATGGCTTTAATTGCCTGATATTTTCGTCTTCTATTTCACACGCTCTCAGGTGTAGTGCTCTGCAGTTCCTTAATGTTTCACACTTCGAGATAATGTGGATAGAGGTTTCGTTCTCTGTGCAACAAAATCTGCATGCCGCATTATCTGCTGGGTCTAGCGTCTTTAGGTGTCCATTGAGGCGACAGTGCCTCGATAGGATTCTTGATATTATTGGTACATTATTTAAGTTGATACATTCAGCAGATCTCTGGTTATAGTTCCCAGGGAAGTCTTTGTTAGTCTCGGCCCTAGTAGGTTGCCCCAATAATTGGTTTTGCTCCTATCTACCTTCTTTTCCAGTGCTTTTTCTATTGTTCTGTAGATGGTTCCACAGAAAGGTTCAGGTTCCATGAATGGGTTGTCTGCTCCCACTTAACATAATATTAGAGGCCATATCAATACTACAGTGAAGTTTTATGAACACAAACATCATTTAGTGGTTATGCGGATCATATAGTATTGTTAACTTGATCAAAAATAGAAATACAAAAGAAGGTGGACAGCATATGAATGAGATTAAAACGAAATATATGGCAATGGAAGGGAAATAGCTAAAACCAACAAGCAGCTTAGTCGAAATGAAACAAAGAGATTATTGTTTTGAAAAAAAATTCAAAAGGTGAAGAAAGCAAGCAAGACATCAGCATTTATTAGTCCAGCATTTCTCTAATGCTTCGAACCAAGAGTGGGAGAGGAAAATATCATTAGTTATTCAGGTATTGATTGCACGAGTTACATGGCTGAGGAACGTCTCCCAATAAATAATTGTAGAATAACAAAAGAGTTATTACGAATATTAACGGAGGTAAGGAGAGAGAGAAAAATAGGAAAATCAAAGAAGAGATAGATACAAAAGGTAGATGCAGATATAAGAAAGTTTGGTTTAGAAAGATGTGAAGAGACACAGGACAGAAGACTACATTGATATTATAAAGAAATATCTGAAGCCATGTGCTGATACGGTCTGTTCCTTACATATGGATACGTGACCTAAATTGGTGGACTCAAGGTTATGAAAATAAACGAAAAAATGTCTTAAATGTGTTTAGAGGGAATTAACTAGAATAAGTTAGAAATTGTTCAAAGGAAAAAGGCAGTAACGTCTTATTTTACCCCATACAGTGTTGTTGAATAAGAAAATATGAAATGATGTACTATGGAAACACTTATACATAAATACGAGGTCAGGCTATTAAATAACGAGACTGCGCGTCTCGAGGGTACTCTAGATGGGTGGGGTAAAAAACGAGTAGTGCGTTGGGTATTCAGATATCTTATCTATGCACGTCCCAAAACACGTTTCCGTCATTATTATAGTATTTGTGAAGTAGCGGTTTGAAACAAACATGTTTTTTTCTCTTGCCGAAAACCATATGTGTCGAAAATCAGGAGCAGCGTATCAATCTCAAATTTCCCGTTACATTAAAAAAAAACTCCGACTGAGTGCTATAAATTGTTCCAAGAGGCCTATAGGGACAATTCCCTATCTCGTGTGCGTGTTTTTAGTGGTGTAAGCTCTTTAGTGAGGGCCGAGAGAACATTGAAGATGACCAGCGCCCAGGTGGCCCCGTGACTGTTTCAACTCCGGAAACAGTGACCGAAATCAACCAAATTTTGCATGCAGATCGTCGAATGAGTATCCGGATGATTGCCGAGGCTGTAAACGCCGATAAAGAAACGGTTAGAAAAATTTTACACGAGGAATTATATATGACAAAAGTTTGTGCAAAGTTGTTACCAAAAAATCTGACTCCTGACCAAAAACTCTTGCGTCAACGAGAGTGCTCAGATTTTCTTGAAATGTTAGAAAAAGATCTGCTTTGAAAGGGACCCGATTTGAGTCGATGGAAGCGGTAATGCAAAGAACGGCAGAGCTCCTAAAGTCCCTCACCAAAGAAGACCTCCAGCAATGCTTCGAACAATTGAAAAAACGTATGGAAAGGTATATGGCGTGGGGAGGGCAGTATATTGAAGGGAAGCATTCCAGTGTAGAATAATTTTTATAATAAAACCCTTTTTCGTAACCAGTCTCGTTACTTAATAGCCAAAGCTCGTATTGCTGAATATACTCTGCGTTGCCAACTCTAGGAAAGGTAGAAAAAATGATATTGTAACGTTTCTAGAGTAAGGTTTTGTCGATAAAATTGTATAAGTTGACTAATCAGCATTTGAAACTTTATTAATGAACAATTTTCACACCAATTACAAAATTACCAACTATTTTGTAATTATTACTAAAAAATATATGACTGTATACCGCTCAATTTTCCTTCTATCGCTTGTCACGTGTCTCGAATATTCATCTGCTCTCCTACTGTGAACGCTAGCTTTTTATATGCTTAGGCTTATATGGTAGATTCTTGTGTGTCTAGTAGCAGTTAACTTTTTCTAATAAAAATATATAGAGTCCATACGGAGTCACCTACCACCTTCTATACTTTCCATTACATAAGATGGTGTGCCGCTGTGTCCCCGTCACTATATTTTAATGGAAAAATTCGCGTTGTCATCGTTGTTTCACTATCACTAAATTATATTTTAAAATAAATTTTAAATGTGATTTTTGATCATGTTTAGAATATCCACATGAAATCCGTTAAGCTTCATCACTTAAAAATTTATTATTAATATATGATTAGTGCACATTTATTGATTGTATTTATACCTGTCACTGAAAACAATGCGTACTAATTATATCTTATATTTAAATCAAGTACACCGCTACCGTTAGATAAATAAAGACAGTGTTTAACTTTTATATTGTTTATATTAAAAACCTCTTACATAACTGATATATTGTTATGCAATCCTAACAAGAGAACGTAAGTTTATGGTATACGAAGCTTCTAGTGGGACGACAATCTACTAAAGAGCAAGATCACGTCAAGTGGTCACCCCAATTTCCACTTCATCATAAAAATATATTTTTTTCATGAGTGGTTACCACGTAAGGTTAATCCCCCGAATGATTTTGGAGAATTTTGATTTTAAGAATAATTTTTGTACAATGGGAAAATCCTTAAATTAACTATATTAATAAACAAATAAAATTCGAACGTTTTCGCTCAAATTTGCCTCACTGCACGACTGTCAACAAACAAAAAAAGAGAACAGTAAAATTTCGTTTTTTACAGAAGTCCTACTAAAATTGTAATACCTTTGAGAAACTACAGATATATGGTTATTGTTTATTGGCTAAATGGCAACTGGTATAGATGGTAGAATATCCATTATGTAGTAATCAGGTTTTATAGAGAATGCCTCAAAAATAATGTCGGTTTACAATGTTCACTTTGTTTATAAAATATCTATATCTGGCAAGCAAACAAAGAAGAATTTTAAAAAATTTAAATAACAAGAAAAAAATCAAAATAAATGTAAGCCGAAGCAAAAAATATGAATTGAACAGGCCTTGGTAACAAACTGGAAAGTGACAGCAAAGAGCAAAATCGGTTTACAATGCTCATTTTGTTTAATAATAATTATAAAAAAAAGTACAGTCAATCGTATTCTATGGTTTTAACTCAACGTTCAGCAAGTTTACTGAGACCTTGGTAAAATAGTTCTTTGGACTAAGATGCAAAAAATTGTCGCAACACATCTTTTAGATTAAATTTTTTTCCCACTGAACACTTTGAGTATGGATCTGAATAAATGATAATCATGACTAAAAGCTGGCTGTATTAGGACTACAGTACCAACAAGTTCCTCCATCTTATTCCGCGCAACTGTCGCTGTATGTTATTTAACATTGTCTTGTTATATCTGCTTTCGATTAGCTTAATCTGGATATTTATCATAAGCCTCAAACATTCGCATCAGCTATCCACTTTATACCTTGACACCGAAAGCTCGACCATCTGGAATGATTTCGAAGTACAATCCACAATCCACCTTCTTAGTTTCACCAGACACATAATAAAACTTTACGTTCGAAGCGATCTCCCTTTTCCACGGGTTCTAGTAATTGCCCTTTGTCTTACCAATGATTTTCCAAGTTCCGGTCGTTTAGACGTCTAATAAAACGATCATCTTTCGGTAGGCCAAGGAGTTGTTGACATACCTTTACTCGACGTTTCGAATCTCGCCTAATTCGAGTGGCGCTATTCAACAACTTTTATAAATCTCACCTAATAATTATGAATAGCGACCTTTAGAAAGTCAAAGTGAGTCCGTGGATGACCCGAGGGCGAACGATCCTCAAGCGTAAAATCCCTGCTATTAAAACGATTAAACCAATGATGACGTTCGTTCATTTATTTTGTCTTCATCTGCAATTTCACATATTTTCCGTGCTACTGCAAACTTTTCTTTTCAATGTTTCAACAATACACGAATTCCGTATTTATCGCACTCCACACTAAATATTATAAAAGCGTACGCCGTTGACAATAAACTAAAGAGAGAGGTATTAAAGCAATTGTACTCATCATAGAATTATAGACTAGTCTTAACAATTTACGGAATATTTAAATTAAGACGTAATATGAAAAAGCACCGTTTGCAATGAGTTTTCCATATAGTAGGATATGGAAAATGTGGCTCTCTGAAAGTTGTAATCTTTGGAATGTAAATTCCACTTCTTAAGACGAAAACCAAGATATTCTGACTGTTAGTTTAACAATATCAAATCAGGTACTAAATCATTCAACCCTCATTGAATAATCAAATGTGGCTCTTCGGGACTCGAAACAGGCTTAAATGTGGGGCTGGTACACATTTTTTCGGACCTTCCTGAAGAATAGTTATTATCTTCATTATTTCCCGTAATAATTTGCCAATTTAAAGTGATTGTTGGTAGTGCAAAATCTGCATTTAAGAGGAACAAGTCTTAAGGCAGATTTTATTCCCTTTTCTTTGGAATAACCTTCAGTTTTTGTCATACAAAAATAGCAGTCATCAAAAACCAAATACGAACTATGAGAGAATGTATAATCTTTTCTGCTTATAAACACATGCCAATTTAATAATCTCTCATAAAATCAAAATTTTCGTGAAAAAAGTCTCTGAGAATATATTTGGTAGTTTTAAAATATTTTTTGATAAGTGTGACAGAAACCGTTTAGGCTATTAGAAATATTTCTTACGTGATCAATTTTTTCTTTTATTCATGTGCTATATACTTTTCTTTGATCTTGATTAAACACCAACTATACCAGGGTTGGTAGTTAAATTATTGAAGCATTTTTCCAATCTCTCCAAAACATGTTATTTGAATTCATCAATCGCTTCTTCAGGTATATAAAAACGTTGACATCGCAATTTATTTTTGATCTGCGGGTATAAGAAGAAATCAATGGGTGCCAAACAAGTAGTGTACGTATGTTTTGATTGTGTCAAAAAAGTTGTATGAGATGTCGTGGTGGAGAATGATTCGTCTTCTGTGATTGGTTTCCCTGAGCATTTCTGGATAATAAATGCTGGTTTATTTTTCAGAATTGACCGTTCTACGTTGATTTAATGGATCGGGAGCGAGATGTCCAGCTATTCCGCAAAAAACAGACGCCCATTTGCTTCGAAGTGTTTCGTGCGCGAAAAAATTTTGTTGGATTTGGCTCGTTCTGAGAGACCATTACAATCGATTGTTGTTTAGTTTAGGGTTCATATGGATTCATATGAATAATGATTCTTCGCCAGTCATGATCTTATAGACATCTTTTGAAGCACCATGATTGAATTTTTTCTGCACCAATCAAAACGTGCTTTTTGAGCGATTATCATGTTAAGCGGCATCTAACGCGAACAAATCTTTTTGACAACCAAATATTTATGCAATATTGAATGTGTGCGAGTGGAACTAATGTCCAAGTACTTCAATCCCATAGTATGTCACATGACCATCTTGAAATATCAGTTTACGTCCAGTATCGATGTTTTCTGGCACGACAGATTTTGGAGGAGATGGTGCTTCATCACCAAAAGTTGAAGCGAGTTAATCGGCACAATCCCATTTTTTGACCAAGATGTTTCAAGTTATAAATATTGTTACGCACTCGTCCACGATATGGTTCGTGGAACTGGTTCTGTTCGGTTATAATGGAACTATAAAATTTGGCGAAAGCGGCGTCACGGCATAAACTAGTGAATATTAAATCATTCAAGTAGTGTTAAGTTAATTATTATATAAGTTATCTAAGTCTAGTGTAACTATTCAAAGAAATGAAATGAAGTAAGAGACAGAGTGTATAAATTCACCCCAAGAATAGAAATAGTGTCAATAAATAAGAAGTTTCTAAGTGGCAAAAAAGCTTGAACCTATTATAATTATGTCGAAATTTTCTTTAACATTTTAAAAACTACTCATCGGATTCTAACTTCAATCGCAAGCTATTATAAGAAAAAACCCAAACAATTGCTTTTCTTTTTTTAGTAACCGTATGTGCTCCATTCTTGGTGGAGTACTTATAATGTATCTAATGCCTACCTCTGTAATTTAGAAAAGTACTCATATATAATCATATAATCAGTATGAATATTATTCAGCAACATACCAATACACAAGAAATTATGTA
The DNA here is from genome assembly GCA_026230145.1 of Diorhabda elongata. Lineage (NCBI taxonomy): Eukaryota > Metazoa > Arthropoda > Insecta > Coleoptera > Chrysomelidae > Diorhabda > Diorhabda elongata. Next base: position 22,508,827 of record CM047933.1, on the reverse strand, counting down.
ATAAATGACGAATAAACTTACCATTTTGTGGGAGTGACGGAGGCAGCTCGAATTTGTAGGTGCTTTCATATTTGGGCACGTTATACCTATCCTTTTGTTTAGGCCTTGACTGGAAGTTTGGTCTACCTTTTTTATAATTCAATTCATCAGGAAAAAATTTTTGAGATGGCGTGTCAAGATTTAGTACTCGACCTTGTGCCTTCTTTTGAATAATTTCATCACCGGGTTTTTGGGTCACTGGAATCCAATCGTTTGTATCGTATGATTTATCATTTTGCGTTGCTACTAAGCAAACAAGATGAGCGGTTATTGCTAAATACAGCCGCTTAACTTTCTGCAATAAAAAGTTATGTATTAGATGTTGACATCTACTGGGTTCAAATAATACAGGTACTTCGAAAATATTCTTGCATGTATAGTTCTTCCAATATCAATTGCAGATTATAAAAACCTTTGCCGACAATGTTGTTTTATCTACCATAGGCGTAGATACCTAATTTTATAGATTTATTATTTTTATAAATACTTTTAAAAATATGTATATCTTAATTGTAGTCCTACTTGGAAAATAATCATCATTATACCTCGTTAACTTACTACAACTGAGTATTAAATTATAAAACGTAAATAGACGAGTACAATGTACCTGTCTGTACAGGAGTTTGGTTTAAACAGGATACCAGATGTGAACTGATCCTTTTTTGTACCCCATTCGTCTATTAGAACATCGGTAGTCTTTTATCTGACGCAAATAATCTTGTCGCCATCGAACGATCCTTGAAGATTCGGTTATTTCCATTCGTTTATTCAGTTTTATGTGTTTAAAATCACATGCTAACAAAACTTGACGCAATGTTTTTCAGCTTAGTAAGACACTGTTCCACAACAATTCAATCGGGTTGATGTCGGTAATGTCGGGTGACTGTGAAGGTTAAATCATTACTTTCAGTACATCCTTTCTAATATTTTCAAATACTCATTTCACAGCTTCGAGGAATGCTGGGGTTCGTTGTCATACTGGGAGACAAATGTTATACCGATCAGGTGCTGACCAGAACGGTCAAAATTTTTCTTTTAATATTTTTCTCTTCTTTCTCCAAAATCCCTCCAATTTTCACTATGTCCCCTTCATCCAAAACATCCCCAAACCATCACGGAGCCTCCACCGTGTTTCACAGTCAGGGTTAAGCAAATCTCAAACCATAAAACTCTCGCATTCTTCATGCGTCCAATTTTTATATTCTTTATCCCACTGCAACCTCCTAATTTTATAGTTTTCTTTTGACATCTTGAAATAAATTTCTGCACTGCCATTCTTCCAAAAAGGCCAGCTCCTCTCAATATCCTCTTCACTGTAGGCTGATCCTTAGATTTATTAATCTGAGCTGCTATCTCTTGGTCGGTGAATCGTTGATCACATTTACTGATCAATCATCACATCACAGCATGTTCTTGAAGGATTTATAAAAATGTTGTGAACCACAACTAATCTAGTTCGAAGTTGCTCGTATTAACATCACTTAACTATTCTTAACCTTTGGAATATTTTGACCAAACTTTTATTGTGAATTTATTGCTCTAGTCACGACTCTGGAAAACGAACTATGACTAGTTTTTAAGCTTCGAAGCAGGCTTGTCATTTGATACCTACTGATAATGTGGAAAACACAATGGAAGAAAGGGTAGTCAATTGGAACGTCTCGTACTTCGGATGAATGTGCTCTTATATTGCGCAAAGTGCAACTTCAAATGATCCACAAATTAAATCTTCTGGATGTAGTTGCCTCAGCCGGTAATCTGTATTCATACGTCGAATTATGATAATGAAAAATGGGTAATTATCTAGAATTGGGGCTCCACCCCAAACTTACTCCAAAAATTTTTTCGCGCATATAGGGTTGTTTTTTAGTGTTCCGAAAGTACTTTAAGGGTAGGAGAGACACATATTTTCCATCCTAACAATCATTATCGTAGGCATATTGAATGTCAATAATTATCCAATCATATCTAGAGCATCTAGAGCAATAGCACATGAGATTAGGTTAGGTTTAGTTGGGTTATGTTAGGTTAAGTTAGGTTAGGATACTTTAAGTTAGGTTGAGTTAGGTTAGGTTAGGTTAAGTCAATCGTTGAAACCTCATCGTGAAACATGTATGTGACAGTGATAATATGCCAAAATATGGACGCCGTGATTATGACATGGATGGTTACATCGCGAAATTTGTGTTTAGACGATGTTATGCTAATCAGCGATTCGCGATTTTCATATTAAATGTAATTGCTAATTATTTTGTAATTGTTGATAATTTATATAATGAATAAAATAATTTTTTATTGATGTATAAAGAAATCATGAAACAGTAAACTGAAATTATGTTTAATATGTTAAAAAAATATCACCCTCATTTTAACATAACTTATTTTATCCCCTAAAAGGAAATTATTGACATATGCATAAGTTTTTCTAGTGTTTTTGGGGTGGAGCCCCAATTCTAAATAATTACCGAAAAATGTTATAAACATGAAGTATATTCTATAAATCTCAAAAATGTATGATACAAATCAATTGGGTAATTTAAACAGATTGGTTCCGCATTTTTTTCTAATTAATTAGCTCACTATACCCGCATGAGGTTCCTTTACATCATTTAACAAATTCTATAGCTTCCTCATGTTCGGATTTATATCTTATCCTTTGCCATTGGGTATTGAAACTTGCATCAACTTCAATAGAGAAAGTGGATTTTAATAAATAGTTGTATCCAAGTGGTTATGTCCCAGATTACTAACTTATTTATGGTTGTAGAATGTACGTTCTAAATTATACATTTCTTTTTTTATTATTTCTATACGTATCTGTTAGTTGATCGTTCCTTAACGTAATGACACGTTAACTTCTATATGTACCGGGTGTCACAATAAGATTAGCTCTAGGTTATATATATGAAACATTTCGTAGAATATTAATTTACAAATGAAAAGGAAAATAGAAGCTACAGAAATGGATGTAATAAGAAGGGCGTCTAGGACATCAAGTTTGGAAAGAGTGACTAATGACAGAATTATGGAATGTGTGTGGAAGCGACAGTTATAACATGTATATAAAGTAAAGAAATTTTATGGTGCGGGCATGTCCACACAATGACAGAAGCAAGATTACTAAGTAAAGTAAAGAGAAAACTAAAAGAACCAAGGAAAACATGGTTGGAAGCAATAAAATGATTAATAGTCTTTGTCAGCTATATTATGAGCGATTTCTTATTGGGAACGTGGCAATGAAACACCAAAGTGAACTACCTTTAATATATTTTCCGAGCTTTCGAATTCTTATGTATTCATCGTCTGGGAAATAACTAATTAAGATTTTCGGTGGTTTTGAATTGTATTAATTCTTGTGAAAATTTTTAAAATCATAGGATTCAGAACTCAATATTCAAAGTGACGTTGATAGAAATATTGACACTGTGTCATTATCATATTTTGATAGAGACCTAAAATTAGTCGAAACGTCAATTTTTTAAAAATTATCAAAAAAACAATTTTGAAACAGAAGAGACCTAACATCAAGAACATTTAGAAACATAAACATATCAGAAGTACTAAGAAATAAGAAATTAAATAAATTTATTAGAATGTTAGAATGGGTGAAAATGTCCTGCGACGTTGTCCGATGAGTTCAAAGATTCGATGCAATACCATCAAGTGCTTGTAAGGCTGCTCGGCTATATGATAGGATGAATATCTTTGCTTTACGGTAGTAGTAGTAGTAGTAGTAACACATGTTTCCGCCTGAAAAATGGAAGCTTCTGAACACATTGGGATAGCGAGCTCCTGGGCCAAGTTCCTGCACCTACTTGTCCATTTTTCATTTTCGAGCCATCAATGTAAAATATAAATGAGCCTTCACAGAACGCAATCCCTGCATTTCTCCATTGCTGTTGACTTTTTATTATAATTTGATAATTTTTGGTAAAGCAGAGTCTGGAAGACATGGCGTCCGTGATAATATCTATGGGCACATTACATTCCTTTAGAATGCTGAGTCAGTCAGGTCGCCGGTTTTTGTTTCGGTTCCTTGTATGTCCTGTCTATGCAGGTCTTCAAAGAAGGCAAGTCTAAAATGACTTATAGTTTAGTATGCAAATTGATTTCTTTGTGGAGGGACCTTGGTAAGCAATTTTGTTCTAATATAGGAATCAATAATTATTTACATCGTTTACCAAAGGAAAAAAATGGACTGATAGGAGAATGAAGTGTAGTTTCTAAGTCTTCTTTGAGGATAAAGCTTATTCTAACCTCTCTCCAGGACTCAGGGATCTAACTCCATCTGAACCTGTCACGAAAGAGTACGAACGTATGAGTATCGTTCTAAATATTTTTATCACACTTTATTTAACTTACTTAGGTTATTGGTGTTTTTATCTGTTTAGATGGAAATTTCTAAACAAAGTTTGACTTATTTTAATATTTATAGTATCGTGTCAATTAATGAAATTGATATTTATATGAAAGTGAATGTTATATAACTTCAAAATTTCACAATTAGATGAGGCTACAAAAAACAAAGAAGATTTATAATTTCACCAAAATGTGACGTTACTAATTTCTAGAGAGATAATTATCCTATCCGATAGTCAAGCAGCCATTAGAGTTCTAAACTCCAATATAATAAAATCCAAACTCGTTTGGGATTGACTAGAAAAATTGAACGAAGCACCGAAGCGAAGGAAATGAAATAGTGGATAAGCTTGCTAAAGAGGGGGCAGACAAGTCCTTCATTAAACCCGGACCCTTCTGTGGTATCAGCTACAGAACAATGGAAAAAGCACGCTGTAAATACTGGGGTTTTCAGTATCCCAGCAAGAAAAGAAGACACAATAGATTTTTTGGGTGGCAGTGTATAGAGACTCCAAATCTATATATACATACATATACATTCATACTAATTTGAAGTCAAATAGTCGTCGGTTCAAACTGGGAAATGTGCAATTATGCATTTTTGTTATTATATAACAATATTTTCAATTGAATTGACTTATTATTATTATTAAATTATATAACGATTTTTATTAAATAAAATTAAATTAAATTAATATTAAATGTTGCTTTATCAATAAAGAAAATAGCTTCGTTAACTCAATGGATCGTGAGCACGATTAACAATTTTATGGTTAGTATGTAGAATATCATTAGAGACATGCATAAATAGGGCAATTTAAAAAAAAATTGTAAATTTTCACTATAAACTTTGAAACGTCCACACTTTATGGTATTACTATGTTCAATGAAAATTTTTACAACTTACAATTTTTTTTTTAAATTTCAACTCTATCATATATATCAACAATGTTAATGAATTTTAATTGTATCCAATGGCGAATTTTTCAGCTAATTATTTATTTGAAAGCAATAGTTCCAATATGATAAACTTTGTTCATCTTAAATACTAATTGTATCAAGTTTCACGTAAAAAATTTTATTTATGACCATTTTGAATAAGTTTTGTGAAACATTGACCAACATGCTTTTTAAAATCAATTTATTTAGCTAACTGCGGATTTAATAATAATTTAAAGCTACAATTAGTTTTAGAATTAAATTAAATGAACATAGTATTAGTTTTACAGGCTTCTTTATACAGTGTGGTCCAACGATAAGTTTGCACCTAGCTTTTCTCTTTTTTTTTTGTAAATAAATTCAAAAATGCTCGGACACGTCGATTTTGCTTTTGAGGGGGACACATTTTAAAAATATTATTCGCTCGGTGCCTTTAACCCCCCAGCGGGGTGAGTAACAACCCTAAAATTTTAGATGGAAAGAGGGGTCGACTGATATATTATTTGAAAGGGCACAAAATTGTCTAATGATACCCTATTTGTTGAATTATACTAAAACAGTTAATGCGAAAACGGCGTTAAAGACATTAAACCATTAAATTGAAAATTTTGGTATTAAAAATACAAATAAGTTTTAATTATTACGAAAACAACAACAATCGTTAGTACATTCCAAGGTTTGTTATTTTTAACATGCTTTACATAACTTTACATTAACAAATGTTGAAAATGTGACCCAATTGATTCCATACAAGATTTTGTTCAAATCTATTTCTAACATTTTGTAGCATATCAGGTGTTATGTTTCTGCACTCTGCAGTAATCCGTTCTTCTATGGAGTCAGGCTTCGTGGCAAAACATTTATTTCTTAATGATCCCCAAAGAAAAAAGTATAGAGGCGATAAATCCGGTGACCTAGCAGGCCATTCAATTGGGCCCCTCCTTTCAATCCACCGTCCAGGAAACCGGTCATCTAAGAACTCTCTTACAGGAGCCACATAGTGCGGAGGTGCTCCATCTTGCTGAAAATGAAGCCGATCAGCAGTATGATTTTGGTCATCTTCAATTATTTGTGTTTTTAAAGGATCAATTATATCTTCAAGCATTTTTAGGTAGACTTCACCAGTTAAATTTCCATGAATAAAAAGTAGTCCTATGATATGATTTCCTAATATGCCACACCAGACGTTTATTTTTTGAGGATATTGGGTATGAACCTCACGGAATAAATGTGGGTTACCATCATATCAGTAACAGCAATTGTGCCTATTTAAAGCTCCATTCAAATCAAATCTGCATTTGTCGGAAAATCAAATGTTAAATAATAATTGCGGATCTTTAATTAAGCACTGGCTCATTGTTTCACAAAGTCTTCTTTCAGGATCATCCTCATTTAGTTCCTGTACTAGTTTTATTTTGTACGGATGAAATTTGTACGCTTTTAAAATTCGTATTATGGACGAACGGAAGACACCTGAGGCTTCAGCTAGTTGAAATCCCATTTTCCTTTAAATTAAATAATTTAGAAATGATTGTAGTTGTTTTCACTCGTAACAATTAAAACTTATTTGTATTTTTCGTTAATACCAAAATTATCGGATTAATGTCTTTAAAGCTGTTTTCGCATTAACTGTTTCAGTAAAATTTCACACATAGGGTATTATTAGAAAGACAATTTTGTGCCCTTTCAAATAATATATCAGTCGACCCCTCTTTCTATTTAAAATTTCAGCGTTGTTACTCATCCCCGCTAGGGGGTTAAAGGCGCAGATCGAATAATATGTTTAAAATGTGTTCCCGACGTGTCCGAGCATTTTTGAATTTGATTACAAAAAAAGGAGCTAGGTGCAAACTTTTCGTTGGACTACCCTGTATATTAGTTCTTATCTTATACAATAATAATTATAAAATTAGATAAATATATTAATGGTACTTTATAGTAACATTAATAATAATTAAATAATAAATAATTGAAGATGATACCTTAATGGGGTTAAAGTTGATAGTAATAAATAAGGGCTGTTTTGGATTACTTAAATCTATCTTACTGAAAATTGCCTAAACAGTAACTAAATAAATCATATCACAAACATATTCCTCTCTACCTATATTTAGTGTGTTTTTATCACAAATATTCAGATTTAAGCACGTTGCTGTTAAACATCAATACTTTCTTTCCTTGCAAAGACATGCATTGCTTATTTAAATTCAATAAATTAAAATTCGAGTCTTCTATTCTTAAGTCAACAATTCAACGAAATTCTCACGTATTAAAATGTCAATGTCATAGTACACTTTTCATTTCATGGGTCGTGCTGTAACTGACAATCGTTACCTTGAAAAGTCGTGACCTCTAGAAACATTTAGTAGAATGATTCGTTCTAATGTTGAATACATGAAAACGAAATGAAGAAGAGTGTGAACCAAGTTCTAACAGTAAGTGACGGTCATCGACAGCGTTTATTTACATATTTATGAATGAAATTTTTGATACTAGGAATTTTCATCGCAGTTCCAAATATAAATTCATAAAAATGTGGTATTTAATATGAAATCCATATTATTAGATCTCCATAATAAATAATTACACGGGGGTTGTCTGGAAAGTTTCCACTGTCAGCTTCAAGATGTCAGCAATAACTTGGAAAATATATTTGCAAATACGTTGAGGGATCCTCACAAAACTTCTAGTCATTTTGCTGTGATTTTTCTGAAAATAGCAGAAATTCAATTTAGAGCTGTCTTAATTATTTGTTTTTGAAAGGCTAGATAAGAGAGGACTTATACTAACGTGATCAGACGTCCTGTTTTGAACGGGACTTTCCCTTTTTAAAATTACGAGTCTTGGTGTCCCCGAAACGAACGCTGGGACGCAAAATTGTCCCGTTTTCAGAAACCCCTGAATTTGAATAGAAGACTAGAAACTATTGTAGTGAATATTTTGAAAAATTAATGTTAATAAGTGCAGTTGTATTACAATACTAAACGACGCTTCCAACCACGGTAACAAGACAATTTTCAACCTTACGTAGGTGTGCAAGAGAAAAAATTAGTTCTCCAAAACCATTTGGTAAAACTTCTGACATCATTGTCAATGAAATAAAACAAGTTGACAGATAATAATTTGCCAGCGTTTGGGGGGACAAAGCCAAAGTTAATTTCGGAGGTGCAGCTAGGCGAGGAATCATCTTAGTCAAAAAGCTCATTCAGCAAGTTTTCATCAAACTTGCTGAAACATCTTGAAACTTGAAGACTCTATCGGTATTAAATCGATAAATTAACATACAATTTAACCCAGAAATAGACAAATTAGCTTCTTCCATTTATAGTCCGTCACTTAATGTTGGAAATGAAAGATAATGGTACTGATATTGAAGATTTTGTGAACAGGACAGCTACAGAACTTTATAAAACAAGTCGTGAATATCTGCAGCAGCAGATTTGCTTTCTTATAAAAAAATTGAAATTATTTTACTAGGCAGATTTGAAGAAGATCCCCACTTGGGAAAAGGCATTCAAAAATCTCTAGATGTATTACTTGAAAAGTAATATATTGACTAATAAAAATACTGAATTTTTTGACAAATTTTCATTAATTACTAAGTAAATTACATTGTAAAGAGTAATAGAATGGAATAATTTAAATTTTTCCCCTGAAACCCGTTGGGTGGAACTTATCAGACACTTTCACGCCAACAATCTTCAACATGAGAACTTTTCTATTTTAACTGAATATATTTTATGTATACCTGCAGCAAATGTTCCAGTAAAAAGAGTATTTTCTGTTATGAAAAAATTCTATAGGCGATGTTGATAATCAAGGTGAATATAAAAAAAACTTGCCAAGAGTTTCATTCTTACTTGAAATCTCACTTGAAATCAAATAGCTATATATAAGCAAATTAAATCTATGTCCTGCTTTGAGTCAAACAATAAATGGTCACGTTAGACACTATGTATGGAAACTGTGCCATTATTTAAGATCTAAGAATTTTGAACAGCTGAATTCAAACATTGAATCAACTTGAATCAACTTGACTGACGATGGGCGTTCGGGATGCCCACAAACTGTGACAACATATCATTAAAAAAGTTCACCAAATGGTACTGAACGAAGGTCGTATTAATGTTAGAGAAATAGAAGAGGTTATAGGACGCATTTGCCATTTGACTGAAGAATTTCCGAATGAACATTTCCTAATCCTTATTGACACTATTTTTTGCATCGATTAGTAACTGTAGAAGAGAGATATCATGATAGATGAATTGAATGACAAGGTTCGTCTCGATCACTGGATCCCATCATTAAATTTTTTTCTTATATCTAAAATCGAAGGTCATGCTACTACAGCTGGCAATGTTACCGTTTTAAAATAACGTATTGTTGCAGAATCATTATGTAAATACATTTGAAAAAGTGATAATAGTGTTTAAATGGAATATTTAACTGCCAGAAAGTAAATGGAGCTGATTTCAAGCAATTAGTATCGTAGACCCTTCAATCTATAATTAATATTGATTAGTAAAATTCAAATTATTGTTTTCAATGAGGTTATCTTTGTGGTATACGTTATCTATTCATCATTGAAAGAGTAATACTTCGAGTATTCATCTCATAAATCAAGATTTAAAGGTTTTTCAACATTACCTGGTAGCTTTGAAGTGACAAAATCGACACGTGGCCTACTCCCACACGGAAGTTGGGTCTTTTCACATTCACTCTCGAGTAACCGACAACATTCAATAGGTGATATTTTGGATTCTAATTACAAATTTCCAGTAAAATATCACAAGTAACTTTCGAGATACATGTCGACTCAGCTAGTCGCCCTGTAGAATCATTCAATTGCAGGCTAATTTAATTTTTACTTTGTAATTGAAAGTAACTAATTTTGTTTCATATTACTTTCGAGAACCGCTAATGAACGTCTTGTACATGATATTTTCTAAATTGTACAAAACAGAGCGTGGAAAGTTGAAAAAAAGAATTCTCTGATATGAAGAGAAAACAAACCGACGCGGAACAAAATTCCAAAACAGATTGTAAATTTGTGTACCAGTTGCGCTGGAAGATATATTTTTATTGCAAATGTAGAAACTTAATTGACGGCAAGCTGCTGTACATACTTGTGAGAACATAATTTTTTTCAAATATTTTTAATTTGTAGTATACAGCAAGAGATAATGTTATGAATTGAATATCTATTAAATTCCTGTTTATTAACTTGAAAGTTTTCAATTTGTTTATCACAAATACATGGTGGGCCATAAATATTTCCACTATATAAATTGCCATGAAAAAAAAACAAATTGTATTTAAACATAATGTTAATGTGAAACACAGATCGTAAAGTGGAAATTATATCTTAAAAACAATATTGTTCAAGTGACTGTCATCTCGTTATTTCTGAAACCAGACCATTTCGACACATAGCGCTGGGTACGTTACCCTTGTTTTGATGAATGTCCTCTTTCAATTGTAGTATTAGTTTTGGTTTATTCACTAGACTTTTAATATAGATCACCTCTACAAGAAAATCAGATTGTCTCAACTAATTCACTTCTGGCATACACAGACGATTTTTAACATCAGAAAACGAGCTTAAGGAAATCTGCAGAGCCTTTATAGAAACGGCAGAGACAGAAAATCTACGAGTCAACGAAGATAAATCAAATTTCATGATAATGACAACACCACAAAGGAAAAAAAGCAATGAACTTAGAGCAATTTCAAAGTTATGTATATCTTGGAGTAGTTATCAAAGACGACGATGAATAGAAAGGAAATCTGGAAGCGAGTATGATGGTGGGAAGTAACAGAGCGATAATAAGTTCCAAAGAATCTCCAGAAAGGCGAAGCTACAGTTAAACAAAACAATAATAAGATCTACAGTGAGCTACGGAGACGAAACTTGGATTTTCAATAAAGCAGAAAAAGAGAAGTTAGATATACCGGAAAGAAAAATACTTAGAAGGATACTAGGCGGTGAAATGAGGGAGATTTATGGCTGAGGAGAACAAATAATGAAATAAGGAATCTATTTGGAGAAGCAGAACTAAACAAAATAATAAGTTCCAAAAGTATAGAGTGGCTAGGTCACATACAGAGAATTCCAGATATTAGGACAACAATAAAGGAGAAACAGGAAAGAAAGGAATAACAAGGAAGATGGTACGCAGATTTGATGGAAAACCTAAGAAATAGAGGAATTAGGGACTGCAAAACGAAAGCAAAGATAGAAAATAGTTACCCCCACCAATAGTGTTAGATGGCATTGAGAAATTCTATGCTCTTTACGAAACATGAAGCAGAATGATGACAGGTCAATGATAACACATAAATATCTATGAGTTGTTACTTAAAAATTACATATTGCGGCGGGACTATCCTGCTAATTAATGAGGGTGTATCGTTACAAAAAAATGGAGCTGATGAATGAAGAAATCATCAAGACAACCAGTACCAGAAGTATAATAGATAAAAAATGACACTTCAGTACAAATAAATAACAGAAATATAAGTGAAAATTGGCCGGGTTTCTACAGCCAAGTTGTTGCATCAACATCCAGCGTTAGTTAGAATATAAAGTAAGACATCTACTGGTCCGACATCACAACTTTTCTATTCGATCAACTTAAGAAACAGGAGCAGATGTTCCAAAAATGTGATGAACGTTGAACTCGCTTAAAACATAGTTGCGAAGAAGTTATTCCAAAGGAAAATAATGGAATGAAACGATAATGGTATATTGTGACACCAACAAGAATTGTTAGCAATACTGAAATATTTGCGTTAATTTTGTGACGCCGTGAATTTGTGTTTTAAACTGAAAATACAAATTTATTTCAGACGGTATGTTATTAGTAGTTATTTTGCTACAAAAACACAACCATCTTGTGGAAAATAACACGGTTTTTTCAAAATTACCTATAATATTAGTTTTCGTTTAGATCAGATGTTCCCAAATATCTTCATCTTGTAAATCAGTCACTAATTTCAATTCACACCAAATTACGAACTCGTCAAAAAATCTGTTTGTACTATGAAAATTCAAGTACACTCCTGTTGTAGAGCTTCCCATGAACCCCTGGGGTGCACCTGCACCACTTTGAGGATCACTATCTCAGATAGAGGGTACATTTAATTTCATTTGACAGTTTAGTTAGTCTTGAAGAGTGTAGAATTGAGATATGGCTGAAATTGTGTGAAAAGTTCTCAACCCCCAATAAGGGTATGTAAAAAATTGGAAACTAACCTGATCTATAGTTTTTGGGTTATAATTTATAAATATCAAAAAAAATTATTCAGAGTTGTAAAACATAAAATTTGATTCTATTTCATCTAAAACGCTTCTCACCCTTAAGGTGGTTCAGAGTACTGGAAAAATAAAAATTCGATAGCAAATTTAGAAATTATAAAGAACAATGAATTGAAAACTATTGAAAACTAAAAAGTGAGAACGAATTTTACTGGAAATTTCAGTTAAGACGCTTTATTTGAAAAAAAATTTCATAATACAATTTTTATATTGAAATATAATTATGAATATCAATGAACCCCTTTAAATTTTTATGAAAGACAGAACATAAATCTATTTCATCCTTACTCATTGTGACTACAGTCACATGCGTGCAACAGATAGTCAATCTATTTTGTATAAAAGTCTATTTCCTGCAGGTAAATATCTATCAACATAAATCCAAAGTCGAAATTTATAAAAAAATTGAAAATTGTGTAAAATTTTTTGAATATAACCAGTTTTAACTGAAACACCAATTTTTATAAATGTCTATAAATTTTCATTTTTTTTAGTGGGATAAAAGGGTGCGTCTTAGAGGAAAAGTAGTCAAAATGAGGTAGGTCTCCATAACATTTATTGATATTTTTGAAATATATATCCCAAAAATCGTATTTCGAGGCAGTATTTAATTTTTTCGTCTCCTGGGGCTCGAGAGCTTTTTTACTTGTACGCATTCTCTTGATGATTTCCATTTCACAGTTTATTTGACTGGACTAACACTTTTTGTCTCTTATTCATCAGTTCTAGGCTTTTAAATAAGTTGATGAATCACTCGTTATTTGCTTAAAATTCTTTTATTATGATCAATTACTCACAATCAACCTACCAACCACACCTAGAATTTTATTAGACACGTTTCATTTTTAGGCTAGTCGTACTACCTCTGAAAGAGAGAGAAAAAGAGAATTCTTACAAGCTTAACAGGAAATGGTAGAATAATAAATATTGTGAAATAAAATACGTCTGAATATTTACAGCCGTTTAAGGGGGTTGAAATGAATGAGGTTTTGGGTTATATAAAAAGTTGAATAAACGGTCATCCAAAAAGAATTTTCCTTATTAAATTGTGTTAGTATTTAAATGTTTATTTATCATCACTATCAATGCGCTTGTATTTTGATATTAACAATGATGTAGAGCTTTCATTTAGTGGAAATAAACTCAGTGACCCAATTTTCGACGTCTCGTTCATTAATCAAGCTTTCCAATGGCCGAAAAAAAAATAATAGTCAAACGATGCAATGTCAAGGTTCATAACCAAATTGTCGGATCATTGAAAATAAATTAACGCTGTGGAAGAACACTGACAAACTTCGAGGGCTTCTTTTGTAATAACCTGCAATGTACTTAACTGTCCACAGTATAGTACTCAATTAACCGACCAGGTTTCAGAACTTCTTAGTTTATAGTTGCCCTTCAAATCCGTCATACACACATCATCACCTTATCCGGGTATTGTAGTTCTTTGTGTCATTTCTTCCCTCTACAGCTACGATCGTTTGCGTTTAACGTTCTTTTTATCCATTTTTTCATTTTCTGTTTTCTTAGTAAAGGCCTCATTGCACCGATTCTGAATAAAGTATCACATATTTCCATAAGGTTAATCAAATTTCTTGCAGTCAACTCTTGCGGCACTCAAATATCGAGCTTTTTCCTATACAATTTTCTTTTCAATGTTTAAAAACTATTTGATGGATGATGGATGATGTTTGAGAGCTATCTTACCGACCTATCTTGAAATTTCATCAACTTTTTAGTTATAAGATGCAAATCTATGTTAATCAAATAATCACCACTGAACCATTATTAGGTACGGTATGATATAGCATTTTTTTCGAAAACAGCACAAATTTCTGTAGTGAAAAAACATACAACGTATTTCATCTCAAATTTTGTTAATATATACTCCGCCGAAATATCATCTGTGGAAAGTACTTTCAGCTCACTCAATCTAACTAGCGTGGCTCTCAATATAACGCAACCATCATTTACAGTAAAGATCTAAGTATGAGAATTGCCTGATGAGTTTCTGACCTCAATGTAAAGATGTATCAGCACTCACCAATATAAGTTGAGAAATATTTGTATGCTTATGTTACAGTGTCTCACCAAAATTTTACCTTTTATAGACGCTAAAGATGCGAAAAATATTTGGTTTTAAAATGAAAATTCGCTTAAACAAATAAAAGAGGAGCTAGACTCTACTCGTATCTAAGAACATTTTGATCAATATTTACGACCGTAAAACGTTGGGCAGTTGAATTCAAATGTGGCAATTTGAGCTTGACATAGGACCAGCATTCGAGACGATCAAAAACTGTGAAGACCAGCGATATGATTGAAAAAGTTAACTGAGGTTAAAGAGATAGAAGAGGCATTTGTCATATAATGAGTAGTGAGTGTTTAAGCTATATGGGTACCGTTTGGACCAAAAGCATTAGAATGAATATTTCCCAGATCTTATTGTAGCAGTTTAAGCAACGAGTCGAATTTTCCGCGTCGATTAGTAACTGTAGATGAAACCTGGATCAATCACTATAAGCCTAAAACGAAAGAATAGTCAAGACAGTGGATTGCATAGGGCTACGAGGCCAGATGGCAACCGTTTTTGGTATAATCCTGGGATTGTGCTCGTTGACTATATTGAAAAAGGTGGCATAACAACAGGAAAATATTATGCATCATTGCTTGGTGAAGTCTAAGTAGAACAAGAAAGTGCTTTTCCATTAGGAAATAAAAAAACATGTGTTTCATCCCATTTTGCCCATTGTGCTTGTTGTTTATAAAGATCACTGAATTATTGAAAGTCTTTATAATAGACGAGAAAATTAAATTTTGAGCTGTATACAGTTGAAATTCAATTATAACGAAGAACAGATATTTTGTGGTAATACGAAAACGATTAGACGCAAAAGTTATTTCATTTCAATCTCGTAATTTTACTAATTCTAATTCTTAATACTTTCTGAAAAAATAAAGATTTATCTCAGTAATTTCATCATTTGTCTGAAAACCTGTAAACCGGTGCTTGGTTTTTTAACAATTCAGCAACACTTCATAAATCATTCCGAATTATTTACGTTGAAACTTTTCATTTTTTCACAACAATATGATCCAGAAATTAAAAAAAATCGTCTAAAATTACTATTAATAATTATAATTTTTCATTGATCACATACTATCACTTTACTTCAACATATGGGGTGTTTTTTCTTTAGTTAGGCATCAAAAGTCTCAGAATTTAATTTTTGTTTTTAGGATATATTAATATCACCAAGTTTCTTGTACTGTAGAACATAGACGAAATAATTAACTTGAATTACGTTCATAAGAATTTTTATTGCGCTGGAGCTTTTAACCAGTATCAAGCAGTCGCGACACCTACCTTTCAAATAGAGTTTTTATGCGAAATATTGTATTCCCGTTCGGTTGGAATATTCACTTTATTAGCTATATTTTCTCCAACAATCGCATATAACAAAGTCACAGATTTCCTTAACAATTTCTGAGTAATTGCAGAAAATAACGGTCTCGGAGGTTCGGCATCATCCGTGTTTAAAAGCAAAGATCACATACAAATAATTTCACAATTGTTTTGCCACATATAAAATAACTTCTAATCAACTCTCTCCATAATAACCTAATAAAGTAAACATTTTATTGAGTATTGAAACTAACTTATCTGTCATGTTCAGGTGAAATCATCACAATCCTTTGCACGTCAATTTCTAAAAAGTTACTCTTTGGTGTTAAACCGTCCTCGTATACTAGTGAATCAATTATATTTCTGTGAAATATACTAAAATATAATTTTCATTAAAAAAATTTGTGTTTACATAGGAATATATAGGGTGTGATTACTCGTATGAAATTGAGATGGGTCTTTCCTATAAAAAAATCCTTAGCCCTCCCCTTTCCAAGATATCACCCTTGTGGTGACTAAAATTGCACTCGCAATAGACTAACTATGGACATATTTCAATATTCCTGTTACATTTCCAGAATTTATTATGTTTTCCACTCAATTTATCAACAAAATTATAAATTATGGTTTTGTTTCTAAATTTTTTTGATTTTAGGTCTCTTCTGATTAAGACTTAGTTTCTTTGAAAATTTTTTAAAAAAATTAAATCAAAAGGGACCTAAAGTCAAGAACATTTAGAAGCATAAACATATCAAAAGGTCTAAGAAATAAGGACTTGAAGAAAATTATGGTTTTCATATTTTTTTCTGCAGAAGTTTTGGGGAAAAATTTAAAAATGTTCCTAAATAAAACGAGGATTTTAAGTTATGATTTCATTTATTAAAAATTTTTAATACAAAATAAAGTAAGGGCTGCTAATTTCAACCCCGTATAATGTAACAGGAATATTGAAAAAATATCCGTGGTTAGTCCTTTGCGAGTGCACGAAATTGAGAGAATTGAAAGTTTCTAGCTTTACTGAAATTTTGGAAAAAAAAAATTTAAACTCAATTTTAGTCACCATCTTTTAATGGTAATACCTCGGAAAGGGGTGGGCTGAGGAAATTTTATTAATCTCAATTTCATAAGTGCAATCACGTTCTGAATTCTGTCGCATGAATTTAGAAACACCCTGTATATAAGTGAAGAGTTAAAAGATCAAGAAGGAGGGGTTTGAGGTGATGTTTAAAAATTGATGTAAATTGAATTTGCATAACCTTCAATTATCGAGAAGTTTTCTGATTAATTACTATTTTTTATTAAATGTAACGCAAATCGGAAAAATCGTGATGCATGCAATAAACTAATCGCATATCTACGTTAAACTTAGTATATTTCCTAATTTCTTTGTTGCTGTCGAAATAATTAAGTATTTTAAATAAGGAATTAGCACTACAGACACTAATAGAGAAAAAAATATGTCAAAAAAATACGTAATTCTAATTTTTTAACAATTTACTATATTTCCATTTTATAATATTGGAGTTAAAGTCTTTGCTAAAAAAATAAGCCCAGTAGGAGTTGTTTTTCGTAAGAAAATCCTTTAATCGCGATTTCAGAGAAAAATCTCTTTCATCAAAAATTAAAAATTTCTCTGAAAATACTTAACTTCCGAAAAAAAGACCACTACTTATGTAAATTGTAAATATTTCCAATTATGCCATTTTTATAGGGTTGAACTTTTTTACAAATCTAAAAGTAGAATTTAAGGAGAAATGTTTTTTTCCTCTTTACTAAGCAGTTTTGAAAACTTATGAATACAAATGTTCTAGAGTTCATTTATTTATAACTTTTCCAACGTAACGAATATTTAATTCCTTAATAAATTATATCTCACCCTTAGGCGGCTGTGAACATTGGGGTGAATGTTTTTTCCCACAATATTTTTAACTCCCTTACTACCATTTTCTGCCAATTGTGTCCTGTAATAATTTTCTGGCCTGGCCTATTGATTACAGCTGATTAATAGACAAATAAATATTCAACAAAACGGTTAACCGCTATATCATTGAAAATAAGGGAGTACCACGAAACATTTTTCAACTTTCGCTATTGCTTAAGAGATTTCTGATTTTAAGATGTCTCTAAGATATGTCGAATCTACTTTTATCTTGAAAACACTTTCAAATTTTGATCTAATTCTTAAAA
Organism: Diorhabda elongata; assembly: GCA_026230145.1. Taxonomy (NCBI): domain Eukaryota; kingdom Metazoa; phylum Arthropoda; class Insecta; order Coleoptera; family Chrysomelidae; genus Diorhabda; species Diorhabda elongata. The sequence goes on along the minus strand of CM047933.1, from coordinate 22,490,579 downwards.
TGACGTTGATCTAAGTAGCTTCCGTTTGTGAAGGTTAACAATAGAAAGGCAACTATAATTTTGTTATATCATAGCGTACGGTTTATCTAGTTGATTAATATTAATGGCCAATTATTATTATTATTATTCGACGTCAAATTAAAAAATACGGAAAATTATTTCAACAAAGTAGTATCAAATTTGACTCAATCTCCTTTAAAGTACTGTCCTTATCAACAACGAATCAATAATTAAAAGCATCTCTGGAATGGTGTCATCTGCACTGTCTTGGTCTCTACAATGTCAAGAATGGCATCAAAATATTTTTCTTCTAGGAATTTTTTATTTACCTGTAGTCAAGATTAGTGCTAAATCTGGTAAGTAAAAAATTAACAGACAGGAAGGTTTTAAGTAGCCGAAAACTAGTAAATCAACAGCAACTTGCACAAGGCGCGTTTACAAGAGGAAAAAATCTACTTACTTACTTAAACCTGAAACCTTGTACCTTTTCAGGTGTAAGGCATGCTCAAGTTGAGTTATTACGTGGGCTTCCTTTCCCACAGCAGTTTCCATTATTCCCTACCCTGCATCTTTTGTTTTATTTCCTGCCTTCTTATTCCTCGATTTTCCCCTGCCATCATAATTTCTTTTGTCCGTCTCCTCCTTGTTTTTCTTTTCTTTTTAATTGTAAGTTTGTTCTTCATATATCTTCCATATATCTTCTCCTTCCAATTTTCTCTCATAGTGTAATTCCTTATTTTATATCTTGATTTATTCTCTATTTTTTTTGGAAATCTCATTTCAGACCTTTATATTTTACTTTTTTGTGTGAGTATCCATGTTCCTGGTCCGTATGTGGCTTTTTTTATATATTACTGTTTTTTTTTAGTTTTGGTATTTCCCTTTTTGACTGAAAAATGTGTCTTAATTGCATTTTATGAACCTCCAGCTGCCCCAGTTCTCTCGTTTATCTTCTGTTCTAATCTTCCATCTTGTGTTAGTGTCATACAAAGGTTTTGATGATATTTGCTTCTTCTAATTTTTTCTTTTATGTTCTATGGAGATGTTCTTCAGCGATCTCGTCGTAACGGCTATAAATGTCCAGGGTCTCTAAATGTTGTCCTTTCAGCGATCTCTTTAGCCGACTGAACAAAAAAAAGTCTAACGGAGTGATGTCGGGGCAGGTAGTGATGAAGAAAGATTGAGTGGAAGTGTTCTCGAAGTTGACCTCGAAAGAATCTTTGATCTCCGACGTGATGTAGTTGCTTTTTTATTTAATTTTATAGAACTTTAGCGTGATCTTTAGTAGCAAACAGGTGGTAGATGTAGATTTGGCAACTGTTAAACTATATCGAGCTAATTAAAGATTTAAATTTATTATCAGACGAGCAAGTTGACCAAATAACGAAAGTCAACATGTGAGGTAAATGAAGAATCACTATGCGAAGTCAAGGTTCCTTTCATCACCTCTCCATTTTAAGATCTTATTTCCAATGGAAAGTACAACTGGAGTCATAAAGGCTCCAATGCCTTGATAAACAACCGATTACTTTTTCATTCAATGATAAAATTAATGCTCGCACTCAATCAACATTTCTCCACATCTCAGCAGATTATAATAAGATATTTGTATCTAAAAGAAAACTACCGACTATCACGAAGGTGTCAAAGTAAACTTCATTTTTGGCTTCCATAATTGACTTAATGGTAACAATTAAATTAAATCTAGTACATTGAAAATTTAAGCTTATCAGTATACGAGGAAGGTTATAACTTCATATCAAATGTTAGCTTCTAAATTTATGTGAGGGGAATGTAGAACTACTATCCCAAATCTAAGCTTCTTCTATCACATCTCCATTTTGAGATTTCATTTTCAATAAAAAGTATCACTTGAGTCATAAAGGCTCGAATGCTTTATGCAAGTTAATAAACAACCGTTTAGTTTGGCATTCAATGAGAAAGTTCGAAATTGAGAATCAATCAAATATTTCTACACAAAATAACAAAATCTTTGTATCTAGGAAACAACTGGCGAAGATGTCAAAGTAAACTTCAAGGTTGGCAACTATTATCAAAGCAGAGTTGATGGAAACTGTTGAAATATACCATGACAATTTTAACAGTGGAGACATGGAGCGTGTGATACGTACTACAATAGATGGAGTCACTTTATAAGCATATGAGTCTGGTATTTTATAAAGGATACGTGTATACCAAACAAGACTGAACCCACAGTTTACGCTACGACTATTCAAATACTCACATGTACACTAAAGCGCGTAGTGATGGCACAAACAGTATGTCCACTACAAATATCACCAACGTTTCCAGAAATTCCATATTAGTTAAATCAGAATATCATAACTAACTCAGATGCCTCCAACAATTGCTACTTAGTTTCATGTTTAGTTAGCTACATTATTGTAAATTTTACTTTAACAATGAATTGTTATGTGAAACATTTTTAAATTGAGTGTGTAAAACAAATACTTCTAATAATGCCCAAAGTTATGAAAGTATTAACTAATTTGAATCAATAGGTTAACTGTCTAATAGTGTATTCGAATAGAACAATGAGTTTCAGATATATATTTAAAAAGCAAAATTGAAATTGTGATAAAATGTATGATGAAATATTACATAAAGCTGTTCTATAAGAAATATTAAAAACGTTTGCTTGAAAAATTGACATCAAGAAAAAAGTATATCATAGTTTATGTTATTTGCGGAATTCGAATTAATCATGCTCTAATTCTACCGCTTATTGAAAATTATATCTAATAGAATAGTAGAAAAATGTGATGTACATCGGAGCATAAAAGAAATGTTTTGTGGTTAAATCTAACATGAATTGGATTTATTCGATTTCTATGAGTTCACTGATTGTAAAAAAACAACTTTGTCATGATTCGTAGCACGTTATCATATTCTGGCACTGGGCAGGATGAAGAGTAGAAATTTTTGATATAATGTTATGAGATTAGGACACATACTCTACAATAAGAGAGTTGTCTGAAGAGAAGATGTTAGCACTCATAACTATGAGTTGGCATATATATACACCCCATAAAAATTATCGCATCACTGGTATTTTAGGATATTTTCAATACTTAATTTTAGCTTTTTGGGACAATCTGTATACGTATCAACTTAATAGATATTTCTGATTTCTTATCATGGACAAAAAAATATCACAATTTCTTACAAATTTTTTTGGAAGCATAAATGCTCGAGTAAATCATTTCTGTTTTGGAGAATGCATTGAGATTCGAGATCTTTCTAAGCAAATTGTGTTATTGTATAATGAAAATTTAAATTTATTTTGTTAATAATGGATGTGCCTCAACGTTTAACAAGACATGTGACGAATGAAGAAGCCGCTAGAATCATCGCGCTCATTCAAAATAGCCGCAGTCAAAGATACGTCGCCGGGGTAATTGGAATTCAACAAAGCATCATATCCAGAGTTGTTATTCGCAACCAAGAAACAGACAGCTAACCAGAAGACTCGGATAATGGCGCGGAAGGGTAGCTTCGGTAGTAGATGATCGTTATTTGAGGTTAACGGCGTTAAGAATTAGGCATACCACCGCTCGAAGGCTGCAAACAGATCTGTTGGCTGAGAGTTGGAATTAAACTAACCAAAAAAACCCAAGCATAAAAGGACTACCATATCGAAAGAATCCCATTGAATAATTTGTCGACAGACGCGAAGAACATGCTCCCTATTTGAAAATAAACCAACTAAAACGTTGATATCTACTTCCACTACTAAATGTTTTGATGAATTTCATTAATTGTGCTTACATTACGTAGAATTAAATAACATATTTCCGTAAGTGCCCAAAGGGGTCGTTAACCACCCACTATAAATATCATAAACTACAATTCGAAGATTTTTTTAAACATGTTTTTACGTCATATATTTACTCTAATCATTTTAAAACATTTTCATAGTTCTGGGCATTAATAGGTTGATAAGCAATATCATCAGGTAATCAAGAGAAAAATATCTATTTCTGAGTCTAATAAGAAATATGTATTAACGTTACTCGTTGTATAAGCTTTATTCATATAAGTGTTTAGTTTTGAAACATATATTTCTTACTTTGAAAGTAATATAACATTTAAATTTTCTTCGCTTGGACTAACGTCTTGTAACGATTTTTGACATGAAAATAATCAAATATCTTTGAACTAAACCTTAATTCTCAACCCATAATATTTTATTGACGAAAAATGTCATTTATATGATTGTGAGGTAATTTCAAAGGTAAGAAGATGAATAACCTATAAACGGCAAGTTTATATGTCCGCCACTGACTGAGGATGGACACTAACCGTAACTAAAATTTTAAATATAAAATGTGATGGCTCATTTATTCGTAGCTTCTTAAAAATAACTTGACAGTTGCCAAGTACTTAGCGAGAGGGTTAAAATTCGTCTTGTAAAGAGACCACTATTGAATCCGTAAAAACCAGCGAAACACGATGGTCCTTCGTCACCAAAAGTTGAAACGAGTTGATAGACACACTGCTGTTGGTTTAATCCACGTAGAAAGTTTGAGGAAAATATCGCACCAAAATATTCGCTTTTTTTTGACCAAGATGAATGTTTCAATTATCAATAAACAACTCAAATAGCACCCGTATGACAACACGTTCTGAGTACGTTCACCATTAAAAATGTCAAACTTCATAATGGCAATGTCAGATTTGACATATTCACATCAGTGTTGCCATATCTCAAAACTTAAGAGGTAACCCTCGTATAAACAATAAAAAACGTTCTAGGTTTTTTATTTTGTGATTAGATCAAGTATTTTACACGAAACATTAGTTCTCAACTTATGATATTTTATTTACGAAAAATGTAATTTATATTATTGTGAGCTAATTTCAGAGCTCAGTAGCTCAAATTTATATATCTGCTACTGAGTGAGGGTGGACACAAACCGTAAATAAAATCTTAATTTGGAAAATGTGTTTGTTCTTAAAAATACTACATACTTGATCGGTTTCAAGTACTTAGCAAGAACTCTAGTAAATACTATAAACCAGTTAAAGATGTGGTTATTATTAGAAAAAATGTACACCTAGGAAGAGGTAAATTTTTAAAGGTACATCACAAACAAAAAAACAATTTTAAGTAATATTAATCAAAATTTGTTCATTAATCACCGAATCAATATTTATTATTAATCAACAAGTTTAAATTGCAAAAAAAGGTATTTAATGCGAAACATGAGCCTCTTTAATTTGGAATAATAGTTGACAAAGCTGCTCTCATCTTTTCGTCGATAATTCTGAGGCGTTCTCTTTTTTCTTGGTTTTTATTGTTGTATTGTGGTAAGAGTGGAAAATCCTAATTCACATAATAGGTCACAATAGGTTACCATAGGTCGCAGATCAATCTTAGGGAAATAGAAATTTCTCTGCAAGAAGTTCTAATTAAATTCTGAACTACGAGTATTTTTTCCGGATCAGCTGCCATGACATTCGGGAACATTTCATTATTACCATAGGTAGCGAGACTGATCCATAGTTCCAATTTAGCGTGAAAGCTTTTAATTTCAACGATGTTAAAACATTGGAATTTCTGCCTTACATACTCTTATTGAGTTAATTTAAGTGAACAAATATATTCGCCAGATATGCAAGGTTTGCAAGCCGTCCTTCTTTTTTAAACATATACCAATTGACATAAGGTTTTTTTGAGCAATTGTCAAATTGTGCGGTATCCAACGCGAACAAATCTTTCTGACAGCCAAATTTTCATGCAATATTAAATGTATCATATGACCATCTTGCAATATCAGTTTACGCAAAGCATCGATGTTTTCTGGTAGAACAGCCGATTTTGGACGAGAAAATCATCGCACGAAAATGTTCGCTTTTTTGACCAAGTTGATTGTTTCAATTATCTGTAAACAACTCAAATATCACTCGTATGACAACACGTTTGAGTACGTTCACTATAAAAAATGTCAAAGTTTATGATGGCAATGTCAGATTTGACATATTCACTTACTCACACCCTCATATAAAAAAAATCTGTTTTTATTTACTAGTACAAATATAAAAATTTATTTTTAACTAAGAATACTTGAAGAATACATACATTGATTATAGAGATTACTATAACAGACCACAAAATCATGTTATTCTATTAATATTTTAAATTTATTTTAAATTATTTCTATTAATGATTGAAATTCTCCATAAAAATCATTTGAAATTATTACCGTCCAGAGTAAAAACTTTAATAATTGATTGACATCACAAGTTTTTTCTCGAATTTCATAACATTATTTCTTGGGAAGCATCTAATAAACATTTTTCAAGCATCGAAAAAACTCACCATTTCTTCTAAATACGTTTAATCCAAAAAAAGTCTTTGAATTGAGCGACTCACAGTCACAAAAAAAAAACAAATAACATGCACAAGAAGAATGTCGCTGACACTACCACATCTCACTGAATGTAGCACCTTAATACGACCGTAACCCTATCGAGAGCGCAAGTGGGTATGGCTGCAAAAGAAAGTCTTCAAGAAACTTACTAGGATTGTTTTATACTTTGCTAGAGGGCTTGAAGATTTCATGTAAGCGTGGGGATCTTATCACAGAAAGGAAAATTTCAGTCAGCATACTTAACGTATTTTTCATTATTTGTCATCATCAGGACGATAAACTAATTTAGCTCTGATTGATACACTTCACACTTTATTAAAAGTGCAATTTTTAGGGTACATAAGAAAGTATTCGAACAAAATAACCAGCATTTATTTTTTTTTCTGATTTCAAAAACACAAAAACCTTATTTATACAATTTTTTAGTAATAAAATGTTGAAAATCTTAGTTAAGCTGGTTGCTTTGATTATGAAGACTTTTACCAACGTGAATCATTTTAAAAATAATTACGGGAAAGTGTAGTTGAAACAAATCAAAAAGAACATCTAGAGATACGTTAGCATTTTAACGGAAGAGTGATTTTACGACACAGAATGTGATCTGAGAGAGCTAAATCAAGTGAACATGGCGGATGAAGCAATAAATCTTAATGCAGTTCAAGTAATTTTTCAACAACAAAAGTGGATAGGAGCATTGTCGTAATATTGTCTATAACTTAATTCGTGTAGATGGCGTAACTTGTATATTATTACATCGTTCCAATATTCCGGACCTGCGTTGGAAAGCTACTGTTATTGTACGTCACTTCAATATATGTCATTCATTTGAAGCGTTAACAACAATCATTTTATTTTCAATCAAATATGTCGAACTTTATTCCTGAAAAACTGTGTTTGCGGAGAGTTCTTCTTCATTACTTTAATATGAAGAAAAATGCTACTGAAAGTCATCGTATTTTGGTGGAAGTTTATGGTGGAAATGCTCTGGCTGAGCGAACGTGCTAAAAGTGCTTTGCACGATTTAAAAGTGGTGATGAGCGACCTGGGCAGCCAAAAAAGTTTGAAGATGAAGGACTGAAAACATTACTCGATGAAGATTGTTGCCAAACACAAGAAGAGCTCGCAGAATCTTTGGGTGTTACTCAAGCAGCCATTTCGAAACGTTTAAAAGCAGCTGGATATATTCAGAAGCAAGGAAATTAGGTTTCACATGAACTCAAGCAGAGGGACGTAGAAAGGCAATTTTGCATGTCCGAAATGGTGCTGGAACGCCACAGAGGGAACAGTAGCCGAAAAACGTCTGGAATATGCGACCAGACACGAAGCAATAATTTTCCATCTTGAAAACCTTCGGCTCCGCGTTGCTATTCCGGTTAAGAACTATTTGGAAAACAGTGGATGGGAAGTTTTACCTCACCCGCTTCATAGCCCAGATCTTGCCCCTTCTGACTACCATTTGTTCCGGTCGATGCAGAACGCACTCACTGGAAAAAGGTTTATATTAGAGCAAGATATCAAAAATTGGCTTGATTCATTCTTGGCTGCCAAACCGGCGCTTGGGATGGGATCCACAAATAGCCAGAAAGATGGGAAAAGGTCATAGCTTCAGATGGGCAATACTTTGAATAATACTAATGTCCATGTTTTCTTCAAATTCTGGAAAAAAAACCTCACGAACTAAGTTATAGACCACAATACAATCAAACTCTTTTCTTCAACAAAGGTCGTGGTCGTGTTTTTCTCAAGTTCGATATCAAAACGTGTCAACAAATCAAAATTATATTGGCGAGCTATGCTTCTCTATTCTTCCAAATAAAAATTAAAATTACACTTTTGGAATTCCAGAACACTGTAATCATGACTTTACTATTTCAGAAAAAAACGGTTTTTGATTTCTTTGATGCACATTCCTTGGATAAAGTCAATTGTTTCGACAATATTTCCATTTCCATTTCTCACAAAGTGCAGACCGTGCATAAGTTCTTGGCTGTTGACTGCCAAACGCGTAAAACCTACGCTTAAGTCATCCTGAATATCAACGAAAATTATTATCAGCGATGATATTTTAATCTTAGCGGTGATGCAAATAAACTAAATAATCACTTAAGGGGCACTTAAAATCACCAATTAAAAAATCATTACATCTGCTCAAGTTACTGCGTCGTGTGCTGTTTAAGTTGGAGAAGTCCTTGGCCCATTTTTTCTAAAGGCTTCGAACCAAACGACGACTGCGGTCAGCGTAAGCTACAAAGTCATGGTTATTAAATTAATAAATTTGAAATGGAGAGTATACGGTGTATATCCATATTATGAAGGAAGGGTCGCTTAATCTCGTGATTTGCTCTAACAGGGAAAATCAACCGATTTAACCGTACCAGACTTCTTTTTATGGTTTTTTTTTTAAATCTCGAACTTACATCAACAATCCTCAATCCTGAAGCCATATGTAGAATATTCATCAAGAATGCGATAGCCTGTCGCTCGAAATTATGGCCAGAGAGAGCCCATTAGTCATCAACTCTGGCGGCTGCTACTTGGCCGATACCAACTAGATGGAATAAATTCTAATTGATCAAATGAACAAATTTTCACAAGTACAACCAAAACTTTTTACTAAAAAAAGTTAAATCAAAAGAACCTTTGGTGATTACTTCTGCCCTAGTTTATACGAACTTCATATGAACTTCATAACTATACCATAGGAATATTGACATCGTCAATGGCAATTTGAAGCAAAGAGGTATAAGCTGTTGACCAGTTTCGATCTCACAAGATATCATCAGAAGATTCTAGCATTCTTCAATATAAAACAGAATCCAGAATTTAGGTTGAACCTTGCGACAATTTTCTGCATCTAATTTCAAAGAATTGCTTCACCAAAGATTCAAATATTTATCTATTTAAATTTTTCAAAATTGAATCAAAATATTTTATTAGTCAACATATTCTCCTCTCAATTGGATACATTTATTAAAGCGAACCTGCAACGTCTCTAGACCTTTCAAAAAAATGTTTCTTCTTGCTCTGCAAACCAAACCTCCACAGCTTTTATTACACTCTCGTTGGAAGAACATTTACGACCTTTTAACCTTTTTTAAATTGAGGAAAGAGATGATAGTCGGACGGAGCCAAATCTGGTGAATAAGGGGGGTGCTCTAGTAATTCAATCCCTAAATCACGAATTTTTTGCATGGCAACATGAGATTTGTGTGTAGGGGCGTTGTCCTACAGAAACAAAACACCTTTGGATAGCTTTCCGCGTTTTTTTATTTAATTTTTTTTCATAGAGATAGTAATCTCCACTTATTGTTCTACTCCAAAAAATCAATCATGATTACTTTATGGCAATCCCACTAAACTGAAGCAAGAACTTTTCCAGCAGATTTTTGGACACGAAACTTCTTAGGTCTTGGAGAACCAGAGTGTCGCCTTTCAATGGATTGTTGCTTTGTTTTTGGATCGTAGAAATGTACCCAAGTCTCATCCATAGTAACAATTCAGTTTAAGAAGTCTAGATCGTTTTCAAATCGAGCACAGATCGAACGCGATGCTTCTACTCTTGCACACTTTTGGTTAACATTCAAACATTTGACAAGGACATTGATCACCAAGGGTATTAAGCATATTTCCGTAAATCTGCTTACCTCTTAACCCTTTTAAATACAGGTACTTAGATGATGGCTCAACACTCCAATTTTTCGATTTTCACAATTTCGGTGGACATATTTTTCTTTTAATTCATTGCGTAACTCTGGTTTACTTTTTGGTTTACCTCAAGTTTTACACTTACACTTCTAATAAGTTATTGTTCGTTGCTATGGTAACGCAATATTTTGTTTATGCATGGAATTGGTCTAGGCTAACTAGATATCAATACATCCTCGAATATACAGACACGAAAGTCAAACCAATGTTGATGTAACTTTTTCCGTTTGTACCAAGGGAAACCTCTGGTGTTTTATAGTGATCTCAAGGTTACAAAATGGAGGGTTCCAGCATATTATTTGACATTTAGAAAGCCACGATGAGGTAGATGGAAACATTTTTGAAAGAAGTTTCCCAGAAACTATTCTAGTCATGGATTCTTAACGTATTAGGTTTTAACGTACCCTTTTACTTTGTTTTTAATAATATTATTTATCCTAGTGATTCGATCATACCTCGTATGAGCATATATTAGAATACATTCAGATGAAAGTTAATTCGTTTACTTTATCAATATAAAGTAAAGTGCTAACAAGAATTCGTAGACTACGATAATTAATTTTAGAGAAAGTAAAAGTTGCTTCAAATAAGATTAAATTTCTATATATTATATTTAGTGGAAGTACTAACTGGAATGGAACGAATATCTTTTAATAATTTGAAAATAATAACTAGATCTGCGATGTTATATTACAAAAATCAAGAAATAGCTAGAAGTTGAAAAATAAAATCATAAAGCTAAAACCAACGGTAAGTATCGGTGCATTAGTTTGATGTACAAATTGTGTCGGTGTCTGAGTTTCAAAAAAATTTTAGTAAAAAAGATGCGTCGGGAGCAAAGTTATCGATTGAATTGTTCCACTCGTTGCAGAAAAAAATCTGATGGAAAAATATCCAATATAACCAAGTGGAAAATTAAGAAATGATTGATATAAGTTTTAAATTGCAAAAATACTAATCAAAACAATATATGAGTAAGTTTTATACATTCTACATTGCAAGCTCGAAATTACAGCAAGGGAAAATCTGGATAAGAAAATATAATTTCAGTCCCCACTGATTACTATATATATTCGAAAGCTAGGAAATATATTAGAAATAGTACACTTTGGTATTCAATTTTGCCACAATCTTACTACGAAAACGCTCATTAACTAGTTAGCTTATAACTTATATTGTGCTTGACCATAATTCCCAAACGATGAATACATAAGTTATTTGAAAGCTCAGTAATATATTAGAGTTAGTACATTTTGGTGTTTATTTTTACCATAACACCAATATAGCAACTCTCTTATAAACCATCAAAGTGTACTAACTTTAATATATTACCGAGCATTGGAATACTTATGCATTCATCGTCTGAGACTGAAATTATGGTCAAGTAATATAAAAATATGTTTAAAAGTATAGAAATAAAAATGACTTACATTAATTAGTTAAGAATTGCGGCGTTTAAAATTTCATTTTCCTACTTAAGAAGCATTAAATTCATCGGTTTCAAAAATCAATATTCAAATTGACGCTTGATAGAAATATTAATGTTATTGGTTATGGTTGTTATAGAAATCGTTGTTAATTTCCATTGGTTAGTTTATAAGTGACATTAAATTTTATAGGCTAGAATATTCTAAGTTATTGGGAATGTTTTTGAAGATTGATTGGTTAGTTAATAAATGACATTAAGTTTTAATACGATAGGTCGTTATGGATTGAGTTGAATATTTATTAGTTCGATTATGAATGACATTAAATTTATAGGTTGGGACGTTATAAGTGAAGTTCAAAGTTCAATGTAAGGTTAATTGGTTGTCGATGGCATTGAGTTTCTTTTATAGAATTTGTTTTCTCAAAATCTAAGATATGCGTAGATTACACTAAAGTTATTTAAATCAGGTTTCTTATTAATACATTGATCATTTTAGGCAATATATGTTATTTCTAGAAATAGACATTTTTCGTAGTTTTTTCTTAATTGTCAAAGATTTGGCGGATTCATAATTCATATGAATCTTGAACGACATGTGTCGCTAATGAACACCTATCAAGATCTAAATTGTTATGAGACATTAACTATTAACCTTTGAAGAGAGGCGGAATACATTTTCGAAATTATTTCCAAGGTGAATAGTAGAAGTTCTTTATTTTAATGCGACACTCCTTGACGTTGTTTTCAGTTCGGGTCTTCAGCTCAAACGGGGGGTGTTAAACTGCTCTGATGAGACGTAATAACGTCGAAAATAGTCAGTAGTTACACCTTCTCCTTGATATTGCGAGCCATTATTGTAAATATCGACAAAAAGGTCGATTTACATCACGCTCCTCGGAGAAGTTGTAATTTAATATTTGTTAATATGCAGATTGAGTACTTGGAATCAACTAGAAAAGGTTATTTGTCCCTTCTTGTCAATGAACGAATAACCACCCTAACCCCATCCCTGTCCTGATAATAGTTTCAAAGTGGGAGCCGAAACGTCGAGAATTTCCAAAATTCCAAAGCGGTTCAATCCGCGAATCTAGCTTTTTAGTTAATATAATCATAAATCACTATCAAATACATATATTCCGTTATAGATATAGTTTTATTTCGAAAATAGTGGTATTATTGAAAAACAATGATGCAACTCACAAAAATTACATAAATGTATCAGGAATATTCCGGTTGATATTTCCATCAGAAATTTCACGTTCAATTTCCTTTTAATTTATACTGGTTTGCGATTACCATTCATTTTATTTGTTTATTATATAAGGTTCAATTGGAGTGAGTTAAATAACTGTACCTAAACGCAATTAAATGTTATTATCGCCGTTACTTCATTCAAATAACGCGTAGGAAACATTGTTTTTCGTAATATTGTGGTAACAATATTTTAACAATCTAACGCGTGAATTTTATTTCCTTTTATAAAGAGGCAAATCTCAATATATAGGATGCTCTACAAAATCAATACATACTATTACAATTAACACGTGAATTATGTTGATAAATTACACCGTTCGGTGTAAAACCGGCTTTATACATCAACGAAGATCATCATTCCGTTGTATGAAAACCAAAGCTTATATACATGCACAATTAACAATTAAATGTATATTAAACTACATATGCCATTATTGACGACGATAAAAAAGTCGCAAACGTGGAAATGTGGAAGAAGGGAACAAGCACTTAAGCCGTAAAGAGAAGCCTGAAGTATGATTAACTTATGGTGAAACATATCAGAGCGTATTAGTCTTACATATATCATCTTGTAAAAAGAAGTTTCAACGTTCAATTTTCAACTAAAATATGAGTGTTTCATAATAAAATTATTGAGAATAAATTTAAACAATTATTATGCGTCTCAGGAGAGAAAAAATGGACTGTCCAAATATAACTTCTGGTATTAAAGCGTTAGCGTTAGCTAATAAACTAAATAGAATCAATGCATGTAAATGAGGGTTCGAGAAATCATAAATAAGAGTACGACTTACCGTGTTTCCAGTTTTAAGGGCCCATTTTTTGAGTGAAGTATCCACAAGGTTCGTCTTTGACTTCATTCATGGCACAATTAATACAAAGATTGTAACCACCGCTTCGTTGTTTTCGAACTCGGTGCGTAAATATACAAGGGACAAAGATTTAGCCAAAAATACAGCCGTTAAAAAGATTTCCATTGGCGGAAAGCGTCGCGCGTCGAACCTTACAATTGAACCATCACGAACCATTGGCAAAGTAAATAAAAACTAAACTTGAAATAAAAAGTAGTAGTTTAGTGGTGTGTAGTACCAGCTGTAAATCGCTGGAACGAAGATAACCACCCTGAAATTTATTTAAGAGTACCACTTGAAAGAAAGTTTATGAAACACAAAAAGTGCTATCTATAGAAACATAAATGGCATCACATACTTCGGGACTAAACTTCCAAATTGTTGGTCTGGACACGCGAAATTGTCTTTGTAAAGTTCAGAAACTATTTCGATACGATAAAGTTATTAAATTTAATTTTATTATTGAAGAAATAGCCTCCCTCATAAGGAAGTCAGACTTCATTATGGAGGGACCAATCTTATGTGGCATTATGTCAAATTGTTGCTTGGATATTCTCTTTACTAATTTCCTCGCATAATACAACTATTCATTCTTTTACGGCTGATCTAAAACGTCTTCGTTCAATGTACGCCATTTTAATTCAGTGACTAAACAGAGCGAGCTAAACTGTCGCGTAGACAAATACTAAATGGTAAGTAACTAAATTTGGTAACTGGATTTAGTTGCTTGCTTTAGCTACTATCCCTATGTAAATTCGCCTTAATAGTGCAGTAATAAGTAAAAGTTCTTCTCATGGAACATGTCATAGTTGAGTTATTAAGAAATTGCTCAATTACTCAAGTTTTTCATAATTTTATGCAATTTACCTCAAATGTATGCTTAATAACTTGTGTTATGCTTACAAGAATTACTTTAATAATAATTGTCGTATTACATTCAAAAAATGTTAACTAACCTTAATTTTCTTAAGTTGAGGTAACACAATACCGTCTGACGCGCTTTTTCATAACCAAGTTATTGTTTTCAAATACTAAGGTCTCTCTAAAAAGACTGGACACCCTGTGTTTCCTTAATTGATGATTTTGAAGTCGATAAAACAGTTAAATAGAACAATAAAGACTTTTACATTCTCCAAAAGTGACCACTGTGCATCATTGGTCCGTATTTTTCTAAATATGCACGTGGCTATTTAGTAACTATGCTGCAGAATATGTTAACGTTACGAGATTTTATTCTACCATAGTTACTTCACTTTTAAGGTTATACAAAACATGGATACAGTAAGCTGGAGCAAACTACACCCATGGAAAGTTTACCCGTGGCTAAAGAAATGTTCCGAGACTATGATCGTCGTTGTTGCGGTTCACCAACCAAATGGCAGACGATAGGGAATAATGCAGCCGTAGCTGTATCCGCCACATAAAAACTCGTATTTTACGAAGAACCCTTTGTTTGCTTCGAGCGTTTCTTTTTTTTACCTTTTTTTTACTTTTTTTTTTCCCAGTACACATCCCTCCACCGTCCACCGCAACTTCAGTGCTACGAATCTCTCTTTCTCTGTACCAGACAAATCTCGCGCAGAGAAGAAATTCCCGCATGGCCTAGAACTATCTCCTGCTGATTTTTATTGGTTTGCTTAAAAATTAACTCTACATGGATAGACTAAGAAGTATACTTTTATTAAAGGAGAATACTCGTAAAGAAATAGGCACATACTCTGCGCTATGTGTCGAAGAGTTTCCGAAAACTGCAGGTTAAGAAGCAACATTAGGCAATAGGAAAATTAATTTTTTCCTGGTGGATAAGTTTATGTGTTTCGTAATTCTTATAAAAAATATATAAGAAAGGCGAAAAAAATTTAGTCACGTCACATTTTTGTGAGAAATAAATTTATTGGAAAATCTTAACTATTTATGAAACTAGGGGCCCGGAGTATCTCTAATTACAAACCAAGAGTAGTCTACAAGCATTGCTGGTTCTAATTTTCCTTTGTGGCGATATCTTGAATAAAGCGCTCTCCATGTTCATCACCTAAGACGCCCATATTTTCTGGGAAAACTTTACATAGTCATGTGAAATTTATAATTGAGCATTCTTTTATGAGGTCAGAATATTGAGAAGATCAGTAGTTACTCAAAAAGTTTTCAGTAACTTTGACAAACGCCATACAAGTTTCTCTTTCTTTTTCATTTAAGGTGATAATGGATATCGTATCTTCAATTAATGTTTTGACGTCGGATCCAACAAATATTGATTTTAGTGTTACTCAAAGAGGTAATAGGAAGGTGGTAATATCATTTTTTTGGATTCAACCAATCCCTCAATGTAATTACAGTACACTGAATCGTCTTCTTTAGAAAACAAATCAACATATGAACTGTGACGTTTATGGTACACTCCAATTCCCGTTTCAATTTCTTCGTTTTCAGAACTGCTTGATATTTCTTCAACACCAGAGACTGGAGAAGGCACACGAACTTCTTCCGACTGAGGGATTGCTTTGTTACAGAAAACACCTCCATATTTTTTAGCGTATGCTTTGATTTCCTTGAAAAGCCTTTGTTATTGGCCAAGAAAAAATAACAATCACTTATGTGATTAGTAAATTTGCGCCATATCATTGGTTTACCAAAAGGCATTGCTGTATATTCTCCATTGAACCAACCTGTCAAAACAAGAGATAAAGCAGGTGTACGGCACCCAATATCGTTCTTGCGAATATGTATAATAGCCTTTTTTGACTTTTAGGGGTGTAGAGAGTCGAGAGAATTCAAATATTTGCTGATATTTTACACGATTCAACTATCAACTAACTTCCGAAGGTGAATTCGCGAAAATAATCGATGATAACTCTGAACTACTTACAGAAAAAAAAATTCAAACGATTTTAGACGTGAATGACAAAAACCAATTTGCTTCGAGTAACTTTGAGTATTGCCTAATGTAATTTTCCATTTTATGTTTTTTATTTCGAGAGAACATTTCTTTGATTATAATTTGTTTGCTTTTCATCATATGTAGCAATTCAAAAAGTGTAAAAATTTATGGTATTTTAGTTGGACAACCCGATATATCTCGTACTCTCTCACATACGTTTATTTACAAAAGGAAGAGATGCAGCAAGTGAGGTGTGTTGTTCTTCCAGGCAGAGATATGTCAATTAGAAATAATCAAAATAAAAATATAAATAAGCGGAGGCGACTTTTTTTAGATAATTTATTCCTTCTCAAGATATTCAAGATCCTGTGCTGATGATTAATAAACCGAAATACGTACAACTTGAGATAAGTATGCATAATGGCTTTTATTCTTAGTACATCGATAATATTTTGAAACAAATGAGAAAGTTTTTATAGTAATTACCATAACACAAAATTATTTTGCTACTCACAATCGTGTCTAAATTGATCACATTTCCAATATGATTGTTTAAGAAAACGTGAGGCCATGAATCATTGAAATCTGATAAGAATATCACTGCAATTAGATTTAACAATAAAAATTGCTTAATTGGCACAGTCGAATTCCTCTATATATCGTTCAAGGTTAGATAACTTTGAGAAAATTAGCGAAACGAAGACATTTGAAAAATTAGTAGTTATGCCACATTCATTTCAAACAGAATCGGCTCAAGCTCGCACGATATCAATTTATCTGTTGGAAGTATAACATAAGAGTCTTCCATTTTTATGTAAATGAATCATTCTGCATTTTTGTACGAATTTTTATTAAATATTGTATATATGAATCATATATAATTGATGAATAAATCTTTTTAATCTATATTCCAAACATTGATGTAAATAATGAGTTTCAACTACACGTTTAGAAACCAAATTGATATTTTTATAAACAACAATGAGCTTAGTTTGCTCGTGAGTGAGTTACAAGATGTTAAATTGAAAAAATACTGTTACTATATGAAATAGTGACTTGAAATTGGATATGAAGCACAATCAAGGATATTTGAGATATAATGCATCTAAATGTTCTTGATTTTAGGTCTTTCATTTTTCCAATCATTTTTGGAAGATAAAATTTGACGTTTCGACTTTTCTTTATCAAAATATTATATTGAAAATATTTGAATATTTATAATTGAATTAATGTTTTTTTGTTATGGTTCTTTAACGCAGTTTATAAAAATTCAAAAATTCTTGGAACGTAATCTAATACACGAAAAATTTAGAAATGGTTACAGTCCACTATAGTTTAGCTGCTAAGGAAAAACTGTGAAGTTTCCCGCCGAATAAATTTTCCCGCATTTTTTTCGCGAGAGAAGGCTCATTGATGGGAAAATGTAGTATAAAACAAGTAAGTCAAGATATTAGATTTTAGTTTATCTTCAGTCTCTGAAGACGATAACTTGATTATCGAAATGCGCCAATGTAATTGTGACTGTTGGTCTAAGACTTTTCAGTAAAAAAGAAAACAGAAATCAAAATATCATTGAATCTATCTATAAGTAATTAACCAATTTCATTTACAGTTTGATAGATGTTAGAAATATCATATAAACAAACAAAATTACAATTTTTTTTTCATATAGGAAGCCGGCTCTGATTTAGTTTTTATACATAAGTGGCACAAAGTAGACAATTTTCCGTTTTATATTCATTAGAGATGGTTCGAATTTGTGTTTAATGTGGCGAGCGTTATGTAATTGTCATTATCAGACTCTATTCGAATAACCTGAATTCGTTAAAGCGATTAGTAATTATTTTTCATTATTACCATACTTCGTTTGAATTACAATACTTATAGAGAATATAAAAAGGAGGTTAATAAACTGAAAACAATAGTTATGAGATAATCCGTGCAAATAAATTGACATGGTTGGAAAAATTTGCATAAATAGTTAGACAATAATATTTGAAATATTTTTTCCTGGTAAAACTATTATTGGGCACTGAAGCAATCAGAACGAGATGAACAAGAATTCTATATCTTTCATCCTTCATTTTTTTTCAAGCATGCAATTAATTGCATATTAATACCTGACCCAATAAATAAAACACAAAAGTTTTGGAAAAAAATTTATTTATTTTTCAACGTAATCTCTTTTTAGCTTCAATGATGTACAATCAATACAAGTCTGATACCCCTTTTATAATAAGAATCTTTGACCAATGAGCCATTTTTTCAAGTCTGCGATCAGAAAATAAATAAACTTTAATTCATTCATATTGGCCATGGCAATAACGGATGTGTGAGCTGGTGCATTGTCTTGATGAAACAACATTTTCTTCTTAGCCAAAAGCGGCCGTTTTGGCTTTATTCTTTGCTTAAATGTTGGAATAATTTCGCATAATACTCGCCGTTGACAGTTTTTCATTTCAAGATAGTCAATGAAAATCAGAAAAAACGAGGCTATGACCTTTCCTGTAGATGAAACGGTCTTTGCCTTCTTTGGAGCCGGTTATCCCTTTTCAGTCCATAGTTCTTTTATTACGGCTGTATGACCCACGTTTTATCCATAATTATGTAAAGGCGAAAAAATTTCCCTTTATTTCTGTAAAACATTGCCAAACACTCGATGGAAACATCTTCACGACGTTGTTTTTGTTTCATTTTGAGCAAACGTGGCACTCATCTTGCGCGCAGCTTTCTCAGGTCCAAACTTTCAGTTAATATGCGGTGTACCGCACTTTTTGAAATGCCTTCTATGCCTGCTAACTGCGCACTTCCAGCTGAAGATGATCTAGTACCGCTTTGTGGACTTTTTCAACATTTCTCGAGTCATCTCATTAGGTCGACTACTGTGATGCTGGTCCGCCCAATATGTTACTGTTGATAACGAAGGAGCAATCTCACTCAGAGTAAAACCTAGTTTAGCTTTTATATTGGTTGGAATTATGCCTTTCAAATAAAAGTATTGTTTCACATAACCAATTCTTTACATGTTTACAAATTCACTGAAAACGTTAACTATTGATAGCTGTCAAACAAATGATAAACAACGTAGTGTCTTCAAACTTGAAACATACGCTGTATAGATTGTGTAATTTCTAATAGAGTAGTATTTTTCGAGCAACTATCGCCATCTGTAGAGCAGGCCAGGTACTTATAGGAACATTATCGTATTTAAAAATGTGCTATCAACAAGCATCTGAGATCTCATTAATTTGACATAATTGAAGTGCTTACACGCGAGTCTGGTTAAGTTGTTAGGTATTATTACTTTTTAATAATCATTAAATATTTATTTCAATATAGGTATTTATCTTGTCTTTTAAAACATGAATTCGTCATGAAAAAGTTGTAGTTATAATAATGATTCATTTTATTATATTTGTGGTGATTCAATTTGTAGACAAAAGCTTGTAAAAACTAGAAAAGAAACATAAAAATAACTAAATAAAGATACATATAGAATGAAATTTCAATATATAGAAGAAAACCACAATAAATAACTCCACTCCACATTCTATTGGCTTGCAAAATGACATCGTTGTATCAACCCTTACAAGCTTAAACCATGGTTAAACCGTAGTACTGCAATTTGTTGATTAAAAGATTACGATTAACTCAATCGACAGCTTTAGGAAAATCACGAATAGTTGTTGTAATGGAGTGATAAGAGCCTCTTTTTGACCAATCTTTCTATGGTATTAGATAACGTAGGAAGGACATACGTAGTTACTAAATTAAACATGCAAAAACCACTAAATTTTTTACAAAGTTCTCAATTAAAAAATTTTGTCTCCTGCCTGGATATAAAAACTTTTTCCACTTCAACTGATAGGGGCGTTTTTATAATACTGATTGCTGCAGGATGCAAATCAATGGATTCAGTAAAATCACCCTTAATAAAATTTACCTACTTGGCTAAGAAATTGATATCCACAATTTTCTTCTTCTTCCTCTTTCGATAGGACCAGAACCTGTTCAATCGTGTACGTTTGGCCCTCTTCCTGGATCTTCCTGAGAAGCTGAACTCCAGCTCTCGTACCACCTCTTTGGTGGTCTGCCTACAGGTCTGCGTGTGTTTGGTCTCTGAGTTTTAGCCCACTTTACCCATCTGTCTTCTGGCATTCTTTCTACGTGATCCCTCCACAATCTTTTTCGTGCCCTGACCCATCTCACCCCATCCTGTACGCCCAATTCTTCTCTCATGTCATCACTCCTTATTCAGTCCCTGAGGGTGACCCTTGATGGTTCGCAATATTTTCATCTACGTGGTCCTCATTAATTATTTTTGTTGTCGCTGTCTCTAGTTTCTGAGGCATATGTGAGAATAGTTTTCACACACGTTTTATAGATTCTGGTCTTGCTCTGTAAGTTCAACGCTCTGTTTCTCCACACTATATCTCTCAGATAGCCAGACAGCCGCTGACTTTTGCTTTCATCGCTTGTATTCGTGTCTCCTCTGTCAGGTTTCTTTCACTAGTTATATACATTCACTCCCAGTTATTTGAATCTTGATACCTGCTGTATTATTCCTCTATCGACTGCCAATTTTCTAATAGAATTTTTGATATTACCATTGACTGAGACTGTCTCCCTGCCGAACACCAGTATTAATTTGAGCTTCTTCAGCGAGTCCTACCTTACTTTTAATTCTTATTCTGGTTCCGGTATAAAATTCTTTGATGACCCGTTTGTACTTATAGTCTGTGATGTTTTTATCAAGATTCCTAATCACGTCTCTCAGGCGTATTGCATCAAATGCTTTGGTGAAGTCAACAAAACAGACAAACATGGATTTATTGAATTCTATCGACTTTTCCACCAACTGACGAACTATGAATATTGCTTCCACTGATCTATTAGACCTGAATCCTTGTTGTTCTTCGGAAGTTGGTATCTTATTCCTTATTTTATTTGCCAATATCTTAGTAAAAAGTTTAAGAACCAAACAAAGCAAAGTTATATTCATAAAATTATTCGGATCTCTTTTTTTTTCCTTTTTTGTGTATTGGTAGGGATATACTCGATTTCCATTCATCTGGGATAGTGCCAGAAGTTATAATCTATAAACCGGAATAGTCACGTGAGTCCTGTTTGTAGCTCTGTTCCTCCATACTTAGTAAGTTCATTGTTTATATTATCAATGCCAGGCGTTTTCCGATTCCTTAGTTTTTTAGTTGTTTCCTGAACTACCTCCATCGCTAATTCGGGTTCATTGTTGCCGTTATTTGTAGTGATTTCAATAGTCGATACATGCAATTTTTTGAATTGTTTCATTAGTTTTACACTTCAGGTTAATGCAAATTACATGTATTTATTTTTGTTATTTTTTTGGAAACAAAGCTATAATTGGTTTTTATAAACGAAAGTTGTTGTTTTTTAATTCTCTTTTTTGACTTTCATATGGATTCCACCCCACACCGGAATATAGGGAAATGAAAGAGTAGATGGATTAGCGAAAGCATTTTTTAATAAGGAAATTCAAGAAAATGGCAAGAAATATTAAATCAGAACCAACACAAACTTTACTTTCGTAATAGCATGACCACAATGTAAAGTATTTTTCATTTTTGTCAGATAGCATATGGTATAAAAGCTGCTGGATACCAGCCAAAATCACATGATGTTTTCACAGGATGTGTGAAATTTCTGTAATAGTACCGGTTGATATGAATTTTAAAGAGATGTAGGAATGCAAACAACTATCGAAAACTAAATTTTCTTTTCGCACCGTGACGTTTTTTGACTTTCTGTGAATTAAAATTATCATTATTAGCATATCGCCGTATCCTTAGGCTAATAATTTGATTTAAATAATAATATTTGAGAGAAAGTATCAGGTGTTTAATAATGTAATTTTTTCATTTTCTACCCGTTTATTAAACGTGAAAAAAACCCGTTTAAAAGTGATAAAAACAATAACGTACAAAATTACTTTAAAAGAAACAATATTCCTCGTAATACATGTTGTTGAAGTCGGTTCAGTTTTTTAATTATCTTCTAATACAAGCTCAAGTGAAACGGTACACTTTCACTAATAGTACAGGAGCTGTCTATCCAGAAAGTCCCTAGATACTGTGATTGCCGATATATGAATTGCAGATATATAAATTGATAGTAAAGTATACTGTTTTTAAAAGCACGAGCAAGTAATAGGGTCCTAGCAGACTTTTTTTTATACTTTCTTAACTACTTTTAATATATCGTTATATTATTAATAACACACTATTTTTTAATTTATATATATATATATATATATATATATATATATATATATTTGTTGTCACATGCCCATAGGTGCTTCGACCATTACTGAAAGATAATAAAAATGTTTTAACATCGAAAGCTTTAATCAAAACATAACCTTCAAAGCTATCATCTTTATGACTACATTTTAATAAAGTTCAAGCAAACAAATGTGATAATGACGTTACTATAAGAAAGTCTAATTAGTCGTTCTTACGTATCTGCTTTCACTCCACGTATTTCAGCCGAATTAAATGATTGATAATTAGCAAAGATCGTAGCAGCCATGAATGCATCTACCTTAGGTAGATTGTCCGATCTTGTTTCGATAATCTCTATTTCGGTCAACATTTCAATTAGAATAGAATGAAACCCTTACAAAAACACGATTCGCACTAAACAACCAATTACCTCCACTCACAACAACAGAATGGTTTTTGAAGGCGACACGCGGTGCCACGTTTTAGTATTTACTTACTTTCTACGTCACAACCGCAGTAACCAATAGAAAAATGTTTTCGGTCTGATATTCAAATTATCATCAATTTATATTTGCGATTTATACTATTTTAAGTTATAATATAATACAATTCAACTCAAATTCATAAATACGAAGTGATATATAAATTTGTGTTTATGTTAAATATCCAAATTACCGAACACTGCTTGTCTAAGCACATGAGAAAATTCACATTGCCAATTATCAACCGATTTGGATCAATTTTTTTCTAAATTTCTGAGAATAATTGTACTTTTTGATAAAGTTGCTCAGTAATGATTACAGCATCTACTCCCCCCCTCTCTCTCTAACTGTCCCTGCGTAAATCTCTCTCTCTCTCTCTTTCCTGTTTATTCGAAGTCGGTTTGTAAGACCCATGCCGGAAAATTTGATTTGCTTGGCTACACATTTGTAGGGCGGGTCGGATTAACGGCACAGGGCTTCTGCGAAAGACAATTTCCGTTAATAGCATAAGAGCTAGCCATAGCAGAACTCTGCAGGATTGAGGTCACAAAAGTTCAAGAGTATTTAGTATTTCTTAAAGAAGCTCCGAATTTCCAGTACTTGATGAAAAATAAGTCAGTAATTATTGTTTAGCTTTTATAAGACATTTAAAAATTACTTGTTGTAAGTAGATGCAATATTTGGCATCGCAGGGGCATGTCGTAGAGATAAACTCCAAAAATTCAGTATTGAATATACAAAAAAAGTAGGTTCAATAGTAATTCTGAAAGTTCCACGTTCAAAACTGACAAGGAAGTTTTGTCATTAGAGGTGAGGTTGAAGAAGGATTAAGTTGATCAATATATAACGTACAATCCTAAACTATACACAGGTCACTGCTTCATAAAATCATCCGCAGATACTCGAGCAGATATACTAAAGCTCAAACGACAAGGCGGATGGAAATCGTCGACAGTAGCAGAAGAATATGTAGAGCAAACAAACTCAATGTTGCAAAACAAATATTTCAAGCTGAAGAAAATGACAATGTACAGATACCAATTACTAGTACATTTAAAGTAGTCACAAATCAAGAAGTAGAATTAAAAAATATTTCACTAAGAAGTATTAATATTAAAAATTGTAAAAATTGTACATTTACTTTTAATATTAATGGTACAAATAATGTCTAAGTTAAATTAATCATAATCACTAGTTCCTAACTTTCTCAATGTTAACCAATAGTCTTAATTAATTATTAAATATTTTGCTCTTAAATCACGCTTTTTATTTTTCTATACTTAAATAAAACATTTTTTTTTATAAACGTAGAATAAATATTGTACGAAACTCATACAAAAATTGTTTATTGCATGCGACATGAATATGTCTAACAAGGCCGTTAGGGCGAGTTTTTAACACATCGAGTGCAATAAACACTTCCTTTTGGCACTATTGCACTTACTATTAATTAGTGGCCATTAAAAATGAAATTCGTGAAATAAATTTTATTTACTTTTATTTGTTGATTATATAGCACAAACATACCCCAATTATTTGAGTATTGCATCAAAAACTTATCACAATCAATAAAAAATGAAATGAGCTGGTTAGATGAGTAAATACATAAACGCTGTTTTACACTGAGAGAAGAAAACACCCAGATTATCATCTTGCCGCGACGTTCCTCGAAGTTTCTTGGGGTACCATGAATCGGTAATCATTACTGAGAAACTTTATCAATATATACAACTATTTCTAGAAATAAAAAAAAATGATCAAAATTGGTTGATAATGTACGGTAAATGAATTTAAAAAAAAAACCTGGAGATTTTTTTTCGTAGTTTCCATCGTATTCTGGTGATTTTTTTTTAGTTGTGGGTAGCAGAAACGAACATTTTGAATAGAGCCATCAAAAATAATATTCCATTGAGCCGAATGACAAAAATTTTCAAATATACGACAATTTTCTTCAAATTTTTTCGGAGGTTTTCCGACCTGCGAAACTTTTTGCACTATTACAACACTCTTAAGACAGACCCCAAAAATCTAGGTAAAAATTTTCGCGCGCGTACCTAATAGGTTTTTTCACATGAATTTTCCGGCTCTTAATACGAGGGTTTTCTGGCATTCAAATTTTCTTGCACTATTACACCGCTCTTATTTGAAGTTCAAACTTCAAGTTACAAAAAGAATGATGCGCGTACCATATGAGGTTTTAGCCTGCGCTGACCTTATAAACTACCGTTTGATGAGGTACTAGGTTTGTTCTTCCGGTTTATAAGCTGAAACGGCGCGCACATTTTCGACCTTATTTTTGATGCTAGCTCTAGAACTATTTTTTCTCAGTGTTTCTAGTGATGTCACTATTTTTTTCTTCTTTACTGTTTATTGTATCAGTATTTCATTTCTTAGCCTAGACCACATTTGTATGCACTATATTGTAATTTCCATTACTGTCGTACTTAACAACATTATTTATATAGCTTGAATTTATTCTAGCTCTTTTTGTTTCCATACTTTTCAGTTTACTTACAAACTCTTATCAATATCGTTTTTCGTATCAGCTATTCTAGTAGCTTCTTTTATTACTGTATTACCAACCAAAAAGCATTTTTCCTGAAAAATTTCTGATGAAGCTTTTCCATAGTGAACGAAATTGTTCTCATCAATTTTTTGTGTTATATCTTCATTCAAGATCGACCTTGAATATATGTGATTTGACAGGTTGACAGTTTTGAGCTCGAAGTGCAACTTGACAATATTGACAGTGACTCTACAGTAAAATAAATAACATTAATAACATATTCTTCAATGTGACATAAACGAATTATTTATTATAACACGTAGAAAATATTCAAAATGTCTCACCCTCAAAGCCGGAGTATATGGGCAATGATAATAAAAAATTTCATCAAATCCTTAAAACCTAGACAATTTAGAGGAACTCTCGTTGGCACAGATTATTTCGGCAATCAATACTACGAAATTCCAGCAGATCCCTCAGTCGGTAAGACTCGCTATAGTCGGTGGTTCAATCCACCAAAAAAAGATGATTTCATGCAAGAATTGCCGGCAGAATGGGAGTCATGGTTGCGAGGAAGAAGGAAAATTCCACCGACTGACGAAGAGATTATGAAAAACGTAGCCATTATGCAAATGAAAAAGAAAAATGCCATCAAAGTGAATGCAGAAGCAGGTCAGATAACACCAATGACAAAAGGTTTTGAATCATTTCCGAAAAGATATGATTACGAATCTGTACCAGGAAAAGGAAATTATAGTAGTTAATAAATGTTATCAGTTTCGTTTCATCTAAAATAAATATGTTTTTCTCGCCCAATTTATATGTACTCTGCTCTGCTCGATTCAAGCACTAAAAGATTTTAAAGAATAACCAAACGCAAAAAACATTAAAATAAACAATTTTATTGGTGAGAAAGGCATGTTTAGGTGAAGAATCCTTGGAAATTATAGACAAAAACATCCATAACGCTAATGTACCACTACGACTCAACCAATTTCATGTCCAATATAAAAGTCCAAGATTTCGCTGTCGATGAAGAAGACACGGTAAGCTTTGACGTAGTCCCTCATGAAGAGTCCTCTAAACTATAACAGATTATATCAAACAGATGTTTTCGATGAATTTTACTAATCTATTTCAGTACAGCTCCCGCTGACCAAAGGTCACGTGCAGATATGTAGATGACACATTTATAATCTGCAATCATTGACTAGAAAAACTGAATTGTTATGACATACCAATTGCTGTCGTTAAAATATACAGTTCACAATGGAAGCTGAACAACACTAACCAATGGCATTCCTAGATCTTTTCATCACTAGAAAAAGAAGACTTGATCATAAATTCTATAGAAAAACGACTAACACATTTTTGCTTGAGAGCTCTAGTAATCATGCTTGTGGGAATCATGGTGTTATGAAAACCAAACAGCGAGAATAATTTGGAACCGTGGGGAATACGAGGGAACTGGAGCGCCTAAAAATCGCAGTTCGAATAAACAAGATAATGAATCAACAACGTAGACTATATTATAGAGAAAAAAAAAATAAGTCACCGACAATTCCACCAACATTCAATAGATCTTCCTTGGTTATAGATTACTATTTATATCTTCTAGTGATTTTTCTTTTGTACAGTAGTAGTCGACTCCACAGAAGGGTTCAGATTCTACTTCAACAAGTCCGTTTGCTATTTCAATTCCTTCCACTCTGGTTGAAGGGTGACTTACATTTTTTTTCTCCAGCTCATCTAACTTATCCAGGAGTTCTAAAACCAGCTAGTATCTTGTGACATCGGAGCTCAAAGCTCTAATAACTACTTGGTTATTGGACAAGATGTAAGATCTCCTGTTTGCGATAATTCCTCTCCAAGTTGAATTGTATTTATTTCTGCTTGGAAAATACTTAGTGCATTGCCCAGGCTCACAGAGTATTTTTTTCTGTCGTCGTACACTGTTATTCCAGTTATCTATACTATTCTGGACCTATCCACGTACCTTTTGATGGCATTTTTATTAACTTGAATGTTTAAGTTCTGCAGCCACGCTTTCCAATCATATATAGAGAGGTAGAAGATTCACAATGTTTATAAGCAGACGTTGAGCACGTTCTCATGACCTCATTGGTCATATATAGACCAGTCTTCGTAATTTTGAGGAATTTATTCTCGTGGTATTCAGACCAGCTTAAGTTCCTTTGACCAATATCCGCCGTATACAGTAGATTCTTTGGACTAGAGCTCAAATTCATCCCTGTGAAGTTTCTCCTCACCATTTTTTTGTGTTTTTATTGGTTGTCTCCTTTCCATTTTTGTTCCAGATAATATTACTAACTAGAGTTAGTGTAAAATTGTTCCTCTATTCGTCCAAATTGTTTGAGTCTCATTTAGGTCGACATTCAGTACTACATTCAGTACTACATTCAGTACTACCGATAGATACAGCCTTTGTGTATAGTCGTATCCTCCTCAAACTATGTAGCAGAGTGGATTTTCAAAACCCTCATTTGTGTAAATCTCGTCGGGGTATGCCGAACTCATTCAGTTCTCAATAGTTCATCTACTACCAGACTCTACAGAAGTGGAAATTCAATTACCTCTTGTGGAAATCTTCTATTGGAGCTGATAGAAATTATATCTTGCTGATGTAGTGGCTCATAGCTCTAGCAGACCTGTAGAGGTTGCCCCATCTACTCATCTAAATAATAGACGTCTACTATGTCCAATAATGTAAATTCTCTTTGTTCGTCATAAAATTCGGAATTTTATTTGTGAATACTGTAAAGAGAGAGGTTGTGAAGCCACACTAGAGACTGATAGCCGATATTTCTTGGTAGAGGAAAATACTACGAAAATTTTTCATGCAAGTAATCGAAAGCAAATAATACAAAATTATCTGTAGAATTTTCGAAAAATCAAGAGCGTGTTTATCACTCAGGAGCCATTCCTTGTAGATACAGGTGAAGTATTAACAATGGTGGTGATCAACCGTAATGATGGAAACGTATACCATAAACAAGCTCAATTGACAATGCACAAGAATGTTTGTCATTAACATCGATGCAAATTATTTATCTAAAATTTAATAGAATCAATATCTACTTATAATATAATCGCAGAAAATAAATTTACAGTTTAAAAAAAGGAAACCATATCCTGAACAACTGTACGTTTGATACAAAAAAACCAACTGCGTCGTGCAATATGTCCGTCATACCTACACCAGTTGCACAAAGAAGTACTATTATACGTTATACGTTACTTCTTGGACGCACTGTAACTCAACTAACCATTCACTTAACGATAGACAAGTAAAAACCTTCCTTTAGGCCAAAATTATCAAGCTATTAACGGGAAACTTGTCAAGGATATCTACTTTTAATATTTTGAACTGCATTAAGTTATGAAATAGTGAACTGTAACATTTCGAATAACAGGAAATCGCATTTAATGACGAAATTATATTCATGGTTGAATTGATATTAAACGGCAAGCCGCAATGTAATGGAGGTTGCAAATTCATACGAAAATTAATTCAGTAAAGATGATTGAAGTGAGGAGTCGAATTTCGAAGCGACCCATGTCCATTTTGGAAAACTATAATAAAATCATAGTCGTCTAGAAATTTCACAAACGTTTATGTTTCTAAAACATCTAGATTTTATATCTTCTTTTATATTTTAAAATTAGTTTTTTTTTTATAATTTTTGAAAAACAAATAAAAATTTGACGTTTTGACTACTTTCAGTCTTTATCAAAATAAATTCTGTCTGTCTTCCAGAAATTATAAAGTGTTAAAACAGAAGAAACCTAAAATTACATGATATTCATTAAGATATAGATTGTTTATTAAGATACAAGTTTATAAGCAATAGAACTGGAGCATTACATAATATTAGGACAACACTTGAAAAATTGTATAAAAAGTTTACTGATTCTAATTCAATTTGTGCTTTTTAAAAGAAACATCTGTAGAAATTTCCGATAGTGGAAGATTTATAATGAATTTAAATCCTTTTTTTAAACCAGGTCACAACAATAATTTATTGCTAGTAAAAGTATAAAAAAATTTTTACTATCCATTTTTGGATTGGAAGGACAAAACAAGTCTAATAGCTTTCCAGAAAACGTGGTAATTGTTTATTTTGATGAGTAATATACTAAATTATGACGTACATAAAACAAAATCTGAAGGATACGAGTCTAAAAAGGCTAAAGCAAATTAGATAGAGCAATTTATTGGAGAAGCCATTAGATGTTAAATATTTATATTCCAAAGTAAGTAAATTTTAGTTTTTAATGTATTTCAAGTGAGTGAGTGAGATTAAACAAGGCGAGGGGCGGCGCAGGGTCATCATGCCGTACACGGGAGAGCAACGCTCGTTTTATGTTCACGCGTATTTCGAGAGCAATCGATCACTTATTCGAGTTCGACTGTTGTATTGCGACATTGCGGAAGCTCCAAGCAACGCAACAATTTTAGCTTGGATCCAGATATTCAATACTATAGGAAATGCTATAGGCGAAATTCATTACGACCGTCCAAGCACAACAAGAACGCCTGGAAACATTCAATCAGTAGCATATTCTGTAAGACGATAGCCTCGACTCACCGTCAGAAAGCGTGAGTCTCAACTGGGATTATCAAGAGCGACAATTCACCGCATAATGCGATCTGATTTACACCTCAAGGCCTATAAAATTCATTTTGTGCAAGCTCTACATGAAAATGATTACGTTATAAGATTTTGTGAATGCAAGATTCAAAAATTTCAACAACATATTCTTCAGCAATGTGGCACATTTTCATTTAGATAGATGCGTAATTGGGGGAGAAAAGAGTCCACAGACCTTACATAAACGCCCGTTGCATATCCCAAAAGTCACCATGTGGATCACTATGTCGGTGAACGGCATT
Source organism: Diorhabda elongata (assembly GCA_026230145.1). Lineage (NCBI taxonomy): Eukaryota > Metazoa > Arthropoda > Insecta > Coleoptera > Chrysomelidae > Diorhabda > Diorhabda elongata. The sequence continues at coordinate 22,459,904 of CM047933.1, read as the reverse complement.
ATTGGGCCATACTTTTATGAAGATTACAGAGGACATGCAGTGCCTGTAACTTCTGCACTCTTGGTCGACATGATACGCAATTTTGTCTGGCTTCAGCTGAAACAATATGAGCTTTATAATCGGCTGACTTGACCCCACCTGATTTTTTCTTGTGGGGTTATCTTGAGAGCGTGGTCTACGAGAATGATCCACGAAATTCGACACATTTAATAAATGTACGCAAAAGGTTTCCCGAGAAGTTGGGGGCGTATTTGCTGGAAAGTGCCTTCTATTCCAATACTCATATGTAATCCTTAGTATTAGACACACTAGTTCAATATTAATATTGATTTTTATTACAAATTTTTACATATTTCAGCTTTGTCATATATTTAATTTTATTATCTATTATCTGGTTGATTCACATCAATGAATTCGTTATATTTTGACAATGTATACATGTAATGTAATACATTTTGGAAAGTAATATCCTTAGTATATTTCATATTTAGATTTTATTTAATTTTTGTATTTATTTATTTGTTTGTTTTGTAGTTATTCACAAGCTCTATAGTCCCAGAGCTACCTACAAAAAATGCTATTAGGTACATGAAAGGTTAGTCCATAACTTCGCGGCCTAAAGGTGACACATTATGAACCTTTTGTCTGCCGGACCAGATCCGTCCCGTTTGAAAATCCGAGCCGCGTGAACTACGTGGAAATTCGAGGAAATTAAAAAATAAGATTATTTTCTCTAAACGTTATTTGATCGGTAAACGCATCTGAAAAATTACATAAAATACACGCGAGATTCTTTTTTCCATTTCTTTCTTAGGTCATCAACAACAGCGGAAAAGCTATGGCAGACATTTTTTCTGTAGCCTAGTCCTCAGCAGACGTGAAAATAAGTCGTCGGAAAACTCACCTCACAAATGTCATGAGGTACACGCGAGATTTTTTTTACATCTCATCAGTAGGTAATAACTAGCAGTGACAGATGGTTTTCCGATCCCAAAGTCCCTGGTTGTCGAAAACGAAAATTGCTCTTTCCTCGCCCAGTTAGTGTATTTAGTTATTTCTTACAGTTTGATATTTACACTAATGTATTGATTATGCGCATTTTGGCAAGCTATCCCAAATAAAAAAAATATCGCAATAAGTGAAGGAAACTGTTTATTTCTTTTACTTATAAAATGAAAAAATCGTGACAAATATCTCATCGCATTTATATTACACTTTTTTCATAAGCTTTCTGCACAATCACATATTTTTACTATACATATAATCATTAAAATCATTTTTGGATGCTGCGGCATCTCACTCAACAATATCGGACAGATCCGCAAACGACTAACCGATTAGCCTCGACTGAGATGGGTAGTAATGAGCCAAGATGCTTCAAATGCCGGATACCGGAAAAATAAATATTTTCTACTGGCCTATTTATCGCATTGCGATAATTCTTTTTTTAATTTGGAGTAGCTTCCAAAAGTGCGCATAATGAGCATATGTAAATTTCAAACTGTAATATAACTAATCGAGTACACCAACTGGGCGAGGAGCAATTTTCTTTGTCGATAACCAGGGACTTTAGGACCGGGAAAACGTCTGTCATTGCTCTTACCTGCTAGTTATGAACTACAGATGGGATGAGAAAAAGAATTTTGCCTGTGACATTTTTTCTTATGACATTTTTGAAGTGAGTTTTCCGACGACCCATTTTCACGTCTGCCGAGGACTCGGCTACAGATAAAATCTGCCATAGCTTTCCCGCTGCTGTTGATGACCTTAGAAAGAGAAAGAAAAAATAATCTCCGTGTACCTTATCTAATTTTTCAGGTGAGTTTTCCGATCACCTTTTTTCACGTCTGCCGGAGATTTGAGGACCGAAAAAACGTCTGCCGATGGTTTGCCGCTGATACTTACGGCTCAAATAACGTTGAGAGAAAAGAATCTTGTGTGAACCTTATTATTTTATTTTCTCGAATATCCATTAAGTTCAAGCGGCTCGGATTTTCAAACGGGACCGATCTGGTCCGGCAGACGAAAGTTTCATAATGTGTCACCTTTAGGCCGCGAAGTTATGGACCAGCCTTTTATGTACTTTATAACATGCATTTTTTGTAGGTAGCTCTTGGTCTACTTGTCTAAGAATTCTTCTCTCTCTCTCTCTCTCTCTCTCTCTCTCTCTCTCTCTCTCTCTCTATCGAAATGCGAGTCAGACAGATTAATTATTAGTGTTGGTATAGTGGTATCAGTAAACAGTGTATTCAGAATGGATACATACACTTCTGGATAACTTTACATTGCCAATATTTGTTGCAAATAATTTCTTTTCTTATACCATGTCTCAATAAAACACTGGTTAGCCCAATTGAAAGTTTTTTAATGAAATCACTAAAATACGTGCGTGTCTTTGAAACTGTGTCATTTGCAATGCGTTAGACGCATTTAGGTAAAACGTGCACGTGATGATAAATTAATAAAAGTTTTAAAAAAACAGACCGTGAATAATTGAAAAAATATCCAAAACTAAAAACATTCCGTGTGTTAATTATGAGTGAAATTCTAATTACACTTGGTGAGTTTTATTTATTATAATGAAGTTTATTAAATGAAAAGTCAGCGCAAAGCAAATGCGGTTTAATTGAGATTTTCATTGTCGTATGTCTTATCTATATATGGCAACTTGAAAGACATTAACGTCGCATAATCTAGATGTCACACAAATATAAAGAAAAATGTCGAGTGATTTAGATTTTTATAGGTGGACCGGAATAACTAGACAAATGAATACGCACTAGTAAATTTTCCATAAAGCCGCATTTTCTTCCGCCATCGCTAGTCGTAGAAATTGATTCACCAAGTCATGAGTAGTACTTTCCAAATACGATTGTTTTTCTAGAATTTTCTAGTGAACGAAAAAAGTAAAACTGAAAAATTGTTTATATTTTGTTTTGTTATGTATTAAATGCTCTGGTAATAAAAATGACTGAAATTCTTCAGTTTTTTTTTAAATATCGATAAAATGTCATCCTTCTTTCGCTTTCTTAAGTAGCCCTATGTATAATTTTTTCATCTTGCTAATTTAATAATTTTAGAGTTAACTGTTAACCTCTAGCGTTGTTGAATTTTAATTCGTCGTGTAGCTCTGATACTTACCAATCGTGGCACTAATGTAATAGAAACGCTAAACGTTTTCCTGATGTGTTCTGAATTGGAAAAATTTTGTAAAATTAAACATCAAATTATCGCTTGTGTGAAAATCATTTTCTGAAAAGTGATTTTACAAAATTCAATAGAAAACATTTGAAGTATAAAGCTAACCTATTTATTCCTACGTCTCATCTGCCTTCATTGTATACTATCATAGTTAAACTAAAGTTAATGACTCTATAATAAACCAAGAACATTCATTTGCTGTAAATACAGATATAGATGACACTGATTTCATTTACACATAACATTCTATTAGAAAATGTTGATGTTGTAATCAAGTCTTCTAATTTTCATCGTTTAGTTAAAAATTTATGTTAATATTATTTTGTAAATAAACTTGTCTTAGCTCTAAGATGTTTTTAATCGTGAATTCAGGAAACTGTAACATGAAATACAGTAGATATTCTGTGTTGTAAATTTAAATGCACCGCGAAATTAGATTAGTATGTTATGTGCGTGTAGATAATACAGAAGGGGTAATAGAGAAAGATGGTGAATAAGCCGCTTTTCGGTCGTAGTTGCCGACGAACCGCAACCGTGAGGGTAAACGCGGCTTTAGCTGTAGATATGCAGTGGCTTAGAGAAAGTTCTAATATTTCTCTAGTTAATATATTACTAGTTACATACAGTGGGCTTACACTTACTGAAACTGAACAGTTCAAAAATTGATGTGGAGTTAATATGACCAAGTCACTGATAAGAGTGGACTGGACTACTAAAAACTTGACCTAGTCTTGTATTTGCCCTATGTTGCAATTATAATCTTGGCTATAATGACATTCGTCGCTTACAAAAAATTAACAAATCAATTTAGCATGGAAAGAGGTGAAAGTTATTTATTAAATACTACCAGCTGACCCGACAGACGTTGTCCTGTCTTAACGATGAATATTGAATTCGAATTGGTTTTGGATTGGATTGGTAAAGCCGTTTAAAAGTTATTTAAAAAAGCAAAAAATATTTACAATCTGGCTCATTTTCGGAAACCAATGAATGTAATAGTTCTGGTGGCGGTACCAAAGGCGTCAATTTGACTTGACCGCTAGCGCAATACAATCCATGAGCTTCATTTTTTAACTTAAATACTTTGCAATATTGGCATACAACGTTCATTGGTCCAATAGCAACGATTTGCTGTGAATTGTACACAATTTTTTCGTTTTAATTGAATGCAACATTTCTATGTTGTTGATTTCGATTCCATCGATTTGGTTCAACTTCATTCCGCGCTTCACGTTGCTCGTCTGTTTGACTTGCTCTTGTATATATTTGACTCGCAGCATTGCGAGTTCTGCGACTTAAGTTTGTTACGTCTAATTGCTGGTAATTTCAAAAACAACAATTCAACTGTAAATTAAAGACAACTATTGTATTCTTCTTTATAAATTATCACTTGTTTTGTTATTAACGTTCATTTTAGGCTATTAAAATATACTAAAACACTGTATATTAAATTGAACTTTTAATATTATACGTAATTGGTCTGAACTAACTGTGATGAACGCTAAAAAATGCAGTTTTCTTACATACTTTTTGTAAACAATAAATAAATTATTTCCTATGTTATTAATATACTATCAATAAAATAACTGCGATCGAAGCATTTGTTTTAAACGTCATTTAGTTTTTTCATATTCTCTTTGACGATATTTGCAGCACGAATTCTGTCAGTTCTATGTCAAACGTCATAAGGTTACATTAAAAAAGTTTAATGCTAGATTAGAAGTATTCGAGCCAATGTTTGAATTCTTTCTATCATAAGAACCTTCTCCTGACAATAACCAACACAACAACAAAACAACAAAAAATAGTGAAATTGGTCCAGCTGTTCATGCGTGATGGTGTGACTAAGGGAAATAGGGAAGAGTACAAAATGGCATTCTTCCATACAAAGAGATATCAGTGTGGTGCGTGCAATCATTTTAAAAATAAGAACAGCAGTCTACGAGCATCTACAGGAAAGAAATGAAGCAAATGCTTAAAAAATACTGAAAAACTGCATGGAAAATTTTTTTTATTCACATAATGAATGTTGTTCCAATTGACCTTTGATGATTGCGTAAAAAATTAGTTTTTATCAAGAAAAGAAATTGACATTTCCAGATTTTCTAGACAAATCTTTTTTATTAGTTTCCCTGAAAAACATAACTGAGGAAAATAGCAATAGAGTGTCGTCCTTGAAAATTGAATTCATGTCTCATGAAAAAAAACCTGTTTGAATCTCTTTCAAATACTATACCGATGTTTTTTTGAATATATGTTAGAGGCAGATCAGCTTATCTTCTACAAAATATTCCAGCATTGTAAACCAGTCTATTATAAATACCAGAAGAAGAAAAAACAGTCAACTAAAAAATATACTGGTACCAGAACCATCCAACTATGAAAATGATTCGAAGTAGAATTCTAATTAGTTCAGTTTTGTGTTAGTAGAATGAGTTAATTCTGTTCCAACTTCATTGTATTGAACTTCATTTTGACCAAGGCGAGTGTTTATTCTTTTTTGTTGTACAGGAGTCGTATTTTTTCAGAAAGTAAAATTAATTACACTATTATATTTTATACATTTATAAAAAATTCACTTGCGAAGGAATAGTGTCTGATTTTATAGATGTATCTAGCTTTTCTCAAGAAATATACCCAAATAGGGTATTTTTATTTTATTACATGAAGATCATGAAGATCAAAAAACAATTTTTTTCTAATCTAACCTAACTAACATGGAAATTAACAACTGCTAAAGTCCTACGCATTAGTATATCTTACTATCATTTAAACCAGCTCCCTAACTCAAACGGCTTCATCCTGTTGCGCCTTCTAACTAAATTGGAATTGTCGAGGAATTAGATAACCTCAACGTTATCATGCTGTAGTATTCGTTGTTCATAGCTTCTGACGAATTTGGCTATGGACGGTTCAACAGTTTCTACATCGCGGTCCTTACGGAGATCACTCCTACGACAGTACCAAGGTACATCAACGATGTTCCCATTTTGAAAGCATTATATCGTTCGAATATTTATTTTACAGATACAGCTCCAAAGCTGTATACCATATGTCCAGACGAGTTTCAATATTTGTTTGTAGAGAAGCAGTTTGTTGTGTGTAGTCAATTTTCTTCCTAGAAGCCAGTACATCTTTTTATATTCTATACCTAACTCTTTGCTTTTCTTTTTAACGTGGACTCTCTAGCGAAGTTTCATTCCCAAATACTTTGTATTACTAGTATAAGGAATTGTTTATTGTTACTAGAATATTTTGTTAGGTACTTTTGAATTCTGTTCATACAGAATAATTCAAATATATTTGTAACTGAGTAGGTTTGTTTATACATCAGAGTTTACCTTCAGTCTCTGAAGACGAAAACTTGGTTATCAAAATACGCGTCAGTGTAATTATGAGTTTTGATATAATAGTGGTGTAAACAGTGTATTCAGTTTTCGATATTTCGGAAATATATTAGAGTTAGTAAGCTTTGGTGTTTAATTTTGCCACAATCCCACTACGAAAACGCTCATAATCTAACTGGCAAAAACCTCGTTCCAATTCATAAATATGTATGTAGATATAATCAAATATTATTTACGACGCTCGCAGAAGAATGAAAATTATCTCGGCAACTTCGGGAATCCTCGGAAAACCGACTGGATGCGATTCGTAGAAATCGTGGGGAAAAACTCGGGGAGATGAGAACCAAATGGGACTCGAGATCCTTACAGCCCTCGATTGACAAACTCGAAGAAACGGTTGGCACACTGAGTGACATATTATTAAAAGCCTTCAGAAAATCTTATCCGATTAGTCGAACGCGCAAAGAAATCAAACCATGGTGGAATGCGGGGCTGAAGCAAAAAAGGGAAGAGACTAGAAGGCTGTACAATATGGTAAAGCGAAACAAAGAAGATGATAGCCATTGGCAAGCTTATAAAGCTATAAAACAGAGATCAGGAACACGGCAGAAATTTATGGAATCCATAATGGAGACCAACGAAACCGCAAGGCTCATAAAATTGCTCTCCAAGGACCCTGTGGTCTTAGGGAGCATAGAGAGGCCAAACGGTACGGGGACTGAGTCCTGCAGTGAAACACTGGAGCTACTGATGGAAACTCTTCCCATTCCCGGGATGCCAGGATATCGACAACCAAATGCCAAAGAGGAAAAGGGAAACGATTCTAGAGCACAATGAGGAGTTGATTAGAAAAACAATCACCAAGGAGAGGGTAGCGTGGGCGGTGGGCTCGTTCGGCCCATATAAGTCTGGACGACCGGACGAGATCCTGCCGATCATGTTGCAGAAAGCTTTGGGTGAGATAATAGAAGTGCTAATTGAGATCTTCTCAGATTGCCTACGACTCGGACATGTTTCGAGAAGGGGGGGAAGTAAGGGTTGTTTTCATACCTAGCCTTACGTAACCTAACCTAACCTAACCTAACCTATACCAAGCAACACCAAGGACTACAGACCCATAAGCCTAGCATCGTTTCTGCAAAAGACACTAGAAAGGCTACTGGATCAAGTTGTCAAAGAAAATACAAAAATAGAAAAGTAGTGCATATCTCAACACGCAAAAAATACACTATGGGTGCATTCTTGGACATTGAGGAAACATTCAACAACGTCAAAAAAGAATCAATCAGAAGAGCTTTGGAGAATCACAACGTTGACAATGCCATCTCAAACTGGCTGGTATGCATGCTGGAGAGCAGGCAGATCAGTTCGGACATGGGAGAAATCAGAACCAAAAAGAGGACTACCAGAGACACACCATAGGGTGGTGTAATATCCCCATTATTGTGGTTAATAGTAATTGAGGAAATCCTGAGAAAACTCAAGAGTAAAGATAATAGCATATGCCGATGATATCGTGATACTCGTCAGGGGCAAACACCCACAGACGATTTGATGGAGGTATCTCTCAAGGAAATCATCGATTGGGCAGAATACAATGGATACAAGATACCCAATTTTCGGCTTCCAAAAGTGAAGGGGCAAACTCTGACCCACTCACTGGAGGCGAAATGTCTGGGATTAATCCTAGACTCAAAGCTTTCCTGGAAAAGGAATGTGAAGGATAGGATGAAAAAGGGAATCAACGCTTTCTACATTTGCAGAAAGATGTTTGGAAGAAAATGGGGACTACAACCAAAGCTTATACACTGGCTGTATATAGAGGTTGTATACAGAGGTAGTAAAACACATTATAACTTACGGAGCCGTAGTGTGGTGGGAGGCCATGAATAAGAAGACATATGCGGAAAAACTCGCCAAGGTGCAAAGGCTAAAAGCCATAGGCATAACGGGAGCACAAAGAAGCACACCCCAGGCCGCACTGGATTTGCTGCTAAATCCGAAACCACTGGATCTGCACATAAAAGGAGTAGCAGCTAAAAGTGCCCTCAGACTGAGAGAAACTAGGCTTTGGGAACAATCCAACTATAAGCACACCAGGATACTAAGGAAGAATATGGATACGGATAGAGTAGACGAAGTTGTGTTGAAACAACGCACCGACTACACTACCACCAGACTGAATTTGGATATGGACCTGAACATCCTCGTACCAACGAGAGAGAACTGGGAAGAGAACCCAGGAACAGTTAGTAACTCGATCTTCACGGACGAGTCCGTAAAAGACGAACGGACGGGAGCGGGAGTATACTCTGAACTTTTGGGAATAAAGGAGCCCTTGAGGCTTAGAAATGACTGCAACATAATGCAAGCCGAGCTACAGGCAATAGAACGAGCCGCGGAACTAATGAGATCACTATCGTCTACGGCAGCGAGATATAGGTCAGTGGTGAGCTGTCGCAATGCCCTGTCATGGATTCGTGACCGAAAGGTTAGACTCTGCTGGATACCTGGACATAGCAATGTAGAAGGGAATCAAATGGCAGATAAACTAGCCAGATTGGGAACGACCAGGAGCAGGGACGAAGTGGTGGGCTTACCACTACCACCGATCAAATTGCTGAGAGACACGATAGATATATTAGAGGGAGAGTACGGCAAGAGATGGAGAAATAGAGATGACTGCTAGGCTGTGGGAAAGCCTCGATCCGAAGGGTCGTAGCAGTGATTACCGGTCACTGCCGAGTAGGCTCTAGACTCAGGAAAATGGGTATCAGAGCCGACGATCTCTGTGCAGAATGCAGTAAAAAGGAAGAAACAATAGAACACCTAATGTGTCACTGCACAGCATTGGCGTCGAAACGACTACAATGCATGGGGAGTGAAACATTGGAATGTCTGGAAGATGCAGCGGAGCTAGGTGTTAAGGACCTGAATCACTTCATTGCAAACTCGAAAAGCTTGGGTAGGGGGCAAGAACCTCGCAACGGAAGATATAGGGAAGGGGAGTGTGAAATGGTTTTGATTGAAAAGTCAGCAAGGGCATCACAATGGGCCTAAGGCCTTCGAGTGAATCTCGGCTGAAAAGTGGAGATCACCCTGTTAACCTAACCTAACCTAACAGAAAAAATGTAAACAGCTAGAATGAGGTTGGGTTTTCTATAGAGTTTTTAGTTCAGACACAAAGTTTTTTGAGTGCATTTTTCTTTAGAAAAACATAGGCTAGGCCAAATTTTTTGCGAGGCCCCCTCAGGCGGTCGCTGACGGCTAGATCCGCCACTGGTACAGAATCTTACATATTTCTGACTCTTTCAAGAACACACCTAAGATATTGAACCAAAATCATTCCAATTAATTCTTTACCATTCTTAACCATTCGAATGATTGCCAAAGAAAAAATGATGAGAAATATAATGAAATAAGAAATTTAGTACAAGATTCAAGAATGATCACAAAAATAAATTATATGAGGCGTGACAAGCGAGATCAAAAACCTCCCAGAAAATAGTCGGAGAAAGTAAAAGATACGACATAGTTCCGTTAAAAATTTCTTGATGCTGAAGGTCATAGAAGTGTATTCTTTTCATAAGTAATTGGTCAACTAATTGGCTATTAATTATCAAAGATTTGTATAGAAAGTGAGTCAGTTTTTTGCGTAATAAGCTTTTACAAGACACTCGTTATAATAAGAATGCGTGTAGAAAAGTTAATTTATCCATGGTATATTGAATATTTATAACACACTCAATAAGTCGTGTGACTAACTAAGAGAAACACATTTTTGTCAAAAAATGGGTTTCATTCATCAATGTGATCTAATTCGAGAACAATACAATCATTCCCTAGCTTCTCTAACTTCTCGATGCCGTGCTTGCCTCAAAATAGACTTCAGTTTCATCAATGGCTTCTTTATTTAAGCTGAATTTCTTACCAGTAGTCAATGGATGTCAGATCTTAACTATACGGGGTATAAGGAAGCAGGCGAATTGTGATTCGTTTAATTTAACCATCGTTGCCATCGATTTGTGAATCGGGGCATTGTCTTGGTGAAACAGTAGTTTTTTTTCGACATATAAGGCCGTTTATGCATTCAAACGATCCAACAGCTCTATTACTATTCGCTATTGATTGTCTCTTTTGGAGATAATCGATGAACAATATTTCATGCACTTCCCAAAATACTGAAGCGATAACCTTTCCAACTAACTGTTGTGCCTTTGGAGGCTTCGGACGTGGTCCACCGTCTACAGTCCACTCAAATGATGATCGTTTTGATTCCGATGAGTGGAATGAAGGATCAATGTTTCATCCATTGTCACATATCGACGCAAAAAAAACTGATTTAATACGTGTAAATATGGTCAAACACTGTTCTGAATTATCAACACGTTATTTTTTATCGACTGTGAGTAAACGCGGCACCCACTTTGAAAAAAGCTTTCTCATGGTCAAAAAATCATGTATAATCGATATCTTCACGGTCTCAACCATCTCACAATTTACGATTAGATATAATTATTTTGTGGATGTTTTCTGGAGTAACTACCTCAATTGGACGACCATAAGGTCATCACCATCGGTGTCTGTACGACCACGTTTAAATTCATGCAAACCAATTAACAAATGGTTCTTTAAGATTGAACAGATTCCAGATAACAGTTTTGAAGGCATTGCTAAGCTTTTACAGTATTTTTTTTACACATAGTTTTTTGAAAGCTGGTACTTAATAAAATGAGTCTATATGAACCCAAAACTAATTAACGACTGTATGAATCTTTCAAGACAAGCCAGATCCAACAAAAGTTGTTCGTGACAAGGCCTGTTTTTCGGAATAATTGGACATGTCACCCCCATTTCATTAGAACTACGTAGAATTGTCAATTATAAATGGTATACCAGCATTTGTTTGCCAGAAGCATTCGCAAAAATCAAGGAAACCAATCGCAGAAGACGAATCATTATCCACCATGGAAAGCGAGCTCGCACAAATCAGTTCAAACAAAAACGTTTTTGAACAGTCAAAATATCGAATTGATAGGTGATTTACCAATCGTTCAGTCATCGTTTGACACCCAATTATTTCTTTTCATTCTCGCAGATTAGAAATAATTTGAGAGGTCAACTTTCTCTTCATCTGAAGAAGCGGTCAACGCGTTCAATTCACATGTTTTGGAACTACCTCAATCGGAATGAACTATTGGTTCAAACTCATACAAAAATGTATTGATCTTAATGGAGATTATTTTGAAAAATTTTATGAGGAATCCAAAAAATAGATAATTTACAGAGTTGCTGGGTTAGTGGCTCTCCTGATTACTAAACGCGCACACTTTGGGAACCACTGCTTTTCTTGATTATGATATAATCAATAAAGGCGAAGTACAGAATACATTGTTAACTACTAGTCTCTGAAGACGACAAATTGGTTGTCGAAACGCGCGACAGACAGTGTAATTGTGAGTGATGGGGAAGTAGTGATGTAAACAGTGTATTCAGTATAAATATCACCAACGGTTTCACAACTAATAAAAGCGGAAATAAAAATTGGTTTATCTGAATTCGTAATATCGTCGAAGCAGTTGACTCAATCTAGTTTGATATTGAAGCACTAAACTTCTCTAAACTCTAAATTGGCTTACTACTACAACCATTGAAATAAAACTGATCAATTATTCATTTGTTTTTTTAATATTTCAGTTAAATGAGATTACATTGATATTGAAAAAGAGCCTTGCATCAAAATGAGATCATATGATATGGTATATTTGAGTTACTAACTTGGAAAGTTCCTTTCGGTGAGAATTTGTAAGGCATTTTTGGTGAGCGAGGAGTATATGAATTTTCTCCTTTCAGAACGGATTCCGCTGTTCTATACAATCTATTCAAATTTTCTGGATCTTTGTTTTTCATTACACTCTGTTGTTTACTGGAAATATTAAAAAATGTGAGTACAATTATTTTTTAAAAAGTGTGCAGAAATTATGAAAATTATGTCCCCAAATAATCATAGCAGTTTATTAATGCTTTAATGAAAAGTCCGAACAAAGAATTCGGAAGTAAATATTTTTAAAACTGCTTTTCGCGCATTTTATTAAATCAACATTGCAGTTTGAAATTGGTGAAATTATTAAATGAGAATTAGATATTTATTTGAAATACTACAACAACTGCGAGATAGTTTGTCTGAAAAGTTTCCGACCTCAACTTGAAGATATCAGCACTTATCAATATAAGTTGGGAAATATATTTACACATGCCTTGAGAGATTCCCGATGAAATTTCAGCTGTTTTGTATACTTAGTTTCTGTTTGATAATTGTATAAGTGAGTAGTTGTGAAAACTCCGTATACGCTATACGGAGACTCTGCACCATTACGTTTCTTTTTATATGTCTTCTGGTATCACCTCTGACTTACGTGAGTACTTCATTAGGTTTTTGAATTTTGCTTTTGAGTAGTTGTACCCTGCTTTCACTACCATATATAAGAACAAGTCGAAATATTGATTTGTACTTGCTAATTTTGGTTTTCTCCCCAGAAAATGTCGTCGCATAATAAAGTTTAATTGCGGCGCTCGTTCTTTCGTTCGCCTCTGCTTCTTCATTTCCATTGTTATGTATATCTACGTCTAAATACTTAAAACTCTATTCCATCTATTTCGATTCTTCTTGTTTCTTCTTGTTTCTTCTTGTTTCTTCTTGTTTCTTCTTGTTTCTTCTTGTTTCTTCTTGATTCTTCTTGTTTCTTCTTGTTTCTTCTTGTTTCTTCTTGTTTCTTCTTGTTTCTTCTTGTTTCTTCTTGTTTCTTCTTGTTTCTTCTTGTTTCTTCTTGTTTCTTCATGTTCCTTCTTGTTTCTTCTTGTTCCTGCTTTCACTACCATATATAAGAACAAGTCGAAATATTGATTTGTACTTGCTAATTTTGGTTTTCTCCCCAGAAAATGTCGTCGCATAATAAAGTTTAATTGCGGCGCTCGTTCTTTCGTTCGCCTCTGCTTCTTCATTTCCATTGTTATGTATATCTACGTCTAAATACTTAAAACTCTATTCCATCTATTTCGATTCTTCTTGTTTCTTCTTGTTTCTTCTTGTTTCTTCTTGTTTCTTCTTGTTTCTTCTTGTTTCTTCTTGTTTCTTCTTGTTTCTTCTTGTTTCTTCTTGTTTCTTCTTGTTTCTTCTTGTTTCTTCTTGTTTCTTCTTGATTCTTCTTGTTTCTTCTTGTTTCTTCTTGTTTCTTCTTGTTTCTTCTTGTTTCTTCTTGTTTCTTCTTGTTTCTTCTTGTTTCTTCTTGTTTCTTCTTGTTTCTTCTTGTTTCTTCTTGTTTCTTCTTGTTTCTTCTTGTTTCTTCTTGTTTCTTCTTGTTTCTTCTTGTTTCTTCTTGTTTCTTCTTGTTTCTTCTTGTTTCTTCTTGTTTCTTCTTGTTTCTTCTTGTTTCTTCTTGTTTCTTCTTGTTTCTTCTTGTTTCTTCTTGTTTCTTCTTGTTTCTTCTTGTTTCTTCTTGTTTCTTCTTGTTTCTTCTTGTTTCTTCTTGTTTCTTCTTGTTTCTTCTTGTTTCTTCTTGTTTCTTCTTGTTTCTTCTTGTTTCTTCATGTTCCTTCTTGTTTCTTCTTGTTCCTTCTTGTTTCTCCTTGTTTCTTCTTGTTTCCCTACCACCATTTTCATCTTTTCCATATTGATATTCATCTTCCACAATTTTGATGCCCGTTTTTATATTAATAACTTATGTTTCAATTCCTCTTCACTTTTAGCGAACAACGGCAAAAAAAAGTCAGAGATTTCATCCATTTCCATATTTCTGTAGATATCCTACTGGTATATGTTTCAATTTAGTTTTACGTTAAAACGTGTCGCTAAAAGATTGTAGCGGAATCCGTGAGTTATTGGAATGTGTAAACTAAAGATTATCATTATATCAGCAAGAAAAATGCTGCGTACAATAGGCTAATTATTAAGTACAACCCTATTAGTCCTAATGCCAATAGGGAGATGTAGTAAAGAAAAAAATAACCTAGCTAAAAGCCTCAGAGTTGTGTGAGAATAATTATTCCAGTCTTTCGGGATAAATTTCAACTCAATTTGTAAGAGAATGACTTTCTTTTAAGAAGCCAATCATTACACCACAAACTACGTAAATTTCTTTTCTTTTTGCACAAGGCTAGCGCAAGCGCTTCATCGTCTTCCATCACTATGACGTTTTTCTTCATAGTTTCTGCCGAGAATTGACGATCGACGCAGATATCATAGATATGTGGACGCACAACCAACGTACGATAAATTGAGTTAATGAACTGTGAAGTTCGTTTACGTAGTTTTATCGTTGCCGGGTATACCGGCCATTAGTTTATTTTGCCAGCTAACCTGCTTTTCTTCTTTTTTTCTTTACTGCACCTATATGATAATTTAATAACACCATATTGCACGTAATTTTTTTATTACCACTGTCGTATTTTCCGATTGGTTCAAGTTAATAATGGTTGTGGACTTTTTTAAGAAAATATGCGTTCCGTGTGTTGAGTATGAGAATTCATACACCAACCAACTGGGTAGGCAACAAGCAATGCTGCTATGAATTACATTAACCCACAGCATCCTCTTTTGAGGACAGTTTTCTAAGATTTTTTTCGGCCACTTGGCGGTAACATAAGCAGCTTTCACCCTCCCTACTGTAAACGTCAAAAATCGCATTGTCAACATTCCTTGTAAACGACATTTAACAATAACATGCACGTGCGTTTTGAGAAGAAAACTTAAACTTCTTGGTTTAATTGAATTATAATCAAATTTTTATTTACGTAAGACTTTATTTGCTCTATTTACACAAATTTCGTCAGTTAAAAAACAAAAAAACTTTCAGCATTAGCGATATATATTTAGGATTGAAAGAGTGATGCCCCTAAATGTAGGCAGCACATTATGCAATTTCTTTAAAAATAGGACTCGTTTTTTTAAGTAGCATGCATGAATGTGCGTAGAAAAAGTATAGTACGTTACACGAGTTATAAGCTTCATGCATAAAATTTTTCACTTCGTGCGTAATGGGCTACTTACAACTCTTCTTATGTAATATACTATTATGAATTTTTTTTGGGTTTTAGTAACGATTATGTGCATGACAAAACTCTATTCAGATTTTTGCAAAATTCTTTTAACGTTGGACGTTGATGTTTATCAAATTTATGTATTTGGTGAATCTTTAATTGATAAAGTTTTGGCAGCAAAATGTCTCGAACACTCTTCAAGACGTCCGAAGAAGTCCTGGATTATTTATACTCTGAAAATATCGAGGCCGACATAATCTCTTGACCTTCCCAGGTTGACAATCTCACCGACGAAGAGGATGTGGATGATGGCGATCTGCAAGTTCCCAATGTCTGTGATATCGATGGGCATATTGCATAGGACATGCCACGTGATGTTGACTCGAGTGACGATGATTTTGTTAATGATGACGATATACCTTTGGCACTATTAACACCGTGTACAACGCAAAATATAGAGAAAAGGAAGATCATTTTGTCTTGAAAAAAGTTCCTTCACATTAGAGGTCGTCCATAAATTACGTCGCACGTTAAGGGGCAATTTTATAAGAGGCTTCACTATTACTTCAGTTAGCTTTAGATCTCCGAGAGTTATCACATTCGAAATAAGTTACATATGATAGCTATTATCCTAATAACGAAGCAAACTTGGTTAAGCGATCATGTAGTATCTGTGGTCTACATTTTGCATCATACAAAGCCACTAACAAACACAAGCAATTACATAAGAGCAACAAGAAGATTATTAAGTTTATATCTTCAACTAATATAATTCTATTAATATTTTTCTGTTTTGTTAATTTCTTTAATATAATAATTAATCGTTTTTTGTTTTGTTAATTGTTTGATTTGATGTTAAAAAATCATGGATTTGTGGACTTGGTCAGTTAGACAATTGGATATGATCCACGCAGCGGTTCGAAGATTGTGCCAGCGTTATGAGGAAACTGAATTTTTGTATAAGCAACCTGGAACAAGTAGAAGACGTTTTCAACTGTTTGTATTGACCGCTTTATTGTGTCAATAGCATTAAGAAATCGCCACCTTAAAGCCGTTCAAGTACAACGACAACTCCGTGAGGTGCGAGTAGTGACTGTTAGTCAACGGACAGTAAGAATAAGACTGCAGGGAAATAATCTGATCCCTAAAACACCTGCGATTGGTCCAAAACTAACTCCAGCTCATCCGCAAAGACGCCTTCGTTTTGCACGGGGTCATCTAAATTGGACGTTGGAACAATGGGGATCTGTTCTGTTCTCAGATAAGACCGGAATATGCCTCCATGGTAGCAAACGAAGAAGGAAATTATACTGAAGAGCAAGAGAGCGATTTGCAGATTGATGCTTTAAAGAGCGGTGTCCTTATGGCATGGTCTAGGGTGCAATTTCTGTATGAGCAAGAATCAACCATGTCGAAGTAGGGGCGACCGTGTTCACGGAGAAAGAGGTTTAACGGCTGATAGATGTATCGAGAAGATCTTAACAATTCATGGTACCTTACATCAACTACATTGGAGACGAATTCGCCTCTATGCATGTCAATGTGAGGCCGCACACCACCAGAATTATGCCAGATTATATTGCAGAAATCGGGCTAATATCCCACAAGAAACAATAGCTGTCTTGATTAGATCTTTGCCTAATCGTATGAGAGATGTTATTAGGACAAAAGGAGGTCAAAATGGATATGCCCAATTTTAAGAAATTAAGTGTCAAGTTTTATATGGTTAATAAATCCATTTGTGTTAATAATTGAAATAAATTAATACTGACATTAAAATATATTAAATTGTCTTTCAGACAGCATATATTTTTGATCTGATGAATAATTTAAAAATTAAATATAAAGTCAAAAATTTACAGTGGGTCGATTTCTATGCACGCAAATATATAATATCCACACACTTGGTCATGATATCGAAATTAAGTATTAAAAAACAAAAAAAAAAGTTAGAGATCATTAGAACTTAGTTCTTTGTCCCTCCTGTACAATATGAAATATGACACATCTTGGTACGGAAGGTTTCGGATATAACTTTAGTTTTCAACTACACTCATCGAATAAAATAAAAAATATGCTACTTACTTTAATTTTGAACCATTTTTATTGTAATAGAAATCGTAAGCATTAACCTCCTTCATTAACCGATTAATGAATTTCTTTCCTTCAATGGATCTCTGCGTATATTCGCTTGCCAGCCGGTTTTTTCGGTAGGGCTCATTAGGAATCGCGTCAAAAGAGAATGGTTTCATATGAATGGAATATAACCGACTAAAATATCTGTTCAACCGAAGAGCTCTACATGATGGAAAAATTCGCAAAAGGGATTGCATGAATGAAAAAGTAATCTAGAACTTTCGATTTTGATTAACTAATGTCAAAACGGACATACCACATACCATGATGATTTGATTTTGAAATTTAATTATATGATTTAAAGGGACGTTCGTATAGATGCGTACAAAATGGAAAGACTTAAATGAAGCTTAGATATTCTTCATATATTTGCATGGAATATGTGTAGTGTGGCGAATTAAATAAAGTCTGCCTTTTAAGCAATAGTTTTTTAAATATATTATCTAAAAGTACGTCTATTATTACTTTTCGTTTTTGATATATAAACAAGTACCATTTTCAAAGCTGTGGAAGATTCAATTTAACAATTATTTTACAGAAAATGATGAAATGTAGAAATATCTCACGTAGGAAAATTTGAAAAAGTGTTTTGTTGTACGCTGTAAATATTTCAAAAATTCATCGTGACGAC
Source organism: Diorhabda elongata (assembly GCA_026230145.1). Lineage (NCBI taxonomy): Eukaryota > Metazoa > Arthropoda > Insecta > Coleoptera > Chrysomelidae > Diorhabda > Diorhabda elongata. The sequence goes on along the minus strand of CM047933.1, from coordinate 22,441,553 downwards.
GCTGATAGAGATACAGCGTATGAAATATGCCTAATTTTACTAAATAGTAAGTGACACTTAAAGACATTGATATCTTACAGTTACTCGTACGGACAGATTTTTACAATTTTTAGATGTATAACTTGACATTTCTTGCCATTTATACCAATATTAAGTTATCAGGTAATTATTTACAAAAAAAATGTTCATTTTACCATAATTATTAACCCTTTCAGTCCGACTGAGAATTACTGAGAATGAGTACCTTCATTTCTTCTGAAGACTACTCAATGGCAATAAGTCCTTCACTCACTAATACTAAAATATCTCTTTTTTATACTATACTGTAAAGCCGACTTTATAATATGAGTCCGGAAAATGCCACTTTATGGTATCTTTGCACTTTGCAGAACTCTTAAATTCTCCCAATCTCGTTTGAACTAATCAATTAACATAAATAACTAAACTTTTATTCTAATTAATGAATGTTAACAGTAATGGGGCAACTACTGTTATCAGAAACATTTCTTGAAGGAATTACTGGATTTACTTCTTTATTTTTAATAATGCTGTAAGATGTGTGGTTTTGGTTTAACACTTGTACAAAAGTTTCGCCCCCTTGTATCATTCTTGCTATTTTCTTTTTGCTCTCGATGGATTCTTCCAAATATTTTTCAGCCACTGATAAACTCTTCCATCCACCAGGCCGTTTTAAAATATTGATATCAGCCCCAGCGTTGGCCAACAACGTTGACGAAGTTCTTTTGAAGCAATGTCCGGTGTAATTTTCTGGATGCTTAAGATTGAGGTATTTTTTTTTAGGTGCCCCGCCAACAGTTTGTTTTCCAGCTCTTTAAACTATGCATTTTCCTTGTCTGTAGCCTACCAAAAGTGCTTTTAGCGAAAGGTGTTTTCGTAAATTTTTATATTTTCTGAAAACATCCAAATATTGCATCGCATTGCTCTTGATCACAGTAAAAACTCGTCCAACATGTGTTTTTGTGTGAACCACGAACTGTGAACCAGTATCCTCTACATCGTCTACTTCTAAATTATAAATGTCGTCCCTTCGACAACCTCCAGCAATGCCAATTAATGTGATAACTTTCACCAGTAAATAGTCTTTGTCTGAGGCGTCTCTCATGAATGTTCAAACTTCTTCCTTTGTTAGCACTTTCGACTGGTTTTGATGGTAGTCTAAACTTTTTTTTTTTTTTTAAACTATTACTTTAGAATAGAAACCATAATCATTGATTTGACCATCGAGTATTTAGACCATAATGAAGAGCTATTTGATGTTTTTGACTGAACTAACTGAAGGTTAGAAAAGAATGCTTCTAAAAAACAACTGTTCTTATCACATCAAAAAAATAAGCCAACTTCACATTTTCATTAGCACTTTTTACCTCGTTTTTCTTAAGCCAGTCGCAAAACATCGTATATTCTCTTTCGTACTTTTTCGAAGAATTAACTGGAATAATTTACCCTATTGCTTCCGCACTTTTCTCAGCAATCTTATATATTAAAAAAATTGATGATTTCCATTCCGAGTCCGTTCAGGCGTTCTACCCAACCGATTTGCTTAATTTTTTTTTCAAAGAAAGGTATTAATGCACTTTCAAATTATACTCAAATGCGATTTCCCCCTGTAAATTACTTAAGGGAGTTTTTCACATACACACGTTCTATCCTCAATATCTCAGGTTCTTTTCAAGATAGAGACTTCGTTTTAGTTTAAGAACACTCGCTGAAACACTTTCTTTCTTTTGAGTTTTTGAACACTTAAATCGGTTGAGTTGGAGAGAAGCTAGGCGCGGACATTCAATGTGGAGTTATGGATTTTTGTAGGTTTTTGGCAATTTTTCTACATTCAAAGATCTATATCTCAGGTTCTAATATAGCTACAGAGCTCGTTTTGGTTTAAAAACACTCGCTGAAACACTTTCTTTCTTTTGAGTTTTTGAACACTTAAATCGGTTGAGTTGGAGAGAAGCTAGGCGCGGACATTCAATGTGGAGTTATGGATTTTTGTAGGTTTTTGGCAATTTTTCTACATTCAAAGATCTATATATCAGGTTCTAATATAGCTACAGAGCTCGTTTTGGTTTAAAAACACTCGCTGAAACACTTTCTTTCTTTTGAGTTTTTGAACACTTAAATCGGTTGAGTTGGAGAGGAGCGAGGCGCGGACATTCAATGTGGAGTTATGGATTTTTGTAGGTTTTTGGCAATTTTTGTACATTCAAAGATCTATATCTCAGGTTCTAATATAGCTACAGAGCTTGTTTTGGTTTAAGAACACTCGCTGAAATACTTTCTTTCTTTTGAGTTTTTGAACACTTAAATCGGTTGAGTTGGAGAGGAGCTGGGCGCGGACATTCAATGTGGAGTTGTAGGTTTTTGACAATTTTTCTACATTCAAAGATCTATATCTCAGCTACAGAGTTCGTTCTTTTCTATCATAATGATTTCTGATATTTATTTAATGGATTCAATGCGAGCGAAGCCGCGGGTAAACGCTAGTTTTATTTGAATTTCATCCATTCCTTCGGAAAATATTTTTAGTATTTTGTTTACAATGTTTCCTTAGTCACTAATATTTTTTTAAATAATAAAAGAATAATCAAAGGAGCGTAAGCAACATTTTTTAGACGACGCATAAGATCCAATACTTTCTCAATTAACCTGAGGAAAGAAAATAAATAATAGAGAATTATGAACAATTTTATTTATAATTTTTTCTGGTTACACCACTTCATAAAGAACTGTTTTTCGTACCTTACACGAGATTTTTCCGGCAACGAATTAATAACGGCCGCATTGCTTTCTTCGGTGAGATGAGGTGGCGCGGATTCGAGTAACTCTTCATCGTTGATATTTTCTTTTTCATCATCATTCATTATTATTCATTAAATTAGACAAAACTTCGAATCAAACAAATAATTTTAGAAAATTAAAAATTTAAGGTTATGCAAAATCATCGAAGTGAAACTGTCAACATTGGAGAGGCTAGAGTCACATTTAAGGAAGTTAAAGTTGTCTACTCCAGAGCATTCCGAAAGTGTTTTGCGGAATAGTTTGAGCGTAGGTATCCACAAGCTGCTCAGGAGTATGAAGGACTGAGTAGGAACGATTTTCGAAGAACTCTGATAAACGGATAGTCCAAATAGGAGCATTGTTCGTATTGCTGAGAGGCCCCCACACTTTTTTTGTGTATGAACAAGACAATTACACAAAAATGTAGAGGGATTTATCCCTTATACAATTCTCAGAAAAATTATTTGGGACCTATATGTCGGATATACACAAGGAAACTAACAGGAAATAGGAAATAGAAAATTGCGAGGAACTTTCAAGAAAAGATAATGAAACAAAAATTAGGTCAACTAAGAGAAACAAAGCAAGAACCGAACAGAAATCAAAAGAGGCTTATAACAAGGCAGGAAAAAGAGCCCATTGCGAATGAGTAGTCCAACAAAAGTTTTGGGTAGCTTCCAATGAAAAATGAGTTTTAGTACTGTTCTGAGTTACATCTCCCTACATGAATACTGACCGATTCATCATAAAAAAATCGTGATTTCCGTTCATGTGAAGACACTTTGTGATGATTTTGTACATCATAATATGCTCCAAAAGATCATGCGATTTCTAAAGAGTTGTATTATTGAATTGATTGAGTGTTGCAAAAAGGAGAAAATGCTTACAGCTTAAGCTAAGAAGAGATTGAAAACTCATTTTCGTCAACCAAGTTTTCTGGAATAATGAATTTATTTATAATTAAAGACATTGAAACAATTCTCTATCAAATGAATATTTTCACGGGAAAAACCTCAAATCCGTCAATTTTGTTTAAGAGTTTACTGAAAAAGTATAGCCCAAAGCTCTTCCTACCTAGAGATGGTAATATTTTCTAAATTAATGAAGTATGGAGGTGTTTCAAGGTGTTTTCAATAGGTTAAATGGTACCTATAGAAAACGGCACCAAATTGTGTGTGAAATTGGTTCTCACTAATGTAATGCAAGTAAAATAGTAAAGATTATTAATAAATCAATAAAAAACGCCACATCACACATTTATACAATTTATTTTCAGTAACAAGTAATTTCGAATGATACAGTATATATAATTATTATCAATTATAATTACTTAGATGTAAAGTTTCTGCCTGGAGCATTTTGGTATTTGTCTTGTGTTTTGGTAATATTCTTCATAATTTCTTTTTGAACTTTAGACAATCTAAGTTGTGAAGGCTGGTTTTCTATTAGTTTCGCATTTCGCATTTCTTGAAAAATTGTATTATACATCTTTTCTAGATTACCGGACAAACCCTGCTTCAGAGAACTGCGTTGAAGGGTTAAAAACATATTGATTTATATATGATTAAATAAACACAAATATTTCATGCAAGCGATATTGACGGTATAATTTATTTTGACATTTATTGAAATATTTAACAAATATTTAAATCGCAACCGCCAAGTTGTCAATTTGATTAACGCGAATTGATTTTTTGTTTTTTAAGTCAAAGAGATTACTTGTAAGAAGTATAAGATAAAACTAAAAGCAATAACAACCCCAACCAAAGACCATAGGAGAGTGTTTACGTCGTACCGTTATGCTCATCTGATTTTCGATACACTCAACCTGCAGATTTATGTTAGCTTCGACTTCTACATTCTACTAACCTTTGGTCAGCAGATCTAGGCTAACTGCTATGTAAAGTTTCCATAGAATCACTGTGATATGTGTGGAAAACAACCCAGTTACAATCCTATCGTATACTAACATCATTAAACGCTTTAATTAGCTGCTTTTATAAATATAGCGAAACTTCTGGACGTACTTCAAAAATATTTCTAACCAAAGAAAGATTAAACCTTGTCGCAGAACTTTACGGTATTGCCAGACTTAAAATAAAGAAGGCTTGATAAATAGAAAACTTCCGAAAGGTGGGCCTATCCTTTTCACGAGACTTCAGATAAATAAAAATGGAGGGTGACTGCTCTACCAATCAGAAGAAGATAGAAAGGTAACGAAGAAGAAGAAGAAGCCCTCAAAAGGAATAAGAAAACACACCGAACACCTACGAGGATGGATAAAAATAACAAAGGAAAATTAGATCAAATATTAGATTTAATGAGAGGCATGAAATCAGAAATGGTTGATATGAAAAATGCAATTAAAAATATGAGAGCTGAACAAAAGGAACTTAAGGACGAAATAAAAATAGTAAGAGAAGAAAACGGAAACCTCACAAATAATTATGAGGTAATAAAAAAGGAAAATAAAAAAATTACCAAAGAACTAAGCGATATTAGGAAAGCAGTGGGGTGGCTGGAAAAAGAAAGAAGGAATAAAAACGTAACGCTTATTGGATTAAAAATCGAAATTACAACTCAAGAGGAACTGAAAAAAAAATGAGTAAATTCCTTGAAACAGATCTAAACGTACATGCAAAGATGAAAGATGTGCGAAAACTTGGGAACAATAGGCTCCTAATCGAATGCAATGACAAAAAAGAGAAGAATAAAAGTGTACCACTACATATACAGACCAATATTCACATACGAAGCCGAGACATGGGTCATAAACGACGGACAGAAGAATAAGATACAGGTGATGGAGATGAAATACCTAAGACGAGTGAAAGGGATAATCAGGAAAGATATTAGAAAATAGACAGAGATGAGTTAAAAGTGGAACCCGTATTGGATTTTATGAAAAAGAAGCAACCGAGCTGGGGGGGGACACTAACACAGAATGAAGAATACCAGAGTAGTGAAACAAGGATGGCAGGCAAGACCAAAGAACAAAAGAAAAAGGGGGAGACCAAAAATTGTAAAGCAATTGCAAACATCTTTAAAGAGAGAAATCTGACGTGGAATGATGCAAAAGAAAAAGCAAAAAACAAAATAGAATTCGTACATGGATAAGAGATAAAATGTATAGGTGAATTTAAGTGGAATGTCTCTTGCAAGAAATGAAAAATTTCCAGTTTTTATATTTATAGGGGGACATTGGACTAATTCAAGTATTAAAAAATTGGTTTCCAAACTTTCTTGTTCCAAAGACCACTTCCAAAATTTTGCTGGATCCGGTGGACAATTCTCACAAATTATATTTAGAAAACTTCCAAGCCTTTCCAAGCGATAAAAAGAAGTATAATAAATTTTCCTGTATTGTAGGAATTTATTAAAATATATAAATTATTACTGTTTGGCAAATACAGGAGTGAATGTCGAGAAATGTACGAGAGGCACGAAGTTAAAATGAGAAAGTATTCGGATGAAAAAGAGGGTAATAAGAGCTTGGTGAATTAGATAAATAATGAACGTAGACATCCACGCAGTGCTCTTCACTATCTAACAGATACAATAGAATTGACAATAGTAGTCCTGCTTGCAGGACCGTACTAATCCCTACTACCATCATCTATTAACGCGCATTGACGGGGGGGGACTATTTCACACTATTAATTATTATTGTCGTAATATAACCAAAGCTAAACACTTATATCGTAATGTACTTCTTCAATAGTAATTACAGATAAAAATATAATTTCAATGAGAGGGTTGTTCTTGATGGATTGACAGCAAATTATCAATACGAGACTTGAGTTTTGTAAGGAATAACCGCAAAACTCCCCGTTCTGTGATAATCAATCTGCTCCTTTTTTTGTTAATAAGTTTGCAGCATCACTGAAGCTTTTTTCGACGAGATATGACGAGGGAAACGGAATTCTAGGATATTTTTACCAGCAGCTAAAATTTTTGTACCCACTTTTAAATGTCACTTCCAGCTCCTCATTAGTGCAGACATCGAATAGCACCCCTTGTAATTTCACATCCTCCATTTCCGTTTCATCAAATGGATATATGGTGGTTTTTCCATCGAGAGAATCTTTTAAAATCATCATGCGGGGCTATCAAATGTTGAACGTATGTATGAATATCTTCATCAAGGCATCTTTGTTGCGACAAGTTTGAAAATCGTAAAATTACACTCTTTGTTTTTATTATGAGGATGTATTGATATCTAGTTAGCCTATACCAGTTCTATAAATAAACAAAATATTGCGTTACCATAGCAACGAACAATAACTTATTAGAAGTGTCAGTGTAAAGTTTGACGTCAAAAAAGTAAACCAGAGTTACACAATAAATTAGAAGAAAAAAGATGTCCACCGAAATTGTGAAAATCGAAAAATTGGACTATCGAGCCATCATCAAGTACCTGTAATTAAAAAAGTTAAGAGGTAAGCAGATTTACGAAGATATGTTTAATAACCTTGGCGATCAATGTCCTTCGTATGTGACCGTGAAAAATTGGATTGCAAGCTTCAAAAGAGGTAAATTGTCCATTGAAGATAATGACCGATTGGGAGTCAGTTCATGACATTATTTTATCAGACCGTCGAATTGGGCTGAAACGTATATCTGAAGCACTGAATATTTCATATGAACGCGTTCATCATATAGTTCACGTCAATTTGGACATAAGAAAAAATGCCGCAAAAAGGATCCCCAAACGTTTGAATGTAGATCAAAAGCGTGCAAGGGTAGAAGCATCGCGTTCGATCTGTGCTCGATTTTAAAACAATGTACACTTCTTAAGCCGCATTGTTACTATGGATGAGACTTGGGTACATTTCTACGATCCAGAAACAGAGCATCAATCGATGGAATGGCGACACTCTGGTTCTTCAAGACCTCCAAGAAGTTTCGTCTCCAAAAATCTACTGGAAAAGTTCTTCTTCAATTTTTTCGGATTGCCATGGAGTAATCATGATTGATTTTTTGGATAAGGATAGAACAATAACTGGAGATTAATATTCGACATTACTGACCACTCTACGGGAAAAAATTAAAAAGAAAAGACGCGGAAAGTTATCCAAAGGTATTTTGTTTTTGCAGGACAACGCCCCTGCACACACATCTCATGTTGCCATGCAAAAAACTCGTAATTTAGGGTTTGATTTACTAGAACACCCATTTTAATCACCAGATTTGGCTCCGTCCGACTATCATCTCTTTCCTCAACTGAAAAAAAGTTTAAAAGGTCGTAAATTTTCTTCCAACGAGGAGGTAATAAAAGCTGTGGAGGTCTGGTTTACAGAACAAGAAGAAACATTTTTTTTTTTGAAAAGTCTAGAGACGTTGCACGTTCGCTGTAATAAATGTATCCAATTAAGAGGAGAATATGTTGAGTTTAGTTCTATAGTAGGCTAAGAGTTTTTCAATATATCCTCGTATAAGCTCACAATAAACTATTTCAACTTTGTCATCATTAGCATCTTTTATTTAAATCATTCTTGAAGAGCAAGAAAAAGTGAGTAATATTAAAAAAGTGTGGTTTTTTAAAAATTATTTTTCACCTAATTATTTGTTATAAATTACACCCACGCCAATAATTTCTAAAATAAATGCACAAATTATTTTATTTTATGGTTTGTTTTCCCTTTTGACCATCACAATCTTGACCATCTTACTTAAAGCATCAGCTAGCCAAACTACAATCCGTATCATGAGGATACACACACTGCTGCTTTGATAAACTAAACTGCAAACCTTCGGGACAGTACATAGTGATTGGAAAACCATGAGCACAAATAATAAATTTGCTGCAATCACTAGGATGCTGCAGGTAACTTCCATCATCATTCTTGTAACAGATAGAAATTAAACTATCGCTAGGAGTTGTACAGCTTAGAGTGACAAGTCTTATTGGAATGACTCTACTTATTTTACAATTAGATTTAGCAGGTTCTACACAACTAAGTAATTGGCTATTAAACCACAAGTTGTTGTTACATTTCATGACATAAGCTGTACCGTAAGAACAAGCTATAAACGAAGTGCAATCATTGGGGTGAGGCGCTATAAAATATTCAGAGGATAGATCTGCGCAGACATAGTCCATGTTTTCGGTAGTAGCCACAGTTGTTGTTATATCTTCAGTTGGTATTGTTGAAGATATTGTAGATAGAAATGTAGATTCAGTGGGCATTTGTGAAGATATCGTAGATAAAGATGCTGCATCTTCAGTAGGTATTTGTGAAGATATCGTAGATAAAGATGTTGTATCTTCAGTGGGTATTTGTGAAGGTATTGTAGATAAAGTTGCCGTTGTATCTTCAGTCTGTATTTGTGAAGTTATTGTAGATAAAGATGTTGTTGTATTTGATATTTCTGATGTTATAAGAGGTACAGTACTTAAATCCAGAGAAGTAGTTTTTCTGGTCGTATAAACATTTTCAGAAGTGGTTGATAATATCGCTTCAGTTGATACAGATGTAGAAATTATTAAAGAGCTTGTTGTTGCTTGCGTAGTGATTGGTGAAGTTGTAATAGTCGCCTCGCTTGATACGGGAATAGTTTTCCGAGTTGTAGATTTTGTACACGCTGTAGATTTTGTAGATGTTGTTCTAGTACTCATTGACGTTACCTTTGACATTGTCGAAGAAGCAGTTGTTGATGTGTATGGGGATGTTTCTTCGGTAATAGAAGTTTGAGTTTTATCAGCTGTTGTCGTTTCGGATGAATCTGAAAATACATATTAAAACTGGGATCAGGGATATTAAACATATTATTCTCCATCTTAATTTCCGAATTAGATCATCGAAACGCCGAAATCAAAATGTCAGCCATATAGTTAGGATTGCGGCAAATTAAACAAAATCTGATAATAATGTGATGATATAGAAAAAGATTAGTAAGAAGTACTTTCATTAATAATTATATTTATCAATTTCACAATTTACAGTGATTGCGGGTATGATCTTGAAATGTTAATCGTTAAGCTCGACTTAATTTATTTGCTTTTGTCGTTTAGTGTAATGAATCGATTGTTTTAAAGGTATTTTATAAGGGTCGGGAATTGTAAGGGAGTCTTAGGTTATATCCTGTGCAGCTAACTATGGAGAGCGAATTTTATGCTAATATAGTACCCCAAATGTTCAATTGTTTCCCAATGTTCCATATAGTTTCCCCTTTTTTTATTTACCAGAAAATTCTGTATTACAAAGACGAGAGCTGTCTAAGTCTTCAATTCTAGCTAAGTTATAAGTTAGATTATCTTTGGTAAGTTGTCGTATTTGAGAGACATTAAAAATACCAGCTTCAATATTGTGCATATTAAGCTGGGGAAATTTTTGTCAAACATAAGAAAAGAAGTTTTTTGATGCCCACTTTTTTATGTAATGGTGAAAGGATAATTTTTTCACGAGCTACCAATGAATTATGCATTCTATATCTGTCTTTGGAGACCTCATACTTTGTCTTAAGGACCAGTTTCCAATACTCTTGTTTGGCTCTACTGTCCCAAAGGCATAAAACAGAGAAACTTAATGTAACCATTCTGTTGATCGACAATAATGATCACTTATGATCATTGTATTTTATTTTGCTCAAGACGAGCAAAATGGTAAAATATTGTTCATTATTTTACTGTATTATAACTTAGTGTAGTTTTTGATATATGAACAAAAGATAATACCTCTATATTCAGAAAAATAACAACGTACTTTATGTCTTTCACGATAAAAACTTATTTTAGTATCTCAGGAAAGCAAATTTTTTTCATTCAGTTTTGAAGCTAACAAATCTGTTCTTTGTTTAGAAATATTTGAATTTCATACAAGATCACTTTGGAAACAGCATTTTGGCAATACACAACAAAAATAACAAGATGATTTCATGACTCTCACCTAATAGTCGTAGCTCTAAATTGAGGGGCACTTCTTTTTTTACCACTTTTAAATAATCTTAAATATTCCAAATACGATTCACAAACACAATTCAGAGCTCAAGACTTCTTAATCTTATAGAAGAGCATCCCAAATACTCAAAATAGGCATTTTTCACCAGCTCTAATATAAATATTTCGTGAACTAGTGTTATACAGGGTATTTCAAAAAAAGGCGATTCCGTCTCTAAGATAGATAGGAAATTGAAAAATATTTGGGGTTTGTACAGTGCACATTTTTTACGATTTTGCCGCAACTACTGATCGATTCGGAAAATGGTTAATCAATTAATTACATCTTCTATCAAAGTGCGGTGGAGCTCCATTGTGCAAAAGAAAATTGAGATCTTCGCTTGCTTAGCGTTAAATTTTCTAATATCTCGAATAAGTGAATGCTTAAAAAATCCAGGTTTTATCGATGGGGTCTCATATACGCGACAAAAAATTTTCAATTCACACAATGCTTATTAATTAATAATAATAATAGTTAATAGCTTTATCTATACTTCATAGCAGCGTCAGTTATTACTTCATAATTTTCAATTCAAAATATTCCGAAAACGAAAGTATCGAGTTATAGATATGTCCAATACTACTTGGTGCGAACCATGTAACTAGCGCTCTCTATCAGAGTCAGACATAAAAACAAATTCCTTGAATGTATGAGCTTCCAAAACATATTCATATAAAATTTAAATACAATATTGCTAGTAGTTGCGGCAAAATCATAAAAAATTTGTATATTTTTTTTGTCAACGCCCTTTATCTTACGCAAGCTACCAATATTTTTCAGTATCCTAGAGACGGGATCACCTTTTTTGAAACACCCTGTAGGAGGCTAAAAATACCTAGCCAGACAAATACAAGACAATAACGTTAACATTATTGAGATAGTGTCAAATGGTAACACTCCAGTTAGGAGATGGAAAGGAGTCGACAAAGTCTGTAAAAAACTAATAACCATCCATGCATTCGTTGGAAATAAAGCACGCTGATCTGTAAGGTTGACACATTTTAAGGATATAAACATCTTTTATTTGATAGAAAGGAAAATGGAGTGGGAGGGTACAGCGGCGGCTGTATTATTCCCTAACGTCGGCCATTTGGCTGGAGAACCGGCTCATCAGGTTGCAGGGAAACCGCAGAAAACCTGCAACACCGACGTTCGACGAACTGTATAGGGTGGGTGTTGAGGGTCGGAATTTATCTGATTGATATGGGGGAATGATCGTGGAAGTTGAGGTAGATTTCAGGGAGATCATCCTACGCTGTTGCTAGCAGTCGAGGTGGCGGATAAGGGAGTTTTTTTTGGGTTTTAAGCCGAGGGGCCGCATATTGTTGACCCAGGGGATGATAAGGGTTTCTTTCGCAGTGGAATTAGTTGATTCGATGGTACGAATCACAAAGCGGTCTTAAAGGTCATTTAGGCGGCTGGGAATGGGGGTTATGTCTGTATTGATATACACGGTGTTGCTGGGGCTAAATCTACTCTTGTATTTTTGTTTTTTGAGAAGATATTCGAGCAAGGTGCTGAAGACTACTCTATATTCGATAATGGGGCAGATGTATGTTTTATACGTATGAAGTAGGGTGAGGGGTGGATTCGTCCGAAATTTCCTTCGAGTGCCTTGATGAGACAGACTCGTCTCCGTACTCTGTTTAGAGTATCATTAAGATCGGCAGTCCAACTGAGAGAGTGAGTAAATTTCAAACCCTCCGCTTCTCTGCGGATTTTGAGCCTCTCTCCCCAAAGCATCAAGTGGAAGTTTTAGGGTTGATGTTTGCTCTTTGAAGATACTAAAATATTAGTCAAAAGGCCAAATAAACAATTGATATGAATTTAATAGGCTGCTGTCATTTGTGTATTTAAAGTTACCAAAAGACGTTAGTATAATATTTGAAAATAGACATTCTAATTGTGATTGGTTGTGGTAATAAAACAAGAACTGAATAGGAGGTTTGTGAAATTTTTAATAATAAATACCCTAGTCAACTGGTTTCGCAGTCGCAAAACATATAAAAATTATATATAAAAACCAGGTAAAAATATTCAATTTACTGATGAAAAAAAGTTAAATGTACTTCTAGAGATTGAGGGAAATTCGCATAAGTCAATTCGAGAACTCGCCATCGACAATGATGTAAGTACCTAATCATCTATTTTGAGAGTTTTGCGTAAATAAAAAACCGCCCTTACAAAGTTCAAAAACGAAATATCCTAAGAAAGAGAACGTTTGGGCTGGTATCATTGACAATAAAATTATTTGCCCTTATTCTGTTGAGGGCACAGTTAATAGTGAGATTTATCTAGAGTTTTTGATTAACTTTTTAGTACCTACACTCCACCGCATGTTGCACGTACAGTTAGAAATTATTTAATAGGTGGATTGGAAGACGTGGAACGATCGAATGGCTGGACAGATCCCTCGATTTGATTCCTCTCGTTTACTTCTTACAAGTTTTTTTTAAAATCTAAAGTATATTTTGATAGACCAGACAATATTGGTGAGGATAACGGAAAAAATTAAGAAAATAACCCCTGAAGCCACATGTTGTACGAAAATTTCAAAATCGCCTCGGCTATTGTCAAGAACTGAGTGTTGGTAATTTTGAACATTCAATCAATGAAATATTAAAGATATTGCTGGTGGAATTTCAAACAGCCATCAAAAATGATCGCGATTTTCAAAAACTATGATCAAAATGCCTATCTGGATTGGGTTTTGCAATAGTTTATAAAGTCACTGAAGTCGAAGAACTTCCATTTTAAGAGAAAATTTAAATTTAAGCGCAGATGATTTTTAATACATGACATGTAATTATAAATATCTATTCAATGAAGGATTCCTTCGGAAGGTTCAAGAAATCCCAGATTACATTTTCATAATTTCTCTACAAAATTTTATTTCTTTGTATTTATTATTTTTCTGTTATTTATAAAACAATACTATGATATAAGCTTTCTTTTGTTCGATAATACTTTAATCTAGAGTAGTAAAACTCTAATTAGTAGATATTAGAAATCCACCTCCATAAACTCAACTTTCTGGAGAATAATGATATCAGCTTTATTATTGCTTTGAATTATTTGAATTGCTTCTGAAATTGGTTGTAAAAAAACGGACTAAACAAACAAATATGTCTCCCTTTTATTTTATACTTCATTTCCGCATTTACTCAACTCTCTCAAAATAAAATATGGAAATTCACGACTCCATGTCACTCGATAGAATTTTTTTCTAGTTTCCGTATAATATACAAAAATTAGTTCAAAATTTTGACAGAAAGCACCCCACGCCCACGCTTTTATAATAGTAACATTAATTTTAGTTGGTAATTTTATTTTTATGCCAATAATTCTCTACTTAGTTTGATTATTTCCAAAGGGGTGATATTTAGTTTTTTTTTTAACTATAATTTATTTTCTACTTTATAGAAGAACTATGAAAGCATGCTTCTTAGTGTTTTGAAGCAGTATTTTATGTTTTGATTCTTAGCTAAATTTGCTTTTTCAAACCCGTTTCTAATATGTATTTATGGTTGCATCTCGATTCTGTAAGTCTGGGACTGCGCTCTTACGTACGTGGATGTATTGATATCTAGTTAGCCTAGACCAGTTCCTTGCATAAACAAAATATTGCGTTACCATAGCAACGAGCAATAACTTATTAGAAGTGTCAGTGTAAAGTTTGTCGTCAAAAAGTAAACCAGAGTTACGCAATAAATTAAAAGAAAAAAGATGTCCACCGAAAAGGCAAGCAGATTTACGAAGATATACGCAATACCCTTGGTGATTAATGTCCTTCGTATGCGACCGTGAGTATTGACCAAAAGCGTGCAAGGGTAGAAGCATCGCGTTCGATCTGTGCTCGATTTGTAAACGATGTAGACTTCTTAAACCGAATTGTTACTATGTATGAGACTTGGGTACATTTCTACGATCCAGAAACAAAGCAACAATCGATGGAATGGCGACACTCTGGTTCTCCAAGACCTAAGAAGTTTCGTGTTTAAGAATCTACTGAAAAATTTCTTGCTTCAGTTTTTTGGGATCACCATGGAGTAATCATGATTGATTTTTTGGCTAAAAGTATAACAATAACTGGAGATTAATATTTGACACTCTAAGGGAAAAATTAAAGAGAAAAGACGTGAAAAGCTATCCAAGGTTGTTAATTTTTGCAGGACAACGCCCCTGCACACACATCTCATGTTGCCATGCAAAAAACTCGTGATTTAGGTTTTGAATTACTAGAGCACCCATTTTAATCACCAGATTTGGCTCCGTCCGACTATCATCTCTTTCCTCAACTGAAAAAAAGTTTAGAAGGTCGTAAATTTTCTTCTAACGAGGAAGTAATAAAAAGCTGTGGAGGTCTGGTTTGCAGAACAAGAAGAAACTTTTTTTTTTTGAAAGGTCTAGAGACGTTGCACGTTTGCTGTAATAAATATATCCAATTAAAAGGAGAATATGTCGAGTAATAAAATATTTTGACATTGAAATTTTGTTTGTTTTTATAGTAGCTAACAATTTTTCAATATATCCTCGTAATTCGCCAACTAGCTTTATCTTACTCTCATGCAAAGGATCCAAAAAAATTTATTACTCTGGGCAAATATGATCAGGACAATGCGGGAAAAAGTTGATATCAAAAAGTAAGTGATAAATATAGAAATATAAAGGATAAATTACTAAAAGCGTATTAAAAAAAAGACTGATATTAATAAAGCAAAGAATTATATAGAATTGTGCTTAAATCTGGAATAAAAGCTAAACGTTAGAAAAAATGGAACAAATCGAATATTTTGCAATCGCTTTCACAAATGAAAGAGACGAGGAAAGGGACAATAAACAAAACATATAGTTAAAACACGAGATAGAAGATAGATGGGTAAAACAAGAGAATAAGGTGGGAAAAAAACAAAGGAAAACCAAGTAAAAAATGGTGTGAGGAGGATAAAAGAAATTAGAAAATAGTGGGGTGAGAGACTGGTACAATGAGGCAAAAAGCAGAAAAAAGGAAAGGGAGAATAAAAGAACTTATAACTCAGGGGCCGTACATAACAATAATCACCTTCTGTTGAAATTACACATCCAACATTCTGGGGGTAATCACAAACATTCAACTCAGGATTGAAATGAAGATTTGCTGGACAATTGAATAGATATGGGAGTCCATTTGAGCACTGCCAAAAACTCCCACAGTCTTCTTTATTCGGAAAATACGCCGCATTAGAACCGTCGCGTGGGCAATCAGCTGTAACAAATGAACTCAATTTTAGTAAAACTTATATATTCAGAGTATTTTGATGCTCATTTTTGTATTAGTAATTTGTTTTATTTATTTAAAACGCTGTAGTGTATCTGAATCCGCGTTTCAAAAGGGTGAGTGCTTTTAAGTTTCCATATAAATAACCCAAAAAACCTATTTTAAATGTCAACTTTTGAATAATTGACCTGAAAGGTGTCAGTATCTTAATGTTAGAACTTTTCGAAAACTATGATCAGGTTAAACCATATCATGATCTGAAATTGATCGAATTATATGATAGGATCCTTTCTATCCTGGTAGACCAGTGAATAAATGAGGTCGGATAATGGATAGTTTCATTTTTCTATGTTTTTAGAACTGTAAAAGTTATTTATTATCCTTAAATGATTATCTTCTACCAATTTTATTGAGCAGCGTCATTGATAGGTTACTGAGTTGTACTGTTTTTATACTTTTCGACACTTCAACATATTATTGGTATTTGTAGTAAACTTTAGTACAAAATCGGTTTGAGTGGGTAAATCATTGATAACTGCTCAGTAACAATTATTGATTATCTAGAATCTATTATACAGTGTACCCTGAAATGAACCGTACCGAACTTGTAATTATTTTATTGTTTTAAGAAATAGATATTTTTGACACTTCATTACACGTTCTAAATGTGCTTCTCCTCACTCAAGACAAAGTACCGATGAATCAAATTTCTAAGGGTTATCTCAGGTCCTCGAAGAAGAATCTAACGGCATTCTTCATTCACTCACTAATGATTTGGAGTGCCCGTTTAAAAACGGTAGTTTTAGCCCTGTCCCAAATGTATGCGTCTGGAGATGTGGAGTCTGGAGAATTTGAAGAATAAGTGAAGTTAGTAAATCGTGAAATGGATCTGCTTTGAAAATATTCCTGAAGAAATTGATGAACTGCAGTACCGGTATGGCAAGTTGCCCTGTCCTGCTGGAAAAATTAGCTTCGAAAAGCCAAATTACGTTCATGACAGAATTGATGTAGATCAGGGATAGAGTGTGTTAAAATTTGTATATACTGTTTCAAAAAATCGACTATTTTTGTTTCTTATTAATATTGAAAATATTGTTTGATATGACGAAAAAAAATCCTGAGAAATTTAGAGCTCTTAATATTAATATTAAGAGGTGCCGCGTCGAAAATTTCAATTTCTCATTTGATTAACGTGGTAAAACATTGGAATTCATTAACTCTTTAACAAGTCATCGGACTAGTTAAGTCAGTACATATTTTTGAAGAGAATTGAACACTCTGCAAAAAACATTCCTATAATTTTTTGATATATTTACTTTTTCAAAAGTTATTTAACGCTAAAGATGAATTGATTTAAAATTTTTATATTTTTCTAATTTTTCGTCGCAACCATCAACTTTATGAAAAAATTTCCTATAACTTATCTCCTAAAAAATTTCCGATGTTTTTACAGACAGACAGTTATTTGCAAAAAGCTAAAAACTTCCATAAAGTTTGAACGGCTTGAACGATTTGTTTGCGGTTGACGCCATTCGAAAGAGCTTGACTAAACTTAGCTCTTGGTAATGGTTTGGACCGATTCGGACCGGTAAATTTTGAGAAATCTTAAGAAATCTACGAAATTTTTTTTAAATGTGGTTTTTTTGGAATAACTTTTAAACGGCTTTACCGACCGATTTCAAAAAACTAATCAGCTCTTTACAACAAAAACCACGTCAATCGCCATCAAGCTGATCAAAATTAGTTGATTCGTTCGTGAGTTATCTTTGACGTACAAAATGAAAAAAAAGTGAATTTTCCAATTACACCGGAATTTCCGGTCTGATTAATTTAGGAACACCCAGGAACTATGAATCTCGCTCGTTGGATGTCGAAGGCAATTTATTGTCTGAAAATATTTATTTTTAGAGGCGAGTTCAAACTCAGTGATCATGAAAAAAATAGTCTTGGTTTTCTTCATCTAACTGACAGAAAGGCAAGGAAACTTCATTGAGAAAGTTCTTGGGCTAGTGATGAGCTGGTTCATAACATATTAAATATGCTAAGTCATTTTCTCCCATTCCCAAGTGAAAATTACTAAAATACAATAGGAAGTTGTGTTGTGAAGCTTCGCGATCGTCAGCTACGGCTCAGCTGGGACAGGCAGCGGAGCCTCCCAGTTTTTTTAGTCATTTCCTCCCATTTTAAAATTTCTCGAATAATAGTTTATCTAATATCTTGAAGGAAAAATAAAGTCAGCTAACTATAATATGGCGGAGTATACGTCAGCTGGGCTCTCGAATATGTAAAAATAATTTATATTTTCAATGATTTCCTCTCAACTTAAAATTAATCTGGTGATAGTTTATATGTTACTGTGAATGAAAATTAATCTTAGCTTCCTGTATCTCATTGGAAAGTTCGTCAGCTGGTAACTTGAAATGTTTAACGTAGAAGCATCTATCACCTACTGAATCTTATCAGCTGACGACTTTTCCCTTGATTTACAGCTAGCTGATTTTTTTTATTGTTTACTAGAGTATATTACCTATTCTCCAATTAATTTTCACCCGGGAGGAAATCACTTTTCTCTAGTTATTCTCTTTTTTTTATAAATTGAAGTTATACATAAGCCCTTTTTACGTTGTAGCTAGATTGTGAAGTCGAATTACCCTCTCTAGATGTTATTCTATAGCAGAACTTAAAATGCTAAAGGTACACTGAGAGGGGGCAAGTTATACCCATGACTATATACAAAGGCTCTTTGTTATGTTGTATAGTACAGATGGAAGATTCTAGGTAGAAAAGAAATAAGTGGGGAATATAATGCATTCTTCACGAAGAAGTAAATCTAATAAAATGTCAGAAGTGTTACCGGACCAGATTACAACAACAAATTTAATCGATGGAGAATGTGAAATTCGGGAATATTAATAAACTTTTATATAAAATTAATATCTCGCGAAAATTATCGACGGAGACAAAATATAAGAACAAGAAAGCTAGCCCAATCCTTTTCTAAAGATATAATTTATGCTATTTCGAATGGTCTAATTAAATTAATCGAAGCATATTTGTTTGAGCATAACTTTGAAAAGTTTAACCAACAGCAAAAAAATTATTAATATTGTTAATCGGTATGGTCATTGCTGTACTAAAAGGCCTTGAGACTGAAGCAACATTCACTTCTTGTGAGCTTGCCGAAATATATCTAGACTCTAGAAGGTATTTTACGAACATCTCATTTGTATACTGGAGTTGCATTCGACAATTACGATCGTTTCGTAGACACTACCACTGTCAAAGATACACTCCAAGATACTGTAGGTATCATTTTCCAAATTGAAAACAATATCGTCAGTGAAGAAGCAGTTAATGAAGCAGTAGCTGAGGATGATAATCTACATCAAAATCTTCAGACGGAAAATGTCATTGGCGAAGCAGTAGTTGAGGACGATAATGTACAACAAGATCTTCAGATGGAAAATAATGTCGTCGGTGAAAATTCAAGAGTTTACTTGCGAAGTGTACAACTTTAATCGATTGAAAAAGATAAACGACGCTAGGGTTGCGATATTCCAAAAAAACTTGCCCAAAAAAGGTATTGACGGTTCTTCGCTACCCCCATGGGAATCAGAACTTCTAACCAATATTTAAGGGCGTGTTACATTGCCAAATTTGGTCTCACGCACACCTTGAAGTTCCTACAACTGAAGAACCTTCAGATTTTGGTTGGGAAGAAATTGATAATCGATTTGAATTTCATTTGTTTTCTGGGACTCAGTTACCAACGTCGATTGAGGAGATAACCATTCAGCGTAAAAAAGATATCATTTCTTTTTTCATATTGATCATATTTTACTATGCACGCGTACTAATAATTTTTTTTATCTTTTAACAGATGATAATGATGATGATGACATGATAGCATGTAATACCTCCGACAGCGAATTTGAGAGAATTGAAAGCGACTCAAGCCAAAGCGAAAACGAAAATGAATAATTGTTATTATTATTTGTATTCATTTTAATAAAATAAGAGTTCATTAGTTGATAAAATTATACTACAATAATTTATTGATTAATTACTTTAGTTATATCTATAATTCTTTCATTATTAAACGTCATATTTATTTTCAACATACTCATATCAAGTTTACTGCCAAACACCTAGAGCAAAGTGATTTCCTCCCGGGTGAAATTTTATAAGAGAATAGGTAATATACTCTAGTAAATAATAAAAAAAATCAGCTAGCTGTAAATCAAGGGAAAAGTCGTCAGCTGATAAGATTCAGTAGGTGATAGATGCTTCTACGTTACACATTTCAAGTTACCAGCTGACGAACTTTCCAATGAGATACAGGAAGCTAAGATTAATTTTCATTCACAGTAACATATAAACTATCACCAGATTAATTTTAAGTTGAGAGGAAATCATTGAAAATATAAATTATTTTTACATATTCGAGGCTGCCGCTGCCTGCCCCACTACCTAAGCCGGAGCCGCAGCTGACGATCGCGAAGCTTCATAACACAACTTCCTATTGCATTTTACGAATTCGTGATGAAAATTTGTCACTAGCTCCCAGACCATTAGTCTCGGCTAATTCACAAAAGTTCAGGTAGTAGTTACAGTTAGCGCGCACGCCGTATACCAGCTCCCAGGACCGTAACTTGTGAACCACTTCGAATATCGAAAAATCCGAGACCCGAGAAACTAGAGATCCTCTTGTGTGACGAAGTTCAAGTTGTGCTGAGTTGCAACTTGCAGTGTGCAGTCTCGTGTGATTATGGAAAATTTGGAAAGGCAACGTGGATGCCGAAAAATCGGTCCTTTAACTTTCGAATTATTTCATTGTTGCATTTATGTAAAAGTGTTGTGAACACAGTGGAAACAGTTAGTTTTACGCTTGGTGTTGGAAAATCTTCGTGTTACAGTGTTAATAAAGAGAAATATGGCGAGTTTCAAACAGCTAACCTAACCAAAAATTCATATATGATATAATACAAAAGAAAGACGTCGAAAGAAAATGTATTCTTTCTTTTTAAGAAAAATAATTTTCGACAGTAGAAATTCCTGCCACGGTTCGAGATGATAAGAATTACTTTGAAATTACTCGACACACATTATGGAAACTTTTAAAAGAATTAGGTTGTGGCCGAGTAAATTATTCCAAAAAATATATTTAAATATAGAGGACGATATTGTATAATGGATAGAAATTAACTAACGACTATAAAGGAAATGAGTAACCGAAATACATTTTATTTAGATGAAGCATGGATAAACGAGGGATATGCACCCAATAAATTTTGGAAAAATGAAACTGTCACAAGTCGAAGACAAGCTTTTTAAAAAACTTTATCTACTGGTTTCAATCCACAATCAGAACAGATGCATAGGTTCATTGGTAGTTGAATGGTTTTCTTGAAAGTCGTTTATTGACTTCTGAATCTACTTCTACAGGTTACTACAATGTACTGATGACAAATCTTCTTCCACAGAACTGTATAATAGTAATGTATGTATGTAGAGATTGGGGTGTCATATACACTATGATCCAAATGATCTGTTGTATCATCCTTTCTTGCTGCGTTACTGGAGAACCCAGTGTTTACAGGTGATCCATTAATCCTTTAAGGAAGGTGCAGAATTTGGGAAAGCTGTAGCTGCTAGATACCTTAGTCTAGGTGTTTTACACTTCAAGATACTGTGGATAGAGGTTTCGTCCTCTGTGTAACAAAATCTGCATGCTGCATTATCTGCTAAGTCTAGCGTCTTTAGTTGTTCATAGATGCGACAATTCCCCGATAGGACTCCTTAGATTGTTCTTACTTGGGTTGTTCCATTCAGCAGATCTTCTCTGGTTAAAGTTTCCCAGGGGAGTCTTTGCTAATCTCAACTTCTGTAGGTTGTCCCAATAATTGGTTTCGCTGCTATCTATCTTCTTTTCCAGTGCTTTCTCCATTGTTCAGTAGCTGGTACCACAGAAGGGTTCAAGTCCCATGAAGGACTTGTCTGCCCCCTCTTTAGCGAGTTTATCAGCTCCATAGTAATAGATAATGCAAATTATGACTCGAGAAAAATTACCCACAACCAACAATATTGGCTAAATTCAAAGAATATCAAGTTTAATCCCGGTACTGCATTCTTTGTGTGTTCCATTCATATAGAGAAATTCAAAAAAATAAAAAATTGATGACATGTTATTGCAGAAAATCGTGGAATGACGGTGGTTAGATCACCACCATATCATTCCGTACTAAACCCGATTGAACTGGTATAGCCACAGATATAAAGATTAACATTGTAAATAAAAAAAACTACGTTCAATGTAGCTAATTTGCGTAGGCTAAAAAAAGAGATAAAAAGAAGGCTAATATATCAGTAATGCAATTTCTGACCATTTTTACTAAAAAAATGATGTATTCTAACAAATCTGAACAAGTTCACCATGTCGAAATTGTCATGGAACTCACTTTTATAGAAAGTAAATTCAAATTTCGTACTTACGATATGTTTTCACAGCTACAATTGAAAGGAGAAAATAAAATAATCGTTGAGAATACATAAGTACAGAGGTACATTTTTTAACGCTTCTATAGGAACTACACATTTTACTGACTAAGGTTCAATATTTTGTTGATATCGACATATGAATTTATGACAGGTTTAAAACATGGGAGATAATCTATGAATTCGACGAATTCAAATTTATAGATATATTGTATAGTTTTAATCTCTTTTATATTGAAATACTTGATTGAATTTTCCAATTGATTGCGGAAATAATTTAATAATAAAGAAGTTTCAGAAGTGTTTTTGAAAGTTACTACGAAGTAGCTTCACTAGCTATTCAAG
This sequence comes from Diorhabda elongata, assembly GCA_026230145.1. Lineage (NCBI taxonomy): Eukaryota > Metazoa > Arthropoda > Insecta > Coleoptera > Chrysomelidae > Diorhabda > Diorhabda elongata. The sequence continues at coordinate 22,418,720 of CM047933.1, read as the reverse complement.
AGCGCGTATGTTCTTTGATTTCATCGGTATATCAATTATTTCGTCATCGATATGATCTTCTTTCCATACTCTACACGATTTGAAAATTCTGAAAATCGCTTTCTCTTCCCTTTGCAATTTAGTAATACATCCTCGCAATTTGAGGAGTCAAATGCAGAAAAAGTCGGCTATATTCCAAAATTTCACGTATATTGGGTATATATTCCATATATTTTAGAATCGCTGGTTCCAAAAATAGCTCAGATACCTCAAAATATGGCCCTGACGATGACGAGTCGATGGACGAAAAGTGACTAGTAAGTAATGATACTTATTGTTTTGCAGCTCATATGGTAACTCGGGAGAATCGATTTCTACGACGTAATGTGGTAATACCACTCTTTCCATATACAGAGTGAGTTTTATGTATGTATCACCTCAATTATCTCGGAAACGGCTTGTAGAATTTTAATAAATTTTTGTGTACAATGGTCTTGTGATACGGCCAGTATTATTTGATCACCCTGTATATTTATTATTATTCATCTGTTCCCTATACCTAAAAGCCATAATTTTGCTTTTAGCTACATTTGCGTTATCTCCGCCATAAGCTGAAATAATACATTTAGGTGTCTATGACAGCTACAATAATAAATTTGACGTTTCAATAAATTATTATTGTTGAAGTTTATTGAAAGTCACAATGGATCGTTTATCTAAAAAAGAACGAATTGATATTTTAATGATATTAGGATATGGTTATAGGCGTAGTTATCAACAAAAAACGTGGAATATTTTTAATAATTTATATCTTAACCGAAATCTCATAACTAGATCTACTGTTAGTAAATTAGTAAAACAGTTTAACGAAACTGGTTCAGTAGTAAAAAATTTATCCAAATCCGGGCGCAGAAAAACTGCATCAACTGTAAACAAATCTTTAGATGTGTGTGTCCTGTTAGAGGACGATCTACACTTGAGTACTAGACAAATATCCAGAGACCTTGATATTTCGCAAATATCCATAATGAAAATTTCACGTGATAATAAATTCCATCCATACAAAGTAATGTTGGTTCAAGAGTTGTCAGATGACGATTTTGATAGAGGTTTCAGACTTAATGATGGAACATATTACAATCAAAACTTTACAAATTTTTTAAGTAATATTACGCTTTGCGATGAGGCTACTTTTTGTATTAATGGAAACGTAAATCGGCATAATTGTAGATACTAGTCACGTAACAATCCTCATTGGATTCGTCAATCCCAGACCCAATTTATCGAAAAACTGAATGTATGGGCTGGAATAATATGTAATATGCGGCAAAATAATTGATCCCTTTTTCATTGAGGGTAACTTAAATGGTCCGGCGTATTTAGATTTATTGGAAAATATACTTGAGTTGGCTCGGACATTTTCAAATCCCAATAAGTATTTTCAATTACATTTAAAAAAAATACTTCGTTATTAGAAATTTTCAAACAATAACAATATCCCAAACGACAAGTGCCACCTCACTATGACTGTGTGGTGAGGTAATACCTGAATAATGTGTTTCCCAGGAGATGTATTGGAAGGCGTGGTCACGTCACTTGAAAAACATCGCTTATAAAACAAAACCTGCCAATATTCAGGAAGTTTTAAAAATCGCAAGGATTGTTGTATTAAAGTAAAGCCCAAGGCCTCGCAGTGCTAAGGGCCTCACGCCTAAATTTAAAAAAGTATGGATAATCCAAAAGTACACGCCACAAAGTTTTTCTTATTCTAGAATATCTGGTAGATACTCGGCGCCAAGCATATATTCGCCCCACTATCACACTATATACGCGAATAATCTTGTGTGACGTCATTATAAAATGTTTAGATCCCCATATCTCCGTAATTACTGTATATTATGCGTTCATATTCTACAGGTTATCAATATCGAAAATAAGCTTTTGATTGACTGTAAAAAAAATTCCAGCATACGCTGGAAAGTAATCAAAGATAAATTAAAGCTTGCTATGAAGCCTTTATCAAACACAAGTTGGGAAAGTAGAGTCCAGGAGGTGAAAGCTGTATTATTGCAATTTGATAACGTTGTTGAATGCATAAAAAACTTAAAATGCCAAACGGAACAATTGGACACAATCAGTGATTGCGATTCTGTTCTTAAACGAAATGTTTAGTTTGGAATTTATCATATCACTACATACATGGTATTAGTTATTAACGCTTGTCAATACCATTAGCAAATTATGGCAATCTGTCCATTTAAGCATTACTCGTGAACATTTGCGTACATTTTGTAACTGTATCAAAGAATATCGACAAACTGGATTCAAAAAATGCTTGTCTGACGCACAAAATTTCCTGATGTTTCCAGTTTTAATTTAGTTACAACGCCCGAATGTTTGCCATCCATGACAGGAACACCATTCGTAGTTGTACTGCTAAGTATATATTCCATTCGAGCTCATATTCTGCTACTGCTATTAAATGCTCAATAGCAGAATAAATATCATTTGCTGTTGTAATACCTGACAATGGAACGCACTTTAATTGTTTATACAGCAAGTTGAGCTGTATAAACAGTATCAGTGCTCTCGTCAATAGCCAGTGAAAAGTTTGTAAATTCCTTAATTTTCTCCTTTAGTTGAAGAACCAAATTTTGACATAAATCATTTATTTTTGACTTTTGAGATAGAAATGAAACGTCGGCAACTTTCAACATACAGTCTTTAATAAAATCACCTTCAGTGAAAGGTTTTGATCTTTTCGCGATTTCTAATGCAATAATTGATTTCAGGGCATCTTCGCTCACTGTATTAGCTTTAGTAAACATCGATTTTTGACCTTAAAGTTTAGATGACAATGTGTCGATTCTTAGTTTTTGAGTGTAACAATCGAATTTTGACTTATGATTCGTATCATATTGTCTCTTCAAATTACAAACTCCTTACAAACAGCAACTGTACGATTACAAATCTAACACAGTGGTTTATCTTTCCATTCTATGAAAAAATATGCAATTTCCCATTTAGACAGAAAAACTCTGCACTTACTATCAACTTTACGTTTTTATGACATTATGCCAAAATCGTAAAAATTATGGAACTCGACACAACCATTATGGATATCGCACCTGCACGACACAATTACAATTAAAATCCTTCTCCTACCGTATCGCTTTGATTACTGAACTCAACTGACTCACGTTGGCCTAGGGGCCGGAAACGGCCTGCAGTCCAGTGCGTATCTTTGACATGAATGATTAAAGGCGTTGACTAAATATTCAATGTTGAGATCTGAACTCACCGTGGGCAAAAATGTTGATATCAAGAGTAGTACATTATGCTTTTGGCTTGGCTAAAGCGACGGTCAGCAGGATACCATGAAAAAAATCGGAGATGTTGACGAAGAAGAAGAGGCTGAAGACGAAATATTTCTATTTGCAAGAGTACGTTTTAATGTACGATATGTTTATAATTTATTATTAAATTAATCTGTTTCTAAGGTCGCAATGATAATAGGGAGTGCAGGAGCCTGTAGGAAGGCTGACTGACTGACGTATATTCCGAGTAGCAAAACTTTCTTGGTTAAAGATATTTGGGCAATAAAGGAGGCGTTGAAAATCATTTCGCCAACTTTTTTCCACAAAACAAATTCATTAATGGTGTGATTAGGAGTCTAATCATAATATGGCAAAAGGTCAAGGATACTAATGGCATTTTTGTAAAAAAAATTATTCACAAATTGAATATGTATGTACGAGTATATACACCTCGACCCAAAGGATCTATTGTGTCCCCCATTTTTGTTGCGATATTGAGGATCTCAATGTTCACAGCTGATCTAACAATTCCACTCATTTAGAAAGTTTAGAATGTGGGATAACTACAGCTGCCAGATGTATTGTATTAGATACGATCCCAGGTTTAATGCTCTGCACGTTGCACTAACTGCTAAACCTAGCGTCTTCAGATGTCCATTGTGGCAGCAATGAGATCTTTATTGATTATAATTTCACACGACTCTCAACCCCTGTAGATTGTTCAGTAAATGGTTCGTCCCTTTCTATCTTCTTTTTCAGTATTGGAAAATTGAGGAAAAACCAAGATATACTTTATAGATGACCCCATATTTTTCAGTCTTTGAACCCGATAGAAAATAATATCAGATTATAAACCTAGATTAAGAAAAATTATTGTCGGCGCCTTTTTTTGGAAAATAACTAGAAAACTATAAACAACATGGCGCAATATTAACTAAACAACGGAAGTACCTTCTTCAGTAAATAATGATACAGCATATAATAATCTATTTGTTTATCATCTTTATCATTAAATTCACACTCACTCACATTCTAGTTGCTAAGGTTTATTTTTTATTAAAATATAGATAGATTAATAACAATAAAAATATATTTACTTGTCACTGAAACATAAAACTAATAAAATTTTAAAATGCGATATATTTTTGTCTAATTACAACAGGTTATGGGCCATTAACCAATAAATGACGCATATTTCCAGAAATATTCAAATTTATACTTGAAAAAATAACATTTATTATATTGCTGTAACAATCTACTGGAATGGAAAGAATCACTGAAGACTTATAGATAGAAGAAGAAGAGGACTGTCAAACTAGAAGAAGAAGAAGAAAATGCTGTATTGTCAAAAAGTTGCTCACAATTTGAAGACAAGAGCTTGTACAATGTACATTGTACTGAATATTTAAGGGCCTTCCGGAAACTAAAACCGGGTTCAGGTAGATAACCTAACAGAACAAGATTTACATCGCAGTTTCCGAAAGTTGCATTCAATTTTTGGTGGAAATTTCAAATTAACAAATGATTTATAAGAACTTTGGATTTCTATCATTTTTTAGTGCGTTAATTCTTCCATCACTTTTATTTAGTTGTATAATAAATGTTTAAAAATTGGTATTGAGCAGTAGTCAATGATTTAGCAGAAATATTTGTCATATCTGTGGACAAGCTGTTCAAAACCCTATTCAAAGTAAGTTGCCGCCAATGTGGCCTAACCGTTCAGTAATAATAGAGTACAAAACAAACCTTAAAACTTCTGGAAATTCCGTAGACAAAAGCACTAAGGACGAATCTGTTCTCTTTAACCATTCTGTCAACTCGTTGAACCAGGTAATCTGAAACGACAGGTTTGCGTCCTTGGCCCCCTTCATCATTACGGCCATCTTTAAACTTTCGACACCATTCTCGCACACGATTCATTCTCTGATGGATTTCTGCAGAGCAATTGCCTTCAGCCTGTATAAAACGAATCACATTTCGCAATTCACACTTGGCGGGAGCATCAATAATGGCGGATATGTTTACGTGGCTATAGCACCTAACGCCGAATGACGCCTGAATGTCAACATTAGCGATCAAAGGTTAAAAAAAGGCCCTCGAATGATTATAACACACTAAGTCTCCATCTCGAGAATAGACTTAAAGAGCTCATCACGATTTCGAGAATGGCTTATTTTAGTTTCATGATGAAGCAAATTTCATGCTTCTAAACAAGCTCCTAGGAGTTTCGATTGAATATAAATAACAAAATGAAAAAGGGTAGCAGAAATGATTGAGCCTACATCGTCACTATAACCTGAAGACAACAATGTTGTGAGAAAGCTTAGAACGTTTATTCATCAACTTCAACTTTAACCTCGGCTGATACTTCAACTACATATAATGTGTTTATCTTTCTTTTTCTACAGAAAAAGTATAGTGTGGGACACGTGAAAAAATGTGTTATTTCTCCTTCACTTGATTAGCAACAAACTTCGCAATTCCCACTTGGCGGTAGCATTAATTATGACGGATATGTTTACGTGACTATAGTACAACGATGACTGACGCCTGAATGTCAACAATGGCGGAGTGTGTAGTGCGAGAGCTTCACAGTCGCCTACAGCGCATGCCCGCTTTCTTCTGACCGCATAGCGTCTGCATGAAGCGATCGGAGGTTGAAAAAAAAAACGGCACTTTTACTTTTAAACACGGCCAAAATGAGATTTTCAAAATGTCTCCCGGGCCGGAGGACTATATCGCGTACGCTTTATGGAATAAAGCCTTTTTTATTACGAATTATTTGTTTGATTAACCACGTACCTTAACAACAAGAATATAATGTTTGCCATCCCCGCGTTATATGGGGTAATTCCAGTGTTGTAAGGGAGATTACTGTATGTATTCTCCTTTTATAGACAGTGCATGATTTAGCACCACCAGTAACCTGGACGAAATTTCTCCGCCACCCCTAATCAAATCTATACGAAAAAATGCAGTTATCAAATTCATTCAATATGAAGCTACATTGGCGATAATATCCAAGAAAGGAGTCAACTGATCAACGGCGTTGTTGCCAATAATGTTGTTTTAACCGATGACAATGATGTTGTTGGACATAATCTACAATTAGAGAAAGATATGAAGTACAACTATGCAGATAACTTCAAATTTAATGATACATCTTTACAATTCTCGAATTCTTAATCGCTTCAACAATATTTCAATAATTTAAACATAGACCAGTCAAAGTATTCAAAATACACAAAATTACAGTTCTAGGAGATTTACATAAATTTGTAAGAGATTATAAATTCGCAGTAACCGACAAATTTGCTTATTACTTATAACTTTTTAAGGGATAAATATCTACTATCTAAATTGTTTGGGAAGTCGTTTTGGCTTTTCGGTCGCTCTACACCTATACCCACAAGATATTTTAATCAAGACTCTAAATCTAATTCTTCTGATCCCAAAGGAAGTTATTTTTCTGATGTTTTCGCGTCCCATTTCTCAAGGTGTTAGTACCACTCCTTCAAGGTTTTTAAGCGTTTTAGCGAAATTGGCTTAAAAATTAATGTTAATTATTGCTTTTAGAGTTTGTTTGCACTCCCACGCTAATTTAGATGTGTACTCAGTAACTTTCAGAGCCTTCAAGTCTATCTGAATTTGAATGTGCTTTTCAAAGAAGCTTCTACTTAAATATTCCTGAGCACATTTGTTCATTGCTAGTTACTCCACCTGAAAAATGATGAGTGATTTTCCTAATGGTATGGAGAGTTTCCATTTTGGTCTATAGATGCCCAATCCAGCTTCTTGCGCTAGCTTCCAATTAGAGAGATAAATTTCGAGTTTGTCTAAGATAAGATCTTTATTGACCCAGAATTGGTGATCATTAAGTCCATTAATATTAATATTATTATAGACCCAGATCCAAAGAGCTGAGGAAACAAAACTACCGACATTTGGGCTTTTTGGAGTTAATTATACATCTTAGGAAAAGAAACAATTAATACAAAAAACAACCTGGCAACCTGGTCTTGTTTCTATTTTAGAGTTATAACAGTTTGGAACATATCAATTCAAGGACTTCTCTTTTTTTGTTACTCTTCCTACCAAAATAGTATTCTAAATATCTCGAAACTTTCGAACAAAGTATATTACATCAAATTTACTCATTGCATCGTCAATATCACAACTTCAACCACTACGAATCAATTAAACTGAAGTGGTATTCGAATTTGGGATATATGTCCTTATTCCTGTTCGTTTTGATACAGTTGAGACAAAATCCTTTACTATTAATGCATGCTACTAAGGAGAAAAGAGCTGCTTTTTGTATCTGCAATGGTTATTTCAACATAATAATTTCCTATTTAAAATTATTCAATTTTAAAAACATTGCACGAATGTAACCCAGACAAAGATACAACCTATTGTGTGTAAATTTTCTCACCTCCTAATGGAACCATTAGGATCTTAAGCATTAATGTATTCATTAAGATTTATGGTACACGATCCTAATGGGGACCCACATCATAATTAATTGACTACAAGTGTATCTTGGACACTTTATTTTATATCGATGTGTCTCTAAGGACCATACATATAATTATTTACAGCCTTTTGTACAATAGTATTTAAAAGCGGTTTGTAAACAAATAAGAGGTCTTAATAGTCTGGCATTCGTCAAGTATAGTGGATTATTGAAACGAAGTTTAACTAATGATTTTATTGTTTAATAAATAGTTTATTCCAAAGTAGTTTAAATGTTTTGGTAGGCCGAAGATACATTTACACTTCTGTTGTTGCCTCATTAACATATAAGCAATATTCATAATGATTCAGTACTAAAGCAACATAGAGAGGGAGATTCGTTGATCAGAATTTGGTAGGATAAGAAATATTTTAATAGGAGGATTTTTTGGAGTGGGTCCTGATATATGAATTTTTCCTCTGCAGAGTAAAACAACATAATAAATAAATAAATACTTTATTGAAATGGTCCTACATTTGATTCTAAAAGTATGTTCAACAAAAAACAAATGCAGGGTAGCCCATTTCACTCATATTTTGAAAATATCAAGAGATAGGTTACAATAGACTTATAGTAAAACTCTCAACTAATAGTTGGAACAATTGAAACGTTTTTGAAAAAAACAGCCATAGTTTATAATTTTCACGTGCACCTCATGAAGTAAAATGAGTTGTGAGACTTTTAGTAGAAATTGTCTTGTTCTCAAAATTACAAGAGGACCAGCTTGCGATGTTTCTACAAGTCTGTGGAATGAAGGGTTTTTCAGTGATAATATACTTAAAATACAAAATTTGTTCACCTGATTGGTTCAATCTCTATAAAAAAATACTAATACAGTATAATATTCGAATTGGTAAGAAAAATAGGTTAGTTGAATAAAATTTGAAAATATAACAAACGATGTCACTAAAAACGTCAGTGGAAGAATTTGGAAAAAGTTGTTACGTTTTGTAGAGATCGCGATGAACCTCATTTTGTTTTCAACTTTTTGATATACATTCAGTCAAATAATTTGGTAATATTGCAAGTTAGAGCCATCAATTTGTTGTGAAGCATTCTCAACACCTCAACGACTAATTCACTTAATTGAAACTATTCCGTGGATCTATTTTTTTTCCAAAATATGTATGTTGAGTGGATTTTTGATAACAGAAGAAATTACCAGAAAACCTACAGCAACTCCAGAAGCTTCAAACTCATCGGAAAGTTTTGTAAAGATTGCGTCAAATCTCATTTTGTTTCGCATTTTTGATATATTTTTTACAAACTAATTCATTTATACTATAATGTGATTTCTACGTTCTTTAAAAATAACAATTTTTGTTTATACTTTAGAATCTCCCAATTTTTATCAATACAAAACAATAAAAAATAAAATGTGAAACATTTGTATGATTATGATCACAAGTAAAACCCAACCAATTCTTCGCAGGTACTTTGATGTTTTAACCGTTCCCCTGTAGTCGTTGAAATTGTAACCAATTTTGATGTTAAAAAAGTTCAAGTGAAAAGATTACATCAGCAGAGTCTCATGAGGGGAATTTATAGTAAAAAAAATACCTTAGACTAACTGAAGAAGAAGCAGACCAAGAGGATCACAGAATGTGACAAAATGCTCATAAATAAGACATATTGTGGATAGATGTTTTTGGTATAAGATATTCAGTAATAGATGTAACTTGAACCCTATAATATTCAATAAATGATTCAGTTTGTGAACCTTTTGATGAATTTTTTTCTATATCATTTAGACTATGACTGTTTTTGTTATGATACCTATATATATAAACAATTCAATTTCTTTTATCAATAAATAATTTATAAATATTATTGTCTCACGAGAAGTTGAAAAGTTATTTTTTTGGGAGTAGTGGAGCTATGTGTATTAAAATTCTTTTGGAAACTTCGCTTTTTTTAACTATGAAATGAAAGGCGACCGAAACTTACATAATACTTCAAATACATGAAAACAGAATACCCTGCATGATACATATTTTAATGATTTCGACGAAACATCCGATTGTAGGTGATTGAAAGCGATTATTTATTAATAAAACGTATATCAGTTTGGTCATTAACTTAATCAAGGAAATTACTAAAATAAAACGTAACCTAACAATTCTACTACAAAAGGCAGGTACTAGCACATAAGATTCAACAAAGAGTTTGCAAACGCCATCGGTTTAACGTTAGGATGGGGCTGAAACAAAAAAAAATAAATTAATATTTGATTAAACAAATAATTTAAAATTAATAAACGACAGTAAATTTTGAAGCCAATCTTTGTAAAATAAAATTAAAATATTCTTTAACTAAAACATAAAGATCTTTTTTTACACTCATTATAAATGCAAGCCTGGAAAAAATCGAATACAGCGGGTCTCATAACATGATAACAAACATGTTTTCATACTACATATTTCCCATGTTTCTAGTTCATTCTGTTCATGTACTGATCAGTGATGTAATTCTGACAGATAGAGGTTGCCACAAATCACATTTTCATAGTTTCCTAATATTCTAAATTAAAATAAATTTTAATTCCTAAGACACCCAATGTTTTCGAAAACGTACGCTCATCAATGCTGCGAAAGGTCAGGGCGTGATTAAATGAAGAAGCTAGCAAATTTGTTTGTGTAAAATTGTATTAATGTAAATTAAGAATTTCCGGAAAACAGGTTTAGCGTATTAGAAGATAACATTTTTTTCTAAAGGCCGCTTGACACGATGCAATACAACGTGCAATGCAATGCAAAACGCAATATTTCTTGATCAAAAGCATGCGCAGCTGATTTTTTCATGCAAGATCCAGCACTTGCAATTTTATCGATTAGTTGCCATTTTTATTGAGTCTAAGTTTCAATTTTATAGAGAAATGAGTTTCTATACTGTATATATTACGGTTTATTCTCCTCGGGAGTTTTTTAAATGTATCTTCATCCATTCTCAACTAATTTTACTATGTTTAAGGCAGACATAATTATTGCGAGTGTTTGAGGTTAGGAAATTGTTTACTTTTATTTTGGAATTTTGATTAGTGGCAACCCTGATGCAAGTCTCTTACCATTGCATCAGGGTTGTCAAGCGGCCTTAAGAAAACGTGTAGTTGAACGAACAATTATCATAATTCAGGGGCCGGTAACACTAAAGGACCCGTCATAGCGGAATCAAAGAATTTTCATTTAAATAAATAAAAATAAATTGCAGAAGCAATGTAAAAAAAAATTATTAAAAAAATGAAAAAATGTATTACCGTCATCAGATCATTAGATAATTGAAACTATAAAATAATATTGAAATAGATGACAGGAGTTTATTCTTAAACTTAGTATATTTATTAATAATCATTTTCGTCGTTTTCATTTTCTGATTCTTCACGTTCTTCTTCATTCGATTGGCTACTAAGAATTACTTCAATTTTTGAAGGTGCTGCTGCGCCTTTATACCTTAATGGTTCCAACGAGGCATATTCTTCTCTATAAATAAACAGGTGTATGCGTTCTGTAGCATGGGAGATGATAGTCGTTATCATTCAAATCATTTAAATTTAGACTTAAATCCGCATATTTTAAGTTTTTCATTCGTCTGAAGCATAGCACACTTTGACATTTTTGAAAAGATTCTTCTTTCGAGGTGAACGGTGTTATCTTCTCCTTAATAGATGTATTGCAATTAAAACATTTCATTTTGATTTGACACAGATATATAATTGTTTTACCTCAAAGTACAACACATTGAATTAATTGTCACTACGACACAGTACAAAAAAAAACAATATGTGTTGATAATATACAAAAATATAAAAAATGCAACATTTCTTTCCAAAATATAAAACGAAATGACGAAACATTCGTCACTTGAAGGTGAAGCAGACTGAAATGACAGAATAGCTTCTACCTTCTAAAACGCCCAAAGAGAACCTTACCTGAATTTGAGAAAAGTAAGAAATATATACATAAAAACCATGGAGACTATATAGTTTATTCTCCACGAAAGAAACTATTGCAACTATTCCAGCTCTTCCGATAAGTGGCGAAAGGTACCCGGATATGTAGAAGAATATAACTTCTTAGTATATTATATATTATTATATACTTACAGTATATAACTTATTAGTAATCAATTCTTTTTAATGCTCAGGGTATCGTTTATGCCAGCCGGCAACATCGTGACGATTCCAATTTTAAAAGGGTCGCATAAAAATTAGACGAAAAAACGCGATGATTTATGATATCTGTAAAGATGTAAAGACGGCGAATCGCTTAATCCAAAACTTGTGTAGATTAACCATTATTTTATTTTTTTACATTTATATCTTCATAGTTCTTTTTTTTAAAACTTACATTGTTAATGTTTATTTCTGCGTGAGTTATCAACTTTTCATCTAACCCTCCGAAATGTTTTATTCTAAAATTCCCTAGACAACACGACCTAAATAAGAACCCTACAATTAGAATGGTCGCTTTCATCTATATCATTTTCATCCCCAGATAATATATCAGCATATAACTCATCAGTCTCATTGCAAATTTATTACATTCAAAATCATCTTCTTCCATTATAAACCAGGTTAAATAATTAATTTATTTATAACTATTTAAAATCTGATTAAATAAATCGACTGTTTGATGACAATGCAACTAAAGGAATAATGAAACAAAGTTAGATACTGGATTTCGAGTAAAAAATAATGTATTACTATCAGAGGCATGGGTTAAAAATTATAATGTGAAATTTTACTTACCACAGCTTCATAAGTAGTATAAATGGGCTTCATAGATTTTCCCGTTAAAGTAATAAATGCACCTTTATTACCCATAGTATCACTGAAATAGAAAAATACAAAATCAAAAAAAAATAGTAATTTTATCATTATTGTGGACTTTTTTGATGTTTTCTGTCCTCAATTGGACGACCAGAACATTCACCATCCTCGACCACGTTTAAATTCAAGAAACCAATAACAAATGGTTCTTTTCGACGGAACAGAGTCCGGATAACACTTTTAAAGCCATTACTGAGCTTGTACACGAATTTTTTTTGAATCCATTGTTTTGGTAGCATCACTTAAATGGCTCTCACTTTTTTCTGAGTAATCGAAATATCATTTAATTTCACACATAGCCTTTTGAAAGTTGGTACCTCATAAATGTTATATGGATTTGACAATGGCAACGCCATATGTGTCTAAGTCACACGATTTAATAAGTTATGTAATATGTGTTCAGTGTTTCATCCTCTTCTCCTTAAAAGCTACAGACCCCGGAGTTTTTCATTTTTGTTCCCATAATGTGTTCATTTAAGCGACTATCCCTTGGGAATCCGTAGGTCTGCTTAAGTCTTCTTATACCTTTTGCGGTGATAAACAGTCCCCAATATCTAAGACCAAATATAGGTTATTCAGTAAATAAGAGATTCATCGATATAAATGGATCACACTATATAATTGAAACTAAATCTATTTATAGATCATTATATTAGTAGTTAATAATCAAAATATTACATATAAGGCATTGAAAATAAGCAATTTCTTTCTATCTATCGTCAAGCGTGGGCTATCTCCATGACAATTTGGTTGAATTGGTCACTATCTGTGACTACTCAGAATAATTGTTCTACTCCCAGTCAAGTCCAATATCTTCAACCTTTCCCTAAATGATCAGGTTAAGGGTGTGATATTTGGTAGCTCGTATTATATACCCGAAATAACTTGACATTCCTTCTTTTTATGATGTTTTTTTATGTAAAAACCCTATTACACTCGAGTAGTTCGAGTGGTGTCTGGCGTGTGAAGATGCCTGTAGATATTGATTGATTGAATTTCTGTAGCGTTCGGGAAAGAAGTGCCTTGGTAGCTGATTCTACAGGCTTACATTTCTCTAAAAAAAGGCAGGCGAACTCAGTGGTCATGAGCCACGTCTGCCTGTCGAGTAGGTCTTACAAAAACTGTTCTAGGTGGGATTATATTGGACAGCTAAAAAGAGCATCTGCCGACGTAGGATCAGTAAAACAGAGTCAGGTCAGCGACCTTTTTTCTATGCTCTAAGCTGTCCAAGTTTCTGGTCATCTCTAGATCGCCTAAAGTCGAATTGCTTTCTTCTGTATTGAGTCGAGCATCCTCGAGGTATGCTTGGGGTATCCTTATCCAGCTGTTTGAGTACTTCTTCATTAATGGTATGTACAGTCCACGGGATCTTGAAGATTCTCCAATTCTATAAAGCTTCTATTTTATTTATGATGTCATCTTTAATCGACCATGTCTCACATCCATACAAAAGTATGCTCCATACGTAACAGTGAAGTGTGTGAACTATGAGGTTTCTATTAATGAGTGTTGGTTTACATTTGCTGAATGCCCTACATGCCATTTCAATCGTCGCTCTTATATCTTCGTCGTACGTTATGTCATTGTTCAACCAGCTACCCAAATATTTGTAACGTGAAATAGGTTCAATATTGTGTTCATTGGTTGTAAACGGAATTGGTTCTATGTTTATTCTACCTGCAGTCATCTGTTTCGTTTTCTTTTCTTCAAATGTTACAATCCGAGGCACTAATAAGTTCAGCAAATGCCCCCTGGATTGTCAGCTTTCACACTCTTCATTTTGTTAGAAGTGTGATTCCGAACCTGACAAAACATACAAATCGAAAACCACAACAATGAACTAATAGCAGAACTATTCACCAATAGCACAGATATGAGAAGAACCCGGCGTCATGACCACATACAACAATGAAAAACTAATCAATAAGGAACGGCATCAAGCCAATTAGAATCAATACTTTTACTCAATACCTGCTCTTAGTTTAGATTGCAAATATGCAATATAGCTGCAGAAAAAATTACAAAATCATCTAAATTTGTTACAAAACTGGCTCCATCAGTGGAAAATTGACGTCAATGCCAGTAAACCAGAGCAAATAACATTTACAAAAAGAAAATTTGTTTGTCCGCAAATGTTCATCAATTATATTCCCATTCCAATAAAACCTGTTGTGCAGTACTTGGGCAGTACTTGGTACGTTACTAACTAAACAATTTATAACGATCTGAAGATTCCACTAATCAAAGATGTGATAAAGAACTATTCCACAAGATACAAAATTCGATCCAATGACCACAACAATGAATTAATAAATAATCGATTTAACCAGCCATTAGCATTAGAAGATTGAAGAGAATATGGCCAGAAGATCTCCCACAATAAATATTTTCAGAGTAGCGTCAATGGATGGTTCCTGACTCACTTAAGTGACTTATAGACAATTTACTTATTACTCTGCTTATACAATAGATTGTAAAACTGTTGTATATTAATAATAAAAAAAATACAAATATATCAATAAAAAAATATTTAGGTTAAATATATCAACAATATCGTTTCCAGAACCACAGCTGGTGATTAAAAGTATGTCTCAAAATACAAGTATACAAGTATCGCAAATTTATGGTAAACTATAATCACCACTATTGCAGTCATCCATCAGCAAGTCGATAAAAAGATTAATACATATATGGATTGGTACTTGTTCGAGATAGACTAATCATAACAAATATTTATAATTGGATATGGTTTCATTATTTTTCAAAAACTTTTGCATGCGTTTGGGTAGATATTAAAAAACTTACCAATAGTTAGGAGCTGAGAAAACTGTTATGCACAATCCATTATGAGCAACCTCGTAACCATCATTTTTGACTTCATGACTTCTAATAATGTAATCGAGTTTATTCAAGTCTAGGAATGTCTTTGTAACATCAGGTCCAAATTGACAACCTACACCTCTTTTACTAGGTGCTCTACCAGGTTGGGGTTGAGGATCTGACCATAATAATTCACACATAGGTCCTTCTTCGGGAGGTTGTCTATTCCTATCAATTTTTCTAATTTCGTCTAATGTAACGTCGTCTCTGGTAAAAAGACCTCCGTGCATTACCTAGGGTAGCAAATTGTTTTTAATACACACAAAGCTATGAAACATAAATGGACAGTGTACTTGTAGCATTCCACAGTTATCTTTAATGATACAATTTATATATATTTACATATTTTTAAAATAATTCTGAATCTTTGGATATGATTTAGAAATGCAATGATGCACAATCAAATTAAAGAATAATGGTAATGGAACAAATCCAGTAAGATAAAATTTATTTTTATATATTCAATTTAACTTAGAAACTAGCTTACCAGCACTCTCTTATTTAGGCAGTGAGCTAACGGAAGCCAATTATATACTTCTGTAAATAAATCAGCCATTTGAGCAGTATATTTCGACTTAACTTCTCCATCGAAACCATACACCTGATTCATTGTAGCACTCTCGTGGTTCCCTAAAGATAGAAAGAAAACCGAATATTTCAAGTCCTGCATTTTACGACATACTACCTAACAATGATAAGATACAACTTTATTTTTCCTCAAATAAACACTAATATTTGGAAAATAATGTGATTCGTTATAATAATAGTACAGCACTGAACCACTATTGTTATCTAATCAAAACAGAGTGCTAAAAAACACTTGATGTAATAAACAGAAAGTCTCTTCAACTTGGGTTTCTGATCATATAGAAAATAAAGAAAACAATACACTTGATGGGAAAGGAGAAAGAACGCGTTTTATTAACCCAAAGCTTTCTATAAGAGAAAAAATGAAAAAATCCTATGAGAAGTTTTAAAAAAGCAAGGAAGCCAAGAGGATCACACTGTAGGTATCTTCATGGTAGACTTTGTCACAGCTTTAATACTGCTGACAACAAATAGTATTTGGCTGTATAAACCAAGCTTAGAAGTTGAAAGTTAGTGAACTCTAATTTAATTTTAATTTAAATTTACTGTTAATTTTCAGCTTAAGCTATAAATACCGTATCAGTGTCTTTCAACCAGTAATTTGGTTTGTTAATTTCTATTTTCGCTGCATTAACCAAGCTTAAGAAGTTAAAAGTTTGCGAACTTTTAATTTAATTTCAATTTAAATTTACTGTTAATATTCAGCTTAAGCTATAAATAGCGTATCAGTGTCTTTCAACTAGTAATTTGATTTGTTAGTTTAATGGTAAGTTTTAATTTTGACTGCATAAACCGCAAGCTTAAGAAAATAAAAGTTGGCGATCTCTTAGTTTAATTTTAATTCACTGTTAATTTTCTGCATTTCAGTGTGTTTCAACTAGTAATTTAATTTGTTAGTTTAATGGTTATTTTTAATTTTGACTACATAAACCAAGCTTAAGTCATTTATAAGTTGTTTTCAATTTATAACTGCTTTGTGTTCTTGAGTATGCAGTTAACACAAATCATATTAATAAATTTATTATTGCTAATTTTTTTTTATTGTTTAAAGCAATTTTTATCAATTTGGCGAATCGAGGTATCCAGGATAGTTTTATTTGTAAAATTAGATTAAATTTTTTAAGGTATTTTTAGCTTTATCTTAATTTTTTTGTCACATTAAAGTGGTGGCGTCCAATTCAATATTCACCCCATCTGAATATTATTTATGTATAGATTAATTGGGGCCGAATATTACTTCCAGTGGAAGATTTTTGAATAAGATCACTGGCTATATTACGATTAATGTTATTAATAAATAGTTTATATTAACAAATCCTTTTCGTTTCAATATTACCATCAATACTGATTGCAATTTCATATTTGTCAATTCTCAAAATATATAATTTAATGAAAAAAAGTACTTGTAATATCTTACCTCGAGACATGAAGAAATGGTTAGGATACAACAATTTAAATCCAAATAAAGTAAAAATACATTCAACTGAAAAGGATCCCCTATCCACAAAATCTCCATTAAATAAATATGGATTCGTTTCGGACGGAAGACCATTCAATTCAAATATGTTCATGAGATCGTAAAATTGACCGTGTATATCTCCACAGACTGTAAATTTGGCGTCGTCTTCAATTGGTACATCAACTAGTGTGGGTTGCTTCATGAAATACGCTTTTATATCTAATAATATCTACAAATTTCACCAAAATTGTATTTGTCTATAAACACATATAAGATAATTTTATATTTCTAAATTGGAAGTAATTTAAATGGAATGATAACTCTTTCAGTGACCAAGAAATATGGAGAAGTAAAATAAGAAGAAAATGAAATTGTGAGAAAGATCTGGGAAGGATTGGAAAAACAAAAATGGAAAAAAATAGGCATTGAACAACACTGATTAGGGAAGACATCAATAAATGTAAGAACTTAATCAAAAATACTTTAAAAAGGTCTAATTACATCTACAATACCTTATAGGCATATTTTCGGTGGAGTTTTCCTTGTTTTTTATAAAGTTCCATTAAATCTTTCATAAATTGAAGAGTGACTTTCCCGTCTTCTAATTCAGGCCCCGTATATTCATTTTCTATAGCTGTAAAATAAAAATGAAATTAATGTGATTTCATATTTTTGAGTCGTTTTATATGATTAAATTATGATTCATTATGCAAGCAAAATCAATTGTTTTAAACTGATGAGGACTAGCAAACATTTTTTCGTTGCAATACGAAACATGTGAGACATCAAAATTAATTCTAATATTTTCAAAAATCATAAAAATAATTTATTTTGCTTCACCAGATGATCTTCAAAGATCCTTGAATCTCACAGGAAAACAGTATGACTATTTCGTCTAAAAAAAACCTATGCATGACAATATCAAGAGCCCATTAGATGCAAATTAGAACTAAAAGGTCAAATAATACAACAAAGAATGGAATTCAAGTACCTTGGTATTGACATAACCAGTTATGGAGACGTAGAAGACGAGAAACAAGGACAAGTAGGGATGTCTTTAGAAGGTAGTATGACAAAAGAAGAATCTAAGACAAGAAACAAAGGCACGACTTTACAAAGCAATGATCAGACCTATAATGACCTTAACATCAAAAACAAGACCAGAAACATCAAAACGAAACAGGTCTTTGAGACCACAGAGATATAAAATTCTCAGGCGTACTTCAGGAAAAACACTACTAAACCGAGAAAGAAGTGAAAATATCAGACGATCATGTGACGTTAACGAATGGGTATCACAGCGTAAGAAACAATGGATCGAATGACAGATGATAGACTGGTAAAAATAGCATAGAATAAATCTCCAATTCGAACACAGAGTAGAGATAGATCACGAAAGAGGTGGAGTGACAACCTAAAGCCAGGATAAAGAAAGATTTCGAACAGGCGTCAGACCTACTATGGAAGAAAGAAGAATTTTGCTTCCCCAAGATTTTGTGTGGCACTATCAACAAGAAATCAGCAAAGATACGATGAGGAGATGACTGAGAGAATTCGATTTGATCCCCTGAGTGGCTGTAATTAGAGATTTTTTAACTCCAGGAAAATTTTAAGAACACTTTCAATGAATTTTGCAAAGCTGGTGGCTTTGAACCCAAGAACATTCAGAATGCGGACGAAACAGGTCTCAACTGGGAAAAGCTGCCAACCAAGTCCCTTGTTTCCAAAAGGGAAACATGTACAAAGCCAGCAAAGCCCACATTTCAGCCATGGTTTGCACTAACTCTACTGGCGATCACAGGCTGCTTATTGGGAAAACAAAGTAGACTAGATGTATTAAGAGCATAAGCAAGCTCCCTGTATACAAAAATCAAAAAAACTCCTGAATGGAAATATAGATTTTTGGTGACTGATTTGAGAAAACAAAACAAAAAAAACAGATTTAACCGGCAAAGTTCTCTTACCCACAGATAATGCACCGACTCACCCATCAGACGTTGTTGTGATCTCACATGTTCAATGTGTTGTTTTTTCCACCAAATGTGACATCAGTCCTACATCCAATGGACCAGGGTGTGATAGAAATATTTAAACGTTTCTACAGAGAGCAATCGCTTCAAATGCTGCTTCTAAATATGGAGAATAGTGAAAAAGAAGCATAAAATAAGCTTTGTCCTAAACCAGGAGTTTCGCAAGAAAATGGTGAGACTGATCCAGATGATCCTCACGAACCACAAGAAAGTGATGATCCGGATGAAATAAGAGAAATCATCAAAGGCACTATGTTTTGAAGAGTGTGACAATGCTAATATAAACGATTGGGTAAATTGTGACGTCGACGATCTTGGTAATCAGATTCTTTCTGATGAAGAAATTGTTCAACAGATAAAGAACGATAATCAGAAAGTAGGAGAGGAAAAGGAGGATGGAGAAGTTACACAATTAGAAAACGATGTTCCAACCAACGATGAGGTGTCCACCTGTTTGGAAAAAGCTATGAAGTAACTAGAGCGTCAAGCTGAGTGTGACACTATTCAGCTTTTGTCCTTAAAAAGATTAAGAGATTTACAACTACAGCAAATATTAATGAAAAATAATCGAGTCAATATTTCAAAGAATTAGTAATGGAAGAAGACAGTGAATATGAAGATTATATAAGTGACAATGACATAATTGACAAACTGACATAATTAACAAACTGAAACATAATAATATAGGAAGACCAGACGAAATAATGAAGCGTCTACAATTCTCAATAGAATGTATATTCTGGTATATATTTATATATAATCAACGCAAACAAACTAAAAACTTCTGGCACTTGATTTAGGTGTACATTTGTTAATTCTTTTTCTTTTTAATGTTATTGCGGACTTACTCATTGCATCTAGATTTATTGAATCGGCTATATTTTTCTTATTGTCATCTACAGCTATCGCCCGTTCAAACGCTAGTTTTTTAACCATTTTGTTGCATTCAGTATACTTCATTTTAGCATCTTTATCATTTGGCCTTACTTTAGTAACCTGAAAATTAAATTATGGATTTGAGAAATCAAATTGTATATCCAACGATAGTGAACAAGACAAACCAATGAATATTCATCTAATAAAGAAACTAAGAAAAGCAATCAGCAACAACAAAACTAAGATGATTGAGTAGAGGACAGTTGATTAAAAATAGAAAAGTTTTATCAAAAACCCCAAAAAAATATGTTCGAGAAGCAACAGTAAGTACGAAATTTCAAAAGAAAATGCCGTAATTCTGTGAAGAAGAGAAAGAAAAATAAGGAAAAGCTCATAATTTCCAGAATAAGTAAAAACAACCACTAGAAACAAGGATTGTATTCATAAGACCCACCAGCCTCCCACCCAAAAAAAATAGTAATCACCGATAAAGTAAAATTCAAAAGAAGTACAGTAGAAATAAAGAAAGTAAAGTAAAGAAAGTAAAACCAAGGAGGTTTTCCCGCTGGAATTAATTTTCGCGGGAGAAGGCTTATTGGTGGGGAAATTTAGTATAAAACGGGTAAGTCAAGTCATTAGATTTCAGTTTACCTACAGACTTTGAAGAGATAACTTGGTTATCGAAACGCGCGTCAGACAGTGTAATCGTGAGTGTTGGTGTAAATAGTGTATTCAGTATTTCTTAACCTTAGTACAATGTAGTCTAAATAACAAATGTTATGAAAATATTTCATTGAAGATGACCAAAAAATTATTATTACTTAAATGTCTTGGGCTGTTAGGCATTAAAAATAACTACAGCTACTTGATGTTTCACCAACTCGTGCAGTTGTTCAGAAGTTGCTTGTTGCCCCGACTGATTCTAACTGAATTTTAAGCCAAATTTTACTTGCTCAATTTTCTCAATAGAATTTAATAGTGATTTGTAAGTGCACGACCAATATTTTAACAATGCACTAATAATAATCTTGGTGGTTTTCACAGTATTGCCATGTTTTAGACACGGGCTTATTGAATAGCTGACCCAGGTAGATCAATTCACAGCGTATTAGACTAAACAAAGTTTGGTATATTAACCCTTCAAACGGATCAGCCGTCGGTCGGGCAGATATAGTTTACAGATTTAGATCTCGCTCGGGAGCAAGTGAAGGGGTAAGGTCAGGGTCGAGCCTAGGGTATCCGACCCCCCCCCCCCCAAGAACAAAAAATTCCGCCCTATTTGCGTACCTAGTCGAACTTTGATTAGTGAGGCGAGATATGAGGTAAATTTCTAGTCTAGTCGGATAGAAAACTACCTATTAATATATTCTGTCGTTTTTGCGACAAGCGGCTTATTCTTTATTATTATCTTTTTTACGCCGCCCGATTCGTCCGAACGCTCAACGCACTATTTTGGTATTGTTATAGTAATAAACAAAAATATCGCTATCAAAGAAAGGCACTTTGAGCTTTGCGACTAAATATTTTTTGCATGATGGGTTTCTGTTATTTTTTTAAAGACATTTTGCCTTTGCCGCCCCGAGTGCTAGTGCCGCCCGGGTGCCATGCACCCCTTGCACCCCCTGCACGGCTCGGCAACGTGTAGGGTTTTGTATATATCTTAGAATAACCCTACTCTTCACCGATATTGGATGTTAGCTGCCTTTAACCGGACCCCTAAGCAGGTAAAAACTCCCTTTTCTCTAACCAACCCCGTCTCATAATCGGATTTTTTCACTACTATGCCGATTATGTATATATACGTTTGTCATACGAGTGTTCCTGCTAACATACATTTCCCCATCTCTTACCTTTTTACTGCCTGTTTCCTTTTATTTCTGTTTTTTTTTTAAGAATTTATCCGTATTTAGTTCTATTATTTTTATTTCTGTTTCTTCAATATTGTAATAAAGAAGGAAAGATTAATCCAAAAAAAAGAGTAATAATTTAGAGCAATTTATTCATAAAACGCAACTATAAGTTTATTTGATGAGCAAAAGCAGTTATTATAAACAACTGATCCAGCAAATTTCGTGAGTTTGATATTTTGATAAAAGTTACATTCAGCAAATGTAACAATTGTTATTCATCATATGTGATGTTTATGAATTTTACATACCTCGAAAAAACAAATCACACAGTGAGCGGAGTCAGCGAAAGGATCTTCTATAAAATGGAGAGTCCTTCAAAAAAAGGGAGGTCTCCCGACAGGGGGGGCAGTCAGTCTTGCGACTGAAGGTTGTGAGTCCTTTCGCGAAAATAGTGCGTTATTTCGAAGTAGTAAGTAATTAACCTATGAAAGGTTTATTCACTTTATTCTTATATATAGAAAAATGTTTTATTTATACGCAACTAATAAATAAAGCTGTATTATAACAGCACACGCTAAGTTGCCAGCAACGATAACCTAGTTATCATCAAGCAGACAACTGTTTAATGTTTTTAATAAACCTATGACGTGACAACTTAAAACGAATAAAAATTGTTTTCTTGTGTAGTTAAAAATTTGAAGTTTTTGCGATTTTCAATTAAATATTATTTTTTCACTTTTAATTAAATATTCGACTTTATCGACTGACATTATTTCATATCAAGAACTTAAATTAAACAAAAAAATAAATACTTTATAAAGAATGCAAGTACCCTATTCTGATTACTAGACAAATAATTTACTACCTGTGCTGATACAAAAATTTCTCTTCCTAGGTAAAAAGCAACCTAGGTCAAGTCTGCTTAGTTATAAACTTAATTTGTGTTGTTATAAATTAAAGGAATATGGGTTCTGTACCCAAAGCAAGACATAAAAAATTAGATTTGGCTTAGATAATCATATTTTATGGATTTTGCATTTTATATATTTAGGTGATTCATTCCCAAAAAAAATATTTTTTCGGTTCTCAAGCAAAATATTAATCTAAATAAAGTAAAAAAAATGGTCGATCTATTGGAGTGATTAGTAATTTTTTTCCTTGATATTCAAGCCAATCGCTGCAGCAGACGATTTGTCCAATTTTTATTCGTATTTCTTCCAATAGGCATGTCACTCCTCAGTGATCATTTTTGGGTTTCCAGTGATAATTTATTCTTATGCTAATCTGTTCCTTTTGATATGTGGGTCCCTTTCTAACATTATAATCTGACACAACAAACGTTGCTGTCTTTGTTTTCCATTAAAAATTTGCTTTCAGTACATATTCTTGACCCACATCGACATCATCCAGCAATCGTTTGCGCGGTCGCCCAGGCAGTCACTGGCCCTCGGTCTTCTGCCGATACGGTTGGCACACCCCCCGCTCATCAGGCATATGCTCCAAGTGTCCTAGACATCTGAGTCTTTTGACTTCTATCACCAGGCTGTGGTCTTCATAGAGCCGGTAGAGCTCTATGTTTGTAAGGCAGCGCCACACACTCTCCCCCCAGGTCTCTCTAGCTTACTTGACAACTGGGCGGAGAATTGTGCGATAGATCCGCTTTTTCATTCTCCAATTCTTCCACTGTCTGATTTCTATCTAATTGATACTTTCTATCAGTCCATAAATGCTTTCCATACAAATTTTTTACTGTAAATGGTATTTTTTAGAATTTTTGTGATTTCATTAATATTCTCGTTGGTGTTAAAAACAAATCGTGACATTTTCAATATTAAATAATTGAAATATCAATATCGAAATAAATCAATATGTCTCCTTTATAATGTGATAAAGTGAAAACAGTCCATGGGAGCTGTTTTCAGTGTAATGTTGTACCGATTGGTCGTCTTTAACCTGATAACCTCAAATTAATTGATTTCATTGGAGCAAAAAATTTTCAGTTCTTCAAATATTTTTTTCTTTCTTTTTGGTCTCCTGTAAAATTTCCATTTTAGCAAATGAGTCATTGTTATTTTAGAACAGCAATATGTTAAGTATTTGTTTTAACATGTCCTTTTATTAATTACTTCTTTGTGATATTTGGCCTTTTCTAAATGAATTATACTATATCTTTTGTGTTTGACTGATAGCAATTATTTTTCATATTCATTTCAAAAAATGAATAATTTTATTATTACTAAGGTTTTGATTGATTTATTAATTACCTATGAACTGTCTTATGTGCTAAGTAACAAAAAATAATAAGATGGGCTAAATAAATACCTTAAGATACTGAGTGAGTTGACAAAATAGAAGCTAAATTCCCACATCCGTCTGTGAGACAGATGTTCCTCAACTCAAAAAAAAAAAACATGTTCTGTCTGAAGGGTTAACTAGAATAAAACTTTTAAATTGGTGCATTGAAGAAAATAAAAAAGCAGCAAAATAAAATGTACAAAGCTAAGAAGGCTTTTTAATATTTTACATCAAATAGAGATAGGATTATGTTGTGCCCTATATTATAGACTAATCAGATGAAAATTTATATTTAAATTATCTCACTGTAATATAGAATACTTACATATTCATAGTCTTTTAGGGCTTCTTTGAACTTTCCTAATGACATATGAGCGGCAGCTCTACGGTAATAACCTTTAACATATGACTTATCTAGTTCTATTGCTTTTGAAGCATCTGTTAAAGCATAACCAAAACATTCTGTTTTCAGATATGCGATACTCCTGTTTGCATAATAAACAGCTACAGTAGGATTCTTTTCGATTGCTTTGGTATATAGTTCTATTGCATTATTGAAATCTTGTTCTGTAAAAAATTACTACATTAATAAAAATTATTTAACATGTATTAATTCGATAATAATAATTTGTATGGAATCATTACGACACTTATTCTAATAAAAACATTTGTCATGCGGTTTTTACATGTTATAGGTTAATTACTTTTAAAGGATTCATTAGCATCCGACTTGTACTTTTCAGCTATTTTTATATCTTCGGTTGTTACTTCTTGATTAGTTTGTTCCTCGGTAGTCATTTTTGATAATTTAATACTAATTACAATAAATTATTTCTTTTAATTCTATTTACTTGACCATAACACAAGTACAAAATTAGAAAATTAGGGATATTTGTCTTCTGTTTAATATATACTTTTTGACTTGACAGTTTTACAAAGCACTTGTCGATTTGAATATCGGTTTGTCTATCTGTCAGTTATTTCCATAGAACTGTATTTATTTTATTCTGGGTCTTATTTTTAATTGATTTATTGAAGATTCGCAAATTGTAACGTAAAGCGTTATACATAAATATGGCTAATAGTGCCATATAATTTTTCTCAATAAAGAATAATCTTTTTCAGTATCCCAAAAGAAAAATTCACATTCGTAAGCTGTGTAATTTAGGAACGAAAAATTTAATCGTATTGACAATTTATGACACTCTGGGATTAATTAAGTTCTGTGCGGACTTGATAACAATATAATGGTAAATGTTATTTAAATTTTTAATGAAATACTTTTTAGTTTTAAAACATAACCATAAGCGTTCTCTTTTCATTTATTAGAAACTTTGGTAACAATAACTATAGTTATCAATTATTCAGAAACCCCAATTTATCTATAAAAATTTAATACAATTCAGGACTATAGATATTTAAAAAATGTAACTAATCTACATCAAGGTTAGCGAATAATGACTTTTTGAATTGAATGATGTAAAATATGATTTGACGTTTTTTTATACATTTTTATAATGTTGAAATTTTTAAATTCTCATATTCCCAATTGTATCGTCTATGGTGCGACAGCGGCATATTTCAGAGGTAAACAGTAATCTAATAATTATTTGTTTTTTTTAAGTTCTTAAATCTTCGTAATTGATAAGAATTAAAAGTTTGATAGAATAAAAATTAATTAATCATTGTTGAAACACAGAATTACAAGTTTTATAAGTTTGAAATTATAATCCACAAATTTATAATTTCTATCAGTACTTGATATTGGTATTATACATTTCATCTGATCTCATTGTTATCAGGGCTATTAATGTTTATTGGATCATTTTATTAGTTTTTGATGTTTGACCCTTTTTAAATAAATGATAACCACATTTTCTCAGTTTTAGATACTTTTTGTTTGTCGTTCTTTATTATATTTTCAAATAGCTTCAAGGTTTAAGTATTTCAAAATATGCTGCAGATCATCAATGTGATAATTTTATTGAATAAAAAGTACAGTAGAGCGTCGATTATGCGAACTAATGTGGTCAGAGGTGGTTCAGATAATCAAAGGGAAGATCTAAAACAACAAATTTGTGAAAAAAAGTTTGTTTATTTACATAAACATAGTATGTAAGTGCAAAGTAAAGAAACAAGTGTTATGAAGTACATAAATATAAATTGTTTAATTTAGCTACATGTACATAATAAAAAGAATAAAAATATGTATTTAAGTGTAAGCTATACACAACCATTTAAATGAATGGAAAGGGTCTCACAAGAACAGGCAGAACAGGAACAAAATAGGTATACAGTTCTAAGTAAACAATACTTATCCAACATCTAATTTCATTGAACAGACACACACTTATGAACCAGCCACAAATATGTAAGGAAGCAGTTTCTAAAAATTTATTCATCATGGCTTCCATTATAGAAAAATAATTTTGCTTTTGTTAAAGTTTTTTTTAAAAAAAAAACTGGTTTCGATAATCTAACTTTGGGATACTCAATGCTATACTGTATATACATATTGTAAAAAACTATCTATGCCTGAAATTCTGCACCCGTTTTTGTACATCTACTTTATGTAGTTATGTTTGTTTCTTTTCTGTCTTTGGTTATAAATTTATGCCCTATTATCTCAATCACTGCCTACTTTATCATAATATTTGACCTTTTTGCTTTTATTTTGCTATTTTCCTTATATTTACCCTATTTTCTATATTAGCTTCTATTATTTTTATTTAGAAAATATGTTACAATTTGAACCTTGCTTTTTTATATTGTTTCACATTGACTGACACCATTGAAGAAAATGGGAGTTTATTGATAATATAAGTGAGCACATCTTGTAGAGAATAAATACATAACACTAAAAAAGGTCTAGATAAAGTCTAACTGGAATTTCTTGGTTATATTCATACTGAACACACTGTTTACACTACCATTACACCAACACTCACAATTTTGGATAACCAAAAATCGTCTTCAAAGAATGAAGGTAAACGGTTTACAATGTGTTCAGTATAGAGTCTAACATAGACTTTGTTGTAGAATGGGAAATCGTTTATTCAATAGTTATTTGATGAAAATAATAAATATAAATAGATACAGATTTTTATTGGTAATACTTAAGGCAAATATGTTTTTGTGTTTCTTATTAATATAAGAGAGAGAACGGGTACTTAACAATTATGATAATGCCAAAAAAATTTTCTACATACTCTCTTATTTTAAAATTATCTGGATGAAAACAAGAGAAACTTTTTTTGAACAATCCTGACATACATTATTGACGTGTAACTTCTATTTTGCAATGCACACAATGGAAGCTGCCAAAAGCAATAAATTTTAATAATTTTCTCCTATTGTTCACAGTGTGATGTTATATAGTCTTTCTTTATTAATTACTTACCCAATAGATGCTGATATTAGCAGGTTCAACCAAACAGATAATATATTCAGCTTTATAATAGATGTAACTGAGGGTGGTGCCTACCCTATTGAAGAACCTACCTACTATAATTTGTGTTGAATGGAATAGTCTTATCATTTTGACAAGCAATTAATTTAATGAGTAAATATGAAATTTAAAATTTGGAATTGATTAGTTTTCTAAAAATTCTTCAATTGTTGAGTTTGATATTGACCAAGCTTGTTCATGAAATATTGCTTCTTATTATTTTTGTGCGAGGGTTGTTGTTAGTTTTCTGATTCTAATATACGATTTCCATTACAGTTCGGGCTCGTCTGAATAACGGATTTAATAGATTTCACAGTAATCAAGTTACTATCGCATTACAAAAAATGAAGATTAAAATTCTTCCGGCTCTATCAGACAACTATATGTATTTAGTAAGTATCAATTGAAGTTTAATATATACATTCCTCATAAAAATCGACACATGATTTTTTATTTGGCTATAAATTTTATGGAAGAACGTTCGGTTTTTTTCTGGTTCAATTTTGTTACTGTCCAATTTTTTTTAACTGAAATCAAGTTAATTTTTTGAAATTGATAAAGACTCATGGGTCTTCTCAATGACTATTACTAATTACTGTAAGTCATAAACAATTTTCATTCTTTGTTGTTTTACATGCATTTGATAAATCGCCTTATAAGTAGTACTTGTAGTACTTGAAGGTAATAGGCAGGTGTCATTTTAGCTTTTACTTATAGGTGAGACGAATATCTTTTTAGAGACCAAGGAATTAACTCCTCTTAGCTAAATTGTAACCTCTCCCTTTAATTTTATTATTACTTTTTGAATCTATTATGTGGAAAATTCTATCATATAGAAATTTAGAAAAATGAAATAAATAGCATCATGGTTCATGACTTCTTTTATTTGAATATATGAAAATAGGAGTAATAGAACCATGAGAAGAATGGAAAAAATTTTTTGATGAAAAATTGCTAAATTTTGTTGCAAATATTGACATTCCATTCAATCAGGAGAAAAAACGTACGATTATAGAATTGTGTTTCCCACTACATATTTTTATGAAAATTTGGAATTAAGTTTAATTTACCTTGTAGATAATTTTTCAAAAGTTTTTAGTACCGGCTTTTTATTCTAAAGGGGTGAAAACCACCCCTTATGAAAAATAATTAAAAAAGTTAAGTTGAAAAAATACCTTGCATGAATTGAAATCAAACTTTTCAATGTAAAAAAAGTTGTAACATATCACGGAATATAATTCTTAAAATACAGTAGAACTCCAATTATCCGAATTAATGGGGACCGGGACCCATTCGGATAATCGGAGTTTTTTTTTTTTTAAATTGCCATTGGAGAGAAAAAAAGCTACGTTTTGATATTGCACTATTTTTTTATTGAATTAAATGAAAGAAACATGATATTTTCACATGTTTTAAATATAAATAAAATGTACTTATGTACAAGTTTAGGAATAAAAATCATTGTTTTTCAAACATCTCTGTCAATGTAAGCTGTTTTGCGTTCTTCATCCGTTTTAGGGCAGCCAGGTCACGCATTCGCTTGACGGTGAGCAGTTGCAAGTGGTCACACTCGGGCTGACGCTCCATCCACTTCAAAGCAGTCTCGAGGCCGGCAAATGCTTCACTAGCTGATGGTCCAGCGTCTACTTCAACATCAGCAGAAAGTTCTTCTTCCACTTCAACATCTTCTCTCACACTTTCAACAATTTCATCGTCATTGAGAATTTGAAAACCAGGGTCAGACGTGTACAACCAGGAATTTTTACAATCATTTTTCTTATTTCCTCTAGTGGCAACGCATCTTCATCATCTTCATCCTCTCCATTTTCTTGTTTCTCATTTTCTTCAGATTCTTTTTTTTTTTTGTTCTTCTCAGACGGTAGGCCTTTCAGTTTATTCCACTCACGTCTTAGCGTCACTGCCGTAACCAAACTCCAAGCTTCCGCTACCATGTAACAGCAGTCCTTTAAATTTATTTTGCTATGATTTGCCAAAACCAATTCTTCATCTTCAGCACCTTCGATCAGCAGTTTTCTCAGCAGTTGCCTTCTGTAATGGCACTTCATTGTTTCAATAACAGACTGGTCCATGGGTTGCAGCAAACTTGTAACATTGGGAGGCAAAAACAATAGTGAGCGAACGCGCAAACACTGGCTTCGCGGGGGGAAGAATAATAGCGCACTTAGACTTTTTTTGGACAAATTTTTTTCTGAAAGTGATTCGGATAATCGGCGATTCGGATAGTCGGAGTTCGGATAATTGGAGTTGTACTGTATTTATCATATTTCAACCCCTATAAACTACCTTTAATGATAACAAATAAAAAGATTTTTTTCATCTTTAAGACGTTTTTTCAATGCTACATAATAACTAATAATCATTGTAATACTTAGTGGTACAAATATTTATTCATAATATTTTCACCCTTAAAAACAACCCTTCATCATGAAAAAAATGAAACCCTTTTTTTTACTATATTTCTCAATGATTGAAAGTTGAAATTAAAATAATGTATATAATAATTTTTTTATTAAATGGAATGTTTCATCCATACTTTCGATCTGTAAAGATAATCTATCCTACCCCAACAAGCTAACATGCTTTGAGTTTGAGGATATAAAAATGATGTGTTCTGATCAATATTTCAGTTTTAATTTTTGAAAAAAAAATCTCCCCCCCTTGTATCGATATCCTACTGATGTTTTAAAATAAAAGGCTTAAGTGGTGGTGACTTGAGCATTAATGCAAACGGCGTAGCTAACGCCATCAATCAAAAATGTTTCAAACTTTCTTAAACAGAAAAATTAAAACTATGAATTGATAACTATCTGTGACATAATTCACAAGTTATAAACATTACAAGTCTTACAGTGAGGGAAGACTGAATGGATTATAATTTAATATTTAGATCTGAAACTCATCAAATTCAAATTATAAGATGAGATTTCTACCTGGTGACAGGATTTAAAATTTAGAAAACCAAATGTTATTCTTTTTTTAAATTTATTATAACTATGTGTTACTTCATTATTTAATATTTCATATTTATGACATTCTATTTACCCATAACATTTGTATTGTATTTTCTTTAGTTTTTTTCTTTCATAGACTTGAACAAATTTGTATAATTTACTGATGAGTAATATTTCTCTTATTATTATTAGTGTAATCTTTTAAACCATATCCACTCATTTCGTTTGTATTATAATTCATACTTTGATTCTCACCTCCCATTTATAGTTTTCCTTTTTATCTTGGTTTTCTTTGTACATTTCTGTACAACATTAAATTTATCTTTTTTTTAATTCTTCATACTCTGGATCATTCCAAGTTTCCTTGTTACTATTAAGAGTGAAGTCGACATGGTGATAGTTGAATATTTTAAGAAACACAGGTACATTTTTGACATATTAGAACCAATAGTCGATAAAAAAAATGTGTCTTAATGTATAAAATGTCGCATACAATTACGTTGAAGAGATCTCAATTTAAGAAGTGGTAAGGTCAGCTAAGAACTCTGACCTCAATCCAATAGAACGTTGAGGTGTGATCAATAGTTGCTCTTGACCAAAATTAAATCAGAAATGAAATTCGAAGCATTTCAGAAGCTTTCAAATTTTAATTGATGCCAGAAGAGGAAATGTCAAATAATTTTTTTTGTTAAATATCTGTATTTTTAGATGAGTATTGATTTTTCATTTGTCATATTAATTTCAACAGATATACAAGTATATTTATCTGAACTAATATTTCTTCAATGTAAAAGTGGTGCATAATTGTTTGCAAAGGTCTAGAGATTTATATTTCTTTTTAGATTACATGTGAGAACACAAAGGAGGCAGCTGTAGTAGATCCTGTTGAACCTGATACTGTTCTGGAGGCCGTCGAAGCAGAAGGACTAAATCTTACCAAAGTTTTAACTACTCATCATCATTGGTATGTATTCAAATCTAAATATAATAACTTCGTTGTATAAAGATTTCATTATTGATTCTACCTCAAATTATTTTTAGGGATCATGCTGGAGGTAACGAACAACTTGTTAAAAAAGCAAAAGGGTCTTTACAAGTTTTTGGTGGTGATAAAAGAATTGGTGCTTTAACTACTGAAGTGAAACAAGGTGATAGTTTCAAGATTGGTGACATTACAGTTACGTGTTTATTCACTCCTTGTCATACATCTGGACATATTTGTTATTATGTAACTGCACCTGATCAACCACCAGCTGTTTTTACAGGTAATAATCTATTGATTATTGACCTTTTACTGTTAAATTTAATTAATAATACTGTTCCTTAGTTGCGGCAAACATTGTAGTAGATTTAGAACAATTTTTAAAAGATGTGGCTCATATATATATAAAACAGCACAGCAGGCCTTATAGGCCATTGCTTGAAGTGTCTCTACTGCTTTTCTCCAACTCCTTTTGTTCAAAGCTGCATTGTGCCAATTCGCTATGCCCATCTTCTTTACATGCATCTAACCATTTACTAAGTGGACGCCCTCTTCTTCTTTTTGCACCTCCTCCACTTGTTAAGGCTTTTTTCACCTACCTTTTCTCGTCCATTCTAGCTATATGCCCCAACCAACGCATTCTTTCTGTCGATCTACGCCTAGCCATATAACCTTTTAATTTCTGCATTCGTTCTTCTCCATTCATCTTGTACTACTCGTATGCATCCAAACATTTTTCTTAACACTTCTCCTTCCCATGCATTTAGCCTGTTCTCCTCTTTCTTATTCATGATCCAGCATTTTAAACCCTATAATACTGTAGGTTGTACTTGTATAACTGTAAATTCTTAACTTCGCTACCCTTGAGATATCTTTGGACCTTAATAGGTTTACTGAAGCTCCAACTGTTTTATTGCCTCTTACTAATCTTTCTCGATTTCTTTAATTTCGTCTCCACTTGTTATGATTTTCAATGGGCTGTCATTACCAATTTCCATATACTTGGTTATATTTTCGTTGACACGTAGGCCATATCTTTTTGCTGTCTTTTCAAGTAGTAAAAACATTTTCTGTAGTTACCTGTTTTGTTCTGGTTATGAGCACTTGCTGTTATAAATTATTCCTTGGGATCGTAATCCACTATACCTGAGAATCACCTCTAGTAGGAAATAAAACAAAACTGTTGATAACGGGTCGCTCTTGTTTAGTGCCATTTTCACCAATTGTATCCAATTTCTTAGGAATTCCAAGCTAGAGCTTGGTGCAGGTGTTTTCTTAATATTAAATCATATGCCTGTTTAAAGTCGATAAATAGTAGCTTCACATTCAGACCTTGCTCATAGCTATCATTCTGTATTGTTTGCAACACAAAAATTTGATCGCTAGTCGATCTTCCTCTTTTAAACCCGCCTTGATATTCCTCTACATGTTGGTCCAAGTATCTATTTAACCTGTTTTATATGAGTCCCGCTAGCACTTTATACACAACATCCAGTAAGGTAATGCCCCTTTAATTACCGCAGTCATCCTAATCTCCTTTCTTACGTATGGGGCAAATAAGCTTTATCCCATTGGCCTGGCATCTCTTCTAGTTACCAAATTTTGTTTAATATGTCGAATATGCCATCTTATGCCATCTAAAAATATTGTGGAATAACTCTCAAAGTGGCATCAAAGTGTATATCACTTGTTGTGTTTTTTGTTTGTTTTTAATCTTAAAATAATTAAACTGAATTTTTATTAGGTGATACTTTATTTGTGGCGGGATGTGGAAGATTCTTCGAAGGAACTGCAGAACAAATGTATTCGGCATTGATAGAAAAATTGGGAAATCTTCCAGACAATACCAGAGTATTTTGTGGCCATGAATATACCATACAGAATTTAAAATTTGCTAGATTTATAGACAAGCAAAATCCTGAAATATTAAAGAAAATGTCTTGGGCTGACGAACAGAGGAAAAAAGGTTTACCAACAGTAAGGGAAACATACTTTGAATTACTTTTTAACTAACTCACTATTTAAAAGTTAACTATTTTGGTTTTTTTAATCCCCATTATAAATAATACTTTGTAAGCCACTGGTTAAAATACTGTTTTTTGCAAAGCGTCCATGTATTATATACATTTAAAAAACATTTTTATATAAATTTACAAGGATAATTTGTATAATAAAAAAATAAATCAACTTAATTTTGCAAGTGCTGCTGCTGAAATACCGACAGGTGCCCTTTGCTCCACTGACGATGATGAAGAGTTTCCAAGTGTAGAGCATTTGTATGAAAATATTTTTAATTATTAATTTTAATTGTATTACGAAAATCCATAATCGAATATACTCAAGCTTTACCATTATGGAAAGGAGTTTGGAGGTATTGAACTAAAGATCTTTGATTTAATCATGTGCTACACAGACTTGTAGACTTATCATGCCTATAGAATGAGATAGGGAAGAAATCAAATCACGACAAAAATCCAGGATCGTTCTTAATAGTTTCTTTGTATCTTGTCGTATCTTCCAAATTCAAATGGATAGGTACATGATTTACAAGTCAGTAATGAACCTGTTCAATGAGAGAATATAATTTGAAACCTAAGGATTACTGCCTGATTTTCTATGTTAATCATATACTACCAAAGAGTAAGACCAATGTTTTACCAAGGAACACGTAAATACAATCAGGCTGTCTGGAAATTTGTGCTCTTAATGAATGTGATCATGTATTGTGTACAATTTGATGAAGAAACTTCCTAAATCCTAGGGTAGCGCCCACACGGCTGTAAAAAATTTCTTCTTAATGAAACAACGCTAAACCACATGCTATGTACAGATTACCAGAAATTATATGAATTAAGACTCCATACCACGGAATGGTTATCTTGATCTTAACTTGAAAACTTGTGGATTTAATACATATGTATGATTTCCTATGAGCTAAAAGATCTATTGTACCCCTTCTGATAACTCTTTTGGAAACTAGTAGTTCTTCTATTTCTTATAATTTAATCGTTGTTAAGACATCGGTCGGTTTCAGTACAGGTAATCAGGTTATCTTTCTGCTAAATTCAGTATGCTCCCAACCACCTGTGTCCATCAGTTTTAGATTCTTAAGGAAACCAATCTGGCAACAACGTTCTGTTAGAAAGTCTGATATGTTTTATGGAGAGAGAAAAGAAACAAAGTTGTTGCGGGTTAAGAGTTTATACAAGACTACTTTGTTGATAAAAATAACGTAAATTAGACAAAGTTATTGTTATAAGACAATACAGTTTACAATACTCTCAATTAAAATATTTCGGTGATCTACACTTAGATGGCGCTACTATGAGTACCCTTTCAATTATTGATGCAACAATAATAACATGATAAACTTGTAGGCTTGCTCTGGCTAATGTATTTTTTCCAATATTGCATCGGTACTGATTACAGTAGAAGATTCGGGTCTCCAGGAAGATGTTATGGTCCCTTTTTCACTAGTTTATGAACTGTTTCATTTTTTTCTGCTTCAACATGGTGTGTCTAAGCATTCTCGAACCATTTTGGAACATATATAGAAGAGATTAGTGATTTAATGACTGTCTAGCCAACCAACTCAATTATTAGTATTTACCATCTACATTGAGTCGTGTGTACTTACCTATAACATAAATGAACGTGCCTTAGGTTTTTCCAAGCTTTTAGATTGTTTTGTTCCAAATCCGTACGCTCATATTCCAGTTACTTTCTTTGTTTTCCAACTGTGTGTATACCATTTAATGGAATTATTTATTTGTCTGGTAATAATGTTTCGATACTATCTTATATATTGAATTTCTTCCAGAATATATTTTTTTCCTCATTTCATCCTGTAGCATATTCCACGATTTGTGTTCTTTGACTTCCAATAAAGTTCCACAACTTAAGGGATATTATAAACTGGCGATTAAGAACGGAACAAATCGGATTAAATAGCTTAAGAGTATCAGTATGTTTTTATGATTTGTATGGGAGATATGAATACATTCGTTTTCGATTCATTTACTGTCCCTTTAGAAACTTTTACCAAAGTCTGAATTTGACCAGTTTTTGAGACTTGTGTTATTGTGTGTTATAAAAGTTGTTCAACTTTCAGGTGCCGTCGACTATCGGAGAAGAGAAAATATATAATCCGTTTATGAGAGTTATGATGGGCGAAATTCAAAGTCATGCTGGTACCAGTACTCCCGTTTCTACAATGCAATATATTAGACAAGAAAAAGATGGTTTCGTTGCGGCATAAATTATTGAATTTATTTTAATAGATTTTACGTTTCTTGAATATACAAAATTAGTTTTTCCAAAAACGTTTTTTATTTCTAAAATGTTTGTTGAGCTTTTTGAGGCACAATTGAAAAACATCACGGAAATGGACAGCAAAATAAAGGAAAAGTAAAAAAAATAAACTTTAGATTTATTTATTAAGAAATTGTGAGAGGTATAACAAAATATATAACAATCCTTATAAAGTTACAAGTTTTGAACCACAATTTTCAGTCATTTGTATGATGTTTAATAATTTGTTGTCTTTTATTTTAAATGCATATTCAACTATATCAAGGGTCGGTAACCTTTTGAGCCACGAGGGCCAAAAATTGAAATTACAAAATTTTAAAAGTTTTAAAGAGTTATTGTTGCCAATAATAAAGAGTATTCGCATAAATAAAGTTTTTTCAAAAAAATTATATGGAATTATTAGATAAAACTTCATATTAAATTTTAAGTACTTAAAATTGATATTAATAGATCAAACTTGGTGAGAATTTTTTTTTATACGTAGATTAATATTTTTTTGTGGACTTGAATATCTATATTTTTGATTGTCTGTTTTTTTGATTTTTTCTAGTCTAGGCACACTTCCATTCAATGGAAAACGGCCCAACTTCCAAGGATGAGGTAGGCACGGGCAAAACAGAAAACCTCGCCAAGGAACCAGAGAGCACGTCGTCCAGGCATTTTTAAGCCCTGGCGACCCACAGTGTTAGGATCATAGTAACCCCCTAACGATTTTCCTTTCTATCGTGCCATGTTTTACTACTCTAAAAGCGTAACAGACAAGTTTCTTACCCTTGTGCCGTTCTGGCACTGGTGATAGCAACTGCCCTCCTACACAGGAAGGACTTTGTTTGATTCCTATATGGAATCCTTCCGGCTCCATCGGTTGCTATTGAAACGATTTTATTTAAATTGATCCCATTATCTTTAAGGCATTTTTGCACGGCATTCGCTAAATGTTCCCCTCCAGTTTGCAAGTGATAAGGCTCAAGAAAGTTGAATTTCTTCCACCTGCAAATATGAAGACTAGAAGACATTTTAGCTATTCTATCTTGTACTGTTGTTTTTGAAATTACGAAACAGTTCTTCAGACAAAGCAATCCTTGAGGTGTGTCACGGGGAAGGAGGCGAAAAAAAAGCGCTTACAATTATTGTTAATAGATTTAGAACGATTTTTAAATATTTTGTTTTTTGAGGATATCAATAAAATTTGCGTGTGGAAGTAAAAGGCCGCAAGTTGCCGCCCGTTGAACTATATGTATAGCAGTTCAAAATACTGAAAATCTGTTAATATTTCGGGAGAAAACTTTTTTTTTAATTTCGAACTACTATGCAATATTTTTCTTGTAAAAATTGTAAAATATATTTAAAATACAGTAGAGTTTCGAGTATCTAAACTAATGTTTTCAGAGGTGGTTCGAATAATTGCATTCGATAGCTAATGTCTCACCCAATTTATTTTTTTCAGCCGTGTAATAATTTCCATTTCATCTTTTCATGAAAGAACTACTCGTTATCTTTTTGTTGACGACATATTTAACACAAATTATGTATACACCTCACAAAGAAAGGTTTCAAATTGAAAGTAAGCTATCCACAACCAGTCGAATGAACGGAAAGGGTTTCACAGATATGCAATGAACAAATTAGGTATACAGTTTGAAATAAACCAATACATATTCAACATCTAGTTAATGATATTATTTTCGTTTCATTTCATTCGAAATAACAAAAACCGGTTCCGATAATCGACCCTCAACTGTAACATTATATCATTACTAACTATGAAAGATAAACTAATAAATTCAAGAAATGTATAAAGAATATATGAAAGTTTAAAATTATATATGTAGATATGTAAAAAAGTGAACTGTATTTGAATATTCTACCATTACTTCTGCGTATACTGAAGAAGATCTATAGCGGTGACGATTCCAATAGGTTCTTCTTTTGTTCCTGAAACAATCAATTATTATAATAAATACAGAGACTAAATTATATTATATTAATATTCAAAATTACTCTGTTTTTTACAGCCAGATATGAACACAGCAGTTGTTATCACTACACCAACGCTCACGATTACATTCTCTTACGCAGCGTTCCGATAACAAAGTTATCGTCTTCGGATAAGAAAAGGGAGGAAGACTCATTTCATGAATCGTACTACTAAATATTTTGAATGAACTAATGACTTATGGAAGGCTTGAGGGACCTGATAGTTTCAATGTGAATATTGGTGTAGTGATTCAGTATAAATATCAATAAGATTTCCAGAAATTCCCACTTAGTTGATTAATAATAAAAATTCACGAGAAACTATGTTTTACATATTGAAGAGTTTTTAACAATTTAGAATAATATTGTATCTTTATTGTTTCTTTGTTATTCAATATCATATGACTGTAAGTATCAATCAGGAAACAAGCTGAATTATGTCATAACCAGGGATGTAACGGAAGTGGTTAAATAGGAACCGAAGTCGGAGGCAGATTAGAGATGTGCTGTACTTTGTCCATTCGTTCATTATCTTTTTAGTAGCTACTGTAGAATGTAACTTTTATTTTCTCATTATATGTTAGTACAGTAAGACCCCGTTTAACGCTGTTTTCGTTTCGCGCTCTTTTATTCCAACACGAGGATTCCCCGAAATTGTGCAAAGCGCTTGGTTTCCAAGTAACATATCCGAAACAGTGTATGTGTATTAGATAATTAGCTAGAAAACTCAACAATTAGTTGTAATCTCATGAATTAGCTAGAAAACTGACAAATTAGCCAGAGTACTCAAAAAACAGCTATAAAACTATACAATTACTTAGACAACTTCAACATTAGCTAGATAATCTCAAAAATTAGCTAGAATATTTAAAAAGTTCGCTTGAAAATTAAAAAATTAACTAGAAAAATAAAAAATTTGCTATAAAACTGAAAAATTAACTGGAAAAACTCAGAAATTATCTAGAACAACTCGAAAATTATGTATATGTAGTTATATTTGTTAGGTAGTTGCGATGCAGTACGGACGCATTTTTATCAAAGCATGAAAACTAAATAATTAGCTAGAAAATCTCAAAAATTTCATAAAGAACTCGAGAATTAACTAGAAAATTCAACATTTAGCTGAAAAAATTCAAAAATTATGTAGAAAATCTCAAAAATTAGCTAACCAACTTCAAAATTAGCTGGAAAAACTTAAAAAATAATTAGAAAATCTCAAAAATTAGCTAGGAAAACCTAAAAATTAGAAGAAAAAACTCAAAAATAAGCGGGGAAAACTCGAAAATTAGTTATAGAATTTAACAGTTTAAAAATGTGTGTACATTGCAAGTACTGTATAACTTTATAGTAATGAAAATGACACTTTATACAAAATTGCCATTTCATTTTTGTCATATTACCAAAAATTCGTATGCTATGAAATTTCATATTTATATAATACTGACCTTTAGAATCCAAGACTAAAACATATGATTCCCTTTCCAAAATTCTGGAAACAACACCGAGATTTGCGGATTTCTGAACTTTAGGATATATTCTAACTAAACATCTTTCGATACTGCCTTCAGGCTTTACCTTACCAGATAGTAAGCCCTGCATCAAATTCTGTAGAGTCAACATCCCAACCATACTCCTGAAAATAATGGACATTATTAATTAAACTTGCAATAAGGATTATTGAAACTTGGCTATAGTTAGTATTAATTAAGTTGCATTGTTTTTTAATTAAAATGACATTGAAAATATCAACATGAGATTGCCAGTAACAACGTTATATCTATAAATGTGGAGCTGTACAAATGGGAGCTGGAATAGTCAGTATTGGTACCAGATGTTCTCTACCGCTAGCCTCTTTTTAGGCAGTACTCTGTATTGAGTGAACTGCTCTGCTCTGGAGGATACTTTCAGGACTAGACGACTTTGAAAAATTCCTGTGGAACTAATGCTGTAAAATCTGAGAAATATCTGGATTTTCGTTATAACACCTCACTGGCTTACTTACAGGATACTCCCACCTCAGGAAGCACCTGGTGTAAAAATCGGCAATTTTACGATTTCTGTAGGGAATATAAAGAAACACCAGAATGAATGGCCGTTATAAAACAATGAAGGGAATGCTTGGGATGGAAAACCTGTAGGAGTAAGGATGTGACCTTCTTGAAGTCAGCCTAGATATTAGAATTCAGAAGCTAGTGGGTCAGCTGTGAAGGGCCACAATAGTAGCAAATAATGCTTTTTAAATATCATTTGAACATTTTCCAACACATTTTACAGAATAAAGTGCAAAATATTAACATATTTTCAATATCGAAAGTTAAAAAAAAATATTTCTAAGGTTTACATTGTTTTTGATAGCAATGTATGTAAATGAAATCAGGTGGGAAATACCAACATGGAATAATTTCTTGCTAGAGTTTTATATCTGAATACAAGCTAAAAATTCACCAGTAATGAAGAAAAGGTGCTATAGTAGCTAAGCACATGATATCATTAGACCCAGTATTGGAGATTTTCAAAGATACTTATTAAAGAAACTATAAAAAACCTTAACAAGTAAATAATAATTATTCAGGATTCCTTTAAAAATTGAACAAAAATCTTTTCTGCAACAAGTTTCCTGCTAAAGTTCACTTTACTGGAGAAAAATATGAAAGAAAATATTTTTCAAACTTCTTGTGCTTTATTTGAAGATTATCGTTGACTAAATAATAGCAAAGCTCTAACAATTGAATATTAAATTACTTGTTTTGAATCTTCTGTTAAAAATTGAAACATGCTCTTGCTGAACTTTATATTCTGAAAATAGGGAGCTCTACAAACGAATTGGCAATGTTTTTTTGA
Organism: Diorhabda elongata; assembly: GCA_026230145.1. Taxonomy (NCBI): domain Eukaryota; kingdom Metazoa; phylum Arthropoda; class Insecta; order Coleoptera; family Chrysomelidae; genus Diorhabda; species Diorhabda elongata. Next base: position 22,377,574 of record CM047933.1, on the reverse strand, counting down.
CTGTAGCTAGAAGGGTTTTCAAAATAATTACATAATAATTAAGATTCAGATAGTAAATTACTATTTTTAAACATTTTTCTCAAAATTTAACAAAAACCTTTAATTGAAAACTTTCCAAGCTTGCATTGTATTTGACAATTTTTTAACTACATCCTGAATTTTAAATTGCAGGTTTTTGAAAATAATTCACATAATAATAGCAAAAACTAATAAATAAATAATAAGTTATTAATTTTAACTATTCTGTTAAAAAATTAAAAACTATTATTTCTAGGGTTCACGCCAGCATGGCGACATAGCGACAATTGTCGCCAAATCATCAAGAAATGTCGCCAAAATCATACACATCGACGACAAATTTGTCGCCCAAAATATTTTTAAAAAAAACCTGTTTTATATTTACTGTGCTGTTTTTGCATAAAAGAATTTATATATGCCGTAAAAATATGTATAAAAGTGTGTGTAGCATGCATATGTTAATTTTTTTACTTTTGTCTACCACGTTATATTTTTGGACTAACAAATCATAACTTTTGGACCACTAAATTTTCATTGCTGGTGTGAACCCTAATTATTTCAAATTTGAATTTGTTTTTGGTGGGCAATTTTCATAACTGAAACGATATTTAATTTATTTGCGTAGGATTTGTTATTCTTTTAAATCCTTTACAGGAGAATTTTTTTCAAATTTATATTGTTTCTTTGGTTTTTATTCTCTTAACTAAAATAAAATTCAGAAAGTCAACATGGGAGTTCCATAAATGTATCGGTATGGAAATGAAAAGGTACAAGAGTAACAAAAAAAATATATCTAATGCTTATGGATTCTTAAATTGGAAATTTTTTAATGCTCAATTAAAAATTAAGCGAATATTTATTCTTCAAAACTAATTCTTCAATATTTTTATTGCTGCTGTCTTAACATTACTCTTTTCAGGCAAGATATATATTGTTACAATTAGTTAGCAGGAAATGAATATTAATTTAACAAACAAAGAATCAATTTTGAACTTTTGTATAATTTCACATCCACACAACTGTGTATAGTGCCAGGTCAGTTATTGACTAATGACATGTACAAATGAACATTTCTAGGTATACAAATAATTATAAATAAAACCGGTTTTTCAATCCATAAACTCAAGTAACATAAAATTTTAAATAGCACAACTGCTCCGCCATATTGTAGCGGATTTTTGGCACTTGATTTAGAAATTTAAAATGAGATAATAGTACATTATTGTCTGAGAGAAAACATAGTAGTTGTATCAGATACCAACCCATCCAGTAATACCAAACTGAAGTATTAACAATTACCGAGAACGAGTAGATCAAGTTTTATCCTTAGGTTCTCTATTTGTCACCAATTGAGCATATCGGTTATAACTTACTCTTTCAAGTTACTTTAGCATAAACATTTGAACATACATTTATGGTTGAAATAATCCGAACTACTCACCCTGTGCTATCCACAATTGGAATTTGATCAATACCAGCTTTTTTTATCATACTTAAAACTTTTTCACACTTCATACCAACTGTGGCCAAAAGTAATTTATTTAGATTTAACTTTGTCACTGGATCATTCCACCACCTGAAAATAGTATCAAGTTATTTCATTTACACTGAACATACTGTTTATAATCATTATAAAAAAATCACCATTTAGAATGTCTGGTCCTTCGAGCCTTCCATAAATCGTTGATTCATATCCGGCTCGAAGGACCAGGCTTTATAGATATAAGTTTTGGTATAGTAGTAATGAAGAGTAGTTTCAGTTATGTTTTTGTGACAAATAATTATAATGGATTATATTCATGAATGTGAAGAAGATACAAAAGACAATTCGCTAGAATTAATTCCCGAAAATGGCAGTTTTCAAGAGTATTAATATATTTCATCTTTTTACAGCTGGGAAGTCATTATATCGATTCACACTGTTCATTGCCGCTACACCAAAATGGTCTATTTCATTATAAGCCAGTTCAATGGTTCATATCCGACCCAAAATATCAGACAGTGTAATTGTGAGAGTGATATAGTAAATATTGTGTTCAATATCAATAGAATTCATTTTTTTCTCAACTAAGGTCCTATTTTTTCACGTTTCTAAACATACTATTTATTAACATTACTCCAAAGCTTACCAATTACAATGTCTGGTCCTTCGAGCCTTGCATAAATCGCAGGTTCATATTCGGCTGGAAGGACCCGACTTTATAAATACGATTTTTTGTGTAGTGGTAGTAAACACTATGTTCAGTTAGATTTTTCCAACAAATAATTATAATCGAAAATATTCATGAGTCTGAAGCAGATACAAAAGACAATTCGCTAGTAATAATTTCTAAAAATGCCAGTTTTCAAGGGTATCAATAAGATTCCATCTTTTTTCAGGTGGAAACCCATAATTTCGATTCTCACTCTGTTCACTACCGCTACACCAAAATGTTCAATTTCATTATGAAGTCTTTAGAGCCATTTTGATGGATTATATCCGACCCAAAAGGTCAGACAGTGAATTATGAGAGTTGATGTAGTAAATATTGTGTTCAATATCAATAGAATTCATTTTTTTCACAACTAAAGTCCTATTTTTCCAAACACACTGTTTATTAACATTACTCCAAAGCTTACCAATTACAATATCTGGTCCTTCGAGCCTTCCATAAATCGTTGGTTCTTGACCGGCTCGATGGACCAGAGTTTAAAAATTCGACTTTTGGTGTAGTGGTTGTAAATACTATGGTCAGTTAGGTTTTTCCAACAAATAATTATAATCGAAAATATTCATGAATTTGATGAAGGTACAAAAGATAAATCGCTAGAATTAATTCCCGAAAATGCGTAGGAAAAAATTTTTTGAAGCATATTATTTCTTACCAGTGATTCATGGTATTCTTAGGCATCCTAAGGTTTCTAGCTTCCATCCATTGATCAGAAACAAATTTTGTGATGTAATTTCTTATACTATCAGGTAAAACAACAACAACTTTTTTACCTGCCTCTAAATGTTTCGCTGCTCTAACTGCCGCTGCTACCGCTGCTCCACTACTTGATCCTAAAAAAAAACTCAATATTGAGCTTGGAGAAAAATAGTTTTTGTTTTTTTTTTTGAACTTTTAGGTTAAGTCATAAAGAGCTTTTCAAATATAACTACAATCCCTTATGAAAAAGCAACGTGATTTTCCAATTTCGACAAGAAGTAATATTTCATTTGGGTATGAAAACTTACCAACTAACAATCCTTCTTCCTGAATTAATCTTCTTGCCATAGGAAGTGATTCTTCGTCTGTTGTTTTGATCCATATATCGACAACATCTCTATCCAAAACTGTTGGTACGAAATCATATCCAATTCCTTCTACTTCATAAAATCCCGCGTCGGTTTCATTAAGAGATTCTGGTAGAGCTAAAATTGATCCTACCGGATCGGCAGCTACGATTTTAGTCTGTGGTGATATTTCTTTGAATTTGCGTCCGACTCCCGCTACCGTACCACCTGTACCTGCACCCATAACCTTCAAACAAATATTGATAATTTGAGATGTTTGAAATTACGATGAAGGACCCAGTAATAACCAAATTTATTTTCTAAAAAAACTTTGATTCCAAATTTTTCACAAAACAACATTTTTCCATCGGTATTCTACTGTTCTACGAAACATTTTTTGTACTCATGTGTAAGAATGATTCACGGTTTCTTCCTTATTTTTTCGTGTTCTCTTCAATGTTGTGGAATCGGTATGCTTTCAGGTAAGGAAATAAGAAAATGTCACACGGGACGGGTCAGGAGAACAAGAGACACAGGTTAGTGTAATCATGACATTTTCAGCCAAAAACTTTACCCTGAAGGGAACAAAAAATGTTGAACTTAGATAGCTGCCCATGCACGGGCATTGTCATGGTGGAAAAACTAGTCTTCTGTCTGCCACAATCGTATCTTTTTGACAAACATTGTTATGCTTCTTCTTAACACTTCCAAATAAAGGAATTGATTGACACTTTACCCTGAGGGAAACAAAAAATGTTGAATTTGGATGGCAGTGTATGCAGGTGCATCATTAGGTGTGAAGTTTTTGTTGCTAAATTCCTCAACATTATAAATATTGACACATTAAAAAATACTTACAATCATATGAACTTCTTTGTCGCATTGGTCGTAAATTTCTTCTGCCGTGGTATCATAGTGTGCCAAAGGATTTGCAGGATTTGAATACTGCAAAGATTTAGATATCCAATGAAATTAGTAGATCCCAAGTTGAGACATAAAATTATATAAAAAATGAAGAATTTTGAGATGCATACACAAAATGTTAAATATTATACCTGATCCAATATAACGGAATTCGGAATTTCTTTTCTTAACTTGTGCGTCATTCCGAACATTCCTTCAGCTGAATTTGATTCTGCATTCACAGGCGTTCTAACTATTTCCGCTCCCAAAGCAGATAAAACAGATACCTTTTCATTAGACATTTTTTCAGACATAACAATAATACATCTATAACCTAAAAATGGAAACCAAATGTTGATATAATAAATGTGATAAATCAAAATGGAAAAGGAAAATGTGAAAAGCTGAATTTGAGCAATACATATTTAAATCTTGATCATTTTATTTTCGAGTACTAATATTACTGCTTTATACCTGGAAATGTGCATCTTTGCAGCTTGGTTGGAGTTTATTATGCCACTTTAATTGTTGAAGAATTTGAGGTAGATTTGATTGCAGCAATATTCTTATACTTGTCTTCTACTTTTATCTTTCCAGTTTTTGTATCAAGTTACAGTCCTTTTTGTATCCATTTCTTCATCTACTGTTTTCATTCTTTGACGTTTCCAGTCACTAATACATCTGTCTTCAATCTTATGATATATCCACAATAATTCAGCTTTTTCTTCTTTATTCTTGCTTCTTGTATGCAAGGGCGGATCCAGGGTCTTGACAAAGGGGGGGTCATTAGTATTAGGACGAGTCCTCCCCCAAAGACATGTTATTTTAAGCCTTTTACCCACAAAATATAAGTTAATTACGTTGTTTTTGACAGCATAATGACGAATTTTACGCAATTTTTACTTTAAACCTCAATTCCTCATCGACTTTGAAACAAAAACCAAGTTAATTAATCAGGGTTTATGGGGGTTATGGGGGGTATTCATTAGTATTTTCATTTTTTCTATTTTCTAGGAAAAGATTTTTTGGATTCTAATCTTAGAATTTGCTATAATGACTAAACTACAGCAGGAAAATCAATCAAGGTGTTCCATGGTCCTTTATCCAATTTTTGTACTTAGATGTTTAAAATGTCTTTGTTTAGGTAAGTAGTCACTGATTGAGGTCGACGTGTCTCAGTTATTCCCAAGGAGTTTTCGACTAGGACTAGCCCCACATACTCTAAATTTGTGATGTCACAAATTACAGCAACCAATTAGCCATCCTATAAAAGCTTCAATCTCGATGACATTGACAAGAACAATGGTAATATTTTCTGATACCGCTGTCAATTAATACAATGATACAGTTGAATACTAATTTAGAAGCTCCAACTTGGAAAAATAGAGTTAAAATTATTAAAATATGATATACTGTTAAAATTTTCATTGCTCACCTTATTATAGACCTTTTTTTAAGATTTTAATATTGTTAATGTTAATGATTTTATTAATTTGTTATGCTAAGAATGACAATTTTCAATATGAAATGAAACAATATTCTAGTACAAGGATGAACTGTCCTATAAGTCCTGAAAACATTGTGTATCTTTTTATTTTGAAAAATAGAATTATTGCAAATAAATGAAAAAATAAGATGAACCTTTTATTGCTGCTGCCAACGCCAATCCGATTCCAGTGTTTCCAGAAGAAGGTTCAATGATAGTCGATCCTGGTTTGAGAATACCTTGTTTTTCAGCATCTTCAATAAGCCTCATACCGATGCGATCCTTAACTGAACCTCCAGGATTGAAAAATTCACATTTAACATCTGATAAAGAAAAAGGAAAATTAGAATTAAAACAAAACGAATATAAATATATAAATAAATTTGTATTGAATACTGGTGTAACTGTTATTTCCATAGAAGGTCACACAAATGTCGATAGTTCAAGAGAGTTGTACTCTATATTTTTCTATAATCTATTAAAGAAGCAACTTAGATTATTGAACTATCCAGAAATCAAAAACAGGTTTAATTTGGTGAAAAGTTGGCGATTTAAATTGGTCGAAAATTTCCATTTCTAAATTTAATTATGTCAACAATGAGCTTTTTTATATTTGACTTGGTCAAAATGTGCTTTTCTATGATAATTTGGGAAAAATTACCTTTAATTTCTTTCAAAATTCAGTTTTTTAAAATCAAGTATATCAAACATTCGCTTTTCTAAGTTGAAATTTGTCAAAACTTCATCATTAAATCTTTAATTAGTTCAAAAATTAGATTTTCGCATTTAATTTTGACAAAATCGCTTTTCTAACTGTATTTTGGTAAATAATACTTAATTTAGTCACAAGTGTGATTTTCTTTATATAACTTGGTGTTTTTCTTAGATTAATTCGCCATTCTATATTTAAATTTGTATTTCTAAAATTAATTTGGCCAAAAATACCCTTTATAAGTTTGAATTGGTTCACATTAATGTAGTCAAATATACGTTTTTATAATAATTTATAAGTTTAGTTTCACCAAAACCACTTATTTAAAATATAATTTGGTCAAAAATTCACTTTTTTAAAATGGGACAAAAATTCACCTTTGAACCTTTAGTATAAAATTGGAGAATCTCGTATTTATCTATATAATTTGGAAAAATAACATTTTTCTAAGATCAATTTGTCATTATATGTTTGATTTGGCCAAAATTTCGCATTTCTATTATTAACTTAGTCAAAATTTACCTTTATAAGTTTTAATTCGTTCAGAAAAAGTTAATTTTGACAAAACTACTTTGGCTCATTTTGTTTCACTTTTTTAAGTTTAATTTGAAAAAAATTCGCCATTACATCTTTAATTTGACCAAATAGTGCATTATCGAGTTTAATTTTATCCATTTCACTTTTGTAAGTTTAATTTGGTGAAGAATTTACGCTTCTATATTTAAATTGTTCAAAAACATGCTTTTCTATATATAATTTGGGCAAAGATTAAGACTAATTTACCATTTATATCTTTAATTTGTTGAAAATCTAGATTTTCAGGGTTAATATTTGCCATAAGGCTTTTATAAAGTTAATTTGGTCAAATATTGGATTTATGATGTTTAAACTTGTCAAAATTAATTTTTCTATAATTGAATTGGTGAAACATTAGCATTTCTAAGTTAAATTTAAATTTAATTTGGTCAACATAACTCTTTCATACTATTCATTTATTCAAAAATGCAGCTTTCTACATTTAACTTGCTTTTTTCAAGTCGAATTTGGTCAGAAATTTGTTTTTAACTTTGATTTTGTAGCATTTTGTAGTATTTTGGTATAGAAAACTAAATTTAATCAAAAGTGGGCTTCTCTTTATATAATTTGGGCAAAATAGTGTTTTTTGGATTATTTCGCCATTCTATGTTTAAATTCGTTTTTGTAATATTAATTTTGTCAAAAATACCCTTTATAAGTTTGAATTGGTTCACATTAATATGGTCAAATTTACATTTTTCTAAATTTGTTTTTGTCGAAATCACTTGGTTTCATATAATTTGGTCATATATTCTCTTTTTTAAGATTAATTGAGACAAAAATTCACCATTGAACCTTTAATTTTGTATTAAATTAGAGTTTCGAGTTTAATTTTGTCAAATTCACTTTTAAACTATTAATTTGAGGAAGAATTCGTATTTATCTATTTATTTTGGTCAAAAATGTGCTTTTCTAGTTATATAATTTGGGAAAATTTTCTAAGATTAATTTGACATTATATGTTTGATTTGGTGGAAATTTCGCATTTCTAAGATCAAATTGGTTAAAATCATCATTTATAAGTTTTAATTGATTCCGAATAAGTTAATTTTGACATAATTACTTTGGTAATTTCAATTTAGTGAATAATTTACGTATATCTATTTAATTTGTTCAAAAATGTGCTTTTCTATATATAATTTGGATGACATAGTGCTTATGTAAGACTAATTTGCCATTTATATCTTTAATTTGGTGAAAAACTTGACTTTCGGGATTAATATTTGCCATAACGCTTTTATAAAGTTAATTTTGTCAAATAATGGATTTATGATGTTTAGATTGGTCAAAATTCATTTTTCTATAATTGAATTGGCGAAACCTTCGCTTTTCTAAGTTAAATTTAATTTGGTCAAATTATCGCTTTCATTAAATTAATTTGATAAAAATATCTCTAATCTATGTTGAATTCGTTCAAAAATTCACCTATCTACATCGACATACACTTGCTTTTTTCAAGTCCAATTTGGTGAAAAATTTGTTTTTAACAATAGTTTTGTCAAATTTTCTTTACTAAGTCAAAAATATGTTTTTCTAGATTTGATTTGGCCAATTTTCACAAATCTATATTCAATTTTATCAAGAAATCTATTGTGCAAATGTAATTTGTGAAAAAATTGATTTTTCATTATATTTATTGTACATACATATATATTATCAGTTATTTGCATATTTTGTTTAAATTACATAAACGAATTACAACATGATGGGTATTTATTCCATTTTTATCTTATAGAGTTTTGTAACTAAACAGCTAGATAACAATAATTGAAATTCCGACTTTAACGCGCATCATACAACTATGTATGTACGAGGGTTGTTTTAAAAGTTTTCATCCTCAACCTGTCCGTACTTATCAATGTATGTTGGGAAATATATTTGCAGATTTCCACTACAATTTTAGATCATTTCAAACGCTCCGTTTCTATTCGACAATCGTATTAGTGATCCCTTGTAAACATTTTCCTGATTCTTCCTACTGATATCTAAGTTAAGAATAAATTTTTCAATTACAATTCAATAATCACAACATCAAACAGAGTTTGTGTTATGAATCATTGGTGTACTATTTTGTCCATTCTTCTCCTTCACGTCAATGTCCTTGGGTTATTACTTCTAAAAAGGAATAAACTTGTGTTCTTTTCAAAACGATTTATTATCACGAATTCGGGATGTATCTCTCATAATCTAATAGATCCATAGAAATGTGACTAAATAAGATCCTAAAATCATTGAAACCACAACAAGTACATATTTCTAAATTTATACTAAAAATATAATAATTTTTGCCACTTCTATTACAGCAAAAACAACTGATAACATTGGGAAATCCCTGAAATTTACACTTATCTGAATTTTGAAACGTAATTTTCAAATTATCTAGTTAATAATAAGATACTATATTACAATAAACACAATTGATCAATTAGTTAATTTGAAACAAAGATAAATGTAAAGTACAGTGTGTCCGTTGGCAAAATTAGGATTTAAAATCTATACTCGTATATGGGGCCCCCCTGGAACGAACAATCATAAATGGAATCATTAATGAAAAAAACTTAAGAAGAAGCCCTGTTCTAAATAGAATAATTTATGATTATTTTAATGAATGTGTTGATAATTTATTTTAATTACTTAGTAAATAAAAATTTCTAAATTAAGTATTAACATATTTGAAAATTCTTCACCAAAAACCTGATAAGGTTCTATCATATATTCAATAAGAGATTAATGAAGTTTTCAACAAGTTGCGTTTTGATTTAATTAGAGATAAGAACATCGAAGTTATGCGAAGTTTACTCATATTTGAAAATTATTAAAAAATTTCCTGTATCAATTCTAATTTTAACTCTATGATAAAGTGACCTTCCAATAAATCTTATTGATAAATTTTGTTTCTTTACTGATAAATTTTTATAATTACTAAAGTTTCAACTGTGGTAAAGTCTGATTATTTTGAAATAACCTCAATATTTTTGAAAATCTATATATATATATATATATATATATATATATATATATACTTTTTGACTACTTGTGGAAGTCCAGAGAAGGTTTAAAAGGAAAATGCTCGGAATGAAATAAAAACAACAATTTTCCGTCATAACACTCATTACCTTATGCATATTGAATGTCAATAATTATCCAATCATATCGGAATAGGAGGTCATCTAGAGCAATAGCAGATGAGGTGTAAAAGCAAAGATTAGAACTTAACCAGCCTCCTTTTCTTTCCACCTATTGTGTCAAATTTTGAACTGGTAGCTCTGCTGGAAATTTTTTTGAGATTTGTCACTATTGAAAAAGGAAAGGAAGTGGATACCAAAGAGCCTAACACCAGGAGTCAGAGGGCTCAGCCCCTAGTGTAGATAGTAACTCTTCTCGTCTCACAAAATCTTATCTAAGCATTCATTCATTCATTATATAAACTGTTGAAAGCTTATCGTGAAAATTGTATGTATTTCTTCTATATAATATTATAGGATTCAGGCACTCGATAGTTAATTTGCAATGTACTTGTTAATTATTTTGTAATTATAGAAATTCTTAATAAAAAATATAATAACTTTTTATTGATGTATAAAGAAATCATAAAACAGTAAACTAAAATTATGTTTAAAATGAGAAATATTTTTTTATTACTCCTTAAAAATAATGTTTCCTCTACCTTTACATAACTTCTTTTACACCCTACAAGGATCAGAAGTGCAGCAAAAAATTTTTGTAGTAAGTTTGGGGTGGAGCCCCACTTCTAAATATTTACCCTTATTCCATATAAAGGCCTGTTATACTCACAGTACATGAATTAAAATGAGAATCAACTTGATCTACTATTATGTGCAGATTTTTTAATTGTATTGATAAAATTAACAGTACAAAGTTAATTAAATTAATCAGAGAAAGAGTCCAAATACAAGAAAAATTTTTCATTAGTGAATGGCACTCAATAAATTGTAAAATGATATGCATGATTTTAAAAATAGATTAGACCAGATGACTTGCAGAAACAATAATTACGTGACAATAACATTAATATAACACGAAAATTACTTACATAAATCACATTTTAGTCCTTCAGCTTGAGGAATTCTATTAAGTTTTATCATTGGAGTATTTCCAATAGCAGCAAGTGCGTTTGGTAAAATTTTCGAAGTTCTTCTCCTAAAACATTTTTCAGAATTTTTTTGTGGTTTTAAAAAATTTGAATATTTACCAATCATGAACTGTATGCGGTGTTGTTGTTCTGTCAACATTTTTATGCCAGGTACAACTTGATTTTTTATCTGGAGGATTAAAATTGTCATTTAAAGGTGACGAAAAAGTTAAACCAGATTTAATTTTTTTGATGTTATCTTGATTAGAGTTTTCTAAAACTTTGTTCATATTTTAACTGTACAAGTAAATCTTATAACCGAAACTAGCGAACACGTGTACCTACTCAAAAAATGTAAACACAATTTAACGACTGCGAGCAATGTTGCCTGATGATTAATAAAGCTGTTAAAAGCAAGAAGTGGGAGATCGAAGGGAAACGTGAAAAAATTAATGAGTGGAATTTGAATTCCCCATTATAGGTTAAATATATTTAAGCCCAGTCTACACTCAGCGTTTCTATCTTATTATATAGTGAAGTGATTCCACTAAGTACTCACGATAATCACGTTAACGACCACGATTTTTTTTTTCGTTCTTCTTAATCCGAGCATTAAAATTGTAAACCCAAATGGAATAGATTACGAGGCGTTTTGAGCGTTGAGATGAATATTAATGAATAACAAAACAGAAAATATAAAGCGAAGCTATAAGAGTTTGTGTTATAATTTGAAAGTCATTAAATTTTTTAGTGGTGTGGTTAACTAATTTATATTGAAATAAAATCAAAATATCTTCGCGGCGACAGTAAAATATTCAACTCTGTATTCAACCTCTTCTCAAGGGTCGTAGCGAACGTTAGTTATGACGTCATGAATGATGTTCTAGCCGGAGGAACACCAAAGAGTATTTCAGGCGCCGTGAAAGCTTAGTGGAATGCACCCAATATAGACAACTATAAATTTTTAATTTAAAACAAATGTATACAATTTTATTATCTATTTGATTTGTTATTTTTATCGTTAATAATAAAAAGATTAATCATTCAAAAATGTATTGGAAAAACGTAACCTTACAAATACTCTCTAGTATCCGACTTATGCTACATTTCTGATTACAAACACTAAATTAATTTCAAATTATATCTAAATGATTTGTTAACAATAACTTATTTTGGTTCTGAATCTATCATTCCATGTAATAATAAATATAAATAAATAAAAATAAATGGAGTTATTATTATTTCTATTTATTTCAGACAAATCAATTACGGAATGACACTATTTTTAAACGCTGGGTGTAAACTAAGACTTATTATTTTTCTAGTTTAAATCGATTATGGTACATAGAATAATTAAAACGATAGAGATAACTATTTGTGAAAATAGTTAGATATAGCTTCTGAAATGTATACAAATTCACATAAATTTGTGTCTACATGAAGGTAGAAATAGGGAGTTCAACCAAGATTTATTTTTATTTGTAATTAAAAAGTTTGTAATATTGTCAAACCACAAGTTAAGGTTCATTTTGTTATAATTAATTCAATAAAAAGACAACTACATCATCAAATTTTTCATCTATTGTATTTTTTTGGAACATGAAGTATCGAGTGAACTTTCGAGTAATCGAAGTTCATTTGTCAAAAGAAATTTCATAAACGTCAGTTTGCTGAATCTTTGGTTATGTTTATATTAGTATTAATAGTCCGAAATATATTAAATAACACCTAAATGACATTTGAAAATGATTAGACGATTATTCAGTGTGCTAGAGGCAACATTACCATCTGAACAAATTTCTTACACGCACTCAGTAATAAAAAATGAAAATATACCTTTTGGATGGCTTCTTACTGTTGCACCATGTTTCTCTATAAGTGGTAAAGATATAACGATTTTAACGGAACCTGAAGAATTCTACAATACTCTACTAACAAACTGTTCTACTGCCAAAGAACGTATTACCTTAGTTAGTCTATATTTAGGAAGTGGTAATTTGGAACAGAAACTATTAGAGTCCATAAGGAATAACAAGAGTTATAGAAATAAAAAACTCATAATTAATATTTTGTTAGATTATACTAGAGGAAGTAGAGGTACATCGAATTCTAGAAATATGATTTTACCATTAATTCAGGAAAATACTAATTTGAAAGTATCTTTATATCATACACCAGAATTACGTGGTTTTCTTAAAAAGATTGTACCCGATAGATGGAATGAATTATTAGGCTTGCAACATATGAAAATCTATATTTTTGATGATACACTTATAATTAGTGGTGCAAATTTATCAAATGATTATTTTACTAATCGTCAAGATAGATATTTTGTAATCAAGGATAAAAATTTAACTGATTTTTATTCTGGTTTAATTAATGAAGTTCAAGATTTTAGCTTACATTTAGATAAACATGACAATATTGGATTGTCTAAAAATTGGAAACAATTGCCATACGAAAGCAATAAGAAATATTTTGTCGAAAAAGCTGCCGATAAAATAAAATATTATATACAAAATGCTATGGATAAGAACTGCATCTGCAACGATAACAATAATTCAAAAGGTAAGTTTATTTATGATGAATTATAAAGATTTATCTTAAGTTCATATTAAGAGGAAACACCACTGTAGAGGTCGGTTTTTGAAGATCATTTTTGGATTTTTTTATAAAAAACTTCATATCAAATACATAATCTAATTAAATGACTTTATTATACATGTTTTGAAGTAATAGACTACATTTTCGTATTTTCTTTGATAAATTTTACAAAAAAATACTTTCTACAACAGTAAACAATTAAACACTTTTTAAATAACTTTAAAGGATACACACTACCTCACAAACTTTGTTTGGAAAATAAACTATAACAATATGATCGCCATAACCAGAGTTGCCAGACGTCTCGGATTTCAAGGGACAGTCCCATATTTCCCTAACTTGTCCCACATCCCGGAACAAAGTGAAACGGGACGCTGCTTGTCCAGTATTTTACTTTTATGAGTAACAAAATTGTCAAACAAATGAAAAGTTACATAAAATGTTTTAGTAAACATTGTATTGTCCTGCCATGTCATCCATTTCACCATTCATTACTCAGTTCAGTTCGCGACAGATGAGTTAAGCTCTAACCGAATGAGGTTGTTAATTTATATACTGTTTAAGTAGATTTGGCGTGTGTTTTAAAATTTTTTTTCTTTTGTAATATAGTAAATTTAGGCTATAGGTATTGCTGCTAGACTCTTCATACATACAATGAATCAAGGAAAAAAAGGAAAAGATGTAGCAGTGAATATATAGTAATAGTAATAGTCCGGACAAATAAGACCAAATTGCTTAAAATATAATTAAAAATAAAATTTGAAAGTTTCCGATTACGGAAAAAAATTTATTCAAGGTGAAAGGTCAAAAAATGTGTTTTGGCGATTTTCAGCAAAACTGTAACTTTTGTCAAACAAATACTTCAAACAAAAATCATAGATCACAAAATTATCTACAAAAAACGTATGAATACTTTTTTCCTACTAGTCACCGTTTTTGAGATATAACGATTTAAAAAATTATAAAAACTATAATCGTCATAATATCCTTGAGTACTCCACGTATATATGCTACGCTCAAAGATCGAAAACGGCCAGGGGTGGTTTAAAACAGTCACAACGCGTTCTGTGAGACTGTCGTTTGCCAGAACGCGTTGTGTAACAAAATGGTACAACACTCATTATTTAAATAAATGTTTAATGACAACGTTTTTATTTATGTTTTATATCCATATAGTCAATAGTTAATATAACTAACCTATCCTAACCTAACTGCGTCAAACATAAAGTTCAATGCAATTCAAAATGCCACAACAATTCCTCAGGCAAAAATAAATAGATGGATATGCAGCGAACATTGATTTTAGTAATATACTTTTTTACATAAAACGACTGTTAATAATTTATATTAACTATTGACTATATGGATATAAAATATATAAAAACGTTGTCATTAAACATTTATTCAAATAATGAGTGTTGTAATACTTTGTTATCAAATGATTATTAATAAGCAGCATTATATCTATTGCGTGAGCTGACGTCTTCTAAATCTAAAATAATTTCATAGTTCTGGCTAAGTATATCAGAACAGTCCCAACGCGTTCTCCCAAGAGCAAGACGCACAGAACGCGTTTTGGCTGTTTTAAACGGCCACTGACCGTTTTCGGTCTTTGAGCATAACATATACACACATTTGAGTGAGGTGTTTTCTTAATTTTTTTCCTAATATCGGTTTTAGACACATGGATATACCCGATGGTACAAATGGGACAACTTGATGTTAATCATGACGCCTTGATTACCAATAAAATATTGGCTGATGCTCCTCCAGGGAGTAAGTTGAAAATAGCTACTGGATATTTTAATTTAACAAAAGATTATATGAATACAATAATAGATAAATGTGAAGCAGACTGTGACATTCTTATGGCTCATCCTAAGGTAATATAATGTGGTAGGGGCATTGGAGACTTGAATAACTCGATTTCAAATGAACTTTACATGTTTATAATAACAAATTCAAGAATCGGTGAATTATTTATTAGGTTCAGCTTTGATTAAAGTTAAGGCTCGTTCAGACGGTGACATTCATGTCGTGGCATCAAATGCTGTGACAGCATTTGACATTCGACGTTATGACACTAGGTGTTCACACGTACCAACACTTTTGTTGCGACATACTATTATCAGAAATGGCGGAGCTCGTAACTACAGTAGCGGCTGTATTATAGGAACTAATTAATTTGAAGTTGAGGCAAAAATTAAAAAAGGCCAGTGTGGGTAAGAAAGTGGATTAGACGTAGGAACACATTAGGTGCATCAGAAACACTGCTGAGGGAATTGCAATTGGAGGACCCCAAGTCTTTTTGCAATTTCCATCGTTTTTGAAAAGGAAGGCGTGAGCAAAATTATACCAGTGGGACTTGGGCTTATAAATTTCATCAACACCAGAACCAGTTGTCATTCATTAATTCACCTTTCGAAATTCATTGTTGTATGTTCCTCGAATTGATCTAATTTTTGCCCTCAATGCTTTCACATTTTCTAATTTAAAAATGTTCAAAAACGCTTCGTCCGCTTGATCCCTTTTATTTCTATCCTTAAATGCTGAAATTGACTTATCCCATAGACAAGGGTATTGCTGGTAACATTCCAGAAATGTAAGTATATCAAACGAAGACATGATCGAATGATAAACAGCAGATTCGTACTCTCAGTACTGTCACCGTCGCCGATGTTCAAACGATGAAACAAGCGAGACATTTGATTTCACTGCCGCGACATCGCCGGTGTCACGAAGTCGTATATCAAAATTTTTTGATATGCGGCACTAGCGTTACGACACCATGACATCGAGACATTCAACTGTTCAGACAATGCATTGTTGCGGCATTCACGTCACGGCATTAGGTGCCATGACATAAAATGTCACTGTCTGAACGAGCCTTTAATCTCACTGGAAATAAGTCAGTTAGCCATAACATTGGATCTTGATTTACTATCTTTCTACCCAAACTATCCCTAGTATTTCTAATCAGTGTTCCAGTACAGTATTGGATTGTTTTTGTAGCTTTTTAGGTTATAGGGCACACCAACCTTAGAGACTATTGTGCTCCTCTATCAGAGCTGTTTTTGATATCTATGACTAAACTTCAATATCTTCAATATCTGTTCTGTAGATTTTCGCACCTAACGGTTTCTTGTAGAAGAATTTTTGCATATGATTGCTACTGTGAGGCATTCTAGAATTTCCACAGAAGTCTCTTCCTCCCCACAGAATCTGTATTCTCTAGTTTTTGGTAGAGCTATTCTCTTCGGGTACTTCTTGCGTCGATAGTGTCATGTAAAAAAGCTTGTGTGGTGGTTTATTTTCTTTTTACTAATATCCAAATACTTTTTAGCCTCCTTTTCGTCTTTCCTGAGCATTTCCTCTACAACATAAAAGCTACCGTGCAATAAAAGACGTTTTTGGTAAAAGTATTGGCATCTTTGATTCATGTATGCTTCGAAACAGCAATTAAACATACATTCTTAATCTTTGTTAATACTAATCCTATCGACTTGAAATGAACACCATTATTCTTGTAAATTCGAGTTGAATTTAGTTTTATTAAATGTTCCAAGCCCATTGCCTGACGTCCGTTTCGATATCCAAGTTATTGTCTTCAGAGGCTGAAGATAAACACAGTGTGTGGTACTGTAAACAGTGTGTACGGCTCCAGAAATTTCAGCTTAGTTGTCTTATATGGTAAGAGGATGGCAATTCATCAGTATTCTTCAGCACTTCCATGTCAGTTTTGAGCTGGTGATATAGGAGGTCGTTGTTTTAATAGCTGTTTCATTATAGATAGTTTCTTTCCATTTTCAATTGTACACATAATTCTTTTGAATGATTTTGTTACTAGACCTAGAGATTTGATTTAGTTATATAACATTGGTAATATTTTATCTAAAATCTGATTGTTAATTTTATTTATTGGTTGATTATGATATATACGCTCATTTAGGGGGAAGTTCCATAGTGTAGAACACTTCAGGTTTTTAGTAAAAATAAAAAAAAAAACTATTTTGAAAACTTATCTTTATTGACAACTAAACTAACTCAATAAATTTTAAAATCAAAATAAAAGAACAAATTTGCAACCTCTGCAATAAACATATTCAAAAACATAAATTAAACTTTGGTGAGAGTAAACGCAGTCTTTGGAAGTGGCGGTTATTATCGGATAGACTTCACTCCAAACCCCTAGCATCGGACAGGTACCGTCCGGCGTTAAGGGACTTCCCCCTATCTGGCTCCCAACAAAGGTTTAATAATTAGGTTTTTTACCCACTTCATAGATTCGTTGAATTAAAGGAAATGAGCTAAAAGAGAGTGCTTGATAAATTTAAATAACTTCACATTTCTAGGTTATGTTCTTGACGTGTTTTCTTTGTTTATACTTTTGCTCTATTAATAAATTTTTGATACATAAATGTAAAAATAAGGGATTTATACATTTATATTTTTCATTTTTGGCAGTATTTAATCACAAAACGTGTGAGATGAATCAATACACACGGTATATCTTACTTAAATAATCTATTTAAGCACTAATTATTCACTTACACGCTCAACTACTCACTTTAACTTTGGAATGTCATATTTTAGGTGTTTATATCATATTTTTTAAGCAAAGAGTAAAGCTTTTTGAGTGCGGTTTTTTGTTTAGTACAAATTTGGGGAAAATGGCGACAATTTAAAAAAAATCAAATTTTCGCGATTTTTTCCCGCTAAAAAGTATGCAAAAATATACTATCGTAACAACGATCCGTCATTTCGTGAAGATATATTTTCTGAGTATTCTCTCCTTAAAATATACCGTTTAGCTCACTTTTTGTATTCAGGTGTCGGTTACACTTTCCCGATCTATTCACTATGCCATTGAATTGTTGATTGACTTAAGGCTATTAGTCTCTCGCTTTATATATTAAAACAGCTTTCTGGAACTTTCGGATTCTTAAGATCCCTAGAATACCGCAATCAAACGAAAAGGCCATTTTAGAAGTTATCTCTATGAAAACAGTTACAAGAAAAAAACAGCTCCTACAAAAAAAAATACCCGCGGCATTCGCAAAACTTTAGCTTCTATAACATAACAGAACCGACTTCGCGGTCTTTATTAGTGGGCGAGTAACATAAATAAGAAAGTTAACAAGACTATACCAAAAATGTATGAGAAAGTGCAAAAGTAGGAAAAGTATATTAGATAACTATTGTTTTTAATTTTTCGTTATTTTTTCGTAACTAAGCTAGAAGTTCCGGAATCCTTAGGGATTTCATACTTAACACACTGTTTAAACTAACACTACACCAACACTCATAGTTCATAGTTGTGGGCGGCCAGGGAGCCGTTGAGCACATAGCCCTTCAGATAGGCCCGTCGCGCCCCACTTGACGTTACCAGATGCCGAGGTCCTTTAAGAAGCCAATCGTGCGCTTTAGCTTGAACCGTTTTATGTCATTAGGCAAGTTGTGAGGTTTGCCTAGGCAGATAACGTGGTCTTCGGTTTCGTTCTCCTCCATGCACCAACGGCACTCCGGATCGTCCGTGATTACCCATGGTGTGGAGATGGCAGTGTCCGGTTACTAGTCTGATTTCGCGCTTATTCAGCTGGAGCAGTTGTTTGGTGAGAGACGCACGGGGTCCATCTATATGGGCCTTGGCTTGTCTCATGCCAGATGTCTCTATCCATCTCTGCCGAGCCTGTCTCTGAGTAGACCGTTCAGAGACGCGATGAGAACGCCTTTGGCCACAACAAGGATGGGTTCTGCAACCATCGGTGGGTTCGGTCGATCAGAGTCTAGCGAGTGAGTCGCGCTTCGTCGTTGCCTTTGTTGCCCGAGTGACCGGGCACCCAAAAGAGTTGGACCTTACAGCCATCACTCACCAGATTCTGTAGAACTCTCTTGCACTCCAAAACTAGCCTAGAGCACACGATTTCGCCCGTTATAGCTTGTATGGCGGCTCTACTGTCAGAGCAGATTGAGATTACTGTGTTCCTGTGGCGTCTATTGAGTATCGCGCGTCCGCATTAAATCACGGCTTGGAAGACGGTGGCGTATTCCCCAAGCAAAAAAGATTCGCTTATTTTGGAATATCCTCCCCAGAAGCCTTTTTCGGTCAAGCCATTCCTTCTGGAGCCATCTGTATACCAGGCGGCTCCATTATTCAAAATAGCATGGAATCACCATTTCATCGCTCCTGCTCAGTGATGTGTGCTACACCAACATTCACAATAAACTATCTGACATGCGTTTCGATAAATAACCAAGTTATCATCTTCAGATACTGAAAGTAAACAGTTTACCTCTGAAGAGGACGTCGGTCGTGTAATTGTGAGTGTTGGTGTAGTGATAGTGTAAAATGTGTGTTCAGTATCTAACTGATAATAGTCCTATCGATGCATAAACTCCTCAATTCATAAGACAGTTTGAAGTACAAGTACACTAATCTACAATACAACTGTCAAAACAAAAAAGGGCAAGTAAATCTGTCATGAAAATGAAACAATTAATGTGCAAAACATAACCTCGAAATGCGAAACTTCTCTCTATGTATCGAGTACTCTGGGTTAATTGATTTCCATTGTATGGAACTAATTTTTTTAGGCCAATGGTTTTTTAGGAGCAAAAGGTTTGGCTGGGGGGATTCCCTATGCATATTCATACATAGCCAAGAATTTTAAAAAGTTATACGAACAAAAAAATCAACAACATAGAATTCGCTTATTTGAATATTATAGAGAAAGTTGGACATATCACTCTAAAGGTTTATGGTAAGTATTTCAGTGTAGTTTTATGCCGATTGAAGCTATTTGTGTAAATAGTTCTTTATATGTATTCTTCATATGACCACTTTAACATATTTGGTATTCTCTAGGTATTACAAGCCAAATGAAAATGTTCCCTCGATGACATTGATTGGATCTCCGAACTTTGGAGAAAGATCGGTGAAACGAGATTTAGAAACCCAAGTGGCAATAGTAACAAAAAATTCAGATTTGAGTAATCGCTTGAATCAAGAATGTTCGAGGTTATTTGAATTAGGATTGAAAGCAGAAACGGAAAGGAAAGTTCCAGTTTGGGTTAACACTTTTGTTTTATTTTTCAGGAGTTACTTTTAAAACATATTTTGTTGTAGATTTTGTTGATTTTATTTTTGAATATATTTAAAATTGCTAATTGAGTTTACATCTTTGTCCGAGCGCGGTTCAAATCCTTGGGCAAGCCTCACATTTTGCATAATGAGGATTTTGGCCTTTGGTAATATCAATTGGGGCACTGTGGGCCTATCAGAAGGCCTATGTGCTTAACGACCCTTGGACGCCCACAACGCTACTATCAACATGTTTGCCTTGCTTTTTAGCTTACTTTCCATGGTTTGTTGAAGCACTACTCTATATATTCTTAGCATGATTTCCCATCTAGGTTATGTTAGTACGGGTATGTTCGATCTAGATTGGTTGGGGATCATTCGTATGCTTGAGGCCCATGGTGTTACCCTACATTTCGTGCCATTTGGAAACTTAGTTAACTAGCTAACTATCCTCCCAGGTTTCAACGTCGTTTCTCACTTTACGATAGGAGCACTGGCATAACAGATAATCGCTTAATTGATAAACGACCATATGGACAGTTTCTATAAGTGGAAGCTGTTCCGACTAAGGAGGATAGAAAGGAAACGATTTCTCTATCCTCCGAGAATGCATTCTCAAACATGCGCAACGAGAAACAGAATAGTATATTGACAGCACCCTAACCTTTTCACTGGGATGCTCTTCTATAGTCAGGCCAGTGAAGCTTTCCCGGCTTTGCTCAATTTTAGTAGATTTCCAACATTTGACTGCTGCAACTGATAAAATTAGTCCCATAATGGATTTCAGAAATGATTTATGAAGTGAAAAGGTTAATAGTGGGACATTCCCATTTAAACTGTTCATATACGAGGGCCGTTTTTTTATCAACCTCCGATCGCTCCGTACATACGCTACGGACAGAAAAAGCGGACAAGCGCTGTAGGCGACTGCGAAGCTCTCGCAAATCAGTCGGCGTTGTGCTACAGCCATTATTGATGCTCCTGCCAAGTGTGAATTGCGATGTGTGATTCGTTTTCTACAGGCTGAAGACCATTGTGCTGTAGAAATTCATAGGAGAATAAGTCGTGTGTATGAGGAAAACTTCATGAGTGATGGTGTTGAAAGTTTTAAGATTTCTAGAAGTTTCAAGATCTGTTTTATACTCTACTTAAATTCATTGGCGGCAACTTTCTTTGAAGAGGGCATTGAAAAGCTTGTCCACAGATATGACAAAAGTCGCAATCTCTTCAGTAATTATGTCGAAAAGTAACCGTACCAATCTTTTGGTAATAAAATTATTGTTTTATATAAATTTGTCTTTTATTTACAGCCTATCGGAGTTTGAAAAAATTCCAAATATGTAAGCATGATAAAAGTCATTCCGTCATTTAGTTTCAATAAAAATACACTCAATTTTAAAATCACTTTTAATTTTTGCTTTTTGTTACAAAACAGTTGCCAAAGCATAACAGCAACGGTGTTTAAAACAAAAAATTGAACATTCGTGAAGACATTTGAATAGTTATAAAAACTATTTCTAAACAACACTGTTTCTACCTGAGTATAAAAATACAATATTTCTTTGCGATAGTGGTATTCTACCTTAATAAGGCAATTTTTGTAGTTTCAACTGGGTAAATATTAATTAACTAGCACGTTCTTTGGTAAGCTTTGCTTATTTTAAATTATATGACTAGTTATTGTATCACTGAAAACAGTGGTTTAACTTACACAATAGAGACTATACATTAAAACACGATTTTTTTTACCATGAGAGAGTAATCAAACCTATTAAAAATGAAAGAAATTTTGAAGAAAGAGGACTAAAAAAATATTAAATGAAAATGCAGTACGTTCTGGTCAGCGCTTGATAAGCAGAAAACGTATCTTCCAACATGACAATTTGAAAGGAATAATGTACTGGAAGTAATAATTTTGTCATCACAATCGCCCGACCTCAACCCGATTGATTTGTTGGGAAGCAGGACATCGGTTTCCTGCTTCCACTTCAAATCTTTAGAATATCTTGAAAAACGAATGGAGTAGTACAAATATTATTATTATTCAAATAAATATTTTATCCTATAACAATGTTAATTGGATATTAAGATATGATTAATTTGATAAATCAGTACAATATTGAATTTCAACAAATTAATAGTAAAACATATCTTGAAACCAAAAATGCATTTGAATAGTGCCACTTGTTCATTGTTATTTATAATAGCATGACAATACTATTCTACATAATTCAGATATGAGTGCTTGGATCTATTTCACCTGCTTATATTCAAAAATTGGAAGAATCTACTCGCAAAATAAACACAACAAATAAAGATAAGAAATAGAACTGTTACAATAGTGAAAAAGACAGCGAAAGAAAGAATTAATTTTTGTTTACTCTGTCTGAAGGATATGGGTTACCACTAATTACATATTTTTATTTCTCCCTTGAATTACAGTCATTCAAAGGAAAATGTCATTTTTTTTAGAAGAGGTAGTTACATCAAGAATTTTAAAAAAGTTCCAAAAATAGCAGTGAAATTAAGATTTCACAAAGTTATCATCATTTGACATAAGATTTTTCATGTTCATGTAGACCACAAAGAAACGCTTCATATGCAAAAAGAAGAAAAATTTTTGATAAATAAAGAAAATGCACCATGTGAAATGATTATTGAAAGTAATAAATTAACCTCAAATTGTTTCCATACTAAGAGTAAATTCTGATGTACAATGAAAAAGCACCAAGTGAAATGATGATTAAAATCAATAAATTAACTTCAAATTGTTTCGATACCAAGCATAATCTTCAGATTTACTTTCCCAGAAACTAGTAATTGATTTTAGAGTGAAGACAACAGAATAAAATTTAAAGAAGTAGAAGACATCACATAGTTGCCTTATGGATATGTTTGCACGTTCAAATGTCCAAATAAAATGATGTGAGCATGAAGAATCTATTTCTGAATTGGTACCTCGTTTCCTGACTATTACTGAACATTATTTGACCGAACAAAGAAGAAAACCACAAAGAAACGCCTCATATGTAGAAAGAAACAAATTTTTATATTCACAGAGACAATATATCATGTAAAATTAAAATTAATAAATTAACATCATTTTTTTGTACTAACCGTATGCTCCAGATATAATTCCCAGCGACTAGTGGTTCTTTTCAGACTCAACAAATGTTCCAAAGAGAAAAATATAAATAATTTGAAACAGAAACCTTTTTGGGAACAAAGAAAAAAATCATTCTAAAAGTTGTACAGGATTGTTTTCATGAATAAAACGAAATTTAACTGAAAAAACTTGTTTTTTTTTTTGCTAGACCAGAGACTTCCTAATCGATGTATCTTTGCTAATTTGGAATTGTATGCTATTAATATAAAAAAAACGTGTTTTAAGGCAATAGTCGTTACTTATTTGGTGCAAGTAAAAATATTTTATTCCAAGCTAAAGAAGCTACTAATTGTATTTTTTTTCGATATAAATATCATCTTCAGCTTGGAGGTAATACAGTGAACTTACTATATATACTATAATAGAAGTTATTGTGAATTATAACAATATATTTATAAATAAATGACAATAGTAAGACATTTTTCACTTGTTAAAGACTTTAATAACAACTACATCAGACAGGTGAGAAAATAAAAACACCGTTCAAGATATTTTAACATCAAAATTAATGAAAGGTACTAAAGTTTTCAAATAAATAATAATATTCATACAATTTGCAATTTTTGTACCAAGATAGCAAGATATGAATACAATTCCGTTGAAAACTTTTACTCTCTGAAGAACTAAATTCTATATAGAAAAAAAAATTAGCTACAGTTTACTTAAGCCACGGGATAAGTAATAAAAAGTTGACACAATTATTGACAATAACTTCTATTATAAACTCTCTATTCTAAACAACTTTTATCCAACTCAGTCTTTGGCTTGATATTAGAAATAAATAAATTATGTACATAAATAGTGTATAAACACAAACATACTCATTCACAAAATTCTTCTAACAAAAACCTATACAAAAAGCACAGTGATTATTTGACCATTATGACAATACTAATGACATAAAAATCAGTACAATACACTCATATAATTTAACAACATATTGTATATATATACAATCAGAGACACAAATATATTTTTTTGAAATTTCTGCAATTCGGAACATAATACTACACAATTACTCTGTCTGGTTCTTCGAGCCGGATAGAACCATGGAAGGCTCGAAAGACCAGACAGTGCAGTTGTGAGAGTTTTGTTGTAGTGGTAGAAAATAGTGTTTATATCCGCAGTTAATCTTATTTTAGCAATTATTTGTAGTTCAAGATTTTCAGTAAATATATTGATAGAATTTTATACATAACAGTGAACGATTAAAGAGAAAATAAATCAAAAAGAACTTAAAAAATAGCATAGAAATTAATTGAAGGTTACTATTAATGATACAGATTTTTGAAGATAACCTTGATCATGGATTATATAAACTAATTCATTGGTAGTAAAAAAATTAGCTTTATAAACAATAGGGTGGGTCAAAAATATTGGATAACTTTTTTAACAAGTGACACAGAAAAAAATTCTCATCAAACAAAGATTTAGATGACTCCAACAGATATCATAATTATGAACTAAACTCTGAATGTTCTGATGAGGACCTAGACCTGTGCTCGAAATAAAATTCCCTGGGAAATGTATTACAAAATATATTTTATAACCTCAACTTTTTCAGTTACACTTCTAGTTTTTAAAAAGAACTCTTTGGGTAGAACTGTCTCCAGGGACATCATTTTTCAGAGTACTATAAATGAAGGGATTTTATTCTTTTAGTGTTGCATACATATTGTACCTTCAAAAGCACATAATTGTCTAGCTATTGTGTGAAGTTTAGGGAAAAAATATTAGATAACTTTTTTGTAGAGCATTAAATTTCCTGAGAAATTCCCCAAGAAAATTTCTGTACAATCAATCTATGATGAAGTATAACTATAAAGTTATTAAATATTTCTGACCCACCCTAATAAACAAAAACTAAAAGAAAACAAATTACTTTTAATATACAGTTGGAAGTGTCTCTGTTGTATATTATTTGAAGCACAAGATTTTTGGTAAATATGTTGAGAAATCAAATTAACATTTGAAAAATTTGCATAAATTTTTTATATCAAGAAAATCAATGCATTTTTACAATAATATATTATACAGTACCTAAAATATGACATGAAATGAATAGGTACAGTAAGAAATTTTGGAACAGCATGGAAATTATTGTTTTTTATTGAAAAAAATTGAATGAAATTGGCTCCCAAGAAAAATTTAGAAAGTTCTCATTAATTTTTTTAGATTATGAGAAACAATGCATTTAATACATTATAATTAGGGAAATACCTAAAGCATGACATGAAATGAACAGATATAAAAAGAAAACTGTGAAATAGCTTGCAAATTAGTGAATGCTATTGAAGAAAATTGAAGGAAATGATGATAACATAAACAAGACGACATAGAAGTTAGGGATTGTTGTTGAAGAAAAAATACCACAAGAAAATTTTCATCATTTTTTCTATATTCAGAGAAAAAATGCTTTTTATACATTATAATGAGGGAAATATCTAAAACATGACATGTAAAGAATAGATACAAAAAGCAACAGTAAAATAGCATGAAAATTAGTGATAGCTATTGAAAAAAAATTACCAGAAGAAGAAAATTTGCATCAATTTCTCAATATTAAGCGAAAAAATGCATACATTTTTAAAAATAACATGTAAACAATATGCACAAGAAGCAATTGTGAACTAGCATGGAAATTAGTGATCGAGTATTGATCGAAATGATAACCGCAACAAGAAATTAGAACATAATACAAAACAAAAATATAAAAATCCAGAACACTATTAATAAAAATTATATGGACCAAATCAGTGATCAACAACAGACTAGTTGGTAGTATTCGGTAAAGCAGAACTAACCACATCAAATCAAAACATATGAGGATGTAAAAGAGGAAAGTGAGCACAAATTGTGAATGAAGGTCAAATAATATAGTTCAATATCAATTTTGTATCTCGATTTGATCAGATAAGCTATACACAGTCTTAATTTGAACATCTAGATTTCTCACTAATAATATTATAAATAACATTTTTCTTCAAATGCCATATGGTAGAAAAATGGAAAATAGAAAAGTAAACAGTAAGAAAGACCAACATTCATTAACAAAAAGATGAGTAATTTTGATTACAATGCAGTAATTCTCTTGTAATAAGACATATTTTTTGAAAAGAGTACAAATAGCTATTCGAAAAAAAAAGGAAAGCGTTTACAAGGTGACATATTCCTAATCAAGTTTTTAGATATGTGTAAACGAATAGTGGAAGTGACGTACTTCTTACTTCAATAAATGACCCAATTTAAAAAAAATTCCACTATTTTATATCTATTAATAACAAATATTATGTTATAAATTTTAAGCAATTATGACATAATATCCTAAATGGTGTTTGTGTACCTTAGATTATAAATTAACAATCTTTAACAATAGTGATGTAAATATTAAAAATTCTACCTAAATAGAACCATTATTATATTAAAACAGTGCAGGTACCTAGAAATTACCTTGTTTGTTCATATTTAATCGTCAAATAGCTAAATTGTACTCTATAGTATAACGGATTAAGTGTTACACCCCCCATTTGTTATACATTACATAATGACTATTTACTCCATCTCCTAAATTTTCACTGGCATCTTCAGTTCTGTTCATAACGTTGAACAAAATGGCGAAAATGGTACAGGCTGCGTACACTCCTAAGGCCACCCACCATAGGAGTTGTTCGTGTAATTTTTGTTCGAAATTTTTCAGTACTAACAGACCGATTGTTAATCCTGCAAGAGCTCCTGTCAAATGAGCTACATACGACACTGGTAAGCCCATCGCATCATATCTTGAGTAAATTGCGTAACCGACATCACAAGATGCTGGAATAAAAAAAAATAGAGCGTTAATTTTGAGCTTGATATGTACGAGGTATATCCAGAAAGTAAATTCCGTTTAGTTATATAAAAATTATTCATTTTACAACAATCTATAAATCTAGAACAAGTGTTTGTAAACCTTCTTCATAGAAGGTTGTCGTCTGTGTTTTCAACATGTTCTTTTAGTTTGACCAACAAGGTAGGAACAAATGGAAATCGCTTAGAGCGAGGTCCGGGCTGTACGGAGGATGATCAGAAGCCAAATTCCTTAAGAGTTTTTCTTTTCGTGGAAAGTAACGACACCATTTGACAATAACCCGAGGCGCTTGTTCTTAATTGAGCAATTTCTCAATGGTCTCGCAGGAAATATGTGCATTGATTGTTTGGCATAGTGGTAACAAATCAATTAGCCTTTTCTTCCCCAAAACCGTGTAATGAATTTTCGAGGTGACAAGATTTGCGTAGGTTTACCTTTTATTGGGGACGAAGTGTGTTTATATTCGATTGATTGTCGTTTAGTTTCTAGGTTGTCCCAAGATATCCAAGTTTCATTCTCCGTGACTATTCGAGGAAGAGAATCATCACCAAGAAAACACAAATATGTAAAGCGCATATATTATATAATTCGATATTATATGTATTTTTTGAATATTTGCATATATCCTCAACAAAAAAAGATAATATTGAACAAATTTTGAAAGATGTAGAGTTCTGGAAAGCGGTTCAAGACTGAAGCAATTACTCTTATCGCTGTTCTCAAGAAACTATATCTTGAAGCAGGTTTAAAACCCTAAACCCTAATTTTTGTTGAGCGGTGTGTATAGGTTATAGTTGAATTTGTGTCAGCTCTTATTTATAGGTGTTCTTAGTGACATTCTTCCAAAATCTTACGATGTCGCTTCTAAAAATTTAGAAAAATCAAATGCACTAACAGTGACCAGATTTGTACAAGAAGCTCTTTCAACATTTTTTCTTCCTACGCTGTTCAATTGGTTGTAAGCCGCTTTTTTATAGCACAAGAATCTTTTTGTTTTCGCCGAAACGTCGTTGATTTGAAATTTTTTTCGAATTATCTATTGTGGAGATTCCAGGACTATAGCTCAGACAAACTTCCCCTAAATCCAATTCTATGGTTATATGAAATTTACCAATACAATTTTCACTAATTTCTAATGAACTTAATAACTTTCTCGATTTCGGTATATATAATTCAATAGTTCTAATTTGAATTTTTCTCATTATACGTGGTCTGGCTATTAAATAACGAGACTGGTTACGAAAAAAAGGTTTTATTATAGAAATTATTCTACATTCGAAGACTCCCCTTCAATATACTCCCTCTCGCCGTACACGTTTCCATACGTTTTTTCCATTGATCGGAAGTCTTCTTCGGTGAGTGCCTTTAGGAGCTCTGCAGTTTTTTGCTTTACCGCTTCCATAGACTCAAATCGAGTCCCTCCGTTCGTCTCAAACCGCTACTGCACAAATATTATAATAGTGACGGAAACGTGTTTTGGAACGTGCATAGACAAGATATCTAGATACCCAACGCACTACTCGTTTTTTACCCCACCTGTCTAGGGCGTTATCTCGTTATTTAATAGTACAGTAAGTACAGAAAAGTGAAGGAAAGTTTGTCTTATGGGAACTTCTACTTTCTAATAATTAGCTGAAAAATCCGCTATCAAGTAAAGTTGAAATTCATCGTCTGGATACTAACGTACAGTGCGATAGAAATTATTAGAAAATGGTTGTAATATGTAACTTTTCCAAGTGTTGTTTGAAAAAAATTGTTTTGTACTTACCAATGGCGAAAATTCCGAATAACCTCAATATGCCACATTGCATATTATTATAATTGAGCAAAACATTAGCTAAATGTGCAGCGAGGAGTGCGTACACTCCCCCAGAGGCTCCAACTAAATAAACGTCATTATCAAAAACAGACGTTCCCAAAGAACCGGCCACAACGCCAGCCATGTAAATAAGCGCTACTCTCCCCGAACCGTGGACCATCTCCAAGGGCAGGCCCACTAAAAGTTGAACTACCAAGTTGAAACCGAGATGGAGCCATCTGAAAATGAAAATAAAATCTCAAATATTAAATTATTTGTAACTTTATTAGAATTTACAAAATAGAGCTATAAATTTTACTTAAATTATTCAGGTTTTTTTATCATTTATAGTATTTTCGTTCTTATGAATGTGAATCATTTCTAAAAACTCTCTTTTTCGTGTATTAGATTCCGTTTCAAGAATTTTTGAATCTTTATAATTGAATTTATGTTTTTTCGATATCTCATGGTTCGTTAATGTAGTTCTATTTTTTTATCGTATTGATGACCTCTTAGTCTATTTTCTAAATACTGAGATGTTTGCCCTATGTAGACAGTGTCACGATTAGTACAAGGCACTTCGTATATAATATTATTTCTTTTATTTTTTGGTGTTTTAGATTTTAATTTAGTGAAATATTTGGATAATGCTTTTTTTGCTTATTGGTTCGCCTCTGAGCAGATGATTTCCTATTGGCGTGGTGAGATCTTCTTCAATAATGCGACCTCTTCAATCGTTTCTTACATCAGCTGACCATTTCCTTTTGAGTCTTATATTATCTTGTTGTTCTAATAATGGATTTGTTAACGGGTTGTATACTTCTAGTCTTTTGTAGTGTTTTCTACTTTGTTTCGCAATTATATCCAGTGCGAACTGTATTCTTAAGTCTTCTTGGAGCGTTAGGTTTGACACATACCAAGGAGCGTCAGTTTAGTATTTTGGTTTAGAGTTGTATTTTTTCCCGTTAAGCTTTGAGTTGCGATGTTTTCCTAGACACTAGGGGATTGCGGAAGTTAATATTGTTAAGTTAAACTGAAGGTCACTTGGACAGATTTCGATTTCATTTTGATTCTCTACTTGTGTAACCATGTCTAGACGTTATAAAAAATGTTAGATGTTGCTACTGGATTTTCAGGGGCTGCAAGAATGACGGTATCATCTGCGAAGGTACCAGCGATAGTTTCATTGGGTTTGTTTCATCTTTAGGTTAAGGTCTAGCCCGTCCGTAATCACAACAGTCAGTCAAGACAGATTTGGGTGAGACCTACCGTCGCGTCGTTACCAATATAGGTTTCTGGTTAATTACATGGATGTAAATAATATTAATTGAATTTTTCACATATACTGGGTATTCGACAGAAGACTACACGGTCGACATTCATCAGCACAGAATCGAAGGTTTCTCTATGAAATTTATTTCATATATTCATAATGCTGCAATGGAAGTTAATTGTTTCAGAATTTTTGTGGTTTCGAAATTGTGAAATCGTGAACAACCTCCAAAACATCGTGAAAAATAAATATTTCCTTATTCAAGTTAGATATTTCAACGTTTCAAAATTTTACTGTAACGTACATATATTTTCTCAGAGTATACAGTGTAATAGTGATGACGGGTGGATTCCAAAAGAAAAACGAACTTGAACGTGGATCCATCAAAACATACCATAGACCAAACAGCGATCGAAATAGTGGATTTCTCGGTACGAATCGGAGCCAGACAAGATCAAACTGAGTGGGCCAGCAAATAAAATCATAGCGTATTTTTGAGAAGCGTGCATAATTTGCATTATCATCAAGAGGATGAAAAAATCAATAACAGGTTTAATGGGTATTTGGAAAAAAAAACGCATTCGGTCAAGATAAAAGCTTTTTTGCACTAGGACAATGCAATGGTGCACATCTACGCAGTTTCCATGGTAAAAATCAATGAATTAGACTATGAATTGCTTCATTATCCACCATATCCTCTAGATTTAGCTTTGATTGTTTTTCAGTCGATTTTGTCCCGATTTTGATCTTAACCTACGACTGAGGTTCGTGCTACGTTTGGTCGGTGCTTCCCTACGTAATTGATGACCACTGCGATTAACAAATTGGAGGCTTTCGAGATGTGGCTGCACCGCAGAGTCCTTAAGGTGCCTCGGACGACCAGATTGAAAAACGAAGAAATTCTTTGACGCATCGGAAAACAACGTGTATTATTTAAATTAATTAAGAAGAGAAAAACGGTGTACCTAGAGCATTTTTGCACCTACTGATCGAAGGTAAAATTGAAGGAAAGAGAGAGATCTGAAGGAATAAAATATTTTGGCTGTGAAACATCAGGCATTTTATAGGACTACACGATATACAATTCTTAATACACACCGCAAGAAATAGAGAAGCAATGGAAAATGTTATCGCGAACATCCATTAATGGATATGCATTGAAAGAAGAAGTTTTTCATTCCCAAACCCATAGAAATGGGTCGTTGGAAATATGTTTAACTACAATAATGAAAGGGATGAAAAAATTGGAGAAATGTTGATAAATATGATTATTTATCATAAAACTTGAGGTTATTCAAAAAGTCACAGACTCATTGTCACGTTTAGGCTTGTAGGACAAATTGAGTAAATTTTAGTTTCGGTGTCTGAAGGCGGTAACTTATTTTTCTAAATGCTAATCAATCAGATATTATAAATGTGATTGTTGGTGTAGTGGAGAAGCTTCTATTTATACTATAACTTCATATTCTTCATGCCTTCTTGTTTACTGATTCATATCCGGCTCGAAGGACCAGACAGTCTACCTGTGAGTGTTACTGTAGTGGCAGTTTACATTGTAATTGTGACTACTTCCACCATACTGTACAATCTGTTTATTGCCACTACACTTGAACAAGCAATAAATATTCTGCTACTTGGAGCCTTCATAGCTTGTTGATTGATATGCGGCTCGAAGGACCAGGCATGTGTAAAATTTTCAGCACATTTGGGTCAGTTGTCCACAAAACAAAAGACGTACGTCGACATAAATAATTACCAAACTTAATTTTTAGTTTTAAGAAATTAGATTTGAAAATATTTTGATTACACCTTCCATATATCGTTCACAGGTGGTTTTAGTTAATAAATTGACCTTTATATCGAGAATATGCGTATTTATATGTAAATATAGATATCGAAGGTGTATAACCTATAATTAGGTTTTTGACGTTTCATCTTTGAATTAAAATTCAACCTCGACTATTATCATCTAATTCTTAGTCAATTTCATAATGATACGAACCGTGTGGCGTCTATTCATCGCAGCTAATTCGAATAATAAAAAGAAGAGTATCTTCAGAACACAAAAAGAGGAAGTCGTTATAACTGTACAGGATGTTAATAGTTAATGCAACATTAACAATTGTTCTCTATTAAGAGGTTTTATGAAGCTACGACTAAAATAATTAATGAGAAATGTGTGCTATTTACGGAGAAATTATATGATATTTCGCTCGATTTATTAGTTCTTGTTACACAAGGTGTCGATTCGGAAACATACCACCCACGTTATACTTTTATGAGGAACTGTTTGTAGACCCGTGGGGTCCAGCGGACCGTGTAGAAATTACGAAATCTTAAAAGTAAAGGGATGGCTAACTGATACATCATTTTAAAGATTGTTCAATTAGCTGTTTAAAAACACACTGGTGGACAAAAATAAGATAGTCAAAGACAAAAAGAGAGCATATGAAAGGAAAGCCATAACATAAACACAAACTAGTAAGAACAAAGGTCAAAAAAATGATTAAGGGAGAAAAGAAAAATACATGAAAAGACTGAAACTGATTCAGTCAGTCAAAACCTTTTCTATGACACGACGAGTAAACTACGAAAAAAGGAAAATAACCCTGAAGAAAATGAAAGACAAAAGAGGTTGCGTTTATATTTCAAGGAGATGAAAGTGAGAAAAAAAGAGAAGTTGTAGACGAACAAAATAGAATAAATCTGGAAGATGAAATTACATTAGAAGTGACGTCAATAGCAATAAATAAAACCAAGGACCACGATATTACGATAAATGAAATGATAAACACGCTACTGGAAAGGGCTTGGAGTTATCTACAACATCTAATGAAGATCATAATGAAAATTGGAACAGCCTCCAATTGGGAATTAAATTTAAATATTTTAAAAGGGAGATAGCTATGAATGACTTACTGAGTGATGTAGCGAATATATTTGCCAGATTTATAGAAAAGATATTGAAAATTAGGAAACAGCTCTAGAAGAAATTCAGTTTGGATTCCAAGCCAACAGAGGCACGAACAGGACGCGATATTTACACTGCGACAAAAAACATCGGAGAAAGCAATACGAGAAATCACAAATTTACACTTGTGTTTCATCGATCTTGAAAAAGCCTTCGATATAATAAATATAGAAGACCTATAGAGATATTAGAGCAGAGAAAAATAAACCAAAACTTAATGGAAAGCATTAAAAATCTCTATAGCAACAACTAAAAGAACGCAACATGGAAAATCAATCAATATTTGAAACAGACAAGGTTGCATACGAAGATGAGCCCAGAAGTACCTGGCCCAACAAAAAAAATCTCCTTTAAGCTCCATACACTTTTCACAGCGATGTTCATTAAGTTCGATACCATTTCAAAAAGTGCAGTGCATCGCAAATTAACTGAAAATTTGGTCATGAGAAAGCTGTGTCCAAATAGGTGCCGCGTTGGCTCACAAAGGAGCTAAAAGGAGATTACATTAATTAATAAATATATTTGTTTCCAAAATTTTTGTGTACTGTATTTCGTTGTATCCAATCTGCTGTTAATTTTTTATCGCAACTACAACTTGTACTTTCAACTAATATGTTAAAATATATTTTTATTAATTTACTTACCCAGCATGTAATAGCATATACAAGAGGAACCTCCATACCTCAATTCTTTTATCTGGTCTGTATATAAATATCGAATCTACTAGTACTGATCCACTTGGATTCAGCTCTCCTGTTGTGAAGTAATAGTATAAGTAGAATCCCAACTGAAAAGGAAAAAAAAAATTATTTAAGTATTATTTATTAAGGTCTTTAAAACCAGTGCTTTTTTTACCACGACGGCATAACCCGAATGCTTGAAATATAATGAAACTTATACTTTGAAAGCATAAATATTGATATTACGAGGGTTGTCTAAAAAATTTCTGAACTAGCAAAGAAACAAGACATTTTTCCGACTCAACGCTAAGATAGCTTGAGGTCACGTATAAGAGATGTTTGAGTCATTCTACCAACTAGTTAGAAATGCTATTTTGATCTGTCAATTGTCATAAACACTTAATAGTTAATAGAATAGTTGGCATAACAAAAAGTTCATTGCTTCCGCACAAGTTGGGAGGGAGGGTTTGTTACCGTCCAATCGATGTGCAATATTATATCGTTTATCGGCTACCAAGAGACTAATGAAAAAAGTATGAATGAATGAATGAAGTTTTTTACAAATGAAGGGTGTTTTCAAATTTCCTAGAACCTAACCTAACCTAAACAAATAGTCATTCACAAATGTATTATTTTTTTCTCCTGTATCGATCCATGATTCGGTCCATCTTTTTATAGATCTGCCTTCTAATTTTCTGGTTGTTGACCGATCCTCCCCCATACTGTCGACGTGTGCCTTTCACTCCTTCGTACCTATCTAACTACTTCCTCATCCATCTATTTTAGGGCTTGTCTTGTATTCTCCAATTTCTAGAGTTTTGATCTTGTCCATGACTTTGGGGTCCTGTCTTCTGGTGGTTGGTCGAACCTCTCCCATTTTGTCGACGTGTGCCTCCCACTCGTCTTCTCCTCCATGCCCATCTGACTACTTCCTCATCCATCTATTTTAGGGCTTGTCTTGTATTCTCCAATTTCTTGAGTTTTGATCTTGTCCATGACATTGGGGGTCTGTCTTCTGATCTTCTGGTGGTTGTCCAATCCTCCCCTATTCTGTCGATGTGTGCCTTCCACTCGTCTTCTCCTCCGTACCCATCTGACTAAATCCTCATCCATCTATTTTAGGGCTTGCCCTGTATTCTCCAATTTCTTCAATCTTGATTTTGTCTGACTACATTTGTTATCTGTTAATTCGTTAATTATTTCTTCTTTTCTCTCTCATCGATCATTTCAAACAAAATTTAATTATTATTCAGGTTAATTATAAAAGAAACAAAAATACGTCTCTGTACTTATTTATCTAAATTTCAAAGTTACAAACATTCTTCGGCTAATTTCTGTCATTAGAAATGGGAAACAAACGGCATCTGGTGAGGAAGCTATTAATTTACTAGTAACCGGTGTTTTTCAAAGTTTCTACAAATACGTAAACATATGTTGAAAAAGGCACGCGCTTATTTCTATTTTGGTGTATACGATTGAAAATATATCCAAATAAATAGGTGAGACACTTCACTTTAAACAGAGCGGTACTAATTTAGTAGATTCGAAAATTTCTAAGGTTTGATCGATATAAAGTAGTTGAAAACTGTTAGGTTATATATTTTATTTATTGTATTCACTTTATTGACCTTTATGAAATAACCCCATCCTTAAAAATGACTCCTTCTTTCACCACCAGTTTCAACTGATGACCTTCGTACATTATAAACAGTGAAGCTCGAAAGTCAAGGGACTATTTCGAGTTAAAGGAGTTTCCAGATAAAGAGGTGAAATAAATTTACTTCGAGTAACATTTTTTAATCAAGTTTATTCTTGTCGATCCAAAAATTTTACACAATTTAATTGAAAAAATCAATTATTTTTCTTTGAGATTTTGATTTAAGAGATTGAAGATCTATGATATCACCGATGCTATGTAAATGAAAAAATATTATCACCAATTTCTTCAGATCTCTCTAAATACGTTCTTAATGTATCAAGGGCACTTTTCGCATCATGATTTGGCACAGTGTAGTGTCTTCATTTTTCTAAATCGTTACTAGGAATGCCAAAGTCTTTTGCTATGTCTTGCTTATTCTTTTCACTTCGATCCACAGCTTCAATAACCTTTACTTTATCAGGAATGCTCAGACATTTCAGTTTTCTCTTAGCACCTGCCATGACAGTAGTTAAAATGTAAATACCGATGCCAACTCATACGTACTATTTATATGCCTTCAAATGTTCGCCATTTCGAGTTGCAGAGGCTTGTGATCGTCTCTTCGAGTTATAGAGGCTATTAGGGCTAAATATTGAAAAATAAAGGACTTTGTCGGTCGATCAGACTTCGAGTTGTGGTTGTACATTGATTTTTTCAAGTTAGAGAGGATTTCGCACGGGACAAAAATGTTTTTCAAGTTGGAGAGGTTTTCGAGTTAGAGAGGTTCCACTGTATTATAAATTGATTTCGATTAAAAAATAAATTAAAATAATAAAAGGTTATAAAGATGCTATTAAGTTTTACGTGGTTTCCGCTAGATATCAGTGGAGCGCTTTTGTCTACGTCCAGTTTATGGAGGGTAGAGGTAAGGAGAACCTTTCATCTTTTTTTTTATCTTTTATGGGGGATTAGTTGAAAAAGTGTCCAGCAAATTATAATACGAAGACTCGTCAAAATAGCGCTAGTATAGCTAGTGGAAATGATATGA
This sequence comes from Diorhabda elongata, assembly GCA_026230145.1. Taxonomy (NCBI): domain Eukaryota; kingdom Metazoa; phylum Arthropoda; class Insecta; order Coleoptera; family Chrysomelidae; genus Diorhabda; species Diorhabda elongata. The sequence goes on along the minus strand of CM047933.1, from coordinate 22,340,423 downwards.
ATTTAGCAGTTATATACTTATGTACGATTAACGAATGAATTTGTATAATAATAGTTTCTTTGAAATAGTTATGACTTTCAAAAGAGATTTCAATTTACTATCCTACTCTAATAGTTTGTGGCGCACTTTTTAAAATTCTTCCGCTATTATAGCGCCATCTTAATTTGCTTGCTTTCAACAGACACTTTTCGATACCCCAAGATGGTTCTCCTTACCTCTACCCTCCATAGTCCAGCTCAGCGATTGTTAAAATGAAGTCTACATGTTTGGCGTTAAAGGTTATGGTGCATTCGATTCAGGAGAGCCTCAGGAAACTTTGTGAACAAAAATTAAGGATAAGAAATAATAAATGTATTCGTGCAAGGAAAAAATGCATTTTGATGATGAAAATATTGCTGGAAATAAGTACAATTTTACTACTGGGGGGTTTTCGAGGTCGCTGAACACATAAAAGAACTCCATGGTAATCGACATATACGTCGTCTCCTGGAGCCCCGTGGAAATTCGTTATGAAACTGGCCAAATATGTATATCCTGACGGTTTTCGAGGTCGCTGAATATGTATATCTCGACAGAAAAAGTGCACTAGGATCTCATTATTAAGGTTTCATAAGGCTCTGCTTCAGAGAATCTGCAGAGACTTCATTGAAACGGCAGTCAGTTTATCTACGAGTCAACGGAAATAAATCCAAGTTCATGATAATGACAACACCACAAAGGAAGAGGGCAATGAGAAGTTTCTCAATACAACTACAAAAGGTTCCAGAAAGTTGAAGGCGATTACTTCGTACTGCCTCAATCGATAAATAAAAGACCTCAACTTTTGTATAAAATAAATTTAAAACAAACAAAAAAAAATCCTTCTTTTATTAAAACTACTACCGTTCAAACGGTATGAACTACTACCTATCCTTTAAAATAAAAGAAAATACTTTTGAATAAATGAACAAATCGTATTGTACTTTTTGAATTGTCCTTTCGCACAAAACACTACTCACATTTACAAATTCGACAACGACCAATTGATTTTAGATTTCATTAATTAATCAATTTTATTGTACCTATTTCGTATTTATTTTGTCGCCGACTCTGTTGGGCACGTGTGTTTTGTCTGGCCGCCTTTTCCAAAAAGAAAGATATTTCCTTATTCCAAAAATAAATGAGCATATTTTTCGTCACATTTACCCTAATTTGAAGTAGGAAACAAAAACGGGGGAGGTTAAGATATCGCTTCGCAACTGACTCGTGCTTTTCGATGTACAGTGCAACTTAAATAATTCGGATCTTTAATCAACAGTGTACGAGGTCTGGCTATTAAATAACGAAACAGTTTAAAAAAAGGGTTTTATTATAAAAATTATTCTACATTCGAATGCTCTCCTACAAGATATTCTCTTCCCCTCACCACACACCTTTCCATACGTATTTTCCATTGATCGAAGTCCCTTTCGGGTCCCTTTCGAAGCAGATTTTATCTTCGGAAACAAAAAAAGTCGCACGGTGCCAAATCTGGTAAGTACGGCGGGTGTTCGAGCACTGGAATACGCTTATTGGTCAAATACTGCTTTACAGATAGCGCGTTATGGGTAGGTGCGTTGTTCTGGTGCAGAATCGGGCCGATTTTTACGAACTCGTTCTCGCAGTGTTACCAAAACTGACAAATCGTTAGTCTGGTTGACAGACTGAGCCTTCGGAACCCACACGATACCGTTAATGTAGAAAAAACGATCAACATTGCATTGTATGTAGATTTGCTCTCTCGGCCCTCACTAAAGTTCTTACACCACTCAAAAACACGCGCACCAGATAGAGAATTATCTCCATAGGCCTCTTGCAACAATTTATAGCACTCAGTCGGAGTTTTTTTTTTCAATTTAAAGAGAAATTTGAGATTGAAACGTTGCTCCTGTTTTTCGTCACACATGGTTTTCGACACGTGCAGTCTCGTTATTTAATAGCCAGACCTCATATATTATAGTATTCGATAATTGTTATCATTGTTTTAGATGAATTTATCATTAAATTTTATAGTAAAATATTGGATTTTCTATATTTTATAATGTGTATCAGGGGTTCACATAAACATTGTTTTAATACATATTTCATAGTAGAATAGTGGATGGCCAAAGGACGTTAAGCACATAGGTCTTCTGATAAACCCGTCGTGCCCCGCTTAAAACTAGAAAAGCCCATCAGGCGCTATGGTTTGGATCTTTTGACGAATCAGGATGATTCCTAATCAGCCGAAGACGAAAAAACTGCTGTGATTGGCGGATGCCCAGCATCACGATTCGATCGTTCCTCTGATTTCGCGTAGTTAACATCGAGCTCTACTGTGGGAGCTGTTTTAAAGCTTTTGGCGCCAATTATTGTCTTAACAGGCCTTACTTGGACGTCCAGTTTGGAAGCACTGGGTAGAGGATGATTGGAGGAACATGCAATCTTAGAATCCGGGGCCTTTGAGACATGTGTCGTCTCGGGAAAGGAAGAGAGGTATCTATCATGGTCCCTACTCATGCATATAGATGAGGCGTCCTTTGCATCAGTCCCCTCACCACGTATTTGTGCCCGACGAGGGCGGCTGCTAGGACCCCTTACCAATGTCAAAGTCAAGCGGCTCCTTGAGGGGTAATAGACTTTTGTATGTACATGGAACTATTTGTAAAAATTCTCTTTTTCTTATATTTGATTCTATTTCTAAAATTTCTATAATTAAATGTATGTTATTTTGACTTTTGATGTTTTCTTGGTGCAGTTTTATTTTTTTTATCGTATTGGTGACCTTTTAATCTATTTTCTAAATACTGAGATGTCTGCCCTATGTAAATAGCGTCACACTCATTACAGAGAATTTTTTGGTACAACAATAAACGCGCATCTATGTAACAAAAAAATAATGGAATATTCATATTAAAGACAGTTTGCTTAAGATCTTCCATTACTAGTTGTGCTATAAGACTTGATATCTATGCTCCCATAGCACATATTAAATCAAATGGATACTAGTTTGAGATGTGTCACGTCCCGGATGACCAAAAATAGCACCAATGCTAAAATATGAAGGTAGGTTTGTTATTTTTGAGTATATTTAGATTCCTATTTTTAGGATACCCCGTACATTTGTTTCCAATGAATTAAAAAGCATATGGAGAAAGTGTATCTTATCTAAGAAATTAAACTTACGGAAAATTAAAAAAAACTGTTTAAATCATAATATTTCATTTGGAACATTTTCAAAAAAATGTAAACATGTAAAGAAATTCAATTTACAACAGGATTCAAAATTTTATCTTTATCCTTACATAATTCAGTTATATAGTACTAAAAATGAGATAAAATACCATTAAATTTCAAGTAAAAACTGTAAGACAATTACTAAAAATATAGTATAATTACTTAAATGAGTTTAAAAGTGGAAAAAACCAAAGATGTAGATTTGAGGCCATATTTCTGATTTATGGGTCATAGTTGGTTTCTTCAACCTCGAAATCGCTGGTAATCTCTTGAGATCTGTCGGCCAGTTAGAAATTTCTTAGAAAAATCCCCGATGCTCGTCTGGAATGTAGGATCTCAGTTTTTTAATATCTTCCATCTTTGCAGTTTTTATTGGTACTCGACCTTAGTAAGCCTTAACCGGAGGTGGGGAGAGAGTATCTGCTTTTGTCTTAGCTAGTAAAAAGTGGTGATGAATAATACAATTTATTGTAGGGTAGGCTTCAATACATCCTTTTAACTTAGATTCATAAACAAACATAAATAGAGTGACCTTCTGGAAGCGACCTGAATGTCTGTCAGGTATAAGCAGAACCTTGACATCACTTGGTTTTTGTTTTGGCCTGAACAGTTATCACTGAACAGACGAAGTTCATCGTATTGGCTGGTACTGGACTGTACAAGGATGTTTATAGTAACATTTATTACAATATTTTGGAGTTTATATTAAATAGACAAAAATGAGCAGTAATAGAGAAAGTCCAGAAATCAAACAACAGAATCCATAGAGGAAGTGGACTTTTAAAAAAACTATTTGAACTCGCGTCCTTTTAAAATAAATCAAAAAATTAAAAAGCCCGTTAAAAGAAAACAGATTCATTTAAAGCACTCATCTGTCATTATAGTATAGATGTGTGTGATCAAGACAAACATAAACATTCAAATGAGCGAAATATTCAGTATTTTTTCTGTTAGATTGTAATACGTTTCAAAAAATTGCGGATTTTAATCCATTATCAATGATATTTATTATGTACTGGATTACGAAATTACTGGAAAATACAGTTTTTTCTAATATGTCATATGATTACAATTTATAAACAAATGTCTCAAATACACGCGATCATTACTACTATGATTTGGATAATGCAACTCTACAGTTCTAGAAATAACAGTCAAAAAAGTCAAAAGCATTCAATAGGGGACACATTTATCAATTTCTAACGACCGCTTGACATAATGCAATATAACGTGCAAAGAATTGCACGCAAGTCTCTGTAAATAGTAAAAGTAAACCAAGTCCTAATGTTTATCAACGAAGCTAAGTTGTACGAAAGTCAACTGATCTGCATGCTTATGATCAAGAAATATCTTGCACTGTATTACACGTTGTACAAATACCAAATACTATTAGTACTATTGAAGTTACAAATCAAGAAGTAGAATTGAAAAATGATTCACTAAAGGCCGCTTGACATGATGCAAGACAACATGCAATAAATTGCATCAAATTCCAATATTTCATAATATTTCACGTCATTTGACATTATGTCGGTCTTATCACTGCATCACGGTTGCCACTAATCAACATTCCAAAAGTAAAAGTAAACAATTTTCTAACCTCAAACTTTATTTAATATTTTGTGGGCAGTTTAAAATTAAAAATAACAAAGTTAATTAAAATAGACAAGAAAAAAGTGGCCAGTGCATCACTGGCAATAATTATATCTGCCTCTGCCTTGCTTTTGGAGTCTGATGGACAGATTAGCTAGAGAATTAAGCCACGTTTACACCGAAGTTAATAACACAAGTTTTTAACATTTTTGTTATTAACTGATGTTAATAACAAAAGTCATTAACATATGTTATGTTTAAAACATAACACATTTCCTTTGATCTTTACCGACTCTGGATGGATAACATAAATCTTGTTAATAACATGGAATTTTCTGTTGAAAACACGAGTTATTAACTTTTGTTAAGAGAAATTTTTTGGCGATTCAGCTAAGTTAATAACTTTTTGTTAAAAACTCGTGTTATTAACTCCGGCGTAAACGCGGCTTTAGACGAGAAAACAGAAAAATTAGTTGAGAATGGATGAAGAAACATTTTAAAAACTCCCAAGGAAAATAAAACGTAATATCAGTAGATAAGAAACACATTTGCGCATGATTTTGATCAAGAAATATTTTGCACGTTGTCTTGCATGATGTCAAGCGACCTAAAAAAAATATTAATATTGAAAATCGCAATAATTGTAAATATGTAAATGTAAATATTAATGGTACAAATAATGTTCAAGTTAAATTATTCCCAATTACTCGTTCCTAACATTCTCAATGTCTTAAATTACGCTTGTTATTTTTTTACACCTAAATAAAACATTTTTTTTTCCATAAACGTAGAATAAATTATATGAAACTCGTGCAAAAAGGGTTTAATCCACTCGACGTGTGGTAAAACTCGGCCTAACTGCCTCATTAGACAAATTCGCGATAGTTTTTTGTAGAAATAACTATTCCCAGCAGTATAATTAATATAATATTGCCTTACCTCTGCTAAAGTAATAACTAATATAAAAATCGGTGGTGGGCAACAAGTGTAATGGTCGGCATAATATTTTCTATCTCTGTCATCTGTCAGAAATTCATTCGCGACTATAGTAACCATCCTGCAAAAGAAATTATACTATCAGTTATTTATTCAGTAATTACAAATTACAAAAAAAATAATAAGTAATAGTAGAATAGACCAAGTGAGTTTCAAATTTAAAAATTTTTCATGATCGATCGATAAGCATTTCTCTTATACAATGGCAATAAATACGGCTCGATGTTTATTCGACATTATTTGAAAAAATCTTCCGAAAATCATGAGTTGATTTAGAATTAAATTTGTTACTTAGGCCCCTTTCACACCAAACGAATCCGAATCAATCTGGATCACTCCGAATCAAGTTGAATCTGATTCGTCATCTCCACTCTTTCACACCAGCTGCATCAACCTGAATCTATAAAAATCCTTTCATCTTCTTTTTGTTTTCCTTCTTTTAGTTGCTTTTGAGCTATCATCATGGACGCAGTTGTTTTAAATGCAATTTAAATCGCCAATTTTCCTCCACACAGAAGATAGGAGATTTCTGTTGCTGTGATTTTTATCACTGGCGTCATAAATCGCACTATTTTCTTTAACTTTTAAAATTAATAACTCCACGTCCATCTCGTATGGTTGTTGATTCAAGACTGACCGGACGAGGAATCTGACAGGTTGAATCAAGTGCGTCTCGAATCAAACCTGATTGAACCAGATTCGTCTGGTCTGAAGAAGGAAAAGAGTCCCTTCACAATTAAACGGAGCGCTCGAAGACGAATCTTGGTCAATCAGACTCAACTTGATTCGGAGTGATTCTGATTGATTCGGATTCGTTTGGTGTGAAAGGGCTCTTAGATTACAAATAGCTACAGTCTCCCTTTGCTTTCTATGTGAATGAATGCTAGTCGTGACAAAAGCCAACATTACGTAAAAAAGAATGGTCAAAAATAAAAACGTTGCGAGTTGGAATTTGGAATCTTGAGAGGAAGAGACTCGTATATTAAAAACAAGTGTTATTTTCAACACTTCGCATAAAACTATTTTTCATTGTTTTTTTATAACTTTTATAACTCTTTGAATAACTTTATGTTGTTATTAAAAATTCTGTCAAGCCTGGCTGACTATAGGATGGCCGAGGCCGGGTTACCCAGAGTTCAGCCAGGCGCATATGAGATGGTCGAGGTACGGTTACATAGAGTTCAGCCAGACATGGCGGACTATAAAATGGACGAGGCTAAGTTACCCAGACTTCAACCAGGCTTGGGCTATTATTGGTTTGTCAAGGCCGGGCTTCCCAGCGTTTGCCCAAGCTAAGCCCCGTTGTTCCAGTCTGGGGGCTTCTAAATGGGACGGAAAATTATTTTTGGCTCAATTCCAATTAATTTCTTCCACTGGTTTGGAGCGGCAGAGGATCGAGAGGTCAAGGCGTACATTTTAAAATTTACTAAAACCCTTTTATTTGCTTTTTCTTTTCTTCTTTCATTAAAATCTGTGGGTAATACAGACCAAAATGGTGTTTTAATTAGTTATACATGGTGTTCCGGAACATGATACAAAAAACTCGGGAGTGAGTAGTACATAGTGCAAAATCAGAAGTTATATTTAAGTATACTTTCCAAATTATACATTTTAACATGCATTTTTAATGGATGATTATGATTGTCCAAGAAGTGTGTTAGACGGAATAAATAATTCTAAACTTCTAAAAATCCGTCACTTTTATAGGTACAACCTGTACAATATAAAGATAGCGAAAATTAATTTTTAATTCGATTTTTCAACAAAGAGATACTCTTTGTTTAACTCGAAAAAAATTGTGGTTTAGGAAATATGTAGATTTTTAGATCGATGTAGATGCCAAGGAAATCGTTCGCCATAAAGAGACATTCTGAAGAAAATTATCATAAATTAATTATTTATTGAAAATACTCACAGGAGATATTAGAACACAATTTTTTGGAGGACTAATGAATAAATTAATATCTATATATTAAATATGATTAAAACATTTGTACTAAAAACTATCGAAGATCATATTACTGGCATAAGGGAAAACTTGAAAGAGATTAATAAATGCAATATAAAATTTAACATTTTTCCTAATAAGTGAATTTGTCGGGGAGGTCTATTTGCATGTCCACCATGTTCCCCTGAATTAAATACCTTAAAAACTTGGTATATGGAACACCGGTAAACAGAAGAAACGAAATGATCGATAAAATTAACTTCCAATTAACCAACTAAATTTTTCTACATTTCAATTTTTCCCTTATGCAAGTAACACGATGTTCGACAGTAGGCAGTTCAATTAGGAATGTTTGATTATGTTTTAATAGTATTTTCAATAAATAATTAGAATTTATGATAATTTTCTTCAGAATGTCTCTTTATGTGGAACAGTTTCGCGTGTAATCTGTGTAATTAACTGTTACTCGACACACGTAAATTCGATGATCATTTGACTGGCCTATACTTGAAATTTTGGCGAGAGCGCGTCAGTCTCGCCATGGAAATCCTTTCACTTTCTTATACGTATTTATTTATATTCGAAGACAAGTCTGGACTTGAAAATATCAACGGGTCATGCTTTCGGAATGTCTGTAAGTTCTATTTCGGTTAATATGTCCGTTATTTTTTTGTTGTTTGAGTATATTATTTTTTTTACAGAATGTTGAGATGTGGTCGGATATTTTTGCTATGAAGACACAATTTTTAAAAATAAATCTAAATATTGATAAGGTATATTGAAATGTACTACATATGGAGATAAATATTCTATTTATGATTACAAATATAGATGCACAAACTATACAGTGAGACTATTTAAGCTAGAAATATCAAATTTGGGGAGCGTTTAGGCAAAAAATGCCTTTATTTTTAATAGCATATCTAAATATATTCCAAAATATTTCAAACTATTTTCACCTGACAATATGAGAATTATCTAGTATGCATAGAACTCTTAAATAGTTAAATTTTAGCACGTTAATTATTTTTTTTTGTGTAAATTATATCCATCAATTGCCTTCTTATTGGGGTAACGAACCATTTCATTATTGAAAATGCTTTATAATGTTTCACTAATTAATGAAGTCTATTTTTGTACCTTGGTGAAGAGTACGTACGAGGGTAAGATTAGGTTAGGGTTGATTGAAAAGTTATCCACCCCAATCAACAAGATATTGATATAAGTTGGGAAATATATTTACACATGCGTTGGGAGATTTTCTCTAAAATTCCAGTCATTTTGGACGATCAGCTTCTACTTCTTCTACAGTTGTTAAAGGGATTCCTTCTTTGGATAGAGGAAGAGCCAGTGACCAATTTTAGGTGGTCAAAAGGCTTGAAAATCACCAGAAATCACGCCGAATAGGAGCAGCTTTGGATAGAGGAAGAGCCAATAACCAATTTTAGGTGGTCAAAAGGCATGACAACCACAAATCACGCCGAATTGGTGCAGCTTTGGATAGAGGAAGAGCCAGTCACCAATTTTAGATGGTCAAAAGGCTTGAAAACCACAAATCACGCCGATTAGGTGCAGCTTTGGATAGAGGAAGATCCAGTCACCAATTTTAGGTGGTCAAAAGGCACGAAACTATCCAGAATAAATTTACTATTCCAATTGAAAATCTTTTCTTTTATGAGAGATAATTCTTTACATTTTGAAGATCCCAATACAGGTATAAACAAAAACTGGAGATCTTCTAACAGTTTGGAGTATCGCATACGACTCAACAACTTAGTAGTCGTTCACGAATCTTTTTAAAGGACAGTTCAGTTTTACTCGTGCGTCAACAGTAGGTAACGACAACATTGATATCGAGGCAGATTATGCAAAGATTGATGATAATTTTTTTTCTTTCTATAAATTGCGAACATATGTATCAATTCGTAAAATATTAATTATTAATCTTGCTAATAGATAAAGTTTCGAATTGAGTCAATTGAAAATTCGAATGATCCTGAATTCATTGAGGATCACGGCGAACAATATGATAGTGCACGCGAGGATGAAGACTACCAAACAACTGAATAATTTCAGGGACCTCATTGTGACAAAAATGATTTATGACGTTTTGTTAATAATTAAGAGAGAGGCGTAAATGTTCTTGAACTAAAATAAGTCTTAGTTCTTACTCTCCTTAAAATTTACGGCTATCCGAAGCATGATTTTCGTATTGTTGGTTTCCTCACTGTTTTCTATTCCGTATGTTATGATTGGCCTGATACAAGTCTTATAGATCCTAATCTTGCTATTTCGCATGTATTCGTCCGCCCATATTATCTGCCTTGAGGAGCCCGATATGACAGTCGCTTTGTTGATCTGGCTTCTTAGGTCCTTCACTGCGTCGTGGTCACTCGACAGGTGCATACCCAAGTATTTAAGTTGTGAGACTTGTTCGATGATTTTGTCCTGAACTACCAGTTTACATAGTACGGGCTCTTTAGCAAAAGTTATGCTTTTCGTTTTTTCTGTGGATATAGTCATGTTCATCAATTGGCTGATCTGGCAGAATTTGTGTAGTTTTCTCTGTAGGTCATCCTGCGTTTCCGCGAAAATAGCTGCATCGTCGGCGCTGATTCTTTTATTCTGTCCCGGGACGGAAATTGTATTCGTGCTAAATTATGTGCGGATCCACGTTTTTTGTCACTAAGCCATAGTTCTATCCCGATTAAATTAAAAAAATTGCAAAATATTGTATTCAAGAGCCAAATTTAATATATATAAAATAGTTTAGCAACATGTAGTAGAACGTTCTTACCTGCGAAATAATGGCGGTTCCACAAGAAGTAGATGGAAGTCGTTTTCTGACGAAACTTCGCGATCTCGATGATGGACGGCACATTTAAAGCTTCTCGATCTTTTTCCAGTCATCTGAAACCAACAATTATATGAGAATTAAATTATACTGCTCGCATCAAAATGACATTAGAGTGACAAGGTGAATTAAATTAGAGGTTATATGATCTTGAAACTTCGAAACAATAACTTTTTTAGCGATTTCTGATAGATATTTTCCAAAATAAATGTGCCCACGACACCATTGGCAAAATTGAAAGATTATTGATTTGATAGTGACATTTATAACAAAATAAAATTTAATGAATTAATTAAATGTATTGTCTATTATGCTCCATATACGAGGTTTGTATCGAAGTATCTATCTCAGATTTTCTGAAAATGACAAAACTCAAATATAGAGCTGTCATTAAATATTTGTTTTCGAACGTTGCCATTTTGACTGATGACGAGTCGTATCATCGAAAAAAGTTCACCAAATGTTCATTAATTCCGAATAAGGCAAAAACGGCTTCATCGACCAGAAAAGTGATGGCGACCTTCATTGCTTCATAAGTTACAGTAAGAAATTGCTAAAAGTGATCGCATTTGAAGAAAAAGAAAGTGCTTTTCCATAAGGAGAACGCATCTTCTCACACTTCCTTAATCGTCTTGGTTAAAATTCACGAATTGCACTTAGAAATAGTTGACCACCCACGGTTTTCACCACCATTCTTTCTTTTTTAAATTACTTTCTGTTTTAATAATATTTGTATAATCAAACTGATGTTTCGTTTTCATGTTTTGTTGGAGCTGTGGCAGCATTTTTTATCAAATTTGTGACTTTTTGTTCTATTTTCCAGGTATTGGCTTGTTTGGCCAACATATGTACTGAACAATTATTACAATGAATTTCATTAACAGTATTGCACTTTTTTATTTTGATGTTATTGATTTCATTAAAGAAAACTGTTTTAACAATAGGTTATTAGGTTTGTTGCAAATTTTTAAATCATATTTCTTGAATAAATGTTGAATTGTTGTGACAGTCTATTTATGGAAGGAAGAGATATAAATTGTTGATTATTATTTTTTTTATTATTATTTTGTGGGTTGTAAAATTCTCTTCGGTATTCAGTATCTGAAAATTTAATAGCACGATGTGCAATGCTTTTATAACTGAATTTTTTGTGACAAAAGGTGGTTTGAGTTACAATTAATGTAACTAGATGACCAGGATTCCTTGGTATACCAATCTGGTTTTAAATTGTTATTTTTGCAATTTAAAGTAGTATCTAGAAAGTTAGTTTTATTATTTTCTTCAATTTCCATTGTAAATTTTAATTTTACATGAAAACTATTGAATTGTTTTATGACATTTCCTTTTTCATCTTTAGGTATTGTTGTTATGCAATCATCAACATATCTATAAAAAAATTTTTTATTGTTTGCTCTTCAAGTTCTTCCATAACTATTGGCGCTACAATGCTGGATATTGATGGACCTATTGCACATCCCTCTATTTGTTTAAAAATTTGATTTTCATATGAGAAGTAGAATTAAGGATTAATTTCAAAGCATATAGAAATTGATCTAGAGCGTTGTCGATGAGTCATGCGATAAGAAAAACACGACACAAGTTAGTATTCCCAAGGTCCAGAAGAAGAACAAATATAGCAAATACCGTGCCAAAATGTCTTAAAGACAATGGGATCAATTTAATTAAAATTGTTTCAATAGCAACTGAAGGTGTCAGAAGTGTAAAAAATAAAAGGTCAACTACGATTCTTCAGAGCAAAATAAACCACAAAAGTTTCACTGTATAGAAGCGCTTTGTGCCCAAACATTGCCGAAATAGTTGAGGTTATGAATTTGGTAATCAAAATTGTTAAAAGCTTTTTACCACCATCAACAAATCGTTGCAAAAATTTTACTTTATGGTGGATATCATTTAGAAATTGAATGTACTAAAACTAAGATTACAAGGAAAGGGAAACCCAATATTTTGGTAGAAGAACTGGTTTGTTTTGAAGAAGCGCTTTGTACCCAAACATTTTAGTACACTTTTGTCTAAAAACTTTTTTCCAAAAATTTAGACAACACCTGCATCTATAAAAATTTATTGAAAACATTTAATATCTGGATAACGGTAAGGTTTACCTATAGGAAAGTATACATAAATTTGCCTTATTGTTTACCCCTGAATGCATTAAAAAAGAACAGAGTGGTTCTTTTAAAAAATAAAGAAATTTGATATTTATGAATTTAAACTTTGAAAACTTTTTATACACACCCTATATAAAATGAAAAATTTTTCTTCCGCTAGAACTTTGAAAATATTTTAGTTAAAAAGATCGTATCCGAAAACCCAAACGTAGAAATTTTCATGATTTTACTATAAGTATTTTGCCATATACAGATAGTTTTAACTTGTCGTGGGAAACCCTGTATATTCAAAGCGGTAAATAACTTCATTTCCAATTTTTAAAGCAATATTTTGGTAAAACCAGTACAACTATTCACACGAATTACTTCAGCATACTTATAAAAAAAAATTAAAAATGAATTAGCTGACAGATTTGTGCAATTCAAAACCAAAAAAATTACTCTAGCATTCATAGTAAATTTTCTAAATACAAATAGTAACGAACTGGATCTCTCGAAATGCAATTGATCGATTTAAAAAGTATAGCTTTGTGGAGTGGAAAATTTACAGAGTTGAAAAGTAAGTTAGAAGAGTTGGAGGTCCAGAAATGTAAGTATCTAACGCACCAAAAATGAAGAGCTCTGAAAAAAATTAAATTAAGTTAAGGCCCTTATATTCAACGCATAGAACAGTCTTCTAGATTGCTTCAGAGACGTGAAGAAATTGGCATTTGGAGTGCTGAAAGGTTTGAAAATATTTTTTGTTTTAAATAAATTTTAATTTTAATTTAAAAAAAATTTTAATCATGCAAATATTAGTTATTACAGACGACAAAACATTTTTTGTCTCTTTAAAAAATTTGTAAATTGTAATTTTTGGCTCTCCTGACTTAAAAGGTCTATATAATAAACATGATTATGTAACAAAAATTTCATTGTTTCTTTGTTAGTTCCAAACTGAACGTTTTTAAAAATTGTTGGTCGATTATGATGACATCAATTAATATAGGCATGTGATAAAACCTAGAATTTGTTGGATAATAAAATGTAAGAGAATATACTTAGTACATGACTTTGTAGTAATTTAGAATGCGAAATCAATTACCGCGGTGTGGCCCCGGTAAACGAGTTTTCGAAGAATTTTTCGCTGGGCGCACTCAATAAGGATAATAATTGGACATGCAATGGATTTCTGCTTAAATATACGTGTTTCGAGTTCCGAGCCAGCACCTGCCACTTTGATGATTAAAACTAAACGCTAGTATGGCATCTGTGTGCATCTCGGATCTCTTTTAGTTAATACCAGGACCGGCGTACAACAAACGTAAGGCACGTGCCTGAAATAGTAAACAGCTTCGTATTTTATGACCACCAAACAACGGTTTATGTTGACAATATGGAAGTATTCGTTTTTTTTTATTACTTGAACACAGATAGCCCTAACTAAAACCACCGACACAATTGAGGGAACGCCAAAAAAGTCGATTTTATTAAATAATTTGAAATTGGACAAAATTTAAAATTGTGAATAGCCGCCGCGATTAAAATTAAAGTTTGTACACGATTTCTCGTGCTTTTGACTACTTTGTTTTGGGATAAATTGCCCCACTTTTCCACAAACGCCAATTTATGTGCATCTATTTTATTAGAGGTTCGATTCTTTTGTCGAACCCTTCTATCCAGGCAGGCACATCGGATTTATATCCTAGGATCGTGCTAGCAAAGTCATTTGAGTGATGCCCACCTCATCAAGCAATTTTTTCATTATACGCGCGTGTGTTATCATGCTTGGAAATAAAATTTCGTATGTGAATGTGATTAAAGACATGACAGACATGGAGTTCTAAAATGTCTACCACGTATCGATCCATTAGTGACGATCACTAGCTCCGTTCGAGCTCTCAAACATATACCACCTCATACCATCACTGAATTATCAACATATGACTCAATGACGATGGAATTTACTCTATTTCACGACGTCTCTACATTCTTTCCCTACCATCAACGATATTAACGCTAAAACGACTATCGTCTTAGAGAGAACCAGAATGTCGCAAGTCCATCGATTGTTGCTTTGTTTCTGGATCGTAGATCGCGATGCTTCTACCTTTGTACGCTTTTGGTCAACATTCAAACATTTGGGGATCCATTTTGCACCAATTTTTCTTCTCATGTCCAAATTGACGTGAACTATATGATGAACGCGTTCGTATGAAATATTCAGTATTCAGAAACTGACCTTCTCGATCGGTCATCATCTTCAACATTTTCCTCTTTTGAAGGTTGCAGTCCAATTTTTTACGGTCGCATACAAAGGATATTGATCACCAAGGGCATTAAGCATATCTTCGTAAATCTGCTTACCTCTTAACCCTTTTATTGCGTAACTCTGGTTTACTTTTCTGATATAAGTTATTGTCGGTTGCTTTGGTAACGCAATATTTTGTTCATACATGGAACTGGTCTAGGCTAACTAGATATCAATAAATCCTCGTATTTGATTTATGGTTATAATTATTTCGATGAAAAATTCTTGATATTAGTGAATCGATTCTGTAGTACCTGCGTTATCAAAAATAGATCTTGATTATTATTCGTTACTCTGCGGTGTTTTGGTTCAGGTCTTTTTTGGTTCATATAAATGTAAGAACCTTTTCTATGAACGTACTAGGAAATTTTTCACTTCGCACCACTCTCAATAACATTAAAATCAATAATAGCAGCAGATCAACCCAAACTGTGTACTAAAAAACTAATATTTTTTGTTTAATATCGTTTTCTCAAGCAAAATTTGACAAAGACGGCAAAACAAGCTAAGTTTTCTTGGAAACATTTCATTTCAACACAATATTTTTTTTTACTACGAGCTGCTAATACGAGGTAGAAGTTTATTATTACTTTATCAAAGCTAGTGGAAAAAAGATAAATAGTTTGTTAGAGACGTAAATTTTAGAAAGAAAATACGAAATGTTCTATTTAGATTAAACCTAGTTGAATAAAGTACATTTTCTAACAAAATTCTGAAAAGATAAATTCTGGGTGTATAACATGGCGGTTTGTTTGATATTTCTGACAAATATTACCATGAAGAAATGAATGCTGGCATTTTTTAAAGTTACATATTAGATGGACTGAAAATTTCATCGACGTATAGATGATACTACTAATATTGAATCCACAGGATGTTGAGTTAGCTCTAACCTTTGAATGATGCACGTAATGAATACTCCAAAGAGGCTGTCATCGACGAAAAGAGTCCTCAACATAATTTCGGATAACCGTAACGCTGATTTAGATAGCTAAGACCCTAAGACCCAAAGAACTGAACTTATCCACCTCCTTAACAGTTTATTATACCCTTATTGAGTCGCATCTCCGATATGCTCTTCTCTTCTGGGGGTACGTTTGGAGCGATTCAATTTGATCGAATCGTCAAACTACAACAGAGAGCTATTAAGTATTTACTCAGACTAAACAGCAGGGATAACTGCGTCGATTTCTTTGAAAGATTAAAAATTCTGACTCTTCCTTCCTTATTCAACTTTGAATCCGTTTGCCTAATTCGTAAGCACGCTTCTCCAATTTCAGATCGTTGCACGGCTATCCACTTAGAAACGTGGAGTACGTCCTTTACCTACCTACTCCTCGTTCAAATATAGTTAAGGGCTCAATATTTCACAATGCAAAAAATGCACTATCACTTACCAATTGAAATCAAATCGATATAATCTTTTCCCACATTTCGCAATAATTTGAAGGCATATTTACTGGAAAGTGCCTTCTACTCTGTAAACGACGTCTAATAATGTTATTTTTATGTTTGTTTTTCAGTTTTTACAAGCTTTTGTCTACCAATTGTAACAATTTTTTGACAATAAAGCATTTATTTCTCTGTAAGATATCAAAGGCACGTGATGGAGATATAGTGAATGAATATTTATGTAAACAAAAGTTCTGTTCAAAGTGGGTGCGGCGCGAGCTCACAATAGACCAAAAACAACAACGAATTACGAATATACGAATTAATATGTACAACTGCACTAGAATGGAGGAATATGGGGCCTCTAAATCTATTGATCGAACTAGCTTTCATGTGGTGGACAAAAACAAAAATTGGCAGCACTACAAGTCATTTTAGATTTTCCCTATCTATAAAGTGAAGCAGTGCGATGGGCAATAAACGCATACAAGGAAAAGAATATGGGGTAACGGCATCCAAGCATTCTAAAAGCATGTAAGGTGCCCATTAATATGATCATGGGAACCATGTCTTACAAATTATGCCTTATAAGTAACTATAAAGTCACGATAAAAGGTCCATGGCTTCATCATTTCACATCTGAGTCCAATCGTCAGTCAGCCGAATAGATTGCACGTGATGAACCGACTTTAAAACGTGGAAAGACGCAAAAATGGGATGGAGAGGTTGGGACATCAGTATTTTGGGATGCGCATGGTATTATATTCATCGACTATCTTAAAAAGGGATAAATCATAAACAGCGACTATGACATGGTGTTATTAGAACGTTTGAAGGACGAAATCAAGGTAAAACCGACCCCATTTGAAGAAGAGAGTGATGGTACATCAAGACAATTCACCGTGTCAAAAATTAATTCGAACTAATAATGATATTTTGAATAATGAAAATTTAAAAATATACCTTAGGTTTTAAAAAATACACTTCTTCGATTGTCACTGTAAGGCCGTGATTGAATCCGGATGAGCTTATTTGGAGACAAATTTAGTACTTACTTTACTTTACTTACTTCAGTACTTTAGTAATTGTCGAAAAAAGTACAAAACACTTGATTATATAGAAACAAAAATATAGAGCCATTTGTTAGATCTTTTGAAACGGATTATAGACCATGTGATACCTCGACTAATTATTTATGAAAATAATTATGTTGGATGAATGAACTTTGACTTCCTGTTTTAAAAAAAGCGAACTGAAAATCCCCTCTGGCTGATGTTAGTCTTAATAAAGGGAATAGTAACTTTTCTTTGGTCGAGAATAGGAGGAGTAACTATGATCTGAGACTACATGATTGTTGATAATTCCCAACAAACTAGGTGAAATTTTTTCAAATAGTGTCCAAGAATAAAATTAAAATTGTCTAAAGTTAACACCTTCAAAGTGCCTGGAAATTGAAGATATAGTATGATTTCTATATTGCAATTGAAAAATACAAGTAAAGGTTGTTGTAATACGAAATTTCTCTTTTTTATAGGAAATATCTCATGAAGATGAAGCAAAGCGAAGATGAGAAACCGTTTAGCGTAGATTCAAGATTAAAACTAAAAACAAAAAAAAGTACGCTAACCTTTAAAGTTAACATAAAAGTGGAACAATTTGGGCAAATAGACTAAAAGTAAATAAAATTATAAAAAGTATGCATGAAACGAAATTATAAGCCCGAAGTCGGTTTGACTGTGCAGTTATTTTTTAACCTAATTTTCATTCAACTTTACACATCCAGTCCGACGAATTTACTCCAATTTTTTCAAACAAAAATGATATTTTTTCAGATTTAAGAACACGTGATCGGAGTGAGTTAAATCAGGTGAATAAGGTGGATGGAGCAATAAATCTTGATGCAGTTCCGCTATAAGAATACTATAATGATGGAACAAAGCTCTTCTTCAACAAATGCGGTGATGTTTTTTAAGTTCACCATCAATACAGTAAATTATAGTCTCGAACGTTCATATTAGCACTTTTAAACCCAACACTCAAAAATCACTCCATGAGACAAAACACTTTTAGGATAATATTCACATAAGGTTTCCACGGTTTCTCTATTTTTTGACGTGAAAACATGTTTATTGAAATTTAGCCAGATATCGATGGTGGAAAAATTATATAATCACAGCAGAGAAAGTGATGTTAACCTCTAAAAAGTCATTCTTCCTTTAAGCGGGCGCCTATTAAATAATTCTTATAAAGTCGAAACTATTTTTAAATGGGAACCGGACCTGTTCAGTATTCGGATCGCCTATACCTACTGAGTGAACGCGTGCTGCCGACACAACAACCCAAAGGCAGTAACCCTACGATTATATTTTTATTTTTTTAAAAAATCACATAACGTGCTCGAAATAATCAAAAGAGGATTCCTACCTTTTACATGTTTTCAACAATTTTCGAAAATACGCATGTAGAGTATAATAATGAAAAATAAAAAAAAAAGCCGTTAACTATCAGTCTCTTATTTTGGGGTTTAAGTCATTTATACTGCAGATTTTTTAAATGGATCATAATTTTATGATAATATATTAGGTGATTACATCGAAATAATGGTTTGTTAGCTAGGAAGTTAGTCCAGTCATTTAAGGTAGTTCACCTAGGAAAATCGAGATACCCAGCTATACGTTAAATGAATAAATTTTTGAAACAAAAGTTGTAGAGATTTTAATGTTCTACAATATTTATAACAAATGCAAATAGCGTAAAACCCATAGGAAACGAGTTATTTGCAAAAAATGTGCAAAAAATTTTTTTTTACTTTTGACACTCAATTTTTAAAGTCGCTCACATCGAATTATATGTGAGTTTAGAGAGGAGTTTTAGGATGTCAAATGAACAAGTTTAAACGACTTTATAGCTGGGTATATCGAAATTATTTCCGAAATTCTTGCCTAAATCTACTTAAAATAACTAGAAAAAGTCGCGGTTTTGTTAGAAACAATCTTATAGTATAATTAATATACAGTGCTTTTAAGATAAAAGTATCCACCTTTAATAACTTTTGTAATACTGGTATTTAGAAAAAATCCAAAAACACGTCAATTTATGTTGGAAGGGGCAAGCATTATGGCTTATTTAAACTTACTGGAAAAGCCACCCCCTCACCCCTAGCAGCATCCACTTTATTTTTTTAAATTACTTTTCATATTTTTTATGTAAAATTTGGATACTCCTCTTTGAGCTGATTTCAAAAATGTATAATACTTGTAGGTTAAAGTGGTTAGTTTATGAGATAAACAATTTTTCTTTTAAGAGCACACATTTAACTTATTATTTACTTTCACCTTATTTGCCTGTACTAAAATGGGTTGTACAACAGTTCAAACTCTTTAATCTTTTTAACTGTGCTATTTATTCTACTTAAAAAATCCAAACAACAAAAAACTCTACTTTTTATTAAAGTTTGACATTGTCAACTAGAATTTGTAGTCACTATTGATAGTGTAATTTGATACATTATTTATTTTGTTTCTCTGAAATGGTTTACTCTTTGCAAGAAAGAATTGAAATTGTAGGTTTATACTACCAAAATAATAATTGTGCAAGAGCTGCTGCTAGAATATTTAACGAATTACATGACGGAAGACATGCAACTCATAAGTATGTAATTCAACTGATGGAGCAATTTACCACAACAGGGTCTATTTGCAATAAAGTGCATAAGCGAGAGGGACTCGTAAATAACGAAGCAATCCAAGTGGCAATTTTAGGGCAAGTCAGCTTAGAGGCTCAACAACCCCAATCGTTGTCAACAATAAGTAGAGCGATCGGTGTTTCATCTTCTACAGTTTTCCGAGTTCTACATAAATTCAAGTACCACCCATACAAAGTTAAGTTGGTGCACGAGTTGAATGAAGATGATTTTGATCGTCGTCTAGAGTTTTGCGAATCAATGACGCAAATTATCAATAACAATCCACAATTGTTAAACAATATTTGCTTTTCTGATGAATGCTCATGGTCATTAAATGGCTTAGTAAGTAGGCATAATTGTAGATATTGGGCTGAAAGTGATCCACATATTATGCGTGAATTCCATACACAACATCCCCAAAAGTTAAACGTTTGGTGTGGTATCCTAGGTGACCACATTGTCGGACCTTTCTTCATCAACGGAAATTTAAATGATGAATCATATCTTGAGTTACTCAGGGCAGGGGTTGACCCACGTATTACAACAATAATAGAAAATGATGATAACCTTTCCGAAGATTTACTGGTATTTCAACAAGACGGAGCTCCCCCACACTATGCTATGCCTGTCCGACAATTTTTAAACGAAACATTCCCCGCTCGTTGGATAGGTAGAAGGGGGCAGATGATGGAGTGGCCACCTAGGTCACCGGATTTAACACGCCTAGACTTCTTTTTATGGGGGTATTTAAAAACAAAAGTTTATGCTACCCAACCAGAATCTCTGGATGATTTACGAGAGAGGATAGAAAATGAATGTCGACAATTAAATCCAGCCGTATTAAGCAATGTCAGAGAGGCATTTCAAAATAGATTATACCATTGTATGGAAGTGAATGGTACTCATTTTGAACACTTATTGTAACTTCATAATAAATAGCACAGTTAAAAAGATTAAAGAGTTTGAACTGTTGTACAACCCATTTTAGTACAGGCAAATAAGGTGAAAGTAAATAATAAGTAAAATTTGTGCTCTTAAAAGAAAAATTGTTTATCTCATAAACTAACCACTTTAACCTACAAGTATCATACATTTTTGAAATCAGCTCAAAGAGGAGTATCCAAATTTTACATAAAAAATATGAAAAGTAATTTAAAAAAATAAAGGGGATGCTGCTAGGGGTGAGGGGGTGGCTTTTCCAGTAAGTTTAAATAAGCCATAATGCTTGCCCCTTCCAACATAAATTGACGTGTTTTTGGATTTTTTCTAAATACCAGTATTACAAAAGTTATTAAAGGTGGATACTTTTATCTGAAAAGCACTGTATATGATAAACATTGAGAGCTTCCTTTCTTATATTAAAAAAAACAAGTAGTATAAGCATTGAATATTAGATTATAGCAGCAATAGAAATGACCATATAATATAAAATTCAGAAAAACAATTTCTTTGTAAACTTCGATTCTTGATTTACAAATTGTATACTTTGTATACTTCATCAATTTTTACTTGAAGGACTATAAAAAGTTTCAACTGTAAAAAATAGTAAGCTCGATAAGAAACTCTAAAAACATACCATCTACTTCAAGATTAATATTTTGGAAAAAAAGAAAATACAAATATGACATTACCGTGTCTAGTTTTCAAACATTACGTTTCATCATTATAACAATGTGACCGTCAATATTGTGAATAATTAGATATTTGTTTCGACCTTCAAAGAAAAATGAAAATACCGTTTCTTCGATTTTTGTGCAGTTTACATTTTTATTGTACCTCAATGAAAATTTCGAATTACATGTTATTCGTTATATTATTTCGCTATTAATCTATTAAAGACGTAGAAAAAGTATAATGTATAACTCACACGGAATGTTAATTTTCCATTCGTATGATTTGCAGTCAGTCGTAGGCTTCATACTCTGTTGGAAAGTATCAGTATCAATGGCAGGTTTACAAAAAAGGTTATTAGTCCAATTAAGGAATCTAAGGGCCTTATCATACTAGCGGATTGCGAACGTCTTCAAAGCGGAGCGGGCGCGCAACGATCACGACGCGCACGTGCAGCGAATTCGCTGCGAATAGTAGAGAATTTAGTGATCGCAATTTAAAAAAAAGGCATGGGAAGAGGATAATATGATTACGAAGTTAATGCAAAGGATAAACGAGAGGATGAATAAAGACAGAAAAAGTACTGAAAGTGAACCCGAAGACAACTTTGTGTTGTCTCTGGATGAAGATTAGAAATCAATTTGCATTTCTGCCACGTTCGCAACGTCCTCGCGGCGTATTCGGGACGCATTCGTAAAAATGAGCTGAGTTATTTGTCAGTTTTTACACCTAATTATTTTCAGTTTTACTGCGACAGACATTCTTAAAGAGTTGCTACTTGAAGAAGTGCGAAATTTCCTTCCGGAAACGTAGCTTTGTTGTTTTTATGCAGTGTTGTGCTTAATGTAGATGAGTAGGTATCGGCAACAGCTGCTTTCAGTATCCGTTGAAATTAAGGCCAGGCATAACTCCTCCGAATAATGCGGTATGCAACTGCAGCTGCAACTTTAGAAGTCCAGAATGTATCTACACGTTTCCAGTGAATTCTTAGTTGTTTGCTTTATCACTAAACATACATATCACAGATCTAAACGAGTTTGGTTTTAGTTATTCATTGAAAATTTAACATGAGCTTCTCACATTTCGGTATGACTCTCAGCAACTTTTTTCTGTTTCCTAACCAAAGTTTCATATGATTGTCATCAGATAAGTACGTTGCGTCATTTGTAAATATCTATGATTATGGAAAAAAACCTCGTTTTTCATGCTTTTTTGTTAAATAATAAATATAGTCCAAAAATGAACTAAAGGCGAACTTCAATAAGATATCTATGGTTTTTATCTATATTAAACATGTCATATTTCTGAGATATGCGTTCGTATCAGTATAAAATATATAAAAGTATAAAATTACTACCATATTGTAGCTCCCCCATGCGGGGAGCGCTATAAGCGCTGAAATCTCTGATAAAAATCTGTGTAACCTCAATTTATAATTTATAACGGTCATTTTCAATTCGAAATGACTAATATGCTAAGTTTGTTAATGTTACGTTGTATTCTAGACCAATCAAGCAAATAAGTAAGTAACTCAATGATACAATTATTCTATTTAGATAATTAGCACTTCGAGTTATGTCTCCATTCGAGAAGACAGACGATGAAAAGTTGTGTCAAATTAATCTATTAGTGTCGATTTAACTTTATATAAACACTTCCTGTTTACTAATTAGAATCAATTTGTGCTTTAGAGGCCGTTTCACAACTCAAAGCAAGGTCGAATTATTATCTAGAATGGGTATTATGTTAGTATCATAGTTGCGATAACCAAAACTAACCCTTCTCTCTTTTATGCCCCTGTCGACTCTCCAGAATTTAAAGTAATATTACAAACGTGTCTCCGCCCTAGAGCCAGTCCTGCAATGATGTACTGAAATTCTAAAATTCGGCGAAGGTACGTGTGACGCCACTGACATTGACGAAATCTGTTTGATATTTATTCTATATAAGTTTTCATTATAGCAGATGGTTTATTACATTATTTATTTAAAATAATTTCTAGAACGGTCTATTCATTAATTTTTTTTTGTTTCTTTATGTTCTAGAAGTTTGGAGAATTCTATTTGTTCTAGTTAAGTTATAGTGAATTATTATAAGTTAGTTAAGTGTAATGTAAAGTAAATTATGTACTGTAACGTTTAGCGTATTTATTTACACTCTTTCTTTTCGTGTGGTGAATTAATAAACACTCTCAATTTATTTACACTATATACAATACACTTAAATAATTTCTGCGATTACTTTAACTAATTCGTTCTTTTCACTACGACTATTTATATAAAACTAACTAACTGCACTACATAAACTTATTTCTATACTACAAATAGAATTCTACAAAATTCTAGAACAAAAAGAAACAAAAGAAATAAATAAATAGACTTCCCTAGAAATTATTTATAAGAAACAATACTGCAATAAACCGCCTTCTATAATAAAAATTCCATCAAAGGGCCGTCCACCACTTATAAAAAACCAGATTAAAGGCGCCACGCGAATTTCCCTAATTTTAAAATTCAATTGTAGCTGGACAGAGTTGACCTAAGAACCCATTTCGAGAGCTTGTTTGTAACAGTACGTAAGAGAGTCTTTTAATTTACCCCACGAATAGAAATCGTATTAATAAAAAACCTTGGGGTGCTTTCTATGACATCTTTAATATGCTGGGAGGGATTGGATCGAAGTTCGTTGGCGATTTTTTCTTTCCTCTCATGTTTATAGAACGATAGTTTATTCCTAAATCGTTGATAAACTATCTTTCTATGAACGTAGCAGGTAGAAAATGTTAATGGAACCACAAGGATTTTTCCAGAAATCTTAAGTACTTTGTATACTCATTCAGTACTCCAAGAAGGCAGGAATTGGAAAATTGTGGACAATCACTGGTCCTACCCCTCCCGGTCTATATTAAACTAACTTTGCGTTTTGTAAACAATACATCTGAGTGTGATTCCCAGTCCGGGGACTGTCCGAATTATTTTTGTAACTACTGAAAATTATTCACTGAGAAAGACTTCCCTGTCCATTATTCTTTTTTTCTTCTTCTTGGCAGTGGTGTACCTCAGGGTTCAGTTCTTTTTTTGGTATTCATTAATGATGTCATAGACTTACGAATTAAAGGTATTTACTTTATTCACAGATGAGACCAGTGTAATCTGGAGTGGTCCAGATATAGAAGCTTTACATTATGCCATAGGCAAAAATATCTCAACAATGACTTAATTCGATCCTCAAATTCGATCTTGGTCTACATAATGACGGTGCCCTTCAAAGGTTTGTACGTGTACAAAACTTTGCTAGCTTGATTCTAGTACTGCTTGAACTCTTCGTTTTTAAACTGTATTTTATTTTTTACTGACGAGTTTCATACAAAAATTTTTCTACGTCTGTAGATTAAATTCAACAAAACTTTCATCAATTTTTATTTTGTAATAGTAATATTAAAAGTACAACTGTGAGCATTATTAATTTGAAGTGAAGAAGAAGTTACATTACTATTGATACTTGAATTGGCAACATTTAACGTGTTCAAAGAAATAACATCGTCTATAGTTGTATTCGTACTTATTGGATTGTTGTTAGGATCGTGAACATTTACAATGTTGCTTGAAGTCGAACTAGTTGTTCCCGTTAAAATTCTCACTTCGGAATCAATTTTGTTTTTCATTGAGTAGTCTACGTAACCCTTCGCAACTGTGTTGGATTTCCACCCACCGTGCTTCTTTACTTGAATTATATCACTATCGGAATCCACTAAAAGAGACGCCGAAGAGTGTCGAAATGTATGCCCAGTGTAGTTTTTTGGATTATGTAAATTCAAATATGTTGCGATAAGCGAGGGAATTTTTGAAAAGGTATTGATAAACTACTATTTGGGTTTTGCATTTTCCATTTCTATACTGCAAAAAGAAATGATCTGTTTTGACATTTTACCAAGTTTATTGAGTTTAATCCAATATATATAAATCGACATTAGTCCGATTATTCTATAATAAAAAACAAATGGAACCATTTTCGAAATATTAGTTGAATTATTGCGAGAAATTCTCGAACGGGCCGTCGCGTCGTCGGTCAATATTTAATTAGTCGTCAGTCGGTCGTTCGTATAACTTTAACGTGGGGTTTTAATTTAGTTAGGTTAGGGAGAAGGCGTGCATCTTAATCATGCCGCATTCCGATCTAATCGAAATAAATTATGAGTCAAGTGGTGGGCCTTTCAGTGGACCTGATGGGCCGCCAAGTAGTTAGCTGCTGCTGTTGCTTCTTCTTCGTTATAGACCCTCCAGACCGCTCGCCGATTATTCTCTCTTCTTGTTTATAGTTGGGGAGCCGAAGCACTTTCACATATCGCCAAATATTTATTTTTAGGATACAAATATTTAAAATGGGATGCTTTGTTAGTTGATGCGAGATTTCAATGATTTGAAGTTTAAAACGACGATTTCGAACAAAGTATTAAATTATACAAGATCTTAATCACTTTCCACGAGATGAAACCATCTCGTTATCTATACTTTGGTTAAATGATACAAGACTGGTGGATTGGTTGATGGGCTGTAGTAAAATTGCCACTACCAACGTACGGCTCTGCGCCTGTAGATAGCCTCGATATTTTTGGAAATGTTTGAGTTTGAGAGCAGAATTATCAATGGGAAAATTCTTAAAAATTCACTACAATAAGTTTTTTTTTTCATTATTTATTTGACCTTTTTTTATAGAGTAGTTGAATGACATTCTGTATATTTCACAATCTTTTTACATAAAGACCAGTTTATTTCGAAAGGTGTACTGAAGATAATAAGAATCATCGTTAACAACCACCTGCTGCTTTGTTCACAAAATTGATTTGATTGGTCAAAATTTGGATTTTTAAAATTGATATACACGCATTCCTGGTCAGTTTCCTAACTATAACTCAAAGGTGGTAATCGACTTTGGCGACCAGCGTCGGCACTTCTCTGACGAAAGAAGGAATAGGACAAAAGTCGAATCCTATAATTTCCGCCACCCGCAGTTAATGTATCCCAACGTAATTATTGATGAAAGTTTTTCATGAGAGGTAAACACTTTTTAAAATATAGGCGCCTGAACCATAAGCGTAACTTAACAGCGTGAAGGGATGTTATCATTTATCACAGTATCACAACCTTTGTTGAATATTCTGGAGATGCCAACACACAATCGAAATGCGTCGATATTCACGGAGATATATTAATGATACGAGGGTTGTTTGAAAAGATTCCGACAACAAAAACCATAATTACAATCATTTATTTTCAACATTCCAAATAATAGTTGCCGTCTCCGCAAAATAGGCGTTTACGTATACGATAAAGTCCTCGTCTGATAAAAAATTCTTTTCAGCAAATGAAAGTTTAAGGTTAGGAAACTGGTTTTTGTCGCTAGAGGCCAGATATGGCGAATATGGTGGGTATTTAACCAATTCGAAGTTTACTTCGTGAATTTTAGCATTGGCGATCACCGAAGTGGGAGCAGATGCACTTCTTTTTCTTCAAATGCGATCGGTTTTCTGCAATGTCCACTCTCACCATTGCTTCACCATTTTGATGATAGTCAATAAATACAATCCATTGACAATCCCAAAAAACGGTCACCATCACTTCTCCGGCGTATGAAGTCTTCTTTGCTTTTTTAGAAGCAGCTCCGCCCTTTGTAACTAACTGTATTCACTGATTTTTCGACTCAATAGGTTAGTGGTGGATCCAGGTTTCATCTACAGTTATGAATCGACACAAACATTAGACTCATTTTGCTTCAAACGGTCTGATAAATGTTCATTCGAATAAGCTGTTGGTGAGCAAACGCGTCACCTAAACACAGATAACTTTCGCATGCATAATTCATCAGTCAGTTCATGACAAATACTAAAGGCAATCAAAAATTTGAAAGCAAAAAAGTAACGAAAAAAATGGTTACTACTTGCTCCAAGAGATCTACACAATATCAATTTACGTTTGTAAAGATAACTTTGATTTAAGTATAAATGGTTATATCCATTTTTCTAATTTTGTAATATCTGTTATTTACATAATGAAATGGAAACTCAACAGAAGTAAGCCAAATATAAGTTCAATGTAACGAAATGAAATAACATGCCAATAATATTTGAAATTTCAACGTTTCTAAACTCAGCACCTCAGAAATTGGAGAGTTGTTATCAAGTTTTGAGAAATAAACAAACATTTATAATTGGATATGGCTTTATTGATTTTCAAAATATTCTCCGTTAAGATAAATACACTTTTGCAAGAATTTGAACCAATTGTCGAAGCATTTTTCCCATTTTCCCTTTCAAAACATGTGATTTGAACGCATCAACCTCTTCTTCAGGTGTAGAAAAACGTTGACCTAGCAATTTATTTTTGATCTGCTGGAATAAGAAAAAATCATTGGGTGCTAAATAGATACTGATCCATCAATTCGATGATTTGAATTTAGTCTTCTGCGTTATCAGTTCTCGCACGGCTTCAAGGTTTTCTGGTACAGCTGTCGATTTTGGACGACCTTCATGAAATTCATCCACCAGCGAAACACAGATGCTCGAGATGAGGCTTCATCACCAAAAGTTGAAGCGAGTTGATTGTCAAAATCGGGTTGCCATATCTAAAATTTGGCAACTAGCACAAGACGCGTGAAAATCCCAATTTTAGTGCCAAAAAACCCTTGGCAACAGATTTTTTTAAACGAGGCTAGTGTAATAAAAAAAACAGTTGAAAACGACATTAATTAACTATTAAACCTCACAAAACTACTTTAGTGTCAGAAGAAACTATAAGTTGCTGAGGGCCTGACCTGATGAATACGACGGTCACCGCCTTTGCCTTTTCTGGACAAGTTCGTCCTTTGCAATCCACTATATTGAATATTTTTTGTCGTTTCAGGAATGTAGAGGTGAATGCAGTTTTCATCTACAGTTATGAAATGACTAATTTTGCTGAAAAGTCGACATTAAAGCCTGGCAAATGTTAATTCGAATGCGTGTTTTGTCCAAGGTCAGCAAACGCTGCGCCCAACGCACACAAAGCTTACGCATTTATAGCTCTTCAGCCAATATACAACATAAACATTGTATTGATAAGATAACGTCTTCTATCTTCCTAACTATGAACCGGCGATCGTCCAGTACTATTTGATGAACTTTTTCGATGATATCACAGATTGCCAAAATTTTTGGGCGCCCCGAACGCTCTTCGACAGTCAAGCTGATACGACTACGTTTGAACATAGCTGCTCAATATTTTCCAGTCGTAAATGATGGTGCAGTAACTAAATACTTAGTTTCTAACTCCTCTTTCATTTGCGTCGACGTATTGCCTTCCAAAAGCAAATATAAAACTCACTCATACTATTGTCAAACACAAACTAATCATCCAAAATGCATCAAATTTTAGTGATAATCTCTCAATGCATACCCAAATATATTTCTTCACTTATCTAATAAGTGCTGACAAGTCGGAAGCTTTTTAAACAACCCTTATACAATGTTAAAATAATGTATGAAAAATTAGTTGAAGGAAATAGTAATATCACATAGTGTAGACGTTAGATGTATACAGTCAGAGAAATATGGAAAAAATCTTGATGATGTGCTTTAGAGAAAGTACCTAACTCAATTAGTTTACATATGTCTGTTGTCAATGTCAGATAATATTTTAAAATGGACTATAATGAGGTCGAAACGTATAGAGTCTTTTCTATAAACAAAAAATGACGTTATTTATCAAAATAACCTAAAATCGATAAAAGAAACATAATAAACTTGTAATTCTAATTCAGTTTCTACCAAATATTTCTCAGTTTCACATATTCTTGGCTATTAGCATATATTGCAACACAACTGCCCAACGATATCGATTACTTACATAAGTTCGGGACTGGCGCCTATCCATAAAATAAAAGTATATTGCCTCTTCAGGCCGATTTCGGTCGTGCAGAATAACGATTTTTCCAAATGTATCAACACATGTAAAAAGTACCACTTCTTTCATGTTTTTTTTTATTAAATGAATACTATACAGGGCCAAAGCAATTTGCTTATTTGATAGTTACTAAATGTCAACTGAGCGTTTTTAACCCTACAAATCCTAGGGTGCCCTTTATGTCACAATAGAAAGTATCACGGGTTTATCATCGTTCTTTCTCCTTTTTCATTGTATGGGGTGAATCACCGGTGCGTCTAACTGTAGGGGGCTCCGACAGTCAGTTTAGTGCAAATAGTGAGTTCAAACAGTTAGTATTTGTGTTTCTATTACAGTTTTAAAATTGACCTACAATGAATTTAAAAATTTAACTAGCTTTTAACCGCGGCTTCGCTCGCATCGAATCCATTAAATAAGTATCAGAAATCATTATAATAGAAAAGAACGAACTCTGTAGCTATATTAGAACCTGAGATATAGATCTTTGAATGTAGAAAAATTGCCAAAAACTACAAAAATCCATAACTCCACATTGAATGTCCACGCCTAGCTCCCCTCCAACTCAACCTATTTAAGTGTTCAAAAACTCAAAAGAAAGAAGGTGTTTCAGCGAGTGTTCTTAAACCAAAACGAAGTCTCTATCTTGAATTGAACCTGAGATATTGAGGATGGAACGTGTGTATGTGAAAAACTCCCATAAGTAATGTACAGCGGAGAAATCGCATTTGAGTATAACTTGAGAATGGTGAAAATTAGATGAAATCCGATGGTTGATGGCTGATCTGTGCATTAATATATTTCATTGAAAAAAAAAATTAAGCAAATCGGTTGGGTAGAACGCCTGAACGGACTGAATATATAAGATTGTTCCTGTTTTTGATTCATTTGGCTCTAAAGATAAAGCACACAAGATTTAGCAATATTTAGCTTCATATTTTCGTTTTAACTCACAATATGTCACACTCGGATTTAGAACTAGGTACATGCATTTCTATTGGCCGAAGCTGTCGGAAGGCATATGTAGACAATTTCTTTGAAATACTCCTGCTAGACAGCTTGCGATAAGCAGTGGCGTGGCTCGGTGAGATTAGTTTCAATAATTTCTTTAAATAAATAGAAATATGAAGACAATGAAATTGACACAGTGTAGTGAAAATAAAGACAGGTATGAATTCAATAATAAAGATTTAGATATACAAACACAGCAAGTTATTTTAAATATATTCGAATGTTTAAATAAGGAAAATATTCAGCAATCTGATAATGCAATCATAATAAGAATTGCTGAATTAACTAGAGTAGTCACAAAAGGGGTTGCTGACGATCATTCACAGAACCGAAAAACATGTAAAGAAAAACTGAATTTACGGATTTCAATAACCGAATCGTCAAGGGTAGTTCGATGGCAACGAGATTATTTATATGCGTCAGATAAATGACTACAGAACTTCTAATAGACGAATAGGGTACAAAAAGGGCTCAGTTCACGTCTGATACCCTGTTTAAACCAAACTCCCTTAAATACAGTTACATTTTACTCGTCTATTTACGTTTTATAATTTTATCCCCTAAAAGGGGTTGAAGGTGCTGCACAACCTGATGGCTGTGATGTTCGACAAGAAGTAGCTGGTATTTATATTGCTCCGCCTGTACCAAATACTTTGACAGGCGAGGACAGTGCTGATGAAGACGAAGTACTTATCGACAATCTAACTGCTAGGCAGTTAACTAGTGATGCAGAAATTGTTCTTAGGAATAATAACCACCTTGAGAGGAAGAATTCGAAGTGTCTGAATATGCGAAAAATAGAAAAAGAACATGGATTGAAGGTGATTTAGTAAATATTCAATATGATAAATTCACCACGGCGTGTTACGAACTTTTTACAGATATTAATCCTGTAGAATGCTCTGTAAAGTTTTAACAGATGAGATTTTTACGTTTTTCAGAGATGAGTGGAATAAATATGCCTGATCCCCAAATTAGCGTGGATGAAATCAAAGCTTTCATAGCCATACTTTTATCAAGTGGATGTGTGGACTTACCAGGCAATAGGTTTGATTGGGAATCAAAATTAGATGTTTATAATGTCTTGGTTTCCCATTGCATAAGAAGAGATGATATGCATTCATGCTGCTCTGCATACCATTACTTTTAATTGTAAAATTTGTTCAATAAACTAAACCCATAAAAACCAATCAAAATTTGAAATTGAAATCACACCTTATGTTTTAAATAATTTTCTCGGTTTCTGTACTAAGAATTATTTCCGGTTTTGGAGGGTTAATAATAGCAATAAAAATAACGATATTAAGAAAACAAAAAATTCAGTTTTTAACTAATCTAATGATGTTGTAGGTCAATAGACAAGTTGGGATTTCCCAGGATAATAGGCAGTTGGCTGATGGCGCGCCACGCATGCCTATTCTCCCGGAATATTAGCTAAATGCCGGACAATAGATTATTCGTCGAAAAATGGCCAAGCGTTTGTCTATTCTCTTGGGACATTAGCTAAAATTCGGATGTCGATAAAGAAAAATAAATATCATTACGAGAAGCATCTTCTATGCAGTCAGTCTCGGAAGGACAAGGGTTTAAAAAATATGGATGCAAGCCCGCAAATAAACAATGTAGAACAAACCGGTGTTCTTGTTTTAAAAATAAAATAAAATGTAAATCACAATGTCATCAAGCCTCCACGTGTTGCAATAAATCATTGATTTATATGAGACTTCTTTTATCCTATTTTTTTATCTTATGTAAACCCAATAGTCTGTTATCCGAATTTTAGCTAAAGTCCCAGGAGAATAGACAAACGCTTGGACATTTTTCGATGAATAATCTATTGTCCGGTATTAAGCTAATACTCCGGGAGAATAGGCAGTCAGCCAACTGCCTATTATCCTGGGATATTAGCTAAAATCACTAATTGTTTATTGACCTACGACATATACACTCCCTGACAAAGTCCACAGATGGACAGTTGAATAGGATATATCGCACCACACCATCTTATTTCGCGCGTATACTCCTTTCTTTCCCTCTAGCTCTAAGGGAGATTCAAGGAGGTCTTCTCGTGAAGGGCTATACACTCTCGCTCTGCTTAATTCAATGGTAATTAGAAAAAGACAAGGGGTTTGTTGAGATTTGTTAGCCTACTATGTGTTTTTATGCCAAATTCTAAAGTGCAAAAATATGTGGCTCACCCTATACAAAACGACTGTGACGCACCAACTTCGAATAACAGGTAAATACAAATGAGAGAGAGAGAGAGAGAGAAATGCTTTATTGTCAAAAAATTGTTACAATTTTTAGACAAAAGCTTGTAAAAACTAAAAAACAAACAAATTTTACTAAATAAAGATAAAACAGTGAGTTGCCAGATCTATATAAAACTTCAGACGTGTGTATAGTTGAAAAATAAAATGGCGAAGCTCAATGATGAACTAAATGTCCACATCAGTGGCGTAGCGTGCTTTGGAGGGGCACTGTATTAAAATAAGTTATGGGGCCCAAATGAAGGGTAAAATTTTCTCACAAAAGAAACAAAAATGCATACATTAAATTAAAATAAATATTTATTGATTAGTTATTGCTTCCTCCTGAGCCAGCCAAACAATTTAAGTTAAATGTACACTTTTCTTGTCTTTTTTTCGGCAAATCGATTTGTTAAATCATGTATAGTTGAAAACGATTTCAGTTTTTCTAACATTTCTGCCTATGACAAGTCTGATAGCCGTTCCCGCCCCATCGAAGTCCTTAGATAATTTTTTGTCAGATTTAATTTTGAAAAACTTCTTTCAGCTGTTGCGGTCGTAACTGGAAGTGTCAAGAATAGAAAGCATGCTGTTATTACCTCTGGAAAACTTGATGCAAGAATATTGAATTTTATCAGCAATAATTCCATGAGTTCCTTAATGGAAAGAAAGATTAACTGATATGTCTTCACTGTATTTAGCCGACAGTTCTCCGGAAGCATTTTTTATCAATCCGTTTGAAGAAGAAAGGAGTTTATCTGGTAGTAATACTTTAGGGGCCTCTGTAGCCCGGGGGCCCCGTATCATTGATACGGCTAAGACGGCGGTAGCTACGCTCCTGGTCCACATCAAAAATATGTTTTGTTCTCATTCGTTGGAAGTTATTGACTCGACCATGACTAATGATATCCTACCAAAAAAAGTTAGCAGACGCCCTTGTCGGATATACCCGCATTTTTTAACATGCTTTCACAGTGCTGATAATTATTTAAAGGCATTGTTCCAGAACGCAGTTTTTTGTTAAATAATTAATAGGTAGCGTCGTTTCTTTCTCTTCCCATTGTTTTTATCATTTCCGCAAAATACAGAATAAAATATACCACTTGATTATGCACTGTATTGTTCTTCAGTTTGAAGACACGATGTTACATACATAATCAATATACGAGGGCCACTTGGTGAGTAACCTTTTCTCGTCAAAGGCGGTTCAAATATATTAATAATAATAACAATTTAAATAAAATTCTCGTCCTCAGAGACAGTTTACTTTTATTCTCTGTTGCCTGAGGTGAATACCCCAATCCAGACTCTCCGCGAGGCCACATACTCACGCGAGTGCGGGAATTTGGACGGTGCACTCGTGTCCACTCGACCTGCCACGCAATCGCTCCTCTTCGTGTCGGTTTTTCGGGCGAGATGATGAAAATAAAATGAATGACGTGTAGGATTGGATAAATGGCACAACTACAAATACAGTCGAACTCCGATAATTCGAACACCGATAATTCGAATTCCTCGTTAATTCGAACTTTTGCGTCGGTCCCTTGACATTCCTATACAAACACATGTAAAAAAACCTCGATAATTCGAACTTTTGAAGTTCGAATTATCAAAAAAATTCGTATTTTCTGTGTTAAAATTACCGAAAAATTCGAATTTTTGGCGTTTAAATAATTGAAAAGTTCGAATTTCTGATGTTCGAATAATTGAAAATTTCGAATTTTTCTTGTATAAATTATGTATGTACATATGTATTAAAAAATTCGAACTGTTAGTGTTGAAAAAAATTGAAAAATTCGAATCTTCAGATTCTAGGTAAGACGACGATATTTTGTCGAATCACTCGATTTGCTTCAAAGGAAAAAATCGTCAGCATGAAGCAATCTAGCATAGCTGATTTCTTTACAAAAAAATAAATATGTACATATATGTATTTTTTTTTATTTTAAGATAAATAATTGGTCCTTTTTAGGACCAAAAATTCTTCAAACGTATACAAATTATTATTTTAAATAAATAAATAAACATGTTATATACCCATAACATATTTTTTCATTTATTTATTTATAAAATGGAAAGATGCATCGAAATGCATACATATATGTATGTAAATATGCACAACTCCAATAATTCGAACACCTCGATAATTCGAACTTTTGCTACGGTCCCTTGCAGTTCGAATTATTGGAGTTCGACTGTATAAGTACTTTATTTTTTCGAATTTTTGTCAAGTGCAATAAAAAATTTTTATGTTGTATTGCAGGGTATATAGGTGTTAAAATCTATAAAACTTCAATTAAATCCGTTTCCGGAATAAACGTCGCTTAAATCACGTCCATTTTGTGATAGACCTAGCGAGAAACTGAATAAATCCATAGTCTGAATAGCTAGCAAACCCAAGCTCTGCGGAGCAATAGAAACCTATACCAGGGTCATACATATTTATAAAAAACAAACCAAGGAACATTTTTGTCTCATTCCCGTCAGGGCCCGTCATTAAAACAGCCCGAGCCCCGCGCCAATATTTCTTCAAATATTTATATGGAAGAACACCAACCAACGAGGACATTCCCTCATTTGATCTTCTTCTTCAGGTTCCGTCATTGGAAACCCAGCCCCTGCGGAGAAATAGAATCTTATATCAGGGCCACACAAATCCATAAAAGACACAACGAGTATTTTCTTCTCATTCGCTGTTTTTCATCAGGTTTAGTTATGGACAATCCAAGCCCTGCAGATGAATAGTGTGCTATATCAGGTTCATATGAACCATACTTTAAATATCCAAAACCAAATGAAGAACACAAACCAAGAAGAACATTTTCTCATTCGTTCTCCTTGGTCAGGGTCAGTCATTAAAGAACCCAAGCTCTGCAAAAATATAACTTCCAATATCCATAGTATATCAAAGAAAACTAATCAATGAGAACTTTCTCTCATTTGCTCTTATTTTTCAGTCAATAAAGAACACAAATCAACGAGAATTTATTCCTCACACATAAGGGTTCGTCATTCAAAATCTAATGGTGGGTCCACACGATACAGACTTCCATAAAATTCTATAGAATTTTGTCTGTGGAAACTAGACAGTATAGACAAATGTCGATGCCATCCAAAAGTCGGAGTATACATGTAAGGATGTATATTTATCGTAGCTAAGAAATTTAAATTTTTAGAAGACTGAAATTTTGGAAAAATCTGAAGTTTGAAGTAATGAAAAGTCTACAGACATTCTATCCAAATGTTTGGGTAACATTTTTTACTCCAACTTCATAGTCTGTACAGATATCAGTATGAACAAAAGGCTGTATCGTGTGAACTCACCATAAGGCTTGAAGAGGTTCCGTCATTGAAAACCCAACCCCTGAGTAGGAATAGAATCCCATATCAGAGTTATATAAGTCAATGAATAACACAAACAAGCCAGATATCGTCTTATGTCTTCACTCCGATCAGTATAGTTGTTTTATTTTCTATAATTTTTCAAAAATGAGTATGAGAATTGTGCAGATAATCTTTTTTTTACTTTCTTTCAATATATTTCAGTTTTCACAATAGATTTAGAAGAAATATTGGTATTTACCACAACGGTTGAAAGGCGGTAACACCTTCACACTTTAGAAAAGTGAAAGTTGTTTTCGTTGGTTAGACCTGGGTCGATAATATTTGATAGCAAAAAAAAAAATAATAGTAGATGAAACCCATTGAAAAAAGACGAAAATATAATAAAAATGAAAGGAAAAATATTTTACGGGCGAACTGAGGTCGGGAAAGGAAAGAGGGTGAGTTTTTAAGGGTTAAAAACTATTTATCTCGATTTCCAGCAAAACTACAAATGCTACGATAAAAAGTTAAATGGCAATGTTGTAGATAATAAGATCTACAACCTTTGCATTAACAATTTTTCACATAACTCCGAAATTTATGTGAAAATTTTAAATAATCACATTTTTTTCGCGAAATTTAGTGATTTTTTACGAAATTTGGTAAAAACTTACCTTTTTATGTGCCAAATTTTGTAATTTATTTGGTTTGAATATTTATTTTTTTTCCTTATTTTGACTTAATATAGAAAAAGCACCCTAATTTTCAATTAAAAATTTTCCCCCATAATAGCAGGTTTTTTAAAAAATTCAGTGTGTTTTTTGTTCGTTGAAACCTCTACGTTCTGGTGGTGTAAAATATTACCATCATCATGGTAAATTTTCTTAGAAAGGGCACAAAAAAACGAAAAAAACTGAAATTTGTACAATTTTTAGCTATTTATCAAAATTTTACACTCTTATTACACGATAAACATGAGGCTACAATATTCATGAAATTCATAAAATATTCATAAATATCTAAAAATTGTAGATAATGATTGAAAAAATTTTAGAATGCGAATTTTTTTTGCTTGTTATGAGAAAATTTGCAATGAGAAAGTAGAGATTTCCACAAGCAAAAAACTCACCCACTTTTTAAAAAAGCTGATATATTAACGGAAATATTTTCAATCAAAAATTAGATTGCTTTTACAATATTAAGTCAAAATAAGGTCTAAAAATAAATATTTCAAATCAAATTAATTACATATTACATTACAAATTACATTACAATTTGGGACATAAAAAGGTAAGTTTTTACCAAAGGAAAAATGTTTTTGTAAAAGTTGAAATTAAAGACCAAAAACTTAGTTATTTCAATGTTTTACATAAATTTTGATGTTATGTGAAAAAAATGTGAGAACAATAATTATTATACATCTTTTCATTACCTACAACTTTGCTATTTATTATCTTTAGAACTTTTGCCTAGTTTTGCCGAAAATCGAGATATACAGTTTTTTACCCTTAAAAACTCCCTTCCCGACCATATAACGCTTGTAAATTATTTTTCCTTTCATTATTATTATATTCTCCTCATTTTCCAACAAGTCACGTCCTACTATTACTTTTATTTAACTTTTTATCATTTTGAAAGGCTTCTACCTTGGTCTAGTATATAAAAGTCAATTATGAAAAAGCTTTATAGAAATTTGGGTATTTAAAAAACAAACTAAATAGTTTA
Source organism: Diorhabda elongata (assembly GCA_026230145.1). Lineage (NCBI taxonomy): Eukaryota > Metazoa > Arthropoda > Insecta > Coleoptera > Chrysomelidae > Diorhabda > Diorhabda elongata. Next base: position 22,302,451 of record CM047933.1, on the reverse strand, counting down.
TGATTTAATCGGTGAGTATGAAGTTTTGAGATGAAAACCAAGTACGATTTGTTCTAGTATCACTTTGATTTACCGTAAAGTAATTGTTAACCTCAATGTTAGGTTCCCAGGACCTACTTTCGTACTTGTTAACGATCGTATTATTTATATAAGCTATAAAATAAAATAATATTACCCGTTTCTCTGGGAAAATTAATATTTTACACCAAAGTTTCATGGTAAATTTAACGCTAGTTAGTAATAAAAAACGTGGCGTATTGGACACTGTAAATTCTTTCATAACTACAATTAAAAAAAAGAACTTTGATATTTAAAACTTTCTTAATTTAAACGAAAATGTTGTGCAGGGTCGGTTATAAGAGTAAAATAGAAAATTTACAAGGTGTTCCGGGTGATGTAAACAATTCGGGATTGAATAGATTACGTGAAAACATATAAAAAATTTGATCATACGACCTCTCATTTCTGAGTTATAGACTTTTAAAGTCGCGAAATCAGAACTTATGTTTAAGTATATTTTTTGAATTACACATTAGAACATTATTTATCTAAAGACCAGAGGAGGCTCATTCCCAATGGTTAACAATCTGTAACTTTTATAGGGAAAAATTGTACAACCTAAAGATAGCAAAAATGAATTTTTCAACCGATTCTTTGTATAATCCGATAAAATAGATCGTTGTACATGCCAAGGAAACCGTTCGCCATAAAGAGACATTCTGAAGAAAATTATCATAATTATAATTATTCATTGAAAATACTGTATACTGCCCAATTTCATGTTACTAACATAAGAAAAGATTGAAATGTAGACGAAAATTTGGTTGATCAGCCTCAAATGAAAACAAATAAAATTATAATAAATATTCGAAGTGGGCACCTTGCACTTCTAGAGTCTTCGGAGGATATTTCTTTGAGCTCGAAAGAGCATTCGCATTTCTTCTCAAATCGTCACAATAGGAGTTTATTTTATTGGTTATTTCGTTCCTCGTGTTTACAGGTGTTGCATATACCCAGCTTTTTAGGTATCCCCAAAAAAATTCACCTATTAAGAAAAATGTTATTAAGTTGATTTTTTTACATCATTCAGGAAGTGGGAAGGGACTCCAACGAGCATAAACCCCATCTCTATGCCAATGTTTAGAGGAATATTCAATTGGAAATGTTTGTTTATGTTTCAATACCTCCTGTAAGTATTTTCAATAAATGATTACAATTTATGATAATTTTCTTCAAAATGACTCTTTATGGCGAACGGTTTCCTTAGCATCTACAACGATCTAAAAATCAGTTATACTAAGAATACCTTTTTGTTACAAAATCGATTGAAAAATTCATTTTTGATATTTAGATTGTACAAGTTCTCTCTGTAAGAGTTACAGATTGTTAACCATTGAACATGAGCCGCCCCTGGTCTTTAGATAGTAGTGTATATAAACACATTACATGGACATTCGAAATGTTCGAATGTATAATTTGATTCTGGAACTTTGAATGCCTACAATTCAGAAACGGGGGGTCGTAAGAGAAAAATTTTTATATGTCACAGCATTAAGTATTTTCACGTAAACTACGCACTCCCAAATTTTTTACATCAAGTCCCGGAACACTCTTTATATTTATCTACAAAAGAAGATATAAGAAATAGAGTGTAACAAGGGTAAAAAGCTACACAAATTCTAAACTCATTGTTTTGGCCAGAAAAAATTGAACTAAACACAAAAATGACAATATACAGAGTCATAGTGGAGCCCATTTTAACGTATGGGTGCGAGTTCTGGTATCTGACGGATAGAAAGGAGAAGATGTTGCCGGATATCCAGTACAGAGCATGTGTACGAAATGAAGGGATACGACGGAGAACAGGTCGAGTATACACAGAGAGAATAGAGGCTAAGCAACTACTTTGGTACGGACATGTGATGAGGATGGAGCAGAATAGGTGGCCCAAGAAAGCATCGATGTATCAACCACATTTATCTACATTGAATTTAATCCATAATATGGGTTTTAACCCATGGATCCAGTGTTGACGGAAGACAGAACAAATAAAGTGCATTTTTATGGTAACTGTCTATATACAGGATTCCAAAGCAGAAAACTAAATATTGATAAAAGTCTCATCTTAAATTTCAATCGATTGTAGTACGACCACACCGACCAATTTCGAATATAATACACCTTAAAATGGAAATGAGAACACCTGAGTTATTAACCATTAATGTACGAGATCTGACGATTAAATGATGAGATTTTGTTAGTTTATCACCGATATTGAAATTCTTTATAGATTTAATTTTACAATTCGTTGTATTTTTTTTGTTTTCAATAATATGCAAAATAAGCCTCAATTTTGGCGATAACCTCTTCGTCGACGCAAAATATATGTCCAGCGAGCAAATCTTGCAGTCTGAGAACAAGAAAAAGTCTTTAGGGACCAGATTTAGAAAATTTGATAGATGTAGAATCAATTCAAAGCCATATTCATGCAATTTTGCTATCTGTTTTGTTGATTTATCTTGTTGAAGCAGCACTTTCTACTGCTATCCCTTCAAATGGGCCCGTTTAACCGCGATGGCGTCCTTCAAATGCTCCAATAACGCTACGTAATAGTCACTATATATTGTTGTTGGACTCGGTTCATCACGTGCAGTCCACAAGGCCACACTTTCGATTGGATTCCGTTGTGAAATGATAGAGCCATGTTTCATCCACTGTGACTTATCGACGCAAAAATTCGGGTTCATTATAAACGACTAGGTCCAAATATTGCTCAGAATCATCAATTCGTTGTTATTTTCTGTTGATTGTGAGCTTGCGTGCCATCCACTTTGAACAGAGCTTCTGTATACCCGTATACCCAAAAATTCAGTCACTATATGTCCACCACGTTCCTATAATATCTTAAGGGTCTCAGCTATCTCAATCAGCTTCACTCTACGGTTATACGAAATTATTTTGTGGAATTTTTTGATGTTTTAGTGAGTAACAGCCTTTATGGGGCATCCCAGACTTGCAACGTTTTAGGTTAGAACTAACTCAAAATCCTATGGATTCATTTTGTGGATTTTTTTTTATATTTTAGTGGGTGACAGCCTCTATGGGGCATATAATACTTGCAACGTTTCAGTTAAAAACTGACTCAAAATCCTATGGATTCATTTTGTGGATTTTTTTTATATTTTAGTGGGTGACAGCCTCTATGGGGCATCTAATACTTGCAACGTTTCAGTTAAAAACTGACTCAAAATCCTATGGATTCATTTTGTGGATTTTTTTTTATATTTTAGTGGGTGACAGCCTCTATGGGGCATATAATACTTGCAACGTTTCAGTTAAAAACTGACTCAAAATCCTATGGATTCATTTTGTGGATTTTTTTTTATATTTTAGTGGGTGACAGCCTCTATGGGGCATATAATACTTGCAACGTTTCAGTTAAAAACTGACTCAAAATCCTATGGATTCATTTTGTGGATTTTTTTTATATTTTAGTGGGTGACAGCCTCTATGGGGCATATAATACTTGCAACGTTTCAGTTAAAAACTGACTCAAAATCCTATGGATTCATTTTGTGGATTTTTTTTTATATTTTAGTGGGTGACAGCCTCTATGGGGCATCTAATACTTGCAACGTTTCAGTTAAAAACTGACTCAAAATCCTATGGATTCATTTTGTGGAGTTTTTTTATGTTTTAGTGGGTGACAGCCTCTATGGTGCATCCAACACTTGCAACGTTTTAGTTAAGAACCAACTCAAAATCCTATGGATTAATTTTTTCTTGTTAATATTTGTCAGAAATTCAAGCTAACCGCCATGTTATAAAGCTTATATAGAATTTATCTCCTCAGATTTTTGTTAGAAAACAAAAAAAGTTGTTTCAGTCAAAATTCTATAACTAACAAACTAATAGTACGATAGTTATCAAATTTATACACATGCCTCTGGAAGGTTATGACTAACTGAAAATATTAACTTTCAGCCTAGCTAATTCATTTATCGTAGAGAAAATGCTCTCTATGAAATTAATTTATTAGGAACAAATATTTCTTCTACTAATTCTCTTTTTTTCTAGACAACTTTTACACTGTTATAGTTTAGTTTTCTTTTCAAACGAAGTACTAGTGAAAATTTTTATACAGTACTTTATACACAGTACTATATACAGTATTTTAAAAATACAGTTCATAAAATTTATTTGGTTGGTTGATAGAAATTATTATTTCAAAAAAAACCGATAAATATATTTCGTGAAAATATCTATTTAACAATAAAAATTAATTTTTTTATCGTTTATATTGATCAAAATTGATGGGAAAAAATTTGTTTCACAAAAATATTTTCGTTTTGTAACATCTAAATATTAAAATTAATCGAAAGAATTGTCTGTGACTTTTTTAGGGAGTGTCAAGTCTGGTCCTGTAGGTAGACGTGTTCGTATTATTTTAATATTTATTCTATATATATAGAGAGAGACTTAATTTTAAAATTCTGTCCGAGATCTGGAAAGCGGCACCGTGGGTCGCACGCGTGGGTAGGGACAACAAGACCCACGCCGGTCCTAGCCCCGGTCGTCCCCGATCTACTCGGTACTTTCCTAATAGTGAGGTAACTGGTTCGATATCCGTAGATTGAATCATTTTAAAATAACTTGAAATAATCCTTGAAAACTATAAATTTTAAAAAATATAAGGAGCAGTTCTTCAAAATTTATGATATACAGGTAAAGTTTTATCATTTTATAATTTCTACCAAAGCATAACTGTATAAATCAGACAAAGGGAAAAGACAAACCCCTTCCTTAAAAACTTTCTCATACTTTCAAGCAACCAAGAAAATATAATATTTTAGTGAATTAATATAAGAGTCAAGGAAGCTCCTTATTTAAATAAAAAATTACCAATATAACCGAATGTATTTGGAAAAGTCCCAAAAAAACTTGGCCAGGACGGTTGCCAATGGAAGACTCACATCTTTGTCCTTAATAGCCACTTTTTACGAGGGTTGCTACTAAAGTTTTGAGATAGACAAATAAAAACAAATATTTACAAATGGATATGACTTTTCACATATACATCGTGCTTTGTGCGCGAACAAATTTTTGTTAGATGTTGCTCGTTTTGAAAGACCAATACATTCGATTGTTGTTTAGTTGCATAGATCCATGATTCATGTTAGGATCTTATAAAATTTCTTTTGAAGCACCACTATTGAATTTTTTCAGCATTTCTACCAATCAACACGAGATTTTTTTGAACGATTGTCAAATTATGCGATATCCAAGCGAACAAATTTTTATGTCAGCCAAATGTTCTTGCAATATTGAATGTATGCGAATGGAACTAATGCCTAAGTATGCCTGAATTTCATGGTATGTCACATAATTTTGCGTAGCGAACTGCAACCACGATTTAATACTGAAAACCAGAGAAACACGGTGGATCGAGATGGTGCTTAATTGGTACAAATTGAAAGTCATAGAAAATCATTGCACGGAGATATTCGCGATTCAGTAAGTGAAAAAAATCCTCGTGATTTTCTGATTAGTCCTTGGCGGGTTTTTGAGATCGAATATTTCTTCTTCGCTCAAACAACATCTAACCTCGAAAAATTCTTCTTCCTGCTGTGTATAGGCATCATTGCTTGATTTTCTTCACATCATTGCCTCTGCACAGTCACCTGGGAGGTTGTCACTCCATCTTTTCCTAGGTCTTCCAAGGCTTCTTTGTCCTGCTGGTGATTTGTCCCTTGATATTTTCACAATTCGTTTTTCGGTCATGCGGTCAATGTGCTCATTCCATTTTATCTTTCTATCCAGTACCCAGTCTCCATCCAGTTTCTAAAGTTGTCTTGGATTAATTTCTATACAAGGATGGCTTTAGAAAAAAACTCGACTCAGCAATGCCATGACGCACAGTAACGATCATTTTTTAAAATTGACTTCTTCCAAAACAAGATTAGAACGAGAACGTTTACCTGTCTTAACACAAAATTTTCACTTGACCAGAGTATTTGTTTCGTATACAGGAAGATCCAAAAGTGTATCTAATGAGTTTCTATTTTTATTCTGAGTTGCCTATACAAACGGAACGTAGTATGACACCATGAACAAAAAAGAATGCGAAAAACGTTCTGCAATATTTTTTTATGGCACAAATGAGTCGGATAAGCATTAGAGATGAGACCTAGATATTTGAGTATGACCCCAAAGAGCCGGAAACTAAGTCATCAGTCGATAAAAATAAGAAAGAAAGTAAGAAAGGTCCAATAAAAGTTGAGATGTTCAAATGGCGACCAAAGCAATTTCTTATTCTCCAAACAGTAACTGGACACTTTTATGTTACATATACTCCACACCGGCTATTTTATCACCGATTGTGCAAAAGTTTTTAGTAAAAAAGTTAATCTAATGTAGTATGGATCACTTGGGTCATCCCCGTCACCCCACGTTTCGGATTGTCCGTGCGTTTTTCAAATGCCGTCAGGTTTGAATGAACCTGCGGCTAAACAAACGCAAAAGTCGATGTCATAAAAAAATTCTTATTTTAGAACAAGAATTTTTTATAGGAATTTTTTTATTACTAGCTACCATCAACAGAATATTTAAATATAATGAATCTTCATCGCAATTTCAAAGTTCATATATTATTTATACGGTACATAACTGTCTCTTGTTACCATATCCACCATTTGCGACTTTTCTCCTTTTCTAAGATGAAATTATAGCTAACGAAACTCATCATGATGGCGAGGAGTGAATGAAAAAAGTTGAACAAACGGTTCAGATAATTACCGTGAATGTTTGACTGGTAGTATCTTTGCGAAGTCTAGAGAGAGACAAATGCTTTATCATAAGAAAATGTTACGATTTGTAGACAAAAGTTTGTAAAAACAAACATGAAAATAATATTATTAGACATCGTTTACAGTATAGAAGGCAGTTTCCAGTAAATATGCCCTCAAATTATTGCAGAATCTGGGAAAAGATGATATGATTTTGATTTCAATTGGCAAGTGATTGTGCATTTTTTTTGCATTGTAAAATATTGAGCCCTTAACTAATTTTGAACGTGTAGTAGGTAGGTAAAGATCGTGCTCCACGTTCCTAAGTGCCACGACCTTTCTAAAATTGGAGAAGCGTGTTTACGAGTTAGGCAAACGAATTCAAAGATGAATAAGGAAGTAATAGTCAGAATTTTCAATCTATTCAAACTATACTATAATAAAAGTCGATAATAGAATGTTGCGTGAGCTTGTTTTTTATCGATATATTCACGGAACTAGATTACCGCACCTGGTATATACGTAATGGAAATGTGTGAAACACGTATAAAATATTTAAAAAATGTGGAAGGTGTGTATTTATTTTTCAGTCTATCGGTTAGCTCCTAGACTATAAACGACACAGTCAGCGAGAGGTTCCCACGACTGCCGCGAGACTTGTCTCTAATTTTATTTGCACCACAAGTTGAGGTTAATGTCATTACACGCGTCTACTAGCAGACGGACAATCGACGCCAAATCATTGCATTTCCGCAACTTGATAAAAAATTGATTGAAATAAGAATGTGGAAATAAATACCTAGTTTGATTAATTTATTTTTTATTATTATAATCCGTAAGTGGATAATTATAATCGAGATATATTATTTTTCTTTATGGTGTTGTTTGATATATTTTCCCACAATCATGCGGAAAATTAACTTTTTCACATGATTCATCATATAAAAAAAACTAGTTGACCGCAAGGTGTCTGTACTGCATTGTTTTTGATATTATGAAGGAATTTATGGTAATTTTATACTTTCGCGGTCCCTCGTTTTTTGGCTGTAGAAAAGCGGAAAATCATCCGAATTTTTTTAAATCTACGGTAGATTTATGACAAAAAATATGGGAAATATCTCACCTGGAGATTTCATATAGTTTTATGACTTTAAATGTGATCATAAACGCACTTCTTCGCATATAATCGTTTATAACTTTTTTAAAAAGCATCAAACGCAGTTGTTAATTTACACAAAAAAGCATTTTGGAAAAAAAATTGAAAATGTTTATTTATTCATTTTTTATCTCTAACAGTCATTCATTTAATGGTTAAAATTTTCAAAAGTTAACGTTTGATATTGTATACTTGATTACAATAAGTGATTTGAAGAATGTTTTTGTTGATATAACTTTAATGATTTAATGATAATGAGAAAAAGTCAATTTTTAGAGAAATTTTTATTATTTTTAATTGTAAAAATATGATAAATTAACATTTTTGTATAATTTTTTTTCTCAATTTGTTCGTTTTTTGTGTAGGTTATGAAAAAAAAAATAAGACAACTTCATTTGATTATTTGGAAAAAGTTATCAACAATTATACGTGAATGGGTGAACATTTACTGCCCTGAAATAAATATAAGTTTTCCTTTTTTAATTCCCATATTTTTCTCATACATCCGCCGTAAAAACGAAGATTTCAAAAAAAATTTAGTGAAATCGGATGATTTTTCAATTTTCTAGAGACAAAAAACGTATAAAATTACCGAATTTATATAAAATTTTATAAACTGGTATGTCTCAATGTCTAGATTTTGTAAAAATCGTGATAAAATAATTATTCATTACATAAGTGTGCGCAACTCGAGCGCAAAAGTACTTCACGCACGAGTATTATACAATATTTTATCCACGTCCAAATTAAAAAATACTTTTGTTAAAATTAGTTATATCATTTGAATTTATGGTAGTTTCCAACATTGAATAATGGGACCATAGCGGTGATGATTTCCATTGACATTGCCTTGACTTTTCCTAGAAATATGTAAGAACGTTTTCCGTGTAATTATTGATTTTTTTAGTATAACACCTATCCAAAAAATCGCCATATGACTTCATGTATTTTTTTCTTGATTTTTCCGAAAGCAGGTTTTGAGTTACATTGCACGCAATTTGTGCAATTACAGGAGAAGTGCGTGCAATCAGATTCTTTTTCCATGTTTATTTAGTTTAACTATTAGTCTTTTCACATCAAAGTGTGCGGCAACCTCAAGTTATTGGGATTGCAGATTGGTTATAGTTCTTTCAATATCAATTGCAGATTATAAAAACCCTTGCTTGCCTTTGAATTAAATAAATCTCACCAAGCCAAGCCACTGCTTATCGCAGGCTGTCTAGTAGAGATATTTCAAAGAAATTGTGTACATACGCCTTCCAGCAGCTTCGACCAATAGAAATTCATTTATGTTTACGATTCGATTTTTTCATTGGTAAACAATGGGGATGATGAGTCCACGTGGACGACGGTTTGTTAGATGTTTACCAAATTTTATACGGGGAATAAACATTATTTTTCATTTCTCAATTTGGTATGTGTGCCGTTCGTATTTATTCTTCTGCAATTGATGTTGGAAGAACTAGATACTGTTGTTTCCTTTATTAGTGGGACAACCGAGTAAAACATCATTATGTAAGAAACGAATGCCCTTAAATACGAGCCAATAACATCACTACACCTTTTATTGGGGTTCAATAAAAATTTTGTGGAGGCGCTTGACAAAAACAGTGATGCTTTCCGGTATTTACAAAAAATGTTTCCAAAAAATACAGAAAGAAAACTGATAGAGGGTATATTTGTTGGCCCACAAATCCGTTTATCTGTTAATGAAAAATTTGAAGTCATTCAAAGTGATTGTAGGAAATGAAAATTACCAAGAAATTATTACCGATTTATTGGAAAATTTGTTCGAGATGTCGAGTTTATTACCTGAAGTATCAATGACGTTCAAGGAGGACGTTTTTACCAAAAATTTTTCCAAGAACGACATCAAGAATTTTGGAAGGATGTTAGGGGATTAGTTTATTATGATTGAAATTAATTCAAATAGATATAAAAAGAAAGTAAAAATTGGCCATTTTTAATTTTTATTAGTATTAATACAAAAATTATGTATTTCAGTTTAGTTAATAAATATTTTTAAACCAGTTATAACAGGATTTTTAATTTTTTTTTTTTTGATAATTTTACGTAAATGAATAACAAAATAATAACTTTCCGCTGAGGTATAAAAACCGTGTAAACTAGTGTTTCTTGCAGTATGATGGAATACTTGTAAAATGAGTATTTTTTAAAAGTAATTCTGCTTTCTCATATACTGAATATCTTGTAAATGTGAATCTACAACAATGGTAGCGATTCTTAGCTGAAAGTTTCGTAATACCATTTGAAATGACATCCTATTAAAAGATACAAATTTTCTTTGAGAATATCCTTGACCGCATTGTATAGTAAAAATATGCGAATCATTTATGTACTTTCCGGCTAAACGTACCGCCTATTTTTATTTATCACCGTCATTCATTCACGTACCAATACCAATTGGTTTGTTAAAAAGATTTTATCATTATTTTTATATACCGAGCGCGGCTAAACTATGGAACAAATTCATGCAAACAAAAACTACCGGGTGAATAAAAATTCATTATTTTTTAGTGTGCTAAAAATTATTAACAATAATTTATTGCAGTACACTATTTTAAATGTTTATATGTTTTATCTTTTAGTACAAAAGGAATCCACAAAATACGACCGCAATTAAACGATAAAAATGAAATTGCAAGTATAGTTCTTCCAATATCAATTGCAGATCAATCAATATTTCATATATACGCACGACACTTATACCAAATTAAGAAATGAAAATGCAGTAAATATCTAACTCATCATCCCCATTGTTTACCAATGAAAACATCGAATCGTAAACATAAATGCATTTCTATTGGCCGAAGCTGCCGAAGGCATATTTACACTATATCTTCAAAATATTACCCTAAAGGGCGTCCTAGACGAGTGGGGTAAAAAACGAGTGGTGCGTTTGGTATCTAGATATCTTGTCTATAAACGTCCCATAACACCTTTTTGTCACTATTATAATAGTATAGTAGTAGTATAGTAGCAGTAGCGGTTTGAAACGAACCTATTTTTTTCTTATGCCGAAAACCATGTCCAAAAGGAGTGACGTATCAATCTCGTTAAATTGAAAAAAACTTCGACTGACTAGAATAAATTGTTGCAAGAGGCCTACAGTGCGCATGTTTCGGAGTGGTGTAAACGCTTTAGTGAGGACCGAGAGAGCACTGAAGATGGCCAGCAACCAGGTCACCCTACTCCGGAATAAGTGACCAAATTCAACCAAATTGTGCGTGCAAATCATCGAATGAATATCCGGATGAGGCTGTAAACGCCGATAAAGAAACGGTTAGAAAAATTTTATACGAGGAATTACACATGACAAAATTCTGTGCAAAGTTGGTGCCAAAAAATTTGACTCCTGACCAAAAGCTCTTGCGTCAACGGGTCTGCTCAGATTTCCTTGAAAGGTTAGAAATGTTATAAAAAGATCTGCTTTTAAAGGAAGCGGTAAAGGAAAAAAACGGCAGAGCTCCTAAAGGCGCTCACCAAAGAAGACTTCCAGCACTGCTTCGATAAATGGAAAAAACGTATGGAAAGGTGTGTGGCGAGGGAAGGGGAGTATATTGAAGGGGAGCATTCGACGAATGTAGAATAATTTTTATAATAAAACAATTTTTCGTAACTAGTCTCGTTATTTAATAGCCAGACCTCGTAATAATGATTTTTTCCAAGTTCCAAATAGGAAGGACTACAATTGAGTGCATAAGTTATTTTTAAAAGTATAAAAATAACATATTTATAAAATGAGGTAACTACGCCTATGGTAGATCAAACAGAATTGTCGGAAAGGATTTTTATAATCTGCAATTGATATTGGGAGAACTATAACTATAGTTCAAGCAAACGTGGTGCGGATCCATTAGTTATTAGCCTAGCATAAAAAAAAGGTGATTAATTTAAAAAACTGTGATTATTCTTCAATATATTTTTTATTCATTTCCACATACTTTTCCGAACGTCTGACTAAAGCTTCTACGCCACTATAAACATATGAAGCATCTTTAGAGTCAAAATGTTCATACACCGCCATTTCATCGTCGTTTGAAATTTTTTTGAATCCATTGTTTTGAAAATAACAAAAGTAGCTTTACTTAAATGGCTGTCACTTTTTTGTGTCTAATCAAAATGTCATGAAAGTTGCTACTTCATAAACGTCATATGGATTTGACAATGGCAACGCCATCTGTTTGTCAGTCACATGACTTATTGAGTGATGTATACGATCAACCGTCGGCCATATATATCAGGAAAGGATTATAACAAAAGTAGCGCTAAGAAATATATGAACATCATTTTAGAAATTGTAGATCCACTACTACAGGGCTTGTTTTGATATAAGAGAGATGGGGGAGAGTGGGAAACTTGTTATGAAAACTTGCCTGTAACTCCGGTTCTGCTAAACCGATTTCTATAAATTTCATGTTGTTGGAAAGAGCTTTTGCCTAGCAATACAAAATATATGAATTCTCAGCAAATTAATCAGCAATGTGAATACCAGAGTTTCATATATTATAAATATTATTTATTTCAATGGAGCAGAGTCAGGGTAAAACTTTTGAAGCCATTGCTGAGCTTGTACAGTATTTTTTTCCATCAAAAAGCAATGATAAATAAACACACGAAATTGGTTTGTATCCATTGTTTTCAAAGTAATACTTAAATAGCTGTTACTTTGTTTTTGACTAATCGAAATATACACAGTCTTTTGAAGTTGCTACTTCATAAACGTCGCGCGTCGTATGTCAGCTCCATCTGTGTGTCAGTCACCAGACTCATTGACTGATGCTATCAAAAAATCGGCATTATAATCGACATTATAATTAAAATTAACACATTTGAGTATTTTTCTGTGATGAATTGTTGGTAGAATAATGAATTTGTTTTATAATTTAGCCGCGCTCTGTATATTTACTATAAGCGGATTTCATTGTGTAATAACTAGTCGTATTGATTGTCGGACTCCTAGAACCGACGCGTTTTATAGAAAGTGAAATGGTATGTCCGGTTTCTTATCCATCTTTAAATGAATCGGAAAATTTAAATATATTATATGGTGTATAAATGTAGGTAAGTATTAATTGCGATCGTGGAATAGAACAAAACTATGGATATTTTTTCAACAAACTCGATCTTTTCGATTTTAATCGCAGTCACTAAACTCTACCGTAGTAGCATTTAGGATCTAGGCTCTTAAAAAATAAAGAATTAGAAAAAATGATTATTACATAATTTAAAATAAAGACGAGTGATTTTTTTGCTGGAATTTTTTTGGCAACACTTTTTTTGACAGATCACGTCTTCAGCGACAAAGTTCATTCCTGGTTGAATGGATACGTCAACAAGCAAAACTGCCGCATCTGGAGTGAAGATCTGCCAGAAGCATTGCAAGAGATACCAATACATCCCGAAAAAGTCATTGTTTACTGTGGATTATGGTCTGGTAGCATCATCGGGCCGTACTTATTCAAAAGCGACGATGGCAGGAACGTTACTGTGAATGGTTAGCGCTACCGTGTGATGATTGACTATTTTTTTTGTCCAAAATGGAAGATTTAGACATGCCTGACATGTGGTTTCAACAATATGGTACCACATGCCACACGGCACGCCAAACAATGGCCAAGATGAGAGCCGCCTCCGGTAAATAGTTCATCTCACGTTTGGGGCCCGTCAATTGGCATTTGGTCTATTTCTTGCGGAGCCATGTTAAGGCTAATGTGTACAGGAATAAACCAGCAACGATTGACACACTGGAAGCCAATATTGAAGCGTTGATTCGTCAAATACCGGCCGATATGTTGGAGATAATAATACCAAATATTAAATTATACTGATTGTTCTATAGATTCCAATAAAGATTTCATCAATTTTTTGTGTTTTTTTTATTCAAAATCATATCCTATACTTCTTAAAAAATCACTGATTACATTTTCTATTTTTCTGATTGGGAAAAATATTAAAAAATCTAAGAAATCGTGGCTGTTTCTGAAGATTTTCGAAGACTACTTTTATTTTAATTATTCATTGACTTGACTGAATAAATTTCTAAATTTTTTAAATCAAATGATTGATACGTATTTTGAGGCCTGAGTAGGGTGTTGGACAAGTTGGTTATTACTAACTCGTTCTTGAGTCACTGTTACCTAAACACGTGCAGAATTCTTTATTTAAAGTCACGCTAATGTTGTTAATACATTTTTTAATATTATTGCCAAATTTTCTGATAATCTACGTAATGTGAATGAAGAAAGCGTATATTATACGTACATAGTGCATGTACAGGGTGTTTCAAAAAATGGTGATCCCTTCTCTAGGATAGATAGAAAATTGAAAAGTATTTGGGGTTTGCTCAGTAAAAAAATTATATACATTTTTTACGATTTGATGAGCATGTTGTCAATTGACCTTTTACCGATACTAACATCCCCAATGGCTCACAATTGCAAGGAGAGGTTGTAACTACTGACTAGTTTCGATGTTATTACGTCCCATCAGAGCAGTTCGGGATTGAGACTCGAACTGAAGACAACGTCAAAGAGCATCGCTATTTGGTTCATGTAGTTAAAAATTTCCTTGCGAACGCTAGCTGGCGCCATCCTCACTTCCTGTTCTAAGTCCATCATTTTTCCTGTTGCTCTAAAATCTGCCATTCTCGGTATGATACCAAACCAGTCTATTCGTTTGGATGTCATTATTTTGTTTAATTCTGCTACCCTAAATAATTTCCGTATTCCATTATTCATATATTGTCGCCTTTTCTAAAAAATGAAGTTCCTCCTGTTTTGCACTAAGATCACTTTCGAAAAAACTTAATTTACCCACTTCCTCAACATTTTATTATGCCCTTATTGAGTCGCATCTCCGATATGCCCTTCCCTTCTGAGGTACATTTGGTGAGACTCAAACTACAAAAGAGAATTGTTAGATATTTACTCGGACTGAGCAACAGGGCTATTTAAAAGATTTAAAATTCTGACTAATCTTTCCTTATTCATCTTTGAATCTGTTTGAATTCGTAAGCACGCTTCTCCAATTTCAAAAAGATCGTTGCATTTAGGAACGCGTAGCACGACCTTTACATACCTACATCACGTTCATAAATAGTTGAGGACTCAATATTTTACAATGCAAAAAAATGCACAATCACTTGCTAATTGAAATCAAATCGATGTCATATTTTCCCGCATTCTGCAATAATTTGAAGTCAAACGACTTTATTATAATAATAATATTTAATTCCGGGCATGCTGCATACTGGTTCAATTCTGCTATGGACTTATATACTAATTATCACCTATAATTTGGTTACTCATTGTGGTTTTCTTCTGTATATTGAAATTTTTATCTTCATTTAGTTATTTTTATGTTTGTTCTTTAGTTTTTATAAGCTTTTGTCTACAAATTATAACATTTTTTTGATAATAAAGCATTTCTCTCTCTCTTTTCCAAATATACCTATGATATTGTTAATTTGAACCCACACAAAGGTAATATGTAAAAAATGTCGTGGCGAACGATCTGGGTGCGACTTTATGTATCCATACCGTTACTGATTGGAAAAGGTGTGTGTGAAAACTTTTATATATTTAGAATAAAGAAAGTTCAAATAAGGAAATAGACTAAAAAGCAATTAAAGTTGGTGACAATAGTTTTTTTTTTCTAATTACTTTGTCGATTTTGAAATGTTTAAAATGAGTAATTCTGAATAGGTAAATGACAGTTTTTCGGTTTCGTTATTCACCTAACTTTACCTAGAAAATTATTTCACACGATCGATTTGAACAATTACTCACAGTCCGCGTCGGTCATTTGATTACTATCATTGAAAATTCCGTAAAATGACGGCTAATAATAGATACAGGAATATCATTCAAGGTGAAAATATTAGAATAAGTTCATTATACCCTTCACTATTTGGGTATCTATTTATACCGGGTAGATACCGATTTTTCTCCATTGCGATTTTTTTATTTTATCCACAGATCCGCAATAGGATTGCAAAATGGCGATCGAATATAATATTTATTATAATTATAGTAGGATAAATTCTTATTTATAATTTCAATTTCCTTTTCGTATCCATCGTATAAGTGACTGTTATACGTATAATTTTGATTTTTCTGTGCTCTCATGTTAATATTACTCTCATAGTAAATTTATCATCAAGTTGCAATAATTATGTATTGATAACTGAAAAAAGGTTTTTCTCTCATGTGAATAAACACGTGTTGTGAGCTCCCGCTACTAACGGCCATTATCGTACCTGTACATATTGTACTTAACATTTTTTGCAAATAGTCTTAAATCAAAACAGAAACGTGTTTAATAGATATACGTGTTTTCTTATTGTGAAAGGTAAGTCAAATAATAAGCAAGCGGATACAATATTAAATCACTGTTTTTAACAAATAAGTATTTTATTTAATTTATTTACTGGTTGTATGTACATTCCGCAATGCAAGCAAGAATTAAAGGGACCAATTTGAGTCATGACTAATTAATTTGGTTTTTTGTTTCTTAGAAAAGGGCATAAGTAGAAATATGCAAAAGTTTATTTCGAATTTCAAAACAATACCTAATAAAACAAAAATAAAATAATCGAAAAAAGATCCGGGAGTCGGTCTAGGGGTCTATGGGTAAACGACTTAGGAGTTGGTCTAGTCGAAAGAATCAAATGTCCGTAAAAGAACTAGTAAACTTATGAATCGACTCACTAGAAGTGTAGGTCGGTTGTCGGGATAGACGAGAAGGTTGAACTAATGAGGGAAGGCAAGGAAAGTCGCAGTTCTTTTGGAATCGTTCGAAAGAGCGATGAACGATTCAAAATAATCGATTTTCGATTCACTTGCCCACCTCTGGCACCTCTACGGGGCTCAGTCGCACCTCGGCATTCAAGGACCTACTCTCGAGTAGTTATATTTTGTGAGTAAAACATATATATGTTAATTGTTAATATTTAATGAAGCATTGTTTTTAATTAGATAGTAGACCGTAATTATAATACTGGGCATGAGTACGATTTCCTTGGCTCCTGGATTTGACTATGCCATTTTGTAAATTGACCCAAAATAAAACGAAAATGAAGAATAAAATTTTTTTCGATATCTCGATACTTGAAGTTGGAAAAAGTTATTTTTAATATTTGTATATATAAACCTAACCCAACCTTCTCGTGGTGCACTTTGCAAAAAGTTCAAAAATCGTGAATTTTTTACAGCCAAAATTGTCTAAAAAATTTTTCTTCGCGTGAGGATTATTTTAGTTTGATTTTATTATTTTTTTTCCTTATGAGAGGCTTCGCCCCTCGAACCCCTGGGCAAACCAGGGTCCAGGCCAAACAGACCGCGAGGAGCGGGTGAGTTTGGAGAGGGGAGATTGGGGGCAGATAAATTCGGAGCGGGTAGATTTGGAACGATTTTTCTTATTCGGTTGAGTTTGTCGTTAAAAATAGGATAAATGATGCAAAAATAATTGCTAGAGAACTTTTCCAAGATAATTGTGAAATACTACACTAGTCTGGCTATTCAATTATAAAACAAACGAAAAAAGTAACTTTTGAAAGCATTCCGAACGTACTTTTTGCTCGAAAGAGGAAATTTTTACATTAAATTAAATCTTCAAACTATCATTAAATATATTTTTTTATTTTATAAATAATGGAAAACAACCGACAATTCTTAATGAAAAACATCAAATTAATCATTTTTGAGAATTGTTTGTTACAGAAATGTCCAATTTGATATTAATAGTTGAGTCCGTCCAAGATTGATTAGTAAAAAAATTCCTACATTGTGTTCAATTTCAAATTCTATTTAATACTGGCACCCACCATCGATATATTGCAAACAAAACTACATAGATACACTGATTTGGTGAAAATTTATCTCTCTGAATAATTACACTGCTCGACAAAAAAATGTTTTTGTAGTAACACAAGAATGAATAGCCTATTGTGATAACTTCCGAATTTCCAGTTTTATAATATCTTGGTGGAACCTTTCACCCTCCTCATCACTGACAGCTCTCAAATTTTCGGGAAAAAATGTCAGATAACCCCAAATCACGAGCTAAACCATAAACTCACTTTGAACCATCAAATGTGGCTCGCCGAAACTGGTAGGGTCGTAGCTTCCTGATGACCGTTGTCTCCAGTATCAATATTTTGAGGATCTAAAAGCGCAATCGGTACTGGTAATTCTTCGTTATGGGGAAGAATAACCTCCAGTCTTTGTTAGACAAAAATAGCAGTTGTCAAAATGGTTAGTAGGTTGCCGCTATACCATTGGAATTATCCCCATTGCACCAATGACACGCTACAACTAACACATATGTGGGGGGCCCACTGCTTGTCTTGGTCTCCAATTAAAATACCAAACTATTTGAAATAGGCTTTTTTCACATTTTCAACAGAATACTAATTTTTAATGTTATTTTTCTGCCAGAAAATTTGCCAATATTAACCGCCCCTTTATAAAATTACCCACCTGCTAATGTAAACAGGGATAATTAAGCTATTGAAAAGTAGTATGTGTTAAGTGCTTAATAAATATTTTTTCTGTTATTCGACGGGTATTTCTATTTTAAAAATGAAGCTCTCGCCTGTGTTACCAAAATCTTGTTGGCCAGTGTTATTTTTATTTCATTCTTCTAATTTTGCTCGTTTTTTAATTATGAATAGAATATAGTCAGAGTTGAAAACAAATATGTCTTGTTATTCAAAACCTTGTATGTCTGGCTATGAAGTTTATAATTATATTTTTTAGTAGAAATCATTGTGAACAAGTCATAACCAACTGTAATTATTGGTTTATCAAAGATCAGTTCACATAATTGGGGAGAGTACGATTTAACAGCGGTTTTGGACAATTAGACCAAAATAAATCGAAAATTAATAATCAAATTATCTGATACATCGCTTCGTTTTCGAGATATCGATACTTAAAGTTATAATCAAACGTTAGTTCAAAATTCGCTCTATTGAACAGATGGCGTTCAATACTTAAAATTTTTCATTTTATTTTTATATAATTTACCCTGATACTGAAACCCCCCATAAGAATAATTCCTCAAATTTAAATTGGGTTTCCTGTCATTTGACGAAAATAGACATTGGCCCTTTTTGTTTCAAGGTACAGATATGTAAATATTAAATGAAAATAAATT
This sequence comes from Diorhabda elongata, assembly GCA_026230145.1. Taxonomy (NCBI): domain Eukaryota; kingdom Metazoa; phylum Arthropoda; class Insecta; order Coleoptera; family Chrysomelidae; genus Diorhabda; species Diorhabda elongata. The sequence continues at coordinate 22,283,329 of CM047933.1, read as the reverse complement.
TTTCCAACTTCAAGTATCGATATCTCGAAAACGAAGCGAGAAAAATTCTATTCTTCATTTTCGATTTATTTTGGGTCGATTTACAAAATGGCATAGTCAAATCCAGGCGCCACAGAAATCGAAATCGTGCCACATAATTGGTTAGGTTAGTGTAAGTGAAGTGTAAGTGCCATACACATTATACAGGTTTTTCATCCCTCCTGTAAAAGTCAAAAGTGACTAAGGAGGTTTTGAAAGTAAGCTGATGATATAGAAAATACATAGTGTAATAAAAAAACGAAATATTTTTTCAATTAAACTAATTCTTACTCCCTTGCCGCAAGCAAGTCTTCAAGGTTTTTTTTTCATTTCTGTTTCCAGTATTTCTCTCTGTTTTCTAGTTTTCTTTTTTTCATTTTCCAATGATTTTTTCTTTTTGTGCTGCGCCATATCTTGAGTATGCAGCCTTAACTCGTATTTGTAGCAAAACATTTCAAAATTCTGTTACTACAACGCGTTATTTCAAATTTCAAATCATTGATGGACAAAAATGATAAAAAAAAGTCAAATGCCGATCAAAACAAAATCGTCAACCATGTTTTGCAACATGTCCACTTATTTATCAATTTAATTCGCATTGTAGAAACGGTCCACTTGAAAAATATATAAACCGGGAAACCAGGTAAAACCACACACAGACTTTACGAAAACATGTAGATTCTACATGTAGAATGTGACAGGTAAAAAATATTCAACCTAAATTTTAAGGTGTTTCATGGTTTGGATAATGATCAAGTAAGTATTTATAATAATTATCGATATTGAAATAACATTATTACATGATATTTAACATAGTATCGACATTCTTTATAGGACTAAATAAATTATTATATAGTTACTTACCTACCCATTTTTAAACAAGTTAAATCAACTAGACGTTAACACTATAGATATATATCTACCACCTACAAAATATAAACACAACCGTAGACACTAAATTTCGATCAACAAAGTCTTAAAACATCATACCGGTCCAAACAAACGACTAAGAATGACTAAACCAAGATACAAACCGAAGCGAACTGAATACTGAATCACCGATCCGAAGAATTACGCCAAACAGTGTTGCCAATAGTGATTATAAATCTCCTTATATAAAGTTATTTAATTTTATGGTTTTTGAACGGGATTTAAAGTGTCAATATTCTGTCAAATTATATTCATTTTTGTAATTCGCAAATAACCTACTTATATTATAAAGAGACAACAACAAACTTTCCTTGACAAACTATTATACTTTAAGGCTGCTTGACTTGATGCAATACAATGCAAGACGCAACATTTCTTGATCAAAAGCAAAAGCTATGTATAAAATATTAGTAAAATTTGAGGTTAGGAATTACTGTTTACAGAGACTTGCATGCAATTTCTTGCATGTCAAGCAGCCTATAAGGTTAAGAATGATACGTGTTGAGATTTATTTCATTTTTATTTTTTTGGAAAAATTTAAAACTCCACTTCTTTGATTGAAAAATTTACTAAATTTTTTCAAAATAAGAAGCCTCCAGCATGAATGCAAACGGTATAGCTACCGCCATCTATCGAAAATTTTGGGAAACTTTTTAGACATAAGAAAATTAAAACCTTTTGGACTTCAATAATTATTTATGATTCAGAAAGTTTCTTAAAAGGGCCCAACTGTATGTCTTTAGGAACTGTTTTACAAAAAACTGTGATTTGTCATTAGGGCCCGTTTCAAGAATAATATCGGTTTTCAATATTTACTTATACAAAAGGAAAGCCTTGATATTTGAAGTATAGCCTATCATATTCTCAACGTTCGGTCTTTGGTTTCAAACTTTCTTCCCACTCAAGAATGGAAGTGGTATGAATTCAATACCATCACAAATTTAAATTGAGTCTTTGAAATTTTCATATATGAAAACCGACGTTATTTATAAGACACTGTTTGAACGAATTCGAATGTCTAATTATAGCTTCAACGAAATATAATTTGCAAAATCACCATTTGAAAAATAGTATAATTTCCTAATAGTTAACTAATATCGGTGTAATATGGCAACGCCGATGATAAGACCGCCGGTAAGCTAAATGATTTGGATTATCGAATTCCGCATGGACACAAAACGTGTAGTTATCTCCCCACCACACTAGTAGTTCGCAAGAGCTGTTACATTTATATAAAGCGGTCAATAATAGAATATGTATTTGTTTATATAAAAGTTATGGGGAATTTGCCGCTTTTATAAGATGTGGTACTTAGTATTTGGCCAATGGAAACGCCGACAAAGAGTATAGTGGGAACGAAGGCGGGTCGAACATGTGATATGTTCTGATAATTTTTTTAATGAGTCTTAATATGGAGAAATATTTATTATGTTTTAATTAAAGAGAAAAGTTCAACAAATCATAAAAAAACTGAGGAACATAACCTACCTGATTTTATCAAGAATATTTTAATTTGTTTCGATGAAAATGTTGATGACCATTTGAGGTAATTGAAATTAAAAAAAAATAGAAGAATACGCCGATCGAAAAATTATTTACGTAACTTATTATGAAAAAACATTGAAAGTGAATGGTGTATAACTGTACATTCACACATACGGGGGTTGTATGAAATTTTCCGAAATAACAAGTTCAACTAATCATAAAAAAAACTGAGGAACATAACCTACCTGATTTTATCAAGAATATTTTAATTTGTTTCGATGAAAATGTTGATGACCATTTGAGGTAATTGAAATTAAAAAAAAAATAGAAAAATACGCCGATCGAAAAATTATTTACGTAACTTATTATGAAAAAACATTGAAAGTGAATGGTGTATAACTGTACATTCACACATACGGGGGTTGTATGAAATTTTCCGAAATAACAAGTTCAACTAATCATAAAAAAAACTGAGGAACATAACCTACCTGATTTTATCAAGAATATTTTAATTTGTTTCGATGAAAATGTTGATGACCATTTGAGGTAATTGAAATTAAAAAAAAAATAGAAAAATACGCCGATCGAAAAATTATTTACGGAACTTATTATGAAAAAACATTGAAAGTGAATGGTGTATAACTGTACATTCACACATACGGGGGTTGTATGAAATTTTCCGAAATAACAAAGAAACATTTTGAAGTCTAGCGATCTTTAATAAGTTTTGCTGGAGCTTAAGACTCAGCTGGTGAGTATAGGGCATAGAACACTCGAAAATCGTGAATTGTATGCTGATATTTCTTCCATTTTTGCTGGCACAAAAAAATTGTACACATCAAAATACTGTATTTAAAAAAATTTAACCTTCAATTCAAATTTTACAATAAAAACTTTGGAAATTATTCATGTAAGCAGCAAGTTTAATCAAAACAACGAAATGAAATTTCTAAAAAAGTTGGTGCTTTCCAATTTTGCAAATTCAAAATGTCGGCCGCGTAAACTGACTTGTTTATCCAAAGAACCCTAACAATTTTGAGATGCGGTTTGATGAAATTGACAGACTTGCATCACTGAATATGTCTGAAAACGGCATTTTTGAAATGCCTACTATGTCTGCTAGCTCTCGTACTGTCAATCGACAATCATCCATTATCGCTTTGTGAATTTTCTTCAGCATTCCTGGAGTCGTCACCTCATTTGGTCTTCAAAGCTCGTACGGCCTCGTTTAAACTCTGCTACCTAATATTTTACTGTTGATATCGAAGGAGCAGTCGGCTTTTATATTGGTTGGGCTGAGACTTTTCAAATCAAAGTATTTTATCACATAACGATGAGCAATTTTTCCCATGTTTACAAATCCACTGAAAATGTTCACTATTGGTGGCTGCCAAACAAATACAAAATAAATTTGAAACATTTGCTGTATAGATTGTGTATTTTTCAATATAGTGTTTGTTTTTCAAGCAACTACCGCCATCTCTAGTTCACGCCAGATACTTCTGGAACCATACTCGTACTGTCACCAGAAAATATTGTTTATAAAATAATAGCTAGTGAAGAAGTCTAGAACAAGTAATTTCATATTGATAATAAATCAAAAATAGAAAGTCAGTTTACGTGGCTACCATTTTGAATTATCAATTAGAAAATACCAAATTTTTCTCTATATGACCGTAAGTTATAAATTTCATTTTGTTAAACAACAATTTTCGTAAAATTAGAGATTGAAAAAACTTTCTTTGAAATGTACTTATATTATGTTATGTGGCATAAGATTTCCCATAAATTTCACGCATTTAAGATGGTACTAAATCTTTTTATTTATTTATAAGTATGTTAAGCTTTGTAAGTTCCTACAAAATTACTCTTGATCACATTTTTAAGCTTTAAGAATGTGAGAATAGCACGAGCTTCAAAAATTTGTTTAGACCGTGAGAAATTTCCTATCTTTTTCAATGAACCACCCTTTTATTTGTGAACTACCTAATTCGTGACAGGTAAAATGATGGAACCGATTTCTTTTTCTATCATTTGTGAGAATTTCGGCTTCTTTAAATTTGTTAATCTCATGCAGTACTATTGGACACGTTTTCTAACCCAGCACGACCATCGTAAGCCTATAATACAATAAAAGATTATTCTGATATGGAAAAGGAATATTTCGTGAGTTTATGGAATAATAAACATTATGAGGGTAGTGGGATACTTTTGGATTTTGTCACGTTTTTCGAGTCTATTGTAAATATTTGAGACAAATGTGAAAAGTAACACAAATTAAATTCAATGTACTTTATTTATTGAGGTATATTAAAAAAAATGCAAATGCTATGAAAGAAGCTAAACTTAGGTAGAAAGTTATTATTGAAACACGTACCGGATACTTCTAGAAATTATTTCGTTTACCGCCCACTTTGAAAATTAATTATTTTCTAGGGACCTATAAGTATTTCAAAATTAGGCCAGGAACCAGCCGATTTCTCGTCGAATTTTGATAATAAAAGTAGATTTTCTTGAAAATTGGTATGAAGGTAATATTTATAACCTTCTTCAAAATCTAGCCTGTGCCGAAAATTTATATCAAAATGAAATAAGTTTGTACTTTTAGAGTTATTAACCATTGAAATTGCTCATTTTTCATTGAAAAAACGCGCATTTTTTACTGTTTTTCATAAATAATTTGAAAAGTTTTCATTTTATCAACAAAATCATTCGGAACAAAATGTAGCTAATAAAAAAACTAAGCGATTAGTTTTTTAAGGACTTCTGTAAATTCAATAATAGTAGAATTATTGATCGTTGCAGGATGGCTATTTTTGAGAAACCCCGAAATTGAAAACCTTTAACCTCAAATAACTTGAATTTAATGAAATTTTTGAAAAAAAATCAAGAGATCTTTTTCAAATCACATAAAAAAACCTTTAAGGTGAGCATTGTCAAAAATCTTTTACATAAGATGTGACTATAATAACAAAAATAAAGTTTCTTCTTTTTTAAAGAAATTTAATAATGATACCCTCGCCATTACCACCCTAATTGAAATTAGTCGTAATCCACTTGCAATTAACTTTATGTATTATTGATATTATCAATGTGATTTGACCGGTTTTGAATGCTTATTTTAGACAAGATAATTGATTAAATTGAACATTGCATTCCCATAATCTTGAAAAAATGGATTTTTCCTAAATAAACTATTGTAGGGTTTTTCTTTTCAAACATTTTGATCTTTTTCAAATCTATGTATCATGAAAATTTAAGGAGATACATTAGTTGAAAGTTTGCATTCGCGTACCAAATGTGACTTGTACAACCCCTTTTCACTGCACCCTTTTCGAAACCAGGGGTTGAAAAAAGTTTTAATTGATATGACGTTGAAGTACTTGAAATCCCCTACAAAATTCTTTTTTAAAAATGTTTTTATCTTGAAAATTGAGCTAATTATTGTCAAAAACCTACTGCTCTTTTTTTAAAATTTCGGAGCACGTATTTTTGAGCATTGGAGAAAGAGAAACGTGGAGCGTACAATTGAGCAGCAGCTGTCATGAACGAGAGAAGAACAAAAATATTTTTTATCTTATTTTCTAAATAAAAATTTTTATTGATTTCGAAAATTATTTTTTATTATTTCTGAAAAAAAAAATTGAACGCAATTTGGAAATTGTTGGACATTGAAGGTGGGTTTCATAAGGGTTGAAATATTTAAAAAGCAACATTTCTCAAAAATACTAACGAAATATTTTCAATTTAATATAAACGATTAGGGGATGATTTGGAGGAGTTGCATGAATCTGATTGATCATAAACGTGTTTGAGAATGTCAACACATTTACGAATAATACATTTAAACTTCATTTTACCGGAAACATGCATAAAATCTGAGATTTTCATTTTTTTTTGCAATAAGGGATAGTTTACACCCCCCAAAATATAAAAAGCCCAGTTCGGTACAGGGAAGATTTCGTAGAAGAGGGTAAGTAGATCTTGATTTCAGATTTTCATGAAAATCGAGATTATAATGGGTCTTTAAAAAAAGCTTTCAATATTACTACCCTAAGAGGGGTTGCATGAGATCGATTAATCAAAAAATTGTTTGAGAATATCAACAGTTTTACGAATAATTCATTTGAACTGTATATTACTCAAATACATGCTAAAATTAAAGATTTTTAAATTTTTTACGATAAGGGGTAGTTTTCACGCTTAAAAAACAAAAAGCATCCTTCAGCACAAGGTAGATTTTGAATAAGAATATCTTTCATACAAGTAAAATAATTAATATAGATATTGATAACATAGATCTACAAAAAATACTTTTTTATAAAATGACGTGACATTTTTAATTCAAGCTAAATTGATTAATAATACTTTCATACCGAAAAAAAAAAGAAAACTTTTGGTACTAGTGCTAAAAGTAATAATTTTATACAAAATAAGATTTTTTTTAATTATTTATTCATTCATTTACCGTTAAGTCAAGGTTAATTTGTGAAACATTAATTAGGAGATTCGGAATATTTTTAATCAGGTTATCCTGGCGAGTTCCACATTAGGTTGACCCTATTAAAAATAAACCAAACTTTTTTCAGGCTTTCCTAGTCATGTTCATGCAAGGATCTATGGATCTCCTTACTAAAATAAAGACAACTGCTTATTAGGTTATCCTAAGACGAAGTCTACACTAGGATCACATCAGTATTACCAAATATAAAATAAATAATTTTTCATCAGGTTTTCCTGATCCTGTCTATACTAAAAACCGCTCAGTTTCATGTCCATATAAGGAACCTCACTGGACCCCTATAGTGGAAAGAAAAATATTTCCAATTAGGTTATCCTGACGACGTCCACACTAGTATCACATCAAGTCGATCATATTAGAAATAAATTAATGTTTCTTCAAGCTATCCTGGTCATGTCCATGCAAGGAATCTCTAAGGATCGTTTTACTAAAATAAAGACATTTTCTTATCAGGTTATCCTTACGAGGTCCACACTAGTATCACATTAAGTCGATCCTATTGAAAATAAATTATCTATCATGAGGACTTCCTGATCATGTCCAAACAAGGAATCTCTGAGGTTTATCTTACTGGAAAAATCTTGTCGAATATTTCTATCATCAAATCACTAATTTTAAACCATATAGTTTTCTCATTTTAGTGAAAAACAATAGGAGCTCTTCCACTGAGACTTAGAAATGGTGGAGGGGTGGTATCGTCAGAAGATACAGAAGAAGATATAATAACAAACGAAGATAATATCATTGGAAGGAAGAAACATATCAAAGAGATCTTTTAGAGGGAAATTATGTAAACGAGGTAGAAAACAAGGATACTAAAGGACAAATAGAAGTAGTAGAAAGTCAAACAAACAACAAAAGATAAAATAAGTTGTGAAAAAGAGAGCCCACGTAATGGCTCAACTCCAACAAGCCTTAAAACTGAATAGGTAGAAAGGCATTAGGATTAAGTAAGTACACTCATCATTCTTAAATACGAATTGTAGCAAAATTTATGCAAATATTTCATTTTCGTGTATTTTACATGAAATGCTGTTTGTAATATTTTTTTTAATAAAACTTCCTCTTCATTTTTTTATTCCTTGAAGTGGATCAAGCGTATCCAAGTATAGATATTACCTTAGTTATTCTATACATGTTTTCTTAACAAACGCGCATTCTTTGTAATCAATTCTATCTAGATACGCATATTGAATATTTAAACTTTCAAATAAAAAGCGGCCTGACATTTTGTTTAGTAAATCAGTTCTCTGAAATATTTATGATTTTTTGTGGTATTTTTTATGAGACTAAATTCATAATTTACAGTGAGATATTTCGTATTTTTAGAATGTACATACACAAGTATGGAATAAAATTTTTATTATTATGTTAATAAAATGATCTAAAAAGTGAAAATAAACTAACTTTAATAATAAATATAACACTTTCTAAGTTCCTTGTAACCTTATTGCCCTAATAGCACGCAATTAACTTAATCCTTTCCGATATACTTGATAGCACATTTTAGAAAGAACCTACATACCTACATCATTGTGCCTTTCATACTGTTTTATGACACCCCTTCCTATTCTTCACTAACACGAAACAAATCAATATGGTAGATAGGGACAGAGAAGCGAGCAAATTTTGAACGCCTATATCTCAGCGGAGCTACGCTGCTCCTAGAGATTCGGTACGCTATCTCTTCGCAATTCCCGGCCTTAAGATTCATGCCCATAGTTCACTATTATCTAATATTTTTTACTATATATATACGATTACCTCACTAACCGTGGGCACTCGTAGATGACTGCTAGTGTCTTAATTCGTAACAAACCACAAGGCATTATCACACATAGCATCTTAGACTGGAAGCTTTCGATTTTTATTTTTTATTGATAGTTTTGACATGTGCCCAACAAGCCAATAGTTTTTTGGAATACCAAACCTAGTTGTTTCCGTTTAGATCATATGTGAGTTCTCCAAGTTAAAGTATTGTCCAGGTTTGTCAAAACAAAGGGAATTACAGTCTAATTTATTGAATAAGAGAATATTAAAATTCTGAAGCATTCGTAATCCATAGGCGTATCACACAGGTCAAACATTTTTTCATAATTTTTCTAAAATGTTTCACAAGGTATGAAGAACATTGTGTCAAGCTGGTTATATAAGTGTAAACCGATTCTTTGAACATTGGAAAATAAACTTGAAATTATATTTTTTTCTTCAGACACTTCAAGACTTTGATTTCTTTCCGGATTTACTAAGAATACGTAAACTAGTAAATTTCAATATTTTTGTCTAGCGAATGAATAATATGAGAGCTGTGTTGTCAGCTCTAATTCCTCTAGCTTCGTAGCATCTCAAAGTATAAACAGTGGCTCTTATATTGAGCGGAACATTTTGAAAAGACTTATAATTCTCAAAATATCATAATCTACACTAACCTCGTAGAAATACGGTCCAATTACTAGGCTAAACTTTTGTCTAGCGCATGGATATGATAAGCGCTGAGTTGCCAGCTCTAATTCCTCTAGCTTCGTAGCATCTCAAAGTATAAGCAGTGGCTCTCATATTGAGCGGAACATTTTGAAAAGACTTATAATTCTCAAAATATCATAATCTACACTAACCTCGTAGAAATACGGTCCAATTACTAGGCTAAACTTTTGTCTAGCGCATGGATATGATAAGCGCTGAGTTGCCAGCTCTAATTCCTCTAGCTTCGTAGCATCTCAAAGTATAAACAGTGGCTCTCATATTAAGCGGAACATTTTGAAAAGACTAATAATTCTCAAAATATCATAATCTACACTAACCTCGTAGAAATATGGTCCAATTACTAGGCAAAACTTTTGTCTAGCGCATGGATATGATAAGCGCTGAGTTGCCAGCTCTAATTCCTCTAGCTTCGTAGCATCTCAAAGTATAAGCAGTGGCTCTCATATTGAGCGGAACATTTTGAAAAGACTTATAATTCTCAAAATATCATAATCTACACTAACCTCGTAGAAATACGGTCCAATTACTAGGCTAAACTTTTGTCTAGCGCATGGATATGATAAGCGCTGAGTTGCCAGCTCTAATTCCTCTAGCTTCGTAGCATCTCAAAGTATAAGCAGTGGCTCTCATATTGAGCGGAACATTTTGAAAAGACTTATAATTCTCAAAATATCATAATCTACACTAACCTCGTAGAAATACGGTCCAATTACTAGGCCAAACTTTTGTCTAGCGCATGGATATGATAAGCGCTGAGTTGCCAGCTTTAATTCCTCTAGCTTCGTAGCATCTCAAAGTATAAACAGTGGCTCTCATATTAAGCGGAACATTTTGAAAAGACTTATAATTCTCAAAATATCATAATCTACACTAACCTCGTAGAAATATGGTCCAATTACTAGGCAAAACTTTTGTCTAGCGCATGGATATGATAAGCGCTGAGTTGCCAGCTCTAATTCCTCTAGCTTCGTAGCATCTCAAAGTATAAGCAGTGGCTCTCATATTGAGCGGAACATTTTGAAAAGACTTATAATTCTCAAAATATCATAATCTACACTAACCTCGTAGAAATACGGTCCAATTACTAGGCTAAACTTTTGTCTAGCGCATGGATATGATAAGCGCTGAGTTGCCAGCTCTAATTCCTCTAGCTTCGTAGCATCTCAAAGTATAAGCAGTGGCTCTCATATTGAGCGGAACATTTTGAAAAGACTTATAATTCTCAAAATATCATAATCTACACTAACCTCGTAGAAATACGGTCCAATTACTAGGCCAAACTTTTTTCTAGCGCATGGATATGATAAGCGCTGAGTTGCCAGCTTTAATTCCTCTAGCTTCGTAGCATCTCAAAGTATAAACAGTGGCTCTCATATTAAGCGGAACATTTTGAAAAGACTTATAATTCTCAAAATATCATAATCTACACTAACCTCGTAGAAATATGGTCCAATTACTAGGCTAAACTTTTGTCTAGCGCATGGATATGATAAGCGCTGAGTTGCCAGCTCTAATTCCTCTAGCTTCGTAGCATCTCAAAGTATAAGCAGTGGCTCTCATATTGAGCGGAACATTTTGAAAAGACTTATAATTCTCAAAATATCATAATCTACACTAACCTCGTAGAAATACGGTCCAATTACTAGGCTAAACTTTTGTCTAGCGCATGGATATGATAAGCGCTGAGTTGCCAGTTTTAATTCCTCTAGCTTCGTAGCATCTCAAAGTACAAACAGTGGCTCTTATATTGAGCGGAACATTATAAAATGTTGAATGATTTTTAAGATAATCATAATCTACAGTACCGTTGTAGAAATATGGCACAATCACTAGGCAAACCTTTTGTCTAGCGCATGGATATGATAAGCGCTGAGTTGCCAGCTCTAATTTCTCTAGCTTCGTAACATCTCAAAGTATAAACAGTGGCTCTTATATTGAGCGGAACATTATAAAATGTTGAATGATTTTTAAGATAATCATAATCTACAATACCATTGTAGAAATATGGCAGAATCACTAGACAAAACTTTTGTCTAGCGCATGGATATGATAAGCGCTGAGTTGCCAGCTCTAATTTCTCTAGCTTCGTAACATCTCAAAGTATAAACAGTGGCTCTTATATTGAGCGGAACATTATAAAATGTTGAATGATTTTTAAGATAATCATAATCTACAATACCATTGTAGAAATATGGCAGAATCACTAGACAAAACTTTTGTCTAGCGCATGGATATGATAAGCGCTGAGTTGCCAGCTCTAATTTCTCTAGCTTCGTAACATCTCAAAGTATAAACAGTGGCTCTTATATTGAGCGGAACATTATAAAATGTTGAATGATTTTTAAGATAATCATAATCTACAATACCATTGTAGAAATATGGCAGAATCACTAGACAAAACTTTTGTCTAGCGCATGGATATGATAAGCGCTGAGTTGCCAGCTCTAATTTCTCTAGCTTCGTAATATCTCAAAGTATAAACAGTGGCTCTTATATTGAGCGGAACATTATAAAATGTTGAATGATTTTTAAGATAATCATAATCTACAATACCATTGTAGAAATATGGCAGAATCACTAGACAAAACTTTTGTCTAGCGCATGGATATGATAAGCGCTGAGTTGCCAGCTTTAATTCCTCTAGCTTCGTAGCATCTCAAAGTACAAACAGTGGCTCTTATATTGAGCGGAACATTATAAAATGTTGAATGATTTTTAAGATAATCATAATCTACAATACCATTGTAGAAATATGGCAGAATCACTAGGCAAACCTTTTTTCTAGCTCCTATTTTGATCGGGAGTTTTTACTGTCTACGAATTGTTTGTGGAGTTCTTATGCTTGTTCCAACAACGACTTCTAAGCACAATTTAACGATGACAGCACGTGTTCTCACATGAATAGATGGTAAATTGTTTGCACCTTAAACAACACGTTTTAATAATACTTCAACTTTATTTATGATAGAACATAATTATTCTTCTAGGCAGGTGTTTTCCACTTGGATTCAAACCACTGCCAATGGCGTGTTTGCGTAACGGAACCGAAGTCGGCTCGTGCCGGAAATGCTCTCTTTCGTTTGCCGCTCTGTCGGCTATATCAACCGTAGGGAGGGAAATTACAGTGCCCTTTTGTTTAACCATCGATCCAAAGCCCAGCGCCAATGTTGTCTTTGTTTGCAAAGGAGCAGGTGGACTTTTATAACTACCTTATTTATCTATTAAATATAAATTGTTGTGTAGTCTAAATTAGAATGATAGTGATGCTTCCAACACAGCAGCGTTTATCTGTGTAAATATAAACAACTGTAATTTGGAATTAATTCAATAGTTTTTCCGAAAAATCCTCACACTCGTTAATTTTTATATTTAATAATACGAGGATTGCTACTCAAGTTTTGAGTTATGAAAACACTGTTCTGAATATGCGATAACTTTCTATGACTTTTGACATGAATTACACCAATATCAGTGCATCGCAAAAGATCGTGACATGCAACGAATCAGGGATCTATGCATATAAACCCGAAACTAAACAACAATCGACTGTATGGGTCTTTCAAGACGAGCCAAATCCAACAAAAGTTGCTTGCGCACGAAGCAAATGGTTGCCTGTTTTCTCGGAATAACTGGACATGTCACATCCGTTCCATTAGAGCATCCTAGAACGGTCAATTATAAGTGGTACACCATCAAGATGTGTTCGTAAAAATCACGGAAACCAATCTCTTGTTCTTACTTGGTTGATACATTGAGAAGATCTACTCTGGTTATAGTTTCCCAGAAGATCTGTGCCTGTCTCAGCCTCTGTAGGTTGTCCCAATAATTGGTTTTCCTCCTATCTACCTTCTTTTCCGGTTCTTTTTCCATTGTTCTAGGGCTGGTCTGCCCCCGCTTTAGCAAGCTTATCAGCTATTTCATTTCCCTTCGCTTCAGTGTGCCCGGAATCCATTGTAGGGTAGTTTTAATGTTATTGCCTAGCTCGTTCAATTTTTCTAGGCAATCCAGAAAGTTTGGATTTTGATATTGGAGCTTGGAGCTCTAATGGCTGGTTGACTATCAGACAGGAAGATGATCTTTCGTTTGCGATAGTTCCTCTCTAGATTGAACTGAACACAATTTGCAAATGCAAAAATTTTTGTTTGAAAAATGCTTGATGCGCTGCCCAGGCTTTCAAAATGTTCCATTCTGGGCCCATACGCTCCTATTCCAGTTCTATCTGCTGTTTTTGATCCATCCGTATACCATTTAATGGAATTTCTGTTCATTTCTTGTATGGTATTTTAACCCCGCTTTTACAGTTTATTATTGAGGTGCAATTTTTCTCAAAGCTAAAATTTTTCGATGCAACATCCTATAGTATGTCCCAGGGTTGGTCATTATTTAGGAACGGGTTTTCTTTGTCCGTCTCTAGACATTCTAAGTGATGTATTCTCTACCACGCTTTCCAATACTATGTAGAGAGGTGAGAGATTTAGAATCACTACTAGTGCTGCTGTTGAGCAAGTTTCCATGGCCCCAATTGCACATGAGCCTTTGTACCTTTGAGAGATTGTTCCTCGTAGTAATCAGACTAGTTCCTGTATCCCATATGTGATGATTGGTCTCACAATTGCCATGTACAGCGACTTTAGGGTCTTTGGGTCACAACCTCAATTCTTTCCTGCAAAGTTTCTGCACACCCTCAGAGGTTTTGTGGCTTTGGTGAAGATTATGTGTGAAGTATCATTATAAAGAAAGAGAAATTTTTCAATTGGTTTTACAGCCACGATACTGTTCGCGAAGCCTGGCTAAATGATAATTGGAAATGCCCATTCCAGGGCTAAACGCTTATGCATATTACATTGCAAGGGATAACAAGGTTGGGTGGATGATGCATTATTTTTATGTTCCAAGCCTATTAAACATGCTCTTTAGATTACTACTAGGTTTTTGAAGGGACATATTATCGTATTATAGGTGAAATTTTTTAAAAAAAGATTTTTGGAATTAAAATGAAACAAAATTTCTAGCCTTCATTGGGAAATAGCTAATTATTGAACCAAATTTTTTTAATACGGCTGTTTAATCATTAATTCACAAGGCTTTGGGCCTGTAAAAACCTTTTTCTATGGTTCTGTTGAGCTGTTAGGTTTTATTACTCTCTGGGGCTTGGAAATAGAATATAGGTGGAGTTAATCGAACCGCATTGGGAATTCACTATATAGTGACGTCATTCGCAGCTGATTGTAATGTCTGTTTCTAATTACATGACAAAATTTTTGGGCTTGAATGAATATCTTATATCTGATATCTTGTTGTTTGGAAAGCAGACCAAATGTGAACATTTGTTCTGAATTTATAGCAGCTCCCCTAAACTAACCTAACCTAACCCAACCTAACCTTACCAATCTAAGTTTTCTTTTTTTTATTCTCATATTTTTTTCATAAATCCGCCAAAAAACGAGAGGACCGTGAAAGTATAAAACTAAAACAAAAATTCTTCCGAATGACAACTCATCAAAAATTTCATGAGATATAGTCCTATAGAATAATTTCTTATAAGCATACAAAAAATATATTAGATATCATAGTTGAGGTCATTTTTGTTAACTACTCTGTAGTAATAAAATATTTTCGATAACTGACTTTGGTCTGAATGTTCTGGTGTTTCTTTAAAAAATTTATTCAGTTCCTCTAGCGTAAAGGTCCTTGCTTTTTCAATTTGATAGCTTTCGGATTGCTATTTTAGGAAAACTTGCAGCTTCAAATAAGTTTCCAATCATGGATGTTATAGTGAATATTGAGAATGCTTTTAGCATCGAGTAAACAAGATTGTGAGAACTTGTATTTAATTTTTGATTAAAAAAACTACCTGAGTAATATATTTTCAGAATATGAAGTAGATTTTTAAGTTGATTGCCAACCCATGAACTTTCTCTTTGATTCTGGAGGTACCAGGTACTTGTACTAGGTAAAGCACTTAATCAATCGTAGTTTTCATTTCATTTGTGAAACTAACAAAGCTTAAGATAGAAATTTACATAATACTCCACCTACTTGCGCCAGAATTATGCATTAGATTTGATTTTTACGTGACTTCAAGCTTTGATGATTTAATAACATTACTCCATAGAATGAATTGTCAATAATATTCTATTGATAAAAGTAAGAAGTGTCAATATTCCTCATAGTATCGCATATAATATATAATAGTTGTAGATAAAATATTATTTTCCGATATTCTGAGTCAGATTCATGGATATTTGACGATATCAACATTTAAAGAAGTTACTCTCGATAAACTACAAAGTTCCATAAGAACTTAACAAGGAATTGTCTTAACTACTCTTTATAATAAAATTTTGAACTGTCATATGTTATTTGATTTAGTCATGTCGAGCGTGTTGCCTTTTTACAAATTATAGTTATCCATTGAAGCACTTGGCTCTTATAAAATTAGTCAAAGTTAGTGTGGTACTGCACCCAATCTTCGAACTCAGTAGTTTTTGAGACTTTTAACGATGAATAAAAATCTTAATTACGAGTATCTAACAATATGCCGCTTAAGGCCGCATTATATTTCTTACTTTTTCTGTATTTTGCGCCCCTTCGAGTAATGATGATACTAATGTCAATGAGTATACGTCACGAGCCCAGATTATTAGTTTTGAATTTTTACATCTATACAGAAACTAAGAAAGCTTCTTGTCTATTTTTATAAAAATGTTTAACAACTTTCGAAATATTTCAATCAATCGTCTAAAGGACTATCACTAATGTATGTATATGTTTTAATTTATGACCTACCTTATAGATACACCCCCTATATCATCTTTCAAGCTATTTAAGCAACAATATTCTCGAGAATTAACTGCATCCGTTATAAGAAATAGTCTACAGGTAAATATTTAAAATCAATGAAAAACCGCCGCTCAAACCCAAAGAATACCCAAATCCAATTTCAAAAATTACATTAAAATGGTTTCTAGGTAATTCTGTAACATGTCATTCAATGGCAATAAATATTTTCGTACAAAAACATCGAATTTTAATACTTTTCAATGCCACACAAGTTATAACATTTATATCTCAAACCGTATGGGGAGCAGTCGTTGAAACTGCCTGTGATGATTTTGTTGGGCTTGGTCAAAGGAACACACACACGATCGCCCACTCACAATTTTATATATTCATTGTCTCTCTGATTGTATTTTGTGAGTCATATATAGTGTCTCGGCCTCGACCAAGACCCTGATCCGTGAGAAAAGCATCTAAGTCAATGTTCTGGGGTGCTATTTTCGTATCTGGTTTTCAACATTTAAATAAATAGAAATAGTCAGCGCACTACTATAACCGAATGGCGTTATCGAAATTTTAGTTAACGATGGTATCTTAATTCGAATGGTCTTATTTACGTTGTTGTCAGATCTATAATTAACTTTCCACATAGGTAAAAATAATGACAACAATGACAATAGATCGTTGATTCGAGGAAAAACTAATTTAGATTCTAATTCTTATTAGTTGCGTATAAGTCGAAAATCATAAACAAAATCTAATCTTCCTTGTAGTCAAAAATAATGTAGAATTATGCCACATTCAATGGCGTCCCATTATTAAAATAAGCAAGTTTAGTATTATAATAGAGAATTGTGTTTTATACAGTCAAACCTCAGTATATCGGAGCTCAGGGAGAACGGAAAAACTTCGAATTATCGAGGATTTTGATATATCGAGGTTCAATTTATTGAGTTGATTGAGGTGATTTCTGATTGACTCATGATAAAATATGAATATACTCAATGTTATATAGAAAAAATGTGCCTGTCACAGTAAAACAATTGACCTGAAAATAAGATACATATTGAATGTGTGAAGAAAAAATTAAGCTGAGCTTTGAAAAAAAATCGGAAATTGTAGATGGTCTACCTGAAAACGACACTTTGTCCAATGCATCATCCAATACTGCAATAAATTGGTTTGCCCGATTACTCATTACAGTTTTCTTTTGCAAGAATTTCCTCAAGATGTTAATAGCACATCGAGCATCACGAAGTGTGGGGTTTGAATCCGGTTCCTCGACCTGGCTGTCCACATTGGCCTCACAGTCATCTTCTTCTGCGTCTGTGGAAATGGATGCGATGATGTCTACATCGCTTAACTCCCCGCATATAGCTAGATTATCGTCAAAACTTACAAATTCCTTGAAAGTGAGCTCATCAATGTTTGAGCTCTTTGTAATTTCGCTCCATCGTGCAGAAGTTTAATCTACATTAAGTGGTGCATCAACAGCAATACCATCCTCTTCAACGGTTCCTTCACGGTCTTGATATTTCCGTTTAAACTCGAATTTCTTGAAACAATTCTCAAAGGTTTTCACATTTGTCCACGCCATCCACATGGCATCAAGCAATTTAATTTTTGTCGGATTTTTCTCGTTGATGTCAAGGAGAAACTGGCGCACCACTTCTTTCCTGTAAAGGAATTTGAAGTTTTTTATTATACCTTGATCAAGAGGCTGTAGTTTGGATGTGGTGTTCGGAGGTAGGAACTCAATTTTTATGTTATTGAGTTTGGGAAGATCCCCATGTGCTGTACAATTGTCTATAAACATGAGAATTTTTTTTCTTAGCATCTCCTTGTCTAGGTCCGTTAACCATTTGCCAAAAATGTCAGATTGCATCCAAGATCTTTGATTTGATGTGTAGTCCATTGGTAGGCTTTCAACCCCTTTGAAACATCGAGGCTTTTTTGCTTTTCCAATCATAAATGGCTTAAGTTTCACAGTGCCGGATTGGTTTGCTGCAAGAAGTACTGTAACTCTCTGCTTGCTATTTTTCCACCATGACACAAGTCCCCTTTGAATGCTAAGGTTTTGTCTGATAAGCACTGATAATAAAGTCCAGTTTCGTCAGCGTTAAATATATCTTCAGGATTGTACCCTTTTGTTAGTTCAAAAAGTTTTTCACTCCAATGTATACACGATATGTAGAGGTAAAAATAACATGGGAAATATAGACAGATTCAAAGGGAATGGAAAAACTTCGATTTATCAAGGAATTAGCTATATCGAGGTTCGACTGTAATAGAATTTTTGATATTGGAATTATATGTAGATTATAGAAATTTTTCGAACATCTGTCCAAGTTTTCCACAACTTAGTTTGGCCATAAAAATATTTGCCCAGCACTTTGATTTGGAAGGTCCCACCTTTGGTCAAAAAAAGGCTTTTATCATATCTACTACAACCTAAACAGCCATCACTCCGCCGCAACAACTTTTTGAAATTTTTCTAAGGCTTTCGATTGTGTTATTCATAATACATTAATTAACAAATTGAAGTATTTCAGGGGAACACCTCTCGTATGTTACCAACAGAAGTCATCTTGTGAGAGTTGATATAACGATGTCTTCTTGCAAGCCAATAGAATTTAGAGTGTCTCAAGGCTTAGTACTATGCCCTATGTTGTTTCTTCTATCTATTATAAATATATCATTAGAAATTGACACTAGTTTCTTTTGGAGCAACCCTGATCTCATGGCATTTCATCGGACCATATCTAGTGACCTAATCACCCTTAAATCTTGATGCGATTATAATAATACATTGCATCCTCTTCTACCAAATAATACTGGTAAGTTATATTTTTATTTAGTTATTTTTGTTTTTTATTTGCTCTTTGTATCTAGATAAATTAAAATGTCGGTCTCAAATTCTTATTTTTACAAAAAGAGAGACGCCTTACTGCGAACTGAATATTAAACAATTTGTCCAAGTCCACATCACAATATTTAATTTTCAAAATCAGTGAATCATTTAAAAGTACAGATAAACAACAAAATTACATAAAATATAATCCCTTGAAATTCATAAATAAAACTGGTTACTAAACTGAATCCGGTATTTTACATAATTCTAAATGTTTTTCCTTTAATCATCAGGTTAGTAAGGTTACCAGTATTAAAGGTCAAATTCTTCCTTAATAACAGATTTATGAACAATAAAGTATATAGCAACCGTGGCTTCAAAATCAGCCGTCAATTTGCAGATTCGGTAAACGTCCTACTAGAGCCTAGCATAGAGAGATCCTAACAGTTAAAAAGAGATGGCAAATTCTTCTAAGACTACGACTTCTAACTCTACAAAATTGCAAATCAAGGTGTGACGCATCCTACGATATTCATTCAGTCCACTGCTCATAAGTTTCCCTCAATTCCAAAACAAGACAAAACTATTTAGAGTTATAATTTACATGTTTTACCGCGAACAACAAACTTAGTTAGAGAAGTAATAATATATTGAAAAATTATTAGCCTACTATAGAACCAACATGGCAACATGAGATTTGTGTGCAGGGGCGTTGTCCTGCAAAAACAAAACACTTTTGGATAGCTTTCCGAGTCTTTTCTCTTCAATTTTTTCCCGTAGAGTTGTCAGTAAAGAGTAATATCAAGATATTGTTCTACTCTTATCCAAAAAATCAATCATGATTACTCCATGGCAATCCAAAAAAACTGAAGCAAGAACTTTTCCAGCAGATTTTTGGACACGAAACTTCTTAGGTCTTGGAGAACCAGAGTGTCTCCATTCCAACAATTGTTGTCCATAGTAACAATTCAGTTTAAGAAGTCTACATCGTTTTCACATCGAGCACCAATCGAACGCGATGCTTCTACCCTTGCACGCTTTTGGTCAATATTCAAACTTTTGGCGATCCATTTTGCAGCAATTCTTCTCATGTCCAAATTGACGTGAACTATATGATGAACGCGTTCGTATGAAATATTCAGTATCCGTTTTAGCCCAATTCGACGGTCTGGTAAAATCATGTCATGAACTGCATTAATATTTTCGGGGACTGATACAGAAACTGGCCTTCCCAATCGGTCATAATCTTCAATGGGAAATTTACCTCTTTTGAAGCTTGCAGTCCAATTTTTTACGGTCGCATACGAAGGGTATTAAGCGTATCTTCGTAAATCTGCTTACCTATTAACCCATTTAAATACATGTACTTGATGATCGCCCGATACTCCAATTTTTCGATTGTCAAAATTTCGGTGGACATCTTTTTTCTTTCAATTTATTGCGTTACTCTGGCTTACTTTTTTACATTGACACTTCTAATAAGTTATTGCTCATTGCTATGGTAACGCAATATTTTGTTTATTCATGGAACTGGTCCAGGCTAACTAGATAAAAATACATCCTCGTATATAGTTTTTTCATCTTTTATTTATTAACAATCAGAATATACCCTGTACCGTAATGAGGTATTCTCCAGTGAAAATTCCTCTTAAACCTTTTATCAAGTCTGACCGCTATTTATTTTTAAGTTATTATAGACCTCTGCTAATCGTTGGAGAACTACATTTTTCGAGTTTGTATCTTTTTTCTTCAATGACGTCCTTATTGTAAGATATTTTTATATCTTTGTGTATGGTCTGGTTTGGTATATACCAAGATTATCATTCTTATGATAGACCTACATTGGATCCGTATATCGACCAGATATCTGGCGAATATCACGGCCAACGTCTTCTAACGTGAGTCCCTACATTGGTCCCGGCCCTGACCGATCCAATTTAGTTGTGAATTCACGGATAAGTGATTCTGGTGACGAATTTTTGTGCTAGGTTTCGTTGAAAAAAAGAAAAAATGAAATTAAGGACTCCATCAAGAATCAGTTTAAATACGTATAAGAAGACCTAAAATTTCATACTTATTTACCTGTATATAAATATTTTCTAAGTGTAAAAGGCTTAATTCTGTATATTAAAATACGATCCTTTAAAATGTATTAAAAAAAAATTCGAAAAAAAAACTGCGTTCAACCGAGTCGAATGTAACTATACAAACAGACCACCTACACTATAGTCGGCGTTAAAGAAATCGAAATTAACCGACCCCAGAAGTTTTCGAATTAATGTCTTAACTCATTTTGTCGACTGACACTCGTCCCATCTTTTACATATAATTAGGTACCTTGACGTATTGTGTGGTTAACTTGAAAGATCCGTAACTTATTGTCCGAATATATACATACCTACATGGGAAAGGAATTATAATAAAAGGGATTTTGAGATTTGGGAATGAATTTAGTTTTGCCTTCGCTTACTGGACACATTTTTTCAGCTGCTACCTCAGAATTCAATATATTTGTATACAACTACCGAGTTAATTTTACAGGGTGTATCAAAATCGACGCTTTTCTTTTAGTTCGCGAAATAAGAAATTAAATATCAATTTAAATCTGGCGTTTTATATTTTGTTTATCTACAAATGGTTTATTAAAAAATAATTCAGTTTTAAATAAATTATTTACTATTCAGGTATCAAAATGTATAATTCTTTTTCTCTACGGCGACTATGTAATAATCTACAGGCTGTTTCAAGGTGATTCCGTCTCTAGGGTAGATATAAAACTGAGAAATATTTGGGGTTTGATCAGTAAAAAATTTTCGTAACGCCATCCGTATTCGAGACAAATGGAAAACTACTTGAAGTAACTGAATTCAAATCTGTACACCGGACATAGCTTTCAAAGGTTTTCTGCCACCTTTCTGGTTGATGAAGGTGAGATTAAACTACACGGGGCTGATGATGATGATTCTTTGACAAAAAAAAATGTATACGTCAAATAAAATAATTTAGTCGGTTGAAACAAATACACCCGCTCGGCGGGTTGACAATACTGAGTGTCTGGAAGCGCTGCATCCGATTAGTCATTTTCGGAGTTACACGTTGTTGTTTCGCAGACTGTTATCGTCACGCGTGTAGCCAGAGTGAGGTTATGTCAGTGCCGTATGTGTTTAATTCACGTGTACACGCTTAAGCTCTTTCCTTGTTTATTTTTACTATGGATAGTTCAAGCAAAAAGGCGAAAACCTTTCACTATCATGCAGAGTGGGAAATCGATTACTTTTTTACTCAAGTTAAAGATAAATGTGTGTGTTTACTTTGTAATGTGAGTGTGTCTGTTGGAAAGAGAAAGGAAATGTTGAGCGTCATTTCAAGTCAGTTCACAGTGGAATTAAAAAAGATTATCCGCTGAATTCATCTCTGAGAACAGAGAAGTGGACTTCGTAAACAAAGCTGAGATCATGTCTGCTATTAAATCTGTTCAACTTTCTGCGAATACAGTGATGCGAAGAGTTGAAGCTATGAGTTCTGATTTAGTTTCACAGCTTAAAACTGAGTTTGATTGTTGTAGTTATTGTTCCTTACAACTTGACGAATCAACTGATATAGTTGATACAGCTCAGATGACTATTTTTTTAAGAATGGTATTTGAAGATTTTGAAACAAAAGAAGAGCTGGTAAAGGTTGTGGCGCTTACTGGGCATACAACTGGAAATGATATATTTTTAGCATTTACAAAGCTCATTAAATCTGAAAACATTCCTGTGAAGAAGTTGGTGGCCCTAGCTACGGATGGAGCTCATGCAATGATTGGGGTAAAGACAGTGAAATACCAACATTTTGGTCTTATCATTGCATCATACACCAGCAGTCAATATGTGGAAAGTTCTTAAGTATGAACAATGTCATGAAAACAGTTGTCAATATAGTAAATAAAATAAGAGATCATGGACTTCAAAGACGACTATTCAGAGAGTTAGAATGCCAGTATGATGATCTGTTGCTTCATAAAGAAGTTCGTTGGCTTCGTAGAGTTTCAAAGAATTGCTACCTGCACTGGTGAAATTCTTGAAAGATCGGGGTGAACATCTCACCGAACTGGAAGATCCCACATGGCTACAAGATTTTTCCTTTCTTACTGATATAACTGAAAAGTTGAATTGCTTAAACTTGTAGCTTCAAGCCAAAGAACATCGGTGGAATGATTTCAGATGTAACATCATTTTCAACAAAGCTCGAGTTGTGGGAAAAGAATATAAACCAGTTTGAATATAAGCAGTCTGAAGCAGATCGTTGTCAAACAAAATCCTCTATAACACACCAGCAATAACCGAGAATACGTGGAAATTCTTTCAGACTAAGGCAACAATTTGATCAACGATTCCAAGTTTTTAAAAGCATATTGATTGAGTCACTGTTCGCCAACTCTCCCTTTGTGGAGATCGATGCAGAAGATTTTCCAGCTTGTGTTGTAAAGCATTGTGGTGGAGATCAGGCTGCCGTTGAAAGAGAAGTTGTTGATTTTCAGAATGGCCTGTATCTAAAATCCCTCTCTACCCGTGACAATGTCTGGTCTCTAGTCCCCAAAGAATAGAATCCAATTGTGGTTCAAGTTGTATTGTGATTGACAGCTATGTTCAGTTCTACATACTTGTGTGAAACATCTTTTTCGAGTATGAAATTCATTAAAAACAAATATAGAAGCAGTCTGACTGATGAATATTTGGACAACTGCATCAGAATGGCGGCTACAACATACTCTCGAAAATTCAAGAAAATAATTGATGGCCAAAAAGAGTTCCACTCCTCTCATTGAAATGAACATTTAAACTTTTTTTGTTACACTTCCTATATATTTTGAATAATACTAGAAATAAATGTTCGTTTGTGATAAACTAGTTTAAATTCCATTTTGTGTTCTTTCTTTGGCCCAATATTCCTAGGTAGCACACTAAAAGGTTTATAAATGGCTCACTAACTCAAAAGTTTGGCGACCACTGGTGTAAGACAACACCATCAGAAAGTATAAGTGCAGGTTACAATTATTAGCAACAAACTACAAAACATCAAAAGCCGCCGTATTTGGCACACATCCATTATTGCAATGGCCAAAATTGATGCATCAGCTCCTTCTGATTATTTTCTGTTCTCTTGAAAAAATGGCTCTTTAGTCAAAGATTTTCCAACAATTTAGAGGTGATATCGGCGAATATTGGATATTTTGAGGAGCTTGGCGATTCTTATTATAAAAAGTATAACTTTTGAACATCGCTGGGAAAAGTGTATGGAGCTAATAGATTATGATAAATGAAAAATAAATATATTTTTTTCAAAATATTTGTGTTTTCTTTGTTGGACCAGGTACTTCTGGGACCATCCTCGTATTTCTTTATTAAAACATCAGTTGGCTCGAAACTTTATTGCTTTGTTGTGCTTTTTATCATGGATTAATTTTTAAAGTTTAATTTTTCTTAGCTGATTTTCGAGGGTATAAAAATTGAATACAAGCAGGTATATAAATTTCAAACACCTTCTGTTACTGTTATCTGTTCCGCAATATGGTTCACGTCTCTCGGGGCGGGGGTGTAAACGTAAGATGAAACAAGGCACGCGTCCTTTAGGACAGATGGTTTCTAACAAAGCACCGGGCAATATCAAATATCTTCTGGTTACTCAAACACCTGGATAAACTGTCTGCACTTTTCTACTTTCGAATTATACCGTACGCCCATGCACCAGCGCCAGCGTCAATAAGGTCGATTTTTACGGGTAAATAATCTATTTACCCGATGAATCAACTATAATAATATTTTTCTACAACCCGATTAGTTGGATATAAAAAATCGCACAGTTGACATTTCTTGTAAGTGACATTTAACATTAGGATGCACGTAATTGCAACCTCATAACATACACGTACTTTACTAAGATGGAATCGTTGTTAATATTCATACTGAACACACTGTTTTCATAACCACTACACTAACAATCACAAATACACTGTTTGATGCGCGTTTCGATAACCATGTTCTCGCCTTCAGAGACTAAAGGTGAACAATTTGTTGAAGATTATGACGACTGTGTTTTGTGATCGGAAGGGGGTACTCCTCATCAATTTTATGCAGCCTGCTACGACAATAAACTCAGAAAGATGTTGGTTAAATATTAGACCAAACTTCGGCAAATTATCCAAAAGCGCTGGAGGGAGGAATGATGTAGGGAGTAATGCTTCTTCACGTTAACATTTGACCCCACGTCGTTCGTCAAACACAAGGGCTTTTGAATAAATTTGGATCTGAGCAGAGGCCACACGCTTCCTCAACGAATTGGTAGAAGAATTCAAACCCGAGGAAGGTTTTAACCCCATTTTACTACCGGAAAATTAGGAAATAAAGTAAAAGTTAACCAAGTAAGGGAATTTCCGGTGTAAGAGCTTCGACGATGCGTTCCAGTCGAGGCATCCAACTGGGAGCCAAATGACACAACAACAGAAATTGTTAACAACGAATTATTATTTTCAATTTTTTATTTGGAGAAACACTTCGACTCCGCTCTGCATAATATTTTTAGCTCCAGGACCTGGTTTTTGTCCTAGAGAAATCTAAAACATTTTCTTTCTCATTTTTATACGTTCGAAGATTTTTTATAATTCTGCGGATGGATCGGTGAAAACAACGAAAATAAGCTGGAATACCGTCTTCAAAAGTGTGTCGGAAAAAAATTGAAATTATATTGGAAAATAAGCAACAACTAGCTGACCCGGAACACTTCGTACTGCCTCAATCGATAAATAAAAGATCTAAACTTTTGTATAAAATACAACTTGAAACAAACAAAAGGAATCCTTTATTCATTAAAACAAATAAAAACATACTGGTTATGAATAAAATTTTATTATTATTTTCGACAATTTAGACAATGTTGTTTACTTTCAAAACAGTTTTCCTGAAATACTGGCTATTTATAAGGTTTCAATTTGATATTAACAGTCGCATACAGTTATGATACACTGATAAACTATATTTTTTGTTTTGTTTTATTATGCTTAAATAAACAAAGATGACGTATAATTGTCCACACGCGAAACAGGGAAACTCCAAGTTCATTTCGCAAACTTCTAACGACTGGCCTTGCGATTTATTTATGGTCATCGCAATGATCAGACGTGCCGGAAATTGTGAACATTTAAATTCGAATGGTAAATCCATTGCAATCATCTGTATACGCGGGATTAAGACATTATTCATCACCTTTTTCACAGCCAGTCTTGTTCCAATGCACAGTGGATGTTGATGAGGCAGTTCCAGTGATAGTTGACTACGTCATCCTGGTTCATAACGGTGTCGACTGTCAACTGCCCAGGAAGAAATATCTGAATGGTCGCATTGAGATCCTCGACATCTTTATTTTTTGTTCGTTTTCCCAACCAATTACGGTTATTGAACTGTTGAGCTATATCTAGTAAAACACGCCGAATAAGCTCCTCTTTTGAGAGTGTGATGTGACAGAAATCTGTGGGTAATGTGATGAATTCTGTCGAGGTTTCCACTGCGACTTTATTATTTCCAATGCCTAACAACTACTTCGCAAACACATTTGCAGTTTCATCTTGTTGCAAAAATACTCGCATGTCAGCAGTAAAATGTCACTTTCACAAAAGACCAACAAAAAAAGCATTTAACTTGAAATGTCACTACAAAGGGACACCGAAGTGAAGAAAGTTCTCGCGCACGTAGAGGTAATCGTTTCTCACAAAGATAGAAGGATGCACTCTTTGTCTGAGGTGTCGATCCACATAGAGGATGGATCGACATATTAGTTGGTTGTCAAATGTCAAATATCATGGTTGAGTTTATAGAAATTTAATTTGTGACATAAGATTCATCAATCTGCATATAGTTATGCAATTAGCAATTTCCCCGAACATCTTCCTCAATAAAACAATAAAAGTTCGACCCCTGACTGATCGATACCTGACCCAGGGAATTCCAAATAACCTTTTTTTCGGAATTCAATTAATTTCGATATACCTGGTACACGTTTTAGATAAAACATAGTTATATGAACCCAGGTGAGTCGTTTTGAATCAAGGAGAAACTCGATATCGAACGCCTAGATTTCGGAGGAGCTACGCAGCTTCTAGAGATTTGTCACGCGCGACTTAATTTAGTTTTTCGTTCTGTATATTATTTTGTTGGGTATTTTTCCTCGACCTAAGACTAGCGCCCATAAAACAATCGTTTATAATTGTAAAAAATATGAAAACCTTTCTGTTGATAGAACCCTCCTACAATTTAAATTAAGTTGACAATAAAATATGACGTGGTATATCGTAAACTTCAGACATTCTAAGAAAGGAAGTTGATTAGTCATCTAAAACAAAAATCGTCCGGTACATTCAAATATGATAGCATCACTTTCAATATAACAGACTTTTAAAAGTATAGTGAGGTATCGACGACGAAAGACGTGTGCTGGTAATTTAATAACCTTTTTCCTCTTATACGTACGTTAGGTATGAGAAATAAGGAAATATTTCCGGCCGACTACTTTGCCAGGATTCGATTATTAACAAAAGGATATTGTTTGATCAGTAGCGTACTATAAGCAGATTTAACCGTGAAGGTAATCGATGAACTATTCTCTGCAGTTCGTTTATTGGGATCTCTATCATTCGGATACGCTATCTGGTGGCGAAATTTAATCTCAGTGTAGGTAGATCGAACCGATAACAACTGATTGCAAGTATACAAATATTTATGTAGAAATAATCATGGTTTTTTTACTTGATTGTGTATTATTTAAAGTTAGTTCCTAAAAATTGAAAAATTGTTTTAAAAAACTTTTTTTGGGTATGGCAAAGAAAAAAAGTTAATTGTGTTGTTATGTATTTGATTATAAAAGCTTGTAGTGTTAAAAAATTAAGATTTTCTATTTTCCACCTTCCAATAAACATTTGCTGAGAAAGAAATGATTGAGAGACGTATAGCGTTGAAAATCGGAAAAAGTATAACTGCCAGGATGAGAGTCTGTACACTCCTTTCTATTAAGGACGATTTTCTACCATCACATAAGTATTTTTAACAATTATTTTTTTCTGGTGATTATGAATTTCTCAATCCATAAATTTATTTATTCCATAAGCACTTTTTATCACTGCAAGTGATCATTTGCAAGCTTTTCAAATCATTTCTGTAAAAATAAACTGATAGAGAATAAACTGTTAAAAAACATCTTACCGGTTACAATAGAGCAATACGACAAGAATATGCTTACATATACCAATAGATGAGCAAATGCAAGACCAAGACGTAGACCGCCTTAGACTTGGACTTACATGCGTTTTCTTGGTCTTGTATGCGTGGTCTTGGACTTACATGCATGGTGTTGGTCTTGCATGCGAGGTTTTGGACTTGCATGCGTGGTGTTGGTATTGCATGCGAAGTTTTGGTCTTGCAAGCCTTTAAGTAGTCTTGCAAAAAATGCAACAACAAGACTAGTCTTACATGAGTAACTCATTGCAATTATTTGAGCACCTGTTAGTTCACGAGGATTATATTTATTATATTTGACGTTTGTAAACAAAAAGCGATACCCAATTTGGATTTTGCATAGGTATAGGAACGGGGGTAGCACTAGACAGCTTATTAATACTCTTCCAGAAATGTCGAGACATGAGAAAAGATGTCTGTTTCATAGACTACGAGAAAGCCTTCGATTGAGTTAATCATACCGTCTTTCTGACATTAATACAGAAAAAAGGATTAGACAAACAAGACATCGAGTTTATAAGAAATCTTTATTGGACTGTTAGATATGGACAAACAACATCAGAACCGGTGTGTATAGAAAAGGGGGTACGACAAGGTTGTGTTTTGTCGACAATGCTGTTCAATTTGTACTCTGAGCACATATTTAACCAAGCAATAGGCGATGACGAGGATAAAATAAAAATTAACGGCGAGACATTAAGCAACACACTTTATGCAAACGCGGTTAACATTGTAGCAACCTTGAACTTAAACTTAAGATACCGTTTTGTAAAGGCACACGTCCACTCAGTTCTCTTGTATGGAACAGAAACATGGACATTAAAAGTGGATACCATGAACAAACTCGAGGCTTTTGAAATGTGGATCATCCGAAGATTACTATGGATTCAATATATACCTAACAATGAAGTGTACACGGACGAAGTCATTTTGAAAGTGGAAGAAACATCGAGGAGTGACGGCTCGGAACCTCAGCCAGATGATCCTTGATATCAGCAAGTCCTACATTCACAACATTGTGAAATAACGCTTAGGATGTGTGAAGATTTGGGCAAGGGGAGTCCCGAAAATCCTGACGGATGACAAGTGGCCTGCGAATTCCTTTTGGGACAGATCTGGTGAATGAGGTGGGTAGTTAACCAGTTCTAAGTACACTTCGTGAATTAAAGTCATAGCTATCACCGGAGTAAGAGAAGGTGCGTTGTCATGATGGATAATCATTTAATTTTTCTTCAAACGCGGTTGTTTCTTTGCAATTTCTCTGTTTATCTATTAAGCATCACTTTCCGGCCAATAAAATCGTCTTTTCCGAAACAGGTTCAATCTTTGCAATCCACTGCCTTGACTTTTTTTTCGTTTTCTATTGCGGTGGATGTAGGTTTCATCTAGACTCACCTCATTTTGCATAAACCGCGTGAATAAGGCCTAGGATATGTTCCTTCGAATGCAATGGTCAAAAGAAAGCAGATACGGCACTTACAGCGCGAATAGCTTAGGCATGCGTAATTCTTCAGTCAGTATGACAACTTCGTTCTTTTGAAATGCCGATAACCTTTTCTATAACTCAAATCTCAATCCGATTGTCCATGTAGCTAGATTTTTCGATGATATTGCTAGTTGTCACAGTGCCGAATCCTCGTCGTCAATCAAGCTGATGCGGCCAAGTTGGAAATCAACTGCTCAAAATTTTACGGTCGTTAATGATGGTGCAGAGTCTCCATTGTCAATCGTTGCTATTTCCAAATAAATATTCACAACTACTCTAAAAATTATAAATGAGAGACTGAGCATCCAAAATGGCTGAAATTTCTGTGAAAATTTCTATATTGAAGTGCTGACATCGACAGGTTAAGGTCGGAAACTTTTCAGACAAACATCGTAACTTAACTTAACCTATCGATCTAGTTGTATATTCCGTCTCCTTCGTTTCCTATAATATTTTTGTTATAATTTGTGTTTCTTTTAATCCCGCGTTTGTATGTGATTCTGCTCTTACTTCCATTACAACCATTTTTTTTTGGTTCCTTCCGCCGAACAGTTTTTGCAGCTTCTGGTCGAATAGACGTTCATCGCTTATCTTATCGTGATGTTCTATTCCTGCTGTTTATTTCTGTTCGTATTCCATGCTACCGAGGTATAGGTGATTATCTGTATTATGGTGTTCTACGTGTTCATTGACAGCGAGCCCTATGTACGCCCAAGTATTTGACCTTATTTGTCCACTGGATTTCTTTGTTTATTAATTTAATGTTCTGGTCAGGTTTTATCTTGGAAAGTCAGGATGCTAAGTACCCCCGTCGCGCATCTTTGATTGAGTTCGTTTCCCTACTACGAGGATGTATTGATATCTAGTTAGCCCTACCAGTTCCATGCATAAACAAAATATTGCGTTGGGATCAATGTCCTTTGTATGCGACCGTGAAAAATTGGACTGCAAGCTTCAAAAGAGGTAAATTTTCCATTGAACATGATGACCGATCGGGAAGGCCAGTTTCTGTATCAGACCATCGAATTGAGATGAAGCACTGAATATTTCATACGAATGCGTTCATCATATAGTTCACGTCAATTTGGACGTGAGAAAAATTGCTGCAAAATGGATCCCCAAATGTTTGAATGTAGACCAAAAGCGTGCAAGAGTAGAAGCATCGCGTTCGATCAGTGCTCGATTTGAAAACGATGTAGACTTCTTAAACCGAATTGGTACTTTGGTACATTTCTACGATCCAGAAACAAAGCAACAATCGATGAAATGGCGACACTCTGGTTCTCCAAGACCTAAGAAGTTTCGTGTCCAAAAATCTGAGTGGTAAGTTCTTGCTTCAGTTTTTTGGGGTCGCCATGGAGTAATCATGATTGTTTTGTTGGATAAGGCTAGAACAATAACTGGAGATTAATATTCGACATTACTGACCACTCTACGGGAAAAATTAAAGAGAAAAGATGCGGAAAGCTATCCAAAAGTGTTTTGTTTTTGCAGGACAACGCCCCTGCACAGAAATCTCATGTTGCCATGAAAAAAATTAGTTATTTAGGGTTTGAATTACTAGAACACCCTCCTTATTCACCAGATTTGGATCCGTCCGACTATCACCTTTTTCCTCAACTGAAAGAAAGTTTAAAAGTTCGTAAATTTTCTTCCAACGAGGAAGTAATAAAAGCTATGGAGGTCTGGTTTGCAGAACAAGAAGAAACATTTTTTTTTTGAAAAGTCTAGAGACGTTGCAGGTTCGCTGTAATAAATGCATCCAATTAAGAGAAGAATATGTTGAGTAATAAAATATTTTGATATTGAAATTTTGTTTGGTTCTATAGTAGGCTAAGAATTTTTCAATATATCCTCGTACAAGAGTCGCTACTGATATACAGTCATGCGAAAACTATCGATGTACATCATTAATAAATTAAAAAAAAAAACATTCAATCAACGTCCATTTATGATATTAAACAATACAAGTACGCGATGAGGTATCGCCGAATCTCTAGAACCAAACAAAAGTCCATTCGCTATTTCCGAACACAATGGTGATTTTGTTTAAAAAAGAAAATTGAGAGGCTGTTCGGTCAGGAACAATTGTTGAATTGAAATATCTACATACAGTAGAAATAATACTCGAGAAACAAACAGCATAGTAATTCCACTTCCGACGGAAGTACGCATAATTTTTATTCATTTAGGTACTTTGTCTTACACTGCCCGTAATAACGACCCCAAATATTCCACCGAAAGGTGTTCGATGCAGCTGATAAAAACACGTAATTCGCTTTGTTAAACAAGAAAATATTCCGAAATTTTGAGGGTGTCTCATAAATAATGTCAGTTTCTAATATTCACTAAATGCATTTAAGTTCATTAAATAATTATACAAAAATAAATCTTGGATAATCGAAATTTCAGCTTATCGTATTCTGTGACTTTCAACAAGCATTTAGATCATAAAATCATCTACAAAAACGTATGAATACTTTTTTTCTACAAGCCACTGTTTCTGAGATATAATGATTCAAAAAGTTGTGAAAGTTATCGTATTTAATGGTTTCACCAATATATTTTCAGCAGTAAACTATTCTTACAACATTGAAATGAACCCAGACTTGTTGTATTTGTAAGAAATTTCTGTTGACTGGTGGTTCGACGATGTTGGTATGTGCAGCTTTGGTATTTCTCGTGCAATCGCGAAAAACCCATTTTTTGACCTTTGAACTTGAATAATTTTTTTTCTATATACGGAAATGATGGGGAAGATTCAAATTTCATTTTAAATTGTATTTTAAACAATTTTACTGATTTTCAGCTTGATGGGAATTTATGTAGCTTCTAGGTTCGGATTAAATACTGGATGTTGTAAGAGTTGGAAACCACCAAGATTAGCATTGTCTTTTGGTCAACTAGACCTGGATAAGTCTCGGATAAAGCCTTATACGAGGAGGTACCCAAAAATAGCCGGAATTGTTTTTTAAATGCTATATATTTACCAATATTTACAAAACAACCTTATCTCCTTCAAAATACTCTCCATTACAAGTAATACATTTGTCCCAGCAGAGCTTCCACTGTTTGAAACATTGTTTGAACTCATCTTTAGAGATGGCTGCAAGCTCCTTTCTCGTTCTTTTCTTGATGTCTTCTATGTTTTCAAATCGTCGTCCTTTCATGCCCCTTTTCATGCGTGGAAACAAGAATAAGTCGCATGGAGCCAGGTTGGGCGAGTAAGGTGCGTGGGGCAGCGGAACCATGTTATTTTTAACCAAAAACTGTCTAACAGTGATGCTGAGTGTGCAGGTGCGTTGTCATGGTGGAAGAACCAGTCATCTGTTTGCTGAACCGAGCTCAAGCACAAGCTCTCGAATTCTTTTAACATTTTCATCGATTCGGACAGTTGATGGACGTCCAGAGCGAGGTTTGTGATCAATCGACATGACGCCATTTTTAAATCGAGAAAACCACTCATACACTTGAGTTCAACATTAAAATAGTTTCAGCAGCGTTTTTACAAAAAATTTCACAACGGCACGTTGTTCATTTAAATTTGCCCATCATAAAAAAACGAAGCAGCAGTAAAACGGTCACTAGTGACGAAAAGAACGTGGCAGGTCAACGGCCCGCGAGGCACTGAACTGGCGATGAGTTGTGCTAGGCAGGCCATAGCGGCAGAAATCATTAATATAAAAGCTCCACCCATGGCAATGCTATTCCGGTTACTTTTGGGTACCCCCTCGTATATTCGACTGTCCAATTTACAAAGTGGTACGGAGCTTGATGCAAAAAATTCGGGAATGAGTAGACGACGTGAAAATAATGATTTCGAAATCACTAAACATTCATACATCAGAAACACAAGACTCAAGTGATGGATTTCGGTACGTAGTGGACTCCATGAGTTCTTGGCCTCATATAGTAGAGTGCGTTCGCAGAAATTTTTATGCACGCGTCAGTGACAAGTCTCGCTCGACAAACTTTGGACAAAGCTTCAACTCGCTGCTTGAATCCATTTTAGTATAGTAGAGCTCGAACGTGCACTCAGTCAAGTTGTCTCAATGTGTCAAAATGAGTTTTGCGTTGTAATAAAATGTTTGACTAAAGAAGGATCAATACACATAACACAAATCAAAAAAAGAAACGAGGCTGTTTACGGTGATTTTTGTCAATAATTTTCAACAATTAAAAATTGTTTCACGTTGTTGGGCTGGGGACGAGAATAATTGAAAGATGACTCAGGTGCGGAAGGTCCTATGACGGAGACTACTCCAGAACTCATTAAATTAGTGGAAGAAATTGTTCTTATAAAAAAATTGTATTATTAGCTAGAATCATCAGGGATCACTAGTATGTAGCAGAATCTTTGGAATAAATTTGTTCACTCACTGGAACCGATAGGATTAATTCAAAATGTTGCACACTTAGTGTGTGATTTTGCTCCGATACATCCTCGACATTGCTATATTCTTCCTCGTCATCATCCTCTTCTGCCCCTTGCGAAACGGATATGACAATGTCTACATCGCTGAGTATACCGCATGCAGCCAGTTCTTCATCGAAATTAACAAATTCCTCTAATGAAAGTCCGTCAAAGTTCAGTGCCTTCGTTCCATCGATCGGGAGTCTCAATTGGATCTGGTGTATCAATAATATTAGGACAGTTCTCTTTATTATTTTGTTTCTGCTGTTCAAACCCGCTTTTTCAGCTTTTTCCAAGCTTTTTGCACTGTGCTATTGTCGATAAACATTCGAATTTTCTTTTTCTTTTTTCAGGTCAGCTATCCATTGACCAAATAGTTCAGATTTCATCCAAGATAGGAAAAATTCGAACCCCTTTGAAACATTAAGGGTTTACGTTTCACAATTCCAGTTTAATTTGCTCCTAGCACCACAGTAACTATAACCTTACTGTTTTTATCACCATGGCAAGAATCCCGTTTAAAGGTAAAGGTTTTGTCGGGTAATCACTGGTAATGAAGACCAGTCTCGTCAGCATTGAATGTATCCTCTGCTTTATATCACTTGATTAGTTCAGGTAGTTTTTCTCTCCATTGTGTACCGACCTCATTGTCGACACTTGCACTTTCACCAGTTATCTTTTTGAAAACAATTCCATTCCTTTTATTTTTCAATTCCTTTTCTTAAAATTACTAGGATAGAAGTAACTTTCACTTTTACCAAGTTGTTGAGCAAATTGACTGGCTTTTTCTTGTAGGATTTATCCACTTATCGATAGGTTTTTATCAAGGCACTGCTTCAATCACTGCAGAACGCAATCTTCGATGTCTTTGAATGCAGCTCCTTTAATTCTCTTTGATGAAGATGCTTTCTTTTCGTGTTGTTTCTTATTTTTCAGTACTGTAGACAGTGTGGTGGCTGGTATACCAGATTCTTTAGCAATGTTACATTTTCTCTTGCCACCGGTGTACCGGTGTTCACAGCCACTATCATTTTAATATTTTCTTCATAGGTTAATGTTTTTCGCTTTGCCTTCGCACGAAAAATAAAAATCACGTGTAACACGTTAACTTTTAGACTTTTAACTTAGTTCGTATTAAAAAAATTGACATTGACACAGTACTAGTCTGCGTGCAGTGTTGTAATTCCCCGGTATCAAATCTGTAATTCCCCGGTGTCAATGACAAATCGGAAGATGAAAGTTTTTTTTTACATACATAGTTTGTGTACTTTGTGCTTTTTTTATTGAAAAAACTTATATATAGAGGTTCTTCATGCCGTTTTTTCGATATATAGAGGTAAGAATAAAAGGAAAGCTAGGCAAATTCAAGGGAAATAGAAAAAATTCGATATATCGAGGTTACACTGTAATTACCTTTTCAATTCTTTATTGTACTGAAATGATTGAATGAAATGTAATCTATGAAAAATTACAACGAAATCTTTTTCCAACAATTACCCTAACAAATGTCAATTCGCCATTCCGAACAAGAGCAGTAATACAAACTGCCAAAAACTAATGCTAGTAATCAGTGATTTTGAAAAAAGAAAAAACACAAAAATTGATGAAATTTTTATTGGAATCTATAGAACGATCAGTATAATTTAATGTTTGAATATGATTTCGTGCAAATGTTGTCCGCGGCTCCGCTTTAGATAGCCCATGCGCAAGCTCCACTTTTGGCACATTCTCTCCAACATATCGGCCGGTATTTCACGAATCAACGCTTCAATATTGGCTTCCAGTGTGTCAATCGTGGCTGGTTTATTCCTGTACACATTAGCCTTAACATGGCTCTACAAGAAATAGTCCAAAGGCCAATTGACGAGCCCGAAACGTGAGTTGAACTGTTCACCGAAGGCGGCTCTCATTTGGGCCATTGTTTCGCGTGCCGTGTGGCATGTGGCACCGTATTGTTGAAACTACAAGTCAGGCATGTCTAAATCTTTCATTTTGGACAAAAAAAATCGTCAATCATCACACGGTAGCGCTCGCCATTCACAGGAACGTTCCTGCCATCGTCGCTTTTGAAGAAATACAAACCGATGATGCCACCGGACCATAATCCACATCAAACAGTGACTTTTTCGGGATGCATTGGTAGCTCTTGCAATGCTGCTGGCTGGTCTTCACTCCAGTTGCAGCAATTTTGCTTGTTGATGTATCCATTCAATCAGAAATGAGCTTCGTCGCTGAAGACAATTTTTCGATGAAAAAGTGGATCTCTCTCCCAACTTTGCCAGCGCCCAATCACCAAATGTTAGACGTTGTGGGAGATCGTGTGGTTTCAATTCTTGCACTAGCCGTATCTTATAAGGTTCTACACCCAAATTCTTTCACAAAATTTTCCACGTAGTGGAGTAGCAGATGCACATTTGCTGCAAACGGCAAACGGTCATTAGTAACACTGGCGGATACAGCCGCAATCTTTTCTTCGGTCCTCACTGTACGTTTAATGGTTTAATGTCCAATAGTGTAAACTGGGTTCGAAATTTATTCACAAGCTTCCGAATAGTTCCCTCAGTAGGCCAACCAAACTGCCCATAAATTGGAAGAAGTGCACGATGCACTCTTTCAACCGAGCTTGAATTTTTATAGTAAAATTTAATAATTTGCAAAGTCCTCAAATATTGACTTAACATTATACAATTATCTAATGACCTAAATTGAGAGAAATTTTGAGTTTGTTGTAGACAATAGACAAGCCATAGTTTCAAACAGATTTTTTAAAAACTTCTTAATAAAAACTTAAGATAATTTTCTAATCTGGATATTGGGACATAGTGAGGGAGTGATTTTTAGAGTACTTACTTTTTATACTTCACAAATACAATCCCAAAGTTATTACCAACATTTTTAGCCTTGATAATGTTCTTTCGAAGAAAAAAACACGTCCTAAGTCGGTTTATTGTAAAAACTGCTTGAATGGTAGTTTCAAGATTTTATGAGAATTATCCACAGGTCAAATTTAACTATCAACACTTGATACCGAAAAAATATTGGTGTAAAAGAATTTATAATTTCATTATACTTGATAGTAAAAGTAACTTACCACGTTGACGAATTCTTGAAACGTAAT
The DNA here is from genome assembly GCA_026230145.1 of Diorhabda elongata. Lineage (NCBI taxonomy): Eukaryota > Metazoa > Arthropoda > Insecta > Coleoptera > Chrysomelidae > Diorhabda > Diorhabda elongata. The sequence goes on along the minus strand of CM047933.1, from coordinate 22,245,975 downwards.
GGCGTGCGTACTGGACGTTCTGAATTTCTCCAAGAATATTTCCCTTTTACCCGCACTAACTTTTTGACAGAATTCCGTTTGGGACATTGCATTCAAAAAATCCGACCAAGGAATCTCTCCAAACCCTTCCGGATCGTAGTTGTCAAAAAACTGTCGCCATTGCTATAAAAATTTCAATACATATTTGTATGTATCTGAATTGAATGTTGTGAAAAACTGTATTTACAAAGTGTGGCTAGTAGATATACGAGGATGTATTGATATCTAGTTAGCCTAGACCAGTTCCATGCATAATGCATAGCAAAAAACAATAACTTATGTGTGTCAGTGCAAAGTTTGACGTGGAAAAAATAAACCAGAGTTACGCAATAAATTAATAGAAAAAAGATGTCCACCGAAATTGTGGAAATCGAAAAATTGGAGTATCGAGTCATCATCAAGTACCTGTATTTAAAAGGGTTAAGAGGTAAGCAGATTTACGAAGATATGCTTGGTGATCAATGTCTTTCGTATGCGACCGTGAAAAAGTGGACTGCAAGCTTCAAAAGAGATAAATTTTCCATTGAAGATGATGACCGATCCGGAAGGCCAGCTGCTGTGTCAGTCCCCGAAAATATCGATGCAGTACATGACATGATATTATCATACCGTGGAATTGGACTAAAACGGTTATTTGAAACACTTAATATTTCATACGAACGCGTACATCACTTAGTTCACGTCAATTTGGACGTGAGAAAAATTACTGCAAAATGGATCCAGAAACAAAGCAACAATCGATGGAATGGCGATACTCTGGTTCTCTAAGGACAATACTGACCACACTACGGGAAAAAATTAAAGAGAAAAGACGTGGAAAGCTATCCAAAGGTGTTTTGTTTTTGCAAGAAAACGCCCCTGCACACAAATATCATGTTGAGATGCAAAAAATTCGTGATTTAGGGTTTGAATTACTAGAACACCCCCGTTATTCACCAGATTTCGCTATAATAAATGGATCCAATTGAGTAGAGAATATGTTGAGTAATAAAATATTTTGACATTGAAATTTTGTTTGGTTCTATAGTAGGCTAAGAATTTTTCAATATATCCTCGTATGACCACTGTATTTTCAAGTCGAAGAAAATATTCGTTATCATCTTTACTGCGATACGGTGAAAACAGACGAGGAACCGACCTCTCAAAAAATTACTAAAGTTCAATATTTCAAATATTATCATGTTGACTGCCACGGCAAGGTTCAGGAATTCCGTTTAAAATGACAATTTGAATTAATTACATCATATTAAAAACTCAAATTCTAGTTCTTGGTTATCATAAGAAGCATAAAAAATGTGTTTTTTTTTTTTCAAAAAAGGTGTTACGAGTTATCTTGTAGTTGGTAGTGTGGAACATAAATCTCGCGAAAGCCAACTACGAGTTAATTCGTACGCAGACACGATTAAATCTAACTTACAGTTAAACATGTACACCAAAAATAGAACAAAATAGATCTGCTTACGTCTCTTAATAATTCCTTTCTAGTATCTTCTTCATCAACTTCACTTCCTAGATCAGTATGATCAGTATCGTACTGATCCAATTCGGGATTGCAGGGAAGAGAAGCAAGGCTTCCTGTGATAGTCGCAATCTGTCCGGGTTCAATTCCTAACAAAAAAATTTTACTAATAATGATATATATATCTAAAGTTGCTTTTATAAATTGAGAATGGAACGAAGAAGAAATTCCAATTACAAATATTTTATATAATTTCCCTCAAGTTCGCGACGCGTAGGAAAATGGCGCACGCGACGTGGGGAAATAACCAAGGTAACAAAACATCCACGTAATGGAAGAGCTAGCCCGTGAAAATTCCACTCATATTCATATTCATAAGCGCTCAAGGGCATTAAATATACCTAATCAACGTTACAGCAGATTTGAATTAAAAATAATATAAGTTTCAACAATACAAAATTCAGTTAAAGTCTATTTATCGAAGAAAAATATTGAAGCAAAACAATGATCAGTGTGTGATCAGTACGTGAACATCCCAGGGGAAACGCGGCATCGCTGCAGAAGCCGTTAGGTGTAGTACAGAGAGATTATTCACATTTGTATGTTGCGTAATTTTCTTAACACGTGATAAACTTTCCCCTGGGCCTATATGGGGTGTAGATACAAGGAAAAATAATAAAAAAATTATTTCGAATAAAAAGTGCAAATAATGATGTTTTTTGTGTGTATTGTACAAGTTTGGAATTAGCCAGAAAGCTGCAAGTAAACCAAACACATTCAATGGGGACATTGCAAAAAACTAGGACTGCCCATAGACATTGTTCAAAAGAAGCTAAAGAAATGAAATTACTAGCAAAGGAAACGACAAAGTAATAAAAATACTAAAATGGAAGGATAATGGTTATTTCTACAAAGTATGCTGATGAGACAATAAGCATTGATAGACGACCAGAAATGGTTGTAAAGCCTTAAGCCATGGTCGACTATAACAAAGACAAATCTTCTATAGATCTGTCTGATCAAATGCCAAGCTACAACTCTTCTTTAAGAAGGACGTTGAAGAGGCATAGGAAAATTGCTATTGATCTGTGATTTGGTACAGAAATGGTAAATGCCCATAATATTTATAAAAGAATAACAAAAAAGAATATAGCAATCACTGATTCTGAAATCCTCAAATCAGTGTAGGTAGCAAAGAAGTTACTGACGAAAGAAACTACGGCTGTTGCTGATTAAGAGACGCCAAAATAAAAAAAAACCCATTGCCTAGTGAAGAAAGAAGGTCCAAGTCACAAGGTAAGGAAAGATTGTGTAGGGTATAGTAAAAAAATCTTGTAAAAAAACAAACTGACCAAGTGTAAGGTAATGTTTCAAGAACCAAAGACGGTTCAACCAAACTGTGAAACATATTTAAATATAGTCCCTTGGGCCGCGGAGAAGGTTCGAAAAAAATACGTCCTGCGGTCCATAGGACAACTCTGGGCAGTGAGGAAATTGCAGTTGCGGGCCTATGGACCGCACCGGGATTCAACGTGTTAAACATGTCTGAAGAAGAGAAGAGAGCTAAAAAGCTTCATTTTAACGTTAGCGAATAACAAATAATTGTGAATATTTATAAAAATGAAATGCAAGAAAATGATGACAAGAGTGTTGATGACGTTATTTCTAAAACGGCAAATATTGCGGGAGTATCTTCTTCAAGTGTCTACTGAATCGTACAGAGTAAAGAGCTAATCATTGAGTGCCGACCCAAAAAAGTAGCAGAGTGGGCACCTTGCGGAGTCTACGAAGGACATTTCTTTGAACTTGGAAGAGCATTTCAAGATTCTGCCTTATAGCGTCACTAACAAATCCTCCTAATAAGAAAAATATTACTAACATAGGAAGTGGAGAGGGGCTCCATCGTGCATGAACCAATTTGAAGGTGCCCACATCGAACATTTATTATAGTTTTTTCTTTGTTTTTATTTTATAAGTTGGAGATAAGTAACACGATGTTCGACAGTATGTAGTTCAATTAGAAATGTTTGATTGTGTCTTAATACCTCCTGTGAGTATTTCAACGAATAATTACAATTTATGATAATTTTCTTCAGAATGTCTCTTTATGGCGAACGATTTCCTTGGCATCTACAACGATCTATAAATCTACATATCTCGTGAACCATAAATTTGATCGAAGTTAACAAAGAGTACCTTTTTGTTAAAAAATCGATTGTAAAATCTATTTTTGCTATTTTTAGAATGTACAGGTTGTCCTTGTAAAAGTTACGGATTATTAACCATTGGACATGAGCCCCTACCCTTCAAATAGTAGTTTAGAATCATTTATTCCATCAAACATGGATATACGTAATCATCCATTAAAAATTCATATTGTTCGAATGTACAATCTAGAAAATATACTTAAACATAAGTTCTGATTTCGCAACTTTAAAAGCCTATAGCTCAGAAACGAAGATCGTATGAAAAATTTTGTCCTATGTCACGTCATCTACTCACTTTCGAATTTTTGCATCAAGTCCCAGAACACCCTGTAGACCAATAGGATTCGGTTATGGGGGCCAAAAGCCAAATCTCACCTTGAGATGTTAGAGGTTTCAGTCCAAAGTAAAATTACCGACGCACTGTGGTTTATATCCAACAATGAAATCGGGAAAGATCTCCAAGTGAATTCCTTCCTTGCTGAAGGCTACTTAAACCAACAACCACCCGAACGAGCTACTGTGACTACAGTGAAGAAAAACAAAGATTAAATTTAATTCCGCTATCAAATGTGACACTTTAAGTCACTTCTTGATATTAGGAAACGTCACATTTTTCATAACCTTCATTTATCAGTTATGAAAAGTAGTTAGGTAAAAAATTTACGTAACTTTTTATGTTTCAAAGAAATATTTATTTATTATTGTAAAAACTGACAATTTTTTCATTATTTCAACTGTCAATTAACTAAACTTGAAAACAACATTATGAGAGATGCAAATATTTGAGGTAAGTTCATTTTCTGGGTGAATATTCTCTTAAACTTCTTGTCTATTGTAGGCCAGGTACTGAGCAATCTTCTTCAGCATCTTTCATAAATCTTTCTATATTCTCCTTCGACGAAATATCCGATTTTTTTCCATGGTATCCTGCTGACCGTCTCTTCAGCCAAGACAAAAGCATAGTGTACTTCTTGATATAGAAATTTTTGCGCTCGTCAAATCTTTTAAAAAATTAATGTGATCTTTCTAGCTTGCCCTTTCTCAACGTTTCATTAAAACGAAAATATGAACTGTTTATTCGAAACAAACAAGACCAAAATAACAGAAAAATATTTAAACTTTTGACGAGTTTTATCCCAGTCCTCAATATATCATTCAAATAATAATAAAACGATAATTATTAATAATTAAAAATTTACCTGATTCTTCAGATTGCGCATGGATTAAATTTGTTGTCATTCGTTGGAGAGTATAAGGCGACAAACGGTGAGGCCAAGCTGAATGCGAGAGCATAGTCTACTTTTGATCGGGCAGTATAAACTGAAATAAAAAAAATAATTTTTCTACTACAGTGTATCTAGTACAGTTCTACTACACTTTCGAGTGCGTAAAGCTTCACTTCACGCACTAGTGCATAGAGAAACATACTTTAAGCAGTAGTGCGTGAAGAAATTTAAGGTTTCCGAAACGTAGTGGCTAGAGTACAAGGCTCACATGCATGAGGTCCCAGGTTCAAGTCGCTCTCATTCCTATTTTTATTTTTCTCTTTATGTAATTATTTTAAAATGGCATTTATGCATGCCCAAGTGCATATTTAATATAAGTGATATTAGTCAATGAATTCGTGTGTTGTTTTGTTAATTTGTTCTATTATAAGGAATCAATAAAAGCGTTATAGTTGCTTCTACCGAAAAATTAAACTTACTTTATGCACTAGTGCGTAAAGAAACATAATTTACGCTGAAGAAAACTACCATTAAACTGTATTTTGCTAAAATTTTCGGTAGTAGAAAAAATATTATATGCAATTCGTGTGTAAAGGCCTTTTTTCGACTCATGTAAATCGTCTAAAAAAGGCTACTTTACACACTTGGCTCTATAAACTATAACTTTGACTATATTAAATATTTACTCATTAAATTACATGAATTAGATTGGAGTTGAGGTTTTTACAATTAAAAAATCGGGCGTTTGCGAAGTAAATACGAGAATTATCTGAAACATCTCCGACCTCAACTTGAAGATTTCAGCTCAATGTATCTGCGTATGCGTTGAGAGATTCTCTAAAATTTCAGCTACAGTAATACCCGATATACGCTACCCTGTATTATGCGAATTTGGAGATGCGCGGTTTTTCATTTTGATTGCTGCGCAGCTTTCTCCATGCTCCACGCTCTCCGTGTTCAGTTTGCGACAGGTTTACACGTGTTCCGCGTGGAGTTGTTGTACGTGCGCAGTGCGTTTTACTTATAACCTCTAATTATGTCATCTAAAAGAAAGAAAAATGAGTCATTTGAGCCTAACAAGAAAAGAAAAACACTGTCTTTGGAGTGTAAACTGAATATAATTAAAAAATTTGAGGAAAAAATTAAAATTTGTGAATTGGCAAAGAAATTTGACCTACCGGATCAACAGTCCGGACAGTTATAAAAGGTAAAGAAAAAAATATTAACGATGTAAAAGACTCTCAATCTTTGATCAAGCAAGTGTGAAAAATTGTCCTGTCGATCAAAATACAGTGTGCTTTCAAGCAAAGCAGATTTTTGAAAAACAGAAGAAGCTGGGGAGGCGGCTAAAAATGAACTGTTTAAAGCTAGTAACTGCTGGTTCAGCCGATTTAAGAGTCGTTGTAATTGGCATAGCATCGCAGAGAGTGGAGAAGCAGCAAGTGCTGATAAAGAAGAACAATGATAGATGAAGGTGGCTACACTAGCCAAACCATTTTCAACGTAGATGAAACGGTCTTTCTTGAAAGAAAATCCTAAAAGAACTTTTATTGCGCGTAAAGAGAAAACTTTTCCAGATTTTAAAGCCGCCAAGGATCGATTGAAAGTAATGGTTCATTACTCAGAAAATTCAAGAGCTTTAAAAAATAAATCCAAAGCTACTTCAACCAATGGACCAGGGAGTCATAAAAACATTTAAAGCTTACTACACAAGGCGGACATTTGCACATCTACAACATGAAGCTGTGAGACAAAACAATGAGCTTTCTGTTAAAGACTTTTGGAAGCAATTCATTATTTTAGATGCTGTAAGAATTATTGAACAATCTTGGAATGAGGGGTCACAAAAAACTCTCCATGGTATCCGGAAAAAACTGTGTCCATTTTTTTTCACCATTGAAACCCAAGGAGTTTCAGATCCTGAACAAATCGATAATATAATAGAAGAAGTGGTCGATATCGATATCGCCAAACAACTGAATTTAGAGGTCGATATTGATGACGTTCAAGAATTGCTAGATTCACACAATCAAGAACTAACAATTGACGAGGTTATAGAAATGCGTAAGTATCAGCAAGACATTGAACAAACTGATTCACTAGAACCAGTTGAATCGGTAAATCAAATGACAATTGCAAGTTTAACAGAATGACTCAATCCAATTGAAAAAGGGGTTGGTTACAAATTTTAGAAAAAATAGATTCTAATGAAGAACGCGTTTCTACTACAAAACAGGGAATAAAAAAATTACTGGTATGCTACGAGGAAATTTTGCGTAGAAAGAAGAACTTAAATCGTCAGGCAACATTATTAGAATATATGAAGCGTTCGACCAATGTAAATTGTTTTATTATCTTACACTTTATTAAACATTTTTCTTTTAAATTATTGATTTCTTCAAACTCTGGTCCCGATTAAACATACTTTATAAGTATTTATATGCAAAGTTGAACCCTGACTTACGCGAATTCGACGGTAATCGCACGGACCCACCTACCGCGTCCGGGGTATTACTGTATTTTGGACACTTAGTTTCTGTTTGACAATCGTATAATACAACAGTAAAATTATGGGCAGCTGGACGTATTAGCGTAATTGACGTCGAACATTCGACACTGCGACAACCAGCAATATCATCGAAAAAGTTAACCACATGGTACTTATCGACCATCAAATTAGTGTTAGGACTAAATGTGCAATCAAATGAGCATTTCTTGTTGATGCGTTAATGCGTAATTGAAACCTGGATCCACCTAAAACGAAATAACAGTTGACACAATGGATTGCGGAAGGCGATCCTGCTCTGAAAAGGGCAAAGACGCTTTCATCGACTGGAAAAGTGATGGCGACCGTTTTTGGGATAATCAATTATGTGTTGTTTCTTTGTTAGGTTTGAAATTTTCCAGATAACCATCTTAATGTTATGTGGCGATCACTCCATTCACGACATTTTTCATCCTCCCACCGGATTCCTCGAATAACTTCCTCAATACAAAAATAATCCTTCGACCCCCGACTAATCGATGCCTGACCGAGGGAATTCCAAGTTGCCTTCTTTTGGTAATTCCCAGTTGCCTCCTTTAGAAAATTCCAAGTTACCTTTCTTTTATAATCTTCTTGGAGTCCTTACAGTATGCAATTAACTTAATCCTCTCCGATATACCTAGTAGGACGTTTCAGGAAATCTTTATGTACATCCCTCTATCTTCCATGCGGTTTAATGTCACCCCTTCCTATTCATTACTTTACGAATCCAGGCGAGACGTTTTGTATCGACTTGGATGCCTAGTCACATCTAATGGAGCTACGCTGCTCCTAGAGATTAGGCACGAGCGACTTAGTTTAATTTTACGTTTTGTATAAAGTATAAAGTATATGACTATCCTAGGTTTTCCACTCGTCGAAGTTGTGCTAAAGTGAGGCGGGAGAAATGTACCCCAAAAGGACTCGCAATATCGAAAACATGGTTATTAGAGAAGTTCTAGAACATTAAATTCTGCATTGAACGAGACTGTGATTATCATAAAATTTAAAGAGATATAAATTCTGCGTAGAATGCAACCAAAAGTGAACTTTTTCGACCAACGGTCTCCGTACAGTTTCCCTTTTAACCCTTTAAGGCACGCTGGTAAGTAAAGCTACTTAAATATTTTTGAAACCTTTCAGAAAAAAGTATAAGAGGATGTGACACAACGTCTGCACTCTTCAAGCAGGGTAAGACGAAGGTGGTGAAGGTTGAAAAAAATGAATCTCTTCTCGAAGATATCAAATCTTTCTTCGACATTAAACATGAAGCTATAGCCGAAACTGGCCTTCGATTGTTAACAACACTTTATAGCGACAGGGAAGGAGATACTTTGGATAAAATGGGTTTCGACTACTTTTCCAAAGCCCTTGTGAAGTCTAAATTCAACTTACCATCCAAAGCAGCTCACCAAGATTACTTGAGAAGATACCTACAAGTACAACTGAGGTTGGGACATCCGATCCCACCTCCAAAGAACCAGTTCCTTAGTCACTTCTCTCTATAATTTCCTGCAAATATAACAAGGGTTGAACGGGTCGTTGTATGTGTCAGGCTATGATTAAGTGCTCGTTGATTTGTGCTAGCAGCAAGGGGACCTACAGATCTAACTCCCTCCAACCTAAAGGCATTTCAGAAGACTAAGACTCAATATATGGGGTGACGGATGCTGAAGAGTACGTTTAAGACTTCGAGGAGTCGAGTGGTCTAACGACCTTCCGTTTTTCTATTTATTTTCAACAATTTTTCTTTTTGTAAAATAGAATCATCATTAATTTATAACAAGAATTGTATTGTTTCTCCACCGTTATATCAATTGAATGGATCTCATCGTATATGATATAAAACTATTTTTTAATATTCGTTGTGCCTAGTATGTATGTTAACACTTATTGAATAACAGCAGTTAAAGAAACTGCCAAAACTGATGATAAAAAAAAACAAACAAAAAAGTTCACTTTTGATTCGATTCTTCGCAGAATTTATTACGCTTCAACTTCAATAATAACCACTTTATTGATAAATGGATTAGTTTACATCATATTACCAAAAACCTGAAGCAAAAACGACAATTTTTCAAAAATGTTGAAAACCTTGATGTGCACTTGTATGAGAAGAAGTGCTTAGAAAAATATGCAACCAGTTTCGTCCAATACAGAATTTGATGTTCTAAGATTTTTATTATAACCATGTAATCGATATTGCGAGTCCTTCAAGAGATATTACCGTAAAACCGTAGAAATACCCCTTTTGGTGGTACACTTTACCCTCCCACTACTTTAGTACAACTCCAGTGAGGGGGAAACCTAGGCTAGTCGTAATGGGGTAGAAATGAAGCCATTAAAACAATAAAACCTTTTGTAGCAATTAATTCCGATTAGAAGTTTAATTCTACTGGACTATAACGTCATACTGCACAAGTTTTCGCAACAGTCGATATGCAACCAGTATTACAAAATCAAATAAGATTTGTTATTAAATTAATATTGCACCATACTGTATTATCATTTAGTTGGCACGTTATAAACCTTCTATAAAGACAACAATAAAATCTACATGATGTCGTATTTTCAACTACAATTTGTCCTATTTTTTTTTATAATGATAACGATGATAAGAAATCGGTCATTTCAAGTGTAATATATATGTAAATTATATATTATTTCAAACATTTATTCAGTTGTATATTTCTTGTATGTATTAGAAAAATATCAATATTATTAATAAACGACGAGTTATGTAATTTACCTGATCGATTTAAATTATTATTTCACATTAAAAGACACTAAATTACTAAATCATATCAATACATTCTGATACACATGAAAAATTTCACAGAAAATGTAAAAAGTAAACAAGAAAACGATGAAAATAACAAAAACACTGCCGAGGATTCTGTCAAATGTCAACTGACGGAATTTTCATTTCACTGCTTTTCACTTTCCCCTTAAAATTTCAACCCCAAATATCAGTAGAAGCGGGAAGGGATTTTCAGCAGGAAAGGTACATAAATTGGTGTAGAGATGTGCACGACGGAATGGAACGTGTTTTCTTACTATATAATTGATTGTGTTTTCGTGAGCAGTTAAATATACGAGGTATTCTCAATTAAATTAATAGAGTCACGTAGAAAAATCGTATATGATTGAACGCAAGAAAGAAGAGCTACGAAGTTAAAAATAGTGATATACTTGAAAAAAGATAGATATAAAAATAAAAAGTTCACATGAGTAAATTAGAAAAATGTCAGAAAGCGGTAATCTGGAGGGAAATTTAAAAAATAATCCACTGAAAATGTAGGTAAAACTTCAGTATAGCATCCATCTTTGATCCTGATGAAACTACATATTCATAATGTAAATTCAATGTTTGGTTCGGCGGAAACGACTAAATTCGGAAATATGGAAATTCGAAGTTTTAAACTGAGGAAAGGAGATGATGGGCCCTGATTTCGGAACTAGAAAATGAGTTTTCTTGCTTATGACGACGCGAGCCATCGATAAGCTGCTTCACGGAACACCAAGAGGAGGTAGCAGATAAAACAGGCTAGGCATTCAAAAGTACAAACCTAACCTAACCTAACTAAGCCTATCCTAAGCTAATCCAACCTAACATCTCAAACTTCATTATTGACCACATTATGCGTCGAGGGTACATCAAATTCTCAATCACGCATATTGGAGGAGAGAGAGAGTGATGTAAGGGGGTTAGATGGATAGAGAAAGGGGTAGGTTATTTTTTTAAGTTTGGCCCAGATATAAGAATAGTTCCCTTTACAGGGCTGGGAGTGTGTATAGTTACTTTAACTTTGCAGTTCAACCACTGCATCAGGAGAGATTAAAAATAGAAATGCTAGAGGCCAAAAATATCCCAAGGGACTAAAAATCTTATGCCATTATAATAGATTCTGTTTCCATCCAATTAAATTACACAGTGTAGTGAAAATAAATATAGATATGAATTTAATGTCAATTTTCAAAGAAAACTAAAGGAGGTAACAGGAACTTGTAGAAAACACACCATCGACTCGATTAGGGTAAATAACAGAATAAAAGAAAGTCAGAGGAACTATGCAACGCCTGGAAGGAATACATTTAGAATCTAGTTTCGATAATAGAAGGATAGATGTAAATAGTTACGAGTGTCCAACGGGTCCAAGAATAACAGAAGTTGAAGTGGAATTCGCTATTAAAAATTGGAATAAAACGGAAAAGCTCCTGGATGTGATAACGTTAAGCTTGATAAGCCACGCACTTAAGGCTTTTTTGAAGATTATACACAAACGAGTATTTAAAAAGTGCGAAGAGTTTGGGTTTAAAAACGGGCTAGGTATCAGGAAAGCACTATTCTGTATGCAGTTACTAATTCAAATATGCTATGATCACAGAAAATATGTTTTCGTTTGCTTTATAGACTACCAAAAAGCGTTTGACTCTATTCAGCATGACTTACTGTTTGACACCCTAAAGGATGTCGATGTAATATCGATAGTAAAGACATCAGGATCGTACAGAAGCTGTATGCAGATCAAACAGCGGAACTGCGAACTAGCGGCTCTCTTTTAAGGAACTCCTTCAGATACTTAGGAGTCCATCAGGGATGCATATTCTCACCCATGCTATTTAACATATACGTAGAACGAATTTTTCAGCTGGTATTAAAAGACCAACGAAAAGATTAAAGTAAATGGAACTCTAATAACTAATATTAGGTATGCCGACGATACTGCGCCATTAGCCGACAACGTAGAAGACCCACAAGAGCTAGTCAATTCTATCAAGGAAATTGGAACCAAATATGGACAATAAACGCGCATAAAACCAAACTAATTGTCATAAGCAGACAACAACACGCGAAGCTCTATTACTTGTCAATGGAAATAACATAGAGAGAGTCATTAAATTCCTTGGATGTATGTTAAATGAAAAATAGGATTGCCACGAGGAAGTTAAAACTCGGATAGCAATTGCAAAAACAGCTTTAACAAAGTTTAATCCGCCGAAAGTCCCCTTAAGTCTTAGATTGAAGGTGATAAAATGTTATATTTGGCCAATCCTTTTGTATGGTGTGGAGACGTGGTCCCTGAAAGTGAGATCCTTTAACAGAATTGAAGCAATGGAAATGTGTCTGTTGCGCAGACTTCTGCGGATCCGATGGACCGCGCACATGACGAATGAAGAAGTACTGAGGAGAGCGGGTGTGGAAGGAGAACTAGTCGCGGTAATTAAACAACGAAAAATATCTTATTTGAGACATATCTTGCGAGGACCGAGATATTCAACTCTCAAGCTCTTATGTTGCCCTAACCAGGGCATAAACAACATTCCTGACTACGGAATATAAGAGACTGGTGTGGCATTCAGGGTGCGGCAACAATTTTTCGTCGTGCAGAAGGGTGCCTTCAGATAATAGATTAGAAATTTTGAACAAGAGAACACCTACACCCTGCAAAGTGTATCATACTTTAAGAACAGACAGATGAATTTAATGATGAAGATTTAGATATACAGTGATTCTTCTTTAAAATTTTCAACCAAAAATCTCCTTATTGACAAAAAATCTTCTCTCTTCTGTCGCATTGCCTTGAGAAGTTATTAGAAGTTGTACCATCTGTTTTAAACTACTGTTTTCGATCATCTCCTTTTAAAAATCTTCCTCTATCACATCTGGAATAGTTTTTCATCTTATTTAGAGCTATCTGATTCGTCAGAATTTCTCTAACAGCCCTGCGTACTTCTTCTAATGTAGTGACATTGCATCTGTTAACAATCAACAAAATGTTAAATGCATCATACATCAGATGCGCGGATTGCTCTAGATTGTTGCCAGACTTGTTGGGATTAAGGAAACTTACTACTTTAGTTAATTTGAATGCTAAGGGGCATTTTCCAAAAGTATATGTAGAAACTGTATAGATACATCAAACAGTTTCTACAATCCTTACAACATAATCAAACAAAATATTTTGCACTTTTTTGTGGTAGCAGAATCAACCATTGGTATCTTTTTTCGAAAATGTGTATTTTATAAATAGGAGTGATTTGAAGAATTTCGTTTCCTCATCTAGTTATTCAAAGCCGAAATCAGGTTTTTATAAAGGAATGGAGTTAGGGGCCAATCACTTCCAAAATTTTTAAGGAATGGCTCTAGTTCTTCGGACAAGTACTGAAATAAGGAAAGTTCAGCCAATGGTAGTTTACTATCCAAAGACTTTTCCACGGTTTTAAAACTTTCACATTATGATTTCTAATTCGTGTTTTATAGAGAAGATATAAATTTTTTCAAGTGCGAATATAGTGATTGAATTTATTGAGAAACAGGTACATTCTCTACCCATCGTACTGAACAAAAGTTCACAGCAGCCAGTAATAGATAAGAACATTACTCGTCTAGAAGGACTTTCTTTGAACAAATTATAACATGTCCTCAAGAATGCTATAATATTCCAACCTGTTTTTGATGACAGTTTTAAACGCGACATTTACAGTAATATTTGAAAATGGAAAATCTTCAGTCTCTTCAATTCATCTTCTAGAAGAGATTTGAAACAGTTTCTTTAAAACAAAACCTCGCAAACCTGCTTTTAGACCTGAAAACAAATCGACAGCTTGAACCAGATTCCTGCCGCTATCCCAATTTAACGTAGATGACCATTTGATGTTTTTGCGCAGCTTTAGAAACGAATTTTGTAAAAAAAACAACATAAGACCCTAAAAACTTCAGGGGAATCCCAAAACCGGTGTCAATAACAAGCGACGTCGGAGCGCTCTAGTTAGACAACTATAGATACGTGAACCCGTAAGAGTGCAGTTACGTGGAATGTTAAACATGTTTCGATTTGTCGATATGATTTTCGAAATCAGTCGGAAGGTATTATATCAGCACCAACTTACTATACCAGGATGGCTCATTAAAATTACTGACTCTAAGAAATTCCCATCTTTTTTCCAGTTTTCTGGGCTCTTGGACACCCTGGTGTTCCTCTGTAGTAGGATATGCCTGTTAAAATAAACTGCATGCAGTGCAGCAATTGGACACTTTGGGAATATTCCGGCAAGCAAGTCTCGCTAGCAGTGCCCTTTTTCGCTCAAATATCACGCTAGAATTGTCCCTTTTCGCACAAATATCTCGCTAGAATTGTCCCTTTTCGCACAAATATCTCGCTAGCATTGTCCCTTTTCGCTCAAATATCTCGCTAGCAGCGCACCTTTTCGCTCGAATATCTCGCTAGCAGTACCGCTTCTCGTTGAAGTATCTCGCTAGCAGTGCCCCTTTTCGCTTAAATATTTCGCTAGCAGTACCGCTTCTCGTTGAAATATCTCGTTAGCAGTGACCTTTCTCGCTCAAATATCCCGCTAGCATTATCCCTTTTCGCTCAAATATCTCGTTAGCAGTGCCCCTCATCGCTCAAATAACCCGCTAGCAGTAAGTCTTCTCGCTCAACTATCTCGCTAGCAGCGTCCCCTTTCGCTCGAATATCTCGCTAGCAGTTCCCGTTCTCGTTGAAATATCTCGCTAGCAGTGCCCTTTTTCGCTCAAATATCTCGCTAGCAGTACCGCTTCTCGTTGAAATAACTCGCTAGTAGTGACCTTTCTCGCTCAAATATCTCGCTAACATTGCCCCTTCTCGCCCCTTTCCTTGACTTACCTTAAAGCCTTTTTCACATATAAACGGTTTTATTTTTGTCCATTACTGCGACCGACTAGAATAAAAAGATAAACAAACTAAGACTCCACAGGTGCTACCGATAGCAGTGAAACCGTACGACAATTATGTACGTGGGAAAAGTAGACATCCGTGTACGTGTGAAACGTCGACATCCGTGTAAACGGCAACAGTGTACGTGTGAAACGTCGATATCCGTGTAAACAGCAACAGTGTACGTCTGAAAAGGGCTTAATCTCGCTACTGGGAATGTATATCATTGGATAAGTAGGTAAGGTTTATAATAATAAAAACACAATTACGTTTTCTTAATCTTTAACTTTATCAACATTAATATCTATTTTAGCAGGTACAATGGATTGTTCTTCAACTGGTATGGTAGCTGAAGCGACTTCAGTTGGTTCTATTTTCAATGGTAACAAATTACTAATCGGCATGATAATATCTTCTTTATTTAAGAACGTTATACCTTCTTCCTGTAAAATTTTTACACTAATACCTAATTTAGAAGCTATATGACTTGGAGGATATATAATGTGAATACACTTTTGCACGAAAGGCACTAGATCATCTGAAAAACATATACAAAGTCTAGTAAAAGCATCCCTAGAATTTGCAGAAAAAGCTTGCTGCTCTTGACTATAAAGTTTCTGGAGACCTTTAGCGATAAGGGTCATAGAAGTTTGAAGATTTTCTACGACTTCATCGATCAAAGCGATAGGTGGACACAATCTTAACTGATTTAAAGCATTTAAAATGTTATTAAGATATTCTGCTAATGGGTAGAATTCTAATAAATTATCCGGGGGCCTTATACTATCGTCCTTTGCGAGTTTCCAAGGCAGGGAAGGATTCGTTTTATCAATCAAAGTGAATGTTTCAATGCTTCTCATAAAATCTTGATCAGCTTTTATAATATAATTCATAAAATTTTTATGTATGTGCTTGGTGAATATCGGAAGAAGTAACGGTCTGAAATCGCATCCTACTTTACTGAAGGAATGACCAAAGTACATACACTGATCAATAATCATTTCCAAAGTAGTTACATCGTTTAACAAAATATCAAGTTTTTGAATAAAAATCAAAACTCTATGTTGTAACCAACTTTTAAATATAATTGTCTGATTAATTGTTTTATTTGTTGATCCTATAAGTGGACTGTGTTCATCATCATTAAAAATGGCAGTATATTGAGTTAAAATATTAAACAAATTGATCCTAGTAATTTCTACAGTTTTCGTCAAATGGACCATTGGGTCATCTTTGCTTACATTATTCAGCTGCTGCTCTAACCAACATGTTCTTGCTTGGAGGAATTTAAGCCTGAGTTCGGGTTCTAAAACAAACATATAACAGATAACCTCTAACAAGACTGCAATATATACTTCAGGCCAAAAGTTTAAGACCACTTCAATTAAAGTAGGAAAATTAAATAAAACTGTTATATCAACCAATGAAACACTTTTTGGCAATCAATATACTTGAAAATCGTGTGAAAAACATTAACAGTCCTTGCTAAAAAAGGATTTAGTTTATTACATTCTATGACTTTTTTCACAAATCTCGGCATAATGAAAATCAATTTGTTATCAATAGCATCTGATCTATTGATTTATCCACATTTTTTCTCACAAGAATGCACCATAATTATGGACGTTTGTATCAAGATTTCCCATAGAATTTAGATTCGGGTTCTGAGAAAGCAAAATCATGTTTATCAACACCACATGTGCTTCTTTCTCTTCCAATATCCTCTGTATAATTTGTAACTATGCTTCAGATCATTGTCCTGGGAAATGAATCAATCTCCAATTAATCACAAACCAATTCCATGGTTAGAAAAGCAACCCTAGACCATAATTAAGTCACCATCATGCTTGATTGTCTTGCATAATCTCTTCCTGTTCGAATGTAAATTCTTCTTGGATTCATCAGTCCAAAGAACTTGTTGAAAACCTTTTTCAGTCCAATCTCGATAGGCAAGGGTAGTTGTTCACTATTAATTTCTCGTGCTTTTCTTTTTCTTCACTTTTAACTCTTTCCTTCAAAAGCTGGTGGCATCCAATTCAATATTGATTGTTGCCCCATCTAAGTACCAGCTATTTATATACTTTACCTGAGACAAATACCACAACTTCCTGAGTCTCCATCCGGGAAATAAGGTAATATGTTTGAATAACTCAAGTTAATTCTATACAGAAGTGGAAATATTTATAGTATTTCTATGATGTTACAAAAAGCCCACCATTTTCAATATTGGTATAAGTAAGCAAACACATTATTAAATCACTTGTCTACATGTAGTATAGACAATAGAAAGAAATAAAATACAAACAAATATTATTTTTCTCATACTTCTATCCAAAGTACATACTTTCGTCCCTAATAGTTGATATGAAAGTTTAACATTTACTCCCTATGAGAAGTACACGTTTGCATTACACTACAAGGCCAAAATTTGCATTTTCTTTTTTACGTGTCATGATGCCCAAAGCAAAAAGCTGAGAGCATCACAGGTAGAAAATGTTAAATTATCCTTGCAAGAAAGTACATACTTTCGACCAGCTAGGAAAAAAAATTGTATACACAACATGGGCTTTTCGCCACGACATGCAGGGCCAAAAATGAAAACTCTTTCAGTAGTGATATGTTAACATATATAAAGAAAATCAGTTGTCTGAAATGTAAATAATACCTGTGAATAATTCCATTCGTCTTAAATGCCCTACAATCTGTAAGCATTTGGGTAATGATATGTCCTGGCGCAGTTGTGACAATAACTGATGGAGCAAAAGAATCCAGGCTTTGTTAACATCATCATTAATATTTTTGAAAATAGCTACATCAGAATGCTTAGAATATAATTTTCGTACATAGTTGCACAGTTCCAGAGCATCTTCATATAGTCCATCTCTAATAAATGAGTCCATCAATTGTGGTATCTCAAGTATTTCAAGAATTTGAGCACTTTTCGATAAAGTAATAGAATCTATTCTACGTAAGGAATTTATTTCACTGGATACTTTTCCAAAGTTTTCACATTTTTCTTCAAATATTGGAACTCCCTTAAGAAGATCGTTAACTTTTTCTTCTATTACACTAAATTTAGTAAAAAGATCTTTAGAACATAATGCAGTCTCTATAAATGTTTTATAATTTGTAATTGCAAGTTCTTGAATTTGCTCTTGCAAAATAGAGGCTTCTTGTTTTAGTTTGTCCGGTTCGGAAGTTAAATCTTTGATTTTATAGGATCCTAGTTTCGTCAGATAATCATGGACAAAGTTGTTATATTCTAAAGTCTCTAAAGATTCGTTTGGAAGTAGCGTGGTTAATAACTCATTCTTTGACATTTTAAAAAGTAATGTGATACATCCCGTTCGATAAAAACTAGAATTGTCAGTATATAATTTTCAAAAAATAGATTACCAATGTTTACGAATGATGACGTTGACAATTAATTGACATATATCTAGTGATAGTTGACAAGTTTAGCATAATTATATTTTATTTCTTCTATTTAATTTGCATCCGAATATCAAGTTAACACGTATCTATCCAAATACTTGATCAGAATATGTAATAGCAAAAATTTCATTACAAAACACTAACGATAGCGATTGCAGCAGCCTGCAAATAATAGTACCTATTTATTGCACATTTTTAAAAATCAAGTCATATAGTCATATCATATTGATACACAATTGGGTGCATATGAATGTCTGATACTGATTAATCAGAATTTCGATTGCATATAAAAAATCATCACAATCAATCGAATATGATCACTTCTGAGGACCTCGAATTTGAGAATTGAGTCTATAACATTAAACAATTTTGTTTATATATAGCGCTAGCTTTACATATAAAAAAATAATATAGACAGCCCTCTATACTTTGGTATATAAAAGAAGGAATTTTATTTTTTGAAGTATGAATGAAGAGTTCCATATTTCAAATTACCCAAATATTTTTTGTGTGAATTTTAAGATCATCGAACTGTATTTACATTCTTCTATTGACATTTTCCCCCCTCTCCTCTAAGTACGATTCTTTTGACAAGTGTAGTTTCCTTTAAGCTGGTCTTTCTTTTTAAATTGGAGGTTGAATTGGTAAGTATAAAATGTATATGTTAAATATATTAGTGTTAATTTAAAAAAAATCACCCATTTGTGTTTTTTTGGAATTGCATCGCTAAATTGTTGGGCGATTGCGAAGATTATCGCAGATTTATTTTTTTTAAGGTTAAGTCCTGCGTGGTATATATATATATATATATATATATATAACCTTAATACTCATCGATGATTTTTTCCAATACTTTTAGCTTGATTATTTTCTTTATTACAGTAAAACCTCAAAATGGTTAACGGTAGGATACCGTCAGTTCATTCTAAAACTTACGTTACACCTAGACGTCCATATGAAAAAGCTCGTTTGGATCAAGAATTGAAAATTATTGGTGCATTTGGGCTTCGTAATAAGCGTGAAGTATGGCGTGTTAAATATACTTTGGCTAAAATTCGTAAAGCTGCCAGAGAACTTCTCACCTTGGAAGAAAAAGATCCAAAAAGATTGTTCGAAGGTATGTACAATAATTCATTATTAACTATAAATTCATACATTCCATAATTATGATTTCAAATTTTATTGTTACAAATTAAAAGAAACATATCTCCATAATTACTTTTGTTTATTTTAGGTAATGCACTGTTACGTCGTTTAGTGCGTATTGGAGTACTTGATGAAAACAGAATGAAGCTCGATTATGTGCTTGGTCTTAAAATTGAAGATTTTTTGGAAAGACGTCTTCAGACACAAGTGTTTAAATCTGGTTTGGCCAAATCTATTCATCATGCTAGAGTTCTAATCAGACAACGTCACATCCGGTAATACTTTTTTAATATCAATTTTTATTAACCTGTTTGAGAAAAAAATTCGTGTTTAGAACACGTTTCACAAAGGCCACTTAGTCAAAAGATTAATGCCTCGAAATATGTCTTGACTGTACTATAAAGGTAAAAGACATTTATCATTATAACTCTTATTAATTTCAATGTAACTTTAACCCTTAAGACAGAACCAGATTTTTTTAGCTATGAAGTACATCTGCCTCGCAGGAAGATATGAGGGTCATTCCATATGAAATCAACAACTAAAATAAAAAAATTACTTGACCCCCTCTAATTTATTGAAATTCAAGTTAAAGGTTGTTCTCATAGAGATTACGAAAAATGCTAATTTTTTCTAATCTTTTAAACAATTTTAGAATTAAGGTTATGTAAAGCTTTCCAAAATATACCAAAGAAAAATGTAATTGACATATTTTGAAATAATTACTGCTTTTTTCCTAATTGAGCTAGCAAGATAGGGTGGTGTCATTTTTTTACTCAGTTTTAAATGCTCTTTTGATATAAAACACCACATACTTTGTTATAAAAAGTGCTTCTAAAGAATCAAATTTAAAATTTTGGAAATTCATTATTAAAGCTAAAGATTAGTGTCCGATTCTCTCTAAAAAGTTGGTGGACTAAAAAATGTAGATATTTCAAAATCTATGATTCTGTCTATGAGGAATGCCTACTAAAGATATGGCACTGGCAATATTTATCATCATAAAACTGTAAATTCAAGAAATTTCAACGGGGAAAATGTGAAATCAACCTGGAAACACTGGGGAATTTGCTTTTTATTTTCATTTAACACCTTTATTAAATACATAATTATGATAATAATTAACATTCTAAATAATTTAAGTAAAGTTAGGGTATATAGTATTAAATTTAGACAAAACCAGAACACTCTTTTTTTAAAATTATTGTTTAACTATTAACCCATTAGCTTCTCACTTTGAAATTTTCATAATCAATTACCAAAAGTTCCATCTTTTTATAGGATTTTTTGGAAATTTTTTAAAAATACACTTTTCCCAAAGTTTTTTTAGATTTTGATTACACTTCTGACATTGATAATCTACGAAGATGACTGAAAGTGGTTTTATGAAAGTACTCTCCACCTTTCCCATGACTTTTATTATAATAATCTAAAATTTATTTAAAGTAATTTTATTTACCTCATTTTAATTTTTTTTACAGTTCATAGGTGACTAATAAATAATTAACAAAAACTTAATCATAAAATTATTTATCTTTTCTTTTTACTATCTGTCAAACACAAGAGAGTATAATACAATAAAAATATGCCAAATATCATGAAGAAGTAATTAAAACAATGAGGTAACTTGAGCAATTTCTATCAGTCAAATATAAGAAAATCTGCTTATGATCTGGTAAAAGAAGTGAACATATGTTATCAGTAACCCTTTACTTGCTCCCTAGCGAGGTTTAGTACCAAATCTGCGAACTGTATCCATCTGACAGACAGATGTTCCATTTGAAGGATTAATGAAAAAACTTTTATGAATGAAATTTTTAATTAAATCATAATTGAAAATAGTTTTGTACAATTATGTTTATAAAGTAAGAGTTGCAGGATCACAGAAAAATAGATGTGGAAAATTACAATTTATTGTGAGGGTGTGAGAATGATAGTTCTGAAGACTGTGATGAGTAGTGACAAATTCTGTTCTTATGTAAAGTGTCAAATGCCACTAGTCTCACTTTTCATCACCGGATGGCGATGAAAAATTCTGGTAAGACTGATGACATTCGACAGTACACCAGAAGTAAACCTCTGATCTCGTAGTTCCCAAGGGAAAATGTGACACATCTTGAAAAACACTGAAATCAATATAGTGGCGAGGCTATTAGTTTTTGGAATGAGACTGATTGCATTCGACAGCACTCTACATAACAACAGAATTGATCACACACTACCTGGCACAGAACACCTTCAGAACTATCATTCTCATACCCTCACCTTAAAACGCAATTTTCCACCTCCTATTTTGAGTCCTCAAAAATGAGCCCCTATTTTATTTATTTTCAAGAGTAAAATTGTCTGATAGTGTGTATCATGCTTCCAAAAAAGCTCATTTTAAAAAAAAATTTTATCTTTTATCATCTTTTATGTTTTCAGAGTTCGCAAACAAGTTGTGAACATTCCTTCATTTATCGTCCGATTGGATTCACAGAAGCACATCGACTTCTCTTTGAAATCACCTTTGGGAGGTGGTCGTCCAGGACGTGTAAAGAGGAAGAACCTCACCAAGAAGACCAGTGGTGGTGGAGCAGCCGAAGAAGAAGAGGATTAAACTGTATCTGTTGCTACTAGTTTCATAACTAGTACATCAAATGCTAATATACTTTTTTAAGTCATTCAAATAGTTTCATTTCAATATTATTTCCCATCATTCAACTAGAATTTACTACTGTGGTTTCATACAGAGGTGTTTCGCAATTGATGCTTGGAAATCCAGTATTCTCATTATATAGAACATTTTAATAGAACCAAGGGAATTGAATTAACAATAAATTTAAAAATTTTATTTGAATTATTACAGATTTCTCAGTTGGTAGGTTTAACAAATAAAATTTACAAATTTACAAGTATAAACTGGAAGAAAATACTATATCTCTTTTAATTAGTTTTATGGCCGTATTAAATTTATCTTCCAAATCTGTGTTGCCGATAGTTTTTGAAGCTTGTACCATCTGCCTCAAGAGTTCTTCGAGTCGTCGCATACACCGAACTATGGAACCTTCGAAAATATCTGTTATTTCACATAACTTCTTGAATGGACTACCACTGCACCAATTGAAGACTACGTCCATTAAAAAAGGTTTAAAACGTTCGACATAATCATCTTCGTCTATTGTTAGTTTAGCTTCGTTGCTAACTTTGGCTATCCGTCTAGCTAGATCCTTACAAAAGAGAAAACTGTTTTTAATATGTTAGTAATCGGAAATTATTCACTTACTTGCATTATTCTTAGAGGTCCAGATAATTCATCAGATAACTTTATTGTTTTTTGGCTTTTCTCGTCGCAAACAAAACAACTGAGCAATGCACAACTCTGGGCGGGGGTTAAAGTTCCAAAGACACCATTAAAAATCAATTCCGTAATTAATAGTTCATCTGCACTAAAATAAAACAAACGTTAATTACAACCAACTCGTATGACATGTTTTGACTGTAGTTAGGTCTCATCAGATTGTGGATTATATTATTTAAATGTAATATAATAGTTGCACTACCTGAAGTGTTTCATGGAAATATTAAAAATATAACCATCTAATATATTTTTTATATCAATTTTCAAAAATATCGAATTACATGTAAAAGTAGACATTAAACCTTTGAACACGTAAATATTTTGCAGTAACTTTTAAGATATTTAGTCAAATTATGCAGTATTGGAAAATAATTTGAGCCTAGGATTTAATCTACTAGTGTGAATTTGATTAGAACGTGTGATGAATTATAATAAACTTGTTTCACTGGATTCCTATTCCACTCTTTGAGAACCCTACTTATTAGAATCAAAATCGATCAGTATCAAAACTAAGAGTGCACAAAAGTGAGAATTTTAAAGACATCTTATCGTAATAACATCTCTAACTCTAGCCTAACATATAAAGATATTACAGAGATAGTTCATCGTTCAATTGTCATTTCATACAAAATTTAATATATTTTACCCTTAATCCATTATTATGTGTTTTTTTACAAACATGTTGATAAACATAATACCAAAGAAAAAAACTACTGAGATAAATCGGGTGAATTTGGAGGATACCTAAATCATTGTTCAATTGTCATTCTCATACCAAGTTTAATAATTTTTTCCCTGAACCCATCAATATTTGTCTCTTACAAACATGTTTATAAACATAATGACAAAGAAAAAAAAACTACTCGTGAGATAAATCTGGTGAATTTGGAGAATATCTGACGTATAATTATTTTCTAAATAATTTTTAAACTACAAAATCAAAAGTGGTGATGAGCGACACCGATTTTTGCCTCTGCTGGGTAGCTGGACACCTTGAAATATAAGGGAACTCTAAGGCAGATAAGCTTACTAATAATGAGATGATGGGAAAGAATGCCGAGAAAACAGTAACAGTGCTAATACTGATGGAATAGTTAAAAGATGACATTGACACAGGAATCAGAACATTAAACGGTATGGGGTGACCCAATTTATCGCTTCCGAAAAATACTTCAAAATACTCTGTAAAAAGGAAAAAATTTAAAAGTGGTTAGCTAAGTTTGGAAATCGATGAAAATAAAAGGTACCACAATGGTCCTCGGGCCTCCAAGTGAACCTCAATCTAGATGATTGATAAAATAATAAAAAGATTTTTTTTAATATGTCCTGTATTTTTTTTTATTTATAGATGAAATAAGTGAAAGAAATTAGGAAATTTGTATTTAAAAGTAACTAATAATATTTAATCCTAGATTTACCAAGCGTCAAACGCACCGTTGAATACCAAGGGTCTACAATTGACATTTAAGAATAATTAAATTGATGTAAAAAAATCATGCGTTTATTTGGCTCCAATATCCTTAGAGGTTAGTTGTAATACTTCTTAATGTTGATTATTAAGTAATATACGGTGTGCAATGAATAAAACTCTTAAAATACGGCGGGGAAGATGTATGGAATGCCCTCTACCCGCAACTGGGCAAAAAGACTGTAAAACAGACATACAATGGAGAAAATTTTGAAGGTAAAGTACCAATTTCTAATTCAGACTGAAACAAAATTTATACACAATGCCAACCACCCACTATATTTGAGATTTAACTCTCCCTACTTAAACTTATATGTTCATATGATCTAATTTGATTCAAATTTTGTTACAAACCTGCTTAATTCGCAGGCAACTCTGCCTTTTAATTGGATTACATCTGTGTTTGTACAATAACCCAATCTCCGTAACACTCTTTTCCTTGATTTTAATTCATCGAGTTGTAAAACGGATTTGGCATCCATCAATTTTTTTCTGGCAACTTCTAATTCTGCTTGAGCGATAACTTTTTGCTCGTATTTAGGATATTCTGTGGCTAAAAGTTCATCTTTGTGTATCGGGTGTTCGTACATTCTGAAATGATAATTGTATTGTTACTTCTTGAGTGAGTTGGTTTTTATCAAAGAGCCAAAGCAACAATGGTATTAAACTAATACATCATCAAAAAATTAAAAGAATGAAAGTAGTGATACAATATTTATATTGAGCTAGAAGAAATTAAAATAGTACCGTTTAACAATATAATCGTAAAAAGACTCGAGGATAAAAAAAGAAGGTAAAAACACAAATAAAAGAAAAAAAACAGGAACAAAATGCAAGATTATATATTCAAGAATCTACAGGAAATTGGGCAATGGAAAATAAAAATGACAAGAAGAGAATCTGCAAGAATTTAGACAATTGAAACATATATATGACAAAAAAGAAGTAAAAATATTGTTCAATAAGTATAAAAATGAAGAAATGGTCATATAATAGATCATAATAAAAAATCTATAAGAAATGAGGAAATAAACAAGAATTAAAAATATTGTTCAATGGGTATAGTTCATAGTAGTGTTGTGGGCGGCCAAGGGGCCATTGAGCAAATAGGCCCGTCGTGTCCCACTTGACCTTACCAAACGCCAATGTCCTTTGAGAAGCCGATTAGGTTCTTTGGCTTGAACCTTTTATTGTATTAGGCAAGATGTGAGGCTTGCACAAGTGTTTGAACAACGCTGGGCACTTACAGAGTGTGGTCTGCATTTTTAACGAGTATAAAAATGAGCATAGTAAAAGATTTATAAAAAATGAGGAAATGAAAAAATACAACAGACAAGGAAGAGGAAATATTGTTCAAAAGTGTAAAAAAGGAGAATTTGTGAAGTAAGAAGCCTGCAAGAAATTAAACAATGAAAACGTAGAATAGATAATAAAAGGAATATTGAGAAAAAAATTTAGTGGATGGGTATAAAGAATGGAGAAAATTTCATGAAATAGAGCCATAAAAGGAATTTGCAGGATATAAGACAATAAAAAGATAGAATAGAGAAAGAAAAACTAGAAATATTGTACATTGGGTATAACAAATGGTGAAAGAAAATTAGGCAATAAAAAAATGGAATAGAGAAGGAAGTAGTAATATTGTTTAATGGGTACACAAAATGAAAAAGGGTCAAATAAAAGATCCTATCTACAACAAATTAAGTAATACAAATCATAATATAAAAGAAGTAATAATACTATTTTATGATCATAAAAAAGGATGTCATGTAATCGAGTCAAAAAGAGAAACTCTAGGCAATTAGGAATCTACAAGAAATTAAGGAAGGAAAACGAAGATGGATTAGAGAAGGAACAAATAATAATATTGTTTAATGGGTACACAAAATGAAAAGGGTCATGTGAAAGATCCCAAAATAAGAAATCCACAACACTATTAGGTAAAAAAAATCATAATATGAAAGAAGTAATAATAGTATTTTATGATCATAAAAAAGGATGTCATGTAACAGAGCCCAAAAACGTATCTGCAGGAAATTAGACAATAAGAAAAGATAAATTGTAGAAAGAAGAAGAAGAAATAATGTTTAATGGGCATAAAAAAGAAGAAATCGTCATTTTATAGATCTTTGTAAGAAATCTATACATAATTGAGAAATAAAAACACACAGTAGATAAAGGAGACATGATGATACACTATTGAATGGGCATAAAAAAGGATGTCATCTAGTAGAGCCCAAAAAAGTATCTGCAGGAAATTAGACACTAAGAAAAGATAAAATATAGAAAAAAGTAGATATAATGTTCAATGAGTATAAAAATGGAAATGTTGTTAAATAAAAAAGAAATAACAATAAATCTACAAGCGACTAGGTAATGAGAGGTTTTTGAGGGATAAATTTCACATTTAAAATTTCCACTGAAAATAGAATACGACAGTGGGAAACTCTGATCTAGGTTAGGTTTCGCAATCAGATGGTAGGCGTGATAGTTTCCAAAAAGCCCTATTGTTTATATATTTCTTTAATTTCTTATTTCTTAAACCTTTTGATATATTAATGTATCTAAATGTTGTTGATTTTAGGTCTCTTCTGTTTTAACATTAGTTTTTTTTAATAATTATCTTTGAGTCTTTATCAATATATATATATATATATATATATATATATATATATATATATATATATATATATATATATATATATATATATATTGATCCATATTAGTATCAATAATTCAAAAACATAAAATAGTGAATAAAATATCAAAATATACCCTATCGAATGGTTATACAAGAAACAATTCATTTTGAACATTTATCCTTTTGAGTAATTGGAATATTTTTTCTGCAAGAATATGTAAATATACCAAGACCAACTAGAGCCATAGTAACATTGTTTTATATGAATCAAAGATTACTTACTTTTTTTCTAAAATTTCAATTTTATTTACAATACTTAAAAATTCCGGATCTTTTATTTTCATATCTGTGATGGGGTTTAATAGAGGAGGACCATCGGGAAATCTTTTTTTCACTTCTTTTATTGCCTTATACATTCCTTTTCGACTATCTTTAGTCCTTAAATCATTTGGACAGAACAATCTCACAGAAGATAGATGGGTTATCAAAGTTGAGTCTACACTAACAACTTCTATCTCTCCTTTCTGAAATAAATTTATTCAAACTTAGGATTTTACTATTAACATACTGCCACATGAGGACTTTAGATTGGATTCTTCGTAAGTACCACCCCCTTTTCGATTTGTCAACATTTCTGTCTTAGTTGAAGTCTCCGTGTTTACTACATTTTTGTTAGAGTGACTGATCAACTTTGCAGAGAATATAACTTACTACTTCAAAGACCAATTTTCGGAGACTCCATGAATATTACAAATGGTTCCAGAACTATTAACTTATTACTTACCTGCTCATCTGTACATGGCTTTGGAATAACAGTTTCCTCACTCAACTCGGAAACTACATGAAGCAATATGTCCACTTTTACTTTCGTTTGCGTTTTACTTTGACCTTGTTTATTTTTACGACCTGGTACCACTTCTTGAACTTTTTTAAAATTCACTACTGCTCCCCAATCGTATTCGTCTTCTTCTGTTTTGATCTACAATTTAAATCTTTTTGTGAATCAAACTTGTACAAAGAAAATGAGAAGAGCTTTTAAAAAGGTTGACCAAAATAAAATTTGAGATTCTTTGGAAAAAAAAACAGTCAATAAGAAGGTTGAGAAGACACGAAGGAGCCCTGAGCCAATGTATTTTAACATAATGAAGAAAAGTAAACTGCATACAAAAGAACTACACACGAACCAATAATATTGGTTTTATCAATGACTTGATAATAACAAAATACCACAGTATAATATGATAACTGGGAACCCTAAAATATAAAAGATCAGTGAAGGAAGGGAACAAATATAGAGAAACAATATTAAGCAAGCGACACATTACAAATATTTTAGGACTGTAAGGAAAAGTAATGAAAACCAAAAATGAGATATTAGAAAAGAGCTAAAACAAGAAGGAAATTTTAAGAAAAACTGAAATGACAGTATGCCAAACAGACCAATGTAAAAGGAAAGTCAGAAGAAACAACTGAAAATCTTAGATTAAATTGTAGAAAAAAAAATCGAATTGATGGGGGGACACCTACATCAAATGGAGGATAACAGAATGGTAAAACTTTTGATACTTACTAACAATGACCAAAGCAGACCAAAAAAACCCAAGATAACACTATAGCTAAAACTTTATCGAGAAAGCTTCAAACAGTAACAGCATAAGACAGAAAGAAGTGGAAAATTTTTGTAGAAATCTATAAAAATTCATCCCTTTAGCAAATTTTGTTAGTGGAGCCGATAATTAACTCAATTATGATTACAATAATCCCGTTTACCCATAGAAAGGGTATCTATATAACGGAGTGAAAATCTGCTAGTGAAGCATAAAGGTTCTGGTGGCTTGAGGAAATCTGAATAAAAAAATTGTTATAACCAAATATTTCTTCGCTGTATGTACGACATTATTTCAAGACACATAATCTGGGCAGTACTCTGGCATACTAAAGTAAGTGTAGCAGTAGGAAAATCCTAACTTAAAGTACAATGACTTGCCTGTATGAGCATTACTGAAGATACATGACTGTGCCCACCTATAGCACTGTAGATCATAGATCTTGTAAATTTTCATTTGATGATATATAGATCAGAAATCTATGAGAAAATTGGAGAACAAAGAGCTTTGCTCTCTCTGATTAAGTACAGGTACAAGTGAGAAACATCAATATTACAAGATATAAAAAATATATGGCTCTTAATCAAAATGAGCTACTGGCTTTCTTTCAGGACACTTCCATATCTGAAGAAGCTATGAAAGTAGGTCTAGAAGAAATTGTTCCATGGAGAAGGAGAAGAAACTCTTGTTACAGAATTCCCCACATCCCAAGCAAACACAAAAAATACTTCAGACAAGAAGCTTGTAGAAGCGAAAACAAGACTTCCTTGAAGCCACCCCAAACACTGAAGTTAATTAGAACTCTGGAAATAGAGGGCACGATCTCTATATATAATTGTAAATCAGAAGGTAGAAAGCGAATATATTAATAGAAAAAAAAAATGGTAATACTGCTGTAGACTTTTCAATGACTGCAATAGTGGTTGTACCATAAGATAATGATCGAGTGCATTTTGATTTGATTCCCCTGTTGAAACATTTAATCTCACGTAAACGTAGAAGAATACCAGCTTGATAACTTACATGGAATTGTGTTTATAGCAAACAATTATTACTAACATAGTCATGGGACCCGTACCCTTCTGTGATATCAGCTACAGAACAATGGAAAAAGCACTGGAAAAGAAGGTAGATACGAGCAAAACCAATTATTGATACAACCGACAAGGACTGAGACAGGCAAAGACTCTTCTGGGAAAGTATAACCAGAGTAGATCTGCTGAATGGATCAACCCAAGTAAAAAGAATTTATGAATAGTAACAGGATTTCTATCGGGGTCTGTCGTCTCAGCAAACATCTGAAAACGCTAGACCTAAGTGCAGGTTTTGTTGAACAGAAGACGAAACCTCTATCCGCATTCTCTCAAAGTGTAAAACACTATGGAGCTGCAGAGCACTACATCTGGGAGCGTATGAAATAGAAAACGAAGATCTCTCACAATTTTAGCCATCCTACATTTTATATTTTTTAAAAGGAGTGAGATTAATGGATCAGCTGTAAAAACTGGGTTCTCAAAAAAGGGGGACACAATAGATCCTTTGAATCGCAGTGTATTCAAGACCCCAAATCCATACATACATACAACAGAGTGAACGAGGGTCATTTATAAGGTGCAAAAATCATAATTATTAAATGTACATGATTTCGGAAGCCGAACATTTGGCAAGCACCTCCAGTTTACTACAATTACTTGTATATATTATAATACTTACTTTTAATAGTCGACCAGGTTGTAGAAAAGGTATAAGGTACTCCGATTTTGTTAAATATATTCTAAATTGGGCACCTAGAAGATTTAATTCTTGTCTAATATTGTAGTAAGTTGATATTTGATCTTCTTTTTGAACATCAAACGAATTGAACTTTTCTAATTTATTATGATAATCTAGAATATAAAAAAAATTATGATTATGCGAAACTTTAAGATGTACATTATCCAAAAAATTTTAATAGAATGAATCATAAAACACAAACAAAAATGCATCTAGATTAGGATTAATATTTATTTTAATAGAAATAATAATTAGTCTGTTATAAACTACAAAAAATATACCTTCATAGTAACCGGGAATTGCGGTTTGATTTTGAAATTGAAAGAAGGATCTTTCCAGCATATATTCAGGATTGATCTCCTCGACTCTCAAGAGGTTCAATACCATATTGTAAGTTAGATGAAATGCAGAATTGATGGGATCAGCTTGACCCTTAACTATATCTCTTCCCGTTGCCGGAGGCACCTTTTCATCTACCATTAGGATTACAATACCTACAATAATGTATATGTGAGTGAGTGAATAGTGAGACGGCAAGAAAATTTAATGTCTACACTTAAAACGTTTCAGAGTGGAATAGAGTGAGCTATATACCATTTAAGTGGAATCGAATCGTCATTATCAGAAGCTTATAGTTGAATTTTATTCATTTTTATATTAAATCAATTAAATAACAAATTTATTTCTTTTGGTTGAATACATGATATTAACAGTTTTTCAACATTACAACATTAAAATAAAAGTCAATAAGGTTTTCGCGGCCATCGTTCAATATTTGTACGGTTTTTGGGCTGTTCAGTCGTCGTCGGTTGTCGCTAACTTTGTTAACCTCTCACCAAAACAAGAGGTTGACATCTTCAGAAGCTGTGATCAGTTTGACTGTTAGCGAGCTACCGGAATCTGAGGTTGCCTTAGTTCGTTTTTATGAGTGACTCTGCGGGACCAACTTTAGGCCGTGACGATTGTTGAGGTGTCTTTCTTCGGTCGTGACGATCGTTTTCTTTGTTGCATGAAGCGATTTTAGCGTTTTTTACAACTGGAATCCATGTTTGATGTCTCAAATATTTTTGGCTTCACTATAGTTTGCGTGATACACAACAAAACAAAGATTTTTTGATTCATCGATGTTACCCCCTTTTGCTTTCTGACTTCCCTGTTCAATTTGTCTCACAATAACTCAATAGGGTTGGAAGATAAATTTTCTGCTGATTAGGCGCTGGCCAGACCATACAGTCGCTCTTTCTTCAAAACATACCTAAACCATCACCGAGACTCCGCCATGTTTTACACTCTTTTCTCAATTTTATTTTAAGACTTAAAAGAGGTTTCTTCACTGCCACCCTTCCTAATCTAACCAAAAAGGCCAGCTCAGTACTCAAAAGCAGATTCCAGATTCATTAATCTAAACTGTTATCTAGGGGCCTTTGAGTCTTCGATCACGTTTACTGATCAATATAATACGTTTATCTTCAGCAGTTGTGGTTTTTCGAGGCCGCCCTGAGTCTGAATTTTCGAGAATGAAAATAATTTTATTTCTGAACCTCACAAAAAGATACATTGGTCAAAAAATATAATGACAGCACGTTCTTGCGTCTCACATTGGGACTAAACTACAATCATAAACGTCGAAGAAATAATTAAAGAATAATTAATCAACCGGTACTTACTAGTTGTAACTTGTCGCACCCACTGACAAAATGTAAATATGCGCTCGTATAATAAAGTAAACAAATAACGGATACTATTATTTATGGTTTGTTGAGACAATATGAAAGAGAAATTTGTTAAAGTGTATTATTTTGAAATTTAATGAATGACTCAAGGGATAGGCAAAAACTTTTGACCATTGGTGTAAATATTTCAATGGTAGGATTAAATTATCACCAATACGTCAAAATTTTAGAAGAATAATAAACCGAAGCCTGGTGCAGAACACAAACTGGTATAGCATTCCTTACACTTGTACTGACTTTCTATTTTCCTTATGTTTAGTTTTTTTTCTATTTCTATCGGTATTCCCTTCCTGTTTGTACTAAGCACACTATTACAATGTAAGACTCACGTTTTGATAACTAAGTTGTCATCTTCAGTGACAGATCACCTTCAGTGTCTGAAGACGATAACTTGGATAACGAAACGGGCGTCAGAGAGTCTAATTGTGAGTATTGGTGTAGTGTGTTTACTATGAATACCAGAATATCACCAACGGAGGGTACAATAGATCCTTTGGGTCACAGTGTATACAATACCCCAAAATCCATACATACATATACCTCTTACAATTGATATATCAAGTGTTTGGACTTTAGCTTCATCAGTCAATTTTTACCATTGAGTTTTCTTTTATTTTTTCAGATTCTGTCACAACTGACTTGAATTATAAAACAGTTTGTGTCCTTGTCGATCCTTTTAGTTATCTCATCATCAATAAAGAATTAAAATATTTGAAATATGTTAGTATCCAGACTACTGCTGGTAGTAAATGGAGTTGATATCAAAACATACCCACATATCCAGAGCATATCACCAAAATCAGAAGGTACAATCAATTGATTTTTGATTTGATCAATACTGTCTGTTTTATATCCACCAAGTGGATGTAAATATGCTATATATGATTATGTTCATCAATACACACCACTAAGTTATCCACCCGAGAATGGCAAAGCCTTACAAATGAACCACATGTCTTTATATCAAGACTACAAGTAATGCATTTGCTTTTAAAAATGTTTATCTTACCCTTGTCATCTAATCCTCTTCTTCCAGCTCTTCCTGACATCTGAATGTATTCACCAGAAGTGATCTATGTAAAAGAAATATTATTACAGAAAACTGGCAGAAAACAATGTGTTTATATATTTTTTTGTGATTATATTAATATTTGCTAACACAAAGGAAGAGTTACAAAGAAGTGGATTCATGAAATGACCCAATACAGAGTACAGACACATGCATACAAAAGACAAGAATAATGAAAATATCAAACAGGAGAAGCTAAAGTATCCAGGAATAATGGTAAGACATCGATTTGGAAGAATTGACGAAGAGATAGCCAGTAGGTTATACATGACAATATTCATCTACATTAATAATAGAAGAGGCCTAAAATCAAGAAATTTATTCATCTACATAGCACTGTACAGAGTACTCTTCAGGAAAAAAGAGGTAACAAAACATACCATAACGAAAATTTATGAGCCAGTATTACTATCAATACCTACCTATGGTAGCGAATCCTGGGTGTTAACCAACAGATTGAAGCAGAAAATAATGATAGCGTGGACCTATAGCGAGAATGGAGGAGGACAGATCAGTTAAGGTGATAAAGAAAACAGAAATAAACAAAAAAGTCAAAAAGCAGAGCCAGAAGGAAATGGAATGTGGAAATAGCAAACATCCTGGAAAAAAGAGAGCTGAACTGGAAACAAGCTAAACAGGAAGCAAAGGAAGGAACCAAAAGGAGAAGAAATATTACCTCTACCTACACCTATGGTTACAATTAGCCCGGATCTTGTTTTCTTACCCAACGATACGAACTACCATCGAATTTTCGCATTCCAGTAAACAAAACGGTTCTTGCAGGCATATTTAAGCCCATGGCAAATGTTTCTGTCGCAAATAGAGCTTTTATTAACCCCTCTCCAAACAAAATTTCGATCGTCTCTTTAAGTATGGGTAAGAGACCTCCATGATGTATACCAATACCTCTACGTAGAAGGGGTAAGAGATTCTCAACTTGAGGTAACTGTTTATCATCATCTGTCAGTACATCCATCGCGTTATTGAAAACTTCATCAACCAGTTGTTTTTCTGCAGCTAAAATGTGAAGTTTTGATAAAACAAATATAGTTTACTAGTACAGATAGGTTACTCAGGATTACTTAGGAGTATAAGGCAAAATTATTCATAATAACTAAGTGTTAGATAATTATATTTTTTCAATTATTTCTGTATAGTGCCAACATCACCCCAATCCATGTTGGAAGGTATCTAACATTTTAATATATATATATATATATATATATATATATATATATATATATATATATATATATGAATACCTGTAATATAGGGATTCGATTTAAATAACAACAAATTAAACCTCTTAAATTGATTATTACTGGCGAAAATGAAGAACTACTAACTGGAAACGCCTAAAA
Organism: Diorhabda elongata; assembly: GCA_026230145.1. NCBI lineage: Eukaryota > Metazoa > Arthropoda > Insecta > Coleoptera > Chrysomelidae > Diorhabda > Diorhabda elongata. The sequence goes on along the minus strand of CM047933.1, from coordinate 22,211,247 downwards.
GTTAATTAAAAACGCACTAAATATGATTGAAAACAAGTCAAATTGCATAGAAGAAACGAAAAAAACACAGACATTAACTGAAAATCATTCAAATTTACTAAAAACACACTTAATAGCCTTAAAATGATTGAAACAAGTAAAATTCACTAATATTAGTACAAAAATAACAAAACCAATCAAATTAAACTAGAAAAATTGGTTGAAACTGCTGAAACTAAAGAACTACTAACTAGAAACGCTCCAAAATTAACTAAAATCACACTAAAGAGCCTCAAAATGATTGAAAACAAATCAAATTGCAAAGAAGTAACGAAAAACTACAGAAATTAACTAAAAATACTTCAAATTTACTGAAACCACATGAAAACAAGTGAAATTGCTTCAAAGTTTTTGAAAACAAATAAAAAACTATAAAGATATGAAAAATAATGAAAAACTTTGTATTACTGAAATTCATCAAATGCAACTAAAAATTATTAAAATGATCAAAAATTGTTAAAATCGTTTATAATTCAATAAAAATTTACTAAAACAATTTAAACAAAATCAATTTTAAAAAACAGCTAAAATCAGGTATTAAGTCGAATAAAATCTTTCATAAATTTTTCGCAGAAATTTTGAGTAAATTAAATTTCATCAACTTTTTACTGCATCATTACTTGTAATGATGATTTGTCTTGATTTTAGCTACCTTTTGAATATATTTTGAAATCAAAATAATTATAGGTAAAAGAGGTACTTGAACCCTCATCCAACATCTGAAAATATAAAAAACAAGAGCAAAAACAATAGGGAATAAAAACATACTAGTATTGAAATCCAATTTGGTCATCTGCATTGCATATACTTCACAATCTTTTTTACTAAAACTGAATACAATAACAGGAGCAAAATTTCGTTCCATAATCATTTTTGTAACTTTAAATATATCAGTTTGGGTCGGATCCTTATTGGCAAATCCTCCTTTCCTTCCTTTTTGATCACCTTTCGCTGCATCTCCGGAATTTTGAAGAACTGCCATTGCTGCATTAAAACTGTCATCTTTAAACGTACCCTAAAACAAACAGAATATTCAAGTTTGTCAAATTTTTGAAATAGAATTTTGGAAAAAGGAAACTTACCGTTTCGTCTACAACCATATGTATTCCATTACCCCCAGCTGGGTAAATGAAATGTTGTAAAGGAGTAGGTCTATAATCAGTGTATACAACATGACAAGGTTGTTGATGTAAGTGTGCTACCCATTCAACAAACTGTCTAGCGTTCGGTATTGTTGCAGACAAAAAAACGAAATGTACGTTATGCGGCAACAATATTAGAGTTTCTTCCCAAACTACTCCTCTTTCTTTATCACGCATGTAATGGATTTCATCAAATATGACCCAACCGACTTCTCTCATGATTTCTGAACCTCGATACAGCATGTTACGTAAAATCTAAAATAAGCACAGTTTTAATATAAACTAATATCATAGATCTTCAAAAAGAATTTGACAGCATCAATAGAAAAGACATGGTAAATCCAGTATAGAGGAATAAGCAGACAAATAATTATTTCTGAGGTAGGAAGGAGGAATCAAATAGGTTCTAAACAATAAAAGGAGTATATTGAGCCCATTTTCACTTATCACAGCATTAGATGAAGAAATAAAAAAACAGTATAAAGTCACACACTGGAAAATTGAAGATACTATACACAGATGACATGGTAATATTGGCAGAGCATGAGAAATCTTGAACTCAAACTTAAAAATATAAAATGTCAGTTTACATATAATAAATATGACATAAACGAACACAAGACTAAGACGATAATGATATGCTTGAAGAAGAAGACACATAAAAAAAGGAGAATAGAAAAAAATTGAGCTGGTCAAAAGCTTCAAACATATTTGCATGACACTAACACAAGATGAAAAACTGGAACAAGAGACAAATAAGAGAACGGGAGCAGCAGGAAGATCATTCAACACAATCAAGACACAGTTTCTAGCCAAAAAGGAAATATTAAAACAAATAAAAATAGAAATATATAGAGAAGTAGCCATACCCATATTGACATGTGGCTTAGAGATATGGACATTCACACAGAAACAAAAAAGGAAAGTACAAAGTGCAGAAATGAGGTTTCCAGGAAAAATAGACAATAAAAATAAAAATATACAATAAAATAAGGAAACATTATACCATTATAACTTAAAAATCAATTCAAAACAAAATTCTAAAAAAAAAACAATTAAGATGGATTAGCCATGTCATGAGAAGATATTTGAAGCACTAGCTTACAAAAAAAAAAAGAAGACCTAGGAAGAGCTGGATAGTAGAAATTAAAATAGCATGGAAAATCGAGGAATAAGATGGCAAAAAATAAAACAGAATACACAGGATTGAAGAATTGAAACAGCTGTAGAAAAGGGAGTCCACATAATGACGGAACTCCAACAAGCCTTACATCTGAAAAGATAAAAAGTAATTGAGTAAGTAATAAAAAGGATCTGATATGCCACCAAAATCCATGGAGAAAATAGATTATAGGAAAAAAAATAAAACTATGTTGTCAGTGTTACAGGTATTATAGTCTCATACCTCTGTTGTCATAATTAAACAAGACGCACTTGGATTAATTGTCACGTCTCCGGTAATCAGACCAACATCTTTGAATTCTTCAAGAAATTCTCTATACTTTTGATTCGATAATGCTTTTATTGGAGTAGTATATATTACTCGTTGTTTCTTCTTCAAACTCGTTGCTATTGCATATCTAAAATAAAACCAATAAATATCAACTCAAAAAAAGAAAAGGAAATAGAATTGCAGAACAAAAAAAGAAGACAAAATGAAGGTAAGATTTGAGAAATTGGAGGGGCATTTCAAAACACAGAAATCAGGCCTTTACACAAAGAAGAGAAAAAATAGGAAAATGAGGCAAGGTTATCAATAGTTAAAGAAAACAAAATTACTTGGAAACACCCGGCAGGAAAAATAGAAAAACAAATAGACCATAAGCTAGCTACTAAAAAGATTGGCCTAAAAGTAAAGGCCAACAGATCATACAGAGGAGCAAATGCGGAAACCGAACACTATTTAATAATAGCAACATTAAAAGATATAGAGCTAACCAAAAAATACTACATCAAAACAAGATCAAAAAAGTTGGAGATACATGCTTAAAAAAATGAGGAGACAATAAAAAATATGTGAGTAGCATACCGAGGGCAAACTGATAATACAAGGGATATAGAAACACAATGGAAAGAACTACAAGATAATATAGTAAAAGCTGCAGAGCAAGTATTAACAAATAAAACATGCAAGAATACAAACAAAGTCTGGTATGTCGAAAAGAAAACAAAAAAAACATGGCAAGAATGAAATGAAAAGAGAGGAACAAAACAGTAGAGATTATCAGAAGCAAAGAAACATAGCAAATATAACACATAGAAGAACAAATAAGAAATTAGAATAGATAGAGCAAGAGAATATAAAACAAATATGAGACAAGAGAGATAAAACATCAAACCTATACCCCAAAACCAAATCGGATAAAAGATATGAATGGTATAATACAAAATGATCATAAAATAATTGGGAAAATATGGAAAGAGTACTATGAAAATAAAATATACTAAGATGGGAAAAACATAAATGAGGAAAATTCAAAAATGACAAAAGAAGAAGACATGAAAAGACTAAGAAATGGAAAAGCCACTGGAGAAAGTAGAATAGAAGCTGAGCTGTTAAAATACGGAGGTGATGTACGCCAAGTAAGCAAATGTCATAAATAAAAAGGAAGAAGAAGACCTGAAGATAATTGGGAGAAAAATACTGAGAACTATACTTGGACCACAAAAATGGTGAGGAGGATAACACAATGGATATGGCTAAGAGACAGACCAAGAAATACCAGGTGTAACCAAATTGAAGAAGATACCAGATTCCTAGAAATAGTAGACTGGAAAACCAAATGCAAAAGCAGAAAATAATGGAGAAAGCTGGCAAACGAAGCCAGAATCAACGAAAAACTATAACAAAATAACAAGGGGAGTAATGCACCCCAATAAAGGGTATGTAGGCGCCCAAAGCGCTAGCCATAATTCAAGAGATTAAACAGCATGATGATGATGATAAACAGTGAGTGCACACAGGTTACTGACCAAATTTTCACTTTGACTTAACTGCCACAAATGGCATTAATTGGAATATAGTGGACAAGTAATAGGAAATTCTTACGCCTTCTTCATTTTAGAAACCACCACTGAATGTTACTTCATATTCTTTAGTTTAGAAAGGTTTGGAAATGAAAATACTATTCAAAACTGGCTACAGATTTTTTAATGGGCGACTTTGGAAGTAGAATGACGTTAAAATAAATTTTTCTTTTCATTGTTTCTTACATGCATTCACAAAACAAAGGTATGGTGTTAATTGTAAGTCAATAAATGATATAATTAATTAGGTTAACACAAATAAAATATAATTATTTCAATATCTTTGTATATAACAAATACATCATGTGTTGAATAAAATCAATTTCAAATATTGCTTAAAAATTTCATTAAAATAATTCAGACAACTATCATTGTATAATTGAACAGAGAATAAAAAATAAGAAAACAAAGTAACTTACTCAGCTATGACAGTCTTTCCTGCAGATGTGTGAGCAGAAACTAAAATGGATTGATTATTTTCAACACAGAGAATAGATTCTTTTTGAAAAGGGTCCAATTTAAATGGAAAATTTTTTGCAGGTTCGCCTCTTGCTGGTTGCAAAGGAATATATACTTGTCCTGGTGGACATGCTACTTCATGGGTGCATGCATCTACTGTATCAATGGTATGAACAATAATGCGATTTTTCAGTTCCTCAAAACTAGAAATTCACAATGAGCAATTAGTAACTTTGATAATAAGCTAAATATGAAAAATTGAAATTGAATTGACTTATACTACAAAAAAATTTTCATTCTTTGTCCTAAAGTATATATTATGATTTTTCGGTCAATTATACACAAAAACTAAAACACCATTTTTCAAATTTTTTAATCAATTTCAATTAGTTATAATATATTTAAAAATACTGCAAAATCAGAGTAGGGTTTTTACATTGACTTGAGCGAAAAATAACAATTAGATGTGTTGTCCATGTATAGAAAATGATAAAATATCATTGCAAAGGTGTAAATATGATTCTGAAGCATTTTGTATTGTATGTAGTGAATTATTGAAGTCCGAGAAATAAAATATGAGCTAAAGATGTCTCATGTTCTCTGTGAAGTCTACTAAGTATATTTTGACTATCCTGTTCGGAATGAAGACAAGCCACGGGCTCCACATGTTGCTTGTAGTTATTGTAAAAGATGTTTGGAAAGTGAGCAAATTTCAATTTATCATTAAATCAAATCTTATAATATTTATTTCTTTATATCAGGTTGGTATTGAGGTGAGATAAGATCTATGAAATTTGCAATACCAAGGATCTAGTGAGAAACCCCGAGACCAAGTCAATGGCTGCCACTTTTGCATTTTAAATCCAAGTGAAAGACATAGAGGAAAGAATACAAAACCTATCGAATATCCCGACCTTCTGCTCAAATTGCACATGACCTGACACAATACTCGAAAAAGTTTTTTCCTAAGTTATCAGAAGCAAAGGTTAAAGCTGGGTTTTTTGTTGGTCCATAAATTAGACAAATTTTCGCCGATGAATAATTTCCAAAGTTACTGAACCATACTCAAAAAGCGAGTTGGAACAGTTTTTAGGCAGTAGTTTCTGGATTTTTAGGAAACAACAAAGCTGAAAACTACAAAAAGTTAGTTGAAGACATAAGATAACCACTTAAAAAAACTTTGCCCTCCATCCAGCCTCTTTTTGTTGGTGCTTAAGTCATATCCTCATGTTTCTACTGAACCAAAACTCTATATTATATTTTTTCCTTTGAATTTGTAACCCTTTGCCGAGGAGCAAATTAAAGCTGTGGAATTCTCTCTTCCCGCAGAACTTATCATTCTTATGCTTTGAACTCCAGTTTGATGAACGACTAAGATAATGATGTTAACAGTTTTATGTTATAGATCAAAAAACAAAGTATGTAACGAAAGATTTGTTCCTTTTGGAAGATCTCAAGTCCTCTCTAGGACGCCCATTTTTAAACCTCTTTTTGATATTATTGACCTAAGATTGCACAACATCCAAAACTTCCTCTCTTAATAAGCCAAAGCCCCACTTTTCCATTGTTAAAAGTCCTTCTAAACTTTTTTTATCCTCATCTGAAATCGTCGCTACACCACCTCTTCCCTTGCCACTCTCAGCCTCACCGCCTTTTTCCCCCTTGTACATCTAACATGACGTTTAAGGGTTGTTCTTTGAATGTTGTTTTGTCTAAACACTCCTTTTATCATATCTTGATTTTACTGGTACAGCCAAAACAGCAGCTTTCATTTCTTCTTTGCAGTACCTACCATCATTGACACCACATTGTTTGATTATGAACTTTGAAATATATATATATATATATATATATATATATATATATATATATATATATATATTTGATATTTTTTGTGAATTCACCTATGGCTAGGGTAAATGAGCCTCTAGGGAGCCATTTACCCACAACTTTGGTACCCAATTACCTCAAACCGTTAAACGTTTGGGGTAAATGGGCCCCCACCATTATAACCTACAAAATTAGTTACTAAGTTCAAAATATTATCAAAATACTCTTTTTACTTACCTAGGTACACATAAGTTATGCTTCTCCAGAAATTGTAACTAGAATCACGAAAAAACACTGCACGTGTTAAGAAATATAATAAAAAAGTCCGAAGCCCGATTCCAATTATTATCTAGTCAGTTGAGTTGTGAACATAGTAAATCTTGATGCAGACAGACTGCATTGCTAGTAAAGATTAAGTTAGGTCATTTGTATACAAATGTATACACATTTTGTATACAAATGACCATGCCAATAATTTTTTTATGGGATTGCCCACTCTCCCCGGTAACTCACCTACTTCACAAACCTTAACTTCATAATTTATGTGACTTAGGAAATTTACTTACTTAATATCTATATTGATGTCATCATTTTTAATTCTTTTAGAGTTATTTTCAGTTTCTTCATCATTTTTTCTCTTTCCTTCGGGACCACTAAAAAAATAATTAGCTAATACATTCTACTCATTCATTCCTCCAGAAAATATTTGTTTTTTATAAAAAACACTTCCCACAGCATATAGTTTATTATTGGCTTGCCAGTAAATAAAATATTATCTCCAGACACATTATGGATAAAAAAAAACCCACAATAAAATGGATTATGTGGAAAGATTAAGCAATAAGTATATTAAAAGGATAGTTCACTGAATAGCTGACAGATTATATAATATAATTCTGTCTTAGATATACTAAATATAATATTAAAAACGAAATATATCATTTTTTTTATAATATATTTTGTGGGGTTATATTTACTAACCATTCTAATATTTGTTCATTTTCTTTACTTGTTGCGTCTTCCTCAAAACATTCAAAAAGATCGTCAATTAAATCTGCCATTTCTAAAGTTTATATTCAATCAAATTTGATTATAACTTCTTTTTCAATGTTGTATTTGCTTTACGATAAATAATTATAATTTACCCGAAAAAAAGAGCATGCTGTTATTATTGTTAAAAACAAACTTTAGACATATGTCAAAGTCAGATAGCACGACAGTCTGATAGCCGCGTTCGGTAAAGTTAATCACGGAACGAAGTGAGCGGAGACACGATGTAAAGACTACAAGGTGTGCTATAGCGCACCAGCTGGTAAGCAGCCAATGAGGATTCGCTCCCAAAACAACGCGCCAATTTGAAACATTTGAATTGAATACTTGTATAAATGGATTTTTTGCAAAATTTGGAAGTACAGTCTTTATATTTAGAATACTTCTTTTACGAAAGTTTTCAATACAAATATTTCATATTGACGCGTCGTTTTGGGAGCGAAATTTTCATTGGCTCTTGAGAGAAGCGCAGAACGAGTCGAAAATTACCCCTCGGGAAAAGCACACCTTGTAGTCTTTACATCATGAGCGGAGAACGATTTGTATCACGTGATCATAGGTTGTACAGTTTGATTGTGGTAATTGCCGACGGGTAAACTAATAAAGACAAACAACTTAATTTAAAATAATTCAAATCAGCTAGTCATAACAGTAACTAGTGAAGTATGGAGTCGTATGAAAGTACACAAATTGGATTGCCGAACGATACCGAATAGTCAGGGTAATCAGATTTACATAGCTGAACGCAGTAGATGAGATTTTTCGTTCTATGATTTTTAAAAAAAGGTTTGAAACTCGCATAATTTTTTGTATAAAAATTGAGCATTAATAGAAAATCAGTTTGGTACAAAAATATAGAATAAATAGTTGATGTGAGATGAAATATTTCATATTATTACTATATACATTCCATTTTATTTTGAACACTGGTGTAGGATGTATAATTTTATCAGTTGAAATTTGTTATCGTGAGTCGGCGATTTTGAAAGAGTTTGTAAAATTTCAATTTCATATATTGCTAAAAAACTGTCCTAAAGATCAAATTCTTTTTCTTCTAGCCGAAAATCCTAAATATCCGCTTTTCCTCCTCCAGAAAAGTTAATGATTTAATCAAATGATGACTCTAGTTTAGAGGATTTTGACTACCATTATTATTTATAAACATACTTTCGAATTGAAAGGTTTTTTTCTTTTGCTTTATTTGCAAAGAATATATTTTATTTTGTGGTCTTCGCTTTGAAGTTTTGTTTTTCAGAAAAACGGCTCAGTTCAAGTCAGGTACACTGTTTAAACCAAACGCCCTTACTACTGGTACATTTTATTCGTCTATTTACGTTTTATAAATTGCTATTCAGTTGTAATAAGTTAACGAGGTATATTAATGATTTTCTTCCATGTTCCAAGTAGGATAATTAAGTGCATAATAACGGCGTTAAATGCCGTCAAATTTATATTGATTCGATTGCCTTCTATCGAATACTTCCTCGCATAAGACATAGATATTTTTAAATATACAGTGCTTTTCAGATAAAAGTATCCACCTTTAATAACTTTTGTAATACTGGTATTTAGAAAAAATCCAAAAACACGTCAATTCATGTTGGAAGGGGCAAGCATTATGGCTTATTTAAACTTACTGGAAAAGCCACCCTCTCACCCCTAGCAGCATCCCCTTTATTTTTTTAAATTACTTTCCATATTTTTTATGTAAAATTTGGATACTCCTCTTTGAGCTGATTTCAAAAATGTATAATACTTGTAGGTTAAAGTGGTTAGTTTATGAGATAAACAATTTTTCTTTTAAGAGCACAAATTTTACTTATTATTTACTTTCAACTTATTTGCCTGTACTAAAATGGGTTGTACAACAGTTCAAACTCTTTAATCTTTTTAACTGTGCTATTTATTCTACTTAAAAAATCAAAACAACAAAAAACTCTACTTTTTATTAAAGTTTGGCATTGTCAACTAGAATTTGTAGTCACTATTGATAGTGTAATTTGATACATTAATTATTTTGTTTCTGTGAAATAGTTTACTCTTTGCAAGAAAGAATTGAAATTGTAGGTTTATACTACCAAAATAAAAATTGTGCAAGAGCTGCTGCTAGAATATTTAACGAATTACATGACGGAAGACATGCAACTCATAAGTATGTAATTCAACTGATGGAGAAATTTACCACAACAGGGTCTGTTTGCAATAAAGTGCATAAGCGAGAGGGACTCGTAAATAACGAAGCAATCAAAGTGGCAATTTTAGGGCAAGTCAGCTTAGAGGCTCAACAACCCCAATCGTTGTCAACAATAAGTAGAGCGATCGGTGTTTCATCTTCTACAGTTTTCCGAGTTCTACATAAATTCAAGTACCACCCATACAAAGTTAAGTTGGTGCACGAGTTGAATGAAGATGATTTTGATCGTCGTCTAGAGTTTTGCGAATCAATGACGCAAATTATCAATAACAATCCACAATTGTTAAACAATATTTGCTTTTCTGATGAATGCTCATGGTCATTAAATGGCTTAGTAAGTAGGCATAATTGTAGATATTGGGCTGAAAGTGATCCACATATTAAGCGAGAATTCCATACACAACATCCCCAAAAGTTAAACGTTTGGTGTGGTATCCTAGGTGACCAGATGGAGCTCCCCCACACTATGCTATGCTTGTCCGACAATTTTTAAACGAAACATTCCCCGCTCGTTGGATAGGTAGAAGGGGGTAGATGATGGAGTGGCCACCTAGGTCACCGGATTTAACACCCTTAGACTTCTTTTTATGGGGGTATTTAAAAACAAAAGTTTATGCTACCCAACCAGAATCTCTGGATGATTTACGAGAGAGGATAGAAAATGAATGTCGACAATTAAATCCAGCCGTATCAAGCAATGTCAGAGAGGCATTTCAAAATAGATTATACCATTGTATGGAAGTGAATGGTACTCATTTTGAACACTTATTGTAACTTCATAATAAATAGCACAGTTGAAAAGATTAAATATTTTGAACTGTTGTACAACCCATTTTAGTACAGGCAAATAAGGTGAAAGTAAATAATAAGTAAAATTTGTGCTCTTAAAAGAAAAATTGTTTATCTCATAAACTAACCACTTTAACCTACAAGTATTATACATTTTTGAAATCAGCTCAAAAAGGAGTATCCAAATTTTACATAAAAAATATGAAAAGTATTTTAAAAAAGTAAAGGGGATGCTGCTAGGGGTGAGGGGGTGGCTTTTCCAGTAAGTTTAAATAAGCCATAATGCTTGTCCCTTCCAACATAAATTGACGTGTTTTTGGATTTTTTCTAAATACCAGTATTACAAAAGTTATTAAAGGTGGATACTTTTATCTGAAAAGCACTGTATTTATAAAAATAATAAATTTATAAAATGAGGTATCTACGCTTGTCGGCAAGTTTTTATAATTTGCAATTGATATTTTAAGAACTATACACCCTATGAACTAAGAAAAAAAATAAATGTTTGCTATTTCATCCTTTGAACGATGATTCATGCATTTGTGTAAAGTGTTTTGGAAAATGTTAGGTATATCAACGTAAATTGAAGGTAGCACAAATAAAAAAATTTATTCAAATATTATGTTGAATTTTGTTGAAGAAAACAAAGAAAATATTCAAATGTAAAGTTTTTGTTTTTTACAATGGAATTGGAGATCATGCAAAACAAACGAATGGACCAAGTGTAGGATAATATTTCAAGTAGGTACCCAGGACGGTCCAATCAAATTGTAAAACACATTTAATTACGGTCCCTTGGGCCTTGGAGTAGGTTTGGAATAAAATTTAGGGCTCAACGTATGAACATTAAATAAAAAAAAGATTATGAGTACCTACACCTAGACATTGTAAAAATGAAGATTTTAAACATAGGTTCAGAATAGAAAAAAAAAACACTATACGTCGGAAAGAATTATTATTATTTCCGATCTGTTTTTTACACAAAAAATTATTTACAATACCAAGGAAATTGTTGAATAATTAGTTCAATTTTTCATTTAGCTTTAGCGTAAATATACACGTAGTAGTCCAATGATTTACCTCTGCCAGATGTAATTTGCATAGTTACATAATTGTGATCGATTCCTCCTTCCTCAATTTTAATAACTGAATCAACTGAATCCGATGTTGCCGAGATACAATATATTGGAATGTCACCATGATATTCTACCTAGAAAAAGAAACACATTCCTAAATTAGAAAGTTTCATATCATGTACTTGACAAAAATGCTTTTTTCATAGAAAAATTTCTACTTTACATGGAAGTAATGGTCGTATGCAACGATCGAAACTGTTGTACAATATTGTAGCGCAATCGTTCGGTGGCACATACGCTATGAACTCAACACGTTCTGTTGCCGATGGCGGTAGTGGAAAGGATTTTGTAAAATCCACTGTGTTCTGTGATCAAACCTCAAGTTGTAACCTTCCTTAGAAGAAACTTGATTGAATTCGTTTATCAAGATAAGAAACATGAATTGGAACTGCATGAATTATTCTCTATAATTTCGTTGAATTGTATGACAATTTTTATAAAATGCGGTGTCTATTATGTGTATGACATAAATTCAATTTTATCGTTATTATGTAGTATGTGAAAAAAATCTGTAACTGGTCGTCTTTTATTCTCAAATTAACAATTTATAGTATGAATATATTATCCCTCTCCAGTACCCCATAGAAAATTTCAAATAAGAAAGGAGGCGTGTGGCACCTTGTTGAAAAGGGATTTTATTAGTCATTTGTTTAGCAATATAAAGTTTTTCAAATTTGTTGCATTCATAACTGAGAAAATTATTTTTAAAATGTAAAATTTTGATAAAAAATATATCACAAAATTTTACGTAAAATGAATATAATAATATCTTATAATATTTAGAATGTATTTTTCAATATACTTTACAATTAAATTAAATGTTCAAAATGACCACCATTCATTTTTTGACAATAACCGAGGCGATTTTGGAATTCTCGTACAACATTTTGTATGACCTTAGGTGTTATTTTGATAACTTTTTCCGTTTAAATCAGCAATATTGTCTGGTCTATTAAAATATACTCATTTGTCCGAGACTCAAAGAATAGACATTTCGATTATGATTGGTTGTGGTTATAAAACAAGAACTCAAAAGGAGGTTTGGAAAGTTTTTAATAATAAATACCCTGGTCAACACTTTTCGCAGCAAAATTGGAAAAAAAAAATTCGTGAAACTAGACATGTGGAAAATATTGAAAAACTAGGGATGTAAATGTTCAATTTACTAATGAAAAGAAGTTTGATGTACTTCTAGAGGAAAATTCGGTAATTATCTAGCTAAGGTTACACCTCTCCGATTTCGTTAAAATTTTAGTACGTTATAAAGAAAATTACGCTGAACTTACTTTTTTGCGTTTAAATAATTAAATAATTGTAATGATTTTTCAGTGATTGTAATATCTAACCTAACCTCTACAAAATGAAATTCAATCACAATCAGGGGTTGCTGTTATCGAAAACTCTTCCATGATTTTTTCTTGATGAGGTGGTCGACAATAAATAAAATAAGCGATGATTCTACATATAGTTTGGATATCTAATCGAATTTGATTAAACCAAGTGCCATTTAATGCACTTATTGCCCAATTGCATCACACTTTTTTTTCTTCTGTTTTCGCTTAGCACTGAAATATTTAGTGAAATCATCGAACCACATTTACAACAAATAATTTCACTTCTTATCACTTATCACTTATCACTTTACAATCAATTAAATAATTTATTAATTGATCACGATCATTAACAATATCTAAAAATTCGTACAGCTTCATCTTTCACAGTGTCACATTTAAGAATAATGAATCGTGGACTAATTTTAACTAAGAATATTGATAGAATATCAATCAATTTTATCTTTTTCATGGTCAAACACGAATAAAAAAATAAACAAATATTGATAGATTTACTAACGATAGTCGTATGTAAATAAACCAGACTAAATTCTCTGCAAATTTTATTATACATGATGCGAAGCTAAACTATGATGTATAAATTATTTTTCTTTTTCTGGAACTTCAAAGTTGAAAAACGATGTGAACGGATGATTTCCGCGCCCTACATTTATGTATCAAATTTTTCAGCATAATTTTCTCTATAACATACTAAGATTTTAACGAAATTCGAGGGATGTAGCCTAATCTAGATAATTACCGAAAATTCTTATAAAACAACTCGAGAACTTGCCCCCGACAATGATGTAAGTAGATCATTTATTTTGAGAGTTTTGCATAAAGTAAAATACCACTCTTACAAAGTTCAAAAGTTCAATTGGTTCAGTAGTCGAATGAACTTGATCCTGATAGAAGAATAGACGTTTCATTTAAGCGGAACGGTTAAGAAACAGGACTGTAGATATTGGAGCAAAGAAAATCCTCACTCGATGTGTGAGGCTCATACTCAATATCCTAAAAAAGTGAACTTTTGAGCTGGTATCATTAACAACCAAATTATTAGCCATTTTTTTGAGGCCACAATTAATGGTTAGGTTTATCTAGATTTTTTCATTAACTTCTTAGTGCCTACATTACGAAGACTTTTTCCTGATATTAATCATCTAAATGAGATAGATCGATCTATTTATTACCAACAATACGGAGCTCCACCGCATTTTGCACGTACAGTTAGAAATTATTTAATAGGTGGATTGGAAGACGCGGAACAATCGAATGCCCGACTAGATCCTTCGATTTGACTCCTCTCGATTATTTCTTATGGGGTTATTTAAAATCTAAGGAATATTTTGATAGACCAGACAATATTGCTGATTTAAAACTTACGATGCAGAAGAAATTAACAAAATAGTATACGAGAATTGTAAAATCGCCTTGGTTATTGACAAGAAGAGAATGGTGGTCATTTAGAAAGTACATCGAATACTACATTCTAAATATTATCCAACATTATTATCTTCATTCTACGTAAAATTTTGTGATAGGGACATTTTTTTGAGGGCACAGTTAATGGTGAAATTTATCTAGATTTTTCTATCCTGACGCTCTTAGTTTTTGAGTACAGTAATCAAGAGAAAATTAACTAAATTAAGTGAAAAAATATCTTAGTACAATTAATCTTGAACATATGATAACTATTAACTACCAGGCCTCATAAGTTTGTATTTTTGCACAAAATATTTTTTTCACGTGAAAATCATTGTGTTCGTTTAAATTAACTATTGAGGCTTTTTAAATCATAATATAATATTAGAGTAAAAAAATATATCTTTTTTAAGTAAATATTTCATGTTTGAGAAGGATTTGAGGTGTTTGATTATATCATAATTCGTGAGATTCTCTCACAAACAAACAAGGAAGAAAAATTAAGAAGATAACAATTTTGGAATGAAGTCAGTTTAATACAGCGTGGCATTGGAACATGTAGGGAATAGCGCCAGGATCATTTTCTATAACATGCCACCGTACGCTAATTTTTTTTACATTTTGACTAGGGAAAATCGATGGAAACAATAATTCTAAAAAAATATTTATTACGTTTACTTGGCAAAACTAATATTTTTCGAGTAAATTGCGGTTGAAAGTAACCGTTTTTTGACGAAAAATCGACATTTTCACAGATTTTTTGGCGAATAACTCAAAAAGTTTGCTTTTTATCGAAAATACTGTGGTCAACAAAATTATAGTTTTAAAAAAAAACAAACATAATTCCTTTTTTAATAATTTTTTATGACCAACACGAACCGAGATACGTTAAATGCATAATTTGAAAGATTCAAAGCCAAATAACGGGAAAACATTGCATTTTTCGAGGAAAATTCATATAATCTTTCTTAAAGTATATAACTAGAGCTTTAAAACAAAAAACAGTCTCTATTATTAAAATTGGGCGACTTATGATCAAAATAATGTCGATTCCAATTTTTTTCTACGAAAAACACAATAAAAACTAACCCCTAACCCCCCTAATAAAGATATATCTTCACGCTTCTGCGATTCTCTTTATATATTTACTATCCATACACTCAAGAAATTTGACCAATTTAAAATGCCTAATTTTAGAAAAATTAGAGTTTAAAGAGCAATTTTGTATTTTCCACCTCTTACTTCAAAATATCTCCGAAGATACTGGAGATACGAAAAAATAATAAAATACTGACTTATAGCTTCTTTAATGACTAAAATTTTCCTGTGTATAGATTTTGTACACAGTTAATATTTGGCGAATTATAGCCGTTTAAAGCCTCTAGCGAACAACACCTTATCCGAGCCTTTTAAACTCACCCTACTTAAAAATTAAGGAATATTAAGGAATTTAATCCATATAGTCTTGTAGCTCTTGAAAAGCCCTACAAAATCATGTTTGACAAAACTTTCTATGACTAAAAATAAAGCAGCTACGTGCATAAAACCAATTTTTTTTTGAAAAATTCGAATAGCCGCCTTCGAAGCGTAGTAATCTACATAACCGGTATATTTGGCACATTATATGTTCCACTTTTTCTATTCAAATCGATAAACAAAGAAGAAGAAACATCTGCTCATGTGATTTCGATGAAGATAAAATTAATGAGCAAGATTTGTAAAGTAAGTATTGCGTGACTATATATGTAAATCTATGTGTTAATATATTTTTTTTTCTATGAAATTCTACTTTTTTCATGTTCAGATCAATTGAATTATTTTATAAAAATTATTGTTATATGTTATTGAGGATTTAAATATTATGAAATTGTATCCTTGAGCATAAAACAATCCTCATACAAGTCAAATTCTCACCTTGTTAAGGTTTAAAATATTATCTTATAATTTTTTACAATTAGGGGTAGTTTTCACCATTAAAAAACGAAAAACGTACATCGGTACAATATAGAATATCCCAAATTTTTATACAAATCGATGCAGGAGGAAAAAATTGCTTTTCGCCTTTTTGAGCCCTATTTCCTGGACTAATACTAATACTACTAATAATCACTGGCTTATTACATGCAAAATGATGTTAATTGTTATTACTTTGAAATTAAATGGATAGTGTTGGCCGCCGTGGCCAAATATAACCCTAAATATTGTAAAAAATAAATATGTGTTGTTGTAAATTATACCAAAGATTACTTACTGTTGCGTCCCTTTTTATAAAAGGTATGGCACTTTTTTCCACATGATTATGATATACTAAATTATTTTCGTCAGGATCTGAGCAATTTCCTCGTATAATTTCGTGCTCGTTATCAGTTTCTGGTATAGAAACAACGAACTGAAATCCAATTAGAAAAATTATCGTGATAGTAGTAGAGAAATACATTTTATTAGAATTAAAGTTCAACTTATCAGTATATTACGGTATCGATGTATTTATATGAATAAAACAATTGTGGATGTACACTTGAAATAGATAAAAATTAATTTTATTAATAATTTATGGAAATCTATGATAAACACAATTGAAAAAAATTTGGTAAACGTTTTAATAAAATGAATAGATTGGATTGATATGAGGGTTGCTACTCAAGTTTTGAGATAGAAAAATAAAAACAAATATTTATAATTGGATATGGATTTATCGTTTTTCCAAATATTCTCCCTTATACACTTTTGCATGCCTTTAAACCAATTATCGAAGCATTTTTTCTATTTCGATTAAGTTACCCCAAAATGGTGATATCGCAATTTATTTTCGATCTGCGGGAATAATAAGAAATCATTGGGTGCCAAACAAGAACTGTAGGGCAGATAATACATAAATTCGATGTTTTGAATGTTCAAAAACGCTTTTTGCTTGAACTAATGTGTAAAGTTCGCATTGTCGTGGTGGAGAACGCGTACATTTTCTTGCAGTGATTTTACATGGCTTTCGACGTGAATTAAGCCAACAGCAACGTGCCGATCAACTCGCACCATCTGGAACCTTCGTGTTTCGCTGGTTTTCCGAATTAATTCGTGGTAGCACTTCGCTGTAAGATGAATATCGTGAAGACCAAAATCATCGACGCTGTGCGTAAACTGATATTGCAAGATCGTCTTGGGCATTAGTTTCACTCGCATACATCAATATTCCATGAGCATTTGGCTACTGAAAAGATTTGTTCACGTTGGATACCGCATAACTTGAAAGTCGCTCAAAAAAAAGCTCTTGTCGATTGATGCAAACAAATTCAATCGTGGTGCTTCAAAAGATCGCCTGTTTTTTCGAAATAACTAAACATGCCACCACCGTTCCATTAAAGCAACGTAGAACGGTCAATTCTGAATGGTACACCAACAAGAAGTGTTCGTAAAAATCACGGAAACCAATCGCAGAAGACGATACATTCTCTACCACGACAATGCGATCTCTCATACATCAGTTCATACAAAAACGTTTTTGAACAGTTAAAACATCAAAGTGACGAGTCATCCGCCCTACAGGCCTTGTTGGGCATCCAATGATTTCTTATTATTCCCGCAGATCGAAAATAAATTGCGAGGTCAACATTTTTACGCACCTGAAGGCATCTAAATGGAAAAAAAAATATCTTGAAAAACAATAAAACTATATCCAGTTATAAATACTTGTTTTTATTCATCTACCTCAAAACTTAAGAGGAAACCCTCGTATTCATCAAAATAACTCGGTAGAGTTTGCAGTCGAAGATTCCACTCAAATACTTCTAGAATTGCTACATTACCTACGAAAATTGTTGAATTTGGTATATTAATGCGGAAGGAAACGGAAGTTAGACCTCCTACGAGGCTTGTTTTTTTTTAAGGTGATTGTTGGTAGTAAGCGACTCCGCATCTTCCTCGCTACAACGTTCTGTCACTGGCGATTCCAATTGATCATTTCTCGTTGATTTGAAGTCATGTCATGACTGTCGCTATTAATTGGTGAAAGGAAACACCTTCATGAATGACGGCTTTGTTCATTTGTTCGAAAATTTAGAGATTGTCTAGTTTATGTTTATTATGAAGGGGGTCTGTCTGTCACTAAAGACGACATCGTTCAGCGACATGACCAAGCGATTAGTGAATTATCGATGCAATTCCCTGTACTCCATCGTTACTGAACAGGTGCGCTGCAAAAAATATTGACTAACAACTCGTTTAATGGGTGCAGCCTTGTAATTTTTTGACCGTTACAATACCGATCGAGAAGATTTTTCAAAATCCATTGAGACACTCTCGAAACGAAACGACAATCACAATAATGGATGAACACAAATTCTCCAAACAGACCTACAAAATTCAAACAAACCTTCAACAGCCGTAAGATTATGCCAATTTATAATCCAAGAACTCATTTAGCAATTTTAATGGGACATTTTAGAACATTCACTATACAGTCCCGATTTAGCACCGAGTGATTTTCCTCGCAGCGCTTCCAAACTGATCATTGGCAGATACATTTTATAAAGAGGGTATCGCAAAACTTGTTAACAGATATGACAAATGTCTAAATCGTCAAGGTGTTAATGTAGACGTATAATCTGTATTGTATTTTACTTTTTGTAATGAATTTTTTTTTGTATATTAACTCTTGTATACAAAGTTACGAGTGGGTTGAATAGACGATATAGAAGAAAATAAATTTCAATACATTTATTTAATATATATATAAATTTATAAAAAAATAACATCTCATTATTATTTATACAGCAAACACTGTTATGTTATATTCTAAGCCTTTTCCTCTACCAGATTGCATCTCTATTGAAACATAACTATGATTTACACCTCCATCCGTAATCCAGGCAGTGGAACCTTCCGTTTTATCCTTCAGACTTATAGCCCTGACGCAGTAAATTGTTTCGTCGCCGTACCATTCGTCCTGAAATGAAAAAAAATATTTACAATTAAAATTAAGATCAATTTATAAACTTGTACGCTCGTGCCTGCGCTGAAGTCCTTGTTAGGGTTGAACCGAAATTCAACGTGATTTATAAACACAAAGGCCCGCGCTCGCGTTCTAGCGCCTAGCCAACGACAACAGGTATCCAGGCGAAGCAGCAATAACAAAATTCAACAAAAAAACAAATCTTCTACCATGCAAATGAAATGTACAGGTATAAATACGAAAAATATGTTGTGGTTATTGAAATGACATTTTTTATTGGTCCAAATAGAGCTAGCCAATTAAATCAACAGCATCAACGGAAAGACAAACACTATATACAGTAGAAGCTCAGTAAGTCAAACCTCGAGTAGAAAACCTCCCAAACTCGAAGAAATATTTCCTTCCCTTCCCCTTCAAGCACCAAAACCTCCATGGCTCGACATTTTAATTCTGTATAAGTCGAAGTAATCAATCAATCAAGTCCCTACAAGCTGTTTCTGTACATATTTTATATATTTAGACTTAGTTAGGATTTATGACAATTCACATCAATTTTGACCTCCACGTGAAGAAATTGATAGGCACTGAGTGTGAAATGTTAATGTAAAACATTGGGTCTTGCTGAAGAATTACTCGAAGCCGTGAAGATTAGTCAAAAAAAGAAAGATGTTGCAGAACAATTTGGTGCTCTTTTGACGATCATAAAGAATTAAGAAGTTATAATAAAAAAATTGAGAGTGCACAAATCTTATCGTGGTTTAAGGAGTATCATCATGAAAATATCACCATTAGTAGGCCATTGTTGCAAGAAAAAGGTGAAACATATTCGAAGTCTTTAGAATTTTATGATTTCAGAACAAGCAATAGATGCCTAGAAAAGTTTTAGCGTAGGCATGACATTGTTTCCAAAAAAGTTTGTGGAGAATGTGCCATTGTAAATCTTGCAGCTTCCGAAAGTGCCTCATGGATATCCATAAAAAAACGATTGAAGAAAGAAGAAAGATCCTCTTATTCATTGATAATTGGACGACACACAATATACTTTCAATGAAAGATTCTCGTATATATGTATTACAAGCAATGTCAATGAGTGATAAAGCTTAGCGAAAAGTGACTGTTACTATTATAAAAAAACCTCTCTTGCTCACTGTGGTTTTTCTTCGTCATTAATCGAAGAAGTTGAAGATATTTCTCCACAACCTCCTGAAGTATGATACAGTAAAGCCTGGGGTATGTTTCGAGGACTTTATTACATGTGTCGACGAAGTAATTTAATAGAACGAACAAGTAACTCAGACTGAACACACTGTTCACACTACCACTACACCAACACTCACAATTACACTGTCCATGGGCGTTTCGATAACCAAGTTATCGTCTTCAGAGACTGAAAGTAAACAATTATTACAAGTTATCGAAACGCGCTATAGACAGTGTAATTGTGAGTGTTGGTGTAGTTGAAGTGTAAACAGTGTGTTCAGTATGAAGTTCACCAACAGTTTCAGAAATTCCAGCTTAAGAGAAAGATTTTGCTGCCCTTTTTACTATAAATAAAGAGCAACATTATTTAAAGCAAACAAAAATTACTGACTTTTTTTCCATTTTTAGAATAAATAAGTTTAATGTCCATGTAATTTGAAATTCTTTCTATGTATATATTTGATTTATTCCTTTTTGCTCGTTCCTCCCAAACTCGAAACCAGTTGTCACTTGAATCGAAATCCTCTATAACTCGAAAACTCAGTAAATCGATTTTTTTGCCGCTCCCTTGCAGTTTGAGTTATAGAGGTTCTACTGTACATTCGAGGATATATTGAAAAATTCTTAATCTACTATAGAACCAAACAATGTCAAAATATTTTATTACTCAACATACTCTTCTTTTAATTGGATACATTTATTATAGCGTAACTGCAACGTCTCTAGACCTTTCAAAAAAAAAAATGTTTTCTTGCTTTGCAAACCAGACGTCCATAGCTTTTATTACCTCCTCGTTGGAAGAAAATTTACTTTTTTTCAGTTGAGGAAAGAGATGATAGTCGGACGGAGCCAAATCTGGTAAATGAGGGTGTTCTCGTAATTCAAACCCTAAATCACGAATTTTTTGCATGGCAACATGAGGTTTGTGTGCAGGGACGTTGTCCTGCAAAAACAAAACATCTTTGGATAGCTTTCCGCGTCTTTTCTCTTTAATTTTTCCCGTAGAGTGATCAGTGACGTCAAATAGTAATTTCCAGTTATTATTATACCCTTATCCAAAGAATCAATAATGATTATTCCATGGCAATCCCAAAAAACTGAAGCAAGACTTTTTCAGCAGATTTTTGGACACGAAACTTCTAAGGTCTTGGAGAACTAGAGTGTCGCCATTTCATCGATTGTTACTTTGTTTCTGGATCGTAGAAATGTACACAAGTTTCGTCCATAGTAACAATTCGGTTTAAGAAGTCTACATCGTTTTCAAATCGAGCACAGATCGAACGCGATGCTTCTACCCTTGCACGCTTTTGGTCAACATTTGGGGATCCATTTTGCAGCAATTTTTCTCATGTCCAAATTGACGTGAACTATACGATGAACACGTTCGTATGAAATATTCAGCGCTTCAGATATCCGTTTTAGTCCAATTCCACGGTCTGATAAAATCATGTCATGAACTGCATCGGTACTTTCGGGGACTGACACAGAAACTGGCCTTCCCGATCGGTCATCATCTTCAATGGAAAATTTACCCCTTTTGAAGCTTGCAGTCCAATTTTTTACAGTCACATACAAAGGACATTGATCACCAACGCAATATTTTGTTTATGCATGGAACTGGTCTAGGCTAACTAGATATCAATACATCCTCGTAGTTTCCAACGCGAATGCGCGACAGCGTGTTCACATGTACAGGTGTTCAGAACGCCAAGGGCAGCGCCAGCTTATGACTAAGAGGGAGGCAATGGGGCAATATTATGAAGGATAAAAATATGAACGCCTGGTACAATCGAGAGGGTGAAGCGTTACACTGTGGAAGTCTATACCTCGATGACGACAAACTTCACAAACGATTTTAAAAACGGATTTCAAAATGTTATTCTGAATATTTCAATACTTTCTACAATATACATTAATTCGTCATGCGATACGGAATTTATTAATAGGTAATGAAGTCAATTGTTCGCACGACCTTAGGCCTTTGGTCGCTTTGCGACTAGCTAGATTGGAACTCTGCCACTCCTTGGCGACGCTCTTGCAGAACGCACTAACTAGGAAGAAATTGCATACATACTGAAATTCGTTGTACTCCGCACATATTCATATTATCAGTGCGAATCGAAAGACAAGTTTTTAAAATATTATTAGTGGAAAAACTTGTTTAGTTATTGAAGAACAAGCAAGAAAATAATATTTCCCGTCATTAATTGTTTTAAAAATAATAAAGGTAAACTGAATACTTCATTAACAGTGAAAATAGGTAAAAGTATTCAATTTCAATATACCAAATTATACGTGGAATTGAGGTCAAACAGGTTATTTGTTGAAGATGTTTAAAAAATAAGTTCTATTGAACAAATACAACAACAAAAGCGAGAGACACAACGATGAATTAAACTTTTCAGCATTTAAATAATGATTCCAAAAGATATCCCTATATTAAATTAGATTAGATAGATATTAGGCGAATGGGGTATATTTCAAAAAATTGTCTGACAATTCTAGGGAATGAAAAAACATTTCAAAATAACAACGATTGATAATAGTGGATGATATAGGTAAAATAGGATTTATTATTAATGCTTATTAAATATATAAGTCAAGTAACAAAAAAAGAGATAATCAGTCTTAGATGAATTCTATACAGTTGAGGGATTCAACGATAGAATAAGTATCAAAATGTATTTTTGAAGAAAAAATCCTATATGTGATAAATAAAGAAATATAACTTACGGAAACGTCTCGTACTATAAAAGGTATAGCTTGTTTATGTACATGGGCGTTATGTACCATATTTTCTGGATTGGTATTGGAGCAATTACCACTCTCAATATTCAAATCAGCCGTGGAATTTGAAGGAAGTGAATTAACAAGAAGAAAACACCCAAAAAAGACCAGTATTGAAGAATTCATTTTGATTTTTTACGTTCTAAACATATTTTTTCGTATTTATACTTTATTATAATTTAAGATAAGGGTATTAAACGTGAGTACCACCCATTATTTTGTTAAATAAATTTATTGATAACAAGTACTGCCAACAATCGAAAAATTCAATAAATAATCTTGATTGATTTGATTTATCTCTCTCCTCATTTCACTATAATCCAATTTTATCTACGAGAGAGAAATAAAACCCAATTTGTAACAAAAAACACGATAGAGTCATTATAAAAAAATCTAAAACATATGATGTTAACGCATGAACCGTTTCTTCGGGTGTAAAAAAACGTTGACCTCGGTAATTTATTTTTGATCTTAAGAATAAATCATTGGGTGCCAAACAAAGACTATACGGCGAATGACTATCAATTCGATGTTTTAACTGTTCAAAAACGTTTCCGTTTGAACTGATGTGTGAGAGCTCGCATTGTCGAGTTGGACAATGATTCGTCTTCTGCGATTGGTTTCCTTGATTTTTGCGAACGCTTCTGGCAAAGAAATGTTGGTGTACCATTCAGAATTAACCGAAAAAACAGGCGACCATTTGCTTCGAAGTGCTGATTGGCTCTCTCCGTTTCGCAATAGTCGTGACACACGTCTATTCCACTACGTCTGATTGAGATCAGTCTCTGAACGTCGCGTCGCGTTCAATTCTCAGTGGAAATTTCAAATTCAAAACATGATTTACTAGAACAGTTTTCTTACATAATCGTGTATTAATTCTACCATGATATTTATTTAGTTGTATAATAGATTCCAGATATTTAATAATTGTTATTGAGCAGTTATCAACGATCTACGTTCTCACACGGACTTTGCATTTAAATTTAAAACTAATAAGTTATTTTTATCTTGAAAGGCCAAAAGTATAGAAACCACAAACCTCAGTAACCTATTATCCGCGATATGGGTCTTGGAGCAGGTCCTGTCCGGTTGTAGTAGAATTCTAAAATTCAGCGAAGGCGGAATTCGTTCTATGTTTGTTTTTTCTAAAAGTTTTTATCATAGTAGGCGATTTGTTTATTGTTTCTTTTGAATTTCTAGCAAAGTGTATTTATTTATGTTTTGTTTCTTTATTTAATATAATGTTTGAGAATTTCATATATAAACAAGTTCATTCATAATAAGTATTCACAGTGAACAGAACGAAATAGAAAGTAACTGAAGTATCTAAATAAATTATATAAGTTAGTCAAGTATTAATGATGGGTTGATTATTTTATAAGTTAGTTAAGTGTAGTGTTTGTTTGTTTAAATAAATTAAATAAGTAAAAGACAGTTTATAAATTCACTCAATAGAATAGAGTATAAATAAATAAGTACATTACTCTATTAATGACGTTGCTTATGAGAATTTATAGTAGGGGAAAGTTCAAGAAACCATAAACAAACCCACGGTAGAAATGACCATAACGTATGACCACGATCCGATTAAGTTCCCAAACAACAGTGATCGTAATCCGGGATAGTTTCCGAACATTTAGATCATGATTTGTTTTAATTTTTTAGTTTAGCTTCAATATAATTGGATTAATGAAAAATGCGATAGCTAAATCTGCCATTACCCACCCGCTCGTCATATATTTTTTTGATAAACGAAGTGTGACAATTTCCACTTGAGCTTAAGAACCTTAATAAAACACTTGAATAAATAAAAAATTAAGTAATCATGCCCTCGATTATTATTTTTGAGGAAAATTTTCTACTGGATTTATAAGATAAAATATTGAATATTAATTCATATTATTATATCTGAAGTAGGTTGTTTGTTCTTAATTTGTGATTCTATAAGTTGATATGCTGATTACCGATACACCTTCCGAATAGTTTTTTAAGAAAATGTTCTGAGCCAACGAAAAACTACTTGAGGTATTCGCGGGCTTAACACTTCCAAAAGGATTATATCACAGGAAAAGACGTTGATATCGTCTTTTTTGGAGAGTAACACGACTATCAACATTATTTTTCTCAATATATTTTCGTTCTTTAGACACTTGTTCACCGATAAAACCATTTATTTTCAAAATTGGTGATGTAAACTTCGAATTTTCTAGCTTCATAAAAACACTAACTAGTCTGACATACAATTCTTTTCCCTTCAGGCGTATTAAAAATAAACAAAATAAACCCTGGTCCACTAAAGGTTTACGTATATTTTCAAAAACCATGCGACCTTTATTTTATCTAAGGAAATTCTCGGATAGTGTTTTGTTCAAAAATTCTCGTAATGTTTCTTAAGAAACATTGACCATTGTGAATGATCAATCAACTGATGAACTTACATTAAAAATGTTTTCGAGTCTGCCCGATTGCACATTAAATCACCCCCAAAGAGGGCTATAATTATACCTCTGCATAAAGGAGGAGATAAAAATCAAGCATCGAATTATCGCCCAATCGCACTCTTTCCCACGTTATCTAAGATCATAGAAAGATTGGTCAAAATGAAGCTTTTATCATTTCTGTTTAAATATAAAATAATTACTACCCATCAATTTGGGTTTTTAAGTAACAAATGCACAAATGATGCTATATTCTTCCTCCTAAACAGTTATTACTCCACTGCAACAAATTTTTGTGATTTTTCTAAGACTTTCAATTCTGTTAATCATAATATTCTAATCAACAAATTGCAGTACTACGGTTTCAGGAGAACACCTCTCGCATGGTCTAAGTCACACCTTACCAACAGAAGTCAGCTTGTATAGGTTGATGAAACGATGTCTTCTTGCAAGCCAATCGAATGGGGAGTGCCCCAGGGCTCAGTACTAGGCCCTTGTTTCTTCTGTTCATAAACGACATCGCCCATCTAGACATCAGTAGTAAAATATGTCAGTTTCTCTTGGAGCAAGCATACTGATCTCACGGCATTTCAAAGGACCATATCTAGTGACCGAACCACCCTTAAATCTTGTTGCAATGCTAAACTTCTATATTTCAACGTTTCTAAAACTAAAGTTTTATCATATAAATACATTGCTGCCTTTCTTATGAAATAACACCATCATTGACATCGTTGTATCTGTAAAATTCTTAGGGCTTGCTTCCCTTCTGGGGTACGTTTGGTGCCACTCTATTTGAGCGAATCTTCGAACCACCAAAGAGTTGTTAGATAATAATTCGGACTAAACAGCAGAGTTCACTGCAGGGACTTGTTTAAAAGATTAAAAATTCTGACTTTTCCTTCCTTATTCTTCATTGAAACTGTTTGTCCAATTCGTAAGCCCGCTTCTCCCATTTCAGATCGTTGCACGACTATCCATTTAGAACGCGGAGCACGACCTTTACCTACCTACACCACGTTCTGAATTAGTTAAGGGATAAATATTTTACAATGCAAAAAAGTGCACAATCACTTGCCAATTGAAATCAAATCGATATCAAATTTGTTGTATTTCCTTTTTATAGCCGTCAATGATCAATCCCTTGTCGATTACTAGTTTTTTTACAATTTCTTGGGTCATCGCATTGGGAAATCCAACAGAACGAGAACCTTTCTCTTCTCTAGGGTTGTCTGAAAAGTTAGGTTAGGTTAGGTAGACAAAAAGCAAAATATTTTTGAAACGAGAGAGCTAGGAGCATTTGATGTGTATTTTTAGTTTTTCCAGAGGACACAGAGGGCCGGAAATAAAAAATATTTTCTAATTTGAATTTGCAACCACTGTTTTGATTAATATCTTTTTCTCGAATCAACGAGAAAATTGGGAGTTTAGATTTTCAGAACGAGCATTGAAAATCCCGATTCATATATTTTTTTACTTTTTCGGAATATTTGGCTGCTAACTTGATGGAGCTGGTTATCATTACATTATTAAGTAGTGCGCCAGCAAAGTAGGCAACAACGCATAACTCGACAACGGATGGACGGATTGGGTGGCGGCAACCCTCAGATTGTGTCTTAAGGTCCAAGGAACTCATGTACCAAATGGTATCTAATAATCATTAAGTGTAAGGTTGAACCCCTCACCTGGTTAAAGCTTTTCTTCTCGATACGCATATATTTTAGAAACGTGATTTTTTGTTTACATAAAAATATCTATTACAAAATTAAATTTCTTATCTTGTTTCATAATCCCGTGTTTGTGAATAATCTTTAGATACAAATACTGCTAAAAATATTTGGGATACATGACATTATTGCATTTATAAACTACGAGGTGTGTGAGAAAAGTGATTAAACTGATTTTTCATTTATAAAACCTCTGATTTTTTTCAAGTAACAATGTTTTTCACTTCAAAGTAATCAGGCAGCTATACATCATTATAGTCGTTGTACCCACTCTTTGTAAATCCTGAATAGTTTGGCTTGCTTGCTTTAAAACCAGTATGTATTTTAAAGTCACAAATTCATCGAGTGAGTTATGACCATTACCGCAAGTTTAATACCATACTTTATCTCCACCTAACAGAATAGACACTTATACCCACTGTTTAAAGTAACAAGCTGTTAAAGTTCAAACAGCGGTTTGAATCATAATCGCTGGCACCGTATTTTATGCCTTTCAAGTTAAAGTTATGTCATTGCATGGGGAAATTTTGTAAAATTTGAATGAATTCGAATATATTTTAAGGTTATATATACAAGCAGTTTTTTCGTGTGATTTTTTTCTATTTTAAGAGTTTTTTGTGATATTCAATGAAAAAATACATCTAATTAATATCATCGCAAAATTCAAAAGCTTTATCGAAAACAAAGAAACGACAAACATACAAATCAAGATATATAGGAAAGTCGAAATTATTAGAAATTGGATATCTGGAATATGCAATTATGAGCTATATTTATTTATGTTAATTTATTCTTTTTTTGCTGCAAAAATCCAATAAGCATCCCTAATACATGTTTTTGACTATACATATATCCAATACAAACTTACAAGCCATTAGGAAACTCGAGACTATCCTCAATTTGCTCCAAAATGTTAATAACTTCTTTTGTCACACGAAAACTTATACCAAATTTTGACTGTACTATGTACACCAAACAATAATATATCAATAGAAAATTGATTGATTCTTTGTTATAAAATCCAGAACACTAAAATATTGTAAATAGTATAGTATATATATAGCTATGAATTTCGTGAATTTTCGGCTTCTGGCAGGTTCCTTTTAAGTCTCCGACAGTAATCTGCTATCATTTCTGGACTTTTTCCCCTTGATAGCGTAGGAAATGTTCTGATGAAATCTTTCGCCTTGTTCGTTTCTCACATTACTCAAATTCTCGGGGAAGAAATCCAGATGAGAATGCAGAATATATATTTCTAAACACATATTACATTCCAAAGCTTTGCATGAAATTATAAACTCATTAATTAAGTATATGTCATTTTTCGATTTATGATTTTTGGACAGCAACCAGGCGGCATTTCCAGGCGACTTTTTCCAGATCATGCAGCTTTCCTTCATTCAAAGTTTGTATCCTTCAATATTTCCCATATTTGTGGACCAATAAATATTCCCTCGTTAATTTTTGCCTCACTCAGTTTGGTAAATTTCTTTTTCAGGTATAAGTATGCACTGCCTTCTTTAGGCAGAGGTTTTACAAATTTTTCATCAGGCTCAGCTTTGTAATTTTTAATATTCTTCTGCCCTGGAGTAAGTGATCCACGCTTGGGCCATACTTTCTTTGTGTAGGGAATTTTCTGTCTCTGCTGTCCCATTTGCAGATGAAACAGCCAAAATTTGTGTAACTAAGTTGTAGCCCAAGCAAAAGAGCAGCACTGCTTTCAAGCTAGTTCTTAAGTTGTCAATGATCAATGATGTAGGAAATAAGAAATTTTCGTACCAAGAGAAAGTAAATTCCAGTCATTTGATCTATGCCCCAAAAGCTCAGATTGTTTTAGACACATTCAAATCACGTACTAAATCGTTTAAATCACTTTGTATCAATAAATACGTTTCTTATAAAGTTTAATATCTTGAGAGATCGTATCGGGTTGACTATGAACAAATTTTGGACTAGAAACAGAATTCTGACTTTCTGCTTAATTTGGAGGTTTTGGTACAGGCAATTCGGCACTATGTAGGATAGGTCTGTTAGCCGATGACAAGTTTGGGTACTGGATAGGTGTGTTTGGACTTAGTTGCGATGCCTTTAGTTTGAATCAAATAAAAATAACAATCACTTACATCTTTTGGTTCCATCCAAATTATTGGTACACCAAAAAGGCAAATGTCTAGATTCTTGTTAAGCCCAACCTAATAGGATTCTCATACACGTTACACAACATATATGTGGAACC
This sequence comes from Diorhabda elongata, assembly GCA_026230145.1. Taxonomy (NCBI): domain Eukaryota; kingdom Metazoa; phylum Arthropoda; class Insecta; order Coleoptera; family Chrysomelidae; genus Diorhabda; species Diorhabda elongata. Next base: position 22,181,492 of record CM047933.1, on the reverse strand, counting down.
CAGGATTTATCTTGGTGGTACTCAGAAAAACGAAAACAGTCTAAATAGCTCTCAATTAATGGCGTAAATTTCCGACGCTAAGATGTAAATGTTAATTCTCCACACCGCAATCGTTATACAGTCGCCCAATTTAAGTTATTCACGTAAATGACGTTAGAAAATAATATATAGCTGCACTAAAAAAAGGGTATGACTGGAACAAAATAATATTTTTTTTAAAGAGGGTCCAGTATCCGCTGTATTATACACTCTCCTGGAAAATTCCATGTCTACAATTCAGAAAATCTTCATATATGTCTTCTACAGCTTTTACTGCTACCATTTTATGAATTCTTTCAACACAGTAAATCAAAAGAATGTCTTGTTACTTATGAGAGCAGAGATAACAATAGAAACTGTTTAATTAAATATTAAATCAGTTAAATTCTCCGATTTCAGTACACATAATCATTATGTATGATAGCCAAGCAGCAATTAGAGCTCTAAGCTTCAATATCCTAAAATCTAAACTAGTTTGAGAATTCCTGATCAAGCTAAACGAGCTAGGCAATAAAAGGATTCATTCCGGGACACGAAACGAAATAGCTGACAGTGTTACAAAATAAGGTGCAAACAAACCATACATAGAACCTGTAACCTTCTCTGGTATCAGCGACACAACAATACAAAAAGCATTAGACAAGAAGGTAGATAGGGATGAAACCAAATACTGAGTCCTATCGGGGCACTATCTCCACAATGGACATCTGAAGACGCTAGATTTAGCAGATAATGCGGCATGAAGATTCTGTTACAGGACGCAACCTCTATCCTCATTCTGTCGAAGTGTGATACACTATAGAACTCCAGAGAACTACACCTGGGAGTCTGGGAGAAGGTGAAATAGAAGAAAGAGGATACAATAGACCCTTTGGGTCGTGGTGTACATACAACGGAATATATAAGAATCGAGAAATAGAACAGAGTAGAGCGCCAGCAGGAAGACTCTTTGGAAATATCGAAGATATCTTTTTGACAAAGTGACAAAGAAATAAAAGATAAAAACATAAATTTTTAAGTTTTAAGTAGTTACACATATACTCAATTTTTGGGCAGAAACACGAACCACAACACAGAGATTTAAGTATATTAGAGCGTGGAGATGAGATATCTGATAAAGATAAAACAAGATTTTACAGGTTAACAAATAATACATATAGGAAAAATCTAGGAACGAAATCTATGGATACTAAAATACAAAAAGCGCCGCTAAGATCATTTGGGCATATTATAAAAATGTGGAACGGGGAAAAAAATTCGTTAGAAGAATATACGAAGCAACAATACCAAAAAAAAAATCAAAAAGGAAGACCAAGAAAAATATGGAATGAGGAAGTTAAGATTGCGGAAAAAGAAGCATTGAATGGAGTGAGATAAAACGGAAAGTGATGGATAGAAAAGATTTAAGGAGAACCTGGTGGCACTGCTACAATTAGGATTGAGCAGGCAAAAAAAGACCAAAAAGGCATACCAAGAAAAATATGGAATGAGAAAGTTAAGATAGCGGAAAAAGGAACATTGAATGGAATGGGATAAAATGGAAAGTGAGGGATAGAAAAGATTTTATGAGAACCTGGTGGTATTACTACAATTAGGATTAAGCAGGTAATTGAGTAACTAAGTACATAAACACTTTTATTCAATACTTTTTTTTGTAAATTGGTATCGAAATAATACACAACACATTTAAAACAATCTATTTATGTAGCTAAATAACCTCCATCGATAGGTAAGCAACTCCCAGTAATCATACTAGCTTTATCACTCAACAAATAAGTAACAGCATCAACTACCTCATGTACTTCTCCGAATCGTCTCAATGGGATTTTCTGTAGCATAGGCTCTGCTACAGCCGGATCAGACCAACCAAGTTTACCCATATCTGTCATAATGACTGTTGGATTAACAGCATTAACTCTAATTTTTTTCGGTCCATATTCTAAAGCGGCAGCTCTTGTAAAAGCATCGACTGCTCCTTTAGTAGCACAATAAACAGTGTGGTTATTTAAACCGGCTAATGAAGCTTGAGAAGAAATGTTAACAATAGCACCGGGTACGTTACGACATACTAGATTTTGGACTACAATCTTCGTTACATTTATCAACGCTTTCACGTTAATAGCAAATAATTTATCAACATCTTCTTCTTGGACTTCCGTTAATGGACCCAAAATCGCTAAGCCGGCGTTGTTTACGAGAAGATCTATCGGTCCAACGTTACTTAACGTTTTCTCGGTTAGTTGCCAGTCCGATAGATCTATTGTGATCGTTTTAATAGACGGTAGCTCTTTTTTTAGAGATAATAGAAGGTCTTCGTTTCTTGCTACTGCTATAACATTAGCACGACACTTGACAAGTTGTTTAACAATATCTCTACCGATTCCTTGACTCGCACCAGTGACTAAAGCGGTTTTTCCTTCAAAATTAATCTCCATTTTATTGTAAAATCACTGACACAGAATGACAACTCTCCGCGATATTGAAACATTCACATTGGGGATAGCATATAACAGTTCATTATGGCTGTCTTCAAGGTTAAACGATAAGGTTATTAGTGCGGTAAAGTAATTTTTAGTACCATAGGTGGGTATTAGATGAATTTCAGACAGGATAAAATATATTTCAGATAGAACGACGTGATTATTTTCATTTGAAAAATGACGTTAATCCGAGACAGATGAAGGGTGTACGTTTTGAAATTGTGACGTTTTATTATGATCACGTTTTTTTTTTCAATTCAATTAACCCATTAGTGTCGTAGGGGTCGTTAATAACAATCAGACTAAAAATGTATCCATTAGGCAGTGTCATTTTATTATAGTATTTATAAAAATAATAAGTGGTTATTATTTAGTTTAGGTTGTATACTCCCGATTTCCTTGTAATTTTAGTATGTTATACAGTTTTTTATGCTGAAAAAGAAGATATATATGTTGGGCGCGGAAAACATTCCTTCACATTGTTTTTAAGGTTTGAACATTGGACAATGTACACTATCTTGAATAGTTGATATTTTGCGAATACTTAATGTTGGAGATGATTAGGGGCGGGGGAGGGGTCTGATAAAAATTTAGACTATCTTTTAACACTACCTCCTCCCTTGCCCCCAATCCTCTCCAACATTAAATATAATTAGTTACGACTAATGTAATGACACAAATCAATTTCCAATAATAATCATTTATTAACACGTATAAATTATCCTCAATTTCTATTGAATACATTCGTGACATTTCTTCAATAAATGCTTCAATTCTATTTGAATATGAATAATGTCTTTTAAATAGAAATTCCCCAAAATACTGACGATAATGAGATCTAGTTCTTCCGTAATGAGTTATAACGAATATCTCGCCACTCAATATTTTAAGTATGAACCTAACCTAACCTAACTTAACCTAACCTAACCTAACCTAACCTAACCTAACCTAACCTATACAAATTTTCAACTTCGAAAAAGTATATGAAGGAATCATTTCTGCGCCCTATATCAGCCTAATTTTCTCTACAACATACTAAAATTTCAAGGAAATCGGGCGTATGCAACTTAAATTAAATAATTACCTAATAAATTTATAAAATGAGGTATCTACGCCTGTGGTAGATCAATCAAAATTGTCGGCGGGGGTTTTTAAAAAGTTTTTATAATCTGCAATTGATATTGGAAGAACTATAAATCTGTCTAGAAGAATTTGCTTTATCAAATTCTTATTTACACGACTCGCAAAAGCATACACTTGTTTCTAGACAATGCTAATTTGCAACGTAAATATAAAAATAAAGAATATCTTCGAATTATTATTGATGAATAGCTTTCTTGTTATTAGTTTTTGTGTAACGAGTGTGTAACGAACCCTTGGTTTTTGTCGAACTATTCACAACTCCGATTTTTCTAGAAATAGGCCACTTTCAGTTGCTGAACTGTTAAAGGGAGCCGAATATTTGAACATTTGAACCAAAAGATTTATACATAACCCTCCTTGAAGATGATGGCGAAAATACTGTGAAAGAATGAATTTATCAAAAACAAGATTTGATTTATAAAGTTCTCTATTACCTTGGCAATGGCTGAGAGTAAAACAATCGGACAATTGTTGTTAGAATCGTCTGGTAAAGGTTGAACCTGAGCAAGTTTCCGATCTGCTGGAAAAATTCTGACGTCATAACTCTTGCGGCCAGTGTACGTACTACACTATTTGTTATTGTAGTGTTGTTATGTTTAATATAAAGATGTCTCTTGAAATCGTTAGTTGTTGAGTAGATTCACAAATGCCTAATATTGCCATCCTTAAGTAGACCAAATATTAGATACCTGTAAATAACTTGGAAAACTAATGATTATTGCTACTTGCCGTTAGCTAAACGTAATAACTTGTTGTTTTTACAGATGACAAAGCAGAGTGGCTGGAGGAAAATCTTAAAAAAGCGTTGAAAGCCATAAAGAATGGATTAAGCATCAACAAAGCTTCGCAAATGTTTAATATTCCTCGAACATCTTTCACAGAAAAAATATTGAAAGGAAACGTCTTGGCAGGCGTAGTATTTTAACAGAAGAGCAAGAGAATGATTTAGTAAATAGAGTTCATCGGCTGGTAGAAATTGGGCTGTCATTAACGCCTAACATAGTGAGAAGAAGTGTATTTTCTTACGCCACGGCGCGTAATATTCCTAATCCCTTTTCACAGACATCACAACTAGCAGGCAGAAAATGCCTCAAGTTATTTTTCAAGAGACATCCTGAAGTTGTTAAACGTAAGGCACAGCAAATGAACCCGGCTAGTGCTCACCTGGAAAGTGATTCATCATCAGACTCAGAAGCTTCCCTTCATGTTGACTCCTACACAGAAAGTGACAACGAACCACTAATCAAATTCATTTCTGCTTCTACAGGGTACATTACGGAGGAATAAGTACCTTGTGATGATTTGGATATGTCGTTCAAAGACATGGGTTTTTTAGTTACTCCTGAAATAAAAGTTACACCGTCACAAAGAAAGCCTGCTATTAATTCAAGGGCCCAAGAAGTAACGAGAAATGTATTCTCTTCTCATCCAAAAGTCGTACAATCGAAATCTGCTGAGAAAAATGTCACACATCCAAAATCTGCTCCAGAAAAAATCGTCGCATGCGGTTGAGTCTTGGTTCTGTTTCCTATGCATAACAAACAGGCAAAACGATATGAGGTTGTGTTCTCGTTGTAACAGATATGTCCACGAAAAATGTATCGGTTTGACTAAGGCTAACAAAGAAATCTTTATTTGTCCAGATTGTTGAGACTTAATGTTTTTTATAAGAATGTCACTTTTTGTTTTGTTTTTTATAAGAATCTTTTTTTTTATTTTGTACCTGAGTAGCATTTACGTTACCATTAAGTGTAAATTTAAATAAAGTTTAGTTGGTTATTTTGCTTATTTCAGTATTTTTAGTGGTGTTCCTAATATTGCCACCACATGGCAATTTTTGGGCTGTATGTTGCAAATATTGCCATTTTGTAATGTTTTTAAAAAATAGTATAATAAAAATGTTTATTGAAATTACAAATATGTGGTACGCCTTCCTATTAGAGGACATGCTGTACAATGCTCTTCATAACGTACAGGCTGATCTAAATAAAAATGTTGAGATAAAAAATAAAAATTTCTTAGGGTGGTAATAATTGGCTTAGGTACCTTATGTCCAATACCATAAAAATGAAAAAGGCGATAAGACAAAGATATGTGCTGTCTCCACTCATGCTTAATTTATATTTTTTCAGGATAGTCCAAAGGACCTTGAGATGGGAGTTAAGGTTAATAGAGTGTGGATTAACAAGTGATCTACAAATTAGGAGAACATGGCAAACAATGGGTTTGAATATAAACACAAAAAAATCAAAATTTACACATCTAGAAACCGCAATTTATATGAAAATTCCAACATAAGATTAACTCGAGGTCCTTAGAAAGGTAAATTTAAGTTTATATGACTTTCTGAAGACTAGATAGGAGACAAAGAAATTTATTGCCACATCGACAAGCATTTCTGAAACTTTTTCACTTGTTTCGACTTTGACCTTAATCTACGATTAAATGCTTCAAATGTGGTCGGTGGTTCTCTGCGGTGTGGAAGCTTGGACATTGAAAAAAGATGAAATCAATTATTAATCGACTTCAGTAATGTGGATACATAGCAGAATCCTCAAAGATCAGCTAGACTAACTGAAGAGAGCATACTTAGCATACTTAGGGCATATAATTCAAAATATAAAATATCAATTCCTGCAACAGTAAATTGAGGACAAAGTTCAAAGTCGGAAAGGGATCGGAAGAAAGAAAATGTCTTGACTGCGAAAAATCTAACAATGGACAGGCCTACACGGCCATTATCTCAGGAAGGCTAACAGATATCGAACCATGGATAACTTTGTTCGATAAATCTCATCAAGATCTATCTGTGTGTGAGAAGTCATGATGATTGACTCATTCGCAGAATAGCTTCTGTGGAAAAAGTATGCAAATGCATTATTTTCACGAAAAATCAATAGATAAAATGAAAATTTAGTAATTTTTGTAAGATTAGGTTGGGTTAGGATAGGTTAGGTTTAATAAAAATGGCTCGATATCTGTTAGCCTTTCTGAGATAATGGCCACTTTCGGTATGTCCGGAAGTAAATGTTTCCGCATAAAATAGTTTTGACTAGTAAAAACAAGTTTTAACGGAATGGGTTTGCGCAAACTAATATTCCCTTGTGAAAACTAGAATTAACTGAAAACGGATTTAAACTGTAACAGACACATACTTTAAATTAAAGCATTAAAATTACATTTATTTTGGTTATGGATTCCACTGATTGATACGCCTATGGATAATCCGGCATTATACTGTTATTTATAGACTGTTTATATGCTCCATTATGTAATATTAATATTCCAATGAAATATTATCGCTTTATAGTTTGATCTTTATAATTTCATAGTTTAAATAATACGTGTTTTCAAAGCAATACGTATAATTTATTATTTTTAACCCAACATTTTATAATTCTACTGGATAATTTTATTCCATAACTCAACATGCAATAATTTAAACTCTCCTAGATAATTTTGTGCTGTAAGACATTTGGACTAATCAGTTGTTACTTTCTAATATCAGTTAATAATTTTTAGGAATATTTATTAAATTAACTGAAATAATTTATAATAGATCAACAGCAATTCCCTAACATATTTTCATCCCAAAATCCTTGAAGTGGTTCTTCGAATCTTGGTGTAAACGTCCCCCTTGTACGTCACTTATACTTCCTAAGTTTTCAAGAAAAAAAAATAGAAATTTCATGATTCAAACACAATGAATGCCAGAAAAACTCATTACCTTTTTAACATAGAGTCCATTTTTTTATGATTCTTTTCACTTTACTTCGTTGTTTGTTTGTTTATGAGTGAATTAGCTGCTATCTCTCCACACAATTTTGATTTGGAAGCTGGTGGAGCTAGGCACCTCAAATCCTATTATTATTAAAAATGTCTTTATTTTCTGATTTAAGTCCCTAATTAGATTTCATCTAATAGATTTACAAATAAATACGTTGGTCGACGTTCTGGCGATCCGTAGATGACATATGTACGTCTGGATGCAATCTTTCAAATATCCATGAAAAGCAGCTGAAAAATAGGGTTTTAAATATCGATCAGGAAAAAGGCAACATGGCTGACGTTGATTATAATTCGTATTAATATGAGGAAATTTTAATTTACGACGATTTTGGTATTAATTAAATTTGGAAAGATTTTTCAACCAAACTATGTGATTAGTGAACCATTCAGTAATCTACACCAACTGTCGTGGATATCTCCTGCGCGATTTGGACACAACCTGTAATAATAGTAATATATTGTTACGAGCTCGCCCACGATATCGACCGTGAAGCCCGCCCTGTTCGATTATGATAGAAAAGTCTACGTTTGGCGAATGCGACGGTTTTTGTTTTCACATGTTATTATCACAGCGGCGATTTGCTTATATTGTTTTCTTTGAGGTGCTCAAAGAATCCAATCGCCGAGCACAGCCTTTTTTTAATGATTTTCAGTGGAATATTCACGCTTATAACTTCCCAAAGTTGTATTTGTTGAGATACATTCTGTTGTTCAGTTGTAACTAATTCTAAACGACAAATAGCCTCTTCAGATGAATAATGTCCAATGTCGAAAATTCTCCAAAACACAACTCACCCATATTTTCTTCAGAATAGTGACAAAACGTCTACGATACATTTATATCTACCATTGAACTTAAAAAATGCTTTCCTGTATAATTTGAAAATTTTGTTATTGTACAATTGTTATTTAAAGAAGCGATATAATCCTTCTTTGCTGGTCACACAAATATTCAATAGGTGTGATTCTAGTGTAGTCTGAAGTTTAGTTTGTCGGGTGTGGTGCTCATAGAATCGAATTCCGACAGTCATCTCATATACAACTACTGAGCATAAAGTATTTTTTGAATGATTTTCAGTGAAATACGCCTATAGTTTTAGTAAGACCTTTTATTCTTCTTTTGAGCTGGAGCCACGAGTATCTAATGAGATTTAGGTTTGGTAATCATGTAGGCCAGTACAGTCTGAAGTTTAATTTATCTATGTGATGCTCACACTATCCATTTCGGATTATATGAAACCCACTCTGTAACTCATCACTGTATTCTTCTGCCCAATCTTGGAACATAAAGTTTTTTTCAAATTATTTCCATCTGTGGATTCTGGAAATTGTCACTGTTGAAGAAATTAATGGAGGTTAGTCAAACACAAGAAAAAAAAATATGAATATATTTCGGTATTAGCATTGAAAATCAGGTATGTATATTATAATATAGATTTCTTTATATTAATCCGAATCATCAGAATCACTAATTTGCTTCTTCTTTCTTTTTTCTTTTATTTTTTTAACAGGCCTTGAACGTTTCTTTACAGATTTTGGCACGGGAGGTGGAGGCATATTACCGTCTTCTCGTAATTCAAACACTGATTTTATTAGAGTTTCAAGTTCAGTTGCGATGGGCTGAAAATAAATGATTTAAATTGTTTTAAATACACAAACATATTACAAAAAAGTAGCTGCAGACTATCTAGCAACAGTTATACAAAAAGTAGGGTGGGAAGCAACACCACAATGTCAAAAAGTGTACAAGAAAACTATCAAATTCCCCTCCACATAAGAGAACTTGTATCAGAGAAAAGAAGAGTGCGACGTATATGGCAACACACTAGAAATCCCTTAAGCAAAACATGATTCTACAGAATAAGTCACAAACTAAATAGAGCACTATATGAAGCAAATAATGAATCCTTTCGGAATCATGTTTCGAGCCTGAAGCCGTGAAGACCACTCCATTTGGAAAGGTGCAAAAAAACTTAAACGACCGACAGTAAGCAACTCACCCTTACTAAAATCAGATATGACATGGGCTCGTACAAAATAGCCACAGTTTTTGCAGAATTCGTTCTCAGCTTCAGATAATAATAAAGAAGATAATATAAAAAAGGCACCTTGAAGCATCATGACAATTATCTCTACCGTTGATGACATTTACCCTGTCATAAGTTCGACAAAAAATAAAACTTCTAAATCCCATGAAAGCTCCTGGGTATTACAGGGGAACTACTACAAAAGCTACCAATAAAAGTAGTGGTGCTGTCAACAGTAATCTGTAATAGTATATTACGCCTTCGATACTATCCAAGTATGCTCAGGTTATCATTAATCAAAAAGTAGGAAGACTACTTCTACGTAAAATCAAAACTGTTCCCATAAATGAACTCATACCACAGCACTAATTCGGTTTCAGATACGAACACTCCATAATTCAACAATGCCACAGGATAGTAAATATAATTAAAACAACCCTACAAGAAAGAAAGAAGTATTTCTCGACATACAACAGGCGTTCGACAGAGTCTGGCATGATGGTCTCCCCTACAAACTGAATCTACATTTAAAGGAACACTTTATTTTAAAATCTTATATCACCAACCACTACTTCAAAGTCAAAGTTGCGGATACCTTCTCAAATTACCATACGATAGAATCTGGAGTAACTAAGGGTAGTGTTCTAGACCCATTTCTGTTTCTGATATTCACAGCAGAGTTTCCAAGCACAGACGATACCTTTAGAACTATGAGGATGCAGTAAACCTTCAAATACGAAGATACTCCAATCCAAAGCACTCCTTATGTTGAGTAGGTCCCCTGGTACGTTACTAACCAAAAAATTCCCACTAATCAAAGATGTCATAAAGAATTATTGCACAAGATACAAAATTCAATCCAACCACAAGAATGGATTAATAAATAATCTATTCAACCAACCACTAGCAAAGAGAAGATTGAAGAGAATATGGCCAGAAATATTTCACAATAAATACTCTCAGAGTACCGTCAACCGACTCACTTTAGTGACTTAAAGACAATTTACTTATTACTCTGCTTATAGAGAAGATTGTAACAGTGATATATATTAATAAAAAATGTGAACGATGGTAAAAGTACACTGTGTAGAATGAAAAGAAACTATACAGAGAAATTGCATGTTTTTCGTGATGACTTGTTTTGATTTATCCATGAAAGTCAGTGTAAAATAACATGTAAAAATTGACGTTCGACCTACTTCGGTCTCTATCAAAATGTTTCGATATGTTATTGATCTCTTGACCTTTATCCATGAGCCAAAACGCAGGAATACAAAAAGAATTACAAAATGCTGCCTAGAACACGAGAGACTTCAGTAGGTAACCAAGGTGATTTCCAAATTAAAAAAGGAAAAGAAAACATTATAAAAGTAGATTTTATTTTGAAACTAATCAGATAGTTCTAAAAAAAATTATAGATGATCTTACCTTCAAATCTGTTTTTCCGACTTGCTGTTTACTACAGTTTTGTATAATGGTTTTAAAATTCGAGTATATCTCCTCGTCACTTACTAAATGTTTATAAGTTGGAAATTCTTCAATTAATCTTCGGAGTGCTTTGTCATTGTACTTTATCAAAGTCAAACAATACGAAATATGTCTTTGTTGGCGTTTATCTTCAGTGTGCTGGAATTTTGTACAGAATCTAGAGATCACATTTTCTAAATGTTTGGCGTTTTCAACCATATCGAGCAAAATCCTAAAAATATATATTTAAATGAGTGAATAGTCATATTGTATTTGGGATTCGATAATTCCTTTTGTTTGAAAGCAAAAATAAAACAGAAAGAAAATCTTGAGGTTGACAAGAACAGTTAACGAATTTTTTCGCGCAGGCGTCTTTTCTGGAGAGAATCCCTCAAGTACACCATTAAATCCGATACCATTGGCATATAGTGTACTTTTTATAAGAATATTTTTCAACTATTCAATTTCGTTCATTATGAGGAAAGAAAAAACATGTTGTGTTTTCGCAACATTTGATTTTATCATGAATTTTAAAGTTAGGAGTCATAAATATTAAAAGAATATTATCACAATACGATTCATAAAAAAATTATTGTATAAATCTTGATTTGAATATTAACAGTGATTATTTATCCCAAATGGTCATTGGTAGATTCAAGTGGGACACGATGTAGCTCTTAGAAGGCAATGACGGCTTACTAACCCAACTATAAACTATGTAGGAAGAAAAGATACACTTTTATGCACTAATAAAGCTCTTTTATTCTACTCCTTTTTAATAATATACTTAATAAATAAACTGTATCATATTGAACCTTACATCACTGATCATTTTGGCAATAAAATCCGGAACTTAGGAAGACGCTTTCAACTCCAAGTAAATTATAATTCTTCTTTTTATTCATCAGTTTACAGACAACAAATTTGGCACTCACTCTCATCTAAAAATGTTTTTTGTATGGACCCATACGAAGTTTTGACACCGTAAAACATCCCTATCTTTCCAGGTCCTTAATTGACTTATTTCCACTAGTGAATCGCTCATTAGACTTCTTCAAAATTACTGTAATTTTACCATAAAGACATATCAATATTTTGTGAACTCTTTGGTACTTGTTTTTAAATAAATTTTGATGCATTGTTCAATATATATTCCTCACTAAGCTATTGATATATTAATCTTTTGAATAAATTAGTTCGTCCATTAATTTTGAAGGACCTCCAGAGTCACCCATATTTGATTCATTTACACTTTCAATGACCCATACCAGATGTGAAGTCCTCGCGTTTACAACATTAAACCGAAGATATTATGTTAACATTTCTTGAGCTTCTTTGGCACTATTTTCGACTTGATGCGTTATATCACATTACTTTTTAATAACACAAACGATTATAGTAACAAAACAACTTCAAACTTGTCATTACTGGTCTAAACATCTGAGAGTTGAAATAAATGCTGCTATAAAAATTGTGTCACCATTTTTTGTAGCAAACCTTGTATTTCAGCCTGTAAAACTTTCGGACAGAACCCTGTTGATAAAGGTACCAGCGCTAGCTCCAATGGTATTGATTAACCTATACATTAATCTTTTGAATTAAGTACTCACTTCATTGTATTTCGTAATCCTTCATCATCAATACCGGTATCAATAAAATGAGAAAATATATCTGGAAGAGCATTATAGAGGTTATTTTCTTTGTGAGATAATTTCAGGAAGAATGTTTTACACATTGTTCGCAAATCTTCATCTTCGTTTGCTAAACAAAACGCCATTTTAGGGATATGACTATGCGCTCGAATCATATCTCCCAGTATTAATCTGGATATAATGAAAAACGAAGAACGGCGTACTTCAGGAAGTGGGTCGTTAAGGCTGAAAACATAATTTTGTATCAATAATAGAAATTAATATAAAAAAAAACAGTTCAAAAATAGTCGTTTATAGATTTAGTAGCGTTCTCAAAGTATGATTGTACTAAAGTCTAACAAACAAAAAATGAAATTAGTCAGTTACATTAATGTTAATAAAAACACTTAAATAAATCACCAGCGGTTTTGTTTTATTATTGAAGTTACCAGGACCATAATTATATTTTGGTACTGGAAAAAAGAAGACAGTTGAAACTTATATTATCAGCGTGATTGCAATGGTTAGTGAAGGGTTGTATAGCGTATCATACAGATAGGCCCCCAGCTTACTGGCAGTGATGATAAAGACATTTACATGTAGTATACAATTAGACTTAGAAAAAGATATTTCAACAGGCAAGACACTAAGTTGGTATGAAAATATGTATGTAGTATTAATTTTAGATAAAAAAAGTTATGGTGTATATTGCATACACTAAACTTTGGCAACATTGCGCAAAAAAAATGGAGCCATGGCTAAAAGCTGGATAATTGAAAAAGTTTAGGTTGACATAATCATCACAAGCAGTATATAGATATTTTTGGAGGTTTATCAACAGATTTACCAGCACCGATAGGCAAAGGAGAGCAGCTCATAGTAAATTTAACACAAGATCCACTTAATTACACAGATAATCAACATTAATACAGAAATAAGTAAAAATAAAAAGTACATCTATAAATTGGCAAGATTTCGTAAGCAAAATGAAGACATGGTAAATAGTGGACAGTTGAAAAAGTATCCGTGATTTCGCAAGCTCGAAAAGTATCTCTCTGGTACACACATGGTTCGAAGCTAGCGCAAAGAGCTGGACTGGGCATTTCTAGACCAAAATAAAAGCTCTCCATACCTCTAGGAACATCACTCACAATTAATCAGGTAGAGTTGCTAGCAATAAACAAATGTGTTTGGATAGAAAGATAGAAACCTCTCTAAAAAACACATCCACATTCTCTCAGGTGGCTAAGCTGCCTTGAAGGTCACGAAAGCTATAGAGTGCACGTCCAAACTGGCGTGGAAGTGTTAATAAACTCTAGAATCACCAGCTAACAACAACAAAGTAACCTTAATGTGGCTCCCAGGCCACCAGGGTATACCAGGAAAGACAATCTGGCCAAATAAAGTGGACCAGAACCCTACTGTGAATACCATAATCCCTTCTTTGGGAGAAGTCTATGTATTTTGGAAGCAGAATATTAAGTAGAGTCTTCTACGAAAGATCTTCTAGGTATAGATGCAGAGTGGCTGTAAATCCAAAACGACTCCCAAAACAATTAACAAGTATAGGTGACACAATCATCACAAACAGTACGGAGACATTCTTATACGTTTATCCATAGATTTACAAGTCCTAAAAGGCAAAGGAGAGCAGCTTGTAGTAAATCGAATAGTAAACCATAATATTAAAGACTATTGTGAAGACACGAGTGCAAATCGCTTCGCAGTGCGATTTTAGCTCGCCCCTTAACGCGTCAAAGGTAATTCTATCGTTATGATTGGCAACCTTCCTATGATAGTGAGAAGAATTTTATACGATGATACTGAAATCAAAGCAGATATAATAGATGCTATAAAACTACACCTAGTTACATTCAATCGTAGACGTGGAGCATTTGCTATATACCAAAATAAATATGGTTACATCATCAACATAGAAGTGGGTATTACATTTTCGTGATGATACTTTTATTGAACCAATTATTCATCAACAGAAGTGGACTAAATCGTTTTAATGTGTCATTTCAATGATGAATGAAACAAATAAAAATTTGCCAAATTAATTGGCTTTGGAAAAATGATCATCGTATTTTTATTTCTACAAATTTTAATCTATATTTACAAATAACGAGAGATATTTTCAATCTTTTTGCTTTTTCAGTCATGTTCCACCATTTAAAATTTAATTTTCTTATTATTAAAAATAAATGCTTACCGTTGAAAAAGTCTATCTGTCCAAGGTTCGATGATATTCGGGAACCTGGTAAGTAAGTCTGATAAGTGGATTAATATATTTTCTTTTATGCCTGGATAATTCGTTTTTTCAAAAATTGTAAATAAGAGTCTTATTTGTTTCTGGCAAAATTCACTCGATACTAACATATACCTATAAAGAAAAATGATCTAAATATAAAGTTGCAGCTTTTTCTTCATCAAAAAAGAAGAAATATGAACAAACTATAGTTTCATTATTCAGGGACATAGGAAGTTTCATTATTCAAAGACACAGGATTTTAGCTTAGTTTTTGACCTGACTTTGTGTACAATTAATCAAGTGTAAATTAAATGTAATTATTATAATATGAATTAATATAACCCATGTTTTGACCAAAATAATCTTTATTGTTACTCGTCAAATCACATGCAAAGCGGAATCAATAACTGAGTGACAACACTTATTGTTTAATCATCTGTAACAAAATAAGACACTCTCGATGGAAAGTTAAATATATGTCAGACCCAAGACTTCTTGATTTTTCTGGTCCTTTCTCTTGGCACAGGAGAGTTTGGTAGCTCCCTCATCTTGAATACCATTACTACAACATATATGTTAGTTGTTACTTTCAATCAGAATGTAATTTTATATATCACTTTGATGGTGTGTATCCCTTGTGGCAAGAGATTTATCTGATCAATTTCTTTTTAATCTACTGCTCACCTCTTGGAGAAACAAAAAAGTAAATGCGGCTTTTCAGTTTTTTACGCAGTTTTCATAAATTGTTTTATGGGAAATTTTCAATGTAAAGGAAATTAAAATTTATCCTTATTTGTGTATAATTCATCACCTCTTGAAGTAGTAGTACTTGAGTGTTGGTTTCCATTTTTTTTATCCAGTTTGTGACTTTTTAACTGTGTGATGAGAGTTTTCTAGTGAAAAGAATACTACTCCATATGTCTTTAAAAGCATCAGAAATATTGAGGCTTTTTTAACTGTACAATGAGACCTTTTGGACTAGCAGAAACATTAAGTTGTTGATGTATCTTTACAGTTTTGGTATGTAGTTTGTGGCTATGTAATAAGACCTTTCTAGTGAAAAGAATACCACTAGTTTATTTTTTCGGTCCACTGTTTACTTCTATAAGTATCAGAAATACCAATTAGATGCAGATTTTCAGTCTGTTTCTATATAGTTCAGATATTTTAAATGTATAATGAGACATTTTTAGTGAAAATAGATATACTTAATCATCTCAATTACTTTCTAATCCTCCGTTTGCCTTTGAGTAGCTGGAATATTAATTTGTTGGTGTAACATTCCAGTTATTGTATGTAGTTTGTGGCTTTTTTCAATGTACGATGAGACCTTTCAGACTACCAGGAACATTAAGTTGTTGGTGTATCTTTACATTTTTTGTATGTAGTTTGTGGGTGTTCTCAGACCACACAGTTATATAGATTTCTATTCCTCCTATTCTCCCGATCAAAACAAAAAATTAGAAAATATCAGAACGAACATCACCAAGTAAGGATTTTCTATTCATTTTTTTTAAAACCTTGAATTTAATTTTTCAGATATCGATTCCAATTCATGCATTCCTATTCTTTTTGTATTCCAATTATCAAATTAAATTATTTTTTTAGGAATTATTAATCGATTTTTCAAAACAAATAGTTCTAGTTCTAATAAAAAATTAAAATTGTATTCAACTCTTTTGAAAGAATTTTGCGAACTATGGAAGTATTGAAAATATTTTTCAATTCTCTTGGAATCATTAAAAGCAGTCAAGAGAATAAAGAATCGTCCATGGTCGTGCAATATTGTTTTGACATTAATCTTTTTTCTTTCTCTGCCAAAATAGCAGTCCATTTGGTCCTTTCTAACCCATTACTTTCTATTCAGATAAAGCAGAAATACTAAGTAGTTAGTGTGGCTTTCCAATTTTTTTACGTTAAGGTTTCTATCTCTTGAATATAGGAATATGGATGTGACATCTCGTTTTACATATAACAAGGACCTTTAACAATGAGTGGTGATTCTTTATTGTACTCTGCAGCGCCATGATACTCCACTTTAAAATGTCATATGCAATTTGTTTTCTTGTAATATTTTTGTAATTCTGAGCAACAGAATCTCTTCATGTCATTGAGAATATAAAGATGTTAACTCTAGTTTAATGTGAAGGTTCTTTGGTTTGATTTTCATTATCCATTTTATAATTTGAAAGAGTTAATTTGAAGATGCTAATTTCAGTGGCATTAGACGAATTACACCCAGAATGAATAATTTCTTGACCTTTATTTTTTGGCTACATCATGATCATATTTAGAGCAAGTTATGATAACAGTATCAACGTTTTTTGGTCATGTTTATAAAAACAGAAACCTGATTAATAAAGCTGGATAATAGAGGTATTTCAAAATCATCTTCTTGTGTTTGTGAAAATATATAATAATAATAAATAATGGTTTGGGAAGTTACTGCTTAGACGATATTCCATAAATCCCTGTACCATCACATCTAAATGGACGTCCACAAGTCTTTTTTTAACACGTCGAACTATGGGGTTTCACTAAGAAACTGACGTTACTTTTTTTTCTGTGTATACTAGGTTTAAATCCCATCGAACGTGAATGAGATATGATGAGGAAAAGACTGTCCAGTTGCATCACTTTTCACAGACTCTGGAGAAGTTAATTTAGCAATTGAAATTGCTTAGAACTAGACATCGACCACCTCCTTTTGTCGATGCCTCTATGTATACAGGAATATATTAAGCTGTGGGGAGGGCAGAAATAAGATTAACATTTTTTTGAGTCAATTTCTAAGTCTATTACATTACCAAATAATCAAGGTCGATAAGATCTTTCTTCTGGGTGTGACACTTTTAATGGTTGTTTTGTAATTGATCCAAGATAGTGACAAATATTAAGTTTTAAAACAACTTCCTTTAGAATATCATATATTATGAGGTCTTACTGGGAAATTTTAGCATTAATTCTTTTTATAATTATTATTATTCAGTCAAGAAGAATTTTAGTTAATTGAATTTTGTCAAATGCATGGTAAATATCCAAAAAGACTGTTGAACTGAATTTTCTGTGGTCTTATTGAGGGGTTTAAGCATTTATTCTAGTTATATTTATTATTATTATTATTATTATTCAGAAGGATTTTAGGAATTGAATTTTGTCAAATGTTTCGTGAATATCCAAAAAGGATGAACAGAATTTTCTGAGGTCTTATTGGGAGCTTTAAGCATTTATTCTAGTTATATTTATTATTATTCAGTCAAGAAGAATTCTAGTGAATCGAATTTTGTCAAATACTTTGTAAATATCCAAAGATTTTTAATGACACTTATCGATGATATTATTGGGCTGAATTTTTTTGACAAAATCATCAAAATTATATTTAGGGCAATAACGATGCTGTAAAGTATGATATTTTTGAAATAAATATCTTAATATAACGAACACACATAAAAATTAGTTTTCCTGGAAAAATTGAGAAATATACCTAGCTAATGCTGTTACTCCAGCAAACTGCAGCTCTTCAGTTTCATAAATATCAGGGCGCTCGCAAATTTGTATTATTATTGGAGCCAATTGCGCTAAAAATCCGTTACCAGTGACAATATTTTTTTCGAGAATATTAAGGATAAAATCCGCATCTGTATCTTCAGCTTGAGCACCTTCCATGATGGTATCGTCATCTGTCTAAAGCAATGAAGTTTTAAAGAAAATTAACAAAAGATCCAACCATTTAAAGTAAGATCAAAAACTCAGTTACTTAAGGGGAATATTCCATAGGGTTCTATAATGTTCTGGCACAGTATGAGAATATTCGAGAGATAGAATTGAAAGAGGAAAGGAAGTTGATACATGGGAAGTATTACAATACTACTATATTGTTTTCAGGGTAGTCGGATTGTTCAAATGGTTATATTATTCTTCTTCCCCTTGTAACTCATTGTTGTACTACATAATTACAAAGTTATCGAATGTTCTGGAGTATTTTTATGTGCTCTAGACTGCGTTTGAAAAGTTATCGAAAACATTCGACAAATAGAATTAAAAAAAGAAATAGGAAGATAGGAAGTGTTACAATATTATTATATTGTTAACTAAGCTGGAATGTCTGGAATCGTTGGTGAAATTTATACTGAAAACACTGTTTACATTACCAATACGCCAACACTCACAATTACACTGTCTGAGTTTTTTTCAGTCTCTGTAGACGATAATTTGGTTATCGAAATGCGCGTCAGACAGTGTAATTGTGTGTTGATAGTGTAAACAGTATGTTCAGTATTATTATATTGTGTCGAGGTTCAAATGGTTAGGTTATTCTTCTTTTCTTACACCTCAGCGTTTGTCTATTTTAGAGTGTTTTTAAGCACTATAGACTGCGTTCAAGTAGCCTACGAGAATATTCAAGAGGTAGAATTGAAAAAGGAAAGGAAGTTGATAGATGGGAAGTGTTAAAATATAATTATATTGTATTGAGGCTAATCAGATTGTTCAAATGATTAGGTTCTTCTTCTTTTCCCTGTAACTTGCCAAATGATCGCATGATTACTATGTTATCGAACATTCTGTGGAGTGTTTTTGTGTTCTAGACTACGTTTGAGGAGCCTACAAGAAAACTCGAGAGAAATTAAAATTCGTTAGAAAAGCAGTGCTGTGTAGTAGAGGAAAGAAGGTTGAAAGATATGAAAAGTAAGGTTTAAAAATACTCACTGCACTAACTGTAATATTTGAAAGTGAGGCTTCAGATGCTCTGGTAGCAGTAAGAGATATTTTTTTCTTTCTTTTGCCAATTTTATTAACATCAGTTAGACTCTTCTTTTGTTTTTTTCGTTCATCTCTAACGTTTTGACGTCGTTTCAATTCTTTATAAACAGTATCGTCCATATATTCCAATTGCTTGATTGCCACACAACCGCACAACTGACAAATCCTTATGAGGGCGTATTGAGGTACTTCTAAATCGGGATCTTCTTCTAATTTCGCTGAAAATTTTGGAATGATATTCTGCAAAAGTTGTTCGACAAATATTTCCGGTTTGGAGCTCAACTAGAATAAAAAATGCTTGATGTAAAAGTAAATCGGAGGTTTTGAGGTTTGTGGGATAGGTCCTCAATCAACAGTTCTCAAACAACCACGGCTAGATAGCATTGTGATGCAGTTAAAATGTCGTTTAGACTGTAGTTGCAAGGTATTTGTATCCTGGCACATGCATCTAAAATACTAGACTATTTATTGAACTAGAGAGTTCATAGAAATGTTGTATGTGCATATTACAGTCTGGTTCAATAATTACAAAAATACAACACTATAATCTCATACAATAAATAGATATAATGCATAGCAACAAAATGTGCACATGACGTGAAAGCCCTTTCCATCAATATGAATGCAGGATACATGTATCTTCCATGCGAAAGACCCCTAAGTGTTCTAGACCGTTCTGACTGCAATTTCGATAGAAAAGAATTGAATATAGAAGAGGTATACGACAGATGGAAATGTAGAAAAAACGTCAAAAAATGTTAACTAAGAGATTATAAACCTTAATTTATGTTAATAAATTAATATCAAGCCCCCCGAATGTTCCAATACTTTAATGTATCGTTTCATTTATCAAAAAAATACGTTGATGGACGGAAAATGTCAAAAAAATTTATGTGGGAAATTATAAACCTTGATTTCTCTTAATACTTGATTTGTGTTCAAATAAAATCAAACTGCCAAGTTTTAGATTATTGTTATATTGTAAAGAGGCTAAGCAGATCATTAAATTGGTTAGGTTATTCTTCTTTCCCTTGTAACTTTGTATTTGCGTGTATGATCATGTAGTTATCGATATTCTGGAGTGTTCCTAAGTGTTTAGACTGAATAACCTACAAGAATATTCGAGAGAATCGAATTGGCTAGAAAGGCATCTCAAGAAGGGAAAGAATGAAGATTGAAAATGAGAAATTCATCAAGAAACATCAAAATATGTTGAACAGAAAGATATATATCAGAATATAAGTTAATGGTTTTTTATAAATAAATTCAAACCTTGGAGTGTTGTAGCAATATTTAACAGATGTTAAATCATTCTTTTTCCCCTAGTAACAAGGTGATTACTAGATTACATAGTTATTATATATATTCTGGAGTATTCTGGGCTGCGTTTGAAGAGTCAATGAAACATAATCGAATTGGGGAGTAAAAAACGTGACAATATTAAGTAGGTATAAAGTTAGAAACTTTGATTTCTGTTCAATAAATACATGAAATTTCGAAATTGGTGATATACTATAAATATACTCATGAACGCAGACTTTAAATATGTTGTTTACCTTATAAACGAAATCCAATCCAGCATACAAAGCTTCATGATAAAATGGCGATGATTTGAAAAACATTTTGCTCAATATGTTACATAGATCAACAAAACAATCTTCAGTAGGTTTGATTCTAAAACTGAAATTCTGACTATTCACATCAACTTTTTCGTAGGCTACTGATAAAAGTCTGCAGCAAACGGCGAGAAATTGTAGATTGTTTTTTCCCCTTAAACAAAAATAGTATTATTAAATTTTTATATAAAATTTTTAATATTATGTAAAATATAATAGAAACTTAATTATGAGTTTTAAATTTATTTTGTTTGTTGTACTTGGCACACAAAAATATAGATATGGTTGTGAAAATGAAAATATATAACATATGCAGTAGAAAATTAAGGGAAAATCTGAGGCAAAAATAATGTGATAGAAATAAAACATCTGAGAAGATTAGCGAGAAAAAATAAGTGGAACAAAACATAAAGCTATAATAGAAAATACACGACTGCAGATTTTGCAAGCAAGCCATATATACAGTAGAGAATCTATTATGCAAATGTCCTACTCCTTTGGAGAAATCCAAGTATTTTGGAGGTAGAACATTAAGATTCAGAGTCCCGCACAAAACATCTGCGGCTGGAAAACCAAAACGATCCTCATACAATCTACCATCTATGTCAAGATTTTACAGTGTGATACATCCAAAATAATGTTCGTTTTAGTCTTTGGTTCGATTTTTCTTTGGAAATACCTCTAACAACAAATATTAAAAACGGTTACCTTTCGTTGAATGCGATGTTCGTTGTTAAATTAAGATTTTTCGAAATTATTGTTTTTCTTCCGGTCGCTGCCATCTTCAACAAAACAACGGCTGCTATTTCGTCTTCGACTTTAGTGGTGACACGTTGAGTTACGATCTGCCATAACATATCGATGACGCTGTTATCTAAAGTACCTTTTGCTATCCAATCCGATAAAATTTCTTGAAGATCGTCTAGATTTGTTGCTGGTAAAGATTTTATTAAACAAATTAAACGCTGGACAACAACGGAACAATGATCACTGAAATAAAGTTAAATTGTAATAAAATTGATAAAACAAGAAATTTAACACAACAAAAAAGTCGTTATACGAAGTTTTTCACAAACTTGGATTAATAATAGCATCGGAAAATGGGATATTCAATAGCTAGATAACATACAGTGTGGACAGAAATAAATGAAATATTCGAGATATTATTATAGCTGAAATGTGTATTCATATTTATTTCTCTCACTTCTTAAGTCTTTTTATATGTTTTTCTTTCTGATAAATGATCTTCATGATGTATAACCTGACATTGACAATTTATTTAAACTTTTTATGACGGTGGGGTAAATTTATATACACTGCCTTTTACATACACAACATACACTGGACGTAATTAACTTATAATACCTAATAATTTATTCAAATTCACCAGTTGGTTTTCTATTTCGTTCTGTTTACCATGACTATTTATTTTAAACTAAGTAACTCCGCTAAGCAAACCCCTTTATATACCCAATAAGCATTTCTAGAAAATTCTAGAAAATAAACAAACAAATAAATGAAAAGATCTTCCTAAATATTAGTTCTAAAAAAAACAATACAAGCAAACCGCGGGTGTAATAAAAACAAAATTAAAAGCACCACGAATTTGCCAAATTTTAGAATTACATTATAACGGGACAGGAATGGCTACACGCTTTATGTCGTGGACGAGTTCGTAACAATATCAATAAACAGATAGTCTACCATATGAAAAAGAAGGAATGCTCAATTCAAATTCAGTTACATTGGAATTTATAAAATATTTGGACATTTTATCTTTTAGGGTACAACTCTATGGCCTTTTGACCTTGAGGTATGTGGTAGTTGGTAAAATGTTGATAACAAATATTACAAAAAGGGCGCGCGCTAGACGAGGCACCGGAGGGAATAGATAAAAAAGAAAACAAATAGTACTATTTGAGGTTAGGTTAGTATTGTACCCACTGGAACTGATAGGAACAGTGAGCTGAAGATACAAAAGCACGGGATCTTACATTATGAAAAACTGAATGTACAAAGTTTTGTATGGAAAAAAAATATCAGCGCCCTATATAAATATACATGAACATGCTCAGAACTACCCCAGTAATAACATATTTCAAAGTCAAAGTTATTGGAGAGTTGTACTCTAAAGAATGGAATCACCCAATATTTTATAGATCTTTTTTATCATTGATAGCTTTCCCGTCTCTTTCTATGTGAATAATATTTAGAAATTGTCTTTTCTTGGTATATTTGACTCTGAAGGATTTTAGAATTTTTATAATTTAAAATTTAATTTTAGCGAAATGAGCAGAACATTGGCAGAGTAGATCCTATGCCATGCCCATCGTGTTAAGGTAGTGTTTGACAGTGCAGAGACCTGTCAGCAGATCGACCATCAGTTGGATGTCGTTTCTGGTCATTACGAGAAGTTCTTCAGACTCCTTAGCTGGATTTTATAATTTTTATAATTAAATGTATGTTTTTTTATATAAAAACATCTGTTGATTGATATAATTATACAAGTTGTCAATGTCAGATTATATTTTCATAAAGATCAAAATTAGATTAAAGTCAAGGCAATTTATCAGCGAACACATATTTATGAGTAAAATTTAGTTAAAAAATGTCCACTTCCGGTTATACCAATTTAAATATTTTATTGCATTTTTAGGAATAGAGAAATTAGCAAACAAACTGATAAGCATAGTTAAAAATATTATATAAGAAAATAGAGAATGTGGTAAAAGTTAGCTGGAAGACGACAAGTAATTTTGTAACTTACAGAGGAGTGAGACAAGGAGACATTGTAAGCTCGTTATTCTTCTTATTATTTCGTTATTTCTTCTAGTCATGGACGACAAAGCTGAAGAAGAAGAAATAAAACACACATAGAATAGTATACTAACGTATACGGACGACCTACTAATATTCGCTAATACAAAAGAAGAGTTACAAAATAGAATACAGAAGTGGAGTAATGAGGGACTGCAGATTAACAAACAAAAGACAGAAATGATTAAAATATCAAACAAACCAAAAGAAATAACTGTTCAAATACCCGAATTGGAAAAGAAGAGCGTAAACAGTCTAAATTATCAAGGATAACCCAATTCTCCCATACAACTCCCATCACTCCTGATACTAACAATACATCTTCGACCTAATCGGGAGTGTGGATACTGTTATTTGACATAAGACGAAAAAGAAGGGCAAGAGGCACAGGACGAGTGAGCAGGGTAACAGATTGTCAAGATCATAGCTTATGATTATTAGTACAAAAACATGGGGTATGGATTGTTCATAGATGGTTAAGATAATTTGGTATTTTTTATCCAAAAACCTCTTAAATAGAAACTAACCCATTGATACGTCTTCCTACTATTGAAAAATCAAAGTTATACAATTATTGTAAATTCTACTTACGTTAAATTCTTGGAATCGGATAATAGATAAATATTTTTAAACGCACCAATAATCGCGTCTTTACGTTCTTGTTCAGTTCTTTGCATAACTCGCAACATTGCTAAAACAATAATTCGCTTGATAAATAAATTAATGTTCCAATGTTTTCCAATAAATTGAGAATTCAAATTACCTTCTGAGGGATAAGCCAACAATATAAATTGATTTTAATATACATTCAAAAAATTCATTATTAAAAATGATAAGTTTCGAACAAAAATGGGGCTTAAAATTTTCCATCAACTTATTCAACTTTTGACTTCTTTACAATGAACAATCAAAATTTTGGAACATGCTTATTACCCTGTTTTATTTGTTGCCCAATATTTTGTCATTAATTATTGCGTTGTCCTGTTGTATAGCCAATATCTCAATTCAGTTTCATTATATTTAAGCAGGGGCATTTAATTTTTGAATTATTTCCCATGAATTCTTCTACCAGAGGTAAAAGTAAGTAAATATTTAATCATATGTCTAACATATCTTTTTATCTTGGCTATTATGTAGTCCTCACAAAAATACTTGCAGATTGTTTTCGGGAGTCGTTTTGGCTTTACGGCCTATAACTAGAAGATATTTTGTTCAAGACTCTACATCTTATTGTTCTTTTTCCAAAAAAACAAACTTCTCCCAAAGGACGCTATTTTTTAGGGGTTTTGTGTTCCATTTCCCAAGGTGTTGATATTGCTTCTTAAAGGTTCTTAAGCCGTTTAGCAAAATGGGCAGGACATTAGCACAGTAGAAGCTCTGCTGTTTACTTGGCTTGTTCGCAGAATCTGCAGTTGTCATCTTCTACCGTGCCCATCGTCTTAAGGTAGTATTTAACGAGGTAGTGACCTGTCAGAAGCCCAACCACCAGTTTCATGTCGTTTCTGGTCATCACTAGAATTTCTTCAGACTTCTTAGCTGATATGCTTATGAATATTTCAGATTGTATTGTGCCTGGAGTGTTTCTCCAGTAAGATTCCATCTGATTTTTTTGCCATTCGTTCAGTTTATTATTGATGTGGCATCTCATGAGGTCACAGTAGAGTTCTGATCCAAGATATGGAGTCGTTTCCCTTTTTTTCGCCCTGGAAGCCACATTAGGGTTGCTTTGATTATGTTAGCGAGAGCTTCTAGAGTTTTTTTACACTCCCACACTAGTTTGGACGTGCAGTCTATAGCTTTCAAGACCCTCAAGGCCACTTGGCTATCTGAGAGAATGTGGATGTGCTTTTCAGAGACGTTTCTATACTAACTCTACCTGAAAAATTGTGAGTGATGTTCCCAGAAATATGCTCTCCTTGCAATAGCTTCTAATCGTCTGTGTACCAGAGAGATACATTTCGAGCCATTTTGTTTGTGCAATCTGGCTTTATAGAGGTACTTTATTCATCTAATAATTATTTCTTGTCTCTCTATTAATGACTATTTCCTGTAAGGGTTAGCAGAGGTAAAGTGGAGTTTATGTTTGAGTTACTACAAACTGCTGCTTTCCTTTGCCTTTTGGTGATACTAAATCTGTTGATAGACCTCAAGAAATATCTTCGTACTGGTTGTGATAATCGTGTCCGGAGGATTTTTGTTGACCCACGAGAGGTCGTAAATTACCGCTTCAAATGGAATATCCTTGTCCAATCTGCTATGCATTTGGTCTATTAGTTTGTCCACAAAAATCCTTTCTTATACATATATTATTTGGAACTTTTTTAGTATTTTTTTCAAGAAATTCGTTGAAGCAAATTCTTTTAACCCTTTCAGTTTCATTAAAATTTGTATTTATGTTTATTTTGGGAACAGAATGCACCAGATTTCTGTCCAGTTTTATTTTAAAAATACAAATGCAGTTTTTGTGTTTATATTTCATTTACTCATTCCTTAGACTTTTCCATTTTTTTCTATAATATTTTATTGTGGCTCCTAAGCCACAATCACATTATATCCTGTTAGGCCATTATGAGCTTAAACATAGGAATATTATTAGACTATAGGATACAACATTGTTGAGATTTTAAAACAACCCAGCCTCTTTCAAATAAGTTGCATTAACATGTCTTCTTTTTTATGTATAAATATTATTGAAACTGTTTTATTGTTTATAGTAGTAAAATGAGTCCTTCCACTTTTTTCATGATTTTTCAATTAACAATATAATCACCATAGCAAAAGTGTTGTCAAGCAATGAAAAGTTCCTCTTCCATCAAACCACATCAAAACTGTT
The DNA here is from genome assembly GCA_026230145.1 of Diorhabda elongata. NCBI lineage: Eukaryota > Metazoa > Arthropoda > Insecta > Coleoptera > Chrysomelidae > Diorhabda > Diorhabda elongata. The sequence continues at coordinate 22,154,635 of CM047933.1, read as the reverse complement.
AAAGAAATTAATATAAAAATTACATTTCTGATGTTATTCGTTATACTTTGTAAAATTTATTTGTAAAAAATTGAAAAATTCCCACCTATCGATATTTTATAGATTTTTTAATAATTTTTTCAAATATTGTAGTTTCTAATGTGAATACGACGATTTTATAGAAAATTGTATGCCTACATTTTTGTATTAAACTTTTTGTTTTAATATCTTTTTATGCTTTTGAGATACTTTTAAAATTTATTTCTAGGATAATTAATAATCATTTTCTACCCCCACATAATTTTCGACATTTTTTAACAATAAATTAACTTATTTAAAAAATATAGGCTTGCCTTTCAGATGTAAATTTCAATTGTAATTTTATTAAACTATTGACTGATTTTTCATTTACCTAAAATTCCTTCAGTCGCTCGATCAATATTAAATTGATATGCGGCTACGAAAAATTCAATAGCTTCCTGCATATCGGATACAGACGTAGTTTCCAGCAATTCCACGCACACGTCTATGGCCGCATCGATGGTTTCTAAAAATTCAACGCACTGTTTCAAGAAATCTATTTTTGAGGACAAATTTTCCATATTTCTTAAATCTTCTTCAGTTACTTTGACAAATTCTTGGTTTTCCATTTGTCCAATAATTTTGGAAACGTTAAAGAAAATGGTATAAAATATCCCCATATAGAAATCGAGATCTTCTATGGAGCTCCTTTCCCTATAATAGTTTACTTGTATTAATATTTTTGTTCTGTTACTGATACTTTAAATTTAGATCTTTGATAGTACGGAGGGAATTCGCAGATTGTTAATATTACAAGTTTTATTCATTTATGTATTTGTGTTAAGGGAGTATTCTGGTCTAGAAATTTGGAAAAATCGATTTTTTTGCATAATTTCAAACCTTAGACCATTAAGAATATGTCATTAAACGGATTTTTAAAAATTCGTATTTTTTCTGGAGATACAGTAGATTTTATTATTTATTTAGATATTCTACCGGAATTATTTATCAAACTACTTTTTTTGAAGTGGTTGATATGATATCTTCAGTTTTATTCCTTTGAAATTTGGTGGAAATTTATATATATATATATATATATATATATATATATATATATATGTATATCCCTTTCGCGTCTTCCTTGGATTTTAAAAAAATTCAATTTGGAGTATTTTAAAAATATTCTAAAAGTACAAAAAAAAAAGGTTTATCTACAGTCCCTGAAGACGATAACTTGGTTAGGTTAGGTTAGACAGTGAAAAACTGCAATTCAATAAGAGTGGACAAGCTCGTACAATATAATGAGTTTGAAGATACAAGTCATTCAGGCATGTATTGACTTCCTTTGTATTTGAGGCAATTACAAGATTAAAAAAGGTATATCAAGTGGAAGTGGTGTAATAGCGTGGCTTGGTAGCTGCTAAATAGTGAATATAAAGAACAACCATCACAGAAGCATAGGAACAAATAAGTTATATGTGATGTCCCTTAGGATATAACAAAGGAAAAGAGTCTTAAAATGAAATTTCGTTACATACACAAGCTCGCACTGAAGTGGGAAATTGACAAGGGTTTTTTAGTTTTGGAAGTGACTAAATGACAAAAGTGATTACTTAGCGGTGACAATTGACGAAATAGAAAAGATATTTGATCAAAAACATAACATATTACAATTTCGACAAACACAATAAAAACAAAATGTATTTAAATTGTATAATTAACCCACTTGAATTTTTCAATGAATGCATTATCTTTGATAGCCATTCTGCACACGTTGAAAGCTTCCTTAAATTTCGAGTCTTCGAGATAGATTTTGATTACCTGTTGAGCTTTATTAGGAGGGATTTTTTTGTGTTCAGATTCATTTTCTGTAAAAATATAAAGAAAATCAATTTGATGAAAAATAAAATTGACATAGAATTGAATTTTAATAAATAAATTTATTCAAATACAAATAAATATGTCACCTTTATCTCTTCCAAGTTCTTTTTCGACTACATTTTTAAGTGGTTCGACAATATCATTCCACTGTGCTTGTAGTTTCATTATCTGCTCCATTTTAGGATCCTCAAACTTTCCTTTGGTGGTTTTTAACAAATTTTTATGCTTTTCCAATTCTTCTCTTATTGATGATAAAGATAACTAAAAAAACAAATTTAAATTCAATCAACTGTAATTCATATGTCCCCTTCTATGCTGGTGTTTGTTCAGTTTTCATCCACCAAATAAGTGATGCATTGGGATCATGGTTTGATGATGGTTTTGTATACCTAGTATACAATTATAGGCTCAAGTACCCATTTCCAGCCTACTAGCTTATGTTCATATGGCCACAATAACTTTGAGATAACCATGTCTACATCAGGGGTTTTCAAACTTTGAAGCCTTCAGGCCAGAATTATTTTTTCGGTATGTTCCAAGGGCCAATTACTTTCAGACAAGTAATTTTTTCTATTCATTTAATGAATGAACTATAACAATAAATATGAATACTTACATTCGCACTAAACGCATTACATGTTAAAAAAGTGGTAACACAATTAATTGCACACTTCCTTGACAAAGACCCTTTATCGCACAAATGTTCTACAGCTTTTTCCAATACTTGGAGTTGAAACTTTAACGGAATCGCCATTTCCTTTTGCAGCCTGGCCAATTGTTGAAACACCTAAAAAAAATTTCGTTTGATTCTTAATTTTTTTCTTTGAATTTATACTTACTTTAGCTCTCACTAAAACAGAATTATCTTCAGTATGCTCTAAAATCATATCGAATAATTCATCTCTAAACTGTTTTTGTTCGTCACTCAAATCATTGCTGGTCAAATTATTCAAAATAACTTCCACAATAACCATTATTACCGAAATTCTAAGGCTAGGGGGCTGAAATGGAAATAAGGTACTATTAATATGTTTAATGTTAATTAAAATAATATTAAATAATATTAATAGGTCAAACCATAAACACTATATTTATTAAGTATTTAATAATAAATGGTATTCTAAGAATATTAATTTCCAGAAAGCTTTTGACTCGATTATTGAAGAAATCTTCTGAATACCTTCAGAGGATCCTGTTAAATAAAAAAAAATTTTTCGGAAGTGAATCACCCTAATATACATATATGTCATATTTAAAACCTATTTATCACTAAATAATTGTAGTGTATTGAATTTTTCACTATAAATATTTATACAAATATTATTTAATTTATTGAAATCAATATTGTTTCAACTTTAGTTCAAAGAAACAGTAACTGTAATGCTAAAAATTACCTCATGATACAAATAGTTATTCAGAGAAACCACTTCTGGCATCATGAGATCTGGCATCAGTGCTGCTAATGTCGAAAGAACTGTAGCACAATTTCTGGCACCCTAAAAATATGTTCATAAGAATTGTTTTTTCATATGAGAGTGAAATGTGAACATGAGAAGCCTATTTTAAAAATTACTTCAATATTTTGGCCACAGTTAGTCATTTATTGGCATAAAAATCTAACACTGAAAAAATTATTTTTTATTTTGGAGAGAAAGATAGATTTTTCATGATTTAAAACTCGCATCTTTAAGAGAAGCCAATACATTTGTATAATTTTCATTATACTGCAAGCAAATAGGTAGTCACACACAACATCCAAAACATCAACATTTCCATGAATATATTTTGAAAGCAAAATACATTAAGAGCACAAAAAATAAGCAACAACATATTTCATAGCAACCAAAAGTATTTTACAGGAAAGTTGGGGCTACGCCTGATAACAACACCAACCAATTTGTACTATTGAAAGATTGGAAACGTGGTGGTCCTCATTACGAACTTTTCTCTACGTCTCTGAGAACAAAACAGCAAGATTTCAGTCTTATTTGCATTTAGCTTTAAATTATTAGTGGAATGTTCAAGAATACTTGAAAGATCTCTATTTAGATGTATAGCTGTTGCTTCTTAACTTGCAGGATCAAAGTAGTGTAGGACCTGATTGTCATCATATGATTGTTTGTGAGAGTGAAAGACACTGTCACATATATCAAAGACATATACGACAAACAAAAGTGATTAAATTATTGAGCCCTGCGGCACACTTTTAAGTAAGACCCAAAAAATTTACAAGATATTTCTTCAAATCCCAGATATTTCAGTTTTGTACAAGAAGATCGTGATCCAACACATCAAATGCCTTCTAGTAAATCCAAGGAGACAGATTTGTTGTCAGGGATATTCAACATTGCCCCCTACAAAATCCTGACTGATGCACAAGAAGAAGATTATTTTCATGCAAAAAAGAGTTCATCTGGATGTGCACTGCTCATTTGAGGACTTTTAAAGTACTGGAACAAAGCAAATATTTCAACTCAGTTGGAAGTAGCCAGTCTCTAAGCAAGAATTTATAATGTGCATTAAGCAATTTAGCAATATTTGTTTGAGCATCCGCAACTTAAGACCATTACTTCCAGCTGTGTTTGATTTAATCGTAAATACATGGTTGACAATTGATTCAGGAGACTCCATAACAAAGCTAAATTTCCTACAATGGTCTATTTCATGACTATTGTAGAAGGCAATCTTCTCCTGACATACATGGGACTTGTTTAATACACTCAGAAAGTACTTATTGAGCTCATTGACCTTTTGCAAACTTGTAGGCAGATTTGTAAATGTTCTGAAATTGGGGTAAATATTCATATTTCTTAATAACTGCAAAGTGCATTTGTATTGTTTAGATCTTTTAGAAAATCGTTTTTCTCTTCTGACTGAATCAGATTCAAGATTTTACAATTCTTGATATGCCTCCCAGTTTTCTGCTAAAGCTTTTTTCTTATACATAAGAAGTGCTGTATCTCTCAAGCCAATTAATATTGAGAATTAAATTGAATGATAATTAAAGCATGTTAATCTACATACCTGACCATCCTGGTGTTTTTCATCAGTTTGCCATTCAGTTAATTCTTCGATCAATTCATGTAACAAACCTTTAGAACTAAAATTTTGCACTAACTGTTGAATACCTTTTGGAACACACTGAACTAAATGTTCGTGTAATTTGAGAAGTTGTGTTATACGAATAATAAAAGTTGTACCATGATTATAGGATGTCAATAGGTATCCTAAGAAATTGAAAATTTCAGTCAACACTTCATTTTGTTTTTTAACTGCAGGGTTTTGTAGAAATTCGTATGCAATTGCAGAAATTAAATTGATGAAGCTTTCTTCTATCACTTGTGAATCCCAAAAAGTATTAATGTCTCTTTGGATAATATTATATAGAATTATTAAAATATTTTTTTTATCTACTTCAAATTCCTCTTCGGGCTCTTTCGTTGACTTTTTACGACTTTTCGGTACTGAAATTTGTTGTTCTCGTTTAGCAGCGTTTCGTTTTTCAAGTTGTAAAATCATTTGAGTGTACAAATATATCAACATTTTGAGAATATTGAGATATTTTAGTTTCATCTCTTCATTTAAACTTTCTTTATCATCTAAAAGAAAGCCTAGAGCTTTATTCAGTTCTACTACACCTGAAACGCACAAATAATTAGGTTTATGATCTAATACCAATTGATAAAAAACATCTTCACCTTTATGTAAATCTTCATAAGATCTAAATATAAGATCTAGAGAAAGTACATCGCCATGATGTAGTACAGAGAAATAGGTATCAAATGAGTCTAGAATATATTCTGCACCTTCTTCACGAAGTGATTGTCTGCAAACTAAGTAACTCATAATAATTACCTACCGATCGAATTAACTTAAGTATATTATATGGAAAATTACCTTTTAATTCTTTAGGAATGTCCTTCTGTAAGGAAACATTGTTAACCTTATATTCATCATTGATTTTACTTCTCAACAAATCTTCTTTATTTGCTGGTATCACAAATGTAAAATGTGCCATTTTATCGTTTAGATCAGATTATTTGACCAATAAATAAAATTCTGAACTATCAAACATATACAAAGCGGAAAATGACAGTTATTCAAACATTTAAAAGTCTCACCAATCTCACAGTGTGACCAACTTTGTAACGTACAATATTCCGTCAAGGTAAAATCGCTTACTAAATGCACACATTAATTTTTGTACTTTAAGAGCGGGTTTATCAAGTGCAATTTTTATGTTGTAGTTACGTATCTGTCGGAAAATAATAACCTATAAATAAAGTTCCAGTTGGGTTCTTTATGTATTTTTAATCCACTATTTTATCGACTGACAGTTAAGAAATGATGGCAGTAATGGCTGGATTTATATACCAGACTCGATTGGCTGGGTATTTTTCATATAGACCAATAGGTATAATGTACGATATGAAACTTTATTTAAAATCTAAAAAACGTTGGTACCTTATTTACCAATCAATAAGTGATTTTAATTATTTACAATTATTTTGTTATCATGGATTTTGTGTATTGGATAGTTATGAGGATATTATATTCCTTCAACACAACGGTTTTCTTATGTAGTAGTAAAGGAAAGAGTTGATAATATTAAGAAATTGGATGAGTCTCGTTTCTTAATATTAGTATTTTTCATTTTTTTTAAAATAAATTTCTCACAAAACACCAGTAAAGATTATCAAAATTTATACAGACTGGAAACCAAATGTGCAACAACGACGTCCTTATTTTCGAGAGACACTGTTTATAGATACAGAGTGCTTCGGAATAGCAACTCCAAAATACACTTTTTTACGTTTGGAGTAAAATAGTTTCGTTAAATGTCTAATAAACGCACTAAACTTTCAAATAAAACTTACATAAAATTTAATTCTGATGATGTGTATGATGTGTACAACCTCAATAAAAAGTAAATGCAAGTTGAAAATATTTTTATTTTACTGAATGAAAATCAAAACAAAAAAGATGTAAGCAAGTGTTACGTTCTGGATAATATTGAGAAAATTATTTGTTTCTATTTTATGAATTGTAATAATATTTTCACTTTAAGCTATATTTTCAAGTGTTGACAATTTCAGACCCGAGACATTCAATATGCCTTCCTATTATTGGTGGATCAGGAATCCGGGCGAAATCTATCGCTCACTATAACTCGCTTACGAAGCGTTTTTGTTTTGTTATACCAACTTTTTTCCTTATATTTACCTATAGAATCATTTCCCGAGAGATTGGAGTGCTATTCCGAAACACCCTGTATATATTGTCTCCGAAGAAGCAGCTAAATAGGTTATATTTTGAAAGTATGTGAAATGAAACAATTTATTTATGAACATAGTTTAATATTCATATCTTAAATATAATTATATAACTAGGTACAATGTAAGGAAGACTCATTGAATATATTTCAACAAATAAAGCATTGAATGATATATATCTACACATAACTTATTTCTATCCTTCATTTCAAAAAATTGTTTTTGACATGAAATCCACATCTTTGGTAATTTGTAAGGTACATATTTCGTAAGGTAAATTAAATTTTGTAATTATTATGTTATATTATAATAATTGATAGTCCATTATTCAATATTTTGGTTTATTATTTAGAAGATCATTACAAGTTGCCTATTTTTGCATATTTAAAGTCTCTGCATCGGAAGTCTGAACATAATCTATAACGCCCATGTGTCAGAGAGAGAGAGAGAACTCTGTGTCCTTTTCTATTCTATCCTTTCAAAAAACTAATGGCGGCCACGCTTGCTCGCGCGTCGTCTGTCCTGTCATGTGGTCGCGCGTATGTAAACAAAACAGACCAAATTTGTTTATGTATGTCTATAAATGTTAATGCCTTCATATAACTTCTATAATTTGAATATATGTCCTAAGCATCTATGTCCTCTATCATAGACAAAATAATACTAGACTGCGCTTTCAATAAAATTCGTGTTCCAATATTAGAATCTCCTCCTCCGAACCCTTCAGTTAGTTATTATTTTCTCACTGCTGATATTTTAGAGAATTTTCAAGCATGCGCTGTATAGATAAAGTGTCTCGAACGAGAGAGAAAATGAATACTGTCGGCACCGTAACGTAGAGACGTTTTTTCCCATAAGAACTGTCCATATAGGAGTATTACTCGTACATATATGATTAGAATAAGATATAAAGAAAGTTTCGTTTCAATTTCTTGTATCGTACTCCTTCAATCGCTATATTTCTCTACTCCCTTATCTCGTTTCACCAATTCCCGCATAGTGGAACAGACCTTAGACCAGAGGCTGTTTCTTTCTAAAATTGGCAGAACTTTTCAATATAGAAATTACATACAGTGAAACCTGGTTAAATGGGACCTGGATAATTGAGAAACCTCTATTATTGAGAGTTGCAATGAGGTTCCGGTTCTTTATCTCTATAATTAAGACTCTGTATCACAATTACCTGTATAAGTGAAACAAATTTATCAGGTCTTAACACATTTGATATTTTGCGTCGTCTTTCGCGATTGCTTTGTTTGTCATTACTATCTCAGGTTTTGAAGGGAATAAAAGTGTACAAAATGTCCAAACATAAATATAAAACGTTATCAGTATTTGAAAAATTACAAATTTTATCAGATTATGATTGTGGAAAGTCGCGCGATGAACTGTGTAGGGAAAATAACATACCAAAGTTAACTCTGTGTATTAATTATTATTAACAACGAGAAAATTCCATCTCAGTATATTGATGGAAAAGGAAAACTCAAACGGACACGAGCAGCAGAGTATCCTGAAGTTGAAAAGTGTCTTTGTACAAGGATACATCAGGTAAGGAATAATAACATTCCAATAAGCGAACCAATGATTAAAGAGAAAGCTCAAGAATTTGCAAGTAAGCTCCATATTGATAATTTTTCTGGCAGTAATGATTGGTTGGAAGGATTTAAGAATAGAAACGATATCGGATTCAAAAATGTTTGTGGCGAGAGCAATTCTGTGGACAATAACGAATGTAATAAGTGGATTAAAAACGTACCAGCTTTATTGCACGATTATTCCCCCGATGATATATTCAACGCCGATGAAGCGGGCGTATTCTACAAGTGTCTATCGGATAAAATATTTACGTTCAAAGGTCAGCCTTGCCATGGTGGTAAATTGAGTAAAGTTCGGGTCACTGTACTTGTAAGTGCGAATATGTCTGGAACTCAAAAAATGTGACTTCCTTTAATTGGAAAATCTAAGAGTCCACGTTACCTGTTATAAAGTCAAAGTCAAAGTAATAATAAGGCAGGGATGACTTCTGAATTATTTGCCGATTGGTTGAAAAAAATGAACGCCGATATGAGGGCCCAAAAACGAAAAATCATTGTCGACATTTTTCGACAACTGCACAGCTCACCACAATATGCCCAAATTAGACTATGTTACATTATTATACTTACCTGCCAATACCACAAGTAAATTGCAGCCCATGGATCTGGCTATTATCAACAACTTTAAGGTTTACTACAGGAAGGAAGTTGTTCGGTATGTTCTTAAATCTATAGAAGAGGAAAAAATCAACATCCTCCAGCCATGAGATTTGCAAGAAAAGCTTCGTTTTCTGTTAGCAAAACCATAATTAGTCATTACCTCCAAAAAGCTGGATTCAAAGTGACGAATGTATCTGAACCTGAGAGCCTACAAGAAGAGTTGGAGATCTGTGTAACGTTTCCAAAATGGGATAGAATATTTACCACATGTAGGAATGACTTAAATGAGGAGCAGGCGACTTTTCAAGATTTCGTTTTTTTGGATGATAATGTACTCATTTCAGAGGAGATCAATGATGATGACATAGTTGCTATGTATTCTTCTTTGGACACAGAAGAAGAAGAAGACTGTGAAGAGACTCCAGTGAAAATTTCAAAGCGTGAGGCAATGGAAGCTTTAGAAACTTTACACAAGTATTTCGAAATGACAAATATTGATAATTCTAATATTTTTTATCAATATTAATATCCCGAGTGCATGTCAAATTGTCGATAATTTAATTTTCTCGAGTGCGCGAATGCGCACGAGAGGAAATTATGAGACAATTTGACATGCACGAGAGGGCATTTTGGCAGACTATTTCCTGAGAAAAATTTAATTTAAAATAAACAATAATTGTTCCTTTTCTTAAAATATAAAATTAAAACCAAATGATGTTTATTAATCCTGGACGAAAATTTGGCACTAGTGCAAATTATCGATAATTTGCACTAGTGCAGTATTATCGCTGAAATTTGATCGTGGCTAGGTAAACATAAAATATTACAGCTTTTTGGTTGGCTTAAATTTTTCGAAGGAAATAGTCAAATTTATTCTATCAAGAAATAGGTTTCAGCAACTAGCAATCAAGTCAAACAAACATAACCGATTACTTCAAGTCATCAACTGTATGTACATTTATACCTATACTAAATTCATAACACCAAAAATACGCATTTTTATTAACATTTTCGCCTCTAAAAATGGAATAACGGCACATTTCGACCTTTGTAAGCGGGGGCCTCTGTAAATGACACAACTATAAGTTTAAACCTGCTTAATTGGAAAACTGGATCATTGGAAACCCTCAATAATTGGTACATATATCTTGGTCCCTTGAGATCCCAATTAACCAGGTTTCACTCTATATGAACAGTTTCTATAATTGGAAGCTGTTCCGACTAAGAAAGAAAGAATTATAACGGTTTCTTGATCGTCCGAGGCTCCCTGCTCGGTTTTGCGCATTCTCGAGCATGTGCAACTTGAACGAGAGAGAAAATATATATCGTCGGCACTTTAATAGGACATTCCTTCTCGATTTAACTGTCCGTATAGAATTATTCCTGTAACAACGTGCTATCAACCAAATATCGAGTCGGTTGGAACACGTAGTCGTTACCGTACCGAGGACGGTTTTTTGATGGGTTGGAACGAACCTAAAACATATTCAGTGGTCTAGAGTACTATATCTATGGTTCCATTGGTTGATCATTTAAACATATCATTTGTACGCTTCTCGTATAGAGAGAGAGAGAGAGATTTTTTAGTAGGACAAGGAGGATTTTTATAAGGTGGGTATAGCTGCAGTTGCGTTATTCGGCCATATCGCTGGAGAACCGGTTCACTAGGTTATATTAGGTTAGGTCCTATTGGAGCCGCTATTAATTTCTTAGCTCGAGGCCAACCAATCATGGAACGACCGCTCATCTCCCGACTTTTCAATACAGGGATTTCTATGTCGACTGCCATCTCGAGGTTGGAAGCTAAATTAATATGTAAACAAGTTAAATTCTCTTGTTGATGTAGTTTCAAATATTAGCAATAAAAAAGTATTTTGGCTTTTCTGTAAATTCTATCAATCGTAACGAGGGATAAAATTAGATAATCATTTCAATTGCGGGATTCGATATTAGATCATGAAAAATAATATAAAAATAATAGTAACTATTTCAATTTTTGCCTCAGCTACATAATGGAAAGTGATAAACTATAGTTTTCAATCTATTGTCTAATATAAGTTGTCCAACTTTGATGAGATTTAATTCATATTATCAATAGATAACATGACGGAATATAACATTGAAACAATTATTGCGCAAGCATACAATAAGTTATAATAATTACAGGTGTATAATTTTAATTTATCAAGCCGTATGGAATGTATTCCCTCGGTGGGTAAATATCTGAATTTTTATGATCTTGAGGATGCCCATGGAGAAGTTCCGCCATAAAACTTATGTAAGTGATAGCAAGTCTGAGTGTTTCGATACGAGACAGACGTTTTTCGTAAGCAAATGTTGGTACCTGCAAGTTATCGATAATATAATTAAATTAGGAAATAAGAACGTACAGGGTGATATAAAAAAAATTGTTTTCGTAGATTTCTGATAATTATTAATTTTCGATGAAACTAGTTTCAAAACTGAAAGAAGAAGGGTGATTCAAATATAAATCGGAATTAATGGAAAACTCGTGAAAATGTAGTGTTGTACAAGAGGCTGCAATGGATTTTATAATGGACTGTTATGAGGCGTACAGAATAGCCGGGACCGCGTAATCTTGCTTTTTAGTGTACTTATATCCATGATGTGAATACTACAAGGTGTAAAGACTATGCTTCCCAGCTGGTGCGCTATAGCAGCCAATAAAATTCGCTCCCAAAACCACGCGCCAATTTGGCTCTTGAGAGATGCGCAGAACGAGTCGAAAATGAGCCCTCGGGAAGAACACACCTTGTAGTCTTTACATCATGGGTGTGTTCTTATGGAAGACCAATTTACGACCTCGACTGTACAGTCACCAGCTGACTGATTTATATTTATTTACATTGAGTGTATAGAATAGCTATTTGGAATTAAAATGCCTTCTTCTTCAGCACCTTCATGTACAAATAACAATACCAATTGTAGAGGTGAAGGTATTAGTTTCCATGGATTAAATTAATTAAAGAATGGAATAAAGTTTGTGGAGAATGACAACTGTACCTCCAACACGGTAAGTGTTTACATATTTATCCTATATTTTCTTAGTGGTTGATTTAATATTGATCAAATATTTATTGTTTGAATAACGAGAATATGCTCGAATCATTTTAAAAAAAGTTGCTACGTGTAAAAGCCCGACCACTTGATTGTTAGTTGAGATACAAATATCTATGTGTTATCCAAAGATGCAGTGCCGACTGAGAATCTATCTACCACTGAAAATTCAACGTAAGTGTAAAAAAATTAGCAGAAATTTATAATATACATTCTTTACATGGCAAAAAGTTTTACAATCTATTTAATATTATTGAATTTACATTAATTTGAGAATTGTTTTTATTGAAATAACTTTCAACCAAGCTCAATTTACCACATGCTGAATTAATTTTTAATAGTTTTATATCACATTCGCTTCTCAACGTTTCGTTCGTAACAATCTTAAAACGAAAAGATTCAAATTCCCGCATTGAATTGATTGGCCAGAAGAACAATATGGCCGATATTGGGAAAGGCCTCTCATTGGCTGTGACTATCCGGCTGCGCAATGCATCATTATTCGTTTTATGGTCAAAGATAATGTAAAGCCTGTGGAAATTTATCAAAAAATTAGGCAATTAGGTGATAGGTGCCAAGGCTTCTGAATTTTGAACAAAAATTCACACGTTGGGAAGTATGTACACATCTTCTGCAACGATATGAAGAGGAAGAAGAAAATTTATTGCATCGAATATTCACCACCAGCCGATGTAAGATGTAAGAAAGAAATTAACGGTACCAGCATTGAACAGATTATGAAAACTAACTACTTAGGCATCATACTATCAAGCTATGGAAATGTAGAATCGGAAGTAAAATAACAAATACAGAAAGCCAATAGAGCAGCAGGATGTCTCAATAATACAATATGGAGAAACAAACATACTAAAACGGAAATTAAGACTAGAATTTATAAAGTTGTTATAAGATCCATAATGACATATACAGCAGAAATGCGACCGGACACGTCCAAAACAGAAAGAATGCTGGAAACAGCTGAGATGAAAGAGAATACTGGGAAGAATCACGGGGAACACACTGAGAGATCGAGTAAGAAGCGAAAAGATGGAGCGATAATATAGCTTAAAAGCACAACAAAAGAAAGAAACAGGCAGTATTGCTTATAGAAAAGATAGAAGAAGAAGAAGAATATTCACCACGTTCTACTATATTTCGTCGACGAAAGACGAAGGCGCGCCAGCTAAAGGAAAGGTTGCAGTGTCAGCGGGAAGGTGTTGTGTGCCATGTATTGGGACATAAGAGGAGTGATTATAGTAAGCTCCTAAGAAACACGGCGAAACCTTTCTACTGATCAAAACCGAGCGATGTTGCAAGACAATACCAGACCGCATACAGCTAGGCTTACGATGGAAACGTTGAACAAATTATATTGGAAAACACTGGAACTTATGGTCCCGATTTTTACGAAAAAGGCATCCGAAAGCTTCTGGAGAGGAGCAAAAAGTGTGTAGAGTGTGACGGAGACTTTCTATAAAAACTGTAAAAAATTTCAGCTCTGTAAGTTAGCAATAAAATTTAATAGCATCTATTTTTCTCATTTCAGTTTAATGCAACCAAGAAGAAAATACAGATTGTTCAAATTGCAGATGTTAAAAGATATCCCTTAATGATTATATTTTCCTCAAGTTCATCAATAAATTCCTCGAATATGTCTTAAGAAGGTACCTAATTTGAAGGTGATTTGTAGCCTTATATTTCTACTGAGAGTTATCATGGAACAATTTATAAATTTTTATGAAGCTACAAACCTTTCTACGTAGTTTGTCAAATGCTTCATTCAAATTAAACATTCTTCTTCGTTCCCTGATATTGGCAGCTCTTCTTTGAGCGATCGTTGCAACTCTTCTTCGAGTCTTCTTTGGTTGTTGTGTACCATTTGAAGAACCGTTTCGCCCTAAACGATTAGGGACTAAACCACCGCATTGCTGTCTTTGCCATACTAAAAAATATGAAGTCTTTAAATGTGCGATATCTAAACTATTATTTCTCTCAAAAATGTTTTATAAATTTTACATCAATTTCATTGCTTTTTGCTCTACATAAATTAGCTTGATTTGCGTTATCTTGCATTATTTTCGCTTTTATATATATTATTAAGTATGTAGGTCCTTCACCAGTGAAGGACCTAACAAGTCAGATCAACAAAGCGATTGCCATATCGGGCTGCTTAAGGCAGATAATATGGGCGAACGAATAAATGCGAAAGGATAGCAAGATTAGGATCATACGGAGAGAAACCAGAGAGGAAACCAACAAAAATAGGAAAAAGAAAACCCGGACGACCACCTGAGAGATGGATGGACAGCTGGCAGTCCACCTCCCAGGAACTGGTACAGAGGAACTTGCAAAACTAAGAGATCATGAGATCTTAAAAATGAATAAGAAGAAGTATGCAGAGTTTCAATTTACCAGTTGATTGTTTGTTAACAGTTTCTACCAAGATGAGTAGGTACATATTGAATCAATATCAGGATCATTGATGAGTCTATAACTGCTGGTGATGTTACAAAGGTTACACCAAGAGATACTTCTCCATTTTCTGGATATTATTTTTTAAGTATAATTAATGTACGTGCGTAGCTGAATAACGTGTAGATATTGATAAAAACTCGCCTACTACTTCTTAAAAAAAGTATTTGAAAAAATTGTTAGTAAAAGGACGATTCTAACAAAAAAATACTTCATTGACTTCCTTTGTACATAATAAAGGAATATAATAATTATTTATCCACCAAGGATGAAAAACGGTTATATTAGTACCTGTAAATTGGAGTAAAACAGTTTTTTATCAAAGCACATCCTACATTTTTTTCTCAACTTATATATAAATTTCCTATTTGTTGTTTTCCATCAATTCTTCTCTTTGAACCGCAGATCAAAATTTTTACGTTTTTAAGTGTAATAAACAATCATTTCAATTATTTTTGACTGCGATTCCTCTTAGTCTCCCCTAATTAAAGTACTAAAACATCCAAGTCCTCGTACGTGATTAACCACTTTTTCCACCGAAGTAACAATCGACGTAATTTTACGGTCTATAACCAGCAAGTATAAGTGAGGTTACGTTCAATGCTACTATAAAAATTTTTACAACGTATTTTTTCCATAAAATCTCTCAAATTTTCGTTAGTAAAGTGAATATTAGGACTAACATTAATCAGGGCACATTTCTGCAAAATTTTTTAAGTTTTACTACCTTCTGTTGGTTTGTGTGATGGTAAAAATCAATTTCATTCCCCAACTAAAAGTTTTTGAAATATTTAGCGGATTTTATGAAAAAAAAAATCAAATTGAGCGTCCTTTATGCATAGGTCTCCCTGTATACGACAAAATAACTCGATTATCATTAAATTTGTTTTTTTTTTTTGATGTTAGAAGCTGAACTTCATTATTATATCTTGTTTTTAGTAAAGAAATCTATTTTCCAAACGCTTTTTGTTACAAATATTCAATATCGTGGATTCTGTAGGAAAATAAAATAACAAAGTTTCTATTTTTTGACCACCCATCGTATAATAATATTTTTAAATAAACAAATGGTGTTTTTTCTCAATAATTTTCCAATTAATTGAGTGAAAAAGTACTTATTTATCATAAATTGTCAGTCACTTTAAAATATTTCGTTATACAGGATGTACACTTACGTTACAGACAATAAATATTTTACCCAACAAAGTTTCGTAATACGACAAAATATATGGATTAAATTGTTAATATTTTCAATTTTTGTATACAGGGTGGACGTAAACTCGAATCTAATATTTACTTTCAATTGGAAAACCCTGTATATTGTAGTCTTATTGAAATCCTATGTTTTGACACAAGAAAATAGTGGAAAATATGGAAACGATAAAAATGAAATTTTCCAAATTACCCATTATTTATATACAGGGGTTTTCAACAATGTTAAAGTGATTTTTGGATGAAATTGAGAAAGTTTCGGTTTAAAATTGTTTCATACTTTCCTACAACCCTGTATTTCAATTCAACCCAATCAGTTTTTATAAGTTTTATTAGTAAATTATCATTTCTTGTACTATATATTATTTTTCGTGTTTAATATGTAATTGTACATAAGTACTTAGAATATAAGATATTGTTAACAGCTAGGAGTAACTCAGTTAGAGCTAATTATTATGAGTATATTGAGTGATAGGGACCTGTCATTGATAGTAGTAGCTTGATTTCAATATTAGAAGTAATTTTTCACTTTATACACTAAAACTAAACAATGATTTACTCCGAGAGCTTACATTAAGCTTTTGGTAACGAAATTAGAACAAAAACTTTGAACAATCAATAGTGGCTCGCCGGAACAGGTACTTGGAGTAGAAATAGAGTCGATGCATTGTTCTTCGGAGCTTCCTGATGATACGTTGTATCCAATATCTTCTAAAACAATATTTTGTGGATCTAAAGGCGCAATTAGTACTAGTAAATCTTCGTTATAAGGAACAGTTCGTATAGTCTCCAGAACTGAGCGAAGAGGTTTTAGAACTCGTAAAGAAAGTCTAGCAGCAGAACGCCAAAAGTTTTGGAAAAACTGTGTTGAACATGTTATCAAAGAAGAAGTTGAGTATGTGGTGTCACCCTTTTTAAAACCCTTCATAATTTAATGAAATGATGACTTTAGTTCAGACGAATCTAGCTACCTTAATTATTTATAAAGATACTTTGGAATTGAAATGTTTTGTTTATTTGCAAAGAAGTTATTTTCCTTTATGATTTTTGCTTTGAAATTTCGTTTTCCAGAAATAAAACGAATGAGGTACAAAAAGGACTCAGTTCACGTCTGGTACCCTGTTTAAACCAAACGCCCTTAGTTCCAAGTAGGACTATAATTTCTCGCTATAATCTATAATATAATACCGCCACAGATTTTCGTGAAATTTCAGTATTTTATTATGTATAGTGTGTATCATTTCAAATGATCTACAAACTGTTACAAACCTAAATCAGAATTAAATGCTGTCAAAATATCTGGATATCCACTTAATGCACTGTTTGGAGCTGAAAGGCAGTGATGTGGATCCCATATTCCTGGGTATCCATTTATATCGGCAGGATATCCTGGATAATCTGGACCCTAAAATAGAAACAATGCAAATTTCATTCAGTTTTATCAACAAAAATGGTATTTTTTTGTTGTAATAGCAGATTGTTG
The DNA here is from genome assembly GCA_026230145.1 of Diorhabda elongata. NCBI lineage: Eukaryota > Metazoa > Arthropoda > Insecta > Coleoptera > Chrysomelidae > Diorhabda > Diorhabda elongata. The sequence continues at coordinate 22,137,038 of CM047933.1, read as the reverse complement.
CTAGTTTATTTATCAATGGCTACGTATTTGTCTGATACGTCTAAACAGGTCATTTTTATTTATGAAACTATACTTTTTGATTAATTAAAACTTCCTACGTCTATAGGTAATTAATAACAGTTTCAATGCAAATTTTAAATGCAAAAAGATCTTTCAATTCCCTATTGAACAATATTGAGAAACGATACTACTTGATAAAAATAAATTGGTCGTTAGGATTGGCCATTTACAATTGAGGAGTAGAAATAACGAAAAGGACTAAGTCAAATGCCAGGACTACAAATTTCATAAGAAATCAAGCAAGATAAACGGCGCTGTCTGAAAGTAATCGGATATTTTCGCAACAAAGGTGTGAAGTGCCAGAATACGTTTAGAGCCACGCAGCTGTGGAATATTGTGAAGAATTATTCAAAATGAATCCGGAACATCGAAAACGAGGAATGGGGAGATTAAGTGATGAACAACGACAACGAAAAAATGCAGGACAATCCTATAAACAGAGAAAAGGTATAGCAGAAAAAAAATGGCCGAACCTACAAGTGATTGATTTTGTTCGTAACCTGGAAGCGTCTACATGACGGATAGAACAAAAATAAATTATCCCTATACGTTATTCATAAACAACCCTCCGACTATCATGTAGAAAAGTGATAATGATGATTTTTAAAATGTTTTTTTTTTCTTCCAGGTAACATGTAAATGCAAATTGAACTGCAAATCGTTGAACTACGCAAACAGATTGGCTTTTTTTGAAAAATACTACGAGTACAATGTTGACGTCCTTACTTAATATAGTTAAATGCCGTAAAGAGAAGAAGGCATGGTTATACTTTTATGAAGAAATTTGATTTGACGAAAAAGCATTTGGAAACTATTATACAAAAGAAAAAAAGCGGCCAAGTAGTTTTTAAAGATTTGAGAACTCGTACAGCCCCTAGAAAATTTACACAGCCTTTATAAAGCGTTTTTGCAGAAATATCCACAAAGTATTAGAAAAAGATTTTCCAAATGTTTCATTTAGAGCGCCTCGAAGGGACACCTGTCGAAAATGTGATTCGTTGCATTGCGAAATAAAAGCTCAGGGTGAAAAAGTTTACATTTACAACAAGTCATGTTCGTACCTACATCTGACATGTTCTACATGAGCCAGCTTTCATGCTATAACTTAGGAATCAACTTTGGGGATAACAAACATTCTGTCATGTGTGACAGGACGTGGTGGTAACGAGATTGTATCTTGCTTATTACACGTCCTGAATATGGGCATTAGAGGGATAAAATAATAATTAGAAAAAAAAAACAAAAATCCCGCCTGCATGGATAACTACGAGTAAAAATCAACTGAAAAGACTGAAACAAGATGAAAATGCACAAAGAGATTTATCATAGCATTCAATTTCATGCCTCCGACTGCAATTCTGTTTATAATGTTGCAAAAAAGTGAAAAAACTACCGTGCTGATATTATATATAATATATGCAGATACATTGGTTTGGTACTGTTTCAATTTATGTTTCTGGTTTAAAGTACCTAATCATTATTTTTTTAAAATACCTTATCATTGAATTTTCATCTTGTTTCAGTCTTTTCAGTTGATTTTTAATTGTAGTTATCCATGCAGGCGGGTTTTTTGATTTTTTTCAATTATTATTTTATTTATGTCTTTTTAGTTAAGATTACGTAACCGGATTAATTCCTTGAATGAGTTTATGTCATGTGGTTGATTAAACTATTTGTTAGGGTCAAGAGAACTAATAGCAAGTCCGGAGAGAGTCTTCACTCTACTCAAAGCAACGTAAGCTTGACCTTTTGCAAATAAGTTTCTACTTAAATCTATAGCTGCTCGGTCTAAAGTTGTGCCCTGAAATTTATGCATCGTCACTGCCCAGCATTAAATTAAGGGAAGCATTCGTCGCTCGATTTTGCCTTTACCACGTAAAGCATCAAATTCCGTAGCACGAGGCTCTATCCGGACTCCAATACCAGGTCGGTTCCCTGTTATATTTGGGTCATGGAACTCCACAAATACTGCTTGTGGCAGTTCTCCCGGCTCCATCTACTCTCTGCTTAGTGCTGGCCAATCTATTCGTCGGATAACACCCATAGTACCGTTAACCAGCCCATGGTTAACATTGATGTTCCGTCTTAGCATGGCTCGAGAGCCTACACCTAATTTGAGTTGGTTTGGTATACCACCTGTTTCATTGGGATCTTCAGGTAAGTATTCCTCTCGTGGTTTTTGACCATATGTTTTAGGATCCAATGAGATGTCTACAGCACTAACGGTGTATATTTTGTGAGCTTTTCTAACTTTTCTGTCATTGTCGCGTTATATGCATCAACCAGTCTAGTTGTTGGGAAAATTCTGACAGCTTCTCCATCGTCAAATAGCCCTATCAACGGTACTCTGCGGTTTTCTACGATAGATAACAGCTGCATTGTAAGTTCTCCAACGCGAAGACTGTTTAATATGTCCACAAAAGTTGTATCTCCAGCTTACTTCATATTTTGGGGCAACTCACAAAAACTGAATAAATTCCAAAGATTAATTTCAGCAGATAACCTTTCTGGCTGACGAGAGCAATAAGATCTCCCAGAAACCTTACACACTGGAGGCAACTGTATAAGATCTCCAAAAAGTAAAACATTAACAGAATGATTGTATTTATTTATGTGTTTTTGGTTGTGGGCTGTTTGACACTATTGAACAGCGATACCTTGTCAGTGGTCACAATTTTCTTTAGTGCGATAGGGATTTCGCGTAAGTACGCTCCGATGGTACCTAAGGACTTACACAATGTAATACTGTCAAGTACACACACAGGCCAATTTGAAATACTAGATATGTCTCAGGAAAAATTTTTTGATGTACAAGCGGCAGCCGACATGATGTTAAATATCAAAAAAGTGCATATTAGCAAAGTTGTACGATTGAATGTTGATTCCCAAAAACCTGGCTATTTGTTCACTTGTAAAAAAATACTCAATTAACCAGCTTCCAAACATAAATAAGATTGGTAATAGCAATAAAAAGCACTTAAGATCCATGATTCCGTATCTACAAGATAATAATCACAAACAGTTTTACAGTAATTTAACAAAATAATGTATTGGCACTTAGCCCATTCCTAAATGTTTTACGTTTTTGAACAATTATTTTGAAATTGTTACTTTTTCCCGTTGTTTGTGTCGTAGCCTGTTTAGCCGTAAGGTGAATAATAGATTAGTTTAGTATTTGGAAATAAAACGTCTGGTATTATGGTATGAAAAGTATTTTTTTTTATATCTCTTTTTAACAATTTTGGCACTTGACCTCTTCGTTACTTCTACTACTCAATTATTACTTCACTTTCTTTCAACCATTCTCTTTGCAATCTTTTTAGCAAAGATTGCAAAGGAATAAAAACCGAATACATCCCGACCACCAGGACAACCACCTACAAGGTGGTATGAAAGCTGGTCTTCATCATCCTAATAGCAGCAAGGCAACCATTGATGCAAACACAGAACTAAGTCTTAATGTACGAAGAAGAAGACAAAGCAGTACCTACGGTTTTGTAATAAATAGTATAGAGTGAAATTCGTATGATGTTAAGCAACAAATGTTTAACGAAACCATACCAGTAAGAAAATTGAAGGTAAAGACAGTTAATGAGCGAACGTTGATTTAATCGTTTTAATACTGGAGATTTGATGCTGAAGACCATTCATGTGGGATATTGAGGTTACAAGAAAAGAAATACAAAACAAACCTAGTACCAACTTTTGGCAATTATCGGACCAAAAGTGATCGTTTGGTTGGACGCATTGTTATTTGTAATGAAAAATGGATTCATTTAAACAACCCGAACGTGGAAAATCAGAGGTTAGACAACTACAATTACCAGAGACCATCGCAAAGTGAGATTGGTTCAAGCGGAAAGTCTTGTTGTATGTCTGGTGGAATTCTGGTGGAATTATGAAGGTTTAACGTACTTCGAAATCTTTCCAGGTGGTTGAGCTATAATCGCCGAGGTATATAATGGATAAATAATGCTAGTATATTAAGTTTTATCGGAGAAATATCCAGGTTCATTTAACCGAAAGAGGGTTCTCATACAACAATGCTAAGTCACATGGAATCGAAGAATTTGGTGAAGGATTTAGTAGCAGGCTTAGTAAGAAAAGTGGAAAATTTTCTCCAATTTTTTTTATTTTGATTTACATAATATTCTACCCCCGGGAAGACAAGCTTTGGAATATTTATAGAAATAAATAGACTGTCTTTGTTCCTGTGCAAACAGGATTTATCAAAACTTTCATACAGCACCTCATATTGCTCTGTATAACAAGGGTGAGACAAGCTTTTCTTGAAAAGAGTGAATAACTATTTACCATCTATTTTGATTCAGTTTCTCAAATTATGAAGATGAAAATTTATAGAAAATATAATTCAAATAACTATGAACCAATGTATTGAGTGGCAGAGATCAGTAGAGACGGCTAAAGATGAATAGCCTACAGGCGGAAAATCTTTAAATCCACAATTGCACCACACCCAGCATTTAGTCCGTATCTTGCACCGTCAGATTACTATTTATTCAGATTCATTCTTGAAAGAGATATTTAAAATGCAGTGCGAAAATTTTTCGCATATAATGCCAAATAATGGTTTTACTTAGGCTTGCTGACGTCGAATTGAAACCATAGAATATAGTGGACTATACTTCGATTATTAAGGCTTTCTTTTTGTATCATTAGATATTTCATAAACAAAGTGAACACTACAAGCTAAGATTATTCATGAGACACTCTATATATCTACGATAATTAAATTCATCCATCTCTTTTCGCATATCGAAATCGACGAGCTATCTGATATCTACTGTTGCCCATAGAGCAACATCACATCACTGGCAATTTAATGAAAAAGTTAATTAATGAAAAGATCTAAATAGAATGGATGAACGAAATAATTCAAAAATTTAAAGTCGCAATTTATAGATCGTCTACCATTAACGTTAGACTAGAATAAATTGAAATATTACCCATGGTTAAAAATTATCCAAAGAAGACCCTCCCAAATATGAGGATGGTCCCAGAAGTACTTGCCAGGACCTAGAGATGGCGGTAGGTGCTTGAAAAATACCTGTTGTATTAGAAAGTACACACAATGTTTCATAAAAATAAACCCGCATTTTTACAACAGTGTCATAACCATAGATGAAACGTGGGTCCATCACTTCACACCCGAAATAAAGGAAAAATCAAAACAATGAACTAAAAAGAGATAACCGGCAAAGAAGGAAGAGTCCTTTCCACCAGAAGGCAAGTAAAATTTTTTACAAAAAAATTAATAATTCAAGAAGTACCTATGCAAAAAAACTTTTTAGACAAAGTATACTAAAATTTTACGTAGATTTCAAAAATATATTAATATACAGGGTGTTTTGATTGAAATAACAAAGTTACAGTCGACTTCCGTCAGAACCGGAAGTCGGTCATTTTTGAAAATATTTTAGTTAAAAAGATAGTATCCGAAAACCCAACCGCAGAAATTTTCACGATTTTACTATAAGTATTTTGCCATATACAGATAGTTTTAACTCGTCGTGGGACATCCTGTATACATATTAAATAAATTATTTATAAACTTACGTTACTTGTGTCCCACGGACCTCGATCATTAGGAAATGACATTTTCATTACAAACAAGAAGAAATATCCAAGCCCACTGATAAAAAATTTCTTCGAACACAATGTATAACTGATCAGGCTTGTTTACAGACTAATCCCTTACACCACATATAGAAAATATTAAATCTCATCTTTGTTCATTCATATTTAAGGGTGATATATTTTCTTATTGGTCAGAAATAATTCGAAGGGGTGGTTTTATTGCGAGAGCAGCCAATAGTGCGATTTGAATATGTTGCCAGATGTGATTAGGGAATATGGACGTTATTTATATGGAGTTAGAGGATAATTTTGCTTCATACTAGAGTATTGACTTTTGTTTCAACTTTGTATCTATGGTAAACGATTCGGTAATTTATGAACTAAGAACGGAATACAGATTTTTAAAATTTGTACTGTGTATTCTTAGGTATATGATATTCGACCAGAAACTGTGCTGGCACGATCATATAATAAATTGTAGTTAAAAAAAACTGAAAAATACGCTTCTAGCAATAATCAAACCAAAAAGCAATTCTTGGCATAAAAATAAAATTACTGCAGAGGAAATTAATGCCACTAATATGAGAGCGAGTTTCCAGTCTGAAAAATTTCTCTTTACTGTTTACAAATTTTTGAGATGTAATAAGTGAGAAAAATAAATTTTTCTTGTTAAAACAGATTTATATTTTATTATTATTTTATATTCATGGTGGAGGTGATCTATTTATTAATATAATTACACAAATCGTAAATGTCAAGATATATTTTGATAAAGATCGAAGTATAAATAAACGTCCATTTTTACACGATATTTTATGCCGATATTCATAGAAAAGAGACCCATTGGATTGTGGTAAAACTCGACACCAAAGTGTACTAACTCTAGTATATTCCGAGCTCTCGAATACTTATGTATTCATCGTCTAGGACTGAAATTAAGTTCAAGTAGAATATATACAACAATAATAAAAATTACTTACATCAATTAGTTGAGAATTGCTATGTAATAAATTTTTAATATCATTTAAAAAACATTTTTCGAAAGCTCGGAGTATATTCGAGTTAGTACTCTTTGGGGTTAAAATTGCTACAATCCCACTCATAATATAGCTGGAAAAAACTTCGTTCTAATTCAAATATATATCCATAATTTTCTCCAAATAGGCTAGTTGCATTTTTTAAAAAGAATTTATTTTTTTGTTTATTTCATAAGTTCTTCATATGAAATAATTAAATTGGTTAATTAAAAGTGAAAAAATAATATCCAAATATTTACTTGAAAATCGCAAAAATTTCTAATTTTTAACTATATAAGTAAACGCTTCTCATTGGTTTTCAGTTGTGACGTTATATGTTTAATAAAAACATTGAGCAGTTGTCTGCTTGATGATGCACGAGGTTATCGTTGTCAGCAACGTAGCATGTGCTGTTATAATACAGTTTCTATTTATTAGTTGCGGATAAATAAAACATGTTTCTATATATAAGAATAAAGTGATTAAACTTTGGTTAAGTTCTGACATTATTACATAATCACGTTAAAAATTGAAAGCATAATAAAAAAAATTGAACCTTACTCACATTGAAATGACCCTGGCAAAAAAAATAATTACATCTCGCAGGATCGTCAAAACGACCAACGCTTCCAAACTATTTTTGTTGTATATTCGAATATAAAAACTATCAGGTGTTTTAGTCGTGGTATTTTTACATCCTGGTTCAAAACACGATTTATATATATAATATAAATTAATCAAAGTTTAACAATAACGCCTATTTTAGAATAACCGAGACAATAACTGTCGTATTTACTTTGTATCATATGTTCAGTGTTTGTTTTATACCTATGATTTCACGCAATAAGGCGGCCTTACTGAAATGTTTAAACTACCTACAAAATTTTTGAATTTTCAATAATTTTTGTCTATAAATATTGATCAAAGAATTAAAAAAAGTTATAACAAAAGTTGTATATAAACTATATACAAGTATTTTTCTCTCAAACCATTCAAGTACCTATTCTAATATTAATTATTCCCAAAAACGATAGGCCGCCTTCTACGTTCTCAAAAACTTCCCGACTAACCACCCACTTTCTTTTTGTTTATGTTTTATTTCAGTATCTTTTTCCCCTACTTTTATTTATTACTATATTTTTTAGTGCATTTTTTCAGTGCATTTTCTACTATTACTAGCGGGAAATAGCGGGCTCGAGGTTTTTCGCCTTTAATTCCTTTATAATTATAGATGTGTCGAAACGAAAAAAACTTTGGGCACTATAAGAAAAAATTAATTAAATCAACCGGAATGGTCGATTGATTTGAAGTCATTTTTTTCATAAGCCATTTATTATGAGAGTAGGGAATTTTTTCTCATTTTTATAAAATGACCATTAAAATCTCAAAATTTTCAAATTTTATAAACGTATCATCATTGGTCTTGACGTCAAATGACATTTTTTGAAATCCAAACAGGGTGTTGGTTGTGTTTGGACGAAAAATCCTGTTTATTTTTGTGTTTCCAAAGTGTTTTTAGATTCTGATTATTCTTTTGACATACAATTTACGACTATGACTGAAATTTGTTATATGAAAGCACTCTCCACTTTTTTCATGACTTTCATCGATAACTGTCTCACTTGAAGTAAACAAATAGTGTACATGGCAACTGACGTCATCCAAAGCCCGCGAAAAATAGAGGTGTTCAAAACAATGATACTTTAAATTTTATTTTAAAAATTATTATTTTTTCTACGACCGTGCGTTTTAACCCACTTTCCCGCATGCATTTTAGTTTTGAAAGTGTCACTGTGTGACATTCTTCAAAGGAGAAACAACTATCAAACCACCCGGGTTTGATATCAGTTGCTATGACAACCCAAGCGTGTAATTGTTACTAAAACGTCAAAGTTGTTCAAAACGTCTTGGAAGTGACCGAATAAGAACAATCTTCTTCTAAATTAAACCACATTAAACCGAATCCGATACAATAATATTAATGGATTCATCCGTTAAAGAACTTCCCGAAGCCATTTTGAAGGCTGCAAATGAAGCTAATTCTGAGCTGTTACCTGCCAAATCCAGACTAAAGTATGAGAAGCAATACGACCATTTTGTTACATGGTATAAGGAGAAAGGGGCCAAAACTTATAAGGAAGAGGTATTTCTGGCGTATTTTTCAGACCTAAGTGAGGTTTTGAAATCTAATACATTATGGTCCCGCTATTCGATGGTAAAAAGTTGCTCTGTTCTACAAATGACTTAAAACTGTTGCCGTCACCGTCATCGTCATCTTTATGCGACCAGCAACCGATGCCATCCTCACCGACGTCATCTACCTTCCAGTTGAAACCAAATAACTCCACTGGGCCGGCAATTCTTACTAGTCTACAGAATACAACAAATTGTTTTCAATATTAATATTTATAATAATTAGTAGGTTTTAGTTAAAATTTTGTGTATTATTATGTTTGTTGGAATAAAATAATTTTTCAAAAATGGGTTGGTATACTTTTTTGTATATACGGTCGTAGAAAAAATAATGTTCCTAACTCATGCGTAAAATGTCTTTCCCGCAGTCGCGTGCGGGAAAGTATCACTTTCCAAACTTGTTAGGAAAATAACTATTGACATACTATATTTTCTATTGAGTTATAACTGTGTAAAAAGTGAATTAAAAATGCATTTACTATAAAACAGGTAAGTTAGTTAACTTCCAGTCTCTGTAGACGATAACCTGGTTATCTAAACGCGCCTTTGACAGTGTAATTGTCGGTGTAGTGGTAGTGTAAACAGTACGTTCAGTATGAATATCACTAACTATTCCGGAAATTCCAACTTGCCCGGGATAGAGGCTTTTGAACACGAAGTTTTTTATTTTCGAAATCGAACATTTTTAATATAAAATTTTCGTGTAAGAATATTTCAAGATATTTATGAGTGACTTTAAAATATATCACTGATTCAATATGTATGTATCATCCCTCTCGTTATAGTTATATTAAGAGTCGCGCACGTGTTCATATATAGCGCAAAATTGTTAGGGGGTGGTAAATTTAATATTTGGCTAATACGCCCTTGTCCAAAGCTAATCGCAAACACAGGGGTGTTAAAATACGAAATATCGGTGGTAACAGTGGCATTACGTTAACAATGCGATTAAGAATTTGATTGATTCGTTTAGAAAATTCCATATTTTGATGAAAAAAATTGAGTAATCGGAACAAAGGGGTGTTTATTCACAGTTTTTGGGAAAATAGATGATGACAGGTCATTAAAAGGAGTCGAGCATATTTGTTATGTGCTGAGGTATAATGATACACTGACATGAACTTGTTAATGTAATGCTTTTCATAGTTTTTTCTTATTTTATTGTAGGGAAAGTTACCTATAACGTACTAGCTCTTAAATCGTACCTCTTCAATATTTATTTTACCGAATTATTAGCGTGACACCTTATGAGCGCTCAAGATCGAGGATGGTGAAAAGGTAGCACAATAATCAAAGTTCGGCAACTACGTAAATTTACTATATACCAATATAAACGAAAATATACACAAAAAGTAATATTAAACGAGGTCGCATGTGCCGAATCTCTAGAAACAGCTTAGCTATGCTGAGATCTAGGCGTAAAGATCTGCTCGCTTCGCTGTCCAAAAAAAGATTGAATTCTTCGATCAAAAACATCTCGCCTGGGTTTCTTTGATTCTGTTGGTTTTTCCTAAAACGTGTACCAGGTTTATCGGAGAGGATTAAGTTAATAGCATGCTGTTAGGATATTGGGAAGGCTACAAAAGAGAGGTAATTTGGAATTCCCAGAAGAAAGCAACTTGGAATTTCCCTGGACCAGGCTTCGGGTGGTAAGGTGTCGAATGATTATTTTTTTATCGAAGAAATTGTTCTTGGAAATCGTCGAAGGAAAAATTTGAATGAAAATATACCCGTATTATGTATTTGTAAATGTAAGGGCACTTGGCGTGGCGGTATGGCAAAGATAGTTCAACCTAGCTTATTTAGAATATGCAACGTGAAAATCGAAGAACCATTTGAAATACAAGCTTTTTGGCATATATTACAGCGAAATTTAGTTTTTGGTATTCTATTTTTTGCGACTTGACGACCAGATTCTACTGTTTTTAGCATAACATCCGCTAAATGATCTTTTCAATTCGCAGTCTTCCAGGATGTGGTCAGGCACCTGTTCTTCTTCGTATTGGGGGATTTCACATGTGATAAGACCCTTGATCACTTCTTCTCGGTAATGAAAATTTTGTTTTGAGTAACTTGCTGATGTAAGACGTAGACATTAACTAATGCTGACCCAACAACCAACTCTATAGCTAATTTTCAGTACCACTTAACCCCGCGGCGCAATGATGGATTGTAGGATTTCATTCGGTCGGACAAATCAATTTAAGCCTTATGTTTATTGTACTCAATAACACTTTTTGGTTTTGTTGTTTCTCCTGATATTTTCTTTAGGGTAACTATTTTGTCTTTTCATTTTTCTAAGAAAATTCCGTTATTACTTTCTTCAGCAATGTGTTCTCCCCGTTTTAGATTTTTCAGGATAACAATTTTTAAGTTGTTCTTTCTGTTGCTTCTTACATAACCCAATCAGTAGGTTTTTTTGCAGTGATGCCTTGGCTAGCTCTACTAATGTATAATAGTTATCAAAAATAATTGTTCTAACTTGATTTAGTAAGTTAAAGGTTAATTTCAAGACGACGTTAGAAGGCACAGTTTGTTCTTGGATGGAAAGATCATAAACCAAACATAGCTTGAAAAGTTTTATTCCAAATTTATGGCGCTTGTTGGAAATGAATTGCGTAAATTTCAACCTGCCTTTCAAAGACACTAAGGTTTCATCTATACATATAAATTCGCCTGGAACAATTGAAGCTTGAAATCATTCTAGAAGCTTTGTCACGTGTGGAGTTATTTTGTATAATCTGTTACCTTCTGGAACATTTTCGTTATTTGTAAAATGCCATGTATTCAATAACAGCTGAAACCAATTTCTTGGCATATAATAGTTTTTAGGAAATTAGTATAAATCTTATTACTCGACCAATAAGAGGTTGTGGAAGGCATTTGAACCAAACCCATTAGCATAATACACCCTAGAAATTTTTCCATTTCTTCATGACTTGTTTCATTCCAATAATGAATACCAGCTCTTTATTTTGCCACTTGAAGCTTCTGTTGTTCGGCGTATAAATTAGTTTGTTCCACAAAGAAATCAAATACTTCGTTAGTACACATCATTTTGTAAACATCATGCGGCGTTTTCTCATAAATCTCGTAATAAGCATAACAAAGTTTTCTCCTGTAACAGGCGACCAAATAATATTTGTCGGAACTTCTCCTTCGTCTTGGTTTTCTTCAATGTAATTGAGATATTTTCGTATAACTTCTTCTATAATATCATCTACATTGCAAGTGTCAGCTGGCGATGGGAGTGATTCAGAACTAGAAGCGGAACTGGATACTTCTGGAAAAACTACACGCTTTGCTGAAGTACTTGGAACACTTGAACTGCAACTTTCGGTGAAACGGAAAGTCTAATTTCTTCCTTGAGCTTTCGGCATCTTCTGAACTAGATAATTCACTGTCCCATGGTTCATATTCACTCACATCGGGCAAAATATCGTCTTCACTAGCTGACAAAACATCTTCCCATAATTTTTTCAACTCCTTCTGCTCTTCCTTGTAACTTCCCATTTTGAACACAATACAGAATCCAAATCACGTTAATATAGAGAGTTAGTACAAATCCTAAACTGCAATCGTTGGCAAGAAACGTAAACACAGAAATCGACAAGAATGCGCGTCGGTTGACTTTTTCCCCCACGACTTATAAACAATATCAGTCGCTTGAGGCCGTGGAGGATCAATGCAATCCGACGACGAAAAAGGCCGATATTTTGGAAAATAACTTGAATATTTCACTGTATTCAATATTTTTATTATTATTTGACTTAAAATAAAGTAATACAATAAAAAAAAAATTTGGCCAAAAAGACATCAATATTTGTATTTTCATTATGGCACTCTGCGTGTTAAACCTAGAGTCCCTTCACCAACCTTGGCCATCTTATGATATATAAATGGGCAAAACAGTGAGAGAAGTTTAATATTGAGATTATAGTCCAAAAGCCCCAACCAAAAAAGTATGTTCTGAAAAAAAGGTACGGGAACAGGTATTTTTTTTAATATGTTCAGGGGTGTCCCCTGAATGTAAATCCAAGTGGGCGTCATGGGGGCGCTTCACGTTTTATTAAATATCATTATTGTAGATAATAATATTTGCCATCTTTTTTATTTGAAACTTTTTTTTGTATAACGCATAGGTTTTTAATTTTAGCGCTCTAAACTTCAATATGGTTTTTGCTAAATATTTAGTTACGCTACATCGTGAGAATTGTTATTGTTTTTCTTAATATTATTATTATTATAAATTAACGTTATGCTTGTATTATGCTATTTTATATTGTACAGTATTATTTTATATTGTAAAATATATTGTAATATTAAAAATGATTTCTTTTTTATTAGAAGAATACGAAGGTTGGTAGTTTGGAAGTTTTTCGAAAAATCGCTAAACCGTTTCAATTGTTGCAAATTTTGTAAAATACTGTGTATTATCGTCTGCACTTTATTTTCTCTGTCTAAAGTTTCCAATGAAATTTATAGAAAATTTTATGCTCTACAATTTAGTTACCACCATTTTTAATTTATCATTGACCATTAACTAAATATTTAGCAAAACCTATGCGTTATACAAAAAAAATTCAAATGAAAAAGATGGCAAATATTATTATCTACAATAATGATCTTCACAATTTTTGTCGTACGAGGCGCGGTTCGTGAGATATTTAATAAAACGTGTTTTTCAAGATGGTGTCTAAAGTGAAGTCCCCCCATGACGCCTACTTGGATTTACATTCAGGGGCTACCCCTGAAAAAATTTAAAAAAATACCTGTTCCCTTACGTTTTTTACAAAAAAAAACGGCTCTTTGTCAATTAGACATTTCGTTATATTTTCGTTCAAGAAATGAATCTCCAGTACTAAGGAGAAATTAGCTAGTGGAGCAGTCAATTTTCAAATTGACATTTGGACATTCGTTCAACAACAGAAAAATAAATTCGAATGGAACTTATCTCGAAAATATCTTCGGTAGGTCTTTAGAGAATGTGGCTTAATATTATTTACCAATCAATCATAATACGTAATACACCCTTCGTAATTTTGTGTCCCCTCTTGAAATGCTGTCCCTAAAATTATAATATTGCGGACATATGGAATCGGTTTCTTGTTTTGTTTTGTATAGAAAGGGGATTAGCCCTTTTTGATCCTATTACATGCTATCACGCTCTTAATTTAACAACTTTAGGGGCTCACCATTGTCAAAATAAAATCACTAAGACAATGATTGTCAATTTGTAAGGCACAAAATTAAGTAAAAAGAATAATCTGGAGAATTAGACATTTAATTGATATAGAAAATTCAATATAAAGTTATATTATATAATTATGGTGCATTTCTTTTTCATACCCGATCACTCGATTTTTAACAACCCTCCAAAGACGAATTTTCTCAAGTGTCGATTCATTAAAGACGGTGTCTTATAAGTAAATCGGCTTTCATATGTAAAAATTACTATGCCTCAATTTAAACATGTACAACAAATCTCTAATTCGTTTGCTTTATTTTTTTAATCGTTCTCTTTTGGTTCATCGACGAAGAAGTACGAGAATGGCCCCAGAACTACCTGACCCAACAAAAAAAACCCAAAAATTTTGGAAACAAATATATTTATTTTCTCTTCCCAGAGATGTTCAATAAGTTTTATAATAAGAATTGTCAAGCTCCTCAAAATAACCAGTAACCGCCGACCTCAACTTTTAATTCTTGGAAAATCTTTGACCACCGAGCCATTTTTTCAAATCTGGAAACAGAAAATAAGCCGAGGGGGTTAATTCTGGAGATTAGGGTGCATGAGGTAGCAATTCAAACTTGATGTGCAGTAACGGATGTGTGGGCTAGTGCATTGATTTAACAACACTATCTTCTTTGCCAAATACCGCCGTTTTGCACGCATAATACTCGCTCAAACGTTGCAATAAATTCACATAATACTCGCCGTCGATAGTTTCTCCGTTTTCAAGATAGTCAATGGAAATTATCCCACGCGCATTCCAAAAAACCGACGCACAGTGTTTCCTTTTCCCGATTTCGTGGCCAAAAACACTTCTAGTGGTTCGATTTTTATGAAAATTTGTTTATTTATGTTTTTCGGGTCGCTGATTTCGAAAATGCAATTTGTTTTTCAAAATTCGAAATGGCGGACCCAAAATAGCTGCCATTTTTATTATAAAATGAATTTTTTATTTTAATATTGGGGTTTTTATGCTGGTTACTATTTTTTCACTATAAAAATGAAATTGCATTTTCAAAATACAAAATGGCGGATAAGAAAAAAAACTTTTTTCCTAAAAAAAAGGTATATTGGCTAGTAAAAGTTCTTTTCAAGTATAATATATTTAATTACATTTTATAATGAATTGTGCTTATTACTAAGTATATATATATATATATATATATATATATATATATATATATATATATATATATATATATATATATATAATCTAACATTAATATTTGACAACTTGCGCTGCTAGAAGGCTTCTCCGAAAATTCCGAATCAGATTCATCCGAAAACTCTCCCGATGCTAACAATTCCAGCGCATCTTTACTTAACTGCTTCCCTTTTTGGCACGAATTTTCCGCTTTCCCATAATTACAGGGTCTGAAGATACTAGGAGCCAATGGAAAACATCATTGTTTTTACACAGGAAATTTTTAGAGAATGAATTTCTCGGTATTTTCTAAAATCTTTATTTCTGGCTTTTCGTGTGCATCTTCAGACAACTCTCCGATTGGCAGCTCGGCAGCCTCGATTATTTGCGACCCGTGAATGAGAACCTTATGCACACTAGTCGGCATATTATACCAATGATATAAATCAACATATAATCGAGCTGTTTCTAAACAATAATGACTGAATGCTTCAACGTCGACTGCAAAACCACATGCAAGTACTTGCAAAATATGATGGAATCGCTGAATCAATTTCAGATCAACACCAGTAATTATTGAAACTGTTTCAGACGATTCAGAAAAACGTCTTAGCAGTGGTTCCTGTTCCTTGATTCGGAATGTCAACTATTAGCGATAATTTACTTTTCAATCCATCTTGAATGTTTTTTTTTCCTTTGCTCAATTTTTACCTTGTCACCACGAGACTGCCAAGTTTTAACGCGGTCATTCCGTACCCAATATGCAGAAGGCATTCCATGAAACGAATCCATGCGTGCAATGTTGACATTCCGTAACATAAGTAACTTTCATTGACGGGTTTCGACAGAACAAAATCGATTTTGTTAAAATCTTTCGCCGTTGCTCCGCATAAATAACAACGCATCGCGGATTTAGTATCGGTAACTGCGTTACAAACTTTGCCGTCTATCATTGTGAAAAACATTTTATATTGAATAGTAATTTTTTTTCAATAAAAGTCAATAAAAGTTTCGTAAGGCTTTAGACATTCGATTTCTTGTACAATAGGTGCAACGTTTTCTATCATAAATTCGACTTTAATTGGACGGCAATGTCGCCGTGATGATGGTCGTGTATTTTTCCAAATAATACAATCATTCGCTGTTCCGTTATTGCTCGACACAAGGGGCAATGGAGCCAGTCAAGTCATGAACATACTAGCATCAGACACTTGACTATCTGCAAATGATTGTTTGTACTGGCTTTGGCCTAAGCTTCCATCGCAACCCCACTTAACATACAATTGCAAATTTTCAACAATTTGTTCGCTCACATTGCATATGACCTCATATTGTAAAACTAATCATCTTTCAGCAGTATGATCTAACAAATTTTGTAATGGGATGTAAGCATAAGTTTCCATAAGCAGCAGTCCCCTCTAGAGGACCCGAACAAAACCAAACCTACTGTGCGACGCCATGACCTTGCCTGCAGATGGAACGGTCTTTGCCTACTTTGGAGCCGGTTCTCAATTTTTCAGTCCATGGTTTCGATGCTTCCTTTTTTTTCGGATGTGAAGTGACGGACCCACGTTTCATCCATGTTAAACATTGCTAATCACTCGATGGAAACATCTTCACGACGCTGCTTTTGTTCCATTGTTTGCAAACGCGGCACCAAGCTTTCTTATGTCTAAATTTTCAGTTGATTCGCGATGTACTGAACTTTATGATGCCTATTATGTCTTAGTATGTTTTTATAATAAATAGTATGAACTGCGATGAATCTGGAAGTTAATAAGCTAATGAGACAGCGCTGGTTTTAACGGTGGAGATTTGACTCTTGAAATCGTTTGCGTTCAGGTCGTCCACCTACGTGGCGCAGTTACAAGGGATGCATTGGAAAACTTAAGGTTTTTTTGTATAATTATTCAATAAACAAAATGAGTATTGGAAACCGAAATTATTTGAGAGGCATCTACATTTCCTGATTAGAGGAGCTTTAATATAATTACCTAAAAAATATTGGGAAATACTTCATTTGAAAAGATTCAACAGTGAACTTAAGTCATATCAAAACCAAGTTCATAACATTTACACATATTCACAGCACAAGCTTGATGGAAACTTTAATACAGCAGATTTTTCGTGGAAATATACCGAAAGCACGGTTTTTGAAACTGAAGTAACAGTTTTTATTCGGCTCTCTTCCTTGAAGTATTGAAATGCTGCTTCATACCTCTTTTTCTATGTCCATTTGGCTCTAAATATTTGATAACAAATTGTGAGCTTGATGTTATATTTCTAATGTCGATACGATGTTGACTCACGAAAAAAATCCATTGATTTATATTATGTTCCTAAATGAAACTGCATTGTCATTTGGTGTGCTCTCAGTTTTCATTTTTGATCTACACCCTAGTTCTATGGTTATTTGTCATAATCTGTCAGTGCCAGTGCACTAGTTTATAGTTTTCAAAAGTTATTTAGTGAGAATAATTGAATTTTTCTTGGACCCAAGATTGTTCGCTTCTAATCGTAATAGTTGAGATATTGTAACGACATACTTTATAATATTAAAACATGGTAAGCATTGATATTTGCCTTTTTATTCAAAATACGCCAAAGGGTATACGCCATTGAGGTTATGTTTAATGACAAAGCTAAATTTTTACATGTAATTTAAATGTATCTGAAAAATTTATCAAATATCAAGCCTTATTAAATTGCCTATTTTTTAGTCTATTCTTGCTTACAATGGAGGTGCTATGGTGGCAATGAAGGGCGAAAACTGCGTTGCCATAGCGGCAGATAGGAGATTTGGTATCCAAGCCCAAACAGTAGCTACAAATTTTCAAAAAATATTTGAAATGGGTCCCCATTTATATGTCGGTCTCCCAGGATTAGCCACTGATACACAAACAGTAATGGAAAAACTTCGTTTCCGTAAAAACCTCTATGAACTAAAAGAGAATAGAAGGATAGCACCTAAAACATTTGCTTCAATGATTTCAAATATGTTATATGAAAAGAGATTTGGTCCATTTTTCGTAGAGCCCGTTGTAGCTGGACTTAGTCCTGATACTTATGAACCATTTATCTGCAATATGGACCTTATCGGATGTATTAACCAACCCTCAGATTTTGTTGTTGGAGGTACAGCTTCTGCACAATTATATGGTATGTGTGAAGCTCTTTGGGAACCAAATTTGGGTCCAGAGGACCTTTTCGAAACTATATCTCAAGCTCTCATTAATGCCTTCGATCGGGATGCCATATCTGGTTGGGGAGCTACAGTTTACATTATGTAAGTTGTTCTATTGTTCTACATTGTCTAATGTGAGATTCTCTTTGATAATTTACAAATTGAATTCAATCTTTGATTTATTTGCACTATACAATGTTTTTTACTTCATTATTTATTATTCTCATATCAGAAATAAAGAAAAAATATACATAGTTATAAATTATTATATATAAATTGACCAGAACTTTGTTATAAGCAGTGCATTCTCCAAAGCTTGTTGTAGGTCCTCCATTGTATAGTTCGCTGGAAATGATACTTCACAATGTAATCTTCTGTACAGCCACATTTGATGTTTTATTTTTTACAATGATCCCATCTTGCCATATAAGTCCTGGATCTACCATCTTCTAATCTCAACTTGTTTATAGATGTCCATGACAACCATTTGCCATAATCTCCTGGTGGTAGAGTTTCAGATGGTATTTTGCTTCCCAAGATTTCGGCTTGGCATTTTCTTTGCAGTTGTAAGTTTCTTTGAGAGGTTTTTAGGAACTTCTTCTTGATTCCCTAGCTATCATTGTAAAAAGACCTAATTATTTTCAAGTTAATTTATTTGTCATCAATTTATAATAAACGATCGCTTTAATCCAATAATTTCGCGTTGAAATTGTTTTAAATTTGTTTTGATACTCATTAATTTTGATGCTAATAAAATTTTAAAAAAGTGGAGTCCTCAAAAAAAAATAGAAATCCAGTGTAACCATTAAGTCCATTAGTAGAATTAGAATTAAGTTTGTTGAACTTCTTCCGTCATACTGTATAGTTTGTGCCCATATAATGGAGGAATTCGTTCTTACTACCCTTTCTTCCTCTCCTTGTTCCCTGTCATTTCTCTTCAAGTAGAATGTGACAAAGCCATTCATTTGGAGTGAATTTATCATATTATTAAGAGCATAAGCTGAGTTATACAGGCATATTCTAAGTTGAAGTAAAATTATGCTATTGTGGAAGATCTGATGGTAATGGATTGGCTGCAACACTTACATACAGCCAGTTTTCTTAAGAGATTGTTTCTAAATTTCTAAAAGTAAATCTCAAATTTCTAGCTTTACTGCTAGAATCTGACCTACCATGAAGAAAAATCAAAATATGCCTCAATTTCCACATAATTTCTATCAAAATCAATGTTGTTTCTTTATTCATTTGCAATATATTAACCAAAGAAATTAGTACTTTAATTTTACAATTTTGCTTGAAAATGTATCATATAATGAGTTTTTTATCTAAATAGTTTGTTACAAATATTGTTCTCTAATTTTTAATTTGATTTTCTTCAACAATAATTCCAAAAGTTCCTTTCGTATCTGTTGACATATTTAATACTAATCTTTCAAATCGAATCAACCAGTGTAAACTTCCTGTAGATCATCATGGTAAATTATAATAATCTTAACTATCCCATTGGATTGTCATTTCTTTTTACAGAGAAAGAGGCTAATTTTTATTTGGTGATTTACATTTGTGTCATAAACTATAATTCATTCATATCAACAAACAGTCCAATATCAGGGTATTACATTTTTGAAAAATCTAAGAAATTTGATTCAAAAGTTATCTAAATTAAAAAAATAGTGTAAAGAGTTCAACAATGGAATTCAGTGAAAATAAATATCGACCAAAAAACAAATTACTGATTTATTTCAATGTACAAATAACCTGGGAAATATATCTAGAAGATATTATCAAATGGTAGAATGTTGTGAAATAATACTAAAACTTAAAATTTTAAAAGACATAGGCTTCTCCTAGATTACTGGAAATTTGCGGAGAAATGTTGTGAAATAATGCTAAAACATAAAATTTTAAAAGACATAGGCTTCTCCTAGATTACTGGAAATTTATGGAGAAATAAATGTACATAATCAAATAATTCCTATGATTCCACCACTTATTCTTAAATTTGAGATATGGTTTTGGCTAGACAGTTATCCTGCTCACTTCAAACATTAGGTTCGAAATTATTTGGAACATACTTTCAATAGAATTTCTTCACGTAGTGAAATCAAGTATCATCCCATATATCAAAATGGGGTTGGGATTATTTGAAACCAAATATTTAAGTATATGGCATTAAAAAAGTTACGAGTGTAGGGGAAAGAACTTAATGGTAGAGTTGATTATTATCTAGTCTTATTTGTGATGAAGATTTTATTTAATAGTATTTTCGATTATTTAGCTTATTTTTGGAATTCCTTTTTTAAAAATTACTTGATTCCCTAGCTCTCATTGTAAAAAGACCTAATTATTTTCAAGTTAATTTATTTGTCATCAATTTATAATAAATGATCGCTTTAATCCAATAATTTAGCGTTGAAATTGTTTTAAATTTGTTTTGATACTCATTAATTTGATGCTAATAAAATTTTAAAAAAGTGGAGTCCTCAAAAAAAATAGAAATCCAGTGTAACCATTAAGTCCATTAGTAGAATTAGAATTAAGTTTGTTGAAGCTTGAAGCTTTGAAATTTTTTCCTATGCATATATATGTATGTATATTAAATATAGAACATACTGAGCATGTCAATTTTAAAACTGGTCCAAATGTTCATTTCTCCATCGTTCAATAGAAATCCATTTCTTGACTGAAATTCCATTAATATATTGGATGACCAATGCACATACAGAATGTTGAAACGTTTAGATATAATGTGGCTTTTTAATGAGTTACATGATGTTATTCAAAATTTGAAAATTATTTTGGCCTACTACAATTATTTGATGCACCATTGTAATACTCGATAGAAAGTGTAGGCACTATACATTCTCCTGAATTTGTGTCTACAAGTATATGCTTTGATAGGAGCAAGTAATTTATTGATCTTTCCAAAATTACTTGAAAGATTTTATATTGAAATTTCTATGTTCCCCAAAATATTTTCCTATAATCTACAGAAAACTACAAGTGGTATATTTCTGAAAATTTGTATTGGGGAATTTTCTAAAGAGCTCGTTTTAGTTAAATCATTTTCTGTTGTCAGTTGTTCAGTTATACAAGATTACAACAGTTTTTGAAATTAAAATTTGTTATATATTGCAATATAACTTCATTCGAAACATCTTACAGTAATAATATTTTAGAAATAAACAGAGTGAGGTCAAAAATTAATAGAATTTGTCTAAATAATTCTTAAAACTTTCTAAACCTTTGGAAATTATTTAAAACAAATTGCTCAGAAATTGGTGTCAAAATAGATTTTCTTAAAAATTGTATAACTGATTTTTTTACATGTGATAACTCCATTTTCCCCTATACCAGATACTACAGTAGAAAATAGAGTGGGCTCATGTTTAGAACCCTATATCTAAAATTAATATTTCAAGTAGAAATGTGGAAAAACTAAAATTTTTGTGTTATTATTATCAGTAGGTTTTCTTTTTGGAATAATCGCAAAAAAACAAAACAGAAATGTTAACAAACAATATTTGCCAATAATTTTTACAAAATTCATTGTTATAACATCATTAAGTCTTTTTTCTTTTACAGAGAGAAGGACAAGGTAACAGTGAAGAATTTGAAGACTCGTATGGATTAGTTAATTTTTTTTTCAATTTTTCATTTATATTTAATAAAATAATTTGATCTAATGTTATATTTCATATAAAATCTAGTCACGACCTTGACCGCCCTCTACCCTGGACAATAAATATTCTTGTTAGCAATACGTTAAGTTGGAATTTCTGGACCAGTTAGTGATATTTACACTGAACACACTGTTGACGCTATCACTACACCAACACTGACAATTACACTGTCTGACGCTCGTTTCGTTCACCAAGTTATTATCTTCAAAGACTGAAGGTGAACTAAGTAAAAAGTGTAATTGTGAGTGTTGGTGTAGTGTAAACAGTGTGTTCAGCAATATGTTGATAAACTACAGTAAGACCAGTAAGTAAACAGTCCGTTGGTGGTTAGTACATATAAATTTAAAGTGAAGTTGTCGCGATACAATTCAATAGCTAAAAAATATTAACAGATGCAAGAAGTATAGGTACAATATTTGTGGCATCTAATATAACATTTTCATGACTATTTCATCATTTTCTCCATAGAATCCTACACTTTATACAAATCCAGTAGTACATTAATACTAGCAATATACAAAAAGAAAAATTTATCTTAACAATTTTATGCCATTTCGAGGGTCAAAGTATTGGGATTTTAGTTTTCATTTTATTTTTCTCATTTTTTCCACTCTTTCCGATTGCTACTTCATTCATCTGCTGTATTTTTTTCTCTTGTCTTCCTGTGCTACTTGTAGCCAAGTTTTCCTTTCTTATGTCTTTTGCCTTTGGTCACTTTTACTCTGTACCTTTTCTTAACCCAAGTTTCACTTCCATATATTAACGTGGGTACACTTATCCAGTTGTGTACTTTTGGTTTTATGTGTTCTCCTATTTCTTTTTTCCGAAAATTGTCTTATTTAGAGCATAGTATATTTGATTTACTTTTCTTATTCTGTTCGCTATCTTATTTTTCTTCTTCTATAAAAATTATTCCCAGATATTCAAAAGTGGTCATTTTATCTATTCTTTGTCCTTTTTGATTTATTACTATCCTTTTGCATTTTTCAATATTTACTTAAATTCTTTTCTATTATTTTTATCCATGTCTCCTTTTTCTTAAATGTACCTGCTACTATTACTGTATTGTCTGTATAAGCTAATAAGTAGTTTTACCAGTTCTACATTACTGTATGCAATAATTATCTCCAGTTTATAGTTTTTTTCTTTTATTTTTTTTATCATCCTATCCGTGACAAGTATAAATAGAAGAGGACTGAAGACTATCTTATCTCCATATATTTCCTTTTACGTTTTCAGATATTCCTTCCAATATTCCTTCTTTTTTCTATTTTTTATTTTTATTATTATTTTTTCATCTATTTTTCCAATATTCCTTCTGTTATTTTTCTAGGGATTCCCATTTTCCTCATATTATCCCACACAATTCTTTCAAATCAATGAATATATGTAATTCTTTTTCCTGTTTAATTTTCTTTAATATGTATATGTTATTTATATTTTGCTCTGTAGTTTTCGCACATTAGGTCATCTCCTTTTTTATGTACCAATTGATTTTCTTCCCAGTCTCCAATACGCCTTGCATTTTTATTTTTATATCCTTTTTTTTATTATTCTTATTTCCTTTGTTCATCTCATTGCTCTGATTTTGTTCAAAAAGTTTCTATTATTGTCTAATTTGTATATTTCCTTATTTTCTTCACTTTTATTTTCAATGTAATTCCTCCATGTTGCCTTTTTCTGCTTAACCATTTCCCTGGTTTTGTGGCGTTTTCTTTTTTATCGTTCTTCCTCTTCCCCATAAGTTATTGCTTTGAATAAATTCCATGTTTTTTCTAGCGTTATCTCTTGTTCTAGTTCATCAAATTTTCTTTTCATTATTTTCCTTCTATTTTTTTTGTCTCAACTTATGTATAGTAGACATTACCCATTAAAATGGTTTTTCACCTCATCTAGTTAACAGAGGAAGAATTTCCTGTCGCAATTAGATGGTCCAATTTTTTCGTGTCACGCACACTTCAAATCTAATTGTTGAGAGCCTTCTAGTTGAAAGTGAGGGTAAGTGTTAGATAGACAAAACATATTAATTTGTTAAATTCAAACATGAAACAAGTTATATAATCTTCATTTTTCTTTAATCAAGGCACTTTGTAAAATATTAACAACAGCGATAAATATTCTTATATAAATATAATAAAATATTCGGTAGATAGATCTACTAAAGCGATTACACACAAGTACAATAAATAATGCTGGTTACAATCACTAGAGGGTAGTTTTACAAACCCGAAAACTTTTTTATACTTTGTTATTAAATGTACTCATCAATTAATGAATAATATAAATATCTCAATCAAGTTAATCGTCATCTTCTCCCGGTTTTTTGATAACTCCCCATTTTTCTGCTTCTTGTAAGGCCAATCCAGCAATTTCTACAATTTTTTCCCGGCCATCGTAAGGAGTTAACTTCGATAAAGCCATTAGGATTTCAAGAACATCAGTCTGTAATAATTTCTCCGCTACCTCTTTGGAAGACGAAAGAATATTATACGTCACACAAACTCCTCTATATTGCATATCCAATGAAGGATTAGCTAAAAGACAATGAAGACAATCGAGCCAATTTTTAGAATCGAAAACCTTCTCGCAACATTTTTTGCTTGCGCCAGTTATTATTGCGAGCATTCCAGCAGCTGCCATTGCAGTATCTTTGTCTTCATCAAGGCATAAAGCTACGGCAAACTTGACCTGAAAACAAAATGAAATTCAATAAGAAAACATGGAAATTAAGTATAAGAATAATTTTAGGAACTGTTGATAATATTCATACTTTACATAGTATCATTACAATTACTATGACTAGTCCTTCGAGCCTTCCATAGTTCGCTGGTTCATATCCGGCTCGAAGGAGTAGTATAATTGTTGGTATACTGATAATAAACAATGTGTTCAATCATTATTAGCCTATTAAAATAGTGAAGTTTGATCTCTTTATGTATTCTCCTTCTAATATGAAATTCAATAATAAAGACAAACTAAATTTGATTAAGTAATAGAAGCTGAATTTAAAGATATAAAAAAAAGATGAGATTAAGAGATTATAGAAGAAAAAATGGAGAAACATATTAAAATGAAATAAAAATCCAACAACTAAAACAACTCAAAAAGTAAAGAAGATAAATTAAGTCACGTTAAAATGACAAAGAAAATAAAAAAAATATTCGATGGTATTATTTAAATAGGAAAATCATTCTTGTATATGAAAAAGTGTCCAACGAAATGTGCTACACAAGTGTATCATCAGGGTAAATGTTATAATCATTCTTTTAGGTTTTTGAACTGATGCTTATTGTATACAGAAGACAAATATAGACCCAAAAACTGCAAATAATATGGAGGGATCATATCATTAGGCACACTAAGAGAGAACTATGAAAATCCTACAAACAAAAATTAATTGATGTTAATCTTTTATTGATTTAAAAAGTGCCTACGACAGACTCAAAAGGAATAAGCAGATGTTTGAGTCAACAAGTATTGATTTAAAATGTGCCTACGACACAGACACAGACAAAATATCTGACAAGGAAAATTGAAAATTTAGACACAGAAACTGCAATACATATGGAGGTACTATATTATTAAAGAAAGTCAAAAGGAAATATGTGAGAACTATGAAAATTCTATGAACAATAATCATTTAATGCTAATAACAAAAGACGAATGTTATGTGTCTCTTTTATTGATTTAGAAAGTGTCTACGAGATAAACTCAAAAGGAATAAGCAAATAATCAAGTCAGAATTGCTTTTGGATCGAATTTTGGGTCTTTTATTGAAACTAATTTGATTCTAGATAAAACGTTAGTTTTGGGTTTTTGTGATAAAATTAATTTGTTTTGAAGAAAAAACTTCACTTTTGGGTCAAATGTTGGGTTTTTTAAATTAAAATTAAATCGTTTCAACAAAAAACGTTATTTTTGGTACAATTTTTACGTTACTTTTTGATAAAATTTTGAATTTTTTTGAATTTGTTTCTAGAGAAAACAGTTTTGGATCAAATTTTGGGTTTTCTTTGTTAAGTATCTAAAACAACATTGAAAAGAAGATATATACTAAGCATATTACTATTTTCAATAATTTTAGACCAAGGAATAAAAATAATAAGATTATAAGTGATATTTTTTAAATTGGGACACAAAGAAATATTTGAGAAACTACAAGGTTATAATTGTACAGGGGGAAATATTCAAAACCCAAACTTAAAAATTATACAATCACAGTTTGTGGGTGGAGATTATACAAAACCAAATATTCTGAAATGGGAAACATTGGAAGAGGAGATACACCAAAAAAGTGATTTGAGCAAAGAAAAGCGAATAATAGATTGGGATAGTTGTGGAAATTGTGAAGATTCGCTACTTTAAAACATCAATCACCTTATAAGCATTTATAACCGTCATACTTTAGATCTATTGGTGAATTTCATCAAAGGTATAAAAATTATTATTTAGGTAGAATCTTTAAAAAAATTCTATTGCTGATGGACTTGATTCCAAGCCTTTTTTCTTCACAGACACACATAAACCCAAAAAAGTTGATTGCAAATATAGCAATGCGGTTTAAAAAAAAATAGGAGAATCTGAGAAAAGAAACAAAAAAGTTGCACATAAACAAAAAGGATTGACATGTATTCATGTGAAGATGATGAATAGATATAAAAAAATAGTCACATGAAGCAACTAATAATAAATGACCTACAGGAAATAGAAAAAATGAAAAGCAGACAAAAACCTGACTAATAGAAGGAAAATATAGATCCAAAAACTTCGATGAATATGGAGGGAGCATATTATTAAGAACAGTCATAAAGAAATATGTGAAAACTTTGAATATCCTACAAACAAAAATTATTTGATGATAATTTTACGATGCCAATAACAGAAGACTGAATATTTGCACATAAAATCGAAGAAGGATAGGCTAAGTTGGTTTGGATACAGAATAGAGGAAGAAAAATTCAGAAACAAGAAGCAACAGGGCCACAAAGGATTGAAATTATTGTGAAATGAGTCAAATTATTTTAGTATATTTCAACTAAATTAATTCAGGCTTGAAGAAAAATCAGTTATAACAAATTTCAAAGAAAATAAGTACAGAAATATATGTAAAAAATCATTCTAATATATGAAGTATGCATTAAAAATATGAACCACAATATAAAAATAAAAAATTAAAGAGTCAAAGATAAAGAGTTGAAATGATTGTAAAATAATGAAAAGTTTTTAGTACATTAATTTTAGATCAATGAAAAATCAATTTCTGACCAAATACTCCAGTACATAAGTACAAAAATAAAAAACATACCCAACCTCATATTTAATATATGAATTAGTGACAAAGTACCATTATATAAAAAACATAAAAAAGAAGAAGAAGAAGAAAAGAAAAACGGTATCGGAGACAATTTAACTTGAAATCGGAGAAGATTAAACTAAGGTGGTATGGAAATCTAAGAAAACAACTGATATACGTGGGGTTAACAATCGATTTTTTCGTATATACCCATGTTAGCTTTTCTTGATTTTTTTCGGTGAGGAGAGTTGTTTTTTTTTATTTTATGGTGTAACGAAGATAGTGATGGACAAGAAAAAGTGAATTATAATAGACATAATTGAGTAAAATTGATCTAAAGAGTCATAATAAATTTTAGCCAAATTCAAATGACAATTTTAGTAAATTAACGAAACTATCCCATTATTTAAATTTCATAGCTAATTAAGAATCTTACCCTGTCATTTTCCCCTTCAAACATCTTAATAACCTCTTCTGATTGCGTCATATTACACATACACTGCACAGCGGCTCGTGAAATTTGTTGATGATCCTCAAACATATATTGTTCGATTTTTCCAAATCCTCCTTCCTTAATTATTCTTATCCTAGCCGTTTCGCTAACCTGAGCCATATTGCAAAGAGCCATAAGAGCTTCAAAGTTTTCCAAACCAGTACAGTCCGGATGTAACAAATTGAGTAACGGTCGAATTACTTCCAAGCTCTTTTGTCCTGGAAATGCTATTTCGGGATTCATAGTAATACCTATCCTGTAAATAAAATAAATTATAGAAAATGTTGGTTAAGTAAGAGTTTTTTAATATACAGGGTCTTATTCATCTATTCGTATTTAAACTTATTGAGATAAACAATTTTTTTCTGTACTTGCCTCGCTAAAGCTTGAGCTGCTTGTCTTTTTCCCTTTTCAGTACCGTTTAAAGCTAGGGATAGTAATGCTTTACTGCCACCCTGAGCGACAACTACCCCTCTCAACTCTTGTTCACTGCACATAGCGTTAAATACTCTGGCTATTAATTCTTTTGAGTTATCGCTTTCTGTTTTTGCTAACGATACTAAAGCCGTGGTGACATTGGCATGTCCAAGTATTAATATTCGCTTCGTCACGAAATCCGGATCGTCCAATTCGTGTTCTTCTGGAATATGTTGTTTGGCAAATTTAGCCAAATCCAGCATCTCTGGAATAACTTCTTGCTTATCGTAAGCGTTACATAGATTAACTAAAGTTGTTATAACTCCGAATAGAACTGATTGATCACCGGTTTTAGCAAGTTCTACGAGCGCCTGTAGAGCGGGTTTATCTTCTATTAATTTTTCTTTTACTTCGGCATCTAATGTTAGATAGGACAAACCTTCCGCTGCCCATTTTCTAATATCGTTATCCTTGCCTGGATGCAAAAGAAATCGTCTGCAAGCTTCCGCTAATTTTAACGACGAACCTACAAAAATTAAAAATTGTAGCTTAAGATTTTGTCTAATAAATTTTATTACCTTCGGCGAACGGTTTCAAAGATGCATCTGTACCACCAGAACTGCCCAATTTACACAATCCAACTAAAGCTCTTATCCTTATATGGTCATTTTTGGATTTATACAGCTGTTTTAAAATGTTAATTCCTTGACTTATAATAGCTTTAGCTTTATCTGCCTTACTAGCTGCTGCTATAATACACTCGCATGCAACTTTTTGTTGCAACTCGTCTTCTGTATTTGCCATAACCAGAATCATTTCCATGATACCTTCTTTGCCTGTAAAATATATTTTAAGATGAGAAAATATGTATCCAAAAAGTTGGACTCGCAATTTTGGATTTTTCTAAGGAAAAATTTAAATATTCAGAAATTTATCCCACAAATCTATAGTGTATACATTATTGTTTACTATGGGGCATGTAACTTGTGTTTCACTTTGATGATTTTACGACACTCTGTCAGGTGATTCAAGTCAACAGTGTAATCATAAAGTAATATAACTTGCTGTTATTTCGATCTGTTAGGTTTACAAAAAAAAGTTTAACAATGGCTTTAAAAAATAATTTGGATTGTCTGTATAAGTCGATAATAAGTGTACAAGTGTACTTCAAAATATCTTATTATTTGAAACAGGACCTGAAGTGTTTATTTTCAGCGTTTCATAATCTATTACATTACAAATATAACCGTCTAAACTCCACAGTTATGTATTTAATGGTTCCAACAAAGTAGTAGGTTTTTATGCCATTAATTGTGTCTCAATATCATAAATTAGATACTTTAATTAGGTAATTTTGATATTTTACCAACTTAAAATGAAGTAGTTGTTAAACTTTTTGAACAGTAGGGGTCAACTAAAAATAGCAAGACACTCTAATTAAGGATAAAAAATCCTTGAATATGCATTTGGGATTTTTCTAGATCGTCTTGTAAGACAATCAATCATTTCAAATCGTTCACGACCACTTAATATCATTCTAAATCATTTTAGGACAAACGAGGCCCTTCCAGATCCCTTTAGAAGACTTAAGATCCTTTTAGATTGTTGCAAGAACAATTTTTATCGTTCTAGATTAACTCACATCTTTCTAGATCGTATTTGGCAACATTTTAGAAGAGTATGGATAATTCTACATCGTTTTACGACACAAAAGGTCCTTCCAGATTGCTTTAAAAGACTAGTTTAGTCGTTCTAGAATATTTAGGTTAGGTATAGAATACTTTATGCCTTATTTGATAACATTAAAGATCGTGTTGACAGACTATGAGTGAATCTGTATCATTTTACGTACACAAGGTCCTTCTAAATCGCTTTAGCAGACTCAGGATCCTTTTAAATTGTATTTGGCAACATTCTAAGTCGTGTTAGAAGACTATGGATCATTCTAGATCGTTTTACGACACAAAATATTATTCTATATTGCTTTAAAACACTAGTTGTCGTTCTAGATTCTTTTGGGAAAAATTTTTATGGTTTTAGAATATATTATATCCTGCTAGATCGTATTTTATAAGACTTTAGATCGTGTAAGAAGACTATGAATGATTCAAGAATGTTTTACGACAGTCCTTCTAAATTGCTTCAAAAGACTAGATCATTTTGGGAACAATTTTTGTCGTTCCAGAATAACTCGCATCATTCTAGATCGTATTTGACAACATTCTAGGTCGTTTTGATAATATTCTAGACTGCTGTAGTCGTTTTAGACCACTTTTGGGATTATTCTACATCGTTAGAACGTTTTAGAAAAATAGGGGTTTTTCTAGTTCATTTTGGGAACACTTTTTAGTGTTTCAAAATATCTATGTTGGGTAAAAAATATTTCACACCATTATAGAAGACTATTAAGCATTCTATATCGTTTTCGATCACGTTTTATATCATTCTAGAATGTTAAGACGATGCAGAAAAATAGGGAGTCTTCTAGATCGTGAGATATGTCTCAATGAAAAATGAATGTTAAACTTATGAAGTAATTTTAGTTAAAGAATGATCTGAAACTTATCATGACCCTAGAATGAAGTTTTTAGTGAAACCAAGCAGATAGAGATCCTCATTTTATAAGTAAGCCATTCTTTTCCAAAGAAACATATGGCGTAGGGTTTTTGAAAGCTAATGTTTGGACAAGTATTATCGGCATCGATCATTTATTGTAAAAGACAATATGAATAGACAAGACTATTTAAATTTGTAAATAAACCTGATCCTTCAATAAGAAATGTAGAGGGTAGTAAGTTTAATAACATTTCGTTCCAGTGTTGTTGTTTGAAATAAGTTGAATAAATGTTCGAGAGACAGATTGATTGGGAGGAGAGGTAGCCAACTAAATCTCCCGAAATTTTCTTTATGGATATCTAAAAAATCGCGTTCCAGGCAAAAATAACAATCTAAAACCTGAGGTGGAATTTCTGGAACCGTTGGTGGTATTCATACTGAACACACTGTTGACACTACCACTACATCAACACTCACAATTACACTATTTACTTAGTTCACCTTCAGTCTGTGAAGATGATAACTTGGTGAACGAAACGAGCGTCAAACAGTGTGTTCATTATAAACTAAAACCTGACGACAGAGATGATCTAAGGAACGGGATTCATTATGAACACACTGGAAAGTCTCTAGGATTTAGTTTTGCATCTAAATAAATTCCTGGGTATTTTCACATTCTTCTTTTTAAGCTGAAATTTTTATTTTCATCTTTTTTTTAATTTCTAGTGCAGAAAGTTTTTTTTTGTAAATTTTCCAAACTTGTACTCCAGATCTGTTAGCAACAAAATTTTTATTGTAGAGTCAGATAAATAAGATTCAGCAGATTGTAGAAGAGTATTAGTAAGTGGACTGTAATTATTGAAACGAAACGACTGATTCACTATATTATTACCAGAATTAGAATTGTACAAAGTATGAAATTGTCACATGTTTACTCTACAAACTGAAAAACGAATCTGGCTTCTCAACCGAATTTCAACGCAAATTATAAACTCTGCTTGTCTCTAAGCTAGGGGCTGTATTCTGCTTCGCCACGCTTGTAGCGATGCCAGATCTGACTGAATTAAGATTTTATTAAAAGTTATGGAATTTTAGGGAAATACTCAGAGAGAATGAATTTTTTTTTTATTTTGAATAGCAAACTATAAAGCTAGACTTTATCTATTGATTTAGTACTTCAAATTGTTCTTGTATGATTGTACAGCACTGATAAATTGTGGGAAAGTTCTTCCAATATCTAAACTCATGTTGCAGAAATATATTTAGGCTGTTGTTTATTATATCTAGTATAAAAACCTGGGAGGGTTTCATGTTGGTGGATACCAAACACTTTGGTTTTCAAATAAGTATATTTACTGCTTTTTTAGATGATACTGATCTTTCAAAGTTAATAGTTGTGTAGAGTTTAATTAATTAATAGGGGGTTTAACGTATTGATATTAAATCAAGAGGCGAGCCATAACTTAAGATATGTAGATGGAAAGGATTAACGAGAAGCGATAGATCTAAGGAATATTAAAGGGTAACTAACCTATTAAAGCGTTTCCAACATCCAAAGGTCCTCTTAATAGCGCAGTTAAAGCGACAGTAACCCGAACCTTAGACTCTATATCTGGTGTCAACAGCTTATCTTTGATAAAATTCTCAATTTTTTCCCTAAATTTTTCTTTCAAAGCATCATAGTACATGTTTTCGTAAATTCTTCCCAAGCATACGGCTGCGACGGTTCTTGTAGACGATGTTATGTTCATGGAGCTCTCATATTTGTATTCTTCAAGCTCGCTGGCGCATTCCATTAATCTTTCCACTCCTCCTATGTTCACCAATTGTTCGGCCCAAGAAAGTTGATCATAATTAATGTTCCTCATGATAAGTTCAATCAATGCGTCTCTAGCTAAACCAGAAATTAATCTGTTGTTTAGAGCGTATACAAGGCAAGTTAAAAGGGTATCTATTTGTTTTTTATTTCTATCGATTAGTTCCTTTTTTGGTTTGGTATCCCGTTTGTTTTCCATTCCGGAAAATGCATTAATGATAGTTTGCATACAATGTTCAACTACATTAACTCGATTTGCATCTTCTGAATCGAGGATTTCCAGGAACCAAGGCAAACCAACGATTTCTAGAACCTTTTTGGTACGCGTTTCGTTGTGTTTACAAAGTTCGCCGATGATTCGAATCCCGGCAGTTGTAATTACTCTGTTTTTGTCTACCTAAAAATATATATTTTCATTTAACAACATAGAACAATGATCAAATACTGAATACCATTTTGTTTTTGTTATAGAAAAAAAAAAGATATTGTAAATAAAATATTTTTATTATCAGTCATACATACATATCTCCAAAATCCTTGTCCCCTTTTGTAAACTTTCAAGTTTGCCTATGAACTTTCGAAAAAAAAATCAGATTTAACTTGACAGTGAGTTCGTTTAAATTTTGTTAAAAATACCGGGAGATATGATTTCTGAGTCTGATCGATCAAGAATCAAGAAGGTTTATCTAATCACCGCATTGCCTTTCGTCTGAATATATCACAGGCTTTGGTGAAGCGGATAGTGCCCCTTTTCCAGGAAACGCGAAGAAGTTACATCAGAGAGGGAAAACCGTTATATAGCTAATTTCATCCGAAGAAACCGATTTATAACGGTAACGGTCGTTCGAAGTCACTTTTTACTGTACCGAAGGGCAGTTTTGAAAAGTGCCATCAAAAGAAGATCACATTCATCGAATCTAAAGGCAAGAAAACCTTTAAGGGCGTCTAGACTTTCACGAAGACATAGCTGCCCGACTCCAATGGGCTCAAGAGCACAGGAATTTGGTTTTACAACAATGGCGTAACGTTCTTTTTTCCGACGAGTCCCAGGGAGACAGGAACGACTTAATTTTTCCAGACAAGATTTCTGGCATGACAGTACATGTTTAATGACTTGATCATCTAATCTTTACATGATGATTTCTTTTGCAATTGTGTCTTTACTCTCCAATACCTTTTTTCCACTCGGGGGAATTGGTTTTTGTTTTATGTCTTTCACAATTTCAAAATATCTTTTAGATTTTTTACCTGAAATTGAAATTTCCACACTGTCCAGTTAACAAATCACTCAATAAGTCGGATGACTAACTAAGAAAAACACATTTTTTTCCAAAAATTGATTTTATTAATCAACGTAATATCCTTCATGAGCAATAAATCATTCCAACACTCCTCCAACTTCTCGTTGCCGTGCTTGTAGAAGAATTTGTCTTTTATCTCAAAATAGACTTCAGTTTCAGCAATTACTTGATATCAGGGAATAGCCAGTAGTTACTGGGGGCCAAAGCTGAACTATAGGGCCAGTGGATGAGGAAGCAGTTCGAAGTGTAATTCGTTTAATTTAAACATCGACTTGGGAATCGGTGGTTTTTGCTTTGGAAAAGAGGCCGCTTTCCTTGATTTTTCTCATTCAAACGATCCAAAATCTCTATGTAGTATACGTTATTGATTGTCTCTCCCTTTTGAAGATAGTCGATGAACAATATTCCATGCGCATCCCAAAATACTAAAGCCATAACCCTCCCAGCTGACTGTTGAACCTTCGGATGCTTCGGACGTGGTTCACCGACTGCAGTCCACTCAGAAGATGATCGTTTTGATTTCGGAGTGAAGTGATGGATCCAGGTTTCCTATATTGTCACATATCGACGCAAAAAATCTAATTTATTACATGTAAACATGGTCAAACAATGCTCTCAATCATCAACAAGTTGTTCTTGATTGACTGTAAGTAAACGAGGCACCCACTTTTAAAAAAGCTTTCTCGCGGTCAAATGTTCATGCATAATTGTAAACACACTTCCTTCTGATATCTTTACGGTGTCGACTATTTCACGTAATTTCAATTTACGATTAGATATAACCAATTTGTGGACTTTTTTGATGTTTTATGAAGTAACCACCTCAATTGGACGACTAGAACGGTCACCATCATCGATATCTGTACGACCACGTTTAAATTCAGTAAACCAATAACAAATGGTTCTATCCGATGGAGCAGAGTCGGGATAACACTTTTGAAGCCATTTATTAATTTAAATAGTAGCGTAAAAAAATCTGTCGTTACGACAACTTGTTTTTTTATAATAAACAAAAAAATCTAATATTGTCTTTTAATAATTATTAATCATACATTTTGAAGTTGTGTCTTTTATCATCAATAATAAACTGATGTTAAATTATACATACAAATATTTAATGTTGATCTTTCTTGTGAAATCTTAATCCACAATAACCACAACTATGATTTCCAGGTTTATCCAAATTGATATATACTTTCGGGTGACCCGTGGCTCCACTGCCACCGTCACACCAAACGACCCGGTCTTTACAGGGTTTTGGAGGAACTGCTGCGATAAGGTTAATTGCAAAATTCATGTTAACATTTTTAGGTCTATCTATAAATCTAGACAACCTATAATCATCTGAACTCCATTTCTGTCCGGTATGAGTTTCTACCTCTTTAGGTAGCCAATCTGATATATATCTAGCGATGGGACATGATAGGTTCTGTTTTATATGGAACATTTTCGATATTTGGACAAACACTTTAATTTTTGACATTGTTTTGACTGAAAAGTAGTGGAATTTGGTAAAAACCGTTTACTGTTCAACAATGACACTGACAGAAAATCTTCAACGACTTTCTACACAGTCTACTATAGATAGTTTTTTAATGCTAACTTCAACATCTGAAAACCTCTAAATAA
Organism: Diorhabda elongata; assembly: GCA_026230145.1. Lineage (NCBI taxonomy): Eukaryota > Metazoa > Arthropoda > Insecta > Coleoptera > Chrysomelidae > Diorhabda > Diorhabda elongata. The sequence goes on along the minus strand of CM047933.1, from coordinate 22,101,422 downwards.
TTATGGTAACCAATTTACTATGAAAGGGTTTTTAATGTTTAGCAGTTAAAAATCATTCTATAAGAAGTGAACCTCGGTAACTGAAAAATTTCCAGAGAAGAAATGAGTTATCTTTATGGATTTCTTTTTGTTTAAAACAAATTTTTTATGATAGAACAGAACGAATAGAATAGAAGAGATTCCTGTATAGTTAGGTAAGTTTTTAAAAAATATAAATTCAGTTAGAGTAGTTCGTTTTTATTCAAATCTGTTCTTTCTACTCGTTCCTTCTTCAGAAATTTCAATGTGTGTTCCCTCATTTGTTCCTTCCTCATTTTTTCTGCAGTTCTACAGCTACCAGGTTGGAGTTTGAACCACACCCAAAGGACTCAACTAGTGAACTACAAGCAATCAAATTCAACTCAACCCCAACAACTGGGAATTCAGTTGAGGGCAAAACATAGAAAGCTGCAAGTGATTTTTGTAAGCAAAGCTCATCAACTAAAAACGCGAGCCCCAGCAGGTGAAAAGCTTCCAGAAGAATCATGGTGGTTTGTCAAGTGAACTTTGACTAAAATATCTTAAATAATTATGAAAACTAGTTTACAGTAAATGGTTATTAACTGAAAAACCTCACTAAAATTATTCAAATCAATCTACACTGAATAGTGCAGTTCAACATCTGAAAAACATCAAAAAATTATGAGAATTAGTCTGCTATAAATGGTTTAGTAAAATAAATTATGAGTGGTTTGTAAAGTGGACCTCGATAGCTGAAGAATCTTAACCCATTAATGCCCAAATGTTGTTTAATTGATAATGTTTCAAAATTATATTGAATAAATAAATCATAATCAATAGTTTCGCGCAAGCAGCTAGAGTTGCTTCTAATCACTTAAGAAGTAATTTTTACCAAGCAATTCAAGATATAAATTAGGACAATGCAATTGAAAAAATCTATGTTAGAACATAATATGCAATAGCCATCCTTTGACCACTTTTTTTGGACTTGATTCCAATTCTATATGTGGGCATAAATTTGTGGATCAAATCGATTCCTCCCATATAAACTAGAGTCATTTAAATCGAGATTCCTTTTGGAATACCGATTCACGGATTTTGGGGCCCTAGAAACTCAAGTTAGTTATCAAAACTGTAATGACATTATTGTCAGTTCATCAGACTCTATTCAATTTCTCATTGGAAATTATTTCTCCAGAAAATGAATGTTTATATCCTGTACAGGTAGTTTTTTATAATTTACACAATGTCCCTAGTCCCACAGGACATTTTCATTAAGGCTATTTATTTTATAATCTCAAAATATCTTTTCACATATTTTCTTTGTAAAATTGAATTCAGACTGTAGATTATAAAAATACACCAAAATACGAAAAAGTTGTTCAGTTTTTCTTGAAAAAAGCAGCAACTTGAGTTCCATCAAAATTTAAACATATTTTTTTCCAAATTCCATTTTTTTACCATAGTAAAAGGAAGGAGTGAAGAATATGAAAATAATAACTCAGTTAGAAAGAAAATAACTTTCATTTTTCCACAATGAAGTCATGCAGGTAACAGACAAAAACAGTCCATTGCATTTGGTTTTGTAAGGCACAACTCATCAACTAAGAACCTCTAAAAAATTGAATTAACTTTACCTTGATAAGATTTTTAACTTGTTGCACTATTGTGGATTTCATCATCAGTTCAGCCCCTGAAGATTGTCTTGCCAATACAAGTAAATTATTCATGGCAGTTTCCCTTTTCTCAATAGTTTCACTCAAATCAAAAGCAATTTTTAACATGCTCTCCAGTTTGCTACTTAGTAGTTCATTTTGTCGTGCCCTTTCTTGTACAATTTTGAATAGTCTTTGCAATATCGGTTGAATAGTTTTATTTGTAGGATCATCTTTAAATATTTGCGTTGCGTCTCTATATGCTTCTTCATATCTGTTAAGATATAATTAATCAATCATATACTGATAAACATATCTTCTGTATGCCTAATTAAAACAAAATATCTCCTTATCTACTAACAGAAGTTATATCTAGTTTTGGTTAAATAAATCAATTAAATTTTGATGGTGAAAAGTACAAAATAATAGTACAAACCTAAAATGTTTCTACCCTATATTCGTAATACTGAAAAACTATTAGTTATAATAAATAATGTGAATGAAATTTATTACCGTTGTAAGGCTTCCAAAGCTTGACATCTTCTAAAAAGAGCCTTTGGATCCGTTGTTACAATTTTTAAACTTTTATCACAGTCATTTAAAGCAGCTTCATACTTTTCTATCTTCAAATATGCAGCAGCTCGGTTCTTAAGATATATTGATAAATTTCTGGTTTCTTCATTAGTTATATTTATCGCTTTTGTATACAAAATAATTGCTGTTTCCCAATCACCATTCTTAAATGCAACATTTCCTTCTTCTTTGAAAGTTTCAGCTTGATTTTCATTTTCCATGATTCAATATTTATGAATCTTTTAGGTTATTGGCGTTTTTACAAGCGGCTTCGCCACATGCTTCAATATTACGTATTTGTTGAGTAAAGAGTTCTCTAGTAAGTTCTAGTACGTATCATCCTAAAAATAAGAGATTAAAATTAGTTTTTCTATTTATAAACTCATCTACGATAACTCACGTATACTCATGGTTTCCTTTCCGAATGTCAGCACTATATAATGGAAAATATTACACCAATGAATATACAGATCTTGTACAAAATAATCATAAGAAAAGTATTTGCTTTTTTCAAAATTGGGCCAATTTTAATCTAATAATAAATGTACATCCCGATAAATGATGTAATTTTTAACATATGTTAAGCTATTAGAAATAATTAAGAATAATGAAAATTATTATAGTAGCAATAATTTTAATCTTATGGAAACAAGTATGGGATAAGCTCGTTTCATATCCAAAAGGTGGAAATAATCGTACATCATTGGGAATAAAAGTTTGTAGACATAAATATGGTTCATTTTAAAATTAGCGCCTTTACAATAATTCGTAGGTTTGTTCTTGGTAGCTGCACTGGCAGAACTGTTTAGGAAGTGAACTCTAAAGCGTTCTTTGTAGCAGAACCAGCGCTTAGTAGCAGTGTAAGAGAGCTAGCTCATTGTACTGGTTGCACTGGGTCTAGAGCCAGTTCAGCAAGGGCAGTTCAAGACAGTGCAATAAGTGTAATCTGGAAACGGTGGCACTACATCTTCGTCATTGGACGAATGTAAAATATCAAAACGTTTTCCATTATTGTTAATACAACAAAGCCTGAATGACATCAATAACCTTAAATACAATAATAAATTAATGCTTCATTGCTCTCTACACTCTATCATTCTTTGTATTCGTTCTAACTAATTCTATTAACTCAAGAGCCGGCCTGCACTGGTAGAGGTCGGTATGATTCCAGTGCAGTTACCAAGAACAAACATTAGGTTACTTAAATTGTCATTAGTCATAGTTATTTGTTGTAAAACAAGGTTTTTAAATATTTTTATATATAAATAATTTTCGCATATTTTTCATCGAAATCCAAATAGTTCAATTTTCAATCAAAATGGTAATATAAAATGATAGTTTTTTGGATTTTTTTCCTAATAAAATCCTTAGTTTCAGTTTGGTTTTATGTTCCCTGAGATTCCCAGGCCTTTTAATATGACCTACCAGTGCTATTCTGTTGCCATGTTTCCTGGAAATGAACGGCAAGATGTAGAAAGAGGAGGAAAAAGTATAATTTTTAATCCCCAATTTCTTAATTTGATTGATGAGACAAACTATATATTTTATCATTTTGGAATATGTGTAGTTATTAACTTGTTTCTTTTCTAGTAATTATGCCTCCCTCAGCTTTGGAGCAACTGACTAGGTTAAATATTAACTACCCAATGTTATTTAAACTAGTAAATAAAAAAACTAATCGCACTACTCATTGTGGTGTTTTAGAGTTTGTTGCTGATGAAGGAAAAGTGTATTTGCCTTTATGGGTATGTATGAATTAATTACTATTTTATAATTAGGTAATTATATAATTTTCAGATGATGCATAATTTGGTACTTACAGAAGGTGATTTAGTTCAAATGGAAAGTGTGTCACTTCCAGTCGGTACATTTTCTAAATTTCAGCCTCTAAATCCAGATTTCCTTGATATTACCAATCCTAAAGCTGTTTTGGAAAATTGTCTCAGATCATTTGCTTGTCTTACTACAGGGGATGTTATAGCTGTCAAATATAATCAAAAAGCATACGAGCTGTGTGTATTGGAAACAAAACCTGGAGACGCTATTAGTATCATTGAATGTGATATGAATGTAAGTTTTTTAAAATTATTTTCATAGTACTGTTTCCAAGATGGTTGGTTTTTTTCATATCTTTAGAATTGACTTTACATTTCCAAGTGAATTATCCAAATTTAAATTCACAACTTGAGGATTTGTTGAATATATTTCATTTACTTTAACCAATTCCATACAAAATAATCTATAGATCAATTTCAAATTTGTTTGAAATTTTTGTAACTTAATTTTTTAAAATTACTATTTTTTTCATATTTTTTGATAGTTTGATGGTAAATTGCTCTTATAATTCATATTTCAATATCATATTTTTTCTACAAACTGTTTAATGAAGCAAAAAATATTTTTATTTACTGCTGCTACAAAGAATGGGAAGGTCATGTTGGTTCTAATTGCAAGGGTAGTTCTTTTACAGTCCTCTTGGTAGTCCTCGTCCTAGCCCAGGGGGTCTCAAAACTGGAGAATCCTCCTGGCATCACTAGCTTTTAAATAAGTATCTTGCACTAGGCCACATTTAGGATTTTCCTCTTTGTGTTAAATTTTTGTTTAAAAAATGAAAAAATTATATTGGAAAGTTTATTAGTGGGCTTTTAATTGTTTATTTAAAATTATCTTTGATTGGGATGGGATCTATTTTTTTAACAAATGTAAAAATTATATTGGGAAGCTTGCATTTTTAGTGGGCTTTTAATTGTGTATTTAAAATTATCTTTGATTGGGATGGGATCTTTGTTTGTTCAATTAATGTAATAATTATATTGCCTTACATTCCAAAAGATTGAAATACAAGTAACGGTATGGTCTACCTTTGCTTTAAAAGATTGAAATCCAAGTAATGGTATAGGCAACTTTATTACTAAATCTGCCTTACCTCTAAAAGACTGAAATCCAAGAAATAGTTTGCTAAATTTGCCTGACTTTCAAAAGATTGAAATCCAAGTATTGGTATGGCCAACTTTACTAAATCTGCCTTTCGTATAAAAGATTGAAATCCAAGTAATGGTATGGCCAACTCTATGAAATCTGCCTTTGATTCAAAAAACTGAATTCCAAGTAACAGTATAGGCAGCTTTATTACTAAATCTGCCTTACCTCTAAAAGATTGAAATCGAAGAAATGGTTTGGACAGCTGTACTATATCTGCTATAGTATTTACATGAGCTATCTCTTAGACTGAAATCAGAAATGATATTTGAAACCAACTCACACAATGTCAAGCTGTAATTGATGAGAGAAAAGGAGACATGTGCTATTAAATATGCCCTTTCATTATTTTTAATTCTACATTTATGAAGTTATAACCCTACAAACGTATAGTAATTTTTCTCCTTAATTTCATTCACTGCATTCATTAAATTCAGAAACGTAAATTATAAGTTAATTTTACTGGGAAGTGTACTTGAAAACTTTAATACAAAATTTCATCATTGTTTTATTTATAATTGTATAATTTTTCTATAGGTAGAATTCGCAGCTCCAGTAGGTTATAAAGAGCCAGAAAAAGAGAAAAAAGAACACGAAGAAATGTCTGTGGATCCAGCCGATTTGATGCCAGAACCGTCTGGATTCGTAGCTTTTCGAGGAGCTGGAAATCGTTTAGATGGAAAGAAACGGAAAGATACAGCTGGAAGTGAAAATATATCAAAACCTACATATGTTAAAGGGATTCCAGATTATGATTATAAAATTGGCACTCTGAAATTCATAAGGAGAACGGTAATAGTTTAATTTGCTAAAGACATAACTTGATAAAAGTGTCATGTCATATTTTTATATTTTATAAACACATTTTAAACTTGAAAATTTTGAATTATATTCTATATAGTTTAAAATTTTTAGGGATCAATTTCTTCGATGAATACCATTAGTTGCAAAATTTTAAGATATTTTCGATAATTTAGATTTTGTGTATACCACACCATCTTTCAAGCAAATTTCCATTAAGTTCATCTTGAATAAAGAGTCATGTTGCTTTTGAATAGTGAAATCTCCTTTGGACGGACACCAACTGGACCGACTGAAAGTGTCCGTTCAAGAGGGGTGTCCGTATAAAAGAAATACAACAAAAATCGTGTTTTTAATGAAAACTGAATATATTAAAGAAACTGGGACATTTAAAACGTATATGTATATAAATGTTTTTAAAATAAACAAAAACCTTTAAACTTAAGAAAAAAAAGGTTTGTTACCTTTAGATATATACAAAGTATGTATGTACATATGTATAATATAATATGTATGTATGTACATACATATATGTAGTAACACAAAACAATGAAATGAAAAGTCACTTTAAGGACGCAAAAATTCATATATTGTCGTTTGTCTCCTCCTTTTCTTTAAAATGGCGTCTTGAATTCGTATTTCTAATTTAGAAAGAAGCTCCAAAGACTCTGTATCTCCCTGATTTTCGACAAAACTTTTAAGCTGCTTGGTCAGGGTAATAGCTTTACCATAATTTGGGATAGCTTCTGTTGCTACTGGAACCTCATCGACATCAGAATCTTCGGAAAGTTCTTGTATTTCAACTGGATTTTCAATTTGTTGTCCTGAATCTGGATCTTCAACATACAAACTTTCATCTAGGTTCTAAAAATCATTAAGGTTTTCATTATCAGTCAATTTCAATAAATTCTTATTTTTGAGGATATCTGAAAGTACATTAAGTGGTAAGTCATCTTCTGGGTCAGGTGTATCAGCCTCAGTTAACTGGTTTTCACTTTGGATATTTTCATGTTTAAATTCTGCTTTGCGGAAGCAATTTTGAACTGTATCTTTGTTTACTTGGTCCCAAGCGGTTTTTGCCAAATAAACTGCATCCAATGACGTAATTTTCTTTATTAACTCAAAAGCTGTACCAGCAGTCTCAATGTTTACTAGCAGGTGTTTGAGTATTAGACTTCGGTAATAAGTTTTAAAACTCTTTATAATCCCTTGGTCAAGTGGTTGACAAGCTGATGTACAATTAGGGGGCAAAAATAAGATTTTTATATTATTTAAGCGGATGTCTTTTGGATGAGATCCCGCATTGTCTAAAAATAACAAAATGTTTCTTTTTTCTTTAGCCATTTTCCAATCTAAGTCTTGCAACCACTCTGTCATAATTTGTCCTGTCATCCAAGCTTTCTTATTGCATTTCCAAGTTACAGGCAGGACATTTATGTTAATGTTTTTAAAAGCTCTGGGTTTAGCTGCCTTACCAATGACTAGGAGTTTTTCTTTTTCACCCGCCATATTTACACAATGCAAAATTGTAAACCTCTCTTTGGGATACTTACCCCCAACACATTTTTCCTTTTTTAATGTGAGCGATACTCTCAACAGAAAAAAAAAATAAGACAAGGCGTTTCTTTTTATTTTGTTTTTTGTCCGGTTAGGAGAACATTTTCTCGTGTCCGCATCCGTTCAAAAGAATGTCCGTCCAAGAGAGAGTTTATACAATGCAAATTATATGAGAGTCGGTCGGGACCATGAGAAACTGTCCGTTTAAGGGAGGTGTCCGTGTATGAGGGGTGTCCGCGAAGGGGAATTTCACTGTAGTTCCACTTTTACTAAAAAAGATGTGAAATCAAAATCTAGTTAATTAACATCGTAAACATAAAGTTAGATGAAAAACTAATAGTTTTTTTTTTAATTTTTCCAACATTTGCATTCAGATTCTATGCATAAAAATTTCGTTAAGCATGAACCACCAGTTACTTCCACTTTACGTTCCATCTATACATTTCGGTAACTTGATTCTAAAAAACTCAAAAATGTTCTCTTCCGATCCATTTGAAACTATGTTGTCAATTTGTTTTCTTGTTGTTTGATTCTGTATATAAAGTTTCCATGGTTTTCGTATTAAAGTCCAAATTGTGGTTTCTCAGTACTTTTTTTTCCACCCTGTGACCGAATTCCGGAAATTTATACTCTATTTATTTTTTACTCTAAAAAGTATTAAGTATTGGTAAGAAAATACAAATATATTTTTTTAAAACATCCCATAGCTTTTGACATCGAGCGAGTTTTGTTTTTTTCTAAACCAATAAAAAAATTCTACAAGTTTATTTACTACGCAATTTTTAACTACAAATTTCCATTCAAGGGTAAAAAACGAGGCATAATTAAGTATTTTCAAGTTTATGGCGCTGATTGCTTAACAGAGCGCACGTGTCTGAATTGGTATAAAAAAATTCCGCTCTGGATTTCTTTTCCTCAAAGATGAGCAATGTTCTGGTCGGCCTACTGAAGTTGATAAAGACCAAGTCAAAGTCACATAACTGGAGAGGATAGTCATATAACTCTAGAGGTTGGGCTAGTTAAGAAGTTTGATATTTGTGTATGGAAGAAATTCATTTAACACCAAGAATCAGCATTTGCGATATGCACCTTAAACGAAATGAAACTGACCTTTTCTTTACAAGAATCATCACTGGTGATGAAAAATGGGTCCTCTACAGTAACATAGTTTGAAAAAGATCATGGAGTAAACACGATATACAAGCACAAACCAAATAGAAAGCTGAAAAACAACAAAAAAAGTTCATGTTGTTGTTTGGTGGGATTACAAAGGTGTTGTGTTTTTGGGCTGCTTCCAAGAAACTAAATGTTTACTGTCAACAATTAATGAAACTGGATAAGGCAATCAAAGAAAAACGGTCAGATTGTCAAATTGGAAAGGTTTAGTGTTCCACCATGATAATGCAACGCATCATAAATCTTTGGGCAACTCGTGGGAAACTATTGGAGCTTGGTTGGAAAGTTATGCCACATTCCGCCGCCAATATTATCCGATTACCATTTATTTCGAAGTTTGTAGAATTCTTTAAATGATCAAACTTCCACAAATGATGATGATCTGCAATCACACCCGATTCCGTTTTTTGCTGATAAGGACCAAAGCGCGGAATCATGAAGCTGAAAGAAAGATGGCAAAGGATCATTGAGCAGAAAGGGAAATATATAATTAATTAAAAACTATTCTTTGTTAATAAAAGTGTTTTATTTCATTACTAAATTGGAATTTCTGTAATCGTTGACGATATTCTTACTGGATTGTCTGTATTGACAATTTTGTAGTCCTCTTCTTCTTTATTTCACTCTGAAATTGTTAGATTAGAGGAATATACACTTTTTAGCTTGTAATCAACTCAGGAGACTTAGGTATATTGACAGATGGTTTCATGAGATTTATACTGGACACACTGTTAACACCATCACTACACCAACACTCACAATCACACTGTCTGACGCGCATTTCGATAACCAAGTTATCGTCTTCAGAAACTGAACTAATTAAATTGTGAATTCTTTTTTGCAAAATAACTGAGTTGTTACTTTTATAGGTAAAACCGAAGTCTAATGATGCACCAGAAGATACAGAGTTTAAAGCGTTTAGTGGTACAGGATTTAGCTTAAGAGGTAGAACGTAAGGTTAAAATATGATTTCTGTGATACTTATATATATTTCTTTCTTTTTCTTAGATTAGATAATATTTTCTGTTTTACCAAATAAATTATTATATAGAAGTTATGTTTATTATTTCTTTAAAATGACTTTTTTAAATATTACCTTCTGTCTCGTAACTTTCAAACAATAGTTATATCTGATTTCCACTGTTATATACATTGTAGGCAACAAAAATAGAGAACATCTTTTCGGGGTGTCGGGGTTTATGTGATATGCAAAAACATTTACTGAGCAAACGTTATTTTTTCAATTATGAGCTACTGACAATATCAAAGTCCATTTTCCAAAGCTCTTGGTATCAAAATGCTATTGAGTAATTCCTCATAACTTTAGTATAGTACTCGAAATCTATATGTAATTCAAATCGTTATCCATCGTCATAAATTGAATGTACCAACCCCAATATTTTTTCGAATTTTTAGTGATTCATTTGTTCATCATACTAAAACGAAAACTACGACAATTAATACCTCTTTGTTTGATGGAATCGTTTGTCACGCATGTTTTTTTTATATGTGAGACCAGCTACAAGTTTTTTCACGGATTTTTACATCCAATTGAACTAACATATTACACTACTTTGCGTTTATTATTTGTCCCATATGGAAGTAATCCACAAGCAAAATTTTTTTTGCATCTCAAAAAACATCTTATAGTTCAATTTCTTTAGTTTAGCTTGATTTGGACCCAAAGTAACGGGTTTACATGTCTCCATAGTTTGCTAGTTTGATTCAGGATTATGGTGGTAGACCCAAGTCTCAGCTATAGATATAAATCGTTACACAAAATATTTTCTAAACCGCGTTAGTGAATGGAGTGCAGAGATTTTCCTGTCACCTAGGCAAAATACTCTTTTTGACCTATAGGGTGAAAGCTAATCTTTCCTCACAGAGAGTGATGCTGTACTGTGAGCACTAAACCACCCTCCTCTTTGAACACCACGCGAGTGATGTATGAAAGAAGGGTAAATACTGTCATGTCATCAGCGAATCTTCCATAATGCCTATCATCTATTTATTTACACATATTCTTCTCTCCTTCCTCTTCACCACTTCTATCATAAAGTCAGTTACCGATTACTATACTCTCCAACATGTATCTTTTAATCTCTATTATTGGCGTTATTTCTCCCATTCCATACTCTAGCTCATTCCTTTCAAGACTTGACCCAGGTCGTCCATTTGGCCGCAGGTAGCGCATAGATCTTTAGATGTCTTCCGAATTTTATATGTGAAGTTTCCTTGTTCTGTAAGAACCTACATAATGAAATAGGAAGTGGATATGTGCTTGCAGGTTACCCGGCTTTTCGCGCGCCATCTTTCTATTGCTAGTCTACTTCCTATTTTGTATAGGAAACATCTCTCGGCTATTATGAGGTCTATGAGAGGGAATCCCGATATCGCTTGCGACTTCCTCAGCCCATAGAGTTCTATAGGCCGCAGTTACCCCTTAACAGTCACTTCCTTCGTGCGGAAATTAGTTTTTCTCTGTTTGTCTATCTTAAATGTTTTTTTCAAGACTGGTGTCGCATATTAAAGATGCTATGCATCACTTGAGACAATATCCCGAGCTTGCAATACACAGGGCCTCCTACATTGTGCATCAGTTTCTGTAGTTGTGCCGACTTCTTAATTGCATTTCCTATCACGTACTCTATATGGTCTTAAAACCTGAAATTATTATCACTCCTAAATACCTGATTTTATTTTTAGCGTCGATTCTCTGTCTGTCACCCACAATTCTGAAACAACCAGTTTTTTTCTGTTTTCTCCGGAGATATCTTGATGCCATTTGCTTGCGTCCATTGGTCATCTTTCAATAGATAACAGGTGATTCAAACTTGAAAAAATTGGGTCCATTAAAATGAAAAATATGATCTTGTGTTTACTCACAGTCAAATCACACAAAACAGCAAGAGAATTGATAAAGTCGAAGGAACTGGCTCCGTTTTAATCAGAAACATGATCTTAAGGGACGTTGAGTGACCCAATACAAGTACCTAATTGTTGTTGGACATTTTCGTATGGTTCACAGACAATGTTTACTCACAGTTAATTGATGAGAAACAGGAAGTGAGTCAAAAATTTGAAGAAACTAGTTCTGTTTCAATAGTCATGATCTTTGGCACCGTTGAATTTGTTGTTCCTGGCCATCTTTTAATAGACAACAGTCAATGTTTACTCTCAGTCAAATCATGTAAAACAGCAAGAGATTTAATAAATTTGAAGGGACTAGATCCGTTTGGATAAAAAAACTTGATCTTGAAGGGCCATTGAGGGACCCTCTAGAAGTAATTGTTCTTGGTCATCTTCTTATGGTTCACAGACAGCAATGAGTACTCACAGTTAATGATGTAAAATAGAAAGTGAGTCAAAAATTTGGGAAAACTGGTTCTGTTTCATAAAAGTCATGATATTTGGCAGCGTTGAAGTGACCCAGTTGAATTAGTTGTTCCTGGCCATCTTCTAATAGACAACAGGCAATGTTTACTCACAGTTAAATCATGTAAACGGCAAGAGATTTAATAAATTTGAAGGAACTGGATTAATTCCAATAAAAAATATGATCTGGATGGCTCTTGAATAACCCCATAGAAGTCTTCTTATGGTTTATAGACAACAATTGTTACTCACAGTTACATTATGTAAAATAGGAAGTTAATTGATTTGAAACAGGAAGTGAGTTAAAAATTTTAAGAAACTGGTTCTGTTTCAACAAAAAACATGATTTTTGGCATTGTTGAAGTGACTCTATTGGATCAGCTGTTTCAGGCCATCTTCTAATAGACAACAGGCAATGTTTACTCGCAATCAAATCATGTAAATTAGCAAGAGATTTAATAAATTTGGAGGAACTGATATCATTTCAATAAACAACATTGATCTTGAGTGACCCTATGGAAAAATCTAATGGTCTGAACACAATGTTTACTCACTGTAAAATATTGTAAAACAGGAAGTGAGACCATAAATTTAAAAAAACCGTTTCAATAAAAAGCATGATCTTGATGGAATTCATATTCACCTGCTTCAAGGCTATATACAAATAAAATATAGGTTAAAATACAGTGAAGACAGAACACATAATTGTCGAACGCATCGTTGGATTTGTCGTTCATGTGTATTGTCTTTCATTGACTCAAACGACCGCCTCCTGTCGGCAGTACAGGTTTTTAATGATACGTAGGTATTTTCCATCGCCAGCAGTGTATCTCAATATATTTATAAGCTTTTCATGTTGCACCCTGTCGAATGCCTATTCATAATGAATAAAACACACTAAAACGTCCTTACGTTGGTCGCTTTCAGTTAAATATTAGAAGTAGTAATAGTTTCTATACCTTTACATTTCTATACCTATATGTTGACGACAATATACTTCTTTCACTTGTCATCATTAGAATCCATTTATTTAAACCATTCCAATTGTACCAATATTAACGCCCAAACAAATCATATTTATTTATTCGAATTCAGTAGCTTTGTATTAAAAAATATCTGAATATAGATTTTATTTTTAGTTGTAATAAAATCTTCAAGTACCCCGTATAACCGTGGTTGAAACAATGCTCGTTCTACAGGAATCAGTAAAAAAAGCGACGTGGCCGTTGTCTGCGCAATGTAAAGAAGTTTGTTTGTTTTTTTAATTACTTGCCATCAGCAGGGAATGTTCGAAATGATCTCTGACTGTCTTTAATTCGTAGAATCGAATGTCTCCAAAACGTGACCTGCTACGTTACTTCTTTTCTGTTTCTGTCATTATGTCGCTTCTCTTGATCATCAAGGATGATGCTCTTTAGAGACAACAAATGATTCTCATTCTCACCGTTCGTTAATGAATTACGAGCACCCGATCAACGGCACAGAAATACTTGTTGTTGCGTTTTTTATCGACTCTCTTAGTAGTTCCACATTTGTTCCAACAAAAAAATCTGCCATATGCAAAAATAGAAATATTTGGATCTACATGTTGATAGAATAGAAAACTTATTTTAAATAAAAAAAAGTAGTTGAATTGCTGTTTATGTATTGAGAAAAGAAATTAATTAATTTTTTTTTGGTGGTAAATGCATAATATCTCAGTAAACGTTGCATTATTTAACACGTGAGTCAAAACGCGTCAAGTGGACACCCCTTTTACCACTTGATGATAGAAAACTTATTAAAATATAATTATCGAAAGTAGTCATACGTAAAAATCATCCCTCAAAACAGTTTTTGAAAATTTCGAATAATTTAAAAACTATTTTTTCAACAATAAACGTTTTCGTCACTTTTAATTAAAAAATGAATTTTGGAAAAGCTGTTGAAGACAACTTTACGAAATTTTCAGCGATTATAGTAAAATATCTATATCTATATAATTTCATATGTTTATTATCACATTTATTAATTTCTAACCTAACCTAACCTAACCATTCTCAAATTAAAACGCTTTTTTGTGGAAAATTCTAAATATGCAATTTTTTAATTAATTTGAGCCTAATATCAAAAACGCACTCATTTTTAGAAAAAATAATTTTTTCTATCAATATTTTATATAATATTGAACATTTGCTCAATTTGGAAAATCTTAGATGTTGCTGAGGGTTTTTCGTTTTATTTTAATGATAATAATTATTCAAAAGTTCGTATGTTTGACCATCTATAAGAGTCACTTCGGCAGATCAAATTTTCTTGCGCGCTCGTCGAACGATCTTTCGGATTCGACACAGGTAGTGTGCGCTAGATGCACGTGCGCTACTCGCTCCCCAGCGTAGATCGCTACAAATTACACAATTATTCTTGCGAGAGTGTGGAGGGGCCTTAAGAAAGTATTATCGAGGTATGTATTAAAAATTATTTTCCCAACTGACTAATATTTTCAGATAAGAAAAAAAGTTGCACCATCAGTTTACATTTATAATTCCTAAATATAAAACAAGTAAATTCCGTCAGCTACCAAGATTCATTTGTTTCTTGCCAGCTTCTTATGGCCCTCCACACTCTCGCGAGAATCTCGCTGGGAATATTATAATTATGCATATATTAAAGAGAAAAGAATGATTAAAAAGAAGTGGCGAAAAAGAAGATGGTGGATGACAAGAATTCATCGTAATAGAACAAGGTAAGTACTTTTTGAAAGGCAAGTCTGTTATCTTATCATTTTTATTCCTTAATAATTAATAAAAAAAACATTGAACCTGTCGTCTAAATTAATTTATGCTTAAATAAATAAGATCAAGATTTCGTAGTATCGTCCATTGTCCATTATTTTGTATGCAAACCATTTCGGTTAATAAACATCGTCCACACCTGCTCCAGAGTTTTCTTATTTCTTAACTTTATTTTTATAACCTCTGTAGCTTGCAAATAACCGAAGTTTTTTTGTTTTTTAATTCATTAAGAGGTACTACATCAATGCACTTAGACGATTTCACGCATCATGGTTTTTTAGTTTATTTTTGTAGTCTTTAAAATTTGTATTCCATAAAACCGCTACCGCTTGAAAATATTCTAAAAACTTCAATTCAAGTTCGTTTATCCAAGTTACGCTCATATTGATGCCTTGCGGTACACAAGTGTGGAGTCGATAAACCTTCTCGCTTGTTCTCAAGCTCCTTTCTCGCGCTGTTCTCTATCTTTGCGCCTTTGAGAACGCCGGAGAACAGCGCGAGAACTTGAGAAAAATATTCCACAACAACTTCCTGTTTCCTATCTTTTGTGTCAGTTTCTCACTCCAATACTGCTCAGGTCATCCTCTAGTTCTTTTAACCATTTTGTCCTAGGTCTGCCGCGTCCTTTTCTACCACCTGGATCCTATTGCATCATTTTGTATACTATAGATTTTGTTAACTATCTTCATACTTGTCCCAACCGCTTAACTCGCCGAGCTTTGATTTTTTTATTACATCTTCGCCGCTGAGTTTGTTAGTTATTTCTCGGATCGTTCTTATCCTATATTCTCCTTCGGTAATTTTTACTGGTTCCATTATTGTTCAGATAATTTTTTTTTCCTTTCCTCTGAATTTTTTTTTCAAGATTCCTTGTTAGTATCACTCTTTCAGCTGTATTACTGGTCTAATAATCCTTATTAGTTTACTCTCCAATAATTTCCCTGTTTACATTAATTATTTTTTCTTCAATCTCAGTAATCCTGTTTCTTCTATTATTGATCATGAAGTCGAGGTACTTGGACGTTTCTACTTCCATAAATCCATGCTCGCCAACTTTAACCTTTCACCCTTGACATTGCTTTCCAAATATCATTATATTTGTTTCAGATTCATTGATTGTTAAACCCATCCGCTTTCTCTCGGTGACTGTTTCGTTTAACACATATATGTAATATTTCCATATGAACAGTTTCTATAAATGGAAGCTGTTTCGACTAAGGAAGACTGAATGATAACCCTTTCTCTATCCTCCGAGGTTCCAGCTCGGTTCTGCTCATTCTCGAGCATACGAAACCTATACGTGGTATCTGGAAGAAAAAAGAAAATAGTACATTGTCAGCAACTTAATAGCTGGACATTTCATCCCATTTAAACTGTCCATATAGAAGTATTACATATATGGTTTAACATCGTCTCCATTATAGATCTTCTTTTGGTTACTAGTACTATATCATCCACGTAGGCGATTATTTGTCCACCACTTGACCTTGAATTCTTTTTATGAATTCTCCTCATTTCATATTCTAGTGCTGAGTTGAATAGTGTTGCTCTAGATGTTCATAAATGTCAAAGATAGTTCAAATTGTTAAGAAACTGTGTTAACGCATACAATGATTGTGCTTGTACGCGCTCTTGACGTCGAAGTTAACTACTTACTTTATAAGCGCTGATTGTCGTTGAACGTCGAAAAGTTATAGTTGCAGATACTCTGAAAAATGACTTATCTAAGTAGAAATCTGATAGAATTTATACGTTTTCTTGAGTAACAATCGGCTGGATACAAGAAAACTAAAATATGGCAGAATACCCATTTGAAAATTCGAAGACAAGAACCGGCGATTAACTTCTGATCTAACCGACAATCAGGTTTCTTATTGAATGTTTTATTAAGTCTCTGCTCAATAAGTTCAAAAGTTGATCATATAAACCTCGATCCATTCACCAACTGTAGATATTTCTTTTCAAAGTGAGGGGTCTCGCTCACCAACGCCAACGCCTTGTCAAATGGTGCTTTGTAATATTCCTCTACACATTTCATACAGTAAAGTGATCATATAATATAATTTAAAATCGTTGATCACCGTTCAAATTTCTTTATATACATGCGCAATTAAGGTTATGTTTACTAACTAACCAACGTCATATTCGCGTTCATTGTGTGCACCGCTTTACTTTGTTAACACAAATTCATCAGCTTCTTCTTTAGGTGTTAGTATGATGACTCTTGTTTCGCTCATAGTTATCTTAATTAGACTTGTAGTTTTGTATCCATACCTTGTACTATCAGTGCTGTCAATAGGCAACATTTTTTCT